>OX457105.1:12727247-14214757 GCA_949752805.1 Deilephila elpenor
CACGATTAAACAAATTTCACTCCAAAAACGAAACATAACTTAGCGCTTAAAATCTCGAAAATTATCACCAAATCTGCGCCCGTTAATTTGCGCAAGTTTACGGCAAAAACTAAGATTTCCATCAACTAGCACTTATCCTCGACAAATAAAGACATAATTCCAACTTGCGAACTTTCAAATAGTGCAGTGTTATTCGTGTGACGTGCGATCTCTCTCCGCCATATTTCCACGAGTTGGGTAATTAAAATCACTTTTAAAAAGGAAACTTGGGCGTAAATCGCAGCTGTAAGTTTCCCGAATGGCCCCTTTTGGCAATCAGCCGTCCATGCGTTAGATTTATTGGCCAGTTAATAGAGTTTGCGATTGCTATTCTCAGCGTTGCGGTAATTAAATACATATGATTGGTTGATGTTTTTTATTTCATTTGTGTTATTCTTAATGATATTTGATGTGTTAAATAAATTAAAACACTTATGCTTAAATGTCTTACCTGCAAACATAATTTTAGCGACATAACCATGAATTTATATGGCCTGTATGGCCTAACCCCTCCCAATTGTATTTTCGATTGTAGAGGAGGCTCGTGCCCTGCAGTGGAACGTATATGGGCTGATACAGATACAGAATCATTAATTTGAATTTGAACTGTACATTTTTAGTCATACATAACTACGATAGAAAAGACACATAATATGTAATTTTTTTGTTTTTTTTTATAGGACAAGGAAGGCAAATGAAGAATTTCAAATCGAATTAGAACAGAGAAATGACTACCTTGTTACCATATATTAATAGTAATCATTACCGGCACTGATTTCTTCCAAAATTAATATTTTACACACTCCTTTTAAAAAACTTGCCACTACTTTTTCACTAAAATATCCATAAATCCCACAATAAATCCTCGACGTTTACAGAAGCGGTGCGGCTAACAGTAATGTACCATTTAATTTCAATGGCTGAACGTAAAACCGAGCGCTCCGACTTGTTGGCAAAGATTTCTTTAACTCGGTTTGCGCAAGAATTTCACACGATTCAATGATTCCTGATTTTTTTAACTCTACAATGTTTTAAAGTGAGGTTTAAGATTATGTGGTGACCTGGTTCTTTTAGCGTTTTTAGTGGGGCAGATACTTTGTAAAGGAAACCTTTTTGATGAAGTTTCGTAGTATTACTCAGATACATTGTAGTAAATAGAAACGGTGTAAAAGCAATGTGGTTCAGAAAATTATTGAAATTCACAGGATATTCGAGGTTTCGTAAGTCATTGTATTTTGCCCAGCAGTGGGATGTAAATGGGCTGATATTAGTAGACAAGTGTGGCATCGGGAATTTTAAAACAAATGTAGGTTTTTATAAGGTTAAAGTATTACTAAAATTATAAAACGTCAACAATCAATATGTCCCACACACGATGGGACTTTTTTTTTTTTTATTGCCGTTATAGGCAGACGAGCTAGCGGCCCGCCTGATGGTAAGCGGCTACCGCTGCCCAGAGAACTTCACAGTGCCAGGGGTCCAGCACAACAAAATCGCTGCCTACCTTAAGGAGAGTACTCTCTTTAAGCCTCTTTTGAAGAAGGACAGGTCATAGCGCTCAGGGAACACCGATGCAGGGAGTTCATTCCAGAGCTTGCACGTACGTGGTAAGAAAGAACGCTGAAAACGTACCGTTCGGGAGCGGTACGCTTCCAGGTGGTAGGAATGAACTCTGCTGCGGTGACGGGTGGTGCGATGGTAGAAGGGCGACGTTGGTACCATCTCAAACAATTCCTCGGAGCACTCCCCATGGAACAGACGATAGAACACACAGAGAGACCCGAAGTCTCTCCGCAGTCCTAACGGTTCCAATTTGTCCGTAAGATTAAACAATGTAATTGCTTTTAAATGTAGATTCTAACTTACATACAGCATCTATTACCCTGATGGAAAATACACAAAATATCAACACCTCACAATAATTCCGGAGTACCGCAACTAAAAACATATTTCACACGCAAGCATGTAAATATTCAATTTGGCGGCTATCTGCGTACGCCTAAACTGATTATCACAGGGCCGGCGGCAGGTGCGGCAGTGGGGGCCGCGTGCCACGCGTCACTTCGCACACGCGATTAAGATAATGCGATTTAAGCGCTGCCCCCGGCGTTGTCCTTAATTAACGCCGGCCGACGGTCGCGGATTCAATTTGATATTTACTTCGCGCTTCATGGAGCTTACTGGTGATCGCGCGTGAATGCGTTCGAATTTTATGGACGTTTAAGCAGATTGAGTTAATTGTAATGTTTAATCGTTCGTAATGGGCAAAATATGGGATATTTGAATGTGTTTTAAAATCAATAGACTGTTGATTTACTAGATTTTGGTAAATACTATGTGGTTAAGGGATAAGACGATGAACAAAATTCAAAGAAATATGGCATGTAAATCTTGTTTGATAAACATTTTAGACTTTACTGTTTAATATTACGTGCCTCAACGTCTGATCAATAAGGATTATTTTGATAACCAAAAAATAGAATAACTATTGCCTAAAATCAAAATAAAAAAAGTTAAGTCCCTCCGCGTCGCACCCGAGGCACGACACAAAAAACCGACATTCAAAGAAGTATTAACGACAATATAAAACTATACGATGAATTTATGTCGTCGTTCGCATAACATCTTAATGCGGAGTGAGGCTCAAAAGCACTTTATTTACCCTTAACATTCAATGGAGATAGGAGTATATATTTTTATGAGAAGTAACATCACTATGCAAACGATCGTGGCTAAGGAATCGTGAAAACGGCCGTCGGATTGGCCAGCAGGAGCGGAGCGGTCACAGCCCTTGGGGATTTGACCGCACTACTGAATTTGAATATTATTTCATATTTGTGAATAGTGAATCGTGAATTTATTTTGTAATAAATATATACGTATCAGTTCGTGGACGAATGTTGCAAAACGAAGTTGGGGTTGGAAATTAAGATAAAGCTTTTCTTTATCTTTATCTTTTTTTTTATTTAATAATTGTAAATTAAGGGTAGTTAAAATGTAACAGTCACTGAGCGGATGACTAATACCTCAGTCCGCCCCGTGACCACGAAAGCTGTAAAGTAATCGAAACGTCGGGAAGTAAAAAAATGTAAAAATTAAACCAAATCGCGATAAAATCCGTATAAAATAGTTTTATTTCAATGTGTAACATTCGTGTAAATCTAAGAAACCATTAAAGCTTTTCTTTTCATTCAACACTTAGCTTCTAAAAATGTGGATGATATGTATAGCCTTACACTACGTTGTTGGCATTGCCAAAATCCATTAACTGTGGCATATTCTTATCAGATTGGCCCATTATCAGAATGTAGGTCATTTATCCATGAAAAAAATATGTATTAAGTTTTACTCGCTCGTTTATAAAAATATAGGATAAATACATGCCCCAGAAGGGGACTCTGACCTAAAACGATGTTAGATCATAATAAACGCGCACTTTTCGTGAATTATAATCCCTAATGCGATATAAACGCGTTTAATGAGACGACTAATCGGCAAAAAAACTATTCACGTTCCGTTCGATCCACCATCGGCTTAACATATCAATTCGATACAGAATAAAAACGCAATAAAACGACTACTAGCCAGGCCCCCGACATTGTGCGAATTTTCGCCATATAAGTGTGGGCCTGACAGTTAAATTGCCGAAGTTAATGCATAAATAAAAGGTAACAATATAGGCCGGCCCGGGGGTGGGGGGTCATTGTCCCGTCACGTTCGGGATGTGTTCTTTTGGTTGTCAAGTTTGCGCGGTTAATGTTCCGTGACTTATTCGTGTTTGGGTTACGTGTCACTTCTTTTGTTGTTTTGTGAATTATGGACACAACGCGGATTACTTAGTGCGTACCTGGACATTGTTTCTGTTTGATAAAGATCCGGAATGATGTTTATTAAGTAATGGAGAATGAGTAAGTGATATTTATTTTGTAACATATTTCAGAATTAATTTGTTGGGCGATTTTCTAGTTGACAGCAGAACGGTCTCTACAACGAGATTAAGTTGCCAGGTTTCATTCCAGGGGTAACGATACTAGCTTTTAGAGTCAGTTGGATATTCATAGTCAGTTTTTGTTCATTCAACTATCCCCATTCTTGGTGATTGTTAACTTCTTCTTAATCTTTGCTCTCATTAAGAACTTCTAGTTTGGTCGTCTTTCTATTATGAGAGTTACTGTGGCTTATCCGACGTTACCATTGACTGTATGTAGCTGTCACTCAAGAAATTTTCAAGTTGCCAGCTCTGGTGGCGTGGGTGATGGAGCTCCCTATATACTACCACTTATATAAATTATATAGATGCACTCACCACTCTCCGACACGGAGGACGGCGAGCGCTCCGCAGTGGACACTCCTGACGAGGACTCCAGAGAGGACATGGAGTCGGCCCTGGTGGCGTGGGTGATGGAGCTCTCGGAGAGACTGCGCGCGTCCCGCGGCGCCGCCTGCAGCTGGGTTAGCCGCCGACGGAGGTAGCGCTGCTCCCGAGCTAACTGCTCTTTGTGCCCTGAGTGCCGCTTTTCCCGTTCCTCCAGGCTCTGCGAAGGGAGGTCGAGGTTAGCGGAAGGTAAGTAAAAGACAGTCGATGGAAATTGTATGGTGCGATGGAGGAGGCTTTGATAAAGAGTAAGCTTTGGGCTTTAAATAATTTTAAGTTAGTTTAGAGGGAAATCGTGGCGAAAAATAAATATAAACTTTTAAGATAATTTAATGGCTTTTTTACTAATTGTTCGGTAATGCATTGAATTTTTTAATCCAACAAAAAAGAAACACCAACTTAATCTCACTTTGAAGCGAATAAGGATGTTTCTGATAATACATGGAATTAAATAAGAGTATTTATTATTTATTTATTTATTTAAACAAACACACCGAACCGTCACATACATAGTTCTGACCCCACACTAAGATCGAGTCTTGTGTCGTGGGTATCAGAAACTACTATTTGTGTGGTTCACACAAACATTTGTCTCGGTGCGGGGATCGAACCCGCGGCCTCTCGTTTCACAGCTGGCGTTCAACCAACTGCGCCACGGAAGCTGTCATAATATACAGTATACCGATTCATAGTCCAGCCCATTAAAACTAATATAATAATGAAAATTCCATACTTTGTAGCTCTCAGAAATTCGAACTGAAACCGTAACATTCGGCAGCCCTGATTTATTAATCATTAAGACAGCCTCCGTGGCGCAGTTTGTTAGACGCCGCCTGTGAAACGAGAGGCCGCGGGTTCGATCCCCGCACCGAAACAAATATTTGTGTGATCCACAGGTATTTGTTTCGGGTCTGGGTGTTTGTGAGACCGAAAAGTCTCTCGTAGTTTCTGATACCCACGACACAAGACTCGATCTTAGTGTGGGGTCAGGACTATGTATGTGACTGTTGGGTGTATTATTTATTATTATTATTATACGTCAAAGCTAAATAAATAGGGGATCGGGTACATGTGTTGGAGGTTATTTTTTTGGGGAGAGAGGGGAGGGACCTAGAGGAGACTCGGGTGGTGTGGATTTGAGATATTCCTGATTTTTTTTTACATAATATAAATGCAAAGAATTTATAGTTTGTTCACACTTTGAACGCCCTGTGTGTGACAATATGGGAAATAAATGACCTTTTATTTGAGTCATTCAAAAAGTAAACATACTTTTTTAAGTCCTTTGAAATAGATTTTATAGCTGTTTCTACAAATATACAGGGTATATCAAGACTGCGACCGAAAACGAAGCCAGGTGGTAGTATTAGTGTCTTCAGACACAATGCAACCAATAATTTCGCAAAAAAAATCGCCGACTTTTTTTTTTGTAATTTTTTACTTATCGTCGTAATTGGGTGATAAATACAAAGTTTTACTAAAATAATGATGTACACCTTTTTATTTTTTAAGACGCAATGGTATGTTAGGGTTTATATTACTATTTTCGGAATAACTAGGTATTTACTATCCAAAACCTATGATTTTTTAAAAATTGCAAAAAAAAATCTGTCGCTTATTTTGCGAAATTTTTATTTGCATTATGTCTGTAACCACTAAAACTACCACCCGGCTTCGTTTTCGGTCGCGGTCTTCATATACCCGGTATATTTACCACAAAATAGTAAACGTAAAATATACTTCTGTTTTTTATTATTTTTGGAACGCTTCAAACGGAAATATTGGGTACAACTACGGTAATAACTCTATATTATAATGATTTGTTCCATCCAAAGGTTGCCTGGAAGAGATCGCAGGTAACGATAAGGCCACCAACTGTAACCATGACTTTAGTTTTAAGTTATTTAACTGTTATTGTGTTACTCTCTTCTATTGTGATGTTCAATAAAGTATGTAAATAAATAAATAATATCTTTATTTTATTTTTGTATTGTTTGTGCCTAAAAACGTTTTATTCTAACACTGACTACTCAAACCTACGAAATATGAGCAGTCATTATGAGAGCGGTTGGGGCATCCGGCCGGCTACAGATGATGTATATCGAGATAAATAATCGCAGCCTCCCAGTACTGCACTATGCTCCTGTCTTAGAACCGAGATATAGAAATTATATATTATACTGAAATTGAGATATCTCAAATTGTTTTAAAAAGCACTATAACTTTTGCATGTACAATGTAATTTTAATAGTTAAGTTCTCCGGGGTACGAATAAATAAACAATGTAAAATATAAAATTTTAAAGAACAATTGTTACATTTCTAATGATATTATGAATAATGTGCTGTAAGTGTTCTTAATATTATAATAAAAAAAATATTTTTTGTTAAAATAGGTTGGCTCCAACGAAAATTTTGGGTACGCTTATAGTTTTGTTTAACTGTACTTTATGTATAATATAAATAAATAAATAAATACACCCAACAGTCACATACATAGTTCTGACCCCACACTAAGATCGAGTCTTGTGTCGTGGGTATCAGAAACTACGAGAGACTTTACGGTCTCACAAACACCCAGACCCGTGACAAATACTTGTGGGCTTCACAAATATTTGTCTCGGTGCGGGGATCGAACCCGCGGCCTCTCGTTTCACAACCGGCATCTAACCAACTGCGCCACGGAGGCTGTCTATATACCATTCGTATTTAAAAATGCACCTGTTATTTTAACATTGACACTATCTTGATACATATAAAATATCCCAACCATTATAGGGGAAGAGATAGGTTACCATCCTCGCCGGCCGTACATGATGTATAACGAGATAAATCAGCGCAGCCTCCCAGCACTACAGTATGCTTGTCTTAGAACACGTTGCGATAGCTTGAGATTTATTCATCATAAAATGTGTACTAACAATGCTATCGAGATTCCAAATCAAATTAAAAATATCAGCTAAACGAAGTTCGGTGGAAAACAGACAAAATAAAATAGCTTTTATTACTATATCTATTTAACCGACTTGAAAAAAGGAGGAGGTACTCAATTCGTCGGAACCTTTTTACATACATACATACATAAACTCACGCCTTTATCCCAGGAGGGGTAGGCAGAAGCGCCACCAGGACACCCACAAAATTCCAAAAATTCCAGACTCCGGGCTGATTAATGAATAAAAAATCTAATATCACTTTGCCAGACCCGGGATTCGAACCCGAGACCTCAGCTTTGTAACCATACCGTAGTACAACTACGCCACCGAGGCAGTCTTTTAGGTATAATATAGCTGGATAAAATAAACCTCCACTTATTACATCTCCAAATATTTCCACAGTGACTAGTTTGGATGTGGCTCCCCTAGACTCTTTCTGCAACGTTTATTAAAGTGTCTGATCATCTAATGTATTTCAAAAGTGGAACTAGTTACGCCAAACAATAACTATTTGTAATCCAAGGTGAAATATAATAAGTAAAATAGATGAAAATAGTTTCATCATTTTCCTGGCATGAAATGAATTTGTGCTGTGAGTTCAAACCCACATCTCATTTCTGTCCTTAACCAACAAATCTATCACTCACACCGTCCCTTATAAATAGACACGTCAAAACAGTTCGTTTAATAAAAAACCCTCAAACCAATGGACGGTCGATCCATCATTTTACGAGTCCCTTAAAGTTACTTTTTTGAAAGTCACCGGTTCATATCCGCAGCATATTTCGATTATAAAAACGCGTCAATCAATCGACCCTCAGCTGGTCAGTTTGTTTATATTTATAACAGGCGAGTTCACTTGAAAATAAAAGGAATTATATAATGTATTACAACGGCCTTATTCATAGACAGTTTTGAAACCTATTTTAGTTATCGAATGTTTTGTCCCTTTCGAACGGCTTTACAATTCAGTTAGAGCGAAGAAGACAAAACATTCGATAGCTAAAATAGGTTTTAAATCTGTCTATGAATAAGGCCGTAGAGTTTTCAGTAGATAAATAATAGACAGACCGACGAACCTTTTTTTTTATTGTCATTTTATTGACTATAATGACACCTCGTGGTAAATGTAGTGCGGTTCAATCAGATTGTTAATGGACGAGAAACTACAACAATCTCTTTAGGTAGACAATTATTACCGGTCCGATTGCATTCGGAATAACACAGAATGAACCTATAACGCATTCTAGTTAATTCCCTATAATTTATTTGTAAGTATAAATACTTTATTGTACACCACACACATTTTCAGATATAGACAAACAAAGCGCATGAATACGTGTAAAGATCAGCGGCCTTATCTCTGTCGTGGATTTCGTCCAAATAACCTTATAACATACTTATTATCTAAGCATCGTGTTAGCTTATATTTCATCATTTAAAGGTTTTTTCACCGACGCGCGAAGCTCGGAAAGGCCCGCCACATTCCCCATGCAGATTGGAAAAGTTTTCAAATAACCAATTAAATTATAACGGACCAATATTGGGCGTCTCGCGGATACAATGTTTTAAATTCATCAGCCAGCTCATTTGCATTGTTTAGCTTACGCACGCGGTTTCCTCTGGGTTTATCTGGTCAATTTTTATGAATTTATGTTTGTTTTGTATACGGTTGTGGAAATATAAGGTTTTCTTTAATTAATTAAATTACAATGCGGTAGCTAGGAGTTAAAATATTCAATAATATTAAGTGTCGCATTGAAAATGAAATATGAAACTGATGGATACAGAAATCTATTTATGAAAATAATATTTCAGTGGTTACACCGTTGAATATAAATAAATATTTTCTGGGGTACAAACAGCTGATGCGTTATTTTCTGTGTGGTTTTACTTTGATATCAAGTCTCAAGCATTTGTATAGTTATTGCATTACAACTTGCTCAAGCGGTCTGTTAAACGACAAGCTGTAGGTTCGATTTCAGGTCGAGCACAGTTATTATTTCGGGTCTTATTACACGGTCTTTAATTTATATTCGGGTCCCATGTCTTATTTTTATTTTTTTATTGCGGGTAATGGCGAGACGAGCATGCCGTCCGCCTGATGGTAAACGATACGACCGCTCATGGACAGCAGCAAAACCAAACAAAACGTTACGTAAACGTCTTTAGATGTACTTATTTGTTTTTCACGTACTAAAAACTCATTTTATGGACACATTAGCATGACTCGCAAGTTTTTAATCCGTGTATATAAAGCGTGTACCGCGTAATGATTAAAGCCTCCGCCTGACGGATGTAATCTCCAGCGCGGCGCCTCAACTTTACGCATTTATTAAATTGCCTTCATTTAACCGTGAATTACTCGTATTATTAAATTGCTTTCGGTTATTTTTGGGGTTATTTAGTTGCCGTGTCAGGCGGGAATTTGGCACCGAGCGTGATAATGCTATATTTTTCACATGTTAAAAAGATAGAAAGACATTTTTTTGTATTTAGACTGAAATGGATTGGTCAAGAAAAGAGCCAAGTAAAGCGTTTTGCTAAATGAGATTAGAAAGGATGCGAAAGATTGGGCGAAGTAAAAGCAATAGAAAGGGGGAAAAAATAGTACAAAGAGTGAAACTAGGTACTAAGTAATAAGAAAATGCGCTGTTGTGTTCCGGTTTGAAGGACATTGTAGTCAGAGTAACTACTGGACACATTGAGACTTAAAATCTTATGTCTTAGAATGGCGAGCGCAGTAGAATGCCAAGCATTGCTTTGCAATTCATGGTGTTGTTTAGTTTTGATACTGTCCATGAGCAGTCATATCGCTTACCATCGGGCGAATGTCATGCTCGGCTCGCCATACACAGCAATAATAAAAAAAAAAAAACGATAAAAAAGCTATTGAAAACGGCAGCATTCACAAATGGTGACATCTACCTCGACTAGATAGATTAGAAATATAAGATTAAAAATAAGAAAAGATTAAAAAAACCTTTTTACACTATCAGATCCAATAACTACTCTATTTTAACAGCGTGGCATTTGCCCTTACACTAGTGTAAAAAAAGGATTTTTAAATCAGTTCTTATTTTTAATATCATAATAGCGTATGGTTCATACTATACAAAAATAACTAAATCAAACCTAGACAAAACCAACAAGCGAATAGTAGGAATGCCATTTCTCTCTTACATTCGCGCTTTGAAGTTCAAATATGAGGTGTTTAGGTATCGGCTGGAGACGTGATAATTGGCAGGTTCCGGGAAGCATCGCAATCGATACAGGGCGTTCCCTGGGGAAACTGGGATACTCCGTGTACCATGGATTTTATTTACATGCGGTTTCCAAATATCATACCAAATTTTGTACAATTCCACGAAGTATAACTAATTTTTGAGGGATCATTTTCATTGTAATATGTGGAAAGGATAATGATGAAATAATACAGAACGCGAGGTTCTGGGCGCTTTTCCCAGATCGATCGGAAATCAACACATATGATACATCTTAAAAAAATATGAAAGTACCAAATCCAAAACAGTGTTTATCTATTCCATTATCTTCATTAGTTAACACTACCACCTTCCAATTTAAAATTCTAATGTAGACATTTATCAAAATACCAAAATTCAAACACGACTGCAACCCGTTTAAAAAACGCCAAAGGGTTACATTTTATTGTAAAGCTTCCGCGGAACGTGACCAAGTCGCCGGCAGCATCACTTATCTTAACATCCCAATCTCCAATTATTGCCAGATGCTAATCTCGTGGACGTGGAAACGTCATCGTTTTGAAATCCTCGTGTTCCGTTTATTTGATTTTATTTATTTATACAAAGACGATAGATAAAGACTTTTGTCGACAAGTCACTATGGCAATTCTTGGGGGAGGCCTTTGTTCTGTATTCCTGTGTCCGAAAATTATGATTGTAAATATTGATTGATAAAAAAATACGAATTCCGAATATAGAGAATATTATATTCGTAGATTTTAGTGTTAGTATATCTTAGAACAGTCAAGTAACTATGTACAATGTTGTTTATATAGAGCAATAGTGATTAGAATTTTGGCCTCTACAAAATCGGAGGTACACTGGCAGATGTCAGAACGTGACACTTGTAGCACTATGGCGGGTTTGACTATATTCAAGCAGATTATACCCTTCACAACAAAATTCAATGTAAATAAAACATGTACAATTACTCAATTTACTACTATATTTTAGCCTATACCACGCGGTCCATGCCACCCAGGACCGAACACGATGCAGGAACATCACATGTCGTCGCAATTCTCGCCAGTGAGGGAACGATAAGAATATATACTACATTTAAACAGACATTACCTCAACAAAACCCGAGAGTACAGCTCGAACGAAAACAAAAACCAATAATTTTGATAAATTTGGTAACATACAGTTTACTGGCAGGTGGGGGCTATTAGGCTGTTTATGGGTAATAACGCGGCCGACGTTATAATTCCGCTGCGTTTGCTACGTGAAAACAAAAATAAATCAATGCGTCGATAGCGCGGGGAGGTTGGGGCCGAGGTGCTTGTGTTGCGGGAATAAATGAAAATAAGACAAAGTATAGAATGGACGTGGTATTTTATTTTCCATGCTCCCTACCAGAATTGTTTTCTTGACGTAATGCTAACCTAATTTGTAGAAATACATTATTTTTTAATTTTTGATGCAGCCTTGCTGTAACTTTTCTTGATTACCGACTGGAGCGCTATGACTGTTTCATAAAAAATCTAAGCGGTTTAAAAGTATTTTCATCACGTTTCTATAGGCCAACTACATACATACAATATAACCTAAAAAATGTAAATCTTGGGCCAAAATCATATGATAGAGATTAAAAGTCATTTTCAACTATGTTACACGTCTCGTTGGCAACTTCCATCTTGAATAACAAATATTATCGTACTTCTTTCATATTAAAATATATAATAACTCACACCTTCTTCCCCACACAGGGGTAGGCAGAGGCCAGGACACCTACATTTCGACTTGTATGTTCCGTCCCATGATGTGATAGGGGGCGTAGCCTATCGTCATATCAGGCACAAATTCCTGACTCCAGGCTGATAATGAATAGAGAAATCCAATACTACTTTTGCCCGACCCGGGATTCGAACCCGAGACTTCAGCTTTATAATCGTACCGTAGTACAACGCCAGACAGTCAGAGATCTTTAAATATAACCAGCCATTTCACAAACTACCTGTATGTTTAACCTTTACCGCGACACAGAGTAGGCGTCATCAATAACGCGTGTGTCTTGCAAAACAATAAGCACTCGTTACGTGTGATTACTGGAGCGTAATGCTTTTTATTTCGTGTTCTCTCATTTATTTTCAGAGTTCTGCGAGTCATGTTTAGAAACGAAATGTAGGTGGAAAAGCAGTGTTTTTATTATGTATAAAAAATGTTTTCTTTTGATTGTATTTAATTGGTGATTAGAGACAATTTTAATGAGGATGTTCAAAATCAGTTTGTCTGGCACGGGATGAACAAGGATGTAAAATTTATTGTGTTGACATAAGGTCAGGTAGAAACTCAAAAGCAGTATGGTATATAAACATAGTTCTGTAATCTGAACCACCAAGAAACATAGTCTTATTTACACTGCCCTGGTAAATACTGCTCTTGATGATAACTGCATGCAAAAAGAGCGTCATCGATATTCTATACAAATTTTATTCGTGCTTAATCCATTATTCTTTGACTGAAACCCGAAGCCAAGAAAGTATTATGATAGCCTGAAAATAGTTTCATAACATTCAAGTTATGCAGCTAATGTAAACGAATAATCTCATTTGGTATTATTAAAATATTTTAATTTATGCACAAATCCAACAGATTACGGCTCCACCTTACATTCAAACACGAAAAATGTACTCAAATAATTTAATCAGTCGTGTCGTTTCGTTAATTTCAATAGCCGTCAAAGTGTACGTTTATTTAATTATATTTGTAATTGCTCGAGATTCTTACTCCGCCAATAAGTTGCCAAGTTGGAGTTAAGCGAGGGATAATTGTTTTAAAAATACTCGAGCCGGAGTTTTTGATCCGTGTATGAAGCCATTAGCTGGAGTAATTTCGTTTCATATTTTGTTGAGTTTATATTTAAGTTTGTAAATCTTGAGATATTAGCAAAGTGATTTTTATCCAAATAGCGGAAAGATATGGCATAGTTTGAGCATTGTGCCTTAGGCTTGAAACGATTTGTCCGTACGCTATCCAATAAGCTAATGTTCGCTTATCGCCTATTTTGTTCAGTGAAAATCTCTAAAAATTAAGACAATACATCAGTTTGAGCAAATAATAAACAATTATCCAATTGTATTTTACTTTCCTACCCAGAGCACGAGTAGTAAAATTTAAAAGCAACATTGTATATAAAATGTTGTACGTGAAATAACATCCCTGGAGTCCTCAAAATAATTAAATAATCCACGAGCGAAACGAGAGAGTCGCAGTGATTTCATTATATAATTTTTTATGAGGAACATGCAAGTTGCTTGAATGCCACAAAAAACGTGTAAAGATACGTTAGTGTTAATTATCTATTTATATCAAATAGATAATTAACTATATGACGTTCTATTCCTTTGTTTCTCATATTAAACGAAATGTGTACACATAATGGTTTCTTAGATTTACGCGAATGTTACACATTGAAATAAAACTATTTTATACGGATTTTATCGCGATTTGGTTTAATTTTTACATTTTTTAACTTCCCGACATTTCGATTACTTTACAGCTTTCGTGGTCACGGGGCGTATAAAATAGTTTTATTTCAATGTGTACACATAGGTATACTGAATGTACTGTTCTGTATCAGCCAATATACGTCCCACTGCCAGGGCATGGGCCTCCGCTACAATCGAAAGTACGATTAGGTTAGGCCATATAGTCAACCGTGCACAGTGCGTGGTGGCCTGTTGGTAACGGACCAGACGCGGCTGCCTACATTTTCACGGTGGTCGCGGGTTCAAATACCAGGGCAATCCTCTGACTTTTCGGAGTTTTGTGTGTATTGATAGTCAATCACCATGCACTTTAACGGTGAAGGAAAACATCGTGAGGAAACCTGCATACCGTAGCGATTTTAAAGAATTTCTACGGTATGTAAGTCCGCCAACCCGCACTAGGCCAGCGTGGTGGACTGTATGGCCTAACCACTCTCAATCGATTCTCTCGATTAGGTCCGTGCCCTGCAGTGAGACGTATATGGGCTGATATAGATATAGTCCACCACGCTGGACATATAGGGTTAAACATAAATGCACTGAGTGACCACGGTTTGGGCAGACGTTTGTTTAATGATGCTATATTGGGTGCAAAACTGAACTGTTGTATTTAAATTATTTCTTACATTCACACCATTTTGCCTCACATGAAACAACATCTAAACCTAACAAAATAAAAAAAAATACAATCGATAATCCCAAATTCAGACGCACCTCATTACACACCCATAAACACACAGTATTTAAAACTCAGACCATCTGTACGCATTATACGCAGGCCCGGACGGTAATAAAGAAAATTTCAGCAATAAAGCAAAGATATGGGCCGCGAGGGACCGACCACTCATTAATGACTGAACCTTTTGTGGCGAAATTAATATGTGGCTGTGGTTCCTTCATTATCAATAGTTACGCTTTTATAAATTAAATACGGGGTTTTTGGGGTGCGGTATGTGGATGTAGGTAGGTTTGTTTGTAAAGGTGTGTATGTAATATATTTAATTCATTATCTACATTATCATTTACTGATATTATTAGACTGCCTCGGTGGTAGATTAAACTCTTGCATAATAATTATAAGCTATATTAATGGTTGTGGAAATAAGCAATATATATAGGTAATGTAGTTCCATATATACTATAACAAAGTACGCGATTTTTCTATTAAAAATTCAGTCAATATTTACATCGCATTTTCCGCTGTGAAGGTTGTGAAATAACTCTCCTTTATTCATTGTCAAGATTCCATCAGATACAAACAAAATATATTGCCAAATATTTTAACCCTTAGTAGATAAAGTATTTGCGACTTGTAAGTGACTGCCTCGGTGGCGTAGTTGTATTACGGTACGGTTACAAAGCTGAGGTTTCGGGTTCGAATCCCGGGTCGGGCAAAATGATATTGGGTTTTTCTATTAATTATCAGCCCGGAGTCAGGAATTTATGCCCAATATGGCGATAGGCTCGCCCCCTGTCACATCATGGGACGGAACATACAAGGCGAAATGTGGGTGTCCTAGTGGCGCCTCTGCCTACCCCTTCTGGGATAAAGGCGTGAGTTTATGTATGTATGTACATTATCATTTAATTCGATGAAATTCCTTCCTTTTATTTAATGCTGAAAAATATTTATTTTCGGGCACATAAATATTCGTCCATACGCTAGATTTTTACTTCTTACATTGCATTTTTACAAAATATTTGTATCTGTATCAGCCCATATACGTCTCACTGCAGGGCACAGGCCTCCCTACAATCGAGAGAACGATTGAGAGAGGTTAGGCCATATAGCGCACTAAGCTGACCTGGTGCGGGTTGGCGGCCTTTACATATCATAGAAATTCATACAAATCGCAATGGTATGCAGGTTTCCTCGCGAAGTTTTCCTTCACCGTTTTAGTGTCTGGTGGTTGATTATCAATACACACATAATTTTGAAAAGTCTTAGGTGTGCCCTGGGATTAAAACCTGCGACCATCGTGAACATGTTGACAGTCGCGTCTGGTCCGTTACCAACAGGCCACCACGCCCTTGCACGCACAAAATATTAAATTAATTGAAAACTTATAATATATTTTATTGAATTTATTCTAAATATATTTGTGGTTTATCAGATGTATATATTTTAGTTTTTATACACTTTAGTCAATTAAATGTATGACATGTTAAATCTTACTATGAGACCTATAAATAAATCTAGCTATATTGCATTCCATTTATGCGATGAAACTTTAAACTTATATTACTTTGCTTTAAATAGTTTCTATAGAACACGGATTTAAGCCTTTACCAAAGACATTCAACCGAGCCAGGTTATACAAATTTGTAAATTCATTCTGCGTTGAAATTCCGAGCGCTTCGGATCTGTGCAAGTGTGTTATTGGCTCCTCGTAACTTCAGCTTAAATATTGAACTAACAGATTAGTTCTTGTGAACGTTTTGCTATTTGAAGACCCCCGTTCAATTCCCGGTGGGGTGAATATTTGTTTCAACCAGGTGTTTGTTGTATTTCGTGTGATTTTGAAGCTTGGTTGTGATTTTGTGTAACATTTCGTTTAAAGTAATGCTCACACTAAAACCTTTAAGGGTCTAAGCCAATTTCGCCTGGTCGTGGTGCACCCAGTTGGTTGATAAACAAGGCTCTGGCGATAGATGGCGGGATAACCATCCTGTGATGGTATGATATCATATCTATCCATGGTACTGTAAAGCTTCTGTTCATTTAGATTAGTCTATAAATAAATATAATAAAATGTATAATAAACTGCCTCGGTGGCGTAGTTGTTGTTGGTGTTGTATTCTGATTTTGTTTTCCCTATGATTGATATTCATGGAGTAATCCAATGTCAAAGTGTGATAGGCCATTTTTACTTTGATTTATCATAGGTCAGCTCCAAATTATGTCACGAAGGTTTCTGGTATATCAAATTAAAGGCAATTAAATTATCTACGGGAATTTTATAATGATGTCACCAAAAAAAAACACTACCTAAGTAAATGCACGGTTTTTAAAACAAGTAAAAGTTTGGTTTTTTTTTTTCTCCTTGGTTTTCCTACGATTGCTTATCAACCAAGCGTGGAATCAAGAAATAGAGCACAGATCTGCAAAATAGACATTTCAAGCTTCCAATTTTTAGTTTCCGAATTTCTTAACAATCAATTTTCTCCAAGATCTCTAAGACAGACTCTCAAAAAACAAAAAAAAAAAAATCATAAAAAAATATCCTTCAATTTTTGTGAGTAGTATATATAACTGTCATACAATCAAAAATTCCCAGCATGTCACCAACTTGAGTATCGAATTGGATTTTAGCGTCGTTATTCCGAACGCGGCTGTCGATAAAGCGATACACATACACGTCAAAGTTTACTACATTGCGTTTGAGACAATAAATACTTCCTATCGATCGCGCATCGTAAACGTCAGCGCGAAACTGCCGCGACCCTATTCTGTGTGTTACGGTTAGAGTTAACTATACAGGTGGATTTGGAATTGTCTAGCATTTCGCCTTCCGAACCGGGTGGTAGATAAATTATTTTAAAAACTCAACAACTCATTATTAACAAGCTGTAGTACATAATATAATACGTGGGGAGGCATTTCAATACACTTTTAGTGTCTGAAAATAATTATAATTAAAAGTCTGGTCAAATAAGTTAACTTTCGTTTTATGAGTGAGTTGAAGCGTTTGAAACTATCTACCGCTATGATTTGATGAAACAAGCACAATACATAATCCACAGTTAATAGTTATACATTATTTCTACAATTATATAAAAATCATCAATATTTTGCGGCTCTACAATAATACCCGAAGTGTTCGTTGACAACTTAATCATTAGTTTCGGCATATGAGTAAAGCCTTGCTCGTTATTTTCCAGCCATCTTGCTAATTTCCATAGGCTTTCATTCACAGCAACACGATAGAAATTATCTATGCTATTCTCGTAATATCACAATGGGCCGGCCCGTACTAAACTGTTGCAGCGCCTATAACTATCATTTTATTTCAATCGCTTGTTATTTTATTGCGTTGTCAGTTGACGCAATTAAATGGTCGTATTAACATGTTTACGTTTTATTGTCGTATAATAATAGAATAGTTTGCAATAGCATAAAGCAGATTGTAAATTATTTGTAATTTTTGTTTTGGTGCTAATCGTCCATTTTTTTTTCTATCCTATACTGTCCCACTGCAGGGCAAAGGCCTCTCTTTTCCTCTTCCTCCCGTCTCTTCTAATCATCCATGATGTCATTAAAAATCAGTGCTGCGATTACATGTGTTTTATTCAAGGTGGTACTGGAATTTTGACGATTTATTGTAGCTGTGTGTTATTTGAGTAGCTGTGTCTGAATTTCAATAAAAACATATTTTTTTAAGCAAAAATACCGAACCTCGAAAACGCTACGTATAAAATAATTGCCAGACATACTCTGCAATTAGTGTGTAAAACACCTCAACAAGAAAAGAAAGATTTCATCAGCTCAAAACAAACCATAACACAAAAAAGGACCATACGTCCCGATTCTGCAGCTAAAGTTACATAATACTATCCTAACAGTCGTACAGTTAACTTGGGCCGTTGAATAACAAACAACTCTCTGATGAGCCATTAATGGCGTCTAACGATCAATCCGCCGCCAATAACCATTAATTACGCAAGTCGTGCAATTGGCAACTACAGAATGGGCCATGATGTACGGTGTAGGAAGCCATTGGATTAGAAAAAAACGACACAAATGCTATTGAATGCGCCGCCATAATTTTGTCGGCAAAGAAAATTGTCTGCCATAACATAAAAATATTTTGTTTGTCTCATTTAATATAGAAAGCAATGTAATGTTGTCCCATTCTTATAAAGGTGAATAAATTATAAAGATTGGGAAAAGAATACATATTATGTTTCTTTGCGACTTTTTTCATAAAATAATTTATATTTGAGAAGTGGAATTTAACATCGACCGTTGTGTACATTTTTATCACTTCAAACAAATATATAAAAACAACAAAGTCTTCATCAAAACCAGTACAAACATAAAGCAAGCCAACACGCCACTCATTTCTCTGAGTCAAAAACTTTTGTCTAAAGTTCAAAAAATATTGCAACCTACCCGCAATGAAACCCAATGAAAAAGAGAGATAGATAATGGCCCATCTACACTTTGGCGGGCGGGTGCGAGGGGGAGGGGTATAGTTTACGACCGGTCGTAAATCACTTCGCGAGTTTGTATCGGTAGCGCCGGCCTTTCAGAATACGCCCGTGGCTCGCTTCTTAATAATTCATGCGTTCTTGTGGCCTTTAGAAGCACCGCAGTTAGCTTATTGCTGTATAGGAACTAAGTGTGGTGGTGATTTTGGTTGAGGAAACCATGTGGTTTTAAAATTAATAGTAGGAATGCGAGCTGGCTTGATTTGACAGTCGTCTCGGCTGACGAGTCGCGGTTTCGAGTCCTAGCCCACCTTAGACTTTTCCAGTCATCTTGAGAGCATATTGAGAGGCTATTACAATGAACTTTAACGAGGAAGCCAAACATTGTGAGGAGATCGGCATACCTGACAAGATACTAATAAGCCAACAATTTACTAATATTTTGACTACAGCCAAGGCTCCTCACTCGAGGTGGACCGATGACCTGGTCCATGTGACGGGAAGGAGCTGGATGAGGACTGCCCAGGACAGACCAACCTGGCGTGCATTAGAAGAGGCCTAGCATCAGCATTGGGTGGATACATAGCCTGAAAAAGAGAGAAGAGAAGGCTCCCTTTCATAATAAAGGAGTACTAGGAACACAAGTCGGAACGAGTACACACAAATCTATTTAACTTCCAAATTGTGAATACGGGAGTAATCGAGAAAAATGTTGAAAATTCGCTACACAAAATAACTGGTATTAGGAGGGGAGAGTGGGGCCCCCTTTGTCCGCGCTCGGAGCTCCACTGTGAAACTTTCAGAATTACATTTCGGTGTCATTGAGTCTATTCCGGGGCGCTGCGGGCGACCGATTTTTTACTTTTTCGGTTTCATATGATGAGTTTTGGACCTCGTATGGACTGCGTTTGGGTGGATGTAGTTTGGTGGGTGTCTGTGTGGCCTGTGAAAAGGGAGGTCGGGGTTTGACCTTCTCGTCTGGTGCACTATTTTTTGTTTTCTATGTGAAAATTTTCACATTCACTATAAATCTGCGCACGATGAAAATTCGTCAGAAAGATTACAATAAAAACTTTTAAAGAAATATCCTTTTGTTTTATTGCATATGTTACTTAACTGATAGAATTAAAATGAGCCAAAACCAAGGTACGATTTAAATATCAAATTAAACTTATTACACAAAACATTCACAGCAACAGCAAAACGGGGTCAACGCAAACTTAGTAACTAACTAAAAGGGCGAAACTCCGCACCGAAAAGCTTATTAAGTTTATCAACAACAACGCTTTAATCCTTACTTTTTACACTAAACAACAAATCCACGTACATCCGACTATAAAAAAATGATTGAGTTCTTCAACGGCCGGATATTATTCGCCATACTGGTCAGAACTTCAGAACGCGAAAAAAAAAGGAAAAAAAAACCTTATACAGCGTACCAGCGCAAACTTTGCCGGTAGACTTTTTTGAAATAACTGCACGTTGTACTTTTAACCTGATGTCCCGGGCAACTTTTATAAAATATCGCAACTTGTTTTAATTTATTTTTTATCAAGTTGACAACCTCCGTGGCGTGGCGTTAGACGCCGACTATGAAATGAGAGACCGCGGGTTCGATCGCGCACCAAGACAAATGTGCGAACCACAGGCATTTGTTTCCGGTCTGGGTGTTTGTGACACCGAAAAGTCTCTCGTAGTTCCTGATACCCACGACACAAGACTAGATCTTAGCGTGGGGTCAGGACTATGTATGTGACTGTTGGGTGTATTTATTTACTTATATCAATTTCATTTGGAATTTTGTGCTGATGTATTTTAGTTATTAGTTCAATACTTCAGTAATATTTTTCTATTTACGTACTTTATGGGACTTTTTTAAGTTACTTGTGTTCATGCCAGAGTTCACTATCTAATGCATCTAAGTGACGAATGAAAATGAATAGAAAAATCCATTTATTGCACATGTAATTCAATGTTGAAAACTTTAAGATCGAGTGAATTGTACCATGGAGCCTAACATAGGAGGCAGGGATTACGACGAGTAAAAAAGTCAATTTTGGTGTCATTTTCTTATATTAAAATATTTCATAAAACTTAATATCTGTTTTAAACTGCAAATATCGAGACAGATGTTACCAATACGGCTTGATGACTTCAAATTATAACCAAACAATACAGATTTTACCTCCAACACAAACTTACACTTCACATCCAGCCCAAATTAATTATACAAACGTGGAGCGAATGTGGCGACATTTTTTCGCAGTATCGGTTTCATTACGCCGGACGTCCGCTGTTATTTATCGGGGCCGGGGGTCACTGGTAACAGCCCCCAGCGCTCCTACGGCGCGCCGCGTACTCAGTACAGTGGACGGATTGAGGTAATAGGATGGGGGGTCAAAAATATTTAAGTTATCTGCATGTTTATGAACATATCAAGGAGAAATGTAGGAATGATGTAGTTTATTTTAAAGTAAAAAAGTATAATTAAGATAAAACACGTGGTACAGGCTTCTTAAATGATACACCTCCAAGTTATAAGATTTTCTAAGGTCTGTAAAGTTCGCCAACTTTTATTAGACGAACGTGCTAAACAACGGCCTAACACCTCTCAATCGATTACGGGCTGAATGTTTATTATATTACATGGTATAAAGCTGACTAAAACAAATAATCGGGGATTTGGAAGTCATGGCAGCCGGCGTCAACTTTAAACGAGTCGGCGGTGCGAGCGCACAGGTGCTTGCTCTAATAAGTTTTCAACTTTGGAGATTTTTAATATACTATTGGGATAGAATATAATTTTACCACATGTAATCGATTTTATTAACTTTCGGGTTTTTGATGTAATCTTTTTCACTCTGCCTTAAAGCTACAACTATTAATTGCATAAAAAATGTTAGCCTAACATAAGAACATGAGATTTTTTGCCAGTATTGCCATGTAAAACATGGTTTACAAATAAAAAAACACACATTTTCACTTGCTTTATCTGAGAATACGTCAAATGTCCGGTGAGATTTTTGATATACATATTGTTGTCTTCATTGCTTTCATATTACAATTTCCTGTACAGAATGTGGTATTTTCACACGCAGTTTAATTAGCGTGGGGCGGTTCCTTATTTATCGGAGGCTGGGGCCAGTTCGTTTTAGTATACCGAGATCTATTTGCCACGCCCTTACGGCGTACTATCAAATCAGTGGACGCATTTCCCATTAAAAGCAGGGGGTAAAATATCTGAGATCGGGAGTTCTAGTAGGTGTGTGTATGTTATGTATGATTAAATCTATTAAATATTCCTGGGATATATTGCTATCAAAAAAAATAGTTTTGCGCCATGCATTCAACGGCGCGTTAATTTAACAATTTTATTATTATTCAATTTTAAACTCTATTGCACCTAATTGCCTATAATTTTGTAATTTAAAAATTGTACGTAAAAATCCTTCATCCTTTGCAGCGTGTTTGTAACCACTAAAACTACCACCTGGCTTCGTTTTCGGTCGCAGTCTTGATATACCCGGTATATTTATGTTGCCAGGGGACTCATGACCACCCGAGATTCACACAATCCGTGCCTGTCAGTTAGGTTAATTATGGAAGTGATTAGTACAAGCCGTTCGGATCAGACGAGGGACGAGACGAAAGTAGCGGCGAGGGGATAGGGGGAGGAAGGGGGGAGGGGGTTTTATTAATCGCCGCCGTGTGTTCCTGCGAATACGCATTTGTAGACCATTTGTTGGTACGAGTTTTTGTTAGCACCTCATTTGTAGGCCATATTAGTAATTTCGAGCTAGATAGAAAAAAATGTAAAGCTAATGTTATCCCAGCTCAATTTTTCATGTATTTTCTTGCCGTACTCTCTATTCGAATGCGGTTGCTGATTAGTTATATTTTCTTCCATAATTTTGTTTGTGGTAGAGCACTACTGTAGATTTACCTTTTTCTGGAAATCACACAATCCACACCTTTTTTCCAACTCGAACACTCAAAAATTACCCGTTTTAGGTACCAAATCCACGACTTTACGTCTTGCATCTCACACCACAACACCAACAAAACTCTAATAAACAAACGACAAAGTACCTTGTACCAACAATGAAACATTACACTCGAGTCGAGGAAAAACTCCGAGACGCTAATAAAAAACTTGCACGTCAGTTCTATAAGGAAGCGGTACAGTTCTGTGAACAAGAGTTTAAATATTCAGACAATTGTGTTGTATGTAGTTGAGACAATTGTCGACCTCTGACCGCTATTGTTGAAATTTGAAAAAGACGCTTTTTGGTGTGTCCAAAGTATTTTTTATTTATTTTAAGCTTATAAAGAATACAGGCGGTTTTAATACCTGGGGAATTTACTTATTTAATATCTCTAATACATACATACATACATAAACTCACGCCTTTATCCCTGAAGGGGTAGGCAGAGGCGCCACCAGGACACCCACATTTCGCCTTGTATGTTCCGTCCCACGATGTGATAGGGGGCGAGCTTATCGCCATATAGGGCACAAATTCCTGACTCCGGGTTGATAATGAATAGAAAAATCCAATATCACTTTGCCCGACCCGGGACTCGAACCCGAGACCTCAGCTTTGTAACCGTACAACTACGCCACCGAGGTATCTCTAATATCTATTCTATTTTCGGAATTGTGAAAACATTTTAATGTAAAAGTTGCTTCGTTAAGCATAGGGCTGTGTGTGAGATGTAAATTGTGAGATTAAATTTCCAGTCATTAGTAATATTGATTTTTGACTGGCATGTCGATAGGCTGATGATTGGGGAGGCCTATATTCGCCTTGCTTTGGTTGAAGAGACAAAGAGACATGGCAATAGGCTCGCCTTTATCAAACCTTGGAATTTAAATATGCTCGGCGAACTGTGGGTCGGAACCGATTAGGTATCGCTTTAAGTTAATTTTTGCGTCTTGCAACGCTAACTCGCAGCATTTTCACTAGTATTTATAAAAAATACAGTATATACAAATTCTGTAGACATTAATAATAACATTTCTGTATCAACACTAACATTGAAGTATCTATTCACCTTATTTAACGGTAAAATAAGCACAAATACGCCATTTCGTGATAGTTTTATGTAACAAGAATAAGTTTTCACGAGTTATTGATTCGCGTGGACGTTGACTGATGAGCACAGGAAGTTACTTCTTAATGAAGCATTTCCTTTCATCCACATCATCTGATTCTTATGTGTCTGTATGTTCAGGCTATGGTTTAATGTAAAATAGTAATTATTCTCCAAAAACAAACACAATATTCAAATTTAATATTTTTCGCTTCCGGCCGCAATTAATTAATTTATTTGCATAAAATTAGCGCTTTGTACAAGCAATAATTCAAATGCTTAGCAATTGTTTAAACACAACAATGCGAATTAATGTTTTATATTAATTAAATGACGCCATTTTACTGTCCCGCAATTTTCGATTAGGAATGCGATGTTTTGCAATGAGGGTAGGAATTAATTAGATGTTAATTTTACATACATAAGCTCACGCCTGTATCCTCCATGGGGTAGATAGAAGTGCCATAATGTTGATAATTTGTTTTGGGATGGATCATTTAAACCACACAGGCCCCCAAGGATTTATGTAGAAACATTCAGAGTCCTTTTGAGAGGGCTTGGGCCATAGTTCATCCCGCTGACTTTACATACCTTAGAAATTAACCATGAACATCCCTAATACACGGAACGGGGATGGCGTGCAGGCATTGCATGTGTTCAGGTCTTGCCGCATTAACAAGCTTCTTGATAAATGTTACAAGTTTGTGATGTCGTGCATCATGCATGCCGAGTATACTATGCATCACCGAAGTATGAGACAGCCTCCGTGGCGCAGTTGGTTAGACACTGGCTGTGAAACGAGAGGCCGCGGGTTCGATCCACGCACCGTGACAAATGTTTGTGATGACATATTTTTCTCGGGTCTGAGTGTTTGTGCGACCGGAAAGTCTACGTAGTTTCTGATACCCACGACACAAGACTTCATCTTAATGAGGATTCAGGACTATGTATCTCTCATATTTGAGAAGCCGCCTGGGTAGGTACCATCGCAATGTCTATTTCTCCCGCCAAACAGCAGTGTAAATGCACTGTTGTGAACCGGTTTGAAGGACATTGTAACCAGAGTTACTGGAAATATTAAGACGTAACATCTCATGTCTCAGGATGGCGAGCGCAGTGGAATGCCAAGCAACGCTAGATAATTCATGGTGTTCTTTGGTTTTCTACTGTCCGTGAGCGATCGTATTGCTTACCATCAGGCGAATGGCATGCTCGTCTCGCCATTCAACGCAAAAAAACCACAAACCTCCAAAAAATTCCATAAACTAAACTTCGCACTGTACCCAAACTATCGTTAATTGAGCTGCGTCAACTACACGCGTACAACTATACTCAAAACCCGGCGGGGCGCTGTAGATTGGCGCGCGACCCTGATTGGAATGTATGGTACAAAAGGATATTTTTCAGTTGCGAGTATGCAGGGCGCAGATTGCCAGTATCGGCTGTCGAGTGCTGTTACTGGCTGTTTTTATTGAAAAATAAAAAAAGTTTGCTAGGCGATTTTGGGCTTTAGTGTGTTGTTTTTAATGGTCGTTAAGGAGGGATCGGTGGCGGCGTAAAAACTACATTGTATGGGGCAAGATAATTATTACAAGGTTGTGTTACTTTACATTTTTTTATAATGTAAGTAAAGGTATTGTCCTGAAATCTGGTGTTACATGGTATAATTTGATTTATATTTGTCATGATGTATAATCAAAATAATTGAATCGTAATGCGTAGACAGCAAGACCGTGGTTTATTTGGCAACATTTTCATAACTAAATATACTTAAAACATACCAATAGCAAAGCCTTGTTACTTCTTTTCAGTACGTACTTGTATATGTACATAAGGATTGCACCGTTAATTTACCAATTATGAAATAAAAATAATTTATTAAATCCATTAAAATGTTCAGCATTATTTAGATTCACTCATTTTTGATCTACTACCCGGTTCGGAAAGCGGTTTTCACTACAGAAGAACGGACAAGAAACTCTATTGATATTTTCAAAACCAGTTTACAAAATAGTAGAGTAGTGATTATTACAAAAGTTACAAGTTGGATTAAAATTAATTCTCTGAATCATTTACTCAGTATAAAATCCATTCCATTTAAAAGCCGAGTCGACCTATTCGTGCACCGAACGATTACTAAACAAAATTCCCACGCGTAAACAAAACCAACGTAAACAACAAACGTAAACACATAAAATTGGCATTACCGTATGCATTAAACATGTAAACATTTTCCACTAATACTGATGTTGGCGCCGTCAAAGGGTATTGACAGAAATACCTTGTATAATAACTGTTCGCTGTGTGTTTACTGTGCAATTCCACTTTGATACTCCTGACATTTCCACGTATACCTTATTGAGTGCTTTCGAATATTCTATGTTTGTATACAATATGAAATGTGCGCTTGGTTTGGTTTTATTTGTCATTATTGCTGTATGGTTATTGAATTTGTTTATATAAAGTTATATTGGTGTGTATGGATCGTTGAGGACTCACAAGTTTATCTTATATTATTTCGTTGTGGTTTATTTCATAGTATGACACGCTGGACTAGTGACGGTTGGCGAAATTCATATTTTACAAAAGTTATTATAAAAATATCTCCGGTATGCAGGCTTCTTTTATCACCGTTAGCAGGCTTCTTGTGCCCAAGTTAAACTAAAACCTTAAATGCGTATTTAGTCCCAAGTAATAAATCTTAGGCCAAGTATACAATTAAAGTTTTAAAAAGTGTATATTAATTCAGAAAGAGAAGTTGATTTGCGAACATGCGAAGTTCCGTGTTCGGTGGAATTCCAACGTCGCCACTTAATTTATGCTCGTAAAATGTTTATTATTAAATTATATTGTGGAAACTACGTTTTGTTTGTGCATTTGTATTTTAATCTTTTGTTGTTTCCAGCAATGAACTGGTAAGAAGTGGGCCAGTTTGGCTCGAGTTTAAATACGCGAAAAATCTATTTAATATTAAAAATATTGTAGACTTTAAATAGCTGATGACAGGATTCCTATCATCAGGATATAGATCACTGTAGGCAAGCTCAGGCCTTCAATAGCGAACTAAACAAATATGTTGCTTTCCAAAATCACTTAGCGTCCATTTTGTTTTTATGAAATGAAATGAAAATAATTTATTGAATCCATTAAAATGTTCAACATTGTTTAGACTCAGTCATTTTTTGAACTACCACCCGGTTTAGAAAGCGGTTTTCACTAGAGAAGAACGGGCAAGAAACTCTAGTGTTGCTCTTTTCAAAACCAGTTTACAATGTATGATTATTACAACAATTACAAGTTGGTTTAAATCAGAGCAGTTCATTAATAACTTGTTATGATTTGCAAATAGGATATATTTGAATACGAATAAGTTTACTTTATATTTAATATGGCTGAGAGCAACGAAACGAAGTAACCCATAACGAAGAATCAGTATACTCTGTTTTGCCAAAGCAATAAATAATTATAAAAGCGTTAAGTAATCTACTTATCAATTACAAAGTAAGCAAATCGGACAGACCAGTCCACACAAGCAGCACCCGTTCACGAGTATGACGCATGTGCCAGCCATCGGCCTCCTCAACCATGCTACAGGGAAGTGACCGACCCGGCACACGACGCCACCGCAAGCACAGACTTTTAAGCGAGACGACTTTTATTGCGAGACTTTTATTGCGTTGAATGGCGAGACGAGCAAGCCATTCGCCTGATGGTAAGCGATACGACCGCTCAGGACAGTAGAAAACCAAACAACACCATGAATTACAATGGCATTCGACTTCGCTCGCCGTCTTGAGACATAAGAAGTTAAGTCTTGATATGTCCAGCAGTTACTCTGGCTACAATGTCCTTCAAATAGGAACACAACAGTGAGAAATAGACATTGCGGTAGTACCTATCCAGGCGGCCTCTCACATATGAGAGACCTACCACTAGTAAATAACAAACATATTTTAATCGACATATCTGGACCACACTAAACTTATCATTACATCCTCTGAAGTCACTATACACTGTAATTTTAAACAAAGGCTTAGTTATAAGGCGGACAGAAAAGAAGTTGACTAATAACATCTGTGTACAATTTCGCATCTATAAAGAACAGACGACCGGGTGTCTCAAGCAGGCTACAATATGAGCATTATACCGGGAGAAACGCTAAGTTTACCGATTAGCACCCCCAAAATGGGGGGTACGATATCACCCCCATCGGAAATTGTAAATCTGGAGCTTGGGCCGCGGAATTTATAAGCCATTAGGGGCGAAGGGGGAAATTGATAATTATTTTTGTAAACGTAAGAGATAAATAATAACGTCGGTGAATATTGTCTATGGCCGGAAGAAGCGTACACGGGTTTCGTTTTAGCTTTACGTTTATTTTGATTTCGCTTTGGTGTGGGTATTTTTCGTATCGCGCGGTATTTGTTGGTGATTAATGTCAATAATATCTTTAGTTATGGCTTTGAAGATACTAATTTATGTTTAATATTTTTGGATATGTAAGTTGTGTGATCTTACTTTCTGCCATATTGTTTAGTTTAAGATTTACCACGCAGTCTAGATCGCTGCGAGTATTTGCAGAAAACCTATATGAAGTAGTAAACTGTTTGTAACTCAGGAAGATAATAATGATATTCTTAATTTGTGTGAGTCATGGTTTTAAAAAAACTCACATACATAAACTCACGCCCTTAAACCAGAAGGGGTAGGCAGAGGCGCCACCAAGACATCCACATTTCGCCTTGTATGTTTCCTCTCACGATGGATAGGGGGCGAGCCTATTGCCATTTCGGGCGCAAAGTCCTGACTCCGGGCTGATTATGAATAGAAAAATCCAATATCACTTTGCCCGACGCGGGATTCGAACCCGAGACAGATTTGTAATCGTGCCGTAGAACAACTACGCCACCGAGGTAGTCGTCAGTTTAAAAATAACATTATAATTAAAAAGTCAATATTTCTTTCCCCACCATTTTTTGCATCATAGATCGGCAATGAACATATGATTTCTTATTCAAGTAACTAGAGCATTTATCAATTCTATCGTTTCAAATTATGGTACAGTGTACTAAAATTTCTGGAGAACTAATAGCTCAATAAATTGCTGTGGCTATTTACGCTGTATGATTGGTGTTGTGTACAATTTCCAGCTGATATTCAATACGCGGCGCGCCCGGCTTCTGTCGACAAACCTCGGCTCTAATTGATCGTCATACATTCCATATGCATACATACATATATACTAATATAGTTTACATTAATCGCCACCTTTACTTTACAGCCAAAGGAAGTCCACTGCTGAACATAGGCCTCTCCCAATGATTTCCATAGTGACCTGTTGGAGGCAGCCTGCATCCAGTTCTAGCGACGTCCCGCCACCTTTACCAGGTCGTCTGCCCACCTTGTCTGGACGTCCTACGTTGCGCTTTCCGCTACGTGGCCTCCATTCGAGAACTTTTGGCCCCATCGGCCATCAGTTCTCCGCGCTATGTGTCCCGTTAAAACAATAAACGCATCGTAATACTATATAAAATACACCCAAAAATCTCATATATTATCGTCCCGATCAAACAGTTTCAAGTCTTGTGTCGTGGGAATCAGAAACTACGAAGAAAGAAGGAGACTTTAAAATAATAAATATCCATTTTTTATTGTGTATGTATGTTAAACAATGGTGTCCAAAAAGTAAAAAATACCCACAAACAAGTAGGTCTTCGAAATTTGCTGCTTAAATCTTTCAAAGTGGCTCTACACCTGTTTTCAAAAACCTATAAAGACTTAACAATTTTGCAAAAAAAAAAGCTATCTAATATAAACCACGAAAGCTGTAAAGCAATCCAAACGTAGGGAAATAAAAAAAAAGTAAAATTTAAACTAAATCCGCGATAAAACCCGTAAAAATTAGTGTTATTTCAACACATGGTATAACTTGTTGATTTTATAAATAAATAAAACTAGGTGCTTGTTATTCAAAACTTAAGCACGTGGAGGTCAATAACACAAAAAGCATTCACCCTTCAGATATAAACGATTGGTACAGTCTATAGTATCTTCACGTCATATCTCGGTACAGTCAGCAACGGTGTCGTGTTTAATGCGACGTGTGAAATGGACGGCGTCTAAGGGGTGGGGTGGGGGGGGGGGTTTGGAACGGGATCGGAGGGGTGTGAATTACTATTGGTTCTAGTGTGTATTAGAATTTGAACGACGAAATATTTTACTGTTAAGCTTGTAAAACGTGACAACGTGGTTTAGGAAAGTCAAGGGGAAATTTTTATTTTCATTCAAAAAGTTGATGATTATTTGGAAATATTTAAGTTATGTTCATCGCTCGTAAAATCCTCAAGTATTAGAAGAACATTTATAAAATATTGTACCTATTACTAGTCATCTATTTACATAATTTAAATTTGGTCATAACCTTGTATCAACTCATGTTAGAACACCTAATGAGGGTTTTTGTAACCGTAATATACGCACAAATACAAAACCTACTATTCCCCACATTATATACGAGTATAACAACATATTATACAAGAAAAACCAAATAAATAATTGACTGTACTAACGACCGAAATATCTCTCGACAGCATCACACAACCAAAGCGAAATAATCCTTATAGCGCTCATTATTTATAGCTTACTCGACAGTACCGCAGACATTGCATATTTCCTTCAAGAATTTTTCTCATATTTTCTTTCTATGACAAATTGTCGAATAAATCACGTTACGTCTCGTGGTAGGGGCAGAGTAAACAAAGCCGTGGTGACGAATGCGCACAGTGTCCGGTGTCCGGCCATCGCTCATCGCCGTCCGGCCGTCCGGCTGTCCGATTCCGACCGTCCGGCCGCCGGCTACAATACACCATTATGGAAGACGATACGCAGATTTGTAAGGCGGTATCTGTCTTGTTTGATGCAATGACGGCTTGGATAGCAAGCTGTGACGTGAGTGTTGAGGAATTGCTGTAATTAATTGTTTTCGAAAAATATGTGACGCAGGAGGTAGGAATAAAAGGCTGTTCGATTTTTAAAATGAAGCCTGCAATGTTCAGACTCATTTTAGAGTATTGTAAACTATAGCAATAATTTTTAAAGATTCGTCGTTATTTAACCTCATGAAATATGGCAATTATATTATTAATTATACTCTTTAAATTAAATAGTCAGTTCAGTTCAATCAGTTCAGTTCTTTATGGTTTCTGAACTTTATATATTTTAAATCGCACTCTATTCATAATATATTTAAATATGAAAATAAAACACACTTTAACGAAAATACGAATAAATTTCAAATTGAACTTCCATTATTCAGTACCAAAATAAATACATGCAGTTTTAAAACATCACATAAAAAATTTACCAACACAGAAAGACTTAAACAAATACGAAATCCAGTAATGAATCACTACACTGTCGAGGAACTATTAATTATTAAAGGAAATAAATGAAAAACATTGAAAAGTAATCCCCAGACATATTAAAATTTCAGATTAAATAAAATAGCACTGCGCCGACGAATACTCGTAAAATAATGAACACAAAAAACATATTGGAACTACACCTTTACAAAAAGTAATTACCGGAGCCGAAATATTGCGGGGATATTTTCGAGTATGATGCACACGTAGTACTTGTTTAATTACGAGCGTACGAATTAGTACGTAGATGTAATGCAAGTTTGGGTTAAGATTTTTTAAAGGTTTCTGTTGTCCACTATTAGAAATTTACCCTTAACTATAGTAAATTGTGAAATGAGTCCGAAAGAAATACTTTTTCTAAGATCAAAAATGATTTAGGTCACTATTTCAGGACCGACGTGTTTGAAAGGGTTCCTCTAAGTCTGAAAAGATTAATATTACTTAATTAAAGTCCTAGCTTCTATTTACCTCTAAGAGGGAAATGTATGTAATTTTTGAATTAATAAAAAAACTTGCACTCGCCATTCGAGGTATCTTTTTCTTTTGAAGACGTTTATTTATTATTGGACATATTAAGTAGCACTTAAAAGTTGGTTATTTCTCGCCGCTGAATCTATCCTGACTTCAAAGCACTTTGGTACTGTCGCGTACAATATACATTATCACACCATTACAAAACCATATAACCGAATCCGCAACACCTCAAGATCACATAACTACAGTAAAAACCAGCAAGCGGCGCGCTTCCCGGCAATTCTTCCGAGAGGCAAGGGTGTAGGGAGGTGGGGGGCGGAAGCTGTGGCCCGGAAACGGCTGGCGGAAGCGCGCGAACCCTTTGCCTCAGCCTTTGTTTACGAAGCTCTCGCACGACTATTAGCAGACGACATTAATAAACCCGACGGCGCGGCGGTCTAAACGTCATTTCGGGAACGAAAAAGTGGAATGATTTTTTTCGGGGTTTGGTGATTCGTCTTTGGCGTTTCGGAAGTTGATAATTTGGAGGGTGACATACGATTTTTAAGATCTTTTTGCCTTTTGATTTTTTAGATATTCAAACTCGAGTCGATAGTCAGAAAAACAATATTTCAAAACCTATTGTTTTATAAATAAAGTAAATGAATTAAAAAAAAAGATAAACAAGATAAAGTAGTACTAACCTTTATAAACCTTTTGGCTTTTGTTAATAATCCTAATGTTGTGTGTCTGGACGCCTCAGGGCCTAGTGGCACCATTTCTTTTAATTTTTCCAAACAACTTCTGAGGTGTGCTCTCCTGAAACAAAATAAATATCATTAAATAACTGTGCTCACAAAAAAGATTATGTCCACGCATAAGGATTGGGTATTAGAAAATATATATTCTGTAATCGCTGTCGATGGATATAGAACTACAATTAAATACGTAGTTTTAATAACCATGGCCGCCGATTGCTATAAAGAGACAGAAATAGTATTAATAACACGAACTTAGATTTTTAATAAGCATCGCATCTTAACATATTACTTAGGTGGTCACTTAAGACTAGTGCATAATTCTAAAATGTTTATTTATTTATTTGTTTTACTTATTTGCAGTAATTTGTTTGTACAATACATCTTTCTTCATATTCTTCTTTATTATTACTGAATATACTAGTTGGTTAGACGCCGGCTGTAAACTAGAGGCAACGGGTTCGATCCTCGCACCAAACCAAATATTTGTGTGATCCACAGGTATTTGTTTCTAGTCTGGGCATTTGTGAGGCCGAAAAAGTCTCTCGTAGTTTCTGATACCCACGACACAATACTCGATTTTAAGGTGTGGCGTCAGGACTATCTTTGTGACTGTTGGGTGTATTTATTTATTTCTTACTTTTATCTGTCCATATTATAAGCAAGATACAACACACCCCACCTCACAAAATTATATAAATCGTGTTCACAGCAAACTGCGTGTCCCCTAATTTATTTACATCATTTTTATTATCGAGTTTGGAAGCATTCCGTGTGAACACACTGTAGTAAATGTAATTATCTCATATTTTTATGAACGCGCCATTACTGCCTGCCCCCTCCAATTACGGCGTGACAGTGGACAGGTCTCGCCGTGAATTATGGTCACTTATAGTAATAACCAAGTATGTATGGCAGTTGGTACAAACAATGACTGTTTTAAGTGGGATAATATGGGACTAATGGTAATGTGTTTTTGTTGTTTTTGGTGTATTTACAGATATTTATCAGTATACGCTGACCTGACACATTTTATTGTTAAATACATTGTCTTTGTGTTTTTAATCGTAGTATTTGAAACGCTATTTTTAAGTACGTCTAAATCTGTGTATACGTGAATATCATAAAAATAGTTATTTCGTGCTTTTATAACGAAGTAAACTAAATTCTTTATTATTTTTGATACCACACCTCCGTCGAATCGAACTAACCACCTCGCATTTCATAGCCGTTTCTTTCTCACAGGACTGTGGACACAGACTGTATACAAACTCTGCTATTGACATGCGAAATGTAGATTGCAGTCTGGTAATTACGCTACGGTCACACACACTGCCTATCGCCTGACAGAATCCTACAATGGCCGACAGTAGCCGACAATACCCGACAGTTGCCGAAAACACACGAGCTTTGTGACTATCGAGATCTCAATGTTATTGAATTTGTATAATTACGTGTTCCTGTTGCTTTGTTAATTGATAATCATGTGAAGGTCTGACGTTTAAATTATAATTAGTTATTCGGTTAATGAAGATAGTGCTGTATAGACAATTTATCACCAGTATGAACATCAACATTTTCAAGGAAATCGTAAGTGAATCGGCCTTTGAAAGTGAAGGGGGAGGAAAAACAGGGAAATTGTTAAGCAAGTAGCATCTCAATGAACGATATGTGAATAAAAATACCATAGCTTTCGTCAGACTTAATTAAAGGCCCAGACGAACAAGTTATATTTTACTCTTTAAACACTTCATACGTCTGAGTTTTCATACCGCATTTCTGTTGCCGACTAATGGCACATTTGTAAAGACCACACCGCCCAACTACGAAGACTTATACACGACTATTATACCTTGAGACACGTACAAAATACTAGACCCGGGGCGGATCCGCGCTTCATATTCTAGTATACGCAGGTATACTCGTAAATAGCCAGAATAATACGCAGGTGGAACAATAATAAAGCCACTAAGAGGGTATTACATTACCGTAACCGGCGTTTCTCCGTTTCAGCACAAACGAAATGTACGCTCCGCCGCTATTTGCGACCAGCGTTGGCCCTACCATGGGTTGTGTTGATTACTCTTAGTTTGAATGGCGAGAATTTTGTGAGATTTTGGGTGACAAGCGGAGTCGGATACAGGTTATGTCTTTCATAAAACATTGCTATTAAATATAACAATCAAAACATGTTTTAAAGGAGAGGTAGAAGGTTTTTAAGCGACCACGAACTTAAAGAATGTTAATAAGGTATAGATATAACACCAATCAAATGCTGTGTCTTATTATTTACTTAGATATTTTAACGAAAATCAATCTATTTACATTAATTGCACTTACATTAAATAGATTAGTCGCTTAAAACCTGTGTCCTATAGCCAAAAATCGTGAATCTAATGTAATAAAATCTAATAGTTTTACATCATCTGTACACAGTTATTATGTGAGTCTATTGACCGTGTACTGAGAATGCAGGGCTCGAATTCATCCACGCCAATCTCACTGACAACGAACTCAGCTGCTTCTCAAACGATATCCATTCGAGTTCCTACAGTAGGGTGACAAATAAGCTTTGTTAGCTAGTAGCGCGCGGCGCCCCGGGCTCGCCACCTCCGTCGGCTTTGCTCGCCTCTACAGTATTTACTCGTTCCGTTTTGTTTTAAATGTATTCATAAATACATTTAGACGTGTAACACAGACTATTATGAATTTAGTTACAGAATATTCCTTCAGGTATCATAGTTTTATCTAACAAGCAATTATTATGATAGTTTCGTGCTTTTTCGTGGTTATAATCATCACCATAAGTCATTAGAAGTCCATAGTTGAACTAAGGTTTTCCTTTCGATTTTTCCTAAATATTCTTCTAGGTATATTTGTGATAAATATCATTATTATCAGCCAGTAGTGTGGCATGCTTACTTTACATAAAGGCACCTTCTATGCGTAGTGTAGTTTTTACGTGACAGTACATCCAAAGGTACAATAATACGCGGAATTGTCATCAAAAACTTTTACTGAATGGATGAAATGGAACGCCCTATCTCCAACGGAAGCAATAAGAACAATAATAAAATAGTTTCAAATTTATTACATTTGTTTTCGCATTGTCACAAATATATTACTATCATAATTAATTCACAAACAAACTGCCATCTTAGAAATTCGGGGAGAAACTTGCTAACCATAATTTTAACGTTTCCTTCCATTCATTACTTGAATCTCGAGCGAGAATATTTCCTTTGGTGCTGTTAATTTATTACCGTGTTATTTGGATGAAAGTAGGAGAAAAAATAATGTCTGGGGAAAAAAGTAAGCAACGAACTAATTGCGGGCAGGTAGGCGACAGAGGGGAGCATCCCAAACTAGTATAAATAACCATGTGTCCTGGGTGCCGTGTTAAAAGTTTATTGGAAAAACCTAACCTATTTGTTTCTTCTCGCTGGTTTTTAGGACGTTTTTGTGGCTGTATTACGCGTTAGTGATTTGTGAGTGATGGTTTCGTTAGGAGCGATGATATAGAAGTCGCAGGCTTGATTTTGGAGCAAATAATAGTTATTTTGACAGCCTCCGTGGCGCAGTTGGTTAAACGTCGCCTGTGAAATGAGAGGCCGCGGGTTCGATCCCCGCCCCGAAACAAATATTTGTGTGATCCACAGGTATTTGTTTCGGGTCTGGGTGTTTGTGAGACCGAAAAGTCTCTCGTAGTTTCTGATACCCACGACACAAGACTCGATCTTAGTGTGGGGTCAGGACTATGTATGTGACTGTTGGGTGTATTTATTTATTTGTTTATTTTATCGTAGTTATTTCTATTTTCGGAGGCTGACATTTAAGGAAGGTATTGTGAGAAGGCCAGTATCTTTGAGAAGTTTCTTTAAGAAATAAGAAGTTATTTTTAATCGACATACAATCAACACTGTGGCAGCATATCAGTCCTCTCTATCTTTATGGAATTATATGTCTTAACGTGAGACGGGTTAATAATTAATACACGGCGTATTTCACTGACAGCGATTTAATCAGCTATGTAACAAAGGCTGTCGATTATATTATCTTATACTACCAGAATTTACTCCCACTACTAGAAGCAAGATTGTCAATCACAATGAATTTTACGGTGAAGGAAAACATCGTGAAACCTGGATACCATAGCGATTAAAAAAGAATTTATGGTGTATAAAGTCCGCTCACCCGCGTTACGCCAGCGTGGTGAGCTAAGGCCTAACCCCTCTCAATCGGATTATAGATTATAGAAGAGTCGCGAGCTCTGCAGTGGACGGTTGTGGGATGATACAGTATTTTACCAAATGCTACAGCTATAGCTAATATAAAAATATGAAATCAATTTATTATAATTTTGACAGCCTCCGCGGCGCAGTTGGTTAGACGCGGGCTGTGAACGAGAGGCCGCGGGTTCAATCCCCGCACCGAAAGAAATATTTGTGTTATATATGTTTCGGGTCTGGGTGTTTGTGAGACCGAAAAGTCTCTCGTAGTTTCTGATACCCACGACACAAGACTCGATCTTAGTGTGGGGTCAGGACTATGTATGTGACTGTTGGGTGTATTTATTTATTTGTTTATTTTATCGTAGTTATTTCTATTTTCGGAGGCTGACATTTAAGGAAGGTATTGTGAGAAGGCCAGTATCTTTGAGAAGTTTCTTTAAGAAATAAGAAGTTATTTTTAATCGACATACAATCAACACTGTGGCAGCATATCAGTCCTCTCTATCTTTATGGAATTATATGTCTTAACGTGAGACGGGTTAATAATTAATACACGGCGTATTTCACTGACAGCGATTTAATCAGCTATGTAACAAAGGCTGTCGATTATATTATCTTATACTACCAGAATTTACTCCCACTACTAGAAGCAAGATTGTCAATCACAATGAATTTTACGGTGAAGGAAAACATCGTGAAACCTGGATACCATAGCGATTAAAAAAGAATTTATGGTGTATAAAGTCCGCTCACCCGCGTTACGCCAGCGTGGTGAGCTAAGGCCTAACCCCTCTCAATCGGATTATAGATTATAGAAGAGTCGCGAGCTCTGCAGTGGACGGTTGTGGGATGATACAGTATTTTACCAAATGCTACAGCTATAGCTAATATAAAAATATGAAATCAATTTATTATAATTTTGACAGCCTCCGCGGCGCAGTTGGTTAGACGCGGGCTGTGAACGAGAGGCCGCGGGTTCAATCCCCGCACCGAAAGAAATATTTGTGTTATATATGTTTCGGGTCTGGGTGTTTGTGAGACCGAAAAAGTCTCTTGTAGTTTCTGATACCCACGACACATAGATCTTAGTGTGGGGTCAGGACTATGTCTATGACTGTTGGGTGTATTTATTTGATCCAGAAAACACACCAATTCGCCAAAATTCTTCCACCCGCCACGCAATGCACTAAACGCATTACAGCGGTTGTTTGAAGCTCAGTAATAGACGTGCGGAATGCAAATTAAGTTAGACTATCACGAAGCGCTTCCATCGGATATTGGAACCGGTCGGCTCCCGCTTCCAGCCGGGATTCGGGATCCGGGCCTCCCGTTAATCGGACCGGCTTTTACTTTTGTAATGCTGGGGATTTTTAAATATCGGGATAGGATTTGGATGCTTAAAATATTTTTTCAGGAGAGCAAAATATGTGTTAGATTTAGTCGGTTTGGAGATATCAAAAACTATGTTATTGGTTTCTTAGATTTACGTGAATGTTACACATTGAAATAAAACTAATTTTAACGGATTTTATCGCGGTTTGGTAAAATTTTTACATTTTATAACTTTCTGACGTTTCGATTGCTTTACAGCTTTCGTGGTCACGGGGCGGACGCTATGTTTTTGTCAAGATTTTCTCGCAGGTGAGGTCAATATAAAATAGGGTTTCACACCTTAGATGTTACACGATATTGCATATGTGTTTCTACGGAGTTAGTATCATTTCAGTTCAACGCTTGCTCATTTGATGTTATATGAGCCAATAATCCTTAAAGACCGAATCACTTTTAAAAATGAAATGAATTCGTCGCAGATTGATAGACCACACCAACATATGAAATTCTTAGTCAGCAGCCCCGACATTTCTAAAAATAGGACCACTCCATTCACAAGCAAAACATTCAGAAGTCAGAGTAATAAATATGATATCGGTAATGTAAGGCAATGTCGAAGTTGGGATGTAACTCGGAGCCTATAAAACCACGTCGTAAACGCGAACAAAACAAAATATTTGTATTCATCGCCGTGCCGGGTTGTAAATACATCGAAACGGCAAATATTCGTTTGGAAATTAATTTAATATAATTAATAGCAAAACGATAGGTAATAATTTAGTTATTAAGTACTGTAGTCTTTGATACAGCCTGTGTAAGTTTTGGGTTGGTGAGGTCTTTCGGACTAATTACAAATGCGAACATATCTTTGTTTATTTTGTACCTTTTTATTATTCTGAATGATAATAATAAAATTTGCTACAGGTAGTCTGGGGCATAGAAAAATACATCGGGTAAGATTTATGGCTCAATTAAATACCCGAGGGACACAGGGGTTAGGAAAAGTAAAACAAAATATAACCAAGACACACCGGATTGCTATAATTTCACACAGAGAATTTCCAAACTCAAGTTTAACTAATATTGTCTTCTAACATTCTAAAAAAATATATCTTTATATATTTTTTTAGAATGTTAGAATGTTTGTATTATTATTTTTTTCTTTGGTTTGCATTTGTATTTGTACCAACAATAAACCTTTCTTTATTTCTATTTTCTAGAATGCAATTATTTTACCCGGATCGAACTAAGTATTTCACAATAAATGTATGTACGCTTCACAATATATGTATATTGTATGTATAGCAAAGACCCAATTCATGTATTCATTTTCCAAGTCGCAACGGTATGCGTAGATAAGTCCCATTGATAAGTCTTGTAGATTGTGGCCGGTCGTAAAATTTCGGCGGCTCAATGCTGGTTTACTGCTTCTTTGTTGCTTTATTAAAGTAAGTACTAAGCGCTGTACACTTGAAGTATGGGTATTTCGTCACATTATACAGTTATATTACTTGACGTTTCCTCGATGGCGTGAGGTCGGGTTCGAATCCCGGGTCGGGCAGTGATATTGGGTTTTTCTATTAATTATCAGCCCGGAGACAGGAATTTGTGCCCGATATGGCGATAGGCTCGCCCCCAGTGGCGAAGGGTGACTTTTTTCAAAAGGGAAGCCGATACTTCTGGTGACTAGTTTTATTAAATTAACAAGTACTCATACTTATATTTTTACTCCGTTATGTACGTAAGATATTGAGCGACATATTTGCTTAGTAATACTTACTATATTTTCATACAACACTTGCACGGAATAGCACTGTGCCCGTTAGGTGCTTTTTTTAACGTTTTTAAAGTAAATTTCGATTCAATGCAAAAGACAACATTAGCCTGTTTTGAAATTGATCGACAAAAAAAATTCAAACGTTCCTTATATATAAAAAAAAGATGAAGAGATTGATGTAAGTGGACGAAAGTAAAACGATGCCAGTATAGAGCTAACTGGAGATCTATCGAATCTGCCAACCCTCATGGGATGCAGGCGTGGGTTGTGTTTGTATGTCCTATTTTGAATCAACGCTAACAAAAATACGGCATTGCAATATTTATTAAATAATTAAAACTTGTCAGTTGCCGTTCTTTCTCTGGTACTTAAATGTATTATCAAATTTAATATAATTTCCAGTGCGTTTTTTAATTACGTAAATGCAGCATTTTTAAAATTACCTCATAATACTGCAATTCATGATATAAAACGATACATACGACATTATCAAGTTTCATTCATCATTAAAGTTTTGCTAAATAGATAGATCTGTTTGCACTTCGAAACCAGTAAAATTTCATAAATTACCCACTAATTATATACAAACCTAAAAATAGACACCGCATTATACATATACACTGAAACAACACAGTAGTAAATAATATTTTCTAATTATAAACACGAAATAAAAGAGGCGCGAACTGGCAAATTACTTTATAAGCCGTAGGCCCACCGGCATATTCACAAGCGAATACCGTCGTATTTCTACAAATAAATTTAGACCTTAAAAGCTAATGGTTTTAAGGTGCAATTTTGCATGCAGTTCTGAGCAACAAACGTGTAACAGAGATGGCAAATAATGCGTTGGAAATGAGCGCGAGAGCAACGGGAACTCGTGCTGTGTCCTTGTAGCCTGACGTGACGTCATCGGGATCTAGGCGGCCGCGTGTTTCGTATGCATGTACTTACGTTGAACATCGCGCAATGCGTTTGTCGTTGTGTTATTAATTGATCGATAATATTTTGTTTATTAATATCGAATAACATTTGTTTATTGTTTATATTTATTTTAATATTGTTTATTATTTTATTTGATTATTTTCTTCATATAACTTGTTAAAAAAATGTAAATAATTAATAATTTCCTTTAAATTATAAGGCGTGCTGCTGGGAATCGGCTTGTATGAACCCTTCGCCACTGCTCGCCCCCTATCACATCATAGAACGGAACATAAAATGCGAAATGTGGGTGTCCTGGTGGCGCCTCTGCCTACCCCTTCTGGGATAAAGGCGTGAGTTTATGTATGTATATATATTTCTTAGAGATGTATATTCTAGTTGAATTCTGTCATTACCATAAAAATACTAACATATCAATGACTGATAAATATCAGGAAATGGGATTTCTTTGACAGCCTCCGTGGCGCAGTTGGTGGCAAACGCCGGCTGTGAAACGAGAGGCCGTGGGTTCGTTCTCCGCACCGAGATAAATGTTTGTGAGGCTCAAAAGCATTTGCCTTGGTTCTGGGTGTTTGTGAGACCAAGAAGTCTCTCGTAGTTTGTGATACCCACGACACAAGACCTTATTGATCTTAATGTGGAGTCAGGGCTATGTATGTGACTGTTGGGTGTACTTATTTATTTGCGATGGGTTTGAAAGTTCTAAGTCAACTTGCTTGCCTAGTGCAGATGGGTAGATTATTCTTGGATTTACCAAGTGTACTTTCAGGTGCAATAGTAATATACATAATTACTAGAAACTACGATATACTTTTTATGTCACAGAGGTAGCAGACAACCTAACGGCCCGCCCAACTAAGCTGTTACCGCAGCCAATGGATGCCTACAACTCCAGAAGTGTCAATCACTTTTCCCTTAAACCACGGAACGTAAGTCAAATGCAATATTTGTGGAACACAAACATTTGTCTCAAAATGGCATCTCGTTTTTTCAACCAGTGCTATCTAGTATCTAGTTTGTTGAATTGCTTAATGCTTGGGTTTCTACGATGAACTCATTTTCAATTCTCAACTACAAGTACATAAGAAACTAAAACCCCTCCCCTCCTCCCCTACCCTTAACTCCGATCCAACAATATCCGTGTACATTGTTATCAGGCCGATAGGGCGCGAGACGGGAACGGTTTACGAGGCAATAAATTACCGTACGACTAGAGTAACTCGTAAAAAAGTCATCAAGCCAAAATTGTGCGCACTCGACTATGATAATGCCACGGACAATCGGGATAATTACTGCCCGGGGGCGGTTTCTAATTATTTACTAATAAAATTTGTAATTATTGTAGGTTGATAGAAATACGTGAATACTTGGTAATTAATTTGGTACTGGGTTTTTCAATTGAAATTGTTTGTATTTTTCATATTGGAACGATACAGTGGGATTGTTAGTTCAGAAAGATGCATAGCTTTCATGTAGCTAATATAGCTAAGTAAAAATCAGATATGCTGAGTTTAAACACAAACAAGACATACATGCCTAGGTCGCTAGACTAGACTACAATGTTGTTTCATGGTCACTATAATCTACCATTCGCTGTGCTGTTCTTAAAAGTACTAAAAACATTAATGTTTCAAAAAACTATAACTTCAACGATCAAGATTCGAAACTGTTTGTTTGAACACCCACAATTAATTACTCCAAGTAATCACGATAAGTAGCTTAACACAAAAGCAAATAAAACGTTACAGCTGGACGTAAATCTTTTTCCGTAGCATAAAAAAATATTTGCTGCTAATAAATATTTTTATAAGGTTTAGCACTGAGTTCGTTCACATAACCGCTGGAGTCATAAACTAGTACATACTAGATGTTCGGAGCTTAGTATCTATATGTTACATGTAAATTGTCAAAGCCGTGATAATGTTCACTAGTGGTAATGGTTTCTTAGATTTACACGAATGTTGCACAATGAAATAAAACTCATTTTTACGGATTTTATCGCGATTTCGTTTCATTTTTAATTTTTTTAACTTCTATTAATAATAATTAACTTCTATAAATAAACTAAAGGTTGTCAATTGACTTCATTTTAATTATTTGACTTCATATTGAATTAATTTTATTTAAAATGGAAATAAACTAACCTCACTAAACCTAACGATTGTTTCTTTACGGTAACTCACTGCGGTACTTCACTCACAATGCACCTAGATTTTGAGAATTTTAAGATTGTGATTTAACAGTTTTTCTTCGATAGATTATAATCTATCAAAAAATAATGCGTTAATTGTAAGCAGTATGTTACGGTTCACAATCTTACGACAGTTCACAAGCTCGCGAGATCCATATAATATAATAAATGTGAATGTCCGTTTGTTTGTTACGCCTTCACGCGAAAACTACTGAACTGATTCTCATGAAACTTTGTACACATATTCTTGGAGGTATTAGAAGTAACATAGGCTACTTTTTATCCCGAAAAGTTTAGTGTTCCAGTGGGATGAAGAAGGAATTCCGATATATTTGCTACTTTTTATGCTCAAAAGGATGGGATGGGATGGATTACATTTACACTTTGCTAGACTCGGGATTCGAACCCGAGACCTCAGCTTTGTAGTCGTACCGTTATACAACTACGCCACCAAAGCAGTCCCTTACTACTTTAAAAATAAGAATAATTTATAAAACAGGTACTTCATGATCTTAAATAAATATTGTGAGCTCTTTGAATTGCCTTGAAGGCGTACAAATATACATAATTCAAATTTGAGTACTACCGTAGCTTAAAATTACATTACTTAAACTTTGTTGCGGTTTGAGTTCTTAGACTAAATTATTATTTTGCCAAAATAACACGTAAGTATGGCCTTTCTAGGATCTTACATACATAAATAAACTCACGCCTTAATCCCAGAAGGGGTAGGCAGAGGCGCCACCAGGACACCCACATTTCGCCTTGTATGTGATAGGGGGCGAGCCTATCGCCATATCGGGCACAAATTCCTGACTACGGGCTGATAATGAATAGAAAAACCCAATATCACTCTGCCCGACCCGGGATTCGAACCCGAGACCTCAGCTAAAAAGTACAACTACGCCACCGAGGCAGTAATAATGTAGTCTAGGATCTTAGACTACATTATTACCTTGCTGAAATAAGCTCCATCTAGCTTCTCTGGTACCTAGGCCTATTTATGTAGTCTAAGTATAGGGTTCATTCACATAACGGTGGGAGTCATAAACGCTTATTTCATATTTTACTACGCAACTTTCAGCTATGAGTTACGCGGTTAGGGTTGCCCCATATCGTGACCTTTGTAGTAGGGTTGCCTGTTAGAAATTTTATATTCTATTGTTTTCTGATTTATTTATAAAGTAGTATGCAACAATTCGTAGTGGCAATGTAAATGCTCATATGTTTAATAATAGAGACTATTAAGAACGTAATAATACTATTTCACTGCCTCGGTGGCGTAGTTGTACTACGGCACGATTACAAAGCTGAGGTCTCGGGTTCGAATCCCGGGTCGGGCAATGTAAGATTTTTCTATTCATTATCAGCCCGGAGTCAGGAATTTGTTCCCGATATGGCGCTGGCTCGCCACCCATCACATGGTGGGACGGAACATACAAGGCGAAATGTGGGTGTCCTTTTAGCACCTCTGCCTACCCCTTTTGGGAAAAAGACGTAAGTTAATTTATGTATGTAATATAAATTTGTAGTTATTACTTATACATACACTTATACACTTATATGGCCTATAAGAGTATGTTCCACTACTCGCATATTATTTGAGACAGATTAGACCTTAGTTCAACTCGTTAGGTAGGTTGCGGCCAGTTAAGAACCCAGTTAAGTCTCAAGACATAATGTTAGAGCACTTTTAAAACTGTCATTGTTTAGAGGCTGAAAAATCATAGGGTTTCTAATCTCGCAGAGAAACAAAGGATTTTGAGATTATAGCAACTACACATATTATTAAATTCACATATTTCGTCAATGCTCCTTTAAACAACTTTAACAGATAAGAACAATGGTTTCTTAGATAAGAACAAACGAAATAGGGCATTAAAAGACACACAAAAGATACAAAAGGCAACGCTATCTTTTTCATATGTGTCAGCCCTGTGGAGCGAGTGGCCGTGTTGCGTGCCCCTATTTGTCCAGTACGTACCTTGTAAGGTTATAAACGGCGTCGTTATTGTGATTGCCAACTTGTGTACATCCCCTGCCTCCCCCCTGCCCGGGGATAACTTACTTTCCACTCGGCCCTCGTCTACCGCGTGACGCGAGCCGTTTTGTCACGTAAAAATGTTAGTATCCGCGTTATTTTGTGTAGTAAACTATTTTGTGTAGAGAGAATTGTCTTTTAATTTTGTTTGAAGAAATTTGGAGAGGTTCTGTGGAGGTCCGAGTTCGATTCCCGCGTCGAGCCAAATTGGGTGTGTTATCATAATATGAAATCCTCAACAACATATAATGTTACTGTGGGATCGAATTGTGTATGTGGCCGTTGGGTGTATTCATCGATTTAATTTATATCCAATTGGCAAGGATATCCAATAATTATCATTAAATAGTCACAGTTCGATTTTTAATACTTAATCTGACAATTTTAACTACTCAAAAATATCATTTTAGTGCACGAAACAAACTAAAAACATTTCAGATAAATGTAAAAATAACATTCAAAATATTGAAACAAAAGCACATTTACAGCACACCAACACCCAGTTCCATTTAACCGACCGCCCCCACTAAAAGCTTTTTTCGGACCATTTCATCTGTAAATGAAATTTCAGCAAAGCTCAAATAATAAATGGGACGAGCGACCCATCGAAGGAATAAACAATGTTCGTTAATAATTAATGACGGATCAATTCTTAGTTTCTCACTAAGAATTTTTGCACTCAACTTTTTTATGCGCTTCATTAATAGATTAGGGGCTTCAAACTTTTCCCCCGGAAAGTAATCTTTATCGAGTTTAATTGATTACGGATAAAATGGATTTACTTTTATTGAGTTTGGCCGGGTTTTTATTTTTTATGGTCCCAGGATCCTTCCCCTTTTTTATTTGAAATCTATTTATCAAATTAATGTGGCATTGTTGCTAGTTTCAAACGTTACTTTGTGTGCTATTTTCAATTTAAATGCCTATGTTAATATCCAATTCGATCAATAACTAATTCATTAATCTCAATTAAAATATCAGAAAATGAACCAACATATTTCTCGAACAATTTTTATGGCGATAATATTTTATCCGATAAATCTAAATTAAAACCAGGCATCACGTGTGACAGCATACAGCGTATACGAGTAATAATTAATGCAAGTGGATAAAGTGTAATTACACTAACCGATTCAGCTAATTTTAAAGGCACGCGGGTTATCTGCTACGACAATCACGCCACGTGCAGGGCTGTGCTGTAGTTATTATACGCTTTTGATTAGCTTCAGACGTATGTATGTTAGTATGTAACGGAATCTTTGAACATGATTTTGACCCCCTTCAAAACGTCGGATTAACTCGAAAGGCATCTTATTCGATGACAATTCAATAATTTAAACAGTTTGACCCGTTATTGTTTACATTAATTACTTCCAATGTTTATTTTTAAAGTTAATAGTAATTTTTTTATCGATATCAAATGTCCCGCCGAGGAATATGAGTTGTCTGTAATAGAAAATAAGAATTGACAATCTGAAGTAACAAAAATTACTTGTACATACATAAATTCTCGCCTATATCCCAGAAGGGGTAGGCAGAGGTGCAACCAGGACAACCACTTTTCGCCTTAAATTTTCCGGCCCACCGTGTGATAGGGAACGAGCCTATCGTCATTTCGGGCACACATTCCTGGCTTCGGGCTGATAATGAATAGAAAATACCAATATCACTTTGCCCGACCCGGGATTCGAACCCGAGACCTCAGCTTTGCAATCATACCATAGTGCAATTGCGCCACCGAGGCAATCTTAAATAATTTGTAGGTTTAAAATAATAAAAAAGCAATGAGTTCGAATAGAAAAATGTTATTACTATAAGGTTAAGTATGATAATTTAGTAGTTTATTTTATTTATAATCCGTCAATCATAAAAGACCAAGAATCACCGGACACGACTTTAAAGAAATCATCTTTTGATTTATAAAATGTATCTCAATTAGAAAGACAATGTTTTAATAAATATTTATTTATAAATCACTCACATATTCAGTTTCTTTTTTGCGTACAACCCTGCACGGGTTCACCGGTCATATTTACCTAATAATTATAGTCTAAGAGGTAGCAACGTTTTTGAGAGAGAATTTCAGGTAGGCCAGTTTTTAGATATGCTATCTCTCTCACTCTCCCGGACGTCATACAGGCTATCTGGCTGGCGGTAGTGGTTGCGTTCGTCAGTGCGCAGCCTACCTATACAGGTAAAATATCGAATTTTAAAATCATTTTAAGAAGCTTTTTTCCTTTATTATTATTTTTATTGAACTTTTTGCAACATGAATCTATTATTGCCAGATATTTCTATTGTTGTTTAAACTATGCCAGACGCTAATTTTGAATTAAAAAAATATTATTTTTCAAAGTATTTCAGTATGGCTGTAATTTTTATATGATGTTATTTAAGTATCTAAAAACCTAAATTTAATTTGCCAGACATTAATTCGATTGTTAAACCTTGGGCCAGACCGATCTAAAAGTGAAAAGTGATTGGGCATGTTGAAAGAGTACAGACAATCACGTGTTATTTTTAATGTGTATAACAAAATTGTATTACAATGGCTAGCGAAAAATTAAAATGTGGTTTTTGTAAAGACAGAAATGGAAAAATAATAACTTTTGTTGAAGATACATTAAAAAAGTGTAAAGAAGTTCTGCAAATACGTGTAAATTTTAAACTGAAATACAGGGTATATCAAGACCGCGACCGAAAACGAAGCCAGGTGGTAGTATTAGTGACTTCAGACACAATGCAAGTAAAAATTTCGCAAAAAATATCGTCAACTTTTTTTTGTAATTTTTTACTAATCGTCGTATTTGGGTGATAAAAACATAATTTTCCTAAAATAAAGATGTAGACCTCTTTATTTTTAAACACGCAATGGTACATAAGGGTTTAAATTAGTATTTTCGCAAAAATAGGTATTTTCCACCAAAACACGATGATTTAAAAAAAAATATAAAAAAATATCTTTCACTGTTTTGGCGAAATTTTTATTTGCATCGTGTTTGGAGCCACTAAAACTACAACCTGGCTTCGTTTTCGGTCGCAGTCTTGATATACCCGGTATAATAGTGTACAGTTACCGGAGCAAGTTATGACACTGATGGATATCACAGAAATTGTTACAGCAGTTTTACAGCTCTAATGACAAAATATCGTAATTTATCTGAAATTAATTTCTCGTCAACAGTAGATCTTCCCAGCACATCTAGTTCAACTTCGTTATCAAATACTGCAGTAGATGTTAGCGAAACCCTGCCAGATAATACGTCTCAGAATTCACATACAGAAGTTAATATCCAAGAAATTGACACTTCTAATGCAATTAACAAGTGCTTTTCATACCGGGTTGAAAGTAATAAGGTTATTAAAACTGTTGAAGATGTACTGTCTTGCGAAGAACAAGAAGAAGCCGATTCTCAAATAATAATATATCACATTTGTCAAATAAATGTCGATGGCGAAGTTGTGATACGCTGCTCAGACACAGATATTTTAATAATACTTCTTGGTAACATGGAGCATTTGAATGCATCACTAAAATCTGGGTAAATTTGGGCGTGGGGAATTATGAGCGATTTATAAGCGTCATCAAGTACACGAAATTCTAGAGAATTCTTTATCGAAAGCTCTACCGTGCTTTTATGCACTCACTGGATGCGACTACACACCAGGTTTTTTCCGGAAAGGCAAACTTCGATCTTTAAACTGTTAGAACAATCAGAAGAGTATCAATTAGCCTGTCAAAATATTATAACAGATGATGAAGAATTGCTGGATGAGACATTTAAGATCTTAGAAAAGTTAATTTGTCATATTTACGGAGCTCGGGATTCATGGAACGTCAATGAACTTCGGTGTCATCTGTTTTCAAACACATATCGGTCTACAAAATCAGATGATAATTTTGAAAAAACAAAATCGTAATTTTGATCCATCAAGCCTACCACCATGCAAAGCTGAATTTTATCAGCATTTACTACGAGTTCGTTACGTTACAAAGTTTTGGAGAAATGATCATTTACAACAACCAACATCTCTATCACCTCAAGTTTCCGGCTGGACCATTAATATGATTTTATCTGGTTTGTTGGAGAGCAATTGCCATCATTAGTTGCCGACATTATCATTAAAGGTAAAAATTAAAAATAAAATACTAATAAATTTATTTGCCGATAGATTATAAAATGTTTCATTCTTTTACAGATAATAACTTATTACAAGACGATGACATTTCAAAAGACGACGATGACAATAAAAATGACTACAGTGCTGAAGATGATGATGATGATGATAATTATCAAGATGCCTCCGTTTTTATTGTGATAAAATTATGGATTGAAAAATATAATTTTTGGTTATTTTCATCCTTGAGATTGATTATTATCTTATTTTGTACAACGATAAATAGTTATTTTGATACTATATTAATCCACACATTAATTCAATAGTTTTTAATTAGTTCTATGTAATTTATTCGACAACTATTCCTAGATCAAGCAAAATGATACCACATCACTTTTCACTTTTAGGTCGGTCTGGCTGAAGGTTTAACAATCGAATTAATGTCTGGCAAATTAAATTTAGGTTTTTAGATACTTAAATAACATCATATAAAAATTACAGCCATACTGAAATACTTTGAAAAATAATATTTTTTTAATTCAAAATTAGCGTCTGGCATAGTTTAAACAACAATAGAAATATCTGGCAATAATAGATTCATGTTGCAAAAAGTTCAATAAAAATAATAATAAAGGCAAAAAGCTTCTTAAAATGATTTTAAAATTCGATATTTTACCTGTATAGGTAGGCTGCGCACTGACGAACGCAACCACTACCGCCAGCCAGATAGCCTGTATGACGTCCGGGAGAGTGAGAGAGATAGCATATCTAAAAACTGGCCTACCTGAAATGCTTGTTTTCCAGACGTTGCTAGCTCCCGTACCATTAGTATTCCTGCCGCGTAGACGCTTTCGCGCTACGAGCCTACGCTGCTACGAGCCTACACCACGCCGTAGCGTCGCTACGTCCGCTACACACGTAGTTATAAGCGATGCCTACGGTTTGTTTTGTGCTACGTGGAATACAGAATAGGTGCGGATTTTCCATTGGATTTTCTTTTCAATCTTTCGATTTGTGTTAAGATTGATGAATGGGGATTGTGGCTTAGTTGGTATTAAATGTATTTTGGGTGCTGTGACTTCTATTGAGTTATGGATTAACCATTTCAGTAATAAATTATGGTTATTGTCATTTATAGCGGAGAGATAATTAACATTCATTATTAAAATCTCAATCACATGAAATCCGCTATGTATTGATTTTTTAGATTATATCAATATAACACGAACACATATATCCTGAAAATCATAACTATATATAAAAGGTCCAATATATCACGGGATCCAGTGTATAAACATTATCGAAAAGAATATGCCGTCACTGGAACGTTAAATAGCTCTCCCAAACGCACACACGCACGCGACCCATCAAATCTGTATGTAAAACGTCCTCGGGACATCTTCATAGTAGAGACTGCAGCAATTTAAGTATTTTTTATTTCAATACTGAGGTTTTCTCAACTGAACAGTTACATATTACCTTTCAAATTCAATAATAAATTAAGGCCAGCATAATGAATTTAGTGGCAAAGATATAGATATAGATAAGAGATAATCGTCTATACTCGACTCTCTATTTAGACTGTTACGGCTTTATTCATAGACAGTTTTAAAACCTATTTTAGCTATCGAATGTTTTGTTCCTATCAAACGACTGTTGAATTCGGTTTGAGCGAAGAAGACAAAACATTAGATAACTAAAACAGGTTTTTTAAACTGTCTATGAGTAAGGCCGTAATGCTCTTACCCTTAAATGTAGTGAAATTTCTAATGCCACTGCCTTATTATGTATCTTGTGGGATTTTTTTATGAGCACATATTATGACGGTCGCTCTCTTTCTCTCTTCAGCCATAAAAAGTCCACTGCTGAACATAGGCCTCCCCTAAGGGTTTCCATAGAGACCCATCGGAAATGGCCTGCATCCAGCGACTACTATAACGATGATTGAAGAATTTGTAGTTATTACTTTAAAAAAATATGACATAACACATTTACTTTACTACCATGTAACAGACTGAGACTACTGACTACTTTTACACTGTGTGACGGAAGTCTCATTTCCTCCCGGTCACGTGTGGCCCTGAGTGACCCTCCCCTCCTCCGCGCTCTCCCCTTTCCTTCACATCTGTACGTCGAGAAATGAATGGCGTTAAAAGAATGCTTTGTTACGTTTGCAGTAAAATAGTTTCTTCAAAATTATGAATTTTGGGAATCAGATTTTTTTAATTATAGGTAACTTTTAATATAGAGCACGGATAAATATGCAAAGTTAAATTTAACCGGCTTGGTATATATAGATTGATGGCTACTTTACAGGTGCAATAAAGAATCGCATTATCAACTGTGGCGGCACGCCTATCTCTGACTTCACAAGCGGTAGTCTTATGTTCCTTCACATAGTTAAAAAGATATCCGTTACTTCAACCTGGCTTTATTCAATAGATACGACGGACAGGTTTTCATAAAATTTAGGGCCAAATAGGCAAACACTTTTGACAGCTTCCGTGGCGCAGTTGGTTAGACGCCGGCTGTGAAATGAGAGGCCGCGGATTCGATCCCCGTACCAAGACAAATGGTCGTGTGAACCATAAGTATTTGTTTCGAGTCTGGGTGTTTGTGAGACCGAAAAGCCTCTCGTAGTTCCTGATACCCACGACACAAGACTCGAACTGAGTGTGGGCTCAGGACTATGTATGTGACTTTTCGGTGTGTATTTTTATTTTAATTCAATTGCAACGATCTCGTATATGGTAAGCCAAAGACAGACACGTAATTTCAAAGCACAATTTCTGCACTAATTACACGAGGCGAATAATAATTTATTTAGCAGGTTAATTCCTGAATCCTGGCACAATGGCATGCTGGGTCGGCGATAACCGCGTTCGTTTGACGCGGCTTGTTTACAAATGAATGCATCGCTGTTGCGGCTGGTGATTATGTGCCGCTTAGACAGGTGGGTTGTATACAGCAAGGTAATGGTGAATTATTTATTTATATTATTTATTGTACACAAAAATGTAACAACAGATATATATAGACAACAAAACAACAAAGTACAAATGGCGGTCTTAATTATATTCTTTGGCTATATTGTTTGGGAGCTAAAATTGTATTTCATGGTTTAATATAAGGTTATACTTATAAGTTTTCAAAGTAACAGGTGATAATAAGTACATATCTAGATATCTGAGAGTTGTGCATAAAGATTTCGATTAGAATCGCGTGGACTCTTTAACACTATGTGCTATAAAATATTTGTAAGTAAGCCTTAGAATCGCCATTTGCCAGTGACAGAACGGTTTAGTTAGCACCCTACCATATTAATATATGGCTAACATAAAAAAAAACTAATGTAAAGATTAACATAGGTTCAAATTCAGGTTGCCTTTTCAGTCCCTCAATATTATATTTTATTTATTTAATTCTTTTTTCACTATACGGAGATATACAAAAACGATATTACACAATAAAAATAATAGTACAAGTGGCATATTAGTGACATATTATCTGTAATACAGTTTTCCACAGTCGAGCCATTGTATTCAGGCTTTTAAAAGAACTGCCTACAGTATCTGTGTAGGGTGAAATTGTCAAAGAGCTGTGCATTCAGTACGAGATCCCAATTATGCGGGTAACCATATCAGATAAGTCTGGCGGATATTATTCGTATACATGAGGTTGCAGCCGACACAAAAGCATAAGATTGCATCAGAATGATTGCATTCAAAGAATTCAATCGGACACAAGGGGTCAAACCTTTGTACTTTGTAGTGGCGAAGGCTCCATGGAAGCCAATTCCCGCCGGGTTCCCTTTTGTAATTTATCATTACACTATAAACAAGCAATATATTCAAACTTATTTATTTAATATCAAAACTTAATTATTATTTTTTACATTCAACGACATCTGTCGGCCAGATACGTAAATATTACTAGGAAGCGGCACAGTAAGCCCTTTTTACATTGCGACGCGCTGCGACCTCTGGCGAATTCCTGTAAAATTGTTCGGCTTATTCAATAACACTAGCGCGGCCCGTGCGCCGCCGCCCGCCGCCGCCCCGCCGCCACCGCGCCCCCGCCGCGCCGCCCCTTACGCATTGTATAGTATGCAACAAACCACGCAAATTTGTACCTTAAATTTATAATGATTTAAGGTTAAATTTACGTTAAAAAAGCAAGAAATAAGCCGGAGCTTCTCCGGCATTTCGTGTGTACTTACGTATAGATATTACTTATTATAATAGCGAAATGCGGAGTCTAATGTATTAATTATAAGTGTTGTATTTACATTTTTACAATATATTCATGGTTCATGCAATTAGTTTTAAATGTTTTTAATTACAAACTGTGTAATATTAATATTATGGTTTTAATGGAAATTACTAATCGTTAGGAGCGTACTAATATGTTTAGATTGTCGATTTTACAAATAAAGTTAGTGTTTAGATTTTAGGACGTGCTCGACCCTCGCCTGATTAATACATTGTCTTACTATTGTTACAACTGATTAATGCGGGGCTACCGTACTTGTTAACATTGAGTCTAGGTTTTTATTTCTTTTATATTAATCTTATATTCACGTGCGGTTTAGAAATATACTTTTTTATTTTTCTCATTATGTAAGCATGGTTTAGTTTTTATTTCATGGACATTGTAAATATTGTATAAGTACATAGGTAACGAAAATATTAAAATTTAATTGACGGCCGCAATAGGCAGATGCCACAATATCACTTACCAAATGAAACCCAATAATTTGGTTTGGTGAGTAAGATTCTCGGAGCAATAATTTGCTGGTGGGAGGATATTCGCAAAGGTCCGAATATAAGGACACACGTGCATAAATGTGTCGCGTTTTGCGTTCATTCTGTGAAACATCACACAGTAAATTTGATCTCTATTCGGACTGCACTACGCTTACTATCAGTCGCATTGTAGTCATTTCGTAATCCCTTAACCCCACTAATATTATAAATGTGAATGTAAGTTTGTTTGTTACGCTTTCACGCAAAACCACTCAACCGATCATCATGAAACTTTGTAGACATATTCTTGGAGGTATAAGAAGTAACAAAGGCTACTTTTTATCCCGAAAAGTTTAGTGTTTCCGTGGGATGAAGAAGGAATTCCGATATATTTGCTACTTTTTCATACTCAAAAAGATGGGATGGGACTGAGTTACATTCCATTAGTGAGAATGAGACGGGGCGGGCGGGATATAACGGGATGGGACGGGACGGGATGGTAGATTTCAAATAAAATTAACCACGCAGACGAAGTTTGCGGGCAGAAGCTAGTAACAGGATAAAGAAAATAAACATATTTTGTGACTTGAGCTTCGGCTTCCCTTTTAAAAAATGTCACCCTTCGCCACTGGTACTTTGTAAAGGTATAAAGTTACATTAGTTAAAATGAGGAATTAGTTGTGAAGTCCCGGGTCCAATACTAAGTTTAGGCAATTAAATTGTATTTAAATATTTTGTAACGCGATAGGCTCGCCTTCAAACACATCTTGAGATCTGAATATGCTTTTAGAATAATGCACTGCATTAGTAGCAAGTATACCGAGCCCTTGGGGAATACAGGTCTACACAAGCTTAAGCTTATGTATGTATTTATTGTTCACACAGCTTATATTTGTATATGGACATACATATATTGGTAAAGGCAACGGCTATGCTACAAAACTTCGTGAATTCTATTCCCATATACAATGATGTTTAACTGAAAAGTCTTTTGTAGATAATTTTGAATCCACCATACAAATCTTTTTTGACAGCCTCCGTGGCGCAGTTGGTTAGACGCCGGCTGTTATACGCAAGGCCGCGAGTTCGACCCCCGTACCAAGACAAATATTTGTGTGATTTGGGTATTAGTGAGACCGAAAGGTCTCTCGTAGTTTGTGCTACCCACGACACAAGACTAGATCTTACTGGGGGGTCAGGACTATGCACGTGACTGTTGGGTGTGTTTATTTATCTTTAATATGGGGTCAGAACTGTGTATATATTTATATATATGCGTGAAACAACGGCCAGCACAAAGGCACAAGACGCATGTTTGCATCGGAATTATTCGGGTATCCAAAGATTTCGATCGGCACAAAGGTAATGCGTCGGTTCCGAGTGCTGTGTAAGCTGGATAAAGCGGCGGACGCGCCGCGAGCGCTGCCGGTTTACAGGGCATGGAATCAGGCGGATTTGGGGGTCATTTTATGTTTTTTATAGTAATATTTATTACTTGGAAGAATACAATAAGTTAACTGCAGATGATAAGGAACAAGGAACGGAACACCACACTAAGTCGGTAATTTTCTTAGCTATTGGCTACATTTTTTTTGTATATGTGGTTATGTGGTTTATGCTTCTCCCAATGAATGAATGAAGATAAGAATTATTTTCCCCACAAAGTTATATCTATTAAACTTTAAATAAACAGTTGACATTTAAATATGTAGATTTAAATTCCTAGTGATATCAATAATTGCCTTTAAGAAAAAAGTACCCCGTATCTGTATCAGCCCATATACGTCCCACTGTACAATTATTAAGATGGGTTAGTCCATATACCCTTACGATAACATTTAATTTTTCCAGCAGCTTAGCCGGTGTAATAAATGATTCAGTAACAAAAATTGAATAATATTCATTGAGGATGGTAATTACTTTATTTTTAAAACAGTTAATTCTCGAAAATGTAATGACCCCCAACACAGGCAACCTAGTACGTACCCACATCACAGAGCATTGAGCAACAGTACATCAATAACACACAAACGTGCAAATAGACGGGCCACAGTTGCCTGGAGACAGTAATATACACAGAAACTAGATACGTGGGCTGTAATTGAATATTCCAGAATAAGTCAAGGCGAGTCATGCAATTTCTGCTAATCGTTGCTGGGCTGACATATTATGTATTTCAGTTGATATGATTTTATTATTCTTGAGCGAAAATAATAGTTGAATTTTGGAAAAATAAAAATAAATGTATTCTATCATTCCATCAAAATGTAATCGGTGTTACTGCATGCATTTGAGGTTACACGAGTTAAAAGAAGGTAGGAATATAGTCTTAATCTAATCATTATATTATATTTCGATAGCAGTAAAAGACATTTAAATTTAATAGTGGCTACATTTTGTTACATCCTCAATGAACTGTTATACCTAAATATTTAAGGATAGATACACTATTGACAGCCTCCGTGGCGCAGTTGGTTTGACGCCGCCTGTGAAACGAGAGGCCGCGGTTTCGATCCCCGCACCGAAACAATTATTTGTGTGATCCACAGGTATTTGTTTCGGGTCTGGGTGTTTGTGAGACCGAAAAGTCTCTCGTAGCTTCTGATACCCACGACACAAGACTCGATCTTAGTGTGGGGTCAGGACTGTGTATGTGACTGTTGGGTGTATTTATTTATTTATTTATTTACTATCACATAAACTATATAAAACAGTTCAACTAACAACTAGTTCTTTTAAATGTTTCCAATCTTTGTTCAGTATTTCAACTTTGAAAAAACCTACAACACAATATTATAACAAAAATATCTCAAGTAAAAACATCCACATGGCAAAATTTTATCAATATCAAATACCAGAGCTGCCTATTTAGCGCAGTCTCGACTGTGTATCAAAAACGTGAGCACTGAAGTGGGGGGCGTGGAGGGGCGTCAGGGAGCGGAGAGGGCGGACGGCGGAAGCGCCCTGCTCCCCGGAAATGAGCTTTCGATATCCGCTACGCCTCGCGCCCACTATGCCCATATCAATTTCGTTTTACAACGTCCCGCGCGCGTACGTTCCGACGGAAAAATGCATCGCAAACATTTGGAAATGCAATTTGTGCCTCTTTATTTAATTATTTTATGCAAATATTTTGCATAATGGACGGTTCGTGGGATGACTAAATTGACTTGTTTGTTTTGGCTTTAGGTTTAACTTCGATTTAGCGCTTTTTATGAAGTAGGTTTTGCTGTCACGAATCCTTTGATGTGGAAGACAAATCACATGCGTTGATTATTCAGTCCGATATTTACACGTAGGGAATTATTGAGGTCTCGAATTCGAATCCGGGGTCGGGCAAAGTGATATTGGATTTTTCTATTCATTATCAGCCCGGAGTCAGGAATTTGTGACCGATATAGCAATAGGCTCGCCCCCTATCACATCGTGGGACAGAACATACAAGGCGAAATGTGGGTGTCTTGGAAGCGCCTCTGCCTACCCCTTCTGGGATAAAGGCGTGAGTTTATGTATATTTTATACAGATTTTGATACTTAATTTACTAGTACAACAAAAACATAAAACAGTTTTTTCAATCAATATTTTCGTGTAATATTTTCAGTTTATTTTGTGTTTTCTTTTCCATTTAAGACATAAATTCAAAGTACAATTTCAACATATAAAACAATTCTAATTATTTAACATTTAAGCTTATACTAAACCTATGGCTATAACACTCCGCCTTCAAGCTATGAGTGAGTAGGGTTCAAACTGGGGTAGACAGAAACACGACGCAGTCTCGACAGTAGTCATGTTTGATATTTGAGAGCAATTGGGCGGAAAACGTCTAATGTTTTCCACGATTGCCGAATTGACTTGCCAATATTTTCCATACATTTCGGTTTGGGTAGATGCGATAGGTTTTTAATGGGTATTTACGTTTTGATATTTTCTATTTCGAGAGCCATATCATATTTTAATTTATTTATTATAAATTATAAATTAATACCTATACCACTATTTATAAAAAAGATTTGCTATTTTTATAGTTTCTATCTAAATTCCACGAATCTGGCTCGAAGGACTAAATCACGATAATATTTATTTCCAGATTTTTTGTACTTTTATCATTGGCTCATGGAGAGTTTTTATTTCCATATACAACTGAACAAAGGACAACGATTAGGCACAATACCCTTCGGTATTATTTGTCGCGTCTGTAAGTTACTCTATATTGTTACATCACTCTCATTCGTTCCCTGCCGCCATCGAAGTTTTATCGTACATATGTCAATCATAATAATGTCGGCGTCGCGAGAAATTCGACAACCCCCTCCAACCCCCACCCTTTCCACGTATGAATTTCAAAGGACAGGGGAAAGAACGCTCGCCTTGTGTTTTGTTTCGTTTAAAAATACCATTTTTTGTATCAAATCATAATTGACGTCGGTACAAATATGTATGTTTTGAGAGTATAAATAATTGTGTTGAAATAAGTCATAAGCTTCAAGTTAATTGTAAGGTTTAGTAGAGATGAGCTGTGAAGTGTATTTCTAAAATATGTTTCACAAGATAAATAAAATTAAGTGAGTTTTTTATTTAAGTATTTCTGTTATTGTTATCATATATGTTTTGTCCTGACTAAAGCAATTTTTAAAATAACTTGATGTTATACAAGTAAGAATAACAAAATGGATGAGCTATAATAAAGTACAAGAAGTGATCCGATAACATTTCCTTTTATCCTTTTTTACGAAATCAAAAATACAGTAAACAAAAAACAAACACAAAACTACAACTCTAGTTTAATTCGGATCCAGGACGCTATCAATAGCGGCACTCCAAGGAAATTGTCTTGTAGAGCATGTTCGGCTTGAACATAGATCAGCGCTACGTAGAGACGTAGAGTGGTAGAGCGGTAGGGATCGCTCTCCCGAGTATCATTCGTCGCCGGCTCGTTAAAGCTCGCGCCAATTTATTAAAAGCGATATATGGTCGCACGAAGCTTGGATACAACGACAAGGAGCAGTATAGCATCGTGAGTTAATGTTCGTTTAAAACGTGCTACCAACAGCTTGAAATGCTCATAGCCTTCTTTTAATTTCGTGGTTGAAAACTGCTTTTGTTTTTGGTTTCTTAGATTTACGCGAATGTTACACATTGAAATAAAACTATTTCGTCCGCCGCCCCGTGACCACGAAAGCTGTAAAGTAATCGAAACGTCGGGAAGTTAAAAAATGTAAAAATTAAACCAAATCGCGATAAAATCCGTATAAAATAGTTTTATTTCAATACTTTTGTTTTTGTTTAAATTGTCTAACATTTTAGCTTAGGCACGCAGCTTTGTGTATTATTTCATTTCGGGTTGATTTTAGGTATTCAAACTCTCGGTTATAGGGGAGTCCTATGCCCAGCAGTGGGCTATTATGGTCTTATACAGAATAGTCATAAATATATCAAACATCAGCATACTTTGAAATACAACTAGTTTTTACGAATTTCATCGCGGAATTTGTTTAATTTTTAAATTTTGTAACTTCCCGGCGTTTCCATTACTTTACTGCTTTTGTCACGGGGGATCAGAATACTTGATAAATTATGATAATAGAGTGAAGTTCAGGAGACTGAAATTTAAGAATGAAATAGACACGCTGATACAGACTTAAACACAATGAACTAAACCATTCTGTAACACGCTAACACACCGCCGCAAAACTAAAATATTTGCCGGATAAGAACAGCCAATTGAATCACCAACTACACTATCTAATATACAAAACTAAATGATTGCCTTACCGTCGCCTCCCTGTCTTGCATCCAAGTTACTCTACAGATTTAATGTGCACTGTGTTTACGTTTTATGAGATCGCATACTTTGCGTTCAGCTAAGTAACCGTATAACTTAGTTGCTTATTCGTACGCTAAATAAGCTGCGTATCTCGTAACTTACTTCTAACTTAATGTATTGCATGTGACGACAGCTGCAAATTTATTATTGAATTTGGCTCGCGAATATCTCCACCGAAGGTAAGATTGCATGTTAAAATATTTTGGTAGAAATATTGGTTTGTTATACGGTTTAAACTTAATTTTCCGCATGCTAGTGGCATTTGATATAGAATGTTGAGAATTATTGCAAAATAGTTGGCTGCTGTTTACATTCGAATAAAAGTATTTTGGGATTTAATATTGTGGTATTATGTTGTGGCAGCTCATGCAGCCTGTAAATCGCAATGTACTAGGTTAATCTATTTTAACGATAAAATATGCAATTTACATCATCTAACTGACAAATTAAGACCTCATTAGCAATTTTATGGCTATATTTATCAATGCACGTAATGAACCCCCTCTATTCATTCAAATTCTCCCCAATAGTACTTCCAATCCATTAACAATAACCAACAACTCATCCTTAACCAGATTGCAAACATTATATTAAAGAAAATAAATAGTTAAACAACACGTGAAAAGACCGAAGACCGAAGACTACCGAAAACGAAATAAATTGAAAAATAAATATATTATTGCATCTATTGTTTTGTAAAAAGAGATTAACTACTACGTATTCATTTGTCACAAGAGCTATTTAATTGCCTACATGACCAATAAACGAATTTAATTTCGTTTCGAAGTTAAATCGTCATTTCATTTCGACGCATCGGTAAGACATTGGATACTCGCGGTTTATATTCAAAGTAAAGACGGGACGGTACGAAGCGAAACGGTCGTGGATTACAGCTGAAATTCATCAAGCATGTGGCTGCAGGGATGGTACATGCCACCATTTAGGGAAGAGAAAGAAAAAGAAAAAAGAAGACGCTTGGTTGAGGGAGCTTCTTGTACCGTTTCATTTATATAGCTTATTTTTAAACGATGGTTGTGTCAATTCATGATGGAAAAGATCTTGTAAAATACTATTTCAATAACAATATTTGATGTTTTTATTTATGACTGGTTGCACAAAGCCAAAGAACGGACGAATTAAAGTAGGAGTAAAGCAAAACTGTTACATATTAAAATGTTGTTTCTATAACACAGTACCGCCTAATTTCATACACTATTGATTAAAATATTCATATAAAAATATACTACTTAATAATTAACATGCTGTTTCTGTGAGACAATAGTACCGTCTAATTTCATACACTATTGATTATATTCGTAATATTCATATAAATGTTTACTACTTGTTGATTGTATTCTTCGTTTGATGGTCCTTAATAAATAAAGTAAAATAAAATAAAAAAATATTTATCTTACAATAATTTCAAAAAGGTCTGACGAAATATATAATTCAACATATTAGTACAATCGTAACACGGCAACCCTAAAGTGCCCCTGCCTCCCCTCTTTAGCGGAGTTCCAGAGCTTTATTTTTACAGCTGGAGGAAACCTCCATTTCATTAGAAAGCGACAAAAGAGGCTTTCAGTCTGACTATCTAAGAATACGGAGCACCTACCACGTGTTCAGTGTTACCATAGTTAACTATGTAGTTAACGAGTGAATTTTAATGTTGAGTATTGTAGCTACAATACATTTAAGTTTTGTATTAATTTCCATTTGGTTTACATATTTTGTAAAAACGACCTAGCGTTTTATTAAAGAGCTCACTCTTATAGTTTGATCCATTGAAATAGGATTCCAATTTTATTCATTCCCCTAAGAAAATCCAACTGCAATCTAAGTTTACAATACTTTTCTGTTCATTAACATTTTGACGTTTCTTTGTGAATATAACGTTATGTCTTCCTGATAATTAAAAAGGCCCACAACATGCAATCGAGAAATATAACGAAAAGAAATCGTAACATAGCTGAAGTTACCAGAGCATTTCCATTAGTAGGGGACATTCGTACATACATTAAATAAGTAAGGAGTTCACTAATGCTCGGGTGTTTTCTGTGTAAATTCACCTACAGCGAGTCAATCAGTCGACGGAAGTGACAGTACCTGAAACAACAAAATACAATTGTTAGAAAAAGCCACCTTGGAAATCATGGAATATTTGGAGCATTTGACTTATTTATTTTTAATGGATAAGTATGTATACATACATAAACTCACCCCTTTTTATTTTCGCCAATCTTACCACGCAAATTAAACTCTAGATGATAATTCTCATCAAATATATAATTCATTGGGTATCGCTGAGTATGTTATTAGCAAATTAGATAAAGCTAACTAACGTCATTAAGCTAAGTTAGAAAGCCTATTGTCTGAATATAACGTAGTGGCTAATACACTTGAAATCTACATCCGCCCATCTAACATTTCATATAAGAAGGGGAAGAATTATATTCTGCAGTATTTCTAACCCCTCACAACAATTGCACAAATAATTAAAATAAGTTCGGCGATCAATACCCAGTAACAAAACTAATTTAAATATAAAAATAATATTAAATTTTCCACCACATTCACTCAAACATTCACATCTATTTTACATGAAATAAAAACTGTAATACGCAGTAATGCACACCCACTTAAGAAATAATACTCAAATTTTATCAAACAGACACAGCGTTACACAAGGCTATATAAATAGTAACACAGTGTCAAATCTTGCATTAAAACCGGTTTTAATTGGAAAAACGGCGGGCGGATGTGTGTGCACCGACACCGGCAGTTACTTTTTACAGGGGCGTAAAGTGGCGGTGTAAAGATACGGCATGTCCGCCCAGACCACCCGGGCGCCCACACCGCCCACACAGCCCACGAGCTTGATAGCTAACGTGCACAGGATAACGTGGTGAAATGTGGAAAATTCTGCCTTTATTTCGGCATTCTAAATAAGGGGCGAAGCTTAAATTAAATTGTTTTAATTATATGAGGTTTGAGGGTAGAATGCGTTTTTACGATATAGTGAAATAACGTTATTACCTGAATTGAGTGAATAGGTGCTTAGACAAAAAAAATGAGACTATTCTTTTCAAAGTTAGGTCTAAGCCAGGTGTACCTGATGGTCTGTGTTGAACTAGGTCTATATTCCGCGAACATAATATATTTTTATAACACTTTTGATAACTGCTATACATTATAAGCTACAAAAATGCTAACATAGCTAAATAAGTTGCATGCTCCGTTAACCCCGAAATAAGTTCCCAAATACTGGTAAGTACTGCGACACTAATTCTCAAACTATTTTAATAAAATATTTTAACTTCAAAACTTAGTGCACACTAATAGCCAAAAAATCTTCAACTCGCCTCGAAATAGAGCACCTTGTTTAACCTACGACACAGCATCGGCCGGCCGTCACACCGACGCGTAATATTTATCACTCACAGTGACTAATAATGTACCTATGTAAGTACAGTCGAGTGCAGTCGAGTTAGAATCCGTACTGAAGAGAGATGTCACTAATTTATGTATATGTCGTCCTGATGGAAACCTACACATTTTGGAATCCCAATCAAGTTCAGCCTGTCTAATAACTGGCTGACGACGAACAGCGACGTCAAAGACGTGAGACTAAAACCCTGCCCTCGCCAAATCAACGAGCGAAAATTGTAATTAACAAAACTAGCTAAAATTATTCTTTGGGGAGACCTATCTTTAGTTGTGGACTCTTTGTGGTAGAATATAATACTAAGGTTGAACCCGAAAAGCGACATGCGGCTACTATCAAAACTTTAAACCTTTATATACGGCGGCAATGTGCAATGGGAATAGTAGCTTTTCGGTTTAATTTGTTCGCGGGGCGTTCGCTCGACAAATGGTTCGTGTGTTACTCGTTGGCAATGCTTTGCCGCGGGACAGACGGCCATTTGCATGCGGTAAGGAAATGAGTTCGGCAAACTTGTTTCTAGTAATTTGTACCGAATAAGTTCTTTGTGAATAAACATTTTGTGGAATTGTTCTTGTGTTTTATTCACCTGGGAGGACTTTTAGTCTATTGTAAATACTTGCCTATAATAAAGTATGCGTGATATTATCACTATCGTCTTCAGCCACAAGGCGACTTTTAATTTAGGCTTCTCAATAGAATGATCACAACGATGTTTTTACCCGCAATTTTATTACGCCGTCTTTCCAATTTTAAATATATTATTAAAAAAAAAATTACCATTTGTTGTTGATTTTATTAAAACTATTCCTCAAATAAATATTGCGTTTGTAACATTTAAATATGACTTATTAATACGTTAACCCCTAATAGTAAATATTACGACTCATAACAAAACTACAAAACAAATAATAATTCTTGTAAGTTGTAATAGCATTACATTCGCGGCGGTGTGAGCGGCGGCCGCCTCTGTCGGCACATGGCACTAACTACCGATACAGGCGAAAGAGGTGGATTTATCGTAGCCACTCTAAGTGCTTCAACACACTACGTGCTACGCGGTGTCGTAGCGCTACGAGGTCCTGGCTACGTTTCGGATGTTATATATCAGAGAGAAAATAATGAGGAAATCAAATTGGTGATTATAGTAAGTTATTGTTTGTTTAATCACTTGGAAATCGACCACTGTTTTTATGTGTAAGCTTGTCATAGTTAACTAAGCAAGAATTTATCTTTCAGGATCAGTTGTATGGCAGTATAAATAAATATTGTATATGTTATATAATAAATATTTTTATAATCAAGCTTATATCCCATTCATACATGAAACAGGCCTGTGCGAACATTGTAAAGGGCTAGACTAAAGACCAAACCTGAACAACTTGGTATGCCTTACATACGTACAAATATTTGAAAAGTAAACTTGGCGGTTTCTTAACTTTAACATCCTTTACAGTAGCAAAATTGTACAAAAACGACACGTGGAAATCTCAAAGCTGTATCATAGCTTGCAATATATCCGCACCTTAAATCGCAAACAGTCAGCCGCGCGTTTTAATGTCCCCGTTTTATTGCGCCGCCGTAAACTGTTACGTATAAAAATATGAATTTAAAAGGTTAACACAACGCTGTTGGCATCGCTCCAGTGCGATCTCGACGCGATCATCGCTTGTACTGTGTCACATAAAGTAGTTGTTACGGTACGGAGTTCGAAACTCGTTTATGTAATGATTTATTTGTGTTAGTGTTTTGTATTTTGTTTAACTGGTGGATAAGATTGTGGGATTTTCTGACTTCATTAACCTTACATAAGTTCGGTTTGATATTGTATTTTCAGCTTTCTACTGGTGGTAGGTCTCTCATATGTGAGAGGCCGCCTGGGTAGGTACCTCCGCAATGTGTATTCCTCCCGCCAAACAGCAGTGTAAATGCACTGTAAATGGAATGCCAAGCATTGCTTTGTAATTCATGGTGTTGTTTGGTTTTGCTACTGTCCATGAGCGGTCACATCGCTTACCATCAGGCGATAGCTAGCTCGTCTCGCCATCGATCGCAATAAAAAAAAATTGCTTGATTGTATGCGTACATACAAATAAACTCAAATCGCGTTTTACATATGTACATGGGTCACTATTACGGCTCCATCGCAACTCATCTCACTCCAATGCGGTAAACGCTAAATTATGTTCAACTAACAAAGCTATCAATTCCTTGTATTACTAGCTTCAATCAAATATATATTTCATCAAATATATATTAAGTTTACTAAGGTAATGTATCCCGCATTATTGTTTTGTCAGGAGTTCGTGTTACAAGCCCGGGGCAGTCGATACACGAACTCAATCTGAATTACAACATATTGAACAGAAATTATAATTAAAGTAGGCATTTATTATGTTAAACAAAAAAATAAACGATCAAAGAGAGACTAAACGGTAGTACAAAGCGGGTCTTAATTAGAATTTGTTTCTTTTTTGCTATGCGAGGAAATATAAAAATTATTTTGGACCTTAATTAATTACAATTAATTAAGATCCAAAATAGACCTTAATTACAATTTGTTTTGTGAGGTTAAAAAAATAAAGTAAGGTAGCAATTTGTATGATAATGGTAGCAAATAGACGCAATAGACATTTAATACCGCCAGTGGCAGTTATTTACCATATAATAAAAACACTTTGAAATAAAATTAAGGATTGAAGTTTATCATAGTTTTTACCTTCCTTACGTTTAGAAGGCTACAATATTTTTAATCTATGTTTGAAAAATCTCACGAAACTAGTCTGCACACGCGTTAATCCATTCTGATACATTAATGAACCACAAAGTGCGTGGTACCTATCTGAACATCGAATTAAGCCGCTTACAGACACATTATGGTAATAGCCACCGGCGCCTCTGTGCGGCTTCACGTACTGCATCAAGGACTTCGACGCTTCCATAAAGGAATTATTACTTCGTATCGTGCAATTGATTTTACTTCACCCGACTTCGCGGTTCAAGATTTTTAATCCATTTTTTTCTATAAGTAATTATCAGCCCGGAGTCAGGAATTTGTACCCGATAACACCTCTGCCTACTCTTCTGGGAAAAAGTCGTATGTTTATGTATGTAAATAAAATAATAAAAAAAATACGTTTAAGCCTTCCGAATTACTCTATGTATTGATGAAAACAGCAATAAAATCAGCAGACGGCGGGAAGCAACTTTATAGTATGCTATATTATATAGATAATATATGCAATGTAACATCCGCCAACCCGCACTAGGCCAACGTGATGGACTAAATAGCCTAACCCCTCTCAATTGTACTCTCGATTATAGTGCAGGCACATGCCCGGCAGTGGGACGCAGGCCGTTTCTAACAGGTCGCTATGGAAATAATTGCGGGAGCCTGTTCATAAGCTGATTTCCTTTGACTTAAGAGTGTGAGAGAGATAGGTTTCTACCCTATCACCACATGTTACACATTCCGCACTGTTTTGTCAACGAAAAACTGGTTGGATTCCTCACTAGGATTATTTATTATTAAAAAACGCTCTTCGCAGTTTTACATTTCTTCAAAGTTTGGCCCAAGACTTCTTCGAGTATTTTTCACTATTCCTTATACTTCCCTATTTGGCCACGACCTCTCGAAGAAGTAAATATAAGCGTACAGGTTCACTAAAGATACGAGTAACTAAAGGAGAGTAACGGTGAAAGAAAACATCGTGAAGAAACCTGCATACCGTAACGATTTAAAAAAAAAAAGTATTTCTACGGTATGTAAGTCCGCCAACCCGCACTAGGCCAGCGTGGTGGACTATATGGCCCAACCACTCTCAATCGATTCTCTCGATTGTAGAGTGGCCCGTGTCCAGCAGTGGGACGTATATGGGCTGATATAGAAACGTGAGTATATAATAAACAACGGGACACAATCGCCCGGTATAATGAAGGCGTGAAATGAGCGTGCGGATAAAAGGTCATCGCGTCTCTCAAATAAACCTAATCCTAATGGTTTCTTAGATTTACGCGAATGAAAACCTAATCCTAAATTGATCGAAGCTATATAAGGGTGCGTGGAGGTTCGTCCGATGATGCGTCTGATGGTACTTTCAAAAGTGTATAGGTAGATAAAGGAAGAGATTTATGTGTCCAGCAATAGAACAGATAAAGAACAGAGGTATTTTAGTTCGTTTTTTTCTCGAGCTATAGCAGAATATGCGCTGGTTTTTCGTTTAAATCAAGGTTTTGGTGATTTCATAGCTACTAAAATCATCTATTCTGTCAATGTATTTATGTGATTTTAAAGCAATTAATTGCCAACCTTCACTAGTTGGAGAGGCACTGGAAAGAAAAAAGCAATTAATTATTGTATGGTTATCTCTCCTGTCAACCCAATTATGACATGCTCGCAATAAAATATAATTACACAAACTAAACCCAAAAAATTGCATATTTCTCTATGACGGGTTCTCACTACCGCATACCGTGGTCGTTCATACCCGTCACTAAACTATAAGCAAGATGGCATTATAATCAACCCTATGTTCTAAACGGAGTCTAATCGGCCCGGGGTCAGCGGATGTATAATGGAATTATCCCGGAGAGGCGTGATTGCGTCGACGCCGGCCCCCCTTTACACCGTGCCGTAATTACACAGATAATTGTGTTCAACGATAACCGGCCAATCTGCTTTTGAATTTATTTTTTAACGATCTTAAAGGGTTTTTTGATGGAGTTGTAATATAGCTTTTGTTTTATTTTTATTTTATTGGATATTCAATGTCGTTTATGCTGCGAGATTGCTCATTCACAATAAAATGGTTAAAATTTTATTACAATTTATACGTTTAATAGCATTCAATTTACTGGATTCCAAATGAAATTATATATCGAATGTTACTTTGTCACGCGTAGTATAACATGTTTGATTTATATCTTTTAATATGCATGTACTACAATACTATCAAATTCAGGATTAAAACAATTCAGATACCGTGTCTCGCTAATACTTAAATCGAAAATCTACAACACAATGAAAGCTACAGCGAACTATCAAGTCACATCATTATACAAAATATAAAACCGCGCTGTAGGCGGGCGTATCTTTATAAATGATCGCTAAATTGAGATAGATCACTGCATAAATTGTTAAACAACGGCTTCACGTCTCGGGGATGCTGCGCTCAATAAAAACGCTTTACCTGACAACGGGTAATTAATCTTCAAGACGTTTCATGCATTATGACGGAAAAAATGTATGAAATATTTGCAACGGTACATTAGATCCGGCGCGTAATTTATCTACGTACATTCTTTATTTCTGTATCTAGCGGTAAAAAAAACTTAATATCAACGCTTTCCTTTCTTAATATTGGTTATGCGGCGTCAATGGTCCAAATAGAGCGTAACTTATTTAGTTTTTTTATAATCTCGCAAGCATACATCTGAAGTAAGATTGTATTAATGTTAAGTGTAATAAAAATAAGAAATGGAATTTTATTACTCCTCTACTATTCTTCGTATATACGACTAATTTTTTTCTGGTCGTCTGTTACAATATTATTATTAATAACATCCATCATAAGGCTCCGAACTAAATTAATTCTGAGACTAAACAAAAATAAATAAGTAGTATGAAAAGACACCCAACGTATTCCCAAATAAAAGGCATGTTTCTGGATTCGTTACAGCACAGTGTAATAGGGTGACTGATGAAATTGTTAGGTTATTTTTTACCAGTTCCCATATTCCTATATTAACCTTTAGTACTCGTACGTTAAGAGGTTTTTGAAATAACATCCATAACTCCTATTAATTTAACTTTTTGATTGATTTCGTTGCGGGTTAAAGACAAGTTAGACATTCCCGGAGACGCGCTGAGCTTCAATGCTCAGTGTCATTAATATGCGTGCCACTGTTGATCCTGGCTTACAGGAGTTGCAGTGGCGGGTGTGAGGGCGGGACAGTCTCCTAAAAAATAACATCCATAAACCAGTAACGTGAAATACCCCGGTATTTTGAAAAAGTTTTTTTTTTATTGAACATTGTATACAGAAACTAGCAACATGATCTTTAATAACTTATTCATATTTATTAATATACTTTATTCCTTTTAAGTATTTCTAAGAACGCAGCGTTACGCGTCGGTGTAAAGGCGGCTTTATCAAGGCTCTTATATAACTGAACATTAATTAAGATAAGTCTGGGAGGAACTAAATTTATTCTAACAAATTGCTTCGGCCATGAAAAATAAGCTCCGTCAACGAATCATTCTGCCGCTTCGAATATTACTTTGACTTTCGCGTTGATTTTGTTTCAACGTTTCTTGAGAGGTTCTAATTAAGCACTCGCATTTTGGGAGTTCTCGGGAGTATTATGTAAAATTGTAAATAATAAATATGTTTATTTAATTTTTACTCATAAAATATTTATATCTTGCAGTGGCGAAGGGTGACTTTTTTCAAAAGGGAAGCCGATACTTCTGGTGACTAGTTTTATTAAATTAACAAGTACTCATACTTATATTTTTACTCCGTTATGTACGTAAGATATTGAGCGACATATTTGCTTAGTAATACTTACTATATTTTCATACAACACTTGCACGGAATAGCACTGTGCCCGTTAGGTGCTTTTTTTAACGTTTTTAAAGTAAATTTCGATTCAATGCAAAAGACAACATTACCCTGTTTTGAAATTGATCGACAATAAAATTTCAAACGTTCCTTATATATAAAAAAAAGATGAAGAGATTGATGTAAGTGGACGAAAGTAACTATGCCAGTATAGAGCTAACTGGAGATCTATCGAATCTGGCAACCCTCATGGGATGCAGGCGTGGGTTATGTTTGTATGTCCTATTTTGAATCAACGCTAACAAAAATACGGCATTACAATATTTATTAAATAATTAAAACTTGTCAGTTGCCGTTCTTTCTCTGGTACTTAAATGTATTATCAAATTTAATATAATTTCCAGTGCGTTTTTTAATTACGTAAATGCAGCATTTTTAAAATTACCTCTTAATAATGCAATTCATGAGATAAAACGATACATACGACACTATCAAGTTTCATTCATCATTAAAGTTTTTCTAAATAGATAGATCTGTTTGCACTTCGAAACCAGTAAAATTTCATAAATTACCCACTAATTATATACAAACCTAAAAATAGACACCGCATTATACATATACACTGAAACAACACAGTAGTAAATAATATTTTCTAATTATAAACACGAAATAAAAGAGGCGCGAACTGGCAAATTACTTTATAAGCCGTAGGCCCACCGGCATATTCACAAGCGAATACCGTCGTATTTCTACAAATAAATTTAGACCTTAAAAGCTGTAAGTTTTAAGGTGCAATTTTGCATGCAGTTCTGAGCAACAAACGTGTAACAGAGATGGCAAATAATGCGTTGGAAATGAGCGCGAGAGCAACGGGAACTCGTGCTGTGTCCTTGTAGCCTGACGTGACGTCATCGGGATCTAGGCGGCCGCGTGTTTCGTATGCATGTACTTACGTTGAACATCGCGCAATGCGTTTGTCGTTGTGTTATTAATTGATCGATAATATTTTGTTTATTAATATTGAATAACATTTGTTTATTGTTTATATTTATTTTAATATTGTTTATTATTTGATTATTTTCTTCATATAACTTGTTTAAAAAAATGTAAATAATTAATAATTTCCTTTAAATTATAAGGCGTGCTGTTAGGAATCGGCTTGTAAGAACCCTTCGCCACTGATATCTTGCCGCATACCAACCAATATCTGCAATAACTACAGAACTGCCTTAGTATGACATGTTATAAGGTCAAGTAATGAACGGTATATATGAATTCTTGCTATATTCTGGAGGTATCTTGCTATACTGTATGTGGATAGTACAGTTGCTGTCAGATGCAGTTTAGTAATTCAGCTATAAGATATTTAGGTAAATCACAAGTGAATTACGAAGAGGAAAATGCATTTTGTTCTTTATTGCGTTAATTGGCGCGACAAGCATGCTATTCGTCTGATGGCAAGCGATATGAACGCTTATGGACAGTAGAAAACGAAACAACATCATGTATTACAAAGTATTGCTTGGCATTCCACTGCGTTCGCCATCCTGAGACAAGATGCTAAATATCAATATGTCCAGTAGTCAGTTATGTGGCTACAATGTCCTTCAAACCGGAACAAAACAGTGCAATTACACTGCTGTTTGACTTGAATTTCCGATGTAGCCCTAATTGAACCTAAGACTTTAAGATTTATTAGTTCAATTACAATTCGTTCGTACTTTTCAAACTCTTTATTGGCTTCTTTCGTACAATACTACACCCTACATTACCAAAGAAACCACACCAATATAACTGATAAAATAAATAAGAAAATTGGGCATTACCCAAGCCGTTCGGGCCCATAGCAACCGATATATTGTGCGTAGTCGATCTCAAAGGGAAGAAGTCGGAAAAGGACCCTTTCCCGGAATAAATTGTCAGGAAAATTATGAATTTAAAAAGACAGAATGACGTGTTTCGATGCAAAAGGGACTGAGCTCCGTTGATAAATGAAAGACCCAACCGGCCCTTTACATTGATTTTCGAGAAACGGACAAAGAATTTCGTTGACTTAAACGCCGCCTCATTAATTTCTTTTCTGTACGTTTTTTATAATTTGCCCCTTTTATTATTCACGTTGAGCTGTCTACTATCAAAGATAAATTCTGTGCGGAATTGATGGTATTTAAAATATATTTCTCTTTAATTAACTATTGGGACAATTATGTAGATCTACAAAGATGATTATTATTCCCTTTACTTTATTTCTCACATTTTTTTACATATATGTGTTATTAAAAAAGTTATGTAATCTACAATTATTATATTTTATTTAAGAATAGTCTAATTACTGTCAATCACTTCTTATCGGGCATACAGGTCCCTTCTAAACACTAGTTGGACAAGAACACTTTGAGGTAGACATTCCATTTGGATTCCATTGCAATTAAACCATGGGATGTTTTAAAACTATAATTTAGCACTCCACAATGTTTGCCTAACTACGGTAGACCGAATAATAAATAAAAAAATCCATCACTTTGTCCGACCCGGGATTCGAACTCGAGACCTCAGCGTTGTAATTGTACCGTAATAAATCCATCTATGTCTATAAGCTGCTATATTACACGAATTATGCTAAAATTTCACGTATTATCCACCAAGCCTAGCACATAACACAAGTGGCATTAAGTTGGAACCGATGCCAGTACTTTCGCACGTGGCGATTCACACGGCCCGTGCAATTTGCCAGGCCCGCCGATTAGCTCGAATTAACTATTAAAACACAAATAGGTATCGTGATGCCGACCGTGGCTCGACACTCGAGCCTTTATATTTGATAAGCCTGCGTTTGTGATACTGTAAATTACAGGCTGCGTATAAAAGGTTTTTGTCATTCATTGTTTTGTTAGGATGTTTTGTCGTGGTACAATGGAATTTCAATTGAGCTCGATGTTCTCGAAGTGTAGCTTTGGTTTTTTTTATTGCTGTGAACGGCGAGACGAGCATGCCATTCGCCTGATGGTAAGCGATACGGCCGCTCATGGACATTAGCAAAACCAAACAACACCATGAATTACAAGGCAATGCTTGGCATTCCACTGCGCTCGCCATCCTGAGACATAAGATGTCTCAATATGTCCAGTAGTTACTCTGGCTACAATGTCCTTCAAACCGGAACCCAACAGTGCATTTACACTGCTGTTTGTCGGGAGAAATAGACATTGCGATGGTACCTACCCAGGCGGCCTCTCACATATGAGATACCTACCACCAGTATGATTATATACATATGCCTACTGGCTCTGAATTGTAAAGTTTTGGTAAAGTTTCATTATTTTCAGGTAGGCCAGAAACCTGTGTACATTTTTGACCCGATAAATAATTTATTTCGGAATATTATTTTTTACATCTATTGTAATATGATAAAATTATTAGCCGAACATTTTTACTTACACAAGAATCGTGTGTCACCAGTCACAAAGTTTAGGATGTCGGGGTCAACAACACGAATACTCAACAATGCAATGTGCTTTAATACAAAACTTGGAGTACTTTATCCTGCCGGAACAAAATTAATCATATTTGCAATAAAATTATGCAACCGGGAGCAGGGTTAAAGCGATACAGAAAATTACTGTGTGAACGAATAATGGCTTGGAGTGCGGCTCGATTCAGCCTCTCGTGTACTATCAATTTTGTTTCCAAGACGATTTGACGATAATGTTATTTCATCATCATCATCATCATCATCAGCCCGTTGTAGTCCACTGCTGGACATAGGCCTCTCCCAAGGTACGCCACAGAGCCCGGTCTGCTGCTTTACGCATCCAGTCGCTGCCGGCCCTCTTGTGCAAGTCGTCCCGCCATCTGGCCAGAGGACGTCCCACGCTACGTTTTCGTCTATCAATAATGTTATTTATTTGATAACAAAATTAATTCAGAAGTAGGCTTATTGCAAAAATGAATTCAAGAAGAACTGTCCTAGAAATTACAATGTCAAATATACTGATCAACTCGATCTTTGATATTAAAGGAACTCGAAAACGTGGTCGTTCGTTATTAAGGGAGCTGCAACACAGTAAACTCGCGAAAACGTATTCAGCCAATTCAGCTACGAATCTTTTTACAGCTTACAAAATATATCTTAATATTATTAACTTTACCCTATGCATGTTGCAGTACAATTAGCTTTAGATTATTAACTTTTCATTATCAAGTATAATATTATCACAGAAACGAAACTTAACCTTTTAATAACAAAATAAAACAGAAGCCAAATTAAAAGGATTCTATCGCGTGCAATGCATGCTGATTATATCGCATGGACCGCGTGCGGGTAGCCTTTCTATGGCTTCACGCGTTGGCTCCAACACGGCCAACTTTGGCTCAAACATTAGCGTGAGTGGTTTTTGTTATTGCAACTGATTTGAAATAATTAAGAATATTATTATCGATCAAGTATAACAATCATGACATGTTTAAGAGAAAATGACGAGGAAGAGAAATACATTATAAATTCATTTATTTACACTTCGTTTTAATTTATTTAATTGATTGTACCAATACGATATATGCATGGAGGCATGTATCATCAGTTTACAATATGATATTAATTTAAAAATAAAGTAATGATTTTAATTCATTAGGACAACATACGAGTACCTGTAAGAGGAGCATATTGTAATTTATAACCAAAAAAATCATGTAAAATAGAAGATTATCATATTATGTCAGTTAAGATGAAATATGTCAGTAATTTAACACATTGGGTTGCATGCCACCAACATTGGACCCAACGTTTGATCCAACATGCAGTCGTGTTAAAGCCAGCTCGCGTGATATCACTTAATAAATACATTATTATAGTGTTAAACACACGTACGCGAACCGTAGTTTCTTTTAGTATTAATGTTTGATCAGGCCCCGGGCATGCAAAGCGCTGTAACGCGATGCATACATCCATTACGTTAGACGGTTCTTCTGTTAAAGCGATTCGGAATGCTTTTTTGCATGCTTTTGTTTGCTGCTTAGGGATTCGTTTCTAAGGATTATTTGTACATACATAAACTCACACCTTTTTCCGAGAAGAGGTAGGCAGAGGTGCAATGAGGACACCCACGTTTCGCCTTGTATTTTCCGTCCCACGATGTGATAGGGGGCGAGCCCATCGCCATATTGGGCACAAATTCCAAACTCCTAGCTGATAATAAATAGAAAAATCCAATATCACTGCCATAACCGGGGTTCGAACCCGAAACCTCAGCTTTGCAAATATACCGTAGTACAACTGCGCCACCGAGGCAGTCTCAGGATTATTTGTAAGGATTGTGTTATGTTGCTTCGCGTGTTTTAGTCATATTTTTAAGAGTAAATGCTGCACTATACTGAGTAAAGCTAAAATTCTATTGGACTCAACTTAATTTTCTCAATCTTAGAAGAGTTTCACACCGCCGTAGACAGAACCAGATGGAAAAAGCTCGTTAGGATGAAAACGATGCCTAAGGAAGGTCACGACCACGACCATTGAGGAGCACGACGTAAGGAGGAGGAGGAAGAGAGGAGTTTCGTGTCCATTTTTTTTTGCACAGATACGTCAAACGAGGAAACGTTTTAGCCTATAAGTGGTTACTACCGCTCATGAATATCTACAACAATAGCTTTAGTTGTAGATGCGTTGCTTTTTTCCAGAAATTGATTGAAAAAAAAAAATATTATAATTTACCTGGAATTTAACTTCTGCCACGCATATCTAACAAACAAATTCACTACCTCGCCATACAAAGTATACGAGAACTTTTTCCGACGACCCCTGCTTTGATACATTCATAAGTATTAGTTCACACAATAAGCAAATCATAAAAAAAATAATTAATGAACTCCGCATGTATCGCGTGACACGCTCAGTAACCGCGAAGCCATCGCGAGGTAAAAACTAAATACTTATAACTTTCCCATGAGCATATTGAATTTGTGTTGCTCATACAGTGTTGCATTACAATTGAATTCATTATCATCTATTAACTATTATACGGGGTTTAATAACGCTCTCATTAGCTAGCACTAGTTGGTTTAGAAATTAAAGACATTGAGAGAGAAACCTAAACGTCAGTCCGCCCCGTGACCACTAAAACTGAAAAGTAATCGAAATGTCCCGAAATTGAAAAATGTAAATATTAAAACAAAATTCACAACGTAGTATTTTAAATCTGTGATTTTAAATGACGCTTTTACCTTTATAAAATAGTCACATTAATATACATTGTTGGCAAAACATTGACGCTAAATTAACTCGAATTGAAACAACTGACATCACCACAGCCAACTAACTTCACCCACTATTACCACCAGGGGGGTAAGCAGACAAATGAACTCAAGTACAAACATACATACGTTTATTATCATACTCGCTGTTTACTTCAAGGGGCATCAGGCATCGCAAAGCGTTGCGCTTAAGTGATTAAACTTGCCACCGCTGCGCTGAGACAAAGCGAAATGTTCAGATGAATTTAAATGGAGGCTCGGGACAAAAGAGTCGGGAGTGGGGGGAGGGGGCTGGTCTCCGTGTCATCTTGTAACGAGTGGGCTAGATGTTGCCGGGAAAAATGGAAATATTAGGGGGATTATGTCTGTTGGCGTGATTTAGGAACGAAATTAGCTTCCTTCAGGGTATGATTTTGTAACGTAGACTTAAAAAGATTTGTGATTTAATACATTGATGAAATTAACAATTCGGAATCTCTCACTTTACATGCTAGATATGTCTATCTACTGTACTGTCGTACATCACTATAGGAAAAACTCCTTGCCTACCACCGATTCATAGTTAGTTTTAACACATTATTCTTTACTCTGTATCAGTCCATATACGCCCCAATGCAGGGATTATTTCTGGATCCATTTACACTATTATTTGGCGGGAGAAGTAGGCATTGCATAGGGCTTAAGAAAAATTCACCAATCACCAAATTGTTCCATAGAAGAAATTACCAAATTCCCCATTCGCGTTACCTGGCAGCACTAGTCACCCCCTCCTTTTTCTACCCCCTACCCCTCCCCGTTCGTCGCAAACATTTAAATGCAGCGACCTTTTGAACCGGCTCGTTCTGACGGGAAATGCCATCGCGTTGTTGCCAGTTTAGGCTGCTTGCTGATGGTTTTACAGATGAGATGCGTTTTTGTTGTCACTGGTATTGCGTGTATTCGTATTATAAATAAATAAACCAAACTGTCACATACATAGTCCTGAACCCACACGAAGATTGAGTCTTGTGTTGTATCAGAAACTAGAAGAGACTTTTCGGTCTCACAAACACCCTGACCCGAAAGAAATAGCTGTGGTTTATACAAAAAATTGTTTCAGTGCAGGAATCGAACGCGGCTTTGAAATTATGTGGGTTAGAAAGCAATTGTTGCTTTATTGCAGAAGATGTTAAAAAAAAAAAAATCACTTTGTAAGAGGAAGGCTTTGTTAATTAGCAAGGCAGCATGACCGCTCTGATACCTGTAAGTGTATTTGTGTCTGTATTAGGCCATATACTCCCCGCTGCGGGACACGAGGCTTCTTTACAATCGAGAGTACGATTGAGAGGGGTTAGGCCATATAGTCCGCCATGCTGGCCTTGTGCGGTTTGGCGACCTTAACATACCATAGAAATTCTTACAAACCGCTTCTTTGTAGGTATTGGTAGGCAGGCTTCCTCATGATGTTTTCCTTCACCGTTATAATTCGTGGTGTCTGGTGATTGACTATCAAAAAACACATGACTCCCGAAAAGTCAGTATGCCGTAGGAATCGAACTCGCGACCGCTTTTTCTGCAGCCGCGTCCTGTCCGTTCCCGACAAGCCGTCTTATAAACGGTATAAAATATCGATAGATTGTCTATTAACATGAACTATCCTTTTAATAAAATTTTGCGACTTTCGAAAAAAAAAATACTTACATACATAAACTCACACCTTTTCCCCGAAGGGGTAGGCAGAGGCGCCACCAGGACACCCACATTTCCCCTTGTATTACCGTCCCACAATATGATAGGGGGCGAGCCTATCGCCATTTCGGGCACAAATTCCTGACTCCGGACTGATAATGAATAGAAAAATTCAATATCACTTTGCCCGACCCGGGACTCGAACCCGAGACCTTAGCTTTGTAACCGTACCGTAATACAACTACGCCACCGAGGCAGACAGTAAAAATATATATTTATGAAACAATAAGACATGTCCCAAATAACACGGGTTACCGATACAATATTCTTATAGAATAATGTACCCTTTACGTACGCGATGTTTAACGACCCAATTTACTTCGGCTCCCGAATGACCTTCTGTACATTATTACATCCCCAATTTGTATTGTGCGGAGAATTTTGTTTGTCTGTGAAATTGTTGAATTTGATTTAGAATATATTGTTACTTTTACTACCTCGCTGGCGTAATTGTACCTCACGACTGCAACGCTGAGGTCTCGGGTTTGAATCCCGGGTCGGGCAAAGTGATATAGGATTTGTCTATTAATTATCAGCCCGGAGTCGGGAATATGTGCCCGATATGGCGATAGGCTCGCCCCCTATCATATCGTGAGACGGAAGATACAAGGCGATACGTGGGTGTCCTGGTTGCACCTCTGCCTACCCCTCCTGGGAAAAAGGCGTGAGTTTATATATGTATGTATGTATCTTTACTTGGCGTGTTTATTTTATAAAGGCTTTATGGGGTAATTCTACACACTGCGATACTAAGAGATGTGAGTCTTATGATATGGACACAAGACGGTCAGAAACAAACTGGGCCTATACTCCATTACATTTACAGAAAGGGATCTAGCACATCAATAAGAGTTTGCGTTGAAATATACAGCTTAAACCGAACACTCACACCAGTAACATGCAACTGAATTCTGTCAACCCTAACTACGTCTCACGTAGGCTTCAATAAAATTTCCAGAGCGCCAAATGAAATAAACTACAAATTCCATGAACATAACACGACTAAATACAATTTGTCCCGCGGCGCACCACGCAGAACTGGCGACCCGTCAACTCGCATTGGCCGCATTACCGTATTGATACGAAAATAACGAATCAAATAGTTATCGGATTTGTCGCAGACAATGTACTACGTCTGCTCGATGAATAGGGTTGTCTAAATCATGTTATTTAGATTTTTATACACAAATTATTCTGCAACAAGGCTTAGAAGTACGTTGCGCCGGAATCATAAGTGACCTCGTAAGGACAAAACAAGAAGACATAAGGTCACGCATGTATAAATAATTGAAGGGGTAATCCCTTAGTACCCTTAGGTACTTAAGCTAATTTCCCTCCTAATGTGATAGGGAGCAAGGCCATCGCCATGATAGGGGACAATCTGATGATTGGGGCCAGAGCAGCACCTTTGAGATTTTGCAACCTAAGAACTTACACTAATTGTGTTTCGCAACTTAAGAATCCAATCCAAGATTTCATGGTATAGAGTAAGTTGAAAGACCTCACCTTTTTTCAAAAAACCTGTTGCTACAAGTCACTCTGAAAAGCCGTGAGGAAACCTATGTTCACCGGTGACATCTTATTGCTGACAATGATTATCATAATTCATGCATCTTTTTCTTTTTTTAATTAAAGAATGGCTACCCCGAAGTATCGGAGATTTTGCCAATGTCTTTGTTGGGAGGAAATTACTTTATTGTAGTGATATTAATTATATATACTCGTACAAGTACAGAGGTTAAACTAATAGATGGATGTCATATCTTGTACGAAAAAAGGCTCTGACCAGATGATTATAGATTAGTTGATCATGTAAGTATAATTCGTTCATCAAACCCGGCTTCATACCATATGACGTCTATTGCAGATACTTGTCCAATAAATATATCAATCAAAATATTATTTATTCAAATAGTCTTTTACAAGATCTTTTGAATCGTTAATTACAACTACCACCGCTTTGGAACGTGTTGTCGTTGTGTAGAAGAAACTGCGCAAGAAACTCCCTCAGCAGCACGAACTGTCTTCTTTTTCTTTTTTTGAAGCCGTTTATAATTACAATGGTAAATGTCATATAAATGTCATAATTTCAAAACACCAACCTTGGTTCTTAGCCATAAAAATTCCAATAATCGATTAAGCACAGCCCTATCGCCCGCAGTTCCCAATTAGCCATTCGTCTGTAGTACACGACTAATGATTTGCATAGCTCTTAGGGTTGGCGCGCAGTGCCCGTTTCCCTACTCCCTGCTCCCGACACGCGTCACACTTCATTATGGCGAGCGTCGAGGAATTTTCAATATGTTTAATGACGTCGAGTCGATCGGGTATGTATTACAAATGGCAGGTTGTTTTGTTCGACATTTAAATTACGTGTGAGTTTAATTGTAGGTGTTTGTCGATATCTAGTTTTGGAGTATTGGGTACTGGGTAGTGTTTTTAAGAAACTTAATATTATTAGTAGGTGTGAAATTTTTAGGAGTTCTATGTTTGGTACTGAACATTATGTAGTTGATGATGATCAGAAAATAATTTTCATAATTTAGGGTTTGGTTGTACCGGGTGATGTTGACATGTGGTATTTAATTTAATAAGCATGTTTTTCATCATTCAATTTTGTACTAAATTTGAAAAACAAAAAATAAAATGATTATTATGTGTCAAAAATCTTTTTATTTTTTGCTCGTATAAGTACGAGTATGAGGTGAACCTCCGTTCGGTTCGGGAACTTACCTCAGCTGTAATAAAACGTCTACTTATAGAGGTTGATTAAAAGCCTTGAAAACTAAAATCGCGATTTATTTCATAACTATCAGGCAGTTTTGTTTACAAATTGGTACAATGTGACCAGGGATGGCGAGGAACATGTGGTTAAAATTAAATACCATATTACCCGGTATGTATTTTATTTTAAATGTTTTAATAATATGGGTTTCCGACTACCGTTATTAAATTAATTGGATAAATGGAATAAAATATACGGAATCAAATTGTAATTGACATTTGTGGCTGAAGAATTAAGCATATTAAATCAAAGTTCAATGTCCGTATTGTTTAAATTTGAAATAAATAAGATTTCTGAATGAACCAATTGAAATTCATACGTTAATTGTTTCTTTAATCAGCTTTATTGAATCACATACGTTATTCAGCAAAGCTTTTCTAATTATTCATTACTACACACGTGTATAAACTAATGATTATAACCATCGATATAAATGTTACACTAGATAAGACATTCAGTACACAAATGTGTCCTACCTACTTGCGGTGCATGAACCACACATGAATCAGTTTGCTTCGTGCCAGTGACAGTGCAGTTCGCCTTATCGCATACGTTTAAAAGAAATTTATTTTGATGTTTCGCCGTCAAACCAAAGGCAAATCATCTGAAGTTTCAATATTTAAATAAAATACCAGGTAAGTGATGTAATATTGCAGTGTGCTTTTGAAATACCGGGGCACTTTATTTCTATGACGCGTCTCGTCTATCGGTAAAATATAAGTCAATGATTATAACCACAAACAATACCCAACAGAAGGTTCGAAACTCTTATAAAACACAGTATTCATACTTCTGTTGAATCACAAACGATAGGCCGGTTGATTCGCAGGCACGTAGGCAAATAGGCGTTTGTTTGTTCTGGCCTGTGTCTAGGCCAGCTCCGTCTGTACGGACGGGGCGCTGTTAATTCTAGACTATTTCTTTTGTATCGTCTATGTATTTAGATTTTCAATTATAGATACTTATTGGAACTATATTTTGTCTTTCCGCTTTGCTATTGGACAATCATTGGGTTTTTAAGTTTGGTAAATGAGCAAATTAAGTACGTACCTACTTGACGGTAAGTTACTGCCGTTGCTCATGAATATAAATAAATACACCCAACAGTCACATACATAGTCCTGAACCCACACTAAGATCAGAAACTAAGAGAGACTGCCCTCTCTTTTATCCTTCTCTTATTTCCATCCCAAGGTAGTCGGTAAGAGATTGCTTCGAGCGATACGACCGCCTTTTGTACCGCTATTTAATTATTATTTTTTTAAGCTTCAGTAGTGTACAATAAAGAATATAAATAAATAAGAGAGACTTTTCATACTGTGGATCACACAAATATTTGTATCAGTGAAGGGATCGAACCCGCGGCCTCACATTTCACAGCCGGCGACTAACCAACTGCGCCTCGGAGGCTGGCCTGAAATGTGTCATAAATTGGTGGATGAATATTAACTTAGAAGTATTAGACTAAGAAATACTTCCAAATCTATGTCCTTGGTTTTGCCTACATTAATTGGGACGAACATAAACTGCGAACCTTAGATCACATTTTACATTACATATTTAGCTTATCTATGTGCATATAGTATACACATTTACTAGCTTCTACCCGCAAACTTCGTCTGCGTGATTAACTTTATTTGAAATTTTCCATCCCGTCCCGTTACATTTATTTTTTGTAAATATCATTGTTCTATTACGTTAATGCGGACCCCCCATATTAGTTTTACTCACTTGTACAGACTTCGATCGGTTACAAACTTATTATATGTGCCGAAATCTCAGCAATACCCATACAACAATCGCACGCGAAACTCCATAATCCGATATTGTCCAAACACGCAATAACTTCCGTAACACAGGGAAGTTGACACGCCAATCGCTTTGATTGATTACGTCCATCGGACATGAAGGCCCGTTAATTAATGGCCACGAATTCCCAGTTAATTGCCACTTAACCGCCGCTAATTAATATTATCTCTTGCGGTCGGTTGACAGTGCTGTCGACAGATGGCGCTGCGATGCGACTTAGTTACATGTTTGTATCAGAATATTCTAGTGTGATCCATGGAAAACTAGGTGTTAACGATTATTACAAATAACTGTATTGATAGTCAATCACCACACACTACAACGTTGAAAGAAAACATCGTGAGGAAACCTGCATACCATAACAATTTGTAAGAATTTCTATGGATTGTTAAGTCCGCCTGCCCGCACTAGGTGGTGGCTAGTGCGGTGGATTCTATGGCCTAACCCTGCTCAATCGTACTCAATTGTAGAGGAGGCCCGTGTCCTGTGGGGCGTATATTAGCTGATACAGATAACTTTAAGAATATAATATCTATACATTTGGCTTTTCAAAATGGCTTTATTTATATATTTATTTATTCTTAACTGCACAAAAAATGTACAGATGGCGGTCATATCGCTCTAGGCTATTTCTTACAGACAACCTTAGGATGGATATAAGAAAAGGCTTTGTTATTGTCTAAGACACAGCATGTCGTCAAAAATACATAACGCAACTAAGCCTAAGTATTTTTTTAATTCTATGAATGGTGATACAAGCATGCCGTTCACCTGATGGTAAGCGATACAATCGCTCATAGACAGTAGAAAACCAAACAACACCATGAATTACAAACCAATGCTTGGTATTCCACTGCGCTCGCCATCCTGAGACAAGATGTTAAATCTCATTATGTCCAGTAGTTACTCTGGCTTTAATTTCTTACAAACCGGTACACAACAGTGCATTTACACTGCTGTTTGGCGGGAGAAATATATATTTTGGTATCTCGCAGGTCACGGTGGAAATTCATATTGGATTCCACCGTGGATACATATTTTTCTGATACTTTGTATGTGTCCGTAATTTTGAACTTATCTATGTTATGGCAGAAATAGTGCTGGCTGACATTTCTTTGAAATACATTTTGGTAAAAATAGAATAACCTGGACATCAATATGTAGCTTAGGATTTCCAATAAAGATAATATTAGGTCTCTAGCAAGCATTACTAAAAGAAACCTAATATTTTATGTGAATATTTAATACCCCAGAAATTACCTTTATTATAAGGACCGCAAAATCTCCTTACCTGAAACAAGATAGAAATCCATTAACAAAATTCGTCTTGTAGCAAAAATAGAAAGGAAAATTCTTTGAAACAAATTATGCTTAAACATATTAAATTCTATATTGTTATCTGATTCTATGGAATAATATTATATGTCTTTCATTTTATTCTTTCAACATAATTGGATGTTATTTACGTCTCACTTCTTTATTATAATTGGCTCTTAATTATCTCAGTAAAAATATCGCGATCATTTCGAACTGATCGACTCATTAATGTGGTCTTAAGTTAAGTTATCAGGTGTGGCGGTCCATATTATGTGTTTTTTCTTGGGTAAATCTTCAGTCTGTTGCGTGAGGCTCCATCGCTATTCACACTTTGGGCCTCATATAAGACTTTTAGTTCTAGTGTCCAACCTTTAGCTATTGTCTATGATATAGGAGGGATTTTATTTACAGCACTTCAAACATGCCCTCATAGATTTCACGTAATCAATCCCTACATGCACTCTTCCTGCCCTCGTAACCCTCCAATACCTAAAATTCTATACCCTAACAAAAAATCGCAGACACAGACGCAAAGCTCGGGGTATCGATAACCGCACAGCGCACGGAAGCCCGGTAACGTACGGGGAGCGCTTATGAATCACTCCTCACCGTTTAATTTCGAGTGGGGAAGCCTCAGGAACGCGACCAAAAGATCGCTGTCTGGAAGGTATGGTGCCTGTGTGGGCGATAGGCGAGAGCGATTTGTAACAAGTTGCTTGGCAAGTGCTTCATATGGTGATCTGTCGCATCTTAACATGTCAATAAATAAATATTCGTACACTCAACAGTCACATACATAGTCTTGACCCCACACTAAGATCGAGTCTTGTGTCGTGGGTATCAGGAACTACGGAAGACTTTTCGGTCTCACAAACACCCAGACCAGAATCAAATTTAAGTTTAACGAAGGTTTGACGAAGTTTGAGTTTTCAGGCACTAGTATGCATACTTCTCAACCAATAATCAAGCGTGGGCAAGTGATTATATTATGGTGTTTGAGGAGTTTCTGAAACGAGAGGTGGTACGGATTATAATTAATCTTCTTAGTGCAATGTCAAAAGTTGGAAGGAAAATGAGCAACAAGGACGAAATACCAAACAATGGGTGGATTATGTTGCCAATGCGCTGATGGTTCCCATTAATGTAATGAGTCACGATCCTCAATAATGACTGACCGACTGCAGAGAGAGAGTGTAGTTTTCAGAAGTCTTAACTAGAATCTTTCCATAATTTTTAATGTTCACAACGCCTCTGCCTGTTTCGTCGATACTTCATGGATGACAACATGACTTCGCAATTAATAATATATTTGCTTTGCGAGACTGCTAGATATGCTACCAAGAACACTCAATACCAGTAAAGTTGCTGAGGGAGTTTCTTGTGCCGTTTCTTCTTCACAGCTATTACCAATCCGAAGCGGTGGTAACAGAAATTAACGATTCAAAATATCTTGTACAATACGATTTGAATAAAGAATACTTTGTTTTTCTTTTATTTTAAGACCTCAAGCCATAGTCAAGTGAACTAATCCGCTCATCGCCTCCGCTCACCGCCCCCGCGCCAGCACACAGGCCACAAAACTTACTAAGGAATTGAAATATCCAGAACTCAATACTAAGATCGGGTTGCGACCGCGTAATTCAGAGGATTCTCAACTTTGACGGACACCGTCTTTTGTGCCGCTAACACTTTGATTAGCCAAATGTCCGACATGGCTGTGGCTATTCAATGATTAAGCTAGCTTTGGATTGATTAATTGTACATTTTGACTCGATTGAAATGGAGCTAATTTGAATGCTGACTCTGAGTTTGGAGTTAGGTATTATTTTATAGTTAATTGTCGATACAGTGAAGAAAACCTAAGTAAATCTTAATATACATAGTTTAGAATAATTAAAATGGTGAAGTGTCTAGAAAAACATAGTGGTTAAAAACCCGCCATTGTGCCACATGTAATCTTGCATTTCGGATTCGTACTGTGTATATTCGGATATAATCAGGCCGACATAGACATTTGTTATCTCCGATCTTACCATCAGCTGCATTAGATACATTGTATTACCTATGTACACAATATATACACTATGTATAGGTTTCCTCACGATGTTTTCGTTCACTGTTATATTGCATGGTGATTCGACACGAACACATGGTTCCGAAAAGTCAAAGATGTTTGGGATTTGAACCCGGGACCACCGTGAAATGTCGGCAGCAGCGTGTGGTCCGTTTACTTATAAGCCATTGCGCACTTTTAGTTTAGTTTTTAGTCTTACCTATACATAAAAACGATTGTCACGGAACCAAAAACACAACTTTTTCAACACAAAGTTTTTATCTAATTGTACCATTAGCCGTACTAGTGTCTCAAGCCACTCATTTTCATAGTTTAAATGGTCGGTAATTATTAGGCCTCAGCCCAGCGCTGGCCTGTAATGAATATTTGATCGAGACTAATGGTATAATTTGAAACAATTTTCACATCCAAAGTGTCGCTGAAGCGTACTTTTTTAATGTCTTGTAATTAAAGCGGGGTATTAACTATTAAGCACCTATTAATTTTGTTGTCCAGTTGATGGGTGTCGGCCTATTAATTTTGAAATGGGTGTGTAGATGTGTTATTTCGATGTCTTATTATTTTTTATGTCTATTATGCTAATTAACATTTCATGAGTTGCACGTGTGTTACGGGGATGCCAAATATTTTTGGCCAAGGCTGTATATATCAGCCCATATACGTCCCACTGCAGGGCACAGGCCTCTGCTACAATCGAATGTACGATTGAGAGGGGTTAGGCCGTAGAGTCAAGCGATATAGGCCATATTTGGCTATAGAGGCAAACAAATTATTGAAACGAACAATGTTTTAACAAAAAATGAAATAATAACAGAAAAATTAATAAACTTATTCTGAATATTTCTATACTTTCAGAAAATCAATACTATTCGGTACTGGGGATGAATGTGGCCGACACAGTTCATGGCGCCAAAAACCGGACCAGATGGCACAGCATCGTGCCCGAAGAATTATTTTCCTGGTGACTCACGACCCTCAGCATTGGGGAATTGACGTATGGAGGTACTCGGACTGAGTCTTACATACATTAAGCATTTATAATAGTGTAGTAATTTTCATAATTATCTTTTTTTTTAATTATTGCAATGTATGACGAGACGAGCATGCTATTCGCCTGATAGTAAGCGATACGACCGCTCATGGACAGTAGCAAAACCAAACAATACTATGGCGCAAATGCTTGGCATTCCACTGCGCTCACCATCCTGAGACATAAGATGTTAAGTCTCAATAAGTCAAGTAGTTACTCTGGCTACAATGTCCTTCAAACAACAGTGCATTAACACTGCTGTTTGGTGGGAGTTATTGACATTGCGGTGGCTACACAGGCGACCTCTCACATATTATGAGAGACCTACCACCAATAAATATCTCTGCAATAAATAAGTAACGAACAAAATGTCAAGCCACTGGTTTTAATTGCCAAGTAAAAACTAGGGTAACGCTCAATTTATTTGTCCATCCAAATATCTATCACTCGCCTCCTTACAACGAAACTAACAATCATCCAGACATTCAAACACACAACCAAACATAACAAAACACAATCAACACATTGTACTGAGCAATCAGGATGTCATAAAAATTGTAATAAAACATTGAAGTACAACCGTTGATTCCTTCAATCAGGATAGGACTCTGTCCAGCCCCTATCGGATTAAACGCTCGTAAAACTCACAGTGAGGAGGACGTAAACTTCCGAATGTCGTTTATATACCAATATACTTCATAGGAAATATATAGCTGATAGGAATTTAATAGTTATTGCAAATTGTCGAAGTGTTTAAAAAAGATTTTTGATATACAAACAAAATTAAAGCAGCCTCCATAGTACAGTTCAATACACAGGCTGTGAAATGGGCGGTTGCGGGTTCTATCAATTTTCACACACACAAACATCACGCTCAGAAGAGTAGGCAGAGGTTCTACCTGGTCACTCAAATCTCGCTTTGTGCGTTTCGCCCCAAGATATGAGAGGGACGAGCCTATCGCCATTTCGGGCATAAATTCCTGACTCCGACCCGACAATGAATAGAAAAATCCAACACCACTTTGCCCGACCTGGGATTCGAATCCGGGACCTCAGCGTTGTAAACGAGGATAGGGGAATTAGGCATCCGACAATCTCTCTCACCAAACAAAACGCGACAGCAAATCTGTCACTTGACGTCAATCTCCTGTGAGACAGTGGTACCGTCCCGGACGAGCCTGTCCATTCATGCTGAGTCATGACTGACGATATCGAGGCTCTACCATTCCAAAAACCTAACCCTAATTTAATAGCCCACGTCACCCTATTAAACAAAACAAACTACCCTCCACCAATAAACGATATCAATAAACTGAACAAAAAAACAGTTTCCGCGGCGAAATAATTTGTGACACATTGTAAAGCGGTCGTGTCGGGGCTCATTCGTACCACTTTAATTTACCATTTAATGAGGGTAGTGTAACAGTTTTATGGGCCGTCCGCGAACGCTTCCGATACGCTGTTTGTTAGTGTGCGACAAATCTTTATTTATTATTTAGCTGATGGCTTGATAATAAAAGGAGAATGACCATTTTACTATGAAACTTAGTATCATAGTAAAATTATTATTTATTAATAATAATAAAATAAGTCGTTTTTTGAATTTAATAATTATATGATAAGATAATCTGTGGAAATGATTAAAATTGGTCAGACAGGTGTTACCTTAAACTTTTTGCAATCTTATAGTTATAAGAATTCATGTAAAAAACAGCAAAATCATCATTCGTTTTAGCGGTAAATGAAAACAATATAATGAAACTGACATAAAAACCCCCAAGATATTTCTGGATGTCCACTAAACCAGATACAAACTGAAGTGCGAAATGACGGGACACAATTTACATATCAATAGTTCAAACAAGCCGATTCAAGACTTTTGAATGCGTAGACTGCAGGATGTCGTAGAGAAATACGGCATCGTATTCACATCCCGCGATTATGTGTGCTTTTATGAAATTTTGATTTACTACAATGAATTATATTGGTGGTCTTTAAACTTAGTTTTAGAGATGTGCCGAGCCATCTCCGGTAAAGACGGTATGTTAATGGGAACAGATTTTTCAATTGCCAAATATTTGCTATCGGGAAAATAATTTTGATATAGCTTCTGTATAGAAAATTGGGCAAAATTGTAACGTTACTCGTCGAATTCAATTGAAAACTAACTGCTAAGTTAAACTAATTAACTAGTGCGAAGAGTGATAAAACCAATCACGGTTTTGTAAATTTTAGTTGCAGCGTGAATATCCGGTTTGGCCGGATCTTCAATAATGGTCTTGCAGAAGACGGAATGCAATAAAAGCGTTGGGATTGCGCTTACTGGTGTTGCTGCAGGCCTAATAATTTTTACTTCCATTCCATACTCATTGATCTTTAAAAGTAACGGCCGATTCCGAAGGTATCTTTGTGGCAATGAACGCAAAAACACACAGATTTTTATAAAGCTCTCTCAACAAAATTTACGGATACGTAAGCCGGAAAATCCAACCGGCTAATCCGAAACTTCCGCATTACGGTATAAATAAGTTTCATTAGTTTACACGTGCGCCAGTATGTTAATTCGTATTGAGATGTAAATGTCTGTTTGTGCGTGTGACTGCTCGCGTCGCATTGTGTCAAGTTATTGTCTATTACGGCTCTTTAATCTGGGTCGTGAGTAAGTTTTGTTTGGATATTAAAGACAGGATGAATAGGATTTAATGTTTGTTAAAGCTTGTTTAGTTGTCTTTGTGTTTTAGACGCGTTTATGCCAGGTTGGTGGGTATGATAAAATAATTTTTTTATAGCATATGAAAAGTGTTGATGTATTTTATATTTTTAAACTTTAACATTGACAAATTATCCCATCATCCTCACCACTGAAAGTTCATCAATGGTTAATACAGGACAGTTATTCACCAATAATCTTACCCGAAACTTCTTTATAAATAACCTCGCAAATTGTGCCAAAGTATGTAATTCTATTTTTCATACATTAGTGTTATCAATGCTTTGTATTGTATGTCATTAAAATCCATAAAATAACTCTTAAACAACCCTTAAAAATTACTCCAACAACACGCAACACCCATCTTCCCCAAAACCTATAATTACAAACAAAATAATCTTACAAATGAACGTTCACGGAACGCAAACACGATGCACACGAAACTATCGTCCAATTTTGCCGCCATTTATGCCCATAGATAATACGAGTGTGACACTTCGGAACCGTATATCATGCGGCAGCGATTTAATGGTTTCCGAAAGGTCGGCACCCGGACACTCCGGTGGAAAACGCGAGCCGGTTTAATATGTTTTTGGTATTGTTTGGGTTGCGGTGAATTATTGTTAGGTATTTGTGAAATAATTATGTTTGTTAATTTCCCCAACTAAGTTATGATTTCTAAGCAATTTTTGATAAAAAAAATACTCAATTATACTGTGAAATATTAAGTACTGTATATGTGTAGTCAATTATACAAAATTATTTAAATTTGATGGGAATTTTGTCATTTGCTTTATAAGAGTTTCTATTGCGCGCAGTGGCCAGTATTGTGAGCTATATTGCCTAACTACTCTCTATCGTACTCTCGATTGTAGAGGAGGCCTGTGTCCTGCAGTGGGACGTATATGGTATACAGGAGATTAACATTGACAAAGTTATTTCCAATACAAACTTTAAACTATGCATTGATTGTGTATTCGCCAGTACGGTTTAGACAGGTGCCGCTAAGCAGGCTATATGCATGTTTTATGCCAGCTGATTGCTTCGCAGAAGCCACCATGTACGCAGAAAGGCATTTTCTGATTAAATGCAAACTACAATTATACTTATTGCGTTTAAACTTTTGTTTGGTTGGCGTGTCCGTATTTTTATTATAAAATGGAGTTAATAGGTCTTTTTGGAATCCGATTCAGTTGTTTACTTAGCTTGATTGGTTAGAATGTTTGTTCGTAATACCATCATGCAAAGGTTCGATCAGATCAAAAAGCGGCACTTTTGGTGGAAAAAGTTGATTATCTTAGAAAAATAAAACAACTTAATATTATTAGCCTTAAAACCATATGAATATTTATGAACCACTTCATCATATCCAAAGTTTTTAAAGAAAATTTCCTCTAGAATTGATGTAATAACAAAAACCTCGAAAATATTACAGTACTTAGGTGGTCTGAAGATATGTTTCTGTGACACGTGAAAATGTTCTCAGGTGTGAAATACGTTGTAATATACCGCAGTAATAACATTCAGTTCTCGCAGTTCTTACCGCGTCATTTTACATCACTCGTTTCTAGACTCGATCATTTCTTTCTTTGGTTTTTTTATAAGAAAGGTCGCGAAGAGCTTCTGGATGTACGACGCTGCTTACAAGACGTTATGAATTTTTAAAAGAGGTTTATCCAGCAGAGGATGTATCGAATCGTCGCACGTAAAACTGAACGAATGTGCCTAAGTGCCACAAAATGTTCGAATTATCTATTGTACGTCGTAATCATAGATATAGTTCGGGGTGAATGATATGTATTATAGAAAATAGTGTTGATTTTTAGAAGTGGAAAACTTAACTTACTTTGTACGTCGAACGTTCGAACATTCGAACTTCGTTTCGGATCATAGAGTAACCCCCCAGTCTAGTAGCAACGTGTGTTTGTGAACTTTGAGGTCCTGGGTTGGCTTCCTAGTTTGTTTAATAGAATTTTTGTCAATTTTAAAATACAAAATCTCATATAAGGCTTTAGAGAGAGGAAGTTGCGCCTACAACGGAAAAAGCTCGTTCCTTATCACGTCGTGGAAATATCAATTCGTAGTGGGAAATACAATACAGCCATATCAGAGATCTATATAACTATATCAAATATTATATATAGATCTCAATATTTCTAACCCCTGTACCATAAACCCACCTCAAATGCAAAACAATAATGACGCACGTAATCGGGTCGAGCAGTTGAGTCGGGTAATGGCGCGTGATGCCGGCATCTGCCCTCCCTCTCGCACCCCCCACTGAAGACAGGGAGGTCCGAGTAATTAGCCGACTCGGAGCGAACGCCGAGTTTCAGCAATTGATATCATTAAAGTTCTACGAAGTTGTACGCTGCTGAAGGATTTGACGAGTGATTTACACTTTACTGGGGTCTCGGTTTAATATTTGACAGTGTGTTGTATTTGTTTAGCACACCTGTTTTGAGACCTTGGGTACCATAAGTAATCTAGATTTTGCGTAATATTTAATTAATTAAATAATGAGCATTAGTATAATAGCGTGAATGTTTCATGTTTTGTAATAGTGTTCGTAATTGGCGCGAATTAGTGCCTAAAAGAGAAATGTGCATGCTATACTTACGTTTAAGATCATGATATTACAACAAACCAAAATGTCTGACCTTGTCGGAGGTAAAATAGTCGAATCTCAGCTGCTGGATATTAAGTACTTTACTATTACTTAATCGCCAATTGCATATAAAACATTATACTTAGCCAACCTAAATTTCTTCGCGACAAACCCAAAACTTATTTACTAACCAACTCCAACCATCTAAGGTGAACCTAAATCTTATTTCACTCAACAAAAAGTCTCAGAAAATATGTCACGTTTGTTTCATAGTTCATAGTTTTCTGCCCTTCCCAGCTTCACGTGTCAACGAACGCCGGCACAAGTGCGCATTATAATAAGCTATAGGTACATTCGTGCACAAAGAGATGCATAATGCAAATGCATACGTTTCCGTGTCAACCGGCGCACGCCTCCCGTTTGCATCGAGGGGTACGTTGATGAAATGAAAAGGGATTTTGTGCCGGGATTGTGGTTTAGTTTATCTCTATTTTATAGTGGTGTATATACTTTTTTTTGCCGTTATAGGTAGACGAGCTAGCGGCCCGCCTGATGGTAAGCGGCTACCGCTGCCCAGAGAACTTCGCAGTGCCAGGGGTCCAGCACAACAAAGTCGCTGCCTACCTTAAGGAGAGTACTCTCTTTAAGCCTCGTTTGAAGGACAGCTCATAGGGCTCAGGAAGAAACGATGCAGGTTAAGCGCATTTATTCAATCATGAGGGTAAGCGCGGGTGCAGCGCAGCCGACTTAGTACTTGTCTGACTAGCATCATCGCGTCCCTACCACCGAACTATGTTGATGATGCACTAATTTCGGGGGTTCAACATGTTTTTTTATAAACTGGTGGTAGGTCTCAAATATGTGAGAGTCCACCTAGGTAGGTACCTCCGCAATGTCTATTTCTCCCGCCAAACAGCAGTGTAAATGCACTGTTGTGTTCCGGTTTGAAGGACACTGTGGTAGAGTAACTACTGGACATAATAAGGCTTGACTTTTAATGTCTCAAGATGCCTTACTTTGCATTTAAACGCTTTTCGTCATCTAAATAACTACCCAAAGTAGCGCTTAATCTAAACAAGATGCAAATTCGACCAAGCCCAATTGAGAGTGCTGTTTCAAAAAAAACAAACTTAAAATGGTAAACACTATTATCGGGAAACACTTGAAAAGGAATCGGTGCACAATGCTGCAAGCAAAAAAAAAATCTGAAACATCGACGGAACAGTTCCACAATATTCGCTGTTTGCGTGTGTAAATGCTACACTTCGGTGTTGCCATGTGCGAAAATGTTACCCCGTTTTGTATTTAAAATATCGTGTTGTGGCAGTAGGTGCTGATTGTAAACCATAATAGTCATTTATTTGTCGGTCGGTTAATATACTTTGCGTATTTTTAAAACTAGATTTGTACTGGATTGGGTTATTTAGCGAAAGGGTTGATCATTGAAGGTTATTGAGCAAAAGGCAAAACTGTCTTATAAATATAATCGTAACATGTAAATATTTAGTTTAAAAAAAGATATTAGCGTAGCTTTGTATAGCTAGAATTCTTGTACCATTCCTTACCATTTTAATTACAATTACATATACATAAACTCATTCCTTTTTCCTAGAAGGGGTAAGCAGAGGACACCGACATTTCGCCTTATATGTTCCGTCCCATGATACGATAGGGGGCGAGCCTATCGCCATATTGAGTACAAATTCCTGACTCCGGGCTGATAATGAATAAATAATACCAATATCACTTTGCCCGACCCGGGATTCGAACCCGAGACCTCAGCGTTGTAATCCTACCGTATTACAACTACGCCACCGAGGCAGTCCCAATATCCTATACCTACCTATTTTTTTTTCGTCTACCAACCCTATCTCAGCTCGATATCGAGTGCGAGGGTCTAGAGTGCGTGCCCGGCGCGGCACCAAACAAAAGCACTTCGTCTGGCCCTCCCACCCTCGGGACGAGAAGGTGAGATCGCATCCTTATTCTAACACCAATTGATAATTAATTGTTTATTTTTTTGGTGGTTTTTTACTTATGTGTTAAGGTAGGTCGGGCTTAGACTAAAGATTAACCGGGTCAATAAGTCAAGTTATTAAACCTAGTCATTAAATTTCTGAGTGTTTGGTGTTGCTGTGACATTTAGATTAATTGCAAACTAGCGTATTAACACAGACCCAAAAGGCGTATTTGATATTTAAATAGTCTAATGTATATGATTCAAATTGCACCATTTATAAGTTGAAAGAATGGTTAAACAATTTTAAAGCGCTGTAGAACGAGGAAACGAGTATCCGCTGATGCGATCTGCGAGCTAATGCAAACATTTTAGCGGCCATAGAGTAGACTAACTCAATTGTAGTTTTGATATCCACAACAATAGGCACAAATAGCGACGTTGAGGCAACGTATATGTCTGTTAGGTGTATCTACAAACTACACATTAACACACTTCACATATTTCCACCAAATATAATCCAAGTACATATCAGCACCGAAAAGCAACGCCATTCGCAGATCGCATACAAGATCCTAATTATGTAAAATTCCATCAAACTAGGCCGGCGGAATTTTCGCGCTAATTGACGTGGCGTCCCTTTCATCCCCCACAGGGGTGACAGAGAGGGTAGATTGCACTGTGCGCCTCATTAGCACCCGTCCACACGATTGCCGGTAACGACACCATATCATATTTATTCCGCGTCTAAAACTTATTGCTTCTGCGTCGTTAGCGCCGGAGCCAAGCGCCCTAAAAGCTGTTTAAGATACATTAGCGTACAACACTTAATTCTGCTTATTGAGCGGGGATTAAAACAATGGAAATTATTTTAATTCACGTAGAATTGTTAGTTTTATACTTTGCTATTTAATAAACAGTGCTTTCGGAAGACACCAATGAGGTGGAATAACCAAATTAAAACTGCATTAGGAGGCCCTGTAAACGAATGCACCCGAATGTCTTCTAACAGAGGCAGATTGAGACAGATTATGCGGCGAGCAACATCATCGTTAGGGAATAAAACATAGTGACCACGACCGCTCTGCCAGGAGTGTAACGACGAACTAGAAGAACAATGCTTTTCAAGTTCAGTTAATATGTATAATAAATAAATAATAAATAAATAAATCACCCAACAGTCACACACATAGTCCCGACCCCACATTAAGATCAATTAAGTCTTGTGTCGCAGGTATCAGAACTACTAGAGACTTTTCGGTCTCACAAACACCCAGACCCGAAAGAAATATTTGTGGGCCGCACAAACATTTCTCACGGTGCGGGGATCGAACCCGCGGCCTCTCGTTTCACAGCCGGCGTCTAACCAACTGCGCCACGGAGGCTGTCATGTATTAATGTTGAATTAGGATTGCATGCAACCGTAGATTTGAGTAAAACTAGTCATGAAAGTGTGTCGCGTTTCAGATTCAGCCAGTGCCATTACGTTGCGAGCTAGGCGGCAATATTGTGTTGACCACAGAGAGATCTTTAACTTTCGCTGATGGATATGTCTGGACAACACTATGCTTACCCTCAGTGTATTAGTGTATTTTAGTCGAAAAAAGCTTCCTTAAGACTAATGGCTCAACAGAAAAAGACAACCTTCACATGTCCTCAAAAGTGACAAAATACCACAAATTTTCACCAACATTTTCATCCCCGTCTCGAAAACCACGCACGTTCCTCGGGGGCGTAATTTTTGAGATTAAAATTTTGGCGTCGCGGAAAGCGGTAATGAAAGCACGGGTCATTAACCCGCCGGCCGCCCATTAGTCGCTCACGTTCGCAATTACACCGGGAGTGGGTTCGTATCCAGGACAACATATCGATAACGAGGATTCGTAAACCGTTTTTGATTGTAATCAATGGATGGTATTGTAGTGCGGTGTTTTTAAGCTTAGGTTGCAGGAAATCGCTAGATGCGGGCTGCTTTCAACAGGTCGTTATAAGAATTCTATGCCATACATTGCTTCTTTGTTGGCGAATATCCAGTATCGTGTTTTTCAAGTCATAAAGCCATGGTTTAGTTACATTGGAATTATTTCGCAAATGTGGTTGTCAGAGGCTCAATATTCTTATCTTTTTCCCTCACCACAATCCAAGTATTAGAGATGTTCGTAATTGCCTATTATATTATTTGCCTGCAGTTTCGAGCAGCCCGACATAACTGTGTAAGCTTTATACTTCTTGAAAATTTGTACCAGTAAAAAAGGCAGTATTTTTAACAATTCCAACAAACTAAATAAAATTCATTTATTCTCATAATATATTTTAAGCCACTCTTTAAGACTCAAATGTCTTCCCACGCGTCATTAGTAGATGTTTTCGCGAAAATCTCAACGTATCGCTCATGGCTTCTGAAGTGTTTCTTCGATTCAATTGCCAGTCTGAAGGTTAATAGAGGTTATCAATTGAATATTTTGTATTGAATTTCTCGTAAAAGTATTAGAAATCGGAACGCCCACGGAGTACTTAGGCAATTGAATGTTATTAAGCTTAGATATTTATTTATTTTGGTCGGCAAAGTGACTTTAACGCTTCTGCTATCGAATGGAGTATTAGCCATAGAAGTTCATCGTTCAGCCTTCTTGGCGCAGTTGCGTTAGACGTCGGTTATGAAACAAGAGGCCACAGGTTCAATCCCGCGCTGAGGCAAATGCTTGTGTGAGCCGTGAGTATTCATTTCGGATTTGGGTGTTCGTGAGACCGAAAAGTCTCTAGTAGTTTTCCTGATACGACACAAGACTCGATCTTAAGGTGGAGTCAGGACTAAGTGTGGGATTGTTGGGGGTTTTATTATTCATTCTTATTATCTGTCGTTGAATACAACAATGCCAGCTTGTTCAAAGCCGGATTTATACAGGCTGATCCCAGAAGCAACACATTTTGTAGGCTACTATGGCGGGCGTTACGCTTACATATTACGTTATTACGTCACTGTAACTGTATGTACTGTATCAGCCCATATACGTCCTACTGCTGGGCACGGGCCTACTCTACAATCGAGAGAATCGATTGAAAGTGGTTAGGCCATATAGTCCAGCACGCTGGCCTAGTGCGGGTTGGTATTACGTTACACACTTACATAATTTTATTTTGTATACAGTTGAGCATACAATATAAGAAATATTTTTCTATGAAAACTCCTTGTCCATATCGTAAAAAAAATAATTCAAAGTAACCCCAATAATATAGGGGTAGAAAAAGGGCAGTAAATAATAACCAGCGAGCCGTTGTAAGCGGCACCGCATAATACACCTAAATTCCATTCTGGACCTCTGAGGCGGAAAACTGTATGGAGATCCGCCGCGATGCCCGATGGTGTGGCAATCCAGATATGTTAAAGTTATTATGTATGGGAACGAAAGAAAATGTTTAAATACTTATATTGTAACCTTCACTGAGCGGATGATTAATACCTCAGCCCGCCCCGTGACCACGAAAGCTGCAAAGCGAAAAATCGTCGGGAAGTTAAAAAAAAATTAAAATTAAACCCAAACCGCGATAAAATCCGTAAATATAAGTAAGAAACCATTAAGATAATGCTGAGGTAAGTTTGAAAAGTTTTCCATAGAAATTTCGGAATGAACTAGGGATTAGCGTGGTGATCTAAGGGCCTTCATGAAAGGACTGACGCCATGCAAGCGACTGACTTTAAATTATAGGCAAAATCATGATGCAACAAGGAAAAAATGTCATGTTGAGCGAACCCCAAGTATAGTACCCTTGCCTGACATTACATAATTTTAATTGCCTTCTTTATTTTAAACTAGCTTCTGCCCGCTAACTTCGTCTGCGTGATTAACTTTGTTTAAAAAAATATACATGTATACATTATTTGGTGTTTCTCATCCGCCCCGTCCCGTCCCGTTATATCCCACCCGTCCTATCTCATTCTCACTCAAGGCATGTAATCCACGCCCATCGCATCCCTTTGAGTATAAAAAGTAACAAATATATCGGATTTCCGCCCTCATCCCACGGGAACACTTAATTTACCTGGATAAAATGTAGCCTAAGTGTTAATCCAGTTTTAATATGGGGACTATTAGTTTTTCTCATTTATGTTTCATAATACAAAGAAACACCCTGTATGTAAATAAGAAATTTACCAGTTTTTAAGTTGGACTTGTACCTATATAACTGTGAAACCGCATCTCATTTCGTCTTGTAGTTTTTGCGTTATGCGCAAGTAAATAGAAAGAAACACCCTGTCTATAAATAAAATATATACCAGTTTTCAAATTGGACGTGCACTATTATTACTGTGAAAACTGCATCTAATTTCGTATGATAGTTTTTGAGTAATGTGCAAGCAAACAAAAAGAAACATCCTGTATGTAAATGAAATATATACCAGTTTTTAAGTTGGACCTGCACCATTGTAATTGTGAAAACTGCATCTCATTTGGTGCGGTAGTTTATGAGTAATGTACAAGCAAACAATAAGAAACATCCTGTATGCAAATGCAACATATACCAGTTTTTAAGTTGAACCTGCAGCAATACAACTGTGAAAACCACATCTCATTTGGTGCAGTAGTTTTTGCGTGATGCGCAAGCAAACATACAGACAGACAGACAGACAGACAAAAATTCTAAAAAAAATTGTTTTGGATTCTGTTGCTGTTATAAAGACCCCCCGCGTTGAAATTTCTTAAATATCTTCCATGTACAGACATCGGCCATTTACATTTTTATTATATGTATAGATGTATAGAAGATAAAATATTTCACATGACATAATTCCAAATACTACAGATCCATAAAGTCCAACGTAATCCTAAACAAACGTTATTTATAAGTTTTAGTGTTTAACAAGTGACCCAGTGACTTGCAAACCGTTGGTCCAGAGCCAGACAGAAACAATCGTACTGCCATCGTAAAATACTGCTTTGTCATAATATGTAACTAATAAATTAAATAGAACGTAAAGCTAGTTTATGCGTTTGTCAATTAGCGCGGCCAACTGGAGTTTACATAATTTTAACGTGTTTCTATGTCGGCGTAAAATTGTATGTTTATTGTTTTGATAATATTTGCGGTTATTTTGTATTAATGGTATATTCTTTGCAATTTATCATATTATAACGATGTTACAAATGTTTGATATTTGATAAAAAATGCAGTATCTAGGACATCAGGTTTTATTAAGAATTGAACTTAAGACCTCCCGATTCAATGCCTACTGTGCACATTACTGTTCAATACACGATTGCATAAGCCAATCAAAATATACACTCGTTTTTGTAAAGATTTGAACCCGGGACTTTATGAGAGCCCTTTAGTAACTGAATCGCGTCGACGATGGCGCTCTGAGGGTATCCACTTACACAGAATTAGCGAGTTTACGATCATACAGATTGCTTCTCACAGAATCACGTTACTTGTTAATGCAGCTGGTTGGTGCGACTATTTTGAACAACTTCTCGATGTTCAGTTCATTCAGTTTAAGTATTATAGTTTATTCTTTCAAGACAAAATAAAATATTATATTACAGTTATTATGGCCCCATTACAAAATCACACAGAATTGTGAAGGGTGAATGAATGTTTATGGGTTTAATACTAAAATTAATCATTAATATTAAATTTACTTATCATTTCTAAAATATTATTAAGCTTAAATTAACGTATCCAAAGCTAATGACCCTATGTAAGCGTGAAAGTAAAGTGAAAAACCTTTGGTACATGGCAAAAGGCAGTGCAAAATTGCCTATCTTTAAGTCTAATATTTTCACACAAAGTCACCGCTTTATTCGCCGCAATGGCAAGCCGGCCCGGTCTAATGGCAACACCGACGCCTCTATCATCAGCTGACGTTTCAAAACGCGGCCATAAATTAACGGCGGGCACACGAGTCGAGCGCCGAATTAACATAATAAAAAGGGAACGCTCAAAAACCGGCCGTAAATAAAGTTTTATGGCCATCGCTCTAATGCCCGGAGAATGTCGCAAGAGGGAGGCAACTTAGTGCCCAAAACCCCCGCACCCCCAGGGTTGCCATAATAAAAAATTCAAAAGAAGAAAATCCGGACACGAACGCAGGTCCGGATGCATAAAAAATGTTGTGAAAAAAACGCCATTAAACATACGGAGGCGGTGACGTATGCCTTTTGTGCCGTAAATAAAATATCGCGGCGTGAAGTTGACTGTGTTTTTTAAGGCTTCCGTGCTGTTGTGAATTAACCATTAAATTGTGGCCAGTTAACTAAGTTGCTCATAGGAATTAAAGGTTGCACAATGCTACACAATGTCAGTAAAATTAGTGGTATACTCTATGTTTACAGAGATCATAAACTGCTAAAGAACTTTGCATTTGACTTTGTATATAAATAAATAGAGGCTGACTTGGTCAAAAACAAAAAATAATTTCCCCTTTTTTCCTCTTAATTGATTTCCCAGACATGCTACAACCGACTGTGTTATTGTTCTCGATTATTTAATATACCATATTAACCTACCTATATAAACCAATTAACTTTTAAATTTAACAATTGTAAATTAAGGGTGGTTAAATTGTAACAGTAACTGAGTGGATGACAAATCCTCAGTCCGCCCCGTGACCACGAAAGCTGTAAAGCAATCGAAACGTCGCGTCGGGAAGTTAAAAATGTAAAAATTAAACCAAATCGCGATAAAATCCGTAAAAATTAGTTTTATTTCAATAGACATACCTATTACATCGTTAGTATCCTTATTATCCGTATAATATACCACATAAATAAACTGGCGCGATTACTTCCTCAACTGCACATTTAGCTACATATCTCCGATAGGACGCCATTATCGGATCGATTATTGGTTTGCATTTATCAGTGGCAATTTATCCTCCGTTACCCTTTGGAAAGTAGGGAGGCTTATTAATGCTCAGGGTAATTTATATAATTAGTTTAGGCATTAACAACGCTACGGTACAGAGTATATTGAATCGACTTACAGGAAGTTTAATAAGTAAGGGTCTCTACTCATTACTCATGGATGCTATATAATTAAGGAACGCCTTATGGTCTTCCATCAACTTTTCCGCAGCTATGTATTATCGCTTTGTGATCTATCTATACACATAATTCTCAGATATGGCTTAACCAGGGATTAGGGACGGGAATGTACCTCGTGTGCATAAGGTCAAAGTGAAAAAAATATATATATTAAGACGATAAAGGTGTGGCGTGGCTTGGGAGAGGTCTATGTCTAGCAGTGGACTGCAACGGGCTGATGATGATGAAGAAGTTTTCTCAAACTGAGAAATTCACGCAATGTGAAGTTGCCAACCTGATGATCGAACCCAGGTCGATAAGATCAGTCCATACATGCCGATGTAAGATAAATAAGTGGAATTTTCTTTACTGAATGAGTTTTCTTTCCAACTTGTGGTAAATAGTTACAATGCAGACTGTTCTTCGAATTCCGTTGCATGTATTTTTTGGTGTTCAAGATTTATTTTTCCCGAACATCGTTGAGTTCAAGCTCTTAAAACTGCCAAGCGTAACTACATACAATGCTTTTAACTTCTTGTTAAGTAGCAATTTACTTAAAACGTAAGCGGTTCGAGATACAACAGTGTTTTTGATTATGGCCTGTCTTCGTTATTAATATTGTAATAAATTTAATATTATATACGGACACATCACTGTTAAAAATCGTATCATTATGGTTCTTCAAGCTATTTTGTCTAGGCTAAGTTCTAATAAACAAATCTCTAAAATCCACCATTCAATAACAAAAACCATTATCTACTACACCTAAACGACAGTTCTCGCAAAACGCTTCTAATACAGTGATAAAAAAAGATATTACAATCATGTAAATGTCACGAAAAAGTCGTGAAATTGCCGCTAGGATCTAGATCTTGATATCTCGGAGACAATATAGGCGTTTACTTAAAAGGACCGGGCGTTTGGCGAACGATACCGACAAAACGTCGACCACCGCTGGCGAATGATTGCCACAGTGCAGATTACAACAGCAACGCAATAAATGTACGAGTAATACAACGAAAAGAAGCTTGACAAGGTTTTTCTAAAAAATACTTTAAAATGGGATTAAAATATTGTCCATAACGTGATTCGTAGCAGCTACGTAATATAAGGAGGAATAATACAAAAACGTCGCTTAATAATGTGCTCTTAAAACACTAATACATTAATAACACAATAATTTATTACCTACGAACGTAATGTTTCATTTCCGCCCACACAAATGGATAAATTATACTAAAGTTTTTTGTTGTTTCTGTAAATTATGATGTTTTGACTAGCGTAGTGTTAATAGCCAAGCGACGATAATTACACTTATTAATAAAAATATTGAGAAAAAGCACCAACCGCTGAACCCAAACGCAGTGCAAATATAGAAAATTGGTTACAGAAATACAAGATCCTATTTAAAAAAATATAGATTGTTTATTGAAATTCCTACCATTTCTAATTTACAATGTTTTACACGTGGCAAATAAAAAATACATTGTTGTTTTATTGCGCGAACTAAAATACGGCAAACAATTTCGCAACAAGGTATATTTGTACGGCGTAGTCTCGTGACAAGTGAAAATAAGGTAAATATTCATTACTCAGTACAGAAAAATAGAACGTTTCCACTTTCCCTATCGCCATTAATAATTAAAATAAACTGGCCGTCATGTTAATATTTTAGCTGACCAATCGCACCTATTTATTATTAGGTCTTAAGGCAATTTCAGCTAGTACGTAATTTCAAATATTCCTTTGATCTAATTCTCCAAGATTGACAAATACTTTTATACTACTACAGAGTGACCACAATTTACTGGATGATAAATGTATTATAATAAATATCCCAAATAGATTTTCAACCAGAAAACCATGTTCCACCAGTCTATAAAACAATGCCGGTCTGCTTATAACCGAATCCACACAGTATACGAAAAAAACTTGCCACATTAATTTTTCGCCCTAACCCCGACTTGCACCACTGCCTCGCCTCAACTGCGGTCCCAACAGCGGGTTTAGATAAAGGGGCCCGTTTTGTCTCCGGCGTAAATATAAATTGCGCCATAAATGTCAGATGGACACAATTGTCCGTGCGAGCTGTGATTCCGCCGAGCTCGTGACTCCAAGTGTGTACTCTACTTTACAGACGTCTGCGAGCTAATGTTTTATTTAAATGAGCGTGGTTGATTTGGTAGGTGTTTTTTTTAGTTTCTAAGAATTACTGTACTGTATCAGTCCATATACATCCCACTGCAGGACACGAGCCTCCTCTATAATCAAGTACGATTGAGAGGGGTTAGGCCATATAGTCCACCACACGATGGCTTAGTGCGTGTTGGCGGAATTTACACACCATAGAAGTCTTTTCATACGAGATTTTTTTTTAATTAGGTAAGAGTATGATAGCGAGAATAGCCATTGAAGAGATTATACGGAGCAAAATTGTATTGTTATGACAAATAAATGTTATAATACATAGCTGCTTATGTGTGGAAGAAACTAAAATTATTGTATTGTTTAAAAAAAATACATTATGACATACTTAATTATTATTTGTTCGGGGCTAGATCGTACATGTCAAATTGTTGTGTGTTAATCAAAGCAGTCAATATTGAGTTCGAATAACACCGTAAAACAAGAATGGAAGTGGTAAGAACGTAAACTCCTTATTTTAGAGGACCTTACGTTCTTACCCCTTTCAATCTTGTAATACTACGATGTTTTTGTTAATCTATCTATATCTATATCAGCCCATATACGTCCCACTGCAGGGCACAGGCCTACTCTACAATCGAGAGAATCGATTGAGAGTGGTTAGGCCATATAGTCCACCACGCTGGCCTAGTGCGGGTTGGCGGACTTACATACCGTAGAAATTCTTTAAAATCGCTACGGTATGCAGGTTTCCTCACGATGTTTTCCTTCACCGTTAAAGTTTTTGTTAATGACTTATGCCATCTATTAACCAACACAATTTACATAAATACACAGCATCCTGAACATCGTATGACCAAACCAGCGTTCAACAAGTAACCTGCGTCTGAATGCGGAATCGATGAGCAAATCAACTTGCTTTACAGCGGAAGTTCCGGCGCCGCGGGAGAGGCATGAGGAGGGTTGGAGGAGGAAGGGGAGGGGAGGTGACATCCGCAGAAGCCCTCTGAACTGGCTTCTCAAAGAGCACTCCTGACTCAAAGCGTCCACAGTCTAAACTTAGAGTTAGTGTGTACATACTAGACTAAATTATTTAGTAGTTATGCAGATTAGCTATATAGATGGTGATAAGTTAGATATTAATTTAAATAGGTTTGTAGCTAAATTATGTTAATTATACAACAAATTGTATATTAATTTGAAATATCTTTCTAAATTATATCAGTCAAATAAAATAACTTTGTTACGTTACTAACTTAGATGTAAGGCATACTTATTTGTTAAAACATGTAAAAAACTGTATTTTTCGAAAATAAGTATTATTATAGAAAACCTTGTTATTTTTTAAAGGGTATAACGTATATTTTGCATAATATAGTTAATAGCGTTGCGGTTATAAAAGTAATCTTAGCTTATGTATTATGTAAAAAGTATCCATAACTTCAAATTTAGAGATTTGTGTTTATGGGTGATATCCCATAAAAAAATGCTCGTTTGCCGCTCTTATCTTAAAATGGTTCCCTAACATTATCTCAGCAAAAACGTCTTAAAAAATAATGGTCGTAGAGTTAAAAATTCGATCAAATTCCGATACATCGCGACAAACGCCATCCCGTATAGATACCGTCGGCAATTTCAGGATTCCCGCTGCAGAATCCCGGAGTCCCGTTCAACAATCCCGGGTTCTATAAAGGGTGACCTCCGAAACGATATCGGGTGAAATAGGAGAGGTATTTTGCGAGAATGTCTTAATATCTGGGCAGATGTATTCGTTGGTACTAACGAGTATTGTATTGGACGGGCGCCGGCAAAAAAATTCCGACAGATATTGCCCCGGCTTAGATAAGACGTTATCCTTATATCTTTATTTTTGTTAGGATGGAGCGGAAAAGGCAAGGTGTAATAAAACTGGCTGCCAATCGAGATTGATTGCTCGATACATATCTTTTTGGACACTAAAATATTTGGCGGAAAGTTGTCCTGTTTATACGAATTAATACGAGAAACATAATGGTTTTGTGCATTAAATCTATGCGAAAAATGTTTCAGGTCTGTATTATTTTATTTAAAATCGGTTATGGAGCTCAAAAACGAGTAGTTAATACATCTGAACCTCGGAATCGAATAGGTACCTCACCCAGCTCACCCTCCCTACTACTAGGCCAAGATAAACTCACTGCCAACATAATAATCGGTTATGCGCATTAGTTTAAAATACAAATCTGTGCCTCACTTAGCTCAACGAAGCGCGAATGATATGATGGGTGCACCGAGTGAAATATATGACGTGTGCTATGTAGGCAAATAGTTGACGAGCGTCCCGCTTTGTTCCGAAGATTCGAAGACAAACTTGTGAGATATGGCGTGTCGTATATTAGAGTAAAATGAGAGTCATTTTACGTATTTTTAATTTGTCTGGGAATTTTACAAAACCTCGTTTTTAAAGGCCTCTGAAGCGCAGTTAGTTAGGAGCCTTCTGTGAAACAAGAGGCTCCGGATTCGATCTCCCAACCGAAACAACTGTATTGTCTACAAATATTTATATTTATATTTCACCAAAGGAAGACCACTGCCAAACAAGGACTGCCTAATCATATTACCATAGCGAGCTTACATATTATACTAAATAACATACCAAGCACTCCGCCACTGTCTACCATCTTGTGACTTACAAGTACAAGTGGCAGTCTCTTGCAATGACAGCGCTGGGTAAGTTCCCCGATTAACGCTATCAATTATGTACACGCGCCGCCGACTGACCCAAGACTTGCAATAGCGGCCCGGTCCAACTTATGTATACGGCATTATGAGACAGAAAAAATCTCTAGTTTCTGATACCCACGACACAAGACTCGATCTTAGTGTGGGGTCAGGACTATGTATGTGACTGTTGGTAGTATTTATTTGTATTAGGATTATTTTTTTATGTAAAATGGTGATTGCAGTTGGTGGTAAGTTGTCACCGTCGAAGATGTGAGTGATACTTTAAATGGTGGATATACAGGTGGATATACATATATACAAAGGAGGATGGTATAGAAGAAAATTATGAAAGCCGTTTGAAATATGGAGTATTAAATTGTGACTGGACCTATTGTCTGATTTGGCAATCGAACCTAAACTTGATCCAATGTAACTAAACAACAAAAAACGAAAAGAACGAGGCTTAATTTAATGGTTTCTTAGATTTACGCGAATGTTACACATTGAAATAAAACTATTTTATACGTAAAGCACGAGCGTTTTATACGAAAGCTGTAAAGTAGTCGAAACGTCGCGTCGGGAAGTTAAAAAATGAAAAAATTAAACCAAATCGCGATAAAATCCGTATAAAATAGTTTTATTTCAATGAGGTTTAATTTATTTAAAAAATAGATACTTGAATAAGATAATTTATGTAACATTTCACCCGCCGGCTATTACAAGAAAACTAAAACAAAATATTGTCTCAAGAAAACAAATCTTAATTTATAACAATTATCTACAAAGAAATAAATCTAACAAAATACACTACTCTCATTTATAAATCTTAGATATTAAAACAAAGAAATACCTAACCTCGGCCCCATATTAATAAGTATCAATTCGGCGTGTATTCAATCACAAAGTCTCGAAATATTATAAGACGATAAATAAATCATTGCGGAGTATTTGCAAATTCGACAGTGTCGCCTTTTGATAAATTACAAAGTTACGGTATGGCCGCCGTTAATAAATAATAATGGGGACAAACAAAACTTTACTAATTGGGGTGAAAGGAGACTGGTATCCGCTCGTCATTAAGTAATTTGTAGCATTTCGTACCCGAGGTAGCGAAACTTCTTGCACTTATCCTACCGTACAATTACAAGGTTATTTGTTCATTGATGTATCAAAAAGAAAATATTTTTTACAAATGCTTTGGGAATAGGGTTAGCAATGCCTTTAGTTTATCATTTCTCAGTAGAGACTTGAACACATTCGAAATTCTTTAAGAGGTTACAAGACATGAAAATGTCACGATGATTTCTCACAGAATATCGAAAAAGAGTTAGGTAAACTCTATTCCGATATTTCTCAATTCTTTTGATCACAACAATAATATCGCTCAAGCCCAACTTACACGGGGAGAGTTTCTCGCCTCGAAGATACGATTATCGTATCGGGTATTAAAAAGTTGCATCGGGTAAACATTTGTCAGAACACAATAATCTATAGCGGTTATGACATGCGATAATCGCATACATTCTCGCCGCGAGAAACTCTCCCTGTGTAAATGGCGCTTAACTTATAATATAGATTATTTCATACATACATACATAAACTCACGCCTTTATCCCCGAAGGGGTAGGCAGAGGCGCCACTAGGACACCCACATTTCGCCTTGCATGTTCCGTCCCGCGATGTGATAGGGCGAGCCTATCGCCATATCGGGCACAAATTCCTGCCTCCGGGCTGATAATGAATAGAAAAATCCAATATCACTTTGCCCGACCCGGGATTCGAACCCGAGACCTCAGCTTTGTAACCATACCGTAATACAACTACGCCACCGAGGCCGTCGAGGCTGATTATTTCAACGAAAGTTTAACATTTATGACTTCATAACATTTTGAAAGGCGGTCAGCAACAAACACCAATTGTTTTTTAAATTAATTTTATTCATGAATCCATTTTGCCCACATAACAAACACACACCCCATCAAAAAACATATAAAATACCTACACACATTTTCTTCAAAGAAACTACAAGCTGTCTGAGTGAAACGCCTAATCGTTTATTAAGGACAGTTCAAAGGGCCGAAACAGCCTCTCGAAGGGTATATTATCAACAATTATTCAACAAGGGATAACCTGATTAGGGGTGGCGGGGGTGTAGGGTAGGCTATCGTCTTCACCCCATGCATTTGTAATGACTTTGATATTATTGTTAATTGTTTATGGTGTTGTATTCCCATCTTCAATGGCCTCCGTGATAAATTAAGAAACTGGTTGGGAAACGTGAGGCTGTTGGTTCGATCCCCGCATCGAGGCAAAAGTCTGTGAGATTGACAAGTATTTTTTGCGAGTCGAAATGTTGTTAGACCGAAAAGTATTTCGTAGTTTGCGAATGTACATACATACATACATAATCAATAATAATACAATAATGTCCTGACCCCATACTAAGATCGAGTCTTGTGTCGTGGGTATCAACAACTACGAGATTTTTTGGTCCGACAAACACCCAGACCCGAAACATATATTTGTATCACACAAACATTTGTGACCCAACCTGCGCTCTTTCCACAGCCATTGTCTAAAACTGCGCCACGAAGGCTGTTCATACTCCCCAAAATATTATAGCATAAGCCCTGGTAATACCCGGACAGTGACTTGCAGATCTCTGGAAGTGAACCAGTGTTAACTCGGTAATAAACTTAGCGTTGCAAGTCATCTACTAAACCTTATGCTTAGGCGGAGAAACTCTTTTACTCCTTATTCGTCATCTCTTTAACATAACGCGTTCCATATCCATAATTCGTCTAACGTTTCATACTACTCATCTTTCATCATAACATTCTAATCTTACATTAATATTGTTGTAGTGGCAGTATAGGTATAGGTAACGAATGGAGTGGTTTTAGGTTCGATTCTAAGTTAATGAAGTCAAGTTTAAAGTAATGACTTATTTAACCATGATTCATGACTTTTCACATGCAGCGCCTGATCTAGGGTTCTGACCGCCCTAGGCTAATTATGAGGACGCGCCCTCGCCAGGTGCATTACAATGAGCCTAAATGGTGGTATTTTTGTTTTGTTTATACTTACAACGATCCATACTTACAACTTATAAAAGTTTCCAAATTGATCTGCAAGCGAAACTAACGTTGTCCTATAATCTGCACGATATTCAACATTTGTTTCGTCTTTAAGTATTTTCTAAATATTTAAACTTCTATTAAGATATTTAAAAAAGACGGGAGCATTATACTATTGAAACAAGTACAAGACCAGTCAGTGTTTGTTATACAGGTGCTTTTTAAAATTTGATTTATTGTTATAATATCAGGGACTCGCAAGCTTTTTCAGTTCACAGTATGGGTCTTGTGTTTTGTCTCAGTCTAGTTGAAATATGTAGGGTAAAAGCAATGACGCTAGATTAATAGTGCATGCGAAGATAACATGTCAGCGCGCCCCCCAGATCCTCGCGCCCTAGGCTGCAGCCTAATTAGCCTAAGGGTTAATCAGGCCCGGTTCACATGTATTGATGTAGGAGTCAGTAGAATCGTAGACTAGTTTTTCGAGTATTTTATTTCCTTATTAGTACGAAGTTACGACAGTTTTATTGCATTTTACATTAGATTTTTCAGTCAAATTTTCATAATAATACTTTTTAAACCACACTGCAGCCTATAGTGTTGCCCTACTGAATAGAGTAGCATCTGGCAATAGATTATTAACTCTAGATGATATAAATATGCCTGCCAATAATTACTTATCTATCTATCTATTCAGCCACAGGAAGTCTTCTGCTAAACACAGGCCTCCCCCAAGCATCTCCACATCAACCTGTTGGAAGCAGCATCCAGCTACTTCCTGCAACCTTCACCAGGTTGTCCGTCCACCTTGTAGCTGCTACTTCGCTTGAAAACTAATTACTTACGAAATATTTAATTTTTTGCTCCATTGTAACGAAAGAATCAAAGTCACTGTGCCCTCTAAGATGTAAGGTTAGGACAACCTTCCAATGTCTCCGCACCAAACCTGAGTGACGTCACATCGCGTGCCGACAAAATTCGGCAACGATACCGCAGTAACCAACCAAAACTATGGTGCGTATTATATTGCAGATTTACGGCCTTACTCGGGCAGTTTTAAAACCTATTTTAGTTATAGGATGTGATATCAATTCGAACAACTTCTGAATTCAGTTTGGGCGAAGAAGACAAAACATTCGATAACAAAAATGGGTTTTAAAATTATCTATGAATAAAGCCGTTATAGATTTAGAGGTGATATGACATGGTATATGAAATATGTCCTGTGTTCAATTATCAGGTGTAGCAAACTTGTGCGAATATTGAGCATGAATTTCTCGGACTTTAAATGAAATGTTTGAAATTTGGAAATGACATATAATATCTACGGCATCAATAATATAATTGGCTAACTGTTAGCAATGACTTGGACCCGTGGTTTCAATACACACCGAAAACAAAGTTCGTGTCATCAAAAAAATCGTGTGTGCATAATCGAAGACAAAAAAATGCGCCGTATTTTCTGTTAAGCACGAAACATGACCTTACATTAAGGGAACAATGCATAATAACTATAAAACAAGTTAAAAGGCTACGACATACCCCTAAAACCCGTGCCTATTTCAAATTCATACCGGGTACATTTAAACGAATCCGCAGGCTTACACGGCAAATGATTAATTGTTGGCACAAAGGGCACGCTACAAATTATGTGCCATTCGAAACCAAATTGAAATTCAAATACGCTGTGAATTGTATGGAAATATTTTGACCAACTCATGGTGTCATACATTTTACGATAATTATATGATTTATTGTAATGCTTAGAAAGAATGAGTGGAAAACGTTGTTGTTAATATTAAAAAAATCTTTATGCTACTGTTCTGTTTCTTTCAGTGAGTAGGATTGCGGGAGACTATATTTTAAGTTGGCGATAGTATATTCGCTTTCTACCAGAAAAAGACCGTTGTAGACAAGGATAACACGACATAGTGACAGATACATGTTTGTTCGTAAACACAAATGATATCGTATAACAAACCTTTAAAAGTACCCACCCCAAGGTAGACTGTAAGGGAATGCCTCAGGCATGAAGCCCATCTGTATAGTCATTAGTCAGTATACGAAGCTAAATAAATTGAGGTCTAGAAAGCTCACACCAACGAATCTAAGATTCTAATAGAGCAAAGAAATTACAAAAACTATAGCACACAGGGTCGTAAACAAGGCGCGAGAACGCGAAGAATTTACATGAGTTTAAAAACAATGGAGACAATAGTCATACGCGGTTCTGATGCATCAATCTCGCCGACACATATCGATGCCTTGGCATGCTGCATGGAGCATATTTACATATTTATAAACTTAACACAACTGTCTGTTACTTTCGTAATGAGGAACTGAAGAGCTAGAGTTGTGTGCTTGATCATAATCATCATTATTATCATCATCATCAGCCCGTTGCAGTCCACTGCTGGACATAGGCTTCTCCCAAAGTACGCCACAGAGCCCGGTCTGCTGCTTTATGCATCCACCGCTGATTGACCATTTGATCATCGCCGGCCTCTAGTAAGTTTAATATCCCACGAAAGGAAGAATATCCTATTAACTGTTTGTAAAAAAATTGAGGTTCCGGGAACTACCAACACCGTTGGTACTTGCCCACAGCGGCATTTCCTAACATATACGACCTAGCGGCCTTCAAAAAACGAGCGTATTCCCACGAAAAGGCCGACGATATTGAAGGCCCAAAATCTCCAAGTCCTATGGTGTTGCAGATTTCTCATGGGCTGACTTACCATACTTACTTACCATCATGACTCGTATGCTCATTTGCCCTCTGTAATATAAAAATCCCTTGTCAAAACTCTCTACAGAACTGAAATTCTTTTTCAGACTACAACCTGAGCGTTCTTAATTCAAAACGACTATATTTTTCTGTTTTATTTATTATTTATTTATTTTATTCTTTTTTGTACACTAAATAAATCTTAATAACTAAACGAATATTTAATATCAAAGTACATTTATGGCGGTCGTATTGCTCGAGGCAATCTCTTACCGACTACCATGGGATGGACATAAGAGAAGGAAAAACATAGGGCAGTTTTAAGTGTACTTTTACAATAAAGCTTGTTTTGTAAATGAACCTAGTCTCAATCGGAAATCGTTTCAGTATATACCACTAGATGTTGACGTGTATCACTGAACTACAAATACACAAAATTCCTTTGACATTGTATAAATTCATGCATTCTCATGAATAACTCAATCGTTGAGGCGCCGTGCTTACGCACTGTATTGGAAATTGTCTTTGTGAAGTGATCCTGGGCTTCGTATAGCGCATTAATATCTATGAAATTTGGTAAACTCGTTCCATTTACTTGAACACAATTGCAATGATAAGATTTTAGACTTTTTGCACAAATGGTTGAATGTACTACGACAAGAAAGTATTTAATCCCACAGAATGAAAGATAATACGTTAATACTTTTAACTTTAATTCTTTCTTGACAATATTGTTATTTACTTTCTATGAATGGAATTGAAGTCATGTGCATACTACATACTATCAAAGTTCTAAAATATGACATCATTTATTATTTATTTTCTATTGCAATGACTAGCGAGACGAGCGTGCCATTCGCCTGATAGTAAGCGATACGACCGCTCGTGGACAGTAGTAAAACCAAACAACACCATGTTACAAATAAATGCTTGGCATTTCATTGCGCTCGCCAACCTAAGACATAATATGTTAAGTCTCAATATGTCCAGTAGTTATTCTAGCTACAATATTCCATATTCCAGATAAATCTACCAAAATTGCCACAACCTAAGCTTGCAAGTTGTGTATTGCGACAAGACATGTTAAATACCGGATGGTCCTAAGCGAATCAATGATACGTGACGTGCTCTTGAATCTCATTGCTGGATTAATATAACACATCGTGTTTTTATAGCTTATTTATAAATCTGATATATCAGAACGATCCGAATGATGTCTTTTGTAGTAGAATATAGTAAAGGGGGAAAAGAAATATCAACTTATATGAGAAAAATATCTTCACAAAACAGGTCCCGTACCTAGTGTGGATATCACCGACAAAATATTTTAATTTTGGTATTTTTGTAATGTTAAACAAATTTTGTAACGTGTCCAATTTTTGGATAAATAAAAATATTATTAATATTAAAAGGATACATGATTTCTGTGAGAATCGTAACTCGATAGTATGTTTTATGTTTAAAAGGGTTTTATATATTTTAAAGATTGATTATATGTTATGAATGTTCAATATATACGACTGCCTCGATGGCGTAGTTGTATTACGGTAAAATTACCACGCTGAGGTCTCGAGTTTGAGTCCTGTGTGGACCGAAATGAATTGGAATTTTCTATTCATTATCAGCCCGGAGTCAGGAATTTGTTCTGGCCCATTATCACATCATGGGATTGAACAGACAAGGCGAAATGTGGGTGTCCTGGTAGGCACATCTGCCTACCCCTTCAGGGAAAAAGGCGTGAGTAGTGCATGTATGTAATGTTCTATTGAACATATAAGCTAATTAGACCTATTTGTATTGTAAATGCTTATGACTTCTTCTGCTCTAAATTGCCTAGAAATCTACTCATCGTGTTTCTCATAATGATTCTATCTTCAATCCCAACATACTTTACTAAAACATCATAGAAATATTACATACACACATAAACTTACGCCTTTATACCAGAACGGGTAGGCAGAGGCGCCACCAGGACCCCCAAATTTCGCCTTGTATGTTCCGTCCCATGATGTGATAAGGGGCGAGCATATCGCCATATTGGGCACAAATTTCTGACTCCGGGCTGATAATGAATAGAAAAATCCAAAATCACTTTGCCCGACCCGGGATTCGAACCCGAGACCTCGTAATCGTACCGCGGTACAACTACGCCACCTAGGCAGTCAAAGTCAATCATACAAATATTTTAGAATAAAAATTTGATCCAACTACAAAAGCAACGACAAACAATTTTACACACCTCCTGTATCGAATTCCCGCTATACCGAATAGTGTTCACTGTTCTCCATAGTGTAGTACTGTACATACTGTTGGAACGATTCATGAATAAATCCATTGTGAGGAAACAAAGTGGAGCGAGCATAAACACACATGTTATTTACGACCGGCCGACCGTTATGGAAAAATATATACCGTTGACAGATAACCCACATCCGACATGTCGTACCAACGCTGTGATCGCTTTTATACACTAGCTGCGCTCTGCGGTTTTGCGTGTAAAAGTTATTTTAGATAAATTAAAGATGACGTGATTTTGGCTGCTTACGTGATAGATTCTGTGATTATTTTTTTATACTGGCACCACAATATGTATTATGTAAATCCGGTTTAAAACATGCCGGCATAACTGTAAAGACTGTATAACCTATCTGGACAAAATTTTACTTGTTATTCTAGCCAATTTTTTCAAATCCGTTAGTAAGCGTCGTAAAAAATACTTGTGATCTACATAGTCAATTCAACTGATTCAAGAATCAAACCACCACACAAAATCCTTTACAAAACAAAAATTAATCCAACCCGTAAATGGAACAGGGGGGTACATTGTACCCACATTGACGATCAGGCGACCCTTAACACCGCGCACAATAGAGCTCGGTAACACGGCCCGAGGCAAATGTCAGCGCCGCGCACGTGCATGTGCAATAATAGCAGTCATATCCAATAATGCCAGCGACCCTGTTGACCGCCGGTCGAAACGACCCGCGGTGCCGCCTTTGTAAAGCACGGGTTTAAAAGGGTTCGGGTCATTGAGTAATTATTACGAAGAAAGGAAGTATAACATTATATAACCCGTATTTCTTCGAGATTTTCATTGAATTGAATTTGAATGGGGACAAAGTTATTGTCGTTTGAAATATTACAGAATCTTTTGTTGAATAATACTTCAAGTTTTGGTTGTTAGAACGGTGACGTTTATATGGTTTCTTAGTATGTGATAACAAAATATTTTTTTAAAATAAAGATTTATTAATGTTAAAATTGAAGTATAGTTAGATATAGATGTGTTTGAGTTATAAGAAATGAAGCATCACCGAGACCCGAAACAAATTGATTTCTATGTCATTATCCAGCCTCCTTCCTCATAGCATGACGAAGTTACTGAAAGCGTATATAACTGTAAAAAAACATCGGAAACGTACATCAAAAGCTAAAGAAAAAAGACAATCCCCGCACTCACAGATAAAAGGACACAAAATCGCGCATCTGGTCAAAGCGACAAAAAAGCACACGCCACACAGCGGGTTTAAAAGAAAACTGCAGCGGCGCGGTCAGCGGCGAATGAAGCCGGGATGTGGCCGATCACGATAGCCGCGACACTGGCTTATCGCCCCTTTCGGCACTTAAGACCCCCAGGCTGTTTCTAAAAAGGAAAGTTTAAAGTCGCCGCGGGAGGGTTAGAGGCCAACTTTTTATTTTGACTTATATATGAGGTTGAGTTGTATACGTGTCTGGGGACAACTTTTCTCGCCAGTTTGATGTCTCGGAAATATTTACAAGCGATGGGACATAGAAACATGTCTCTGGGCTTCAAGAGGCTTAATGAGACCGTGTCTCGAATCAATGTCGAGCGGCTGATGGTAGAATATTTTCATCCGACAGCATAGTGATGACACAAAAAATTTAAACCCCTGAAGTGACCTACGCAAGAATTATGCGTCTCAACTAGGCACAGACTGTGGATATTTACAAGCATGAATTAGGCCTTATTTAATGTATTATTAATTAACTAGGTTTGTGAGTTCTACAAATATTTGTCTCAGGTCTGGGTGTATGAAAAGTCTCTCGTAGTTTCTGATACTCACGACACAACCCTTAATTGATCTTAATTTGGGGTCAGGACTATGTATGTGACTGTTGGGTGTATCATTATTGTCGTATTATGTTTATATACAGATTCTTCATCTACACTGCGCTGCACCTACCTCTAAGTTGCATTGTAGTCACAACTACAAACCCGCTAATGTATTTCAAGTCCGAAGCTATGGTTTATTTAGAGCTTATTGCTATGGTAAGGCGCTTTCGGGCCGTGCATTATTGATACGTCAGTTAGGGGCAGCATAGCCTGGGAAGGGCTTAAGTCGGCTGAGAAGGGTCTTATAGGGAAATTGGTTAAGGAAAAACCGATTCCATTGTGTTAATTCATGGTGTGTGACGTTTACACCGATTCGAATTGAAAGGGTCGGGTGCTATGTGGTTACCTTAAGGTATGGGTACAAAAAAGATAACGTAGGTGTTTAGTTTGCTATAATTCAATATTAATATTTTAATAAGACCACAGTACAGCTATTAAGGATTAGGAATCAAAGCCTTAAACTAAAATAACGTCTTGGCATTTTAAATAAAGCAGAAAAAATAGATTGACTGGCGAATCCACTTTGGCTTCACTAGCTGCACCAAAAAATAATTTATATTGGTCATTGATATAACCACACTGGAGAGCCAAGAGTAATTGACACTATGAAAACATAGCTTTGAAAAATATAGGACTTATTACCCAATGAACGAATTCGTAGGCTAGTAAAAACAAAGAAAACATTTGATGAATGTACCGAGCTAGCGAGGTCACAAATGTAGGCGGCAATTGAGACGTATTCGAGGGATCTGTGTCAGATATCCGCAGAATATCTCAGATGGACGATAATGCGACACATTCATCAACTTTATATCTAGTGTGGGGTAAATACTTTTACACATTAGTTTTTTATTGCAATGAATGACGAGACGGGCATGCCATTCGCCTGATGGTAAACGATACGACCACTCATGGACAGTAACAAAACCAACACCATGAATTACAATGCAATGTTTGACATTCTACTGCGCTCGCCATCCCGAGACTTAGTATGTGAAGTCTCATTATGTCCAGTACTTACTCTGGCTACAATATCCTTCAAACCAGAACACAACAGTGCATTTACACTGCTGTTTAGCGGGATAAATAGTCATTGCGGTGGTACCTGACCAGGACGCCTCTGACATATGAGACCTACCACCAGAAAATATTTACATTTATGGACAAGTTGGTATAGGTAACTTGCAATTTGGACTCAAGTTTTATTAAAGAGATACGCAGTGACAAAGCCAAGAATACTAAATTTGGGTTTCCAATAATTTCATTACAGTATAGGATTGGTTATCAATGATAGACTGATTTTTGATGTCATCATCATTTTTAAGCTGCAGATGTTTATAATAGCTTCAAGTAACAACTTCTTCTGGGCTGATCTTCGATCAAATATATACTAGATGTCGGATGAGCACTTCAAAAACGGCCCAAAAAATAGAGCCACAAAGTCAAGTGTGGCTCTATTTCAATTTAGTATGCTTCAATCATCACCAACGGCAACGCGTAAACATGCCACTATGCGCCTTTCAAAATTGTCAAAATAATCATAAATGCATGTATATTGTAAGTCATAATAAATCTTATAGCAAATTATTAAAGTTTATTGTTGCCTAAAGTTGTACATATTAAAATACTTTTTTCTACATCTCATAGTTCGAAATACAAATGTTTAAATATATGCAATCTCGGCCACTTTTGGCATGTGACTTTGTTCCTGACCCTGTATCTAGTATATATTTGATCGAAGGGGCTGATCTAAAAATCATGCGCCTGTCAAACCCAAATCATGAAAATCAAATCAAAGATATATAACCACAAAACTCGAATTTGTCCATCCAATAATGTGACTGTAAGCTTACTAACTGCACCTCAAAATAGTCCAGTTAATACGAAATTAAAAAGCTTCAACTCAGTCTACCAAGAACCAATTTATAAGCTACAAATTGCAATCTTCTAAAAGACTAAATTCGTATAATGGACGCCATTAAAATACTTTCTTGCGAGTGGACATCACGTGACAGCTATTAAAATGGCCGCCGTATGAAATTGCCGTTGCATCTATCTATGAATTATAAATCTATAGAGCCGCAATCGATATGTCTTCATTCGGAATGGACGGTGCCGTGAACGCTATGCCGGACAATCGATATAGGATTTGTAGTTAAAATATTAAGATACTGTCTCGGTGGCGTAGTTATACCGCGGTACGATTACGAGGTCTCGGCTTCGAATCCCGGGTCGGGCTAAGTGATATTGGATTTTTCTATTCATTATCGGCCTGGAATCAGAAATTTGTAACCAATATGACGATAGGCTCGCCCCCTATCACATCGTGGGACGGAACATACAAGGAAATGTAGGAGTGATAGTAGCACCTCTGCCTATCCCTTCTGGGAAAGAAGCTTGAGTTTATGTACTTTGTTGCTCAGTTGGTTAAAACATCGGCGGTGAACAGGCCGCGTGTTCGATTACCACATCGAGACAAATGTTTGCGTCATCCACAAGCATTTGCTTCAAGTTTGAGTATTCTTATATCTAAGTCTCTCGCAATTTTTGACCCCATTACCTTTAATAATAATATGTTGATGAGGTCATGACTACACGTATTTTAAATTAATTATTTACATACAAAAAGTCAGAAAAAAGCAGTAAATAATGTAAGCTGCGTGACACGTCGCCATCCGTCGTAGCACCAATAGATAACTGCCCAATTCGACATGATTAATGCGCAGTGGAGGCGCGCTTCACTCGGATAGACATCGTGGCGCTGATTCCATATACTGTTGGATGTCTATGGGATATTTGGTGATTTACTACAGAGGATAGTGGGCTGAGTCCTTAAATTCCTAGAAGAGTCACGCGTCTCGATTTAAGCCTTAGATTTAAGATTTAAGCATTTTCTCTAGACTCGTTGGTTTAACAACGAGATCCACAGTAATGAACATAATTAAACTTGTTATAGCGTACAGACACATCCTCGATCAATATGTTTTGAAGCATGAAACTTTACATAAAAATTCCGTGTTAATTTTGAAGTCTAAATTATGTTTTTTTACAGACGTTTGTAATTAGAGATTTTGAAAGTATTGTTGATACTAGCAGCATATTTTATCGACCAGTTATTCTATAAACTTGAAGAGTTAGCTTCAGAATATCACAAGAAGGAATAATAACAGCGTATCCATTTAAAAATGACAACCCATTGAAAAGGTGAGAGGTAGGTACATCTAACAAAATCTATATGAGCCACATTTACGGGCTTGTGTGTATGTATGTATGTGTGTGTAGGTCGAAGAATCAGCGCGACATAAATTGCAAAAAGACGACGCCGTTGGCAACGGAATCGTCAAATGGTGCGAACGAGATACATTTTAGATATCGGGAGGGTTGCCTCCGCCGAATATTTTATATGTGCTTTTAAACTTACAGGTTAGCTTTAATGGAAATTATATTACGGTGTAAATGGAAGCCTTTTTTGTTTAAATACTGTATCCTGGAAATATACAGGGTATATCAAGACCGCGACCGAAAACGAAGCCAGATAGATGGTAGTATTAGTGACTTCATAAACAACGAAAGTAAAAATTTCGCAAAATAAATTTACAACTTTGTTTTTGTATTTTTTTACTTATCGTCGTATTTGGGTGATATATACATAATTTTCCTAAAATAATTATGTACACCTCTTTATTTTTAAACACGCAATGGTACGTAAGGGTTAAAATTTGTATCTTCGCAAAATCTAGGTATTTACCACCCAAACAGGATGATCTTTTAAAAATTCTAAAAAAATATCTATCACTGTTTTGGTGAAATTTTTATTTGCATCGTGTTTGTAACCACTAAAACTACCACCTGGCTTCGTTTTCGGTCGCGGTCTTGATATACCCTGTATATCAGCCCAGATACGACCCACTGTAGGACACGGGCCTCCCCTACAATCGAGAGTACGATTGAGAGGGGTTAGGCTATATAGTACTCCACGCTGGCCTAGTGCGGATTGGCGGACTTTTGGGTATATTTATTTACTTCAATAAAGTGGTACCAGCCCTGAGTAGCGAGGTGGTTATTGGCGCAGCAACATTGAACCGACGCTCACTGCGGCCAATCTACACGGAGAATGTATGCGCTAGCTATCACACGCGAGTGCACTCGCTACGTACTTAACATAGTAATATGAACGACTTCGAAACCATTGATGTTGTAAAAAATATATAAATAAAGGCCCTGAAAGGTCAAAACTCAAAAGTGTACCTTGGGATTCAAGCCTACGATTGTCTCGACAGTTACTTGATGAAGTAATTACGTAAGGTTATTCATAACTAGGGAATTGTCGGCGCCTTTCTGAAGGCTACACGACCTGGGAACCAATCTGAATATACAGACCACAGAATAGAGCGAGACAAAAAGCAATCCTTCAAATTTTATGCCACACATGGGACTCTTCGGCCAACCCACTCCAACTGGATCAAACAGGATCACGTAATACCCAACGTTAATCTGTTAATGTGGATTAAAGGGTTAACAATGTTTTAGGACTGTTTGTACAGCTTCCGTTGATTAACTGCGTAGTCGTTAAGGGTTATCTTAAAACTTTAACACCATAAGTACTTGCACAATAATGGACGATAAAAAAATATTTTGAGAAAAATTTCAAGGCGGTTTCTATCGGTTTTTTGTTTTTTTTTAAAGTACGTTTTCAATAAAATAATATTGTGTGTTACCTTGCAACACGGAGACAATTTATGAAGCTTACCTGAAACAAAAAATATATGATTAAATATTTTGTTTATTTGAAATAATAAAACGTCCGTCGTGGTTATATGGTTGGTTTTCGTGATATGTGAAAGATTTCGAGAAGTTTAAAAAAATGTCCAACACCAATATAAAATGCGATTGTGTTTTTTTAAAGATACAAAAGAGCTAATAAATTCTATAGGATCAAAGGGAAAAGATGGAATACTCGCAAAGTCATACTCAAAGAATTTCAATTGTTACTTAGGTATAAATAATAAAAAGAAATACTTGGAAAATTTTTATATTTTTACGCGTTTCATTATGTTTACAACACATGGTGTTCACGTTGTGAATTTTAATTTAATTAAGCATGAGTTTTATGTCTCGGGTCTGCATATATTTTACGCACTCATAAAATTCTTTGCATAAAAAATCCTTGTGATGAAACATAAAGATGGGTATTTCCTTACGTGAGGTTTTAAATGGAGATAAAAGTCTTTATTCTGCTTCATTGGTTTTGTAGAAACAAAGCAAAGAATAACCGGGATGGAATTAGCAGGTTCGATTCTAAGGCATGGGATTCTGTCTCTTGTAGTTAGCGCTGCATTAATATAATTCTAGCTTAGAGGTTTCTTAGATTTACGCGAATGTTACACATTGAAATAAAACTATTTTTACGGATTTTATCGCGATTTGGTTTAATTTTTACATTTTTAACCTCCCGACGTTTCGATTACTTTACAGCTTTCGTGGTCACGGGGCGGACTGACCGTCCGCGATAAAATCCGTAAAAATAGTTTTATTTCAATAATTCTAGCTACTATATACCGTATGTAAACAATTTATACTGTATGTTGTACCATAATAGCCCACTGTTGGGCACCGTATTCCTTCCCAACGAACTTAGGCTTTAGGTCATTAACCCCGCTGGCCTAACTTATGCAAAGTCTTAATCTTAAATCGCAAAGGTGGCCCAGCTTAGTAGTATGATAATTAAATAACAAAAATGTTTATATTAGAACAGTACAACAAATATACCTATACAAGTTATTGTTACAAACCCAAAAATATAAATTGAAAGATACGAATATACGACGATGCACAAAATCGATTTCCATTACGATAAACATACCTGACACGAATTCACTGAACGCCTGTCAATCAACGCTTTCAATGGGAACACGTGTATTCAGCATATACCTTTACGAAGGTATAGTTATATGGGGTGTTTTATAACAGCTACTACTGTTCTTTGTACGGATATGTTTATAAAGTATATTTTATTATTGTAAAGATCATATAGCAAATATGTTTGTAATATGGAATAAAGAATTTAATACAACAAAAATAAGGATAAAGGCAGATTTTATTAGTTTAGGAAAAAGCCATAAAAAGTGAGAACATACATACATACATACATACATACATAAACTCATGCCTTAGCTCAGAATGGGTAGGCAGAGGCGCCACCAGGATACCCACATTTCGCTTTACATGTTCCGTCCCATGATGTGATAGGGGGCGAGCCTATTGCCATATCGAGCACATGTTCCTAACTCCGAGCTGAGAACTATTTTAATAAATAACCTAAGACAAGACACAACGATTACAAGTAACCGGTCACTTATTATCATAAATAATTGTATCCTGTGGTTTAGAGAGTACAAGAGACTTACCAGTAAAAAAATACAGACATAATTTCGAAGTCAGAATAAAATCCAAATCTCTTATTTGCGTTTCTTTCCGTTTCTAATTAAGTTAACGCTAAGTAAATTCGCTGTAAATAAATTATTTTTCTTTATAATTAAGAGAACAATAAAACGCCTTTGTCTACGGCTAGACTAGTTTATTAAAAGGTAATATTACACGGAGAACTTGTTTACCGGAAGGAGAAATAAAACGCAAGACAAAAACTACGGCCAGAAGACTTAAAATAAAACAGGAGGAATAAGTTCAGAATAAAGGAATGCGCATTGTTTGTATAATAATCTGGACTATCTCTGCTAATATTATTAAAGCAGATTTTTTTTTTAAACAGCAACAAATACTGATTCGAGATATTTTTCACGGAAAGTTTATAAGTTACAGGTTTTAAGGTAAAAAATACATGATTCGCTATTACTTAGATTGCATATTTTATTTTCAAGAAGTACGAGAATGACTGCGATTTCGATCTACAAATCGGGACAAGTGTGTGCGAATCCAGAAACCAACAAATATTTGTTTAGGATCTGGATGTTATTGGATCTTCAGCGTTTCTTATATCGATAAGTGGAAACCGTATTGAAATACGTTCAGTGGTTTTGGAGATATGCTTACTAACATGGGTGGAACTATACAGATGTCGAACTAAATAAATACACCCAACAGTCACACACATAGTCCCGACCCCACATTAAGATCAATTAAGTCTTGTGTCGCAGGTATCAGAACTACGAGAGACTTTTCGGTCTCACAAACACCCAGACCCGAAAGAAATATTTGTGGGCCGCACAAACATTTCTCTCGGTGCGGGGATCGAACCCACGGCCTCTCGTTTCACAGCCGGCGTCCAACCAACTGCGCCACGGAGGCTGTCATGAACTGGTCACTTATTTTGAATTTTACTGTAGGATCTTCATGTCTTCACGGAAGTCACCACCGTAGGATCAGTTATAGTGACATACGTAATTGTACATGTGTCGCTTTCTTTCATCGATGTTATAATTTTTGAATTCTCAATATTAATCCAAAGTTTTTTTGAATTTTTTTTTTACATTATCTTTGTTTTCCATTACCTCATATTGGTGGAGTTCTTCCATTAGCGATAGAGGCATAAATTTAAAAAAATCAACTGCTTTGTGTCGCGTTTAGGTGTGTACCAAGTCACTTGTAGGTATATATGGTAAAAATATTCTCCATGTTCTTAAAACAAGCGTCGAAAAGGAGAAATACACGAGGGTAGAAGTGAGACAGAGTGCACGACACGCGAAGGACCACACGTGAAGCTATCGATCCGAGGCGGGAACGCTCACAATCGCTTTACTGGTGTAAGCAGATACATTCATTGGTAAATCCTGTGGGTTCGATATCTAGTTTGGGCAATTAATTTTATGCGATCATTTATGGTTTGAAAAACATTTCACAATTGAGGTACTATATTTAATACAATTTCAGAATACGAAGAACCTATGTATTAAAATGTAAATAATAAATAGTCCCATTTCAATGAAAAAGATACCTAAAAAGAATGCTTTACAGTTTCTAATCCTTTAAACTGATAGTTTAGTGGCAACATTACCGCCACAGCCACGCCACGTGTCGCAGGCGGGCCACAGACTAGACCTAGACAACCTATATCATCCAGATAAAGCCCATACCATTCCAGCCGTAACTCGTAACTTAAACCCAACGTGGATCCGAAATTCTTGCTTTTAAAAAGTATTCCAGCGTATTTCTCTCATGAATTTCACCTTTGTACAAATAATGTAAATAATGAAAATATAATGCGAATATTATACTATATGACTACAATTACAATTTTGACTATAAATATTACGACTGCCTCGGTGGCGCTATACGAGTAGTACTACGGCATGATTCCAAAGCTGAGGTCTCGGGTTCGAATCGCGAGTCGGTGATATTGGATTTTTCTATTCTTATCAGCCCGGAGTCAGAAATTTGCGCCCGATATGGCAATAGGCTCGGCCCCTATCACTTCGTGGGACGGAAAGTACTAGGTGAAATTTAGGTGTCCTGGTCGCTATCAGGGAACATCTGCCTACCCCTTCCGGGAAAAAGGCGGTTATGTATGTAATTATGCCTGAGTCTTCCACGTGCGTCTGTTGCGGGTTAATGAACTTTACATACAATAGAAATTATTTTAAAATCTATGGTAGGTTTCGTCATTAAGATTCCTATAACCGTGAAAGGTTTAAGATTTCTTGAACCTGGAGGTCTGAAGCTTCTCAATGAAACTCCTACAGAATATCTGCTGCAGTGCGACGTATACGGGTTCAATTATTATTATCATTTCCTAAAATTTTCTAATGAAACCTACCACCTCAACAAAACGATCTTATTTTTTTAATTTCACGGCTCACTCACAACAGACAATAAAATTATACGATGAAGTACTGAAATATTCATAGCGAACAAAACAATTAAGGCATGAATTCCAGATCTTAATGAGCTTTAAATTTATTAAATCCAATTACGTCAGATTACGTTGTACTGGAACCACTGGAACTGATTATTCTTTTGTCTCTATTATGGAAATATTTATTGTATATTTCTACATCAATATTATTAAAAAACAAAGATCCTGAATTTATTGTATTTTCTTTTATTACATGGATCCGGTTAATGAGCATAGCTTTACATCCTATTTGCATGATCGAATGTTTTGCCTGCTTCGCTCAAACTAAATTCTAAAGTCTTTCGGAAGTGACAAAATATTCGATAACTAAAATAGGTTTTAAAATTGTCCATGAATAAGGCTGTTAGTGATTACCGCCGGCCATGAACGTCTACAACACTTGTAGATGCGTTCTCGGCCTCGCAAAATGAAACTGAAAGTTAAAGGACGGCTGGAGACATAGGAACATAATCTTTGTATCACGAAATTGTTTCAATGCGAAAGTGCATTACATTTACCATCATTGTGGCTATTTTACCAGGTCAGTATAAGTTTTAGAGCCAAGTTGTTGTCAGTCAGGGTCTCTCATATGTGAGAGGCCGCCTGGGTAGGTACCACCACAATGTTTGTTTCTCTCGCCAAACAGCAGTGTAAATGCACTGTTATGTTCCGGTTTGAAGGACATTGCAGTCAGAGTATCTACCGGACATATTGAGACTTAACATCTCAGGAAGGGGAGCGCAGTGTAATGCCAAGCAATGCGTTGTAATTCATGGTGTTGTTTGTTTGTCTACTGTCCATAAGTGGTCGTATCGCTTACTATCAGGCGAATGGCATGCTCGTCTAGTCATTCATCGCAATAAAAAAAAACGCATGACTCGGCATGTATGGGCAGGCTCGTCCTGGGCGAAGCCACTGTCTCACAGGTGTAATGTATGTTAGTGTAGGTGTGCAGAAAATAATATTCGATACCACCGCCACATTCATAATAAATCAGTCCATTGCTATCCGCGTTTCATTGTGCATCCTATTTCTACATTGGCGACGAGTTTAGTGAGTTTTACAATGCCTTTTGGTAAATTGTCCGAATTTTGCCTTGACGAAGGTAAAAATTGGTCCGCGTACGTTAGATTGGTAAAACAATTTATTTTGTTAAACGATATAAAACCCGAGTTGCACGTGGCCACGTTGTTAACACATGTCGGCGCACCGACGTATCAACTTATGTGCGACTTGTGCGCGCCCGAGTTTCCAGAAGACAAGACGTTGGGACAATTGATTGATTTGGTGGCAGGCCACTTGGAACCCAAGCGGTCAGAAATAGCGGAAAGGCACACTTTTCGTCAGCGACGTCAAGCAGAGGGGGAGTCAATTGGCGCATTCCTGCAGAGTCTCAAGCATCTAGCTACTCATTGCAATTTCGGAACCACGCTAGAAGTGAATATTCGTGACCAGTTCGTGTCTGGGCTCCGTGGTGAAGAGATGCGCTCACGACTGTTCGCCGAGCCGTCGCTGGACTATAAGAAAGCGGTGGAGTTGGCGCATGCGCTGGAGGCGGCCGAGCGGCACGCGGCGGAGGCTGCGGTCGGTGCCGCGCTGGAGGCAGGCGGCTCGCTCGCTGGACTCGCGCCGGCAGCGCTGGCCGCGCCGATGCATCGGGTGGCGGCCGGGCAACAGTCGGCGAGACAACGCACCTGTTGGCGCTGCGGGAAAGGCGCTCACGCGCCGAACAAGTGCAAATACAAGTCGTATATATGTGATAAGTGCAGTGTTAAAGGACACTTATCAATGATGTGTACCAAAAGTGATAAAAGTGTTGGCAGATCCAGGTACCAAAATTGCATTATTAAAGACTCCGATTCGGCAAGCGACTCGAGCGATGACTTGTTTAATGTTATTTCAGTAAAAAAAAAAATTCTAAAGATAGCCCATATTACCATGAATTGTCTGTTAACAATAAGAAAGTGATATTTGAAATAGATACGGGTAGCAAAATATCGGCCGTAAATAAGTCATTTTACGATAGTCACATGTTCAAGCTACCTATTATAAAAGATAATAATAAGTTTCATTCGTACACGGGCGACGCGATTGTTCCGCTGGGTTATGTAAATGTAAGTGTGCGGTGCGGTGACGTCTCAGTTGCATCGCTGCCACTATTCGTCATTGATAACGGAGGACCTCCGTTACTCGGACGCAGTTGGCTACGTAAATTAAAATTAACATCTATTTGTTTACATCATTTATCCGCGCAGTACGATCCAGTCATTTTGCAACTTAAGTCCGAATATCCAGAAGTATTTAATGAAGGTTTAGGTAGCTGTACAACTAAAATAAAATTATATTTAAAGGATGACACGCCGATATTTTGTAAAGCCCGACCGCTGCCTCTCGCATTGCATTCCGCTGTCGAACATGAGTTGGAGCGTTTACAGCGCGATCAGGTGATTTATAAGGTTGAGCGTTCTGACTACGGGACGCCGATCGTGCCGGTAATTAAGCGCGACGGAACCATTAGAATATGTGGAGATTATAAAATAACTTTAAATAAAGTGTTAAAAGATTTTCACTATCCGCTACCACGCATCGAACAATTGTTCGCGGCATTAAGCGGAGGACAGCAGTATTCCAAACTAGATCTTAAGCATGCTTATCTCCAATGTATTCTTGACGAAAGCTCGCAACCCTTGACCGCAATTACCACACACGTGGGTACTTTTGTTTATCGCAGAGCCCCATTCGGCTTAAAATGTCTTCCAGAAATGTTTCAGAAAATAATTGAAGATACTTTGAGTGGTTTACATTGCAACGGGGTTGTAGCATTTCAGGACGATATTTGCGTGACTGGGCCAAATAGAGAGGTTCATTTGTCGAATTTAAAAACTGTGTTATCACGTCTTCAACGCGCAGGTTTAAGAATCAAATTTGAAAAATGTGAATTCTTTAAAGATGAGGTTTGTTACCTTGGCTATAAAATAAATAAACATGGTTTGCATACTGATAGCAATAAAATCGATGCCATAGTTAATGCACCAGTGCCTTCGAACGTATCTCAACTACGGGCGGCCCTGGGTCTAATAAATTATTACGCGCGCTTTATTCCCAATATGAGTTCCATATTGCAGCCGTTATACTCGCTACTTAAAAAGGGTACACGCTGGAAGTGGACTCGCGCGTGTGACGAAGCCTATTGCGCAATTAAAGACGTATTAATCCGAGAGCCGGTATTGGCGCATTATGACCCGTCACTCCCGCTAGTATTAGCTGTGGACAGCAGTTCTTATGGTTTGGGCGCCGTACTTTCACATGTGTATCCCGATGGCACTGAGCGCATTGTGTGTTGTGCGTCACGCACTCTGAATGACGCTGAGCGTCGTTATAGTCAAATCGACAAGGAGGCCCTGGCAATTGTATACGGAGTGACACGCCACCATCAATATGTATATGGTCGTCATTTTACCCTCAAAACTGATCATATGGCCCTAAGTTACATATTTGGACCCAAAAGGGGTATACCGCAGACTGCAGCCAGTCGATTGCAGCGCTATGCTGTCAGGTTAGCCGCATATGATTTCGACATTAAATTTGTGTCGACCGAGCGTAACAGTAATGCCGATGCATTGTCGCGACTACCTTTACAGAAACATCGCTCTGATTTTGAACATGATGACGCAGCATATCTACATTTCGTCGAAGATACGTTTCCGTTAAGCCACCGCGATATAGCTAAAGAAACAAGAAAGGATGTCATATTATGCAAAATATTTGGTTACATAATGAGCGGTTGGCCAGAACACATTGAAATAGAAAGTGAAAAGCCGTATTTTAACAGGAAGGACAGCTTACACGTGGATCATGGATGCATCATATGGGGTTACAGGATCGCAATTCCAAGAACACTACGTTCACAAATTTTAGATGAGTTACATAGTGGACACATGGGTATAGTGCGCATGAAACAAATAGCGCGCAACTACGTTTGGTGGCCAAATATCGACGCAGATATTGAGGCGAGAGCACGCGGGTGCTTGTCCTGCGCCAGCGTGCGAGACGCGCCGCCCGCAGTCGCGCCCGTACCTTATATTTGGCCTGCCAGTCCATGGTCGAGATTACACGCTGATATTTTACAGCACAATGGAAAATATTTTCTATTAATCATAGATGCCCACTCTAAGTGGCTTGAAGTCTTCCATATGCATGATGGAACAACAGCGATCCAGGTTATTGCAAAATTTAGAGAATGTTTCGCTAGATTCGGCATTCCTAAGCAAGTAGTTACGGACGGCGGTCCACCGTTCACATCTCAGGAATTTGAAAATGTTCTGCGCAGGAATGGTACAAAACACATCGTCACGGCGCCTTATCATCCCTCTAGCAACGGTGCCGCAGAGAATGCAGTAAAAACCGTCAAAAAGGCTCTTAAAAAAGCAGTTATAGATGGTGAGCATATTGATCGAGCACTGTGCAAATTTTTACTACAGTACCGTAATACTGCACACACTAGTACGAACCAAGAACCAGCCGTTGCTATGCTCGGTCGCACTCTCAGAACACGGCTCGATTTATTACGGAATTGTACTGCCGACCACGTCGAGAAGGCTCAAGAGACACAAGTCCGTTTGAGTAAAAATAGTGCAGAACGTCACGTTGACCAAGGAGACAGCGTGCTGGTTAGAAACTATTCCAAAAACAACGCTAATAAATGGCGGCCTGGAACAGTAGTAGAACGCACCGGAGCAGTTACATACAAAATACAAACTGGTGACACTTTGTCCACTAAACATATAGACCAAATATTGCCGCTACGTAAAAGTTATCGATTCTCTATGCCTGCCGCCCTGGAAAGCGACAATGAGCCCATTGTGGAATCTGAGAGTGATCATTTGGCTGACAGCAGCCCAAATCCAGCTGAAATTGAAACTAAAGATTTGAAGCTCGCGGAAAATATTCCTGGCACTCGCGAGTGTTCCCCACCCAAGGTAAAGACTTACAATTTACGTCCTCGTCCAATTCGATCTAATCGTAACAATAAGGATTGATATATGTATTTGCCATGAGTATGCAATTCCAATATCATAGTTGTTATAAATATAGTTATAGCATTTTATATATTAAGGAAGCCATTACTATTTCATAGATTTTAAGTACTGATTTTGTTAGTATAGAAAAAAAACATTATGTATACATTATATCTTAGGGGGGAAAATTGTAATGTATGTTAGTGTAGGTGTGCAGAAAATAATATTCGATACCACCGCCACATTCATAATAAATCAGTCCATTGCTATCCGCGTTTCATTGTGCATCCTATTTCTACAACAGGTAGTTGACGTTTAGCGACAACTTTGCTGTCGCGTTCTGTGAGTGGGATTGCCGGATGCCCAATACCAATTTCTTCTTCCCATCCTTTTTCCTTCTCGCTCTCCTCCCTATTTGTTGGTCCGGCAACACATGATGATGCAGCGATGTGGATGCTCATGGGCGGCAGTAATGACTTACCGTTAGGTGACCTGTTTGCTCGTTTGTCAGACTAAGACTTGTCGCAATAAAAACAACTCCAATAATGACAGGTAAAAGAATAATTTTCCAACGTATCCATAACTTATGAGCGTCAAAAAATATTTAAACCAGGTTCTCAGGCCACACTTACAGTGAAAACTTGTGTCACATTGGCGCCCGTCCAAGACCCAGCGGTCTGAATTAAACCTTCGCATTTAATTTGGAAACAATACCGGATTATATTTTCTCTCTCTTTCTCATTTCGTGAGATTGAAGAGAAAGAGAGATGAAGGAGGCTGAAGAAATAATCGAATAAAATTTCATAATACTGAGTTTAGTCTAGACAGCGTGGGCGAAGGAACGTACATTATGTCCATATTTGTATTGATTAAGATGTTTTCAAATATATTTCTTATAAAATGTAAGTATTTTTAGTATAGTTTTTATAGATATGTTTGGTTATTGCACGACTAAATAACTGTACCCAATAAACTAGAAAGAATTAATTATATCTTAATTGGAATTTAGTAGAACAATTTGTATTTATTGCCATTGTTAATTAAACTTGCTACTATTAGCTAATACGCTAAGCTTGTATAAATAACATTAAGTAAAATTAAGTATCATACTCGCTTTCCTAAGGCTGGACACGATGATAATTATAATTAAAAGGAACTTTACTTATTCAATGTCCTTTTAAAACATACTGTTTCGCATAAACAGTATATTTTCTTAATGAATTTATTTTATTAATAAGTTACAAACATTTTATGCTTACATAACACGACACTTCTGCCTAAGAATTTTATAAGATTACTAGCTTCTGCCCGAAAACTTCGTCTGCGTGGTTAACTTTATTTGTAATCTCCCATCCCGTCCCGTCCCGTTATATCCCGCCCGCCCCGTCTCATTCTCACTAATGGAATGTAATCCAGTCCCATCTCATCCTTTTGAGTATAAAAAAGTAGCAAATATATCGGAACTATTTCTTCATCTCACGGGAACACTAAACTTTTCGGGATAAAAAGTACCCTGTATTACTTCTAATACCTCCAAGAATATGTGTACAAAGTTTCATGAGAATCGGTTCAGTAGTTTTCGCGTGAAAGCGTAACAAACAAACGGACAAACAAACAAACGTACATTCACATTTATAATATTAGTAGGTATAAACTTAATAAGCAAACAATAATCTATTATTAAGGCAACGTACTGTCCTAGTTAATCTATTTATTCACCGTGAAATGCGTGCGCGCCTCGCTGTCTGTCAGCGTAACAACGCTTGGTGCGGTAAATTGTTACTAGATGGCGCTGCACGGTTCATGCTAATATAAACTTTAAGATAATGCTATTTATATATTGCACATAAATATAGTGGCAAGATAGTGATATCCGATAGGATGGTGACCACTCCGTACTATAAGCACTTTTTTCTAAGAGACCAAGAAGTATGTCGCTCTTCGGTATCAGCCTATGTATGCGATTTTGTTGTACATACATACATAAACTCAAGTTTCTTTCCCAGAAGGCAGAGGTGGTAGTAGCACCCCCACATTTCCTTGTATGTTCTGTCCCATGATGTGATAGGGGGCGAGCCTATCGCTATATCGGGCACAAATTCCTGACTCCACGCTGTTATTGAATAAAAAAATCGCAATATAACTTTGCCCGACCCGGGATTCGAACTCGAGACCTCAGCTTTTTAATCGTACCGTAGTACAACTACGCCACCGAGGCTGTCGAGTATTTTGTTGTAGGCCGACATAATTGTGTCAATCGACAAGAAATTACTATTACTATTAAAATACTATTTATATTACAATACACTTCCTATATGAAGTTCATTGATGTCGCTTTGTCATACCTCTAAGTCTATAGCAAAACAAACATTTGCAAAAAAAAAACACTTTCTTTATATCAAAGTACTGATTGTTATCGTCGATGTTTATGTTTTTCCAGTAAGGAGGACAGCAGACAATGCCAAGAGAAAAGGACAAATTACTTCAGTCCATTTATAAAACGGCGTTGATCTCTATTTACCGTCCGAAATAAATGTATTATTTGGACACATCACTTTTTTCACGTGACAAGGGCGATTTCGCCTTATCCGGTTACTGGCAGGGTTGCCAACTTACGAAAAAATATCAAGAAACATAACCTCTTTGTTGTAATGACACTGCGTTTGAAATACGAACTTTTAGGCCTGTGACCGATTTTACAGTTCGAAAAGGTAAAATAAATTATTTATTTTGAGTACCTACACCTGAAATTCTTAAGCGCAAATTGTAGAAGGAGAGCAGGCAGACATTTGACTAAGTGGGGTGATATATTATTGGTAAATTAAAAAATATATGAGTGGTCTAAGACGTCTGTATATTTGTGTCCGGTATGACAGGTTTTTACCTGCCATATCTTTGGCAAAAATACGGTCCGTACAATCTTACTAGTAGCGAATCTACTTTATGTATCAGCCCACATATGTCCCACTGCAGTACACGAGCCACTACAATCGTAAGTACGATTGAAAGAGTTTAGGCCATATAGTCCACCACGCTAGCCTAGTGCGGGTTGGCGGACTTTACATACCGTAAAAATTACAATTCTAGCCTTATATTAGCATATCTACTTACCTCTTTGAACACAAACTTGCGTTGTTACTAATGTGTCTATATTACAAAACGACATGTTTACCCAGCCATTCATTAGAGCCAATTGGAAAGCATTACAAAGCGTAGGCATCAACAATTTATTACTATCGCGAATGTTTCTTTCATTTTTCAGTGGGAATAATAACGGTCTGTCCGTGAGAACTGCGAACACCTGGCCACTGTTGCAGGGTGGCTATGCAATCCGATGCAGGATTAGTTATCCTTTGTAAAAATACAATTTCCAATGTTCGCCTGGGGTGAATAAGTGCAGTTTGTGTTTGCTTTTGCTCCAATGTATTAGGAGATATTCTTGCACTGTAATTTTGTTTTAGCTATGTCGCTTATGGTTCGGTAATGTCTTCAGAAAATCGTTGGAGAATTTCGGTATTATGTGCTTGAGCCTCAAGTGCCTGGAAATTGGCTAAAAATTCGCTGGTTATATATCGTCAACGAAAATACGACAGTTAAGGGTCTTACAACTGAGGACGCTAAAACTACACTAACAAAGGTTGCAAGTTTAATTTAGGACATTAACGGGACACTGCGTGTTACAGAGAACTTCGATGATTTCCACACCATTTCCATTAGCAAATTAAATTAGATACAAATGGAATTATCAAAGTTTCTGACGCGGGCTTATGCCTATAAATAATAAATAAATACACCCAACAATCACATGCATAGTTCTGAGCTCACACTAAGATCGATTCTTGTGTCGTAGGTATCAGGGACTACGAGAGACTTTTCGGTCTCACAAACACCCAGAACCGAAACAAATACCTGTCGTTCACACAAACTCGGTGCGGGAATCGATCCCGCGACCTCTGGTTTTACAGCCGATAACCAACTGCGCCAGGAACGCTGTCAATCTATATATCTAAGAATACACTAACAATTTAAAACAGTATTGAGCAGTAAATAAAGAAACTCCAAAACTAGCAGCCCTAGCACGGTGCACCAATAAAAACTAGTCAACACGTTTACACAAGTAATGCTTGGGTCAACAGCGCCGATCCCGCTCGGGAATCATCCCGGAATCTTTTTTCCACTCGGCGTTTTCTTGCCGATATTCTACTTTGAATTGTGTCCAATGTTTGCTGTACTTACTGCAGTTCGTTTGAATTAAGGATAGTTTTTAGATTGATTCAGATAATTAAGAAAATTCAGTTCAAGCTTAAACTTTAATTTGTCGTCTAAAGCTTGTAGGAGAACGACCTACGTATTATATTCATCAGCAGATTTACTGTGCCTGAAAATTACGACAATCGTGCGCGCGCTTAAAGTGGATGATTTGCAATAGGTGAGAGAAAGAAAGTACCATTTTCAATGGATTATTATGGAATATTTCATGGTCTGATCATGAGAAGCCTTCAAGTAAATGCCGTTTGGATTATTTAACTGAATCATTTGTACGAAAAATGGAACGTTGTTTTATACTCATATGAATTTAAAAATCCCACATTATTCCTAGTTCGGTGAAAGGTGACATTTTAATCACCATTCCAGTCGCTGACTTGCCCACAAAGCACTTCAGCGTGTTTCGATAGTACACTTTTACTGAACTTTAAAGCCCTGAATGAAAAAATACATGAAGGCTGTCCGATAGCCGTGGCACTTGGGAAGCACATACATTACATCCAGAAGTGCGATTTGCATAATGCGTGCGCCGTGGTTGCGCCGACACGGGTAGTGTGTGCATTATTATGCCTCACTTAACTCATCCCTTCCTGGGTGCTGTATATAAAACTGTGTATTGAAATGTGGAATAATATGAGTAAGGGGCAGTGATTTGTTTTAAGTTTGACGGGTGGCATGTGTAAAAAAGACACACACTTTAGTGTTAAACAAATCTTTTTTTATATTGGAGGTTATTTGTAAAAAATGAAACATTCTTATTTTTATAGGTTTGCGTTTAAAAGTGGCAATATAAATTGCTTCTTTTAATAAAATATTTTATAATAATATGCATAAGTGGAGATCAAAATAATAATAAAATCACTCATATTAACATTTTATCATCCGAAAAATCTGACACTTTGTTCCGTCATTCGCTTAGAATGAAAATGAAAAATGGTTTTAAAAAATATAGACTTATAGAGACTTGATATGCACAAAGTTTAAAAAACAACAAATATCCTTTGAAACCCCCTACCAACAGTCACATTTTTTACTATTTTACAAAATAGAAAAATTGCTAATAAATCTCCTGGCCCTGAACGACGGAGACAGATACACCAATGTGTCACAGATGGCCCTGTTCCAGACCCGATAGTGCCTGACACCTTGAGATGGAGCATTATTCTTCACGTCCTTGCGTCACGAATTCAGATTTACCTAGTCACGTACGATTGATTTTGAAATGCTTTTAAGGATAGTATAACTAAAGTACATAAACATTGAATTACCGATTGACATTATAAATAAATAAATACACACAACAGTTACATAGTCCTGACCCGACACTATGATCGAGTCTTGTGTCGTGGGTTGTGTTATAGCTGAAGTAATTGATACAACAGTCGAAAATATAGTTCGTAGGCCACAGTACAATAAAATATGATATTGTCTTATCTACTTACTTATTATAGGTTTTTTTTAAATATTTAATCCCTAGACACATATTGCCTACATAGAGATTTATCTCAGTGCGAGAATCGAACCTATGGAATATCGGTTGCAATCACATCCTCCCATTGTGCAACAAAGCTTATAAATTACACTTTACTAAATTATTAGAGATATTTTTGTATATTTATTCTCCCTTTTCTCTGCCAATTCTATCACGCAGACATTACATAAATTACCCATACAATCAAAAGAATCTTTACAAATTCGAAACACTGCAATAAAATCCACGCAACTAACTACATCCTATTTACAGTTACCACATTATAACCATATAGGATCGTGCGGCCATTATGGGACGGCCTGTTTCATGTCACAAGTACTCGCAATCACTTCCGCCTAATATGGAAGTGGCACCGACTCGTATACTAACAAATAGGATGTACCTTAATAAATATTTTATGTTTACTGGATCAGCCCAGACTACTCTGGACACGGGACACGGGATTTTTTCATTAAGGTTTTTTTTATTGCCTTCGCAGGCAGACGCGAATGCGGCTCGCCTGATGGTAAGCGGTCACCGCCGCTCATGGACCTTCGCAACGCCAGGGGTCTAGCACAACAAAGTCGCTGCCTACCGTCAGGAGACTACTCTCTTTAAGCCTCGTTTGAAGAAGGACAGGTCATAGCGCTCAGGAAACACCGAAGCAGGGAGTTCATTCCAGAGCTTGCACGTGCGTGGTAAAAAAGAACGTTGAAAACGTACAGTCCGAGAATGGATAGTTTCATTGTGGTAAAAAGCTTTCATTTGGTGATGAAGTCATCTAAAATATGAATGGGCTCCTGGTCACTATAACGTCACTATGGCTGCTGTAAACGTATCTGGTAAAAAGGAATCTGCGTGTGAATTTAAGAACGTCATAAGTCGGTGTTAGGACAGTTTACTGGGCTGGGTTTCATGATTTCATTTCAAATGCATGGTTTTGACATTATTAAAGTAGAATATATTTTCAAGTAACGCAACTGGGCCTAAGAAAATAATCGAAAAACTGGCACAGTTCACAGTACTTGCACGCGTCCATTAGGAGCTAATAACCAACTTATGTATAGTTCTTTAATGTTTCAGCACAAAAAACAACAATTTAATGCGTTAAATAAACTTACAATCGATTAAGACAATAAAAAACAATATAGATATTTTTGGTAAATTCGTAAACAACTTTCTTAGTATTCCTAGTATTATTTCTTTCTATACATATAAATAAAAAATATCCATTGTTTTTAATAAGCTCCCGGTGGGGGTGGGGGTCGCGGGGGTGCGCAGATGCGACGGGATTACCACCCGGGACACGAGGAGCCAAATTAATTTGCCGGCAATAAATTCCGACGCTTGTGTACGAATTATGAACGCAATATAAATTATAATGTGGCCCGGCACTTATTGTTTTTGCGTTGTATTTGCGGTTGGGTAATTTACATGGGGTTTGGGGTGTCCTGCGGTATTTTTAGTTCATCCCGCACCGGTACAGGGTTGTTATCTATGGGATCTGTTCACTACGCAGATAATATAAGGATATTTTGGATAAGGTGTTAGCATTGCCATAATTTCCTTTTATGTTGATGGGATTATTGTGTTTACTAATTACTATGATAACGAAAAACCTTATAGTTTTGTTGTTATAGTACATATTTATTAGAACTAAGAGACATATCTCCACATTCATTAAAACTTAAATTCCCGAAAACAAAGTATTTCAAACGATTTGTTCGTACTTTGTCACGTTATTTACTGAATAAGCCGTTTACATTTCTTCAGAGAAAAGCAAAGGAAAAAAGGCGAGACGAGAAAAGGGGTCCGGCCTCGGGCAATCTCATTGAACAAACGGAACACGACTGACAACAGCAAAGCCGTCGCTCTTCCGACCCATTCCTACATTAGTCCAAGGTAAGTACCAAATACAGAGTAACTTGAATACTTTTAAAAACCTTTCTATACATCTGTTTTATATCATCTTATGTTAGATATAAATTAATATTTGACACTTTTATCTCAGAGCTGAGCTTTTCATCTTCAGATAAAATATATCGATTGCAAATTTGGGCCTTAGGGAGACGCACATATTTCATTCCGTCCCTTTTTTTCCTAGCCTATACTCTCCCACTGCAGGACAAAGGCCTCCATTGGCTTCTTCCACCCCTCTCTATCCAAGGCTTTCTTCCGCCAGTCCCTGCTATTGCTTATTTGAAGAACAAAAATACTTCTTTTACAAGCAACCTTCACTTTACATTTTTTTTTTTTTTTTTTTATTGCAATGAATGGCGAGACGAGCATGCCATTCGCCTGATGGTAAGCGATACGACCGCTCATGTACAGTAGCAAAACCAAACAACACCATGAATTACAAGGCAATGCTTGGAATTCCACTGCGCTCGCCATCCTGAGACATAAGACGTTAAGTCTCAATATGTCCAGTAGTTACTCTGGCTACAATGTCCTTCAAACCGGAACACAACAGCGCATTAACACTGCTGTTTGGCGGGAGAAATAGACATTGCGGTGGTACCCACCCAGGCGGCCTCTCACATATGAGAGACCTACCACCAGTAAATAACATATTAATAAACGCAATTTAAACCCTCAAACGCATCCAGGACACCGGAACCAACAGTGTCTCTCTGTGTAATATTGACAACGCGTTTTAGCTCACACAAAGCTTGTTGGAAAGCTGGAGGTGTAGTGTAAACATGAAGCTGTGCATCCATTAAACTTGCAACTTCCGTAATTACGTTTGTTTGAATTAGAACATGAGGATTATGTTTTAATGTATAACTGGTCACTGGTCAGAGGTCGGGGTTAATGGGAATTTTGTAAGTGCCAAGTTTGAAGGGTGAGGATGAAACTCGCTTTGATACGGAGATGGACTTTTGTTTTATGTAATGTATTCCGCCTGAAACTATGGAGGTGCACTACTAAGTATGAACTTTTTTTATAAATAAGAATAAAGTAGGTATCTTATAAATATGTAATATGTAAAACAGTTCAAAAGGCGAATTATTTTTGTTGATACCTATTTCTTCCGGTCAGAAGGACGTCAGCAATAATCCTTATATTTTTTCCTTACATTCCTCTCATTTTCCTTTTCAATTTCTCAAAAATATTTTCAAAAGCTGGCAACATACTACTCTTTAATTTCCATAGTCGTTGGCGATCATTTACCTTCTTCTTTACCAATAAAAATGCTACATCATCAGCCCGTTGCAGTCCACTGCTGGACATAGGCCTCTCCCAAGGTACGCCACAGAGCCCGGTCTGCTGCTTTACGCATCCAGTCGCTGCCGGCCCTCTTGTGCAAGTCACTTGACCAATATTAATTATTTATTATTCTAAATTATTTATAAGCTGCTCTGAATTTAACTGCGCTGCAACCTCTATATAATTACTGTATTGTAAACTTGTTTTGAAAAGAGCAACGCTAGAGTTTCTTGCCCGTTCTTCTCTGGCGAAAACAGCCTTGTGAACCGGGTGGTAGGGAAAAAGTGACTGAATCTAAATAATGTATCACATTTCATGGGTTCAATAAATATTTTCATTTCATCCCGCCATCTAGCCGTCCCACGCTACGTTTGCCAAATGCTACAAAACAGTCTAAAAACCCACTCAACAGTGGGTTACTTGGACCCCACAGATCTTAATTAATAAGATATAAACAGTATAGGCACTCGACGCGGCCCGTTAACTGCCAAATGTCCATGAATGGGCACTTTCAGCTGCGATTACTGGGGCTCGTAAAAAATTCAATTTAGCCGAGGACCGTCACAGATGTATCTTGAATATTATAGTTGCCGCCTAATGTTATTGTCAAATATCAGGGATATTGTTTTATGGCGGCGTGAAGTGGATCAATGTGCTAGATGTTTTTGATGTTATTATAATGTGAGTTAAGAAAATGACAAGGATAGTTTTATCAGTTCTTTTAATTAATTAGGTTTATAGCAGTGAGTGGTAACATAATTTTATGTGCTGGATAATTTAAAAAATCATTAGTTAATGTATGGATATTCAAGTAAAAAATATTTGAAGTTAATTCCCAGGCTGCTAACTTTATCAGGGGATAAGAGAGATCTAAACAGACGTTATTAAAACGACCAGATATAAAATCGTCATATGAACAGAGTCCTGCGTAACGTACTTAGCTTTGTAATAAGGGTACAAGAATCACGTAAGAGAGTAATAAAATGTCTTTTTTTTATTTTGGTGTTATGTCATAATTGATTCAATAAAATTCTCACGTGATACGCGTGAAGGACGCGACGGCGAACACATGTTTAGAAATTTTGTTTACCTGAAACAAACAAATTTAAACATTAACATCAATAAATATTATTAGTTATGTAATCATGTTCATGACAAGTATAAATAGAAAACATATAATAATTACAAAAATAAATAAATACACCAAAACTCCCATAGTCCCGACCCAGGAATAAGAAACTACGAATTTTTTTGGTCTCTATTGAAACTTGGTGGCATACATCTGGTTTTAAATCGAGCTATTCTGCGTATATGCTGTAAAACGAGTCGCCGCGGATTTGATCCTCGTACCAAGAGCAAGACTTGTGTGATCATACGTATTTGTATCGGTTCTAGGCATTGTGAGATCTATTTTATTGCTGTGAATGGCGAGACGGGCATGCCATTCGCCTGCAGATATTAGCGATGCGACCGCTCATGGGCTGTAGCAAAATTAAACAACACCATGCATTACAAGATACAAGATGATACCCACAAGATGGTCAGACGACCTGGTAAAGGTGGCGGGACGTCGCTGGATGCAGGCTGCCTCCAACAGGTCACTGTGGAAATCATTGGGAGAGGCCTATGTTCAGCAGTGGACATCCTTTGGCTGATGGATGGATGGATGGATGCATTACAATGCAATGCTTGAAATTCTACTGCGCTAGCCATCCTGAGACATAATATGTTAAGTCTCATTATGTCCAGTAGTTACTCTGGCTACAACGTTCTTCAAACCGGAACACAACAGTGCATTTACACTGCTGATTGGCGGGAGAAATAAACATTGCGGTGGTTCCTACCCAGGCGGCCTCTCATATATGAGAGACCTTTAAACAACAGTTCAGATGTTAAAGTTTTTTAGCTTTTAATACCGATTTCACTAGACTTGCCTCTTACTTTATAGTCAGGACTACATACTAATGAAACATTTATAATAAAAAAGGATCTTTACAAAAATTTAAAAGTAATTCTCAATAATTAACGTACATGAGTAACATCGTATGATATGGTATGACAGGTAAACTTGTTTGAACAAGTAACACATTTTTCTCGACAAAAACACACGTCCGCTGGTTCGTCATCGATATTAATATAGAGTGCATGTGTGTTGCTGTTTTAATGCAAATAAGACATTTTGCATTAAAAGTAAAAGGCTTTAAAATGGAATTAAACGCATACGATGTAAATATATCGAAACATTATTAAAGATTTCTTATATTCCCGCCTTGTAACGTAAATAAATTGTGTGCAGCAACAAAGAAGTCCTTTAAAAGTTAAATTCTAGTTCATAACTTATTTACCTACATCATATCAAAAACCCTATTAATTCTTTTTAGTTTTAATTTATTTAAAAAGCATATTTTTCGTCAATATAACTTGTTAGTCTTGTGTAAAATACGCTACTAACATTATGTAAAGCAGCAATTAGACTTTTCTTGTAAATTGTGGAACTTGCGTTTCCCGCGACGTACATACGTGCATGCGAGCACGTGCGCGGCCTTGGTGCGGTGCATTCGCAACACGTGACCTTGCGCCGCGCCCCGCTGTGACCCCGCCGCAATCACCACCCGAGGTGCATCTTTATACTACTCTATCAGCCCATATACGTCCCACTGCAGGGCTCGAGCTTCTACAATCGAGAGTGCGATTGGGAAGGGTTAGGTCATATAGTCCACCACGATGGCCTTGAGCGGGTTGGCGGACTTTACATACCATAGAAATTCTTGCAAATCGCTATAGTATGCAGCTTTCCTCACGATGTTTACCTTCACTGTTATAGTGCGTGGCGATTGACTTTCAATACACACATGACTCCGACAAGTCAGCGGTATGCCCTGGGATTTGAACCCGCGACCACCGTGAACATATTGGTAGCCGCGTCTAGTCTACCAACAGGCTACCACGCACTTTATACTACAGGTGCTGTATTTCGGAACGAAACTACACGGGATAACACAATAGATACTTTATTTGTCTACCAAGGGACCAAAAAGTCCTAACTATATTTATCATCGAACATTGAGACCAAAGTCTTATAGTTTATTAATATATACAATGTACTAGTGGCGGTACTTCCATACAAGCCCAAAAGCCCGGCTTGCCCTACATGATACGAATATACTCCACACTGAACACTAACCATTACATTTAATACAATACAGTCATATAATAAAAAAAGTCTACTTTTTGAATTTACCGCGCCGCCGCGCTGGTGTCGAGCCGCGCCGTGTCGCAATGAAGCGTCTGCGACGGAGCGCCCGCCGAAGCGCGCGCCGCGCCGCGTAATGAAATACTTAATTCAATAATTAAATAGAACTTAAAAAGACGGAACACGCGGCACATATATCTGTCCTTGTCTCTCTCGTGTGCTTTTACGAGGCTTCTGGCAATTTGGGATCTGTGGCTCGCACATCGGGCGAAATGCTACTACACGATCGCAACGAATGTATAGCTATAGATATTTTGTATAGCAATTTCTATAAGACGATATGCCCGGCTTTTTGTGATTAAACATCGTACGTTTCATAGTCGTCACGTTATTATTTGCTCAGTAAATTATGTTTGTTGTTATTAATTGATGTTGGTTGCTTTTTGAAATTATTTTATATATATTTTTTTAGTACAAATAATGAAGTATGTATTCATATATTTTTTAATAAATTATATTTATATGTCGTAATGTTTATTTCACGGTTTTTGTGTTATTTATAGTTTTTGATATTGAATGAGTTGCATTGTTTCCTGTGATGGTTTGTGTGTGCTGTGGTTTGTGGTGGTGAAAGTGTTCATTACCGTTAAAAAATTGAATTCATTCAATTATATTAAAAAAGAAACTTCCGCGAATCCAATGCCGGATTTGTACACATTTTATTAGTTCAGTTTACAAAACTACGTATTTTGATTTCTACATGTTATCCTTTAAATAGGTTATTATACAATCGTGTTTCATATGTTTTAAATGTTTTGAATATAATGTTTTAAATTTAAAATAAATTAGTTCGTCATCTCAAAAGACATTCTATTACTTGTAATTCACAAAAATATGGATGTACTCATAATAATACCGAAATTTCTGTCCACAATTTCGGTAACTTTAAAACACGGCACCACATTAGCTATTGTTGTGCTATTGTAATGCCGGGTACTAAAAATGCAATAAAAAGTTACCGATGTATGTCCACAAGCAATCTATATTTGTTTTAATCCTAATATTGATTGTGTGATTGGTCTGCCGACGTAAATTCATTTTTTTCGTTCTTAGTAACTTTGCGTAAGTAAATCAGTAGGTATTAAACCTAAAAAAAACTCGGTGGCGTATTTGTACTAAGGTGTGGTAACAAAGCTGAGGTCTCGGGTTCGAATCCCAGGTCGGGCAAAGAGATATTGGATTTTTCTAATCATTATCAGCCCGGAGTCTGGAATTTGTACCTGCTATGGCGATAGGCTCGCCCCCTATCACATCGCGTGACGGAACTTACAAGGCAAAATGTGGATGTCCTGGTGGCGCCTGTGCCTACCCCTTCTGGGATAGAGGCGTGAGTCTATGTATGTATGTATGTTAAACCTAAAAAATATTGGGCTTGCCCTAGTCCAAAACCCTAGGCACGCCACTGCAATGTACACACTAGTAAGAAATAATGATATTTTCATAGTTGATACGTACGTTTATTAAGAAAAATTGTAGACACACCAACATTTAAGGCCCCAGAGAGCAAGACGTGCGTCAAGGATATTCGAAAATATTAAGGAATTTTGGTTCCATTGTTCTGAAATAGATTCCAGTAATTCCCGTACAGAAGACTCTCAATAACATCTATTCATAGGACTTTATCTATGGGGGAATACCCGGATAGTAATATTAATGACTGTTTTATCAGGTCAGTTGACCATCAATTAGTTCTTGAACGGGGAATCACTTTAGTCGTTTTTTATTTATCAATGACTTGCTTGAATACTGCATTCTAGCTAGCCCATTGAGGAGGATAAAGGAGGGTCAAAAATATATAAAACAGTGTAGCTAGAGTAAGCGAGCCATGAAGATATTAACATTAAACAGATTTTTTTTAACTGTAGTCTTTCATTAACGGAAATCCTCATCTCAAAGCAATAATAATAATAAATAAATACACCCAAAAGTCACATACATAGTCCTGACCCCACATTAAGATCAATTAAGTCTTGTGTCGCAGGTATCAGAAACAACGAGAGACTTTTCGGTCTCACAAACACCCAGACCCGAGACAAATATTTGTGGGCATCACAAACATTTGTCTCGGTGCGGGGATCGAACCCGCGGCCTTTCCTTTCGCAACCGGCGACTAACCAACTGCGCCACGGAGGCTGTCAACTATTAATGATGACGGAGGATTTCAATATTTAACTCAAAACTTCAGAGATCAATAAATAAGTCCAGTGGAGGGCCCATCTGATTTAAGATCACACGAGGTACCTCAGTAATACCAAACGTTTCATATAAGAATTAATTTTCAAATCAACGATACCGGCGAATACGTTCCCATAAGCAATAATAAGGCTCGTTAACCTGTCACCGTATTGGTGAACAAATAAAAGAGGCCATTCACAGCCGAATGCTACCAAAACAACATCTGTACCGGAGGACTACACCTGTTTAAATACTAAGGAAACTCGGTTTCTACGCGTTCTTGAAGTCGTAATATTGTCACTTTTATTTAGATTATTATGAGCTATTAGTGAGTGGTGAGCACGAGCCCTACAAAAGGTTCAATAATGATTTGTTGCAACAGCTATAAGATCATTTGTCAGGCAGAGCCGCCACCAGGACACCCACATTTCGCCTTGTTAGTTCCGTCCCACGATGTGACAGGTGACGCGCCTATCGCTATATCGGACACAGATTCCTGACTCCGGGCTGATAATGAATAGAAAAGTCCAATATCACTTTGTCCGATCCGGGATTCGAAACAGAGACCTCAGCTTTGTAACCGTATCGTAGTACAACTATGCCATCGAGGTAATCACACAACAAATTGCTATTTCTTTAAACAAGCATTGAATACCATACGAAAAGCTACTTTCGATTATTACCATATCAGTCACATAAAATTAGGAAATATAAGGCTAGACAAAATTAACTTTTACTGATTCTTAACTCTCCCGCTAACATACTGAGGCGGAAGTTCGTTAATTCGTCCTAGACATGTATGAGGACGGACGAAACCGTGTCGGGCAAGAATTATCATATTTACTAGCGTTCCGACTGATTACTTAAACATAAAAATATTATTTTTTAATGTATGTGAAAGAGATGATTATAAGCCTGATAATAATTCAACTATCAATCAATTAAATCAAGAAATGACAGTAAACACCTTCGGCCTTTTTATAGACATTTTTCGAACCCATTATAGTTATCGAATGTTTTGTCTTCTTCGCTCGAACTGAATTCAAAAGTCGTTCGAAAGGGACAAAACATTCGGTAACTAAAATAGGTTTTAAAACTGTCTATGAATAAAGCAGCATGGGTTTACATTTGGCACGTTTTTATAGAGTTAAAAGAGGCATATTTTTAACGTTACACCGTGTTTGAATAACCAAGTAAATACTTACGGTCATATTGGTTAATAGGTTTATGATCTGACTATGAATAAGGTAGCATAGTGAGTAATGCATATAAAAATTCTTATAGCGTTATTCCACCTCATTACAATCAATATATTATAAACAAAAAGTTTATAAAATACATATGTATATATGTATGTATTGTGTGGACATGTCTGCCAAATCCAAGGTCGGAGTTCAACGACCGTGATAAACTTGCAATGATTGTCACGGCCCGCGTATAATATATCGCTTCATTTGATAAACGACGAATTTTCCCATTAATTATTCATAATTATGTGTAAGAGTCGAGAAATATATTGTTATATTCCTTTATCGTATGAATACCAAGTATTTTATTCTTCGTATATTTAAATAAATAAATAAATAAATACACCCAACAGTCACATACATAGGTCCTGACCCCACACTAAGATCGAGTCTTGTGTCGTGGGTATCAGAATCTACGAGAGACTTTTCGGTCTCACAAACACCCAGACCCGAAACAAATACCTGTGGATCACACAAATATTTGTTTCGGTGCGGGGATCGAACCCGCGGCCTCTCGTTTCACAGGCGGCGTCAAACCAACTGCGCCACGTCAAACCAAATGTATTGAAAACGTATTGAAATATTCGAAAAACAATATACATTAAATTACCGATTTATTCTATGAATAAGCCTAAGGGTTTCTGTCTACTACAACGTCAATATTTTAAGTTAGATACATCATCATCATCAGCCCTTCTGCGTCCCCTGTTGGACATATGCCTTTCCTTTAGCACGCCACGGGGCTCGATCTTCAGCCCATCGTGTCCAACCGATACATTAATAGTACGATAATACATACATACACAAACAATACATACATATACAAACTCACGCCTTTATCCCCGAAGGGGTAGGCATAGACGCCACCAGGACACCCACATTTCGCCTTGCATGTTCCGTCCCATGATGCGATAGGGGCGAGCCTATCGCCATATCGGGCACAAACTCCTGACTCCGGGCTGATAATGAATATAAAAATCCAATATCACATTGCCCGACCCGGGACTCGAATCCGAGACCTCAGCTGTGTAACCGTACCGTAATACAACTACGCCACCGAGGCAGTACGATAATAGTTATAATACATTACAGTGTAGATAACTAACATTATCTTAGTACTATACCCACAACAGCCAAAGTCGAAAAACGCATATTTCTCAATCACTAAAATTTGAGTAAGCTCAACTCACAGTGTCCTCTTAAGATCGTGTTGAAACATGTCTAATGAGTATTGTGACGTCACAACACCGTAGTTAGCATAGGAAGCCGTACGTGTATGGATTTCACGTTCAGTTTACTCTATTTACTGCGTGGAAAGACAATTATGCTGAGTAAAGTCATTACTGTATCTGTTTCTATTTCTAATTAGATAAGTCGTAAGGTACGAGGCTCGGTTTATTTGTGTAGTCTTCTCTTATGTTGTTACTGGGACTCCTTTCGGACAATTTATACTATAATCGAGGTATGAAAAAAAGACGTTAACAAAACAAACGTTTTAATCTCTTTTTTTGTAATTAACAGATTAATACAAGACTTATTTGTAATTATGGTATACTTTGTCTGCAATTTTTTGTTGATCTGCGATTTGTTAACATATACATAACTGTTCAATTTTATAGCCAACCTTACAATTACTAGTTTGATTTAACAATTCAATGCGCCACAAGTGAAATTAATAAAATATTAAGTGATTTAAAACTCATCTAAGAAAACCACCCAATCACCACATCCAAAGGTTGGTCCAATCCCTGTGACGTCACTCGATCGACTCCCGCCCGAGTGACTACGTGACTCACAGTAGCGGCCAATGTCATTGCCAAGTTCGTTCATCGGCACATTAATATACGAACAGGTGACATTATCGGTCACGTATGCAGTAGATAAGGATAGTCTTCGAATTCCCTCCACCGTTCTTACGTAACCCGACCTCGTGATAAGGGCACTTGGAACTATAAAGAAAGATTTATTCTCAGAGGACGGCCTTGCGTTGTTTTTATGGCATTTTAAAATAGATTACGCTTTTTATAATCGCCAATGTTTGTTGTTTTGTGATGTAACGTGCAAAGAAACGTGATGATTAATATCAGTCTTAAATAATTTCGATAGTGTTTATCACATGAAACAGCAAGTTGTTTGTGACTAAATGATTGTTATTAAATGACTGTCAATTTTCTCTGTAACTATGTTTCTGGAATAATATTTCAAGGCTGTTTTGATGACATGACAGTAAAACGCTGCTCCAACAAATTACACATCTAAAATGTTGCACGAGTAACAAAAAGGCCGAGGCGTAACACTATGGTTCCTTATTAGAACAAGTTGTGTATGTCGCACTGTCACTGCGACACCGTTAAAAAAACCCGATGACGCGAGCTGTCAGTTTGACAGTGAGGCGCTGTCACCGGCGCGTAATGAATACAAATGGTTTGAAAACATTATCAGCAACTGTATACGCGTCGTGCAGTGAAATGCCAAAAACTGGGCGCTAAACGATATAAATCATTTTATGTAACCCGTTTTTTATACGTTATGTAAGTTTGATAAAAACACGCATTGACGTTCACGTATCACGCTTGGATGGATGTGTTTGTTTTCATTTTGTGTTGGATGTTTCGTAATTCGGTATGGGATGGTTTTAGACTATAACATAAATTCTTCTCTCAATTTAAAAAAAAGAGCAATGCCTGGGAAAATTTTCGTAAAACCACTCACGTGTCAAGTTGACATTCGTTTGTCCAGACATTTGTAACTCTATCCGCTCTGTGCTCCTTCTAATTTTAAGTTTCAATTACAAGCACATTTTTTATTTGACATTCGCCCAAATACTGGAACGCAACTTAAATATAACTTGCGCTTAACTACGTTAATCCCGATTAAATGTACTGGCTAAGTGAGCCGTGCGCTGTTAAGAGCAACTTATTATTTGAATGTCGTTCCAGTATTCGGGCGTAAGTCTTTTATTGTATTTGATGGCATTCGGTAATAACAAAGCTTAGTGCCTAATCAGCTTAGACCTGAAGATACTTAACAATATTTTCTTTATAAAACTCAAGTACCAAACCGGCCAGCTCAGAAATATATTTTTGTTTTATTTCTCATAATTGTTCGCGATGCATCAACTAACTTAAAGAGCCACTTATATGAGGAGTGAACTCCGCACAATCGTTTGAGAAATAAAAGAGAAATACCCGCCACTTGTACCGGAAGCGGAAGTGAAATTCCTCGGACTCGCCGGCGACTTGCAGTGTTGTTTACGTTTACGAGTATTGTTTAGTTGTTATCTGTTGGATTCGTATTGTGTAACGGCTTTTGATATTGCCAATTGAGGATTTTATCGAATACGTCTTTTTTGCTTTAAAATATTTACGGGTCAGTATTGTTAGAATCTGTTCTTTACTGGTAAAGAACGCCAGGCAGTTCACAACAGGAGAATAGCGTTGTCTTCTTTTTTTCTATTTATATTTCTCTGACTGTAAGGAAAACGGAGTCTGAACATAAAAAGCTTTGATAAAATCTAATTAAAAAGTAATAAACTAAAATTTTCCATTTCGGTTTATATGTCATCGAAAACACGTTTGGAAATAATGCGTATATAAAAGTCCAATATTAAATAACTATATCTCTTACCACCAAACGTCTTGAGACAAAACATCTATGAACCTCTGGCTTAGAGTTAATCCTTTACGTACATTCACAATTTTATTACGCCAGAGGTCGAGAAGATAGCACGAAAAACATGCAATTATATAATTTGTTTGTGCGAAGCGTGGTGCGGAGTGTAAAAGTAGAAAGTTTGATAAGTGGGTATCAGTGGTCGGCAACAATGGCGATAAATCGATAGACCGCGAGGCCACGTCGACGGCACACCACTCGCGAATCTACTGTTTGTTCTTTTGACTGTTATTTTTTTAAACTTTTGGAATTCTACCTCATTTGTCCCCTAGTTAGAGATGACATTAAATACTCATTTCGGAAATGGAATAGACCTGGCAGCCTGCGCATAGGTTTATAAATTTTAAATTTGGAATATTATAAAATAGACAATAAGTTTTTTAAATCTTTTGGAAATAGAGAGGTCTGTGTGGTTTGGTACATTGGAATTTATAGTTAACTTTTTAAATAATATTAGAATTATTGTGTTATCACAAGCTATAGAATATTTACTGTCAAATATAAGTACCCCCGACTCCTCAAGGATTTCCACCAGCAACACCACCGACCAACATTTAGTAACTTGTGCAACTTTATCACAATATTGTCTCTTATGGTTGATAAATAACTAAACATAGCAAAGTAAACCCAGGGTATAAACATAGTATTGAAAATAAAAATAAAAAATCTTTACAATACACAATAAGCAGATAGGAGATAGTTTTCACCTGATAAGCAGTTGTATGATAAACACTTGGTTACATAAACAAGACGAAAATGGCTTTCGAAAGTAGGATTATAGATTAGCGAATGACCTTTTTTGTAGGACATTTATTACGAAAATAACAAATCGTCACGCGTAATATGGACAGCGACAATAATATACAGCATGCAACTTTCATGATTTTACATAATATAACTCTTTATTTTGCCAAACACACGAACGGCTCATCTTATAACCGCTGTTCATGAACAACAATAATATTTTGATTGTATGAACGTTACCGGCCTATCAAAATAAATACACCCAACAGTCACATACATAGTCCCGACCCTACACTAAGATCGAGTCCTGTGTCGTGGGTATCAGACACTACGAGAGACTTTGGTCTCACAAACACACAGACCCGAAACAAATGGAAAATATAATCGAAGGAAAATAGACGATAGGCAGAAAAGTGTACTGAGCCGTAAATTATTGGTTCAATTCATCGACTGAATATTGCTAAGTAATTTCACATGAGTTTTTCTGTGACATAGTAGTACCGTACCGGTCTAGCCGTCCCATTCCGACACCAATGTACAACAATACAATGGTAAAACTTTAAAATCTACATCGCACAAATTATATTCAGTTATTCCATGAGTCAGTAATCGAACCTGCTGTAGTTAGTAGCAAGGCCGTACTGTGACGTCATCGGTCACGGCGCACTGGGTGGCTGGTACGCGCCAGTGCCCCCAGTAAGGTCTAGACGACCCTCCAGAGCTAGGTCATAGTTTGAACCTAGAATCTAGTACATCGTTGTATTGCGGGTATAATATTTGTTTTATATTTTATTTATTCATTACAATCTTTATTATACACAAAAAAGCAAAAAAAAAGAAAAGGAGTACAATTGGCGGTGTTATCGCTTAAAGCAATGTCTTACAGACAAATCCTGGGATGGAATTAAAAGGAGAAAGAGAGGGCAGTGTAAAAAATAAAGAATGGAAACTAAATAGCAATATTAAACAATCTTTATATTATAAAGCAAGGTTTTGTTATCCACTGCCTTCGTGGCGTAGTTGGGAAAGATGGTTGTGCAACGTGAAACTGCGGGTTCGATTCCCGCTCCCAGACAAATATTTGAGGCATCCATAAGTATTATTTGCTCGAGTGTTGTGAGACAGAAAAGTCTTGTAATTTGTATTCTAATGTGGTCAGTTCTGTTTGTGATTTCTGGGTTGCTATTAATGTCACAGAATTACTCAATGCTCTTAATAATACATATATTTAGGTTAATCGCACACGTAGGTATGATCTCACATAAACGTAACCTTATTATAGTAAATAAATAAATAAATACACCCAACAGTCACATACATAGTCCTGACCCCACACTATGATCGAGTCTTGTGTCGTGGGTATCAGTAACTACGAGAGACTTTTCGGTCTCACAAACACCCAGACCCGAAACAAATACCTGTGGATCACACAAATATTTGTTTCGGTGCGGGGATCGAACCCGCGGCCTCTCGTTTCACAGGCCGGCGTCTAACCAACTGCGCCACGGAGGCTGTCTGTATTATAGTAAATATAATACGATAAAAAAACCAATTTCAGAAAATAAATATACAAAAAATATTCCACATTCATAATTACCCAACCTTGGAACCGTATGCAAGACCTCACGTTTCGCAGCATACATATTTCCTCAAGACAAAAAGCATCTTTCAGAAAAACCGGTGTCATTAACCTGATATTCAATTAAAATATTTTAACAGCTATTAGCGAAATATCTCGAATAACAACCGCTTTATGCAAAAACTTAATCTGAAAATAACATTCTATAAATATTTCATCGAAAATATGAACCTATTTTTATCGCAAATTTACTGGTACTTGGTAGATATCTCATATGTGAGAGGCCGCCTGGGTAAATCGGAGAAAACTTTATTAACTAAGAGAGGTTCAATTACCCAGTCATGTTCAGCAGTGAAGTATTTATGATTCTTATATGCAAACATGCAAAACATACATACATACACTCACGCCTCTTTCCCAGAAGGAGTAGGCAAAGGTGGAAACAGAACACCCATGCTTCGCCTTGTATTTTCCGTCCCACGATGCGATAGGGGGCAAGCCTATCGCCATATCGGGCACTAATTCCTGACTCCGGGCTGATACTGATAAGAAAAATACAATAACACTGGCGGACCCGGGACTCGAACCCGAGACCTCAGCTTTGCAATCATACCGTAGTACAACTGCGCCACCGAGGCTGTCGGGAAACATGCAAAACATGATCCCAAACTGATTCCAATATATTCTAAAAGCATCAACTGTATGTAAACATGGAAACTATCTCTCACCAGACAAACATAGCCGACGGTAATCACAACAATTTCCTCGCAATTTAGTTGATTGATATCATTCAATCTATGCGTATGGGTGGATTGTATGGGGAAAATTGACAGGCAATTACATCGATCCGCGTTCGGGTTGTTTGTGAATCCGGTTAAGTACTCGGTAAGAAGCGTAATTTTATATTAAGATTTACCCCTCGCTCTGGTAGCAACCGGCACTAGGCCAGCGTGGTGGACTATACGGCCTAACCCCTCTCAATCGTACTTTCGATTGTAGAGGTGGCCCGTGCCCTGCAATGGGCTGATACAGGAACTGATGTGTTTTGAAAATCGTTTAATACTTTTTAAAATTGTTTCACATTAATAAAAGATGTATTGAAATTTGAATCGTGATTATTTTCATTTTAATTTTTTCGTCGCCTGACAAAAAAAAGATGTTTTTGATGACACAAAAATGTTTCGCGAATATCGAATCTTTTCTTCTTCTTTCACATGCCGCTGTTAACCCTGCGTAGCCTGTCAAAAACGTCAATAAAAACTGTCATCTAAAAAAGAGCCTTATGAAGAAGTTCTTAGGCCCACATTTCTGCTACACCATAAAGCAATGTAACTTTGCTGACCCAAGTGATTCCCCCTTCCTTTAACCATCGATAAGCTGGAGCTTGTGGTACAGAGCTATGCTGGTATAAGCACCGGCGGTATCTCATTACACTTGTTACTTAGCCAAAACACATATAATTAAGTGAATTTCTGTTTGTTAATTCAGGTTAACTAGGCCAGCGTGGTGGACTATATGGCCTAACCACTCTCAATCGATTCTCTCGATTGTAGAGTAGGCCCGTGCCCTGCAGTGGGACGTATATGGGCTGATATAGATAGATAGATATAGAATTCAGGTTAAGGAAGGAATTTAATAAATGTTTTTATTATTATTATAACTGTACTATATCTGCCCATATACGTCCCACTGCAGGGCTCGGGTGTCTTCTATAATCGAGAGTACGATTGAGAGGGGTTAGGCCATATAGTGTACCACGCTGGTCTAGTGCAGGCGATACACCAAACCATACAAATGAAACTCAATAACCCATTCCGAAAGATGTTACAAACTAATACAGTTAAACAAAGCGGTATCTTTATTACAGAATATTAGCATAAACCCAAAGCGTTACATAATAATTCACAGTGACGCCGTGGGGCGCGGTTAATTAACTTTTAAGATATTCCATTTAACCAGATTTTACTTGGTACCTATACAGTAAGTATGGAGTTAATTTCAACGCCTAGTAGAATCTCTGTAGAGCCTCTGCGAATATGGTTTGGGTATTGGTATTTAAGATAGATCCCAGGTTGAGTTTAAAAAAACTAAAATTTCGAAATAAGCAAAGGCCATATCAATTATAAAACAAATACATAAACTTAAGCTACTTTGCTGGCAGATTCAATGCAAATCATAATGGTTTCTTAGATTTACGCGAATGTTACACATTGAAATAAAACTATTTTTACGGATTTTATCGGGAAAAAAAAAAAAAAAAAAAAAAAATTAAACCAAATCGCGATAAAATCCGTAAAAATAGTTTTATTTCAATGCAAATCATTTAGTCACGCGTAAGAACAAAATATTAGTTCCTAAGTTCATCACTGCCTGACCCTCCAGAATCGTGGCGTGATACCAGACTTCAATTAACACTTACACTTGGAAACTTTCAACCCGTTTTACAAACCCCTCACTGGTTGGGGGGTGGCACCCCTCACCCCGAAAGCTCTCAATTATTCCTGCCCACTCGGCTGAAATAAGTAATTTCAATTTTTTCAATTCTTTATTACTTGAAGTAACAGTTTGTTAACTCAGCTTACTTATTAACGAAGATAAAAAAATAAGTTACGATAAAAGTGTTTATTCATTACCATTTGACCTTCGTGGCGCAGTGGGTTCAAAACAGACTGTGAAGTGGGAGGCTGCGGTTCGACTCATTACACCGAGGCAAAATTGATCCACAATATTATGTTCTTTGCGTGTGAACGATCCTAAAACTTCAAGCCTTTCACAACTATCAATGCACATGATAGAAGACATTTTCTTTGAGTTCGTAACTATATAGGTATTAAATTACAGCCATATTATAAAATTTTGTTCAAAAAATTAACACTGCATTCTATCTATCTATATCAGCCCATATACGTCCTACTGCAGGGCACGGGCCTACTCTACAATCGAGAGAATCGATTGAGAGTGGTTAGGCCATATAGTCCACCACGCTGGCCTAGTGCGGGTTGGCGGACTTACATTTTTAACATTCTAACACTGCATTATCAACATAAATACATTTACTACACAAATATGCGGTTTGATTTCAATTTCGATTAGCCGAAACATTAAATTTTCCAATACAATGTACTACGATTCCAGCAATTCTATTCAACATTACATTTGAAATAGGCGCAATAGCATCATATAGCTTCATAGTCAGACAAATTCATGGTCGCCCGTGCTGCAGAAGGACGGATTTACGGGAGGGGAAAAGTAATGCTGTAGCGCAGTTGGTTAGACGCCGGTTGTGAAACGAGAGTCCGCGGGTTCGATCCCCGCACCGAGACAAATGTTTGTGAGGCCCACAAATATTTGTCTCGGGTCTGGGTGTTTGTGAGACCGAAAAGTCTCCCGTAGTTTCTGATACCTGCGACACAAGACTTAACTGATCTTAATGTGGGGTCAGGACTATGTATGTGACTGTTGGGTGTATTTATTTATTATTTTATTTATTTATTATTTTAGCGGTAAATACGCCATTGATTGCAATATTTATTAATCATATCGATTAAATAACTACGATTCATCTGGTAATAAGTAAAGTATATAAATGAATATAAAAAAATACACGCAACAGTCACATACATAGTCCTAACCCCACATTAAGATCAATTAAGTGTTGTGTCGTGGGTATCAGAAACTACGAGAGACTTTTCGGTCTCACAAACATCTCGGTGCGTGGATCGAACCTGCGACCTCTCGTTTATCAGTCTGTGTCTAACCAACTGCACCACGAAGGGTGTCATTAAGTGCAACCCAAAGATAACATACACTGGCAAGAGATGATTAACTATCTCAGTACACGCCAAATCATTGTTACAATAGGTAGGTCGTGGATGAAGGTGTCAATCTATAGTATGCCCGAATCAAACTGAATTAATTAGGGCTTTGAACAAAACTATTGGCATCTAACAATCAATAACGTGTTAGCGGATTGCGCGAATTGTTTCAATTTCGGCGGAATTTTCGCGGAAAACGGTTAATGCACTAGTTATATTAAGTAATCCTGATGTTGGTTTTGTAATGTAGGTACTTGGGGCGAAGTATAATTAATATTACGAATGTTTTAGTGAAATATTGAGCTACATATTGTTTTTAAAATTTAAGCAATGGTAGCTGATCATTATTTGGCACTTAGTAGCATGAATCGCTATGAATTAATTTACAACACTACCAATTTTTCAATGCACGCCTTGGTATGTTACTGAGTTTTATCACACATTTTTAAAATCCTTTTCATACAGAGCAATCCGACTATAGCTCGCAAAACAATAAGCGTTCACAAACCGCACCAAATAAACATGGCGAACTGCGTAATTATGCAAATGCATTTAAAATGCGCCATTGTCTCACACCACGTGGAGAACACGCCAATTACCAGGGGGTACTTACTGCTTCTAGTAGGTCCTTTGGACTAGGCTGGAATATTGTACACCAAGCGAATAGTTTAATAAGCTTATTTGATGGAACATTTCGTATCGTCACTTTTAAAATTGTCGATGCAGTGAGAGGATGATTCAAATTTTTTTCCATTATCTTAAGATTGTAATTAAGACAAAGACTTCTTCTCACTGGTGGATCCAGCTTCTTCCCATTTTCTATTAAACTGGCGCACAGAAAATCGAACCAGGATACATACATTGATCAAGGCAGTTCACTTGTGTTGTACATTTCCACAAGCACATTGTCTTTACCATAATAACTTTGTGAACCAACTGGTGCAGTAATAAATAAATAAATACACCCAACAGTCACATACATAGTGCTGACCCCACACTAAGATCTAGTCTTATATCGTGGGTATCAAAAACTACGAGAGACTTTTCGGTCTCACTAACACCCAGACCCGAAACAAATATAACCGCCGGCACGGATCTTGAGCGCTCGGCGACAGAGTGGGGATTGCTTTGCGCATCGTGAACTTAAGGACAAAATAAATGAATGAATTGAACAAACGCAATGAATGAATTAGGCATAACAACAATATGGCGTTGCGTAGTGAACCAATCACTGGCCGATGCGATAATGCCCCCGCCCGCTTACTTCATCATACCTCTAAAGAGACCCAAAAATCGACATCTGCGCAAGTAACGGCCAGCGCTCAAGATCCGTGCCGGTAGTTATACCTGTGGATCACACAAACATTTGTCTCGGTGCGGGGATCGAACCTGCGACCTCTCGTTTTACAGACGGCGTAACTAACTGCGCCACGAAGGCTGTCAATATAGGCAGTGGTAGGATATGTGTTAGACGCGAATATCAATACAATAATGTCACCCCACGTACTGAATAACGTAAGTAAGTGTCTTGTAACGGATTCAGCATAATTTTGCCCATTCTAACTGAACTGACTACCCACCTACAGGTTCATTGTAATCGCTTTATATACAGTATAAAAAATACCACAGTTTCCAAGCTTCATAATTCTACATTATAAAATTCTGAACCCAAAGAGATTCATCTTATATGAAATTAGTTTGCCCAGCTAACTAAAAACTGACAAAGGTTTAATATCAAGTTAAGCCCCGACGTTGTCATTGTGAATTATTGTATTTAAGGTATGTTAATATTCTGCTTAATAGTCATCCAGATGTCTTCAAGACAGTAATGAAACTGGGTATTACTTTCAATTACTTAATAATACCTGTGATAATACGGTGGATTTGAGTTGTGTTTCTGTATTTAATTATTAATTCTCGCTTAGTGTATACTGCTTGTATAATAATTGTGATATTTCATTAAGTAGCTCTTTTATTTTATACAATAATCTTTATTACGCTTTCGTTGTTTGCAAGGCCCTACATGGTGTTATGGGGAGCGATAAGAAAGCAAAATACTAGTCTTCATATATTAAAAACATAATTTTTTGAACCAATAAACGAATTCGAAAAATCTAATCTTTGATTTACAGTTCCACATTTCATACGTCCGGTAGACCTCACTTTTATAATGATTAATATACTATGTATTGTACTAAAACAGCCATTTCATGTCATATATGGCGTATGCATACAGAAACGTTTACGAGGTTTGCACGACAAAACCGCTGAATTGATTTAGCTCCATTAAAATTTGGTCCGAGTTGATAGGTGCTCGTTTGTCATGCACATGTTGACAACACTAATGCATGATCCAGATTCGGCTCCAGAACGAACATTCTACAGCAAACGTATATTATGTTGCATTATAGTAATATTTATTTTAAAAAGTCACACACGTAATTCTGACACCACAGAGATACGAGTTTTTGTAATACTTCGAGAGAAAAACTTGAGACTTTCAGGCTCACAACAACCACACCCGAAACAAATATTTGTGAATCATACATTTGTATCCGTACGGGGTTCGAACCCGCGGCCTTATGTTTCACAGCCTTCGTTCCTCATGATTCTCGATTTTTATATTGTGTAAATTTTGACCGTATTATTGATTTTTTTTGCTCTCCAACGCTCACTCCTCGAAAACTTGCGAACAAAAATCGCTCGTCACAATTAGCTAGCATGACTATCGACTCCATAGTTGGTTGTCCCGTAAACAGTGCGCAGTCACGGGTCAATTTGTATGGTAATCGCTAATTATGTGGGGAATGCGTTCAAAATTAAAATAAATGGACACGTGACTCATACTGAATGTTCTTTAATTAATTTCGTTCCGTTTTACGCAAAGCTTTATTAAATTGTGTGAATAGGTTGTTAGTCTAGTTTGCCCAGACTGGGATTAAAAATTTCGTTCTTAATTTTGTTACGTTTATTTCTTGCCGATATACATATTTAGTTTTGTCGACCTCATCGAAAACTTACGGGCTGAACCTGAAATGCGACGCATTTGTGAGGGTCTCGATGGAAAGTTTTCCACAATGTACAGTTATCTAAAACTTGCGGTAATAAATAACACTCAAATATAATATGAAGAACTACAAAATTAGTATTGACTCACCACAGCATCCTTATCCGACGCGCAGTGATTGTGTGCGGACAGCGACACACCAATACATCTCTCGTTATATTCAAGACCCATCTCCAAGGAACTGAATACATATTTCAAAACTGCAGTCACCCTACCATCGGTTTCAAGATGAAACAGAAGTTTTCTAATCGATCGCTTTATTTAAACTGAACTGCACTGTATTAGTCAAAATCGCCCTCAGTTTAACACGCGACTTCACTACAACTAACAGATTGAGCTTCATCACGCTAACTTGCTGCGAATTGACGAACTTCATATTCTTTCAATAAAAACATCGTGCCGAAATCTGAATTTAATGGCGTCATATTTAAGAAACCCTACATAACAAAGAGCCTACATGTCAGATTTGAAGATTTGAGAAGTCTAAGAACCCAGTATAGGGTAATGTGGTTTAAAAATTGTCAATAAGTTTTGTTTTACGTAGCGGAGGCCTGAGTTTCAGAATTATAGAGCAAATATCAGAATAGAAAATCTTTCAGGGTGAACCTATGGAACAAAAATTCTTTTGATAAATAGCTGAGGACTAATTAGTACAGGATTAAAATATTGTTTAAAAAATTGCGATCGACATCACATCGAGTTACCCTAGTAAAGTCTATCGGATAGCCACCGATCGCTATGGAGATGTTGTAATATGGCTGTTACCGTCATTACCGGTGCAGTGTTCGTTATTGGCGTCTCAACTGTGTACACAACGTTGAGCAGACTTTACTGACTGAATACATTTCCACTGTGGCTGCTTCAACCGGAAAATGGCGATTATTTAAATTTATAATGGTTGATACTGCGACTGATTGGCTCATTTATATAAGGGTTTTAGATTCTGTGCTAAGAGGTTTCGAATGCAAAGGCCTCAATTTAAAATTTGCATCTCCTAAAAAACGATAAAGTTTGCCAAAAGTGACTACAAACTACAAAATCATATACAAGTAATCATGCTTATCGTCTCTTTCAAGGAACAGGTCTATCTTATTTTTCGCCGGATATATCTTCTTATGCATTTAGCGTGGATAAATATAATTTTAAGCTTATTAAGTTCCTTTAAGAGGCCAAAAATTATTCTGCCCCAAATTCTAAACCAAGATATCACATTTTGTATCTGACATACCATCTGAATAAACGAATAAGATAAAACACGATACCCAAAGAGTACACAAACCTCATATAAAAGACCTCAGCCCTTCATCCCCAAGTTATCATTTCCATGTAATTACGTGTTATTCAAATATGGGTCCATCTAACGCCATGCCGGCCCGACCCGCTCTTTATCAGAAACCATAAATTACCCATACTTTAATGCGCAAGGGTGGTCGTTTTTACCCCGATGGTCGTTTCTGGTTTTCCCTGGATGGTATCAAGTTTTTTTGTGTGACCATCAGATAAGGTCGTAATTAAACCGGTCTATAAATAAAAAAAACGGTAAAAATAGACGAGCGGGGCACGCGATGTGCTAATGACTGTTCTATTTTGGTTGTAAAGTTTATTTTGTTATTTTAAACTTTGATAGGTTTAATGACATTGACTAGCTTCTATGGTGTAGTTGGTTAAAACGCGCTGTGAAATGAGAAAACGCGAATTTGATACTAAGATAAAATCTGTGTAGTCGCGGATTCGATCCAGCAATGATTTAAATGTTAATAGCCCATAAATATTTCCTACACAAGACTTGGTATCTTATTAAGGGGATACTATTTCCCATGACAATCATTCCGATTACCATGTTATCTTTATTACACCAATTGAATATAAATATTAAACAGTCCGTTTACCCACAAATTACGATATGCATTCCCTGATTAACATTGAACGTACATGCCCACTGGCAGCATGCATGGACTGATGGGTTCGATTCTCAGATCGACCTACTCATTTTGAGTGAGTAGCTTGATTTAAACGAAATGATTTGGCGGAAATGTAGATTTGACTAGTTCTCGTTCTTTCATTATTCAGCCACAGAAAGTGCATGCTGAACGTAGGCTTCCGCTTAATATCTCCTCATCGATTTGTTGTTGACTAGCAGAATACATTAACATTTCAACAACGAAGTTGAACGAATTTTTAGGATAATCTCATTTAATTATTTTTTTTATCCTTAATATACAACAAGAAATTCTAAAATATAAGTCCGCCAACTCGCAATAGGCGTGCACGGTGGACTATCCTGGCGCCTGCTTAATTATTTTATTATAATTAGCAGTTCGCAGCCGTGTGTGGCCGCAGCCTGTCCGCGCGGCCACAGTACAAATGAACAACAGAATAGCAAAACGGCGCGGCGCGCTATTTCGGCGCGGCCTTGACATTGGACTCGCGGCGCATGCGTCATGGACGCAACCGCCATGCTTTACGGGAATGTATGTGGGATAATTCTGCCTTTAAAGTGCTTTTATACTGGCAAAGTGATTACAATGGACCTGAGGGTAAGTGTAGTATAGTACAAATAGTGTCCATCGGTGAGAAACATTTATCATAGGTGAGAGGTCATAATTTCAGGTGTAGTCTGTGTTTTAGGGTTTTAGGAGACTGACTCAATAGGATGTCGGTCTATTTGTATTGCACTACAGTTGCTCAATATGTCGCAACAGTATAAGTACTAAAATTAATTTCCGAATTATTCAAAGCCAGTAATTCACTGCGGAATTATTTCATTCACCAACCCAATCGTTCACAACAAAGTCTGTCCAATACAGCTATTCTGAAAGTGCAGATATTTTCTCTAGCGCGTTGTAAATAATATACATTAACAGTATAGCAACCCGGCGCGCTATTTCAGTACTGGCCTTGACATTGGACTGTAACGCGCATGCGTCACACGCGCACTCGCGCGCTTACCGACATCCACGGTAACGGTACCGGGATATTAGTACAATTGTAGGATTACTGCAATGAATCCTAAGAACAAAGTCATATCTGAACGTCCCAAATATTAGAAAACAATATTTTGATGTATTTTTCATAATATTTGTGTTTACAGCTGTTTTTCGTATAATAGAACAAAAGTAGAACTGAAAAACAAAAATTATATAGTTGCATGCAGTGTTTTATATATACCAAATACTAATAATGATATATTATCAAATTTCTACGCTGCCACTAGACCGAATATCTCGGGCGTTCTAAAAACAAACTGCTGAAAATGCTACAATTCATTTTTTTCTAACTTTTATTCCAGGAATCGAACCGAAACAGGTTCACAACACATGTATGAGGCAAGGTAATACGATGTGTCACACAAGTATCAGTTCATGTCAAAACCACAAGGAAAATGGAGCTATTATAAAGTTGAATAAGTTCGCGGTTACATCAGCTGCGATTAAACTATAAATAATCTGAGAAACTGCAGGTCGTAAGTTCGCGCAGTTAAGGTAACTATGTACTTATTTTGTTGCGTCTTAGTGTTATATATACTTTTTATAGAAAAGGTGTTATTTCGTGACAAAGTGGCTAAAAAAGTGATTTTTTAAACACTGCCCTGTCTTTCTCCTACTTTTAAATCCATCCCATGGTTGTCTGTAAGACATTGCTTTATGCGATAAGAACGCCATTTGTACTGTGTTTCATTTTGTTTTTTTTTTTCTGTGTACAATAAAGATTTAAATAAAGAAGAAGAAAGATAATGAATGAATGATTTTTCTTCTAAGATAAAGACGAGAACATACATATGAAGTAAATAAATTGTAGTAAGGAAGTAATAGGATAGGATATATTATATACTTACTATCTATTTTAAGTACCAAGATGCAAGAAACTCAGCACATAATATATGGGGTATGTGGATCATTGCATGCTATCGCCTGAAGTACTGTCCCCCCAGAATAGCGTGAAGACAATACGATTATAAGCACGAGAAGCGATCACGCAAATGTTCTAAATATACTGCCTCACTTTACCGACATTACGTTATTACTTACTGTTTTATGTAACCATTCCTTATGAATGGCGTCAGTTATTTGGTAGTGCAAATTTTATTAAAGCCACCGTGGCGGTATTACTTATGTAGGTAGGTATGAAACAAGGGGTCGGGTTCGGTTCAGTGTTTATTTTGGGCGTGAATGAGAGAGATCGAAGTATCTCGCACTGATACCCATTGCACCAGACTGGGCATGTTTTTGACTGTAGGATGTATACAGGGTATATCAAGACAATGCAACTAAAAATTTCGCTAATGAAAATCGTCAATTTTTTTAAATTTTTTACTTTTCGTCATATTTGGGTGGTAAATTCATAGTTTTCCTAAAATAATTATGCAGATCTTATCATTTTTAAATACGCAATGGTACGAAAGGGTTTAAATTACTATTTTCACAAAAACTGGGTATTTACCATCCAAACTTGATGATATTTCTATTATAATATATTTATATTATTATATATTTTTATATATTTATATTATTCGTACACCTGACGCTGCCCCAACTTTCGTTCTCTTTTCTAATATCCATCATATGGTTGTCTGTCAGAAATTGCCTTGAGCGATAAGACCGCCAATTGTACTTTTTTTCTGTTTATTGTCTTCTTTTCTGTTGTGTTTCTGGTGTACAATAAAGATTTTTAAATAAATAAATTTAAATAAATATTTCAAAGTTTGCAAAAAAATGTGTCGCTTTTTTTGCAAAATATTTAGTGGCACTGACCATTGTGTCTGTAACCACTAAAACTACCACCTAGCTACGTTTTCGGTCGCAGTCTTGATATACCCGGTATAATTTATATTTGCATGTCCATATCACTATTGCATCAGCGCCACATATTTCAGATAAAGTAACTACTTATAACCGATCTATGTAGTGTCAACAGTTTCAAGAAAATAGGACAGATCTAACAATTATTTTTACGATATAAAAACTCTTAAAGCTTTACATGACCTAAAATACAGTTGAATAGTGAATAGGGAATCGAATCGGCGACCTTTAGCGATCTATTTATCTAATACAATACTAAGGTCGTACGTAAAGGGCATATTAATGGGATGTGTATGTTTTAATTTCGTACTATTTCTTGTTACATAACGTGGCAATGCGCCAAACGATGACAAAGTATCAGACGTCATCACTCGTTAAGATGATTTGCACCTACGCTGTCAACGGTCCGCGATGTAACACCTCTTGGGTTTTCTGCCTCTATCTTATAGGGCAATATAATAAATACACCCAACAGTCACATACATAGTCCTGTCTCCACACTAACATCGAGTCTTGTGCGTGAGTACCAGAAACTACGACAGAAAGACGCAGTTGGTTATACACCGGCTGAGAAACGGGAGGCCGCGGGTTCGATCCCCGCACCGAGACAAATGTTTGTGAGGCCCACAAGTATTTGTCTCGGGTCTGGGTGTTTGTGAGACCGAAAAGTCTCTCGTAGCTTATATACCCACGACACAAGACTCGATCTTAGTGTGGGGTCAGGACTATGTATGTGACTGTTGGGTGTATTTATTAATTTATACGTAAACATATAGGAACCAGCGATATGAATGCGTTTGTAAATTACGACGTGTTAGGACATTTTTGGAGTTACAAAGTTGGAGATGCAAGTAGGAAATATAATTAAATTTTTATTAGGATGGTTTAGCATTACGAACGAAACTAACACTTTAAATGAAATATATTTTATTGAATACTTATGAAGGAATTCGCTTTCTGTGTCGAGGTTGATGAATCAATCCACGCAAAGGCAAAATGTTCTGGATTTCAGTAATAATCTGGATTCTATAGGCCTTGAATATTATGAACGATTTCGATGTTGTGATGTGACGACAGCAATCTTAGCGAAAAATAAAATATACTTTATTGAAATAAAACAATTTTTTACGCATTTAATCGCGGATTTTTACATTATTTAGATATGGTTTCATTTTTACATTTTTTAACTTCCCGACGTTTCGATTACTTTACAGCTGTCACGGGGTGGACGCGTTAGTTTTATTTCATTGTTTAACATTCCCGTAAATCTAAGAAACCATTTTATTATACTTTAGATAACTATTTCCAACCATTTTACAACAAATAAATTAAAAACATTTAGAAAAACACGTAGAAAAACTTATGATAATCATCATAAAGATAATGTTTTACATTGCTATAAAGCGAACGTTTATTATAATGTTGCAGAGCAGATGTTCACGGTGCATGTGCATACAATAATTTTAATAACGTGACGTGAGTTTTGGCACAATTCTGACATAATTATCGTAGGTTGCGAGCCGGGCGAAACAGTTTGACACTCGTTAGAGATAGAGATGGGAAATTATAATTAAGAATTGAATACACGAAATATTTAAATATTATTATAATCCTGAAAAAAAAGTACCCGTGATTTTTTATTGCGATGAATAAGACGAGCATGCGGTTCGCCTGATGGTAAGCGATATGATCGCTCATGGACTGTAGCAAAACCAAACAACACCATGAATTACGAAGCAATGCTTGGCATACCTCTGCCTACAATGTCCTTCACAACAGTGCATTTACACCGCTGTTTGCCGGCAGAAATATAAATTGCGGTGGTACTACCCAGGTGGCCTCTCACATATGAGAGACCTACTACCAGTAATTTTATTACTATTAATGGGCGCTATTCAGAACTTCAAATTCAAAATAAATATTACTTAATACGTTGATCACAAATAACATTTGCCCGTTACCACTAGAAACCGTGGTCTATACTTTCACGAATGATTTCTTGCCAAATGTGGCACATATTGTTGATCGCCGCGACTTTTTTACTCTTCCTCGTTGCCACATTTCAAAGTTTAACCGAAGTTGAAATATTGGTCTAACTTCTTATTCATTACTGACTAAAGTCTTCGTTGCAACATAGTAACATTTTAATGGTTGCTACAAAGGTACTGGCACAGGTACTGGTTATAATTACGTTAAATCCACGATGTGAGCGATATGGCCGTAGCTCTAAAAATTCTGACGTCAGTTATCACAGATTCTGGCAAAGAATTAAAAGCGCTCAATGTTAATGGGTAAACAAGTTGTTTTGGAATCTTTACGTGGAATCAAATCGTAAATCAAATGTACATTTTGTAATGATTATACGCAATGCTGTTGGTTTTGGTGGTAATTCAAATCTATATTTTTCTTTAAAATTGAATGCCCAAAGCTATAAGGTAAACGTAGAGTCTCGGCTGTTAATATTTATGAGCTGCAAGAGATTTTTTACCCAGCCTGCAGGTATCTCATTATCATCATTTTGCTACACTAATAAAAAATGAAGCAAAAAAAGCATAGGCAAATAGAAACAAAACTGATTCAATAGAGTTATTCGTTATTACATTATTGTTTGTTAAGTGCAATGATTGGTGAGTGAATGAATCAATTGTTTCTGAAATTTCATAAAGACGCTTTCCTTTCAGTTAAAAACCAATTGCATTTTTATCTTATCACACGAGTATCTTCATCTAGATTCTCATAATTTGACATCACATACAAATAAATTATGTACCGCATTTTTGCCATTTACGCCACAAGCTCAGAATAAAGTATGTTCACACATGAGTGCATAAAGACAGTCCGATAATGTCGGCAATTGGATTAGCCGTGTATCGGAACTCAATGACGCATTCTCGCAGGGGTCTGGGTGAAACAGACCGAAACCTTTCATCCAGACGACCTAAGCAGTAGTAATCCCCATATCTTTCTACATGTCTTAACTTGAAACAAATTTAGTAGGTATCAAATCATGAAATTAAAGTGTTAATTTATTATTGGTTCTTATGATCAATTTCTGTTTCACTTATATTTTGTCAAGACTGATCTGTTATCACGTTTAGATCTCCTTTTGGCGTTCATTCACTTCACTCATTAAGATCGTGAGTATCAGAAACTGTGAGAGACTTTTAGGTCTCACAAACACCCAGACCCGAAACAAATACTTGTGGTTCACACAAACATTTCTTTTGGTGCGAGGATCCAACCCGTGACGATCGTTTCACAGCCGGCGTCCAACCAACTACGCCATGGACACTGTCCCCATGAAGAAATTGGATACACTTTGGTGGTTCGTATACTATATTTTATCTCCCTTTTTCCTTTACATTCCCAAAACGTCAGCACATCAACCACGATTTGACCCACATATAAACTTTTCATAAATAAAAAAATAGTTGCACGAACTAGCTTCCTTTTTTTAAACCTTATAGTCGGGTTACAATATACTCAGGGCCTTATTAATAGACAGATTTAAAACCTATTTTAGCTATATATATAAATAAGGCCGTTACCCAAATACGACACAATAAACAATCAAAACAATACGTCACTATCGCCCTCAATAAACCGACAGACACATGTGACAACAATATGGAATTAGAACAGACATGTATTTTTGTCGACACTAGCGCCGCACTAAAAACCGGAACAAAAAACTACTTTACATAAACGCCGGGTGCTTTAACTAGGGCTTGGGAAAAAACTTGTGTTAATTTGTTAACACGGGGCAATTAGCTTACCGTATTTTTTGTTTGGTCATATTTTTGTCCGTAACTTATACATAATCAAGCAAGCGGAGTATAAATTAAAATGTCCGGCTGTCACCTGGCTGTCATCAAGTCAGGGATATTAAAAATCATGGTAAAGGATCCTTTTTATTGCATTTGGAAAACGAGCTTATCTGATGGTAAGTCATTATCGCCGAAAAATGTAAAAAACGTGGATCTTAATAAGCACCGTGGTGGCCTATCAAATATTTTTACTGCAATCAGCAATATACCGGTGATGGAAAACATCGAAAGGAATCCTAAGGTATGGTAAGTCCGCAGTAGGCCAGCGTAGCGGACTATATGGCCTAACCCCTCTCAATCGTATTCTCGATTGAAGAGGAGGATTGCAGTAGGACGTATATGAGCTGATGTATTGCAGACCCCTCTATAACAGATACTTCGATTAAACAACTCAGGATAATCCAAATTAACCAGAATATTATATAGTTAAAAACGAAATCGAATCAATGACCCTGTATTACCTCACTACGTACTACACATGTTCCAACATTTAAAAAACGATCACGGAATCATTATAACAATATGGAGATCCTAAACCGCTGCGCCGCTAGTCGCCACCCATAGTGTGCGTGGAACGCGCTTCGATGTCCGGATTGGGCAACGTTTCTGCGCGGGTTCAACGACCGGCACTACGGGTATACTCGTATATCGGTTGTCAAATGTATGTTTTATGCAAATTTTGTGTGGACTTGATGTATTAGTATAGGTAGGGCACGGTAGGCAGTTTTGTCTATGGTATAATTTAACATGCTTATTGAAATGGTATTGTGGTCTCTAAAGCCTACGTGTAATAATAGTATTTATATAAATTATTTATGTATTCGAACCATTTATCATCTAGCGAATTTTGCCCTTGTATGCCTGATTATCATCATTTTACTATTGCATATAGGCTGAATATTATCCTTGGAGGGCGAAGAATCTAATAATATTTTGTTTGTATTACTTTTGTTAATGTCCTTTTGTTGCACGTCAAACCCACTGTGTCAATCCAAATTCTGTTCATCCAAAGGTTGCCAGGAAGAAATCACTCAGTGCGGTATCTATTGTACTATTTTAAATTTTATTTGTTATGTAATTCGTTTCTAACTTGATACGTACAATGAAGAGAATAAATAAATAAATAAATATCTGATGATAACGGCTTTCATCAAGTGTCCTACAGCAAAGTTTATAAAATCGTCTGTTATCTTGTTTTTAGGCGATGGACTTATAAAAATATAATGAAAATGTATTTAAAACTTTGGCAATGTCGCAGGTGTCCTCTAGTATATATTTTGGGTACATTCACGCATGTTCCACGTATGGACTTCCCGGAAATAATATCACGCCGAGTTAACAACGGTACTTCTCGTACAAAGAATTTAGGATTAGCGTATTTTTAGATTGTTGCTGTGGGTTTTTAGAGGTTATACATACATACATAAACTCACGCCTTTATCCCAGAAGGGGTAGGCAGAGGTGCCAGAACACTCAAATTTCTCCTTTTATGTTCCGTCCCACGAAGTGATAGGGCGAGCCTATCGCCAAATCGGTTACAAATTCCTGACTCCGGGTTGATAATGAATTGAAAAATCCAATATAACTGTGTCCGACCCGAGATTCAAACCCGAGACCTCAGATTTGTACTAATACTGTAGTACAACTACGCCACCGAGGCAGTCTAGAGGTTATAATGTATTCAATATCTTTGAACAGCTCGTTGCAAATGTTTTGTGGGTGACTATGGACACTATCGGCTGTGGGTAGTAAACCTTCCTGTGTAAAGAATGTTGATGACTGTTGCTACTAGGGAAATATTTGGTCCAACATATCACCATCATTGAGGCAAACTAGCCTTAGTTCGTCTGCGTTGCTTGGTGGATGAGAAGGATCAATCCTAAAAAAATATTTGACTTTCAAACAAGCTTTTAAGGTTGTCATAATGTCGGTATAGACTGAACATTATTTTATACAATGTACAAGAAATTTTCGCAAACTATCGAAGTAGTTGATGTATAATATAAACTTCAAATAATAACTTTTACCCATGTATTAACAAGGATATTCCATAAAAATATCCAAACAGATGTATTTATATTCTAATAACGTTATCTTGTCAAAAAAGTCGTTACATTTGATTTATACCACGGTCATACATCATTCGGAATCGTTTCGTGAATAAAAATCACACATCGAATCGTAACCTCTCGGCTTTTTCTATTCAAATTTCGTGGTATAGTCTATTATACTTTATTGACGATTTGAATCTCAACGACTTGGTTTATTGCTTTCAAAACGTTTCTCGACAAAATTATAGCAAACTTGAAGCAGAAATTGTATGTTCAATTTACGAGTGTATCAACAAATACTAGGATTGTAGCTTTTAAAGATCATTTATATTTTTTTCTTGCTTAGTTTCTTAGTGTTGTTTGGTTTTGCTACAGTCCATATGGTCGTATCGCTTACCATTAGGCGAAATTCTCGTCTCGCGATTCATCGTAATAAATAAAAAATATATATCAAACCCTAGACATGTAACAGTTAACCTAACAAAGCGTTATTTCACACATAGAAGCCCCATAGAACACTAGCCGATTCAAAATTAAGTATGTAGTTATTTCTACACATAATGAGCGTTTCATTAGCTCGTAAACGTTTACAGCGCGTGAAGGATTGTTAAGATCTTCATTTGTCATCCAACGGATATTGTCAACTAACTAACTATATTTTTACTATTATACAGACGATACTTATTTACTACCGAAAAATATTTAATTTAATAATTAATAACATTATAACAAACATCTTGTAAATAGAGAATAAGTATGTCATAAGAGTTGTCTTAAGAGCTTTGCAATATTTTATATTTGCCTACGTGAACAATAAACAAAAATAATATTTTCGTTTTGAAAAACGTTTTCCTAACACCCGGTATAGTATTGTCAAATAAACAACGTTAACAGGCAAGCAGAACTTAGTGCATGTTATAAAGAACACGCAGAATGAGACGTCATTGTTTTTATGGTAATTTTTGGGGTAGTATGCTCCTTGTTTCTAAATGATTTCCCAAATAAAGTGTAATTTAATGTTTTTATTTGACTGATATTCATATTACCGTCTCCCCACATTTGTTTCGGTCCGTAAACAAGCCTAGGCATTTCGTTTTTAAACGTAAATTATTCCACATTTGTGTGTTACTTATCTAATAAGACATAGGATAAACTAATTTCTCCATGACATTTGATAATAATTCACATAATACACACATCAACAAGAAAATCTAATTATCCACCCCACGCGAACCCGAATAACTTATACCACCCACCATACTAAGCACAGATGTCAAATTACTTGAGGTTATATTCGATTTTAACACAATTAATACGTAACAGACACAACTAATTCATATTAAAATACGTCCCAAACTGCGTAATTGATACTTATAGTGTGTACTTCGCTTAATATTCAACTATAATTCGGTTTAAAATGTTTTATAGCTGTTTCGTATTGTGTCAGCCCATATACGTCCCACTGCTGGGCGCAGGCCTACCTACAATCGAGAGAATCGATTGAGTGCGGTTAGGCCATATACCACCACGCTGGCCTAGTGCGGGTTGGCGGACTTACATACCGTAGAAATTCTTTAAAATCGCTGCGGTATAAAGGTTTCCACACGATGTTTTCCTTCACCGTTAAAGTGCGTGGTGATTGACTCTCAATACACACATAACTCCGAAAAATCAGAGGTGTGCCCTGGGATTTGAGCCCGCGACCACCGTGAACATGTAGGCAGCCGCGTCTGGCCCGTTACCAACAGGCCACCACGCGCTCTCGCGCTGTTTCGAAAGGCGTGCAATTATTTACTTAAGTTTAGATCAATGCCGCAAGCCTAGATAATTAATATTACTTAATAATATTTCAAAACAATTGTTTTTACTGATTTTGTTACGGTGGCCACTAAAACAAAGAAAAAAGCTAAGAAGGAATTGAACAAACTGAAAACGTCTTGGGTTCGAACCAAAGACCCACACCACTGAGTTTATGAGACACAGACTTTATGATCCTACACCGCCCTAAACATAAACCAAATTTTATTTATCATTTATCTGAATCAAACCTGGTGGCAGCGGTGGTAGGTCTCTCATATGTGAGAGGCCGCCTGGGTAGGTACCACCACAATGTCTATTTCTCCCGCCAAACAGCAGTGTAAAAGCTCTGTTGTTTTCCGGTTTGAATGACATTGTAGCCAGAGTATCTACTGGACATATTGAGACTTAATATCTTACGTCTCAGGATGGCGGGCACAGTGGAGTGCCAAGCAATGCTTTGTAATTCAGTGTTGTTTAGTTTTCTACTGTCCGTGGGCGGTCGTATCGCTTACCATCAGGCGAATGGCGTGCTCGTCTCGCCATTCTTCGCGATAAAGAAACCTACGACAATTTCCCACTTTAATGCTTCACATAGTTCAAGTTACGCAATATATTGCACACGAGCACCTTGTATGCGTCTGTCAAACCTCTCAACGGGAGTGTATAATTCCGCGCTGCACGCGAGCGCCGTCACTCTCAAGCCGTAGTAATTACAAAGGTTCGGTGCGCGCTCGGATTATCCTTGTTGTTATCCGTCTAATCCGTGGGGTGTGGCGCGAGTGTGAGCGAGGAGCGGGGTGTAAGACGGTGCCATTTTGTTTAGATGAATAGTGTGTGTTACATATGTAAGAAGAGTCGGTCTTGTGCACACAAATAATACCAATAAGCTGTAACTGTAAGCTATTTGTATTCAAATAATTAATATGTATTTTAGGAATCGATTCAAAATTATTGAATCATTACACCACACACCATTTCCAAACTTACAATTCGCCACACCACCAAACAGAGCAACAGGAAACGAATCGACAAAATAGAAAGTTCTTATCGGCCATAATCAAAAGGCAATAATCATCAAAACAACACGAGGAAAATGTCGATAAGGCAATAAATTGAAATCAATCCGAGGCGTGCGATCCACCGGCATTACGATAGCCACATAAATCTTCATTACAACGCGATCACAACGCGAAAACATTACTATGGATGAACGTTTAAATTAATTTTGTTATGAATACGGATACTATAGCGTTTTTGTACGTGCTCGTGAACTGTGTGGTCTAGGTTCGAAAAAATATAACGTTTTATGAAGTTTAATGCATTGTGGATATGAAACCGTTAGCCATATACACGTAACATAAATATTTGTCTCAGAATATTGAATCCACGAACTGACATTTTACTATCCCGATAAAATCAACATACCATGCTTTAATCATCATAATGCAGTGGATATATTGATCCAACATAAATAATAATGGGTGATTAATATACATTACGAAATTACTGTAACAAATTAAAATTAGAATTTCAATTTACAAACCAAGAACACTAATTTAAATCAAATTAAATTTAAATTCAGAATTGACCATTTAAAACCACACTACTCATTAAAATTATCACTGGTCAAACAAAAAACATTCAAAAATAGAACAGACACGTGCCAGCTGTAGACATTCAAGCGCCAAATCTGAAGGTGATCAAAACCGGTAGCTACGGGCGGTACGGAATAAGCGCTTTAAGCATTGTGAGCGTTGTGAGCGATATGAGCGGAATAAGCGCCGGCGTCCGTCGCTTGCGCCGCGGGTAACGGTAGGTGGCAGTGAACAGGCCACTCACCTAACGTTAATAGATGCTCGTGTTGCTGTACAAAGAGTGTACAGTAAGACACGTGTGACTTGCGAGTCTACAGACGTATATTTACGTAGAAACTGTTGAATAATATTATTGTTATAGATGTTGTATAAATTGAGTTGTGGATTTAGGATCTGTTACGGAAAGCCTGGTTGTAGGTAACTTACTGGTAGTAATTCACTCATATGCGAGAGGCCGCCTGGGTAGGTACCCCCGGAATGTCTAGTTCTCCCGCCAAACAGCAGTGTAAATGCACTGTTGTGTTCCGGTTTGAAGGACATTGTAGCAACAGTAACTACTGGATGTGGCAATGATGAGACTTAACATCTTATGTCTCAGGATAAGAAGCCAATGCTGGAATATTTTTTATTCGGATCGAATAACTGACATAAAAATTCGAGTTGAATCTCAGTACATTTTATTCAAATTTATTTCAATTAATTCTAAAATAATTTCACTAAAACTAGTATAAATAATTAAACAAGTTAAATAAACGTGTTTTTAAAACCGTGTCTATTAATACAATTGAGTTCCGAGGCGCCAGTTATTAAAATGAGTCACTAAGACGGGTCTTTGACCTTTGAATTTGATTGTAGCTATTCAGACACATTGAATTGCACTGGCCTTCGCTAGCACTAAACAGACTAAGAACTAGCCCGAAATAACTAAGACTGTAGTATCAAAGCTATAAAACCATCTATTTTGTCATAAATTCCTTCCAGCGAAACTGTAAAAGCCATTAGTCTAACAATCCAAGCCTATAAAAACCAATAAATCACTATACTTTCCCTCTCAACTAGGTCTCGACCTATCAAGTTCAACGCACTCTAAAATTCCAAATTCAATGAAGTAATTTTATAACACAGAAGAGGCTTATAACAAGCGGCTAAGTTAGTGTCTATTTATTTGTTATAGAGTTCGTGGCGTAGTGCACGAGAAACCGACTATAACAGGTTAGATCACAGGTTCAATCTCGCAACGAGAAAACTATTAATGACAATATAGTTATTTATTTGCATTGGACTGAGCATGAGAGCATTGTGATCATCCATTATACATATAACCTAACTTCACGATTATATTATACTTACATTTTCTCTGTTACTACCATGTTAACTTGCCATACTGTCCACTAACCCTTTAGTATACGGTGCAGCTACCGTGGTACGCAGCAGTTCTCGCGGTTAGCTCCGCGAGGCGCGTTTTAAACCGAGTTCAGTTGCCATGTCGGTTTGTTTGTTCGCGTAGTCACATCCTGGGTTGGCGTGTAAGGTCATTGTCGTGGATTTGCGAAATTTTGGGTATTATCTATGTAAGTTCCGCGATAATATCACGCTATACGAATGATGCAATATTTTTTACCAACGAAATATATGTAGTATTTTGTTGGAATTGACAATTGAATTGACGTGACACCATGATTTTACAACCTATAGACACATCTACAATACCATTAAGACATTGACTCCCCCATACAGCTTAATCTACTATTAATTACACATCATCCCCTTACAGCCGCATAAACCGGACAATGCAAATTGTGGTAGATCATAATAAAATCTCAATAAATCTAATAACAATCTTAAAAAAAATACGTCATAATATGTTTACGATATTCTTGCGAACTGAATATATTTTTATACATATTATGTAAACTTCATTCGACTTACATTAATATACTAATTCAGTTCATTGATCTTTTGTATGAATATGCATTAAAAATCACTGTTTACCTTGAAGATACTATTATGGGTTTAAAATACAACACTAATCTTCAATATGCCAAACTTCCCTTTACTTTAGTGATTCACCAAGTCTTCTCCTATGACAAGACCAATAATTAAAATCTTATGCTAAAAAAACATTAATTTACGAGTAGAAATATTTAGCAAAAGTTGTACAAAACTTGGAAAATACTCTTCAAAGTTGCCGCAACAAATCAAACCCAAAAGCCCATATACGTTATTAAAACACTGTGTAGGAGAAACTTCTGTCCGCCTTTATTTAATCGATTACGAAACATATAATTCTCAACCACCAATAACACTTAGGGTTGTCAAATCCGAATCACAATTCACACGTGGTGGAAGCGAAAATTTAACGACGCTCGGTCTAACCGCCGTGCCAGGGCTGTGCCGTAAAATAATTTATAGCCGGCATTACGTTCGGATCGGCAGACGAAGACATCGGCCTATCGACCAACGTTTACGCGCGCGTTTACGTTTACGACAACCGGCGCTTTTTACGAGCGAGAAAAAATACCGCACCGAGAAAAAAATATACACGACAATTATTGAAGCGTAGGGTTGCGATTTCGAAGATTGGTTTGATACAATTTGTAGAATTGTTGAGATTGTCGTACTATGTCGTATAATGTGATGTAAGGGATGTGAACCACGAGGTTCCAGGTTTGATCCGCAGGTTGGGCACCCCACTTTGTTTTGCAATTTAAATTTTCGGATTTGGAGTTCGTGTCTAATCTCGCTCCCCATTGTATCTTGGGACGGAAATAAGCTGGGTGAAAAGCAGGTGCCAGTAGGGGTACCTCTGTTTGTGTAAGCGTATTTATTTATTTACTCATTATTGTCCACATCAAAATGTAAAGAAATAACATAACCATAATTTAAAATCTCAAGATTTTTTGAATGATATACATATTAACTAAATGTGATTATAGAGTGTTAATAGCAGCCCATATTACGAAAAAAACATCCTTTAGTTATTTTTTTTAAATGTCCGATGCATTATTCAGTTTGATAAAGACCGAAACCTATAAAAATTACCAAAAGATAAATCTCAAAAATCAAATCCCATATGAACCATGCGCCACTAGAACTAAGCCTAGACGATGTGGCCGTGGGGTCCTTGACCCCAACGCGAATACGCCAAACTAGATGAAACTCACATCACACGTGATCCCAAACGAGAATGGATTGTCACCACAACCGGTCGGAGATGTTCCGCCATTAATTTATGGCATATTATATTTAGAGATACCGCCTCGGTGGCGTAGTTGTACTACGGTACGATTACAACGCTGAGGTCTCGGGTTCGATCCCGGGTCGGGCAGTGATATTGGATTTTTCTATTCATTATCAGCCCGAAGTCAGGGGATTGTGTCTGATATGGCGTTAGGCTCGCCTCCTATCATCGTGGAACGGAACATAAAAGAAGAAATTTGAGTGTCCTGGCACCTCTGCCTACCCCTTCTGGGATAAAGGCGTGAGTTTATGTATGTATGTATATATGTATTGCATTTGTACGATGGCGGTATTATAATCGTCACTAGTAGGTAAGGGTTAATTGAGACAATGGTGTGGTGTCTGTGTAAAACTTCTTGGTTCAGGATGCTTATTATATCTTGAATGTAATTATTAAATGGTGAAATGTGGGTGTCCTGATGGCGCCTCTGCCTACTCCTTCGGGGATAAAGGCGTGAATTTATGTATGTATGTATTAAAATAAACTGGCCTAATTAATTTCCACAGGTCTGCGAACCTGCATATACATCATACTATTAATATTATAATTATCATAAATATGTAATTTGAATATAATTGTATTTATATTAACACGAAGCGTGAAACATCCAATTGTGTTCCTAATGAGTTAACAATTCATTTAAAATACAGCTATTTTTATATTGAAAGTAGACCGTTGAATTATTTAAAACTAGCGTCCCGTAGAAATCGAGGGATTTTTTGCGATCTTACATTTTGAAGACGTGAAGGATCCACATACCTGTAACAAGACAAATATATTATTAGTTAAATACTTTTAGAATAATTATTCAAACAATAACATTATGAACCAAAACGATTTTTAAACACTATTTTGGTATTATTAAGTCGATGTGAACCGTGTAGTAATAGAAAATCATTTTTAGATTTTCGATAATACAGCATTTTATACCCATCTCCATTTATTTACAGTTAAATCTACGTTAAAATCCTTTAATTAACGGAGCTTTTGATACTTTCAAATCTGAGAAATATACATGTCATTTAAAATATATACAAATATGTCAAATACGCTCCAGTTTTTTTTATTAAGTACTGCTTCATCATATATTTTATAAATTTACACAGTATTATTAGTGATAAATTAAATATTTCTGATACTAATGACAATTAGAGCGTACATACAAATCAAGGTGACTTTATATTATTTTTTCTTCTTTTCAATCAGTTTTGCATTCCTTTAAAATACATTTAAATCATCTGCTAAAATCCAGTCTCAAAGTCTTAAATCTAACAAACCCAACACAATTTTTTCATAGGCACAGATCTGAAGAGGCTTCACAAACAGCATGACAATGTTATCGCGGATACACAATTGTATTGATTCTGCACCGGATAACACGACACTATATCAACACGAAACACTCTCGCGAACATTCACACGAGCCTTGAGTGTACAAACAGTAAATATGGCGATGTAAAACTATAAGAGCTTTGTTGGACTCTGTGTTGTGTGATATCTACTTGTGCTAGAAGCTTCTGCTCAAAGGCCGTCTATATCGGGATACTTTTAGCTGTATGGGTGAATAGGTAAGCTTTTTAAGGAGACTGTCCCGCCCTCACACCCGCCCCTGCAACTCCTGTAAGCCAGGATCAACAGTGGCACGCATTTTAATGACACTGAGCATTGAAGCTCAGCGCGTCTCCGGGAATGTCTAACTTGTCTTTAACCCGCAACGAAATCAATCAAAAAGTTAAATTAATAGGAGGAGTTGGAAATAAACAATTGTCCACTTCCCTCCCTAATAAAGCGGGTGACAAAACAATGAACTAAAGAGGTAAATAACCTCACATAAAGACAGATATAACAGATATATATACAGATAACTTTGTGTGAGTGTACATATACAGGATTAGGAATAGGAGAAGAAGATGGGAACAAGCCTCTGCTCACATTATGTGAGGTGGATTCCGCTGTAGTCCACGCCGATCTAATACTGGTTGGATGATGCCTGAATTAGACCAAAAGCCAATTTAAAGAAAATATTTTTGAGAACCGGCTCGTCCAATAAAATGCCAAAAGATTTAGAAAACTTTCAAACGTAAAATAAGCTTCTAGGACTAAAATAAATTAACATATAACCAAAGAAACTAAAGTCGAACAATACATTTAAATGGAAATGAAATTTGTCGTATATTCTTTAATATTTTAATCCTTCATAAACGCTATGCTTTATAATAACCCAGATTAATTCAATAACTTAATCCTTATCATCCATTGCACTTCTGATATCATAATCCCGATCGAAGATAAATTAATTGTTATGCTTATTCATAAAGTATTCGCATGAGGGTAAGCGGTTACTGTATGGAGCAACTTAATAGGCAATTATTTTGAAAGTAATGTAATTTATTAAAACAAGTGCAATAGTGAGTTTTCTGATGTTTTTTTTTATCGTGACTAAACGAAGTATTATAATGAATTTAGGTTTTGTGTTCACTTCGCATGTCAAGAATATAAACTACTTTTAATATCTAAATTGAAGCCTTGAAACCGGACATGAGTGGTGTGGAGACGTTTATAGAGTAGTGTGGAGTGAAAAATCATAACTACAATCGAGTAAAGTCGGACTATTTAGTAAGCTATGAATGAAGCCTAAAGCTACACGAAAATGTAAGGTTTATTTAGGCATTTATTCAAATTCTCACCATTTTTGGAAAAGGTAATTAAATCAGCGAAAGACTATGATTACTTAAGTGTATCCTAGAGATTCAAACCCATTTTTTTTTCCAGCCCTTCTAACTACCCAAAAGTACCGTATTATCTACCAAAAGTCGATGTAATATATGTGTATATTCCTAGATCAGTACAACCTGTGTTTACGTATAATAACATTAACGGTGGTATGTACCGTGATGACACTGTTTCTACATAAAGTCAAGCGAGCATAATGTGTCGGATACATTGGAATAACACAAAAAGGTAAATATTTCTATCATGACCAACATTTTAAGGTGCAAATTAACTACTATATTAATATTTGCAAGTGGAGCTATATTGATTGAAGTTGTAGACTAAAATCCAGCATTGTGCCTACGCAAGAGTGAGTTCAATAAAATTTATATAAATAATCTATCGCGGACAAGTTACTTGCAAAAAGTAGCGGTTAAAAATATATTTAACCCTAATTTACGGACTGATTTCGCAATTATTGTTTATTGTATAGTTTATACGTAGGGAAAATAAAAAATTGGTGACATTAACAAAAAAATGCTACTATATTTACTTTCAGTCAGTTTAAAACTTGATGGATAACTTAACATTAAAAAATCAACCCCATTTTTTTTTACTCTTACTGCTAAGTCGCGGGTTGTAATCCCAGGCTACACCTCTGACTTTTCGGAGTCATGTGTGTATTGATAGTCAATCACCCCGCAGTATAACGGCGAAAGAAAACATCGCGAGGAAACCTCCGTACCATAGCGATTTGTTAGAATTTCTATGCTGTGTAAAGTCCGCCAACCCGCACTAGTCCAGCGTGGTAGACTATATGGCTTAACCACTCTCAATCGTACCCTCGATTGTAGAATAGGCCCGTGCCCTGCAGTGGGACGTATATGGGCTGATACAATACAACTGCTAAGAACAGCTTAGCGTTAAGACTTAAGATGTACAGCAGCGAATAAGCACGCGACGGCCACGCGGTGCGGATTCCGAAAGTGCGCTCGTATATTTGCGTAACACAAGGCGACGGCGGGAGTCATTCACCTCAACACGCACTAGACCAGCGGCAGATATTCAATCTAAATCTTTTTATATCCCGCAGTTTGTATAGGCTATGGTGTGGGAATATTCGGATGATCTTTGATACTCTATATCTATTTGTCAAATGACTAATACATCTATTTGTATTATTTAGACAGCTTCCGTGGCGCAGTTAGTTAGGCGCCACGCCGGCTGTGAAACGAGAGGCCGCGAGTTCGATCCCCGCTTAAAGCCAATATTTGTGTGAACCACAGATATTTGTTTCGTGTCTGGGTGTTAGTGAGACCGAAAAGGCTCTCGTAGGTTCTGATACTCACGACACAAAACTCGATCTATGAGGGTCAGGATTATGTATGTGACTGTTGGGTGTATTTTTTATGGCAATATAGCGCGATGTTCGCACTGGTTGAAAGTCCGTCATGGTAACTACATCTAAAGACATCTAAGTGTGTCGCATTTCGGATTTATTCTATATATGAATACAATCTGGCTGGTACTATTGTGTGGACTGATAAGAGATAACCATTTATAGCGATAATCTGCTCAGACTATGCATTCTCTATCCTGCCGAAATAAAAAAGGAAGCAAAACACACATAAAAACATTACATAATATTCTGTTGTTTGTTTTTTATATATAATATAGAGAATGTTAGGAAAATGTTAGTAAACACACCCACGTTCCACGAAAAATCTCAACACGAATAAAAAACATTTTAAACAAACGTATTTGGAAGACGAAAACAATTCAATCTCAGCTTTATCTATATTTCAAACTTTATTACTTCAATTCTATAAAAAGGAAGTACTTTTTCCCCTTTGCATGGCACAAAAGAATCTGCAATTTTATGTTGATCTATACTTTATCTATAAATTGACCATAAACCGGGATGGGGTCCAATGAGCTATTCTGATGTATGCCTCCTTTGTATTTTCGTTACTCCTGACTCAAAACGGCTGGAATTGTGTCGAAGAGTGCATATCCTGTATCAATGTGAGAGCTCCCGGCTTTTACTGGGCATGGCTTTGGGATTTTTAGGCATGGAAATATTAGTATATCAATTTTTATATACAAAAAATTGAGTAAGCTGTTCAAATCACCATGTGTCATAAGTGCTTGGGTCTTTAAGAATGGAACAAGAAAGTTGTTATTTCAGCTTGATTTTATAGCTTAAATCTTAGTTGATAATCTATGTATTTATTAAACCCTATGTTTTCGAAAATAAATTCATGCACAAGATTGACCATCCAAAAATCAAATATAGCACTAATATGAGCATGATTATTAGCACATTAATTGAGTAAGTACTTCAATTCAACGTAAAAAGACAGACAGATCTAGTAACATCAAAAAGCAGTCAGCCGAAACGCTGATTAATCCTTCAATTACTACATCAAAACAACGGATAGAATTTCACATCCCTCGCGGGTTTAAATTGTAATAAAAAATACTTTGAAACCAATGTAAACCGAACGAATTCCATAGCAAATGGTTGCGGATATCCGGGAATTGAAATGTGCTTATGTAGGCTTAAATAAACAAAAGCTTTGTGAATATTCGGCGCGGTGTGCGCTGTCCTGACAATTTATTACTGTATTACATGTATGTATATGAAAACTCACGCTTTTATTTCTAGGGTGAGCAGAGGTGATATTAGTGCCGTTAACAGTTTACACAAGCTTATTTCTATCGCATGTGGAACGAGTCTGTCTTAGAAGTTCCGATGTAATTCATCAAACTATTCGAAATCAAAAATAAAAATACAGGGGATAGACCAGGCTGGGATTAGAACCCGAAACTTCACGATTCACAGCCATGTAATATATAACTAGAGCAACAACATAGATATGATCAACATACATGTAAGTACATAAATTATGTATACATGTTATCATTGTATCAAGTTCATTATTTCTGTTTGTGACAACATAAACAGGAAATCAGAGTGTATGAGGTTTTGGGATATCTATCTCCTACGGCAATTTTGTTTCAAAAGAAACACAGTGTTATATGAACATTTTCCTGCGTACCATACTAAAGGAGATCGGTCGTTTTCCTATGAATATTGGGCCTAGTAGTGGAAACATGGTGGAGACAAATGAGACATAGAATTAAATAATAAGGATTTTTTATCCTTCAAATATAACATAGTCTTCTTGAGCTAGGATACGGGGTTTTTAAGATTTATCCTCTTAAAGTTTTACAAAATCTACCATTTTCTGCTATCTGAATACGTAATGTCATAGTTGGCTTATATTTTAAGTTTGGGATGAGTATGAATATACATTATTATAAAGTACGTAAGCTTATCAAGGAAGACAGAAAAACACATTTAAATATTTAAAAGTATATTATATTGATATCAGGTTTATTGTATGTAGTTAGACACTTTGTCATGCGCTAGTTTAAAAAATATCTGAAACTACCGTACACAATAATGAAAAAATAAAACAATGATTGAGGATGAATCCGTTCAGATATTACAGATCTTGTAAGCCTTTGCGCCTTTACGATCGGTGTCTCGTAGTTGTTGGCTTCAGGCGCGCATCAATGATTTCCCGTAATTTTTGCTTACATGACGATTATAAACATTTTAACTTATTTATATGCTATAGTATTGTTGAATCGAGGTAAGCAATTGACTGCAAGGGACGCCGTAGAGAATAAACACAACACCCAGCCACGAAACGAAATTATATGATTTTCAAATTAATTCAATTTTAAATACACATTAGTACACGACGAAATAAACAATGCAATTTGACAGATAATATTCTCGTGATAGATGTCAACTCTATTAATGTTGCTGACAAATACAAAAATGGTAGAAATATTTCATGATATCCTCATTTTTTTGTAAATCTAATTCCAATGGTGTAGGATAAAACTAAATAGAGAAATAAATCTAAAAAAATACGCCAAATTTTTTGGTAGTAATTAATTTCTTGTCCACGGTTGGACCAAATCGACCGATCTCCTTTATAGTCCAAAGATTTAGCAAATTCCTTCTAGTGAGGTACACCATGTATGCATGTTGTCTTTACCTACATTATACCAAAAAAACTTACTTAACAGCTCAAAAAATAACCAAACCTTATCTAACCATTAAAAAAGTATAATTTTTTTTAGTATTAAAAAAACAAAACTTTGATAGTTAGTATCTGCCGGCGAGTCGAACCCGGGGCTTGTTATAAAAAGCTTATCTCACAACCGTCCGGCATAGTTACCGAACGAAATTGGATCGCATAAAAAGTTTGCACGATTTTTTTTTCGGCGACTTGTGAAGATACCCCTTGCATGGGGTGTTTGTGGATGGGAATTTGGTGAGGGGTTGTTTAACTAATAATTTGTAGATTAGTTTTTAACTTATTGTATCAGTAATAAGATATTATATTATAGGACATGTGAAGAGCAGTAATTAATAGTAATTCATACTGTTTAACTTTGAGCTTGATTTTGCTTCTGCGGTATCGTAGACACGACGTGGGACATTGTGGGTTCGATTACTGAGTGGTGTATTTATTTAATCATTGAATTATAAACTAGGTGTTTAAAAAGAACGAAAGGACAATTCCAAAGTATTCAACCACGAAACAGTATTATACTCAGCAGAATTTTATTCTCTGTATATTTTTAGTATGTAGAATGTTCAAACATGATACTTAGTAACATAAGACTAACAGGTATTCACTTTAACAGTAAACTTACCTACTTACCTACCCTGCCCAGGTAAAATTTATAAATAGCTAGGACAGACGCCTCGATTGGACTGAGGATTCGGATGAAAGTATCTTGTTACTTTATAAGTGTAATTTGTGTGTGAGTTTGTAGTTTTGTTTAACTATTTAAGCTACACCAAACAATCAACCCCTCCGAGATATAATTCGTAAAAATTTGTTTTATTTCAATGTGTAACATTCGCGTAAATCTAAGAAACCATTATACACCAAAAGATGTTTGGTTTACTACTAAAATGTTGATTATATTATACATATACAGGGTATATCAAGACCGCGACCGAAAACGAAGCCTGGTGGTAGTATTAGTGATATCAAACACAATGCAAGTAAAAATTTCACAAAAAAAATCGTCAATCTTTTTTTAAATTTTTTACTTATCGTCATATTTGAGTGATAAATACATAGTTTTTTGAAAATTATGACGTACACCACTTTATTTTTAAACACACAATGGTATGTAAGCGTTGAAATTATTATTTTCGCAATAACTAGGTATTTACCCAAAAAAGATGATTTTTAAAAAATTCTAAAAAGAAATCTGTCGCTGTTTTGGTGAAATTTTTATTTGCATCGAGTCTGTAACCACTAAAACTACCACCTGGATTCGTTTTCGGTCACGGTCTTGAGATACCCTGTATATAGGCAATAGTCTCACATATAGTTCTAATGTCATTATTAGCACAGAATTTATTAGTCAAGTCTTGTATAGTGTATTGTGAGTCGTTATAGTATTCTAATCAAGCTAACCTATTATATCTATTGTAGCCAAAAATAAGGTACCGCCAAACCCTACCACGTGATGAAACCTCGCATTCTTTACACCAAACCTCAACCCTTCAGACAAAAACAACGCCTCAGAAATGACAATTTACGTAAAAACCACTCGTAATTTAGCGTCGTGCAGCGGCCAAGACAGCCAAAATTAAAATGTACTGACATTTACCAAAATTACAAATCAGGGCCCAACAGACCCCGCGCTGACGGTAAAAATATTTTATGCAAATTGCGATTTATACCCGCGCTTGGGGGACGCGCTTTGGAAAAAATGTACAAGAATATAGCAAGAATATTAGCGGGTTTGCGCTGTGACGGGTTAAGTTTTTAAAGAAAGGGTTGGGTTTCGTCCTATAATGTTGTGCAAAATCTGATATGAGCTTGTCTTGGGCTAGTGGATTTGATGTAAGAAACAAACAATGTTTTTAAAGTTATTCTTTATTCTTTTGTTACTTTTAAATTATGTAAAGTGAGCGTCCCGATATAAGTTACAGAAGTGTTGGATACAGACCGTACTCAAAAGAGCGCTGTGAAAATCCTTCCACTCTGTTGGTGAATATTGCTAGTTTAGTTTCGCTTGCCATGAATTACGTTCAAAACCAGAACTAAACGCTAGCTGAAGGGAAATTCGCGATGCTCACTCACCATAAATGTGTTGATTGACAGCATTACAGCGTTAAAACATTTATTTTTCACCAAAAACTCTCCCAAACCACCAAACACTAGAACCAGATTAAGGAAAATAATTGCACAAATTGAATACATCGCAGCTGAGCACACTGAGTGCTTTCCTCCACAAGAAAAGGGTAGGCAACACTCAACGCTAGCGGATAGGGACTCGAGAGGATTGGCCTAAAGGCACTCCTCTTGCTGACAGCCTCAGAATCAATACATGTTATAGACATGTCAGTAAACAAGCTACGGATAACGCACACGAGGCGAGCAGGGATGCCATAGTGGAATAACAAAATCAATGAATTGTTACTCGATATAAAATAGTAGTCATTACTGAGATGTCGTGTCGTTGGTAACTTGAACTACGTGAGACTTTTTGAACGTAAAATATTTACAGTAATGTAATACTTTAGTAAAGTATTTTACTGGTGGTAGGTCTCTCGTATGTGAGAGGCCACCTGGGTATCTACCGCCGCAATGTCTAATTCTCACGCCAAACAGCAGTAAATGTGTCCTGGTTAGAAGGACATTGTAGCCAGAGCAACTACTGGACATAACGAGACTTAATATCTTATGTCTCAGGATGGCGAGCGCAGTGGAATACCAAGCATTACTTTGTAGTTCATTGTATTGTGCCTACTGCAAATGAGCGGTCATATCGCTTACCATCATACCATTGTGAGTTTCGAACCCGCAGCTTCTCATTGCATATCCATTGAGATGCCCTCTCCATCTTACAATCTATCATAGGGCAACATAATACGAAATTTAATTAACTATAACGACCAATTAGACGGGCCAAATTAACCGCAGTTAATACCTAGCCAGTATAATTGGATATATTAGGCTATTCAAAAGCTCATCAAGATACTATTATGCGTATCCGTATAACAAGTTGCGGGAGTAGTGGTACATACACCCAGCGTAAATAATAATCTCCTTTGGTGTCCTACAGTCCTCGAGAACAGTAGGGAATTCTCCGCCCCACGTCATCGCTTCATAGAACTCTTATAGTCACCGATATTCCTTTACGTGTAGTCTAACACGTTGCAGCCCTAACTGTACACGTTTACATTACCGGCTTACATCCCACTGCCCCACCTCATATCATGGGGGCAAATTGGAATCCCACCACACTGTCTCCTGTGTTCTCTGTCTGTGATAGTAACACCTACAATCCAAATTAGACAAAGTACGACCACTTTCACAACGCAATTCGGTGGTTATATTATAATTGAAAGGAAAATGGGTTGAATAATATTCGTGTAGAAAAAGATTTCACCTTTTATCAACCGACAAAATATTGTTAATTGCAAAATTATCAGATTACCTTATAAAGAACGAAAACGCTGGAGTTATAAAATATTAAATTTACACTTACAGCCTAATTCATAGACAGTTTTAAAACCTATTTTAGTTATCGAGTGTTTTGTTTTTTCGAACGACTTTAAAATTAAGTTATCAAGCGAAGAAAACACAACATTCGAATCGATTTTAAAACTGTCTATGAATAAGCCCGTTATTATTTAAGTCAAAAGCAATACAAGTGAACTCGCAACACTAACATCTAGTGATGCTAATATAACAATCACCGCTAATATTTTATTTTTGTTTAATTTATTTGTACATTTTATACGATCCACCAAAAGATTATACAATAAGTAACTTGAATATCTATTGAATGAATTTTAGATCTTCTTATATTGTTCACCTAGTTATAGGTGGTCTCATCTACATTAAACAACATCTAAAAAGCAGACTGCCTCGGTGGCGTAGTTGTACTACGGTACGACTACAAAGCTAAGGTCTCGGGTTCGAATCCCGGGTCGGGCAAAGTGATATTGGATTTTTCTATTCATCATCAGCCCGGAGTCAGGAATTTGTGCCCGATATGGCGATAGGCTCGCCCCCTATCACATCATGGGACGGAACATACAAGCGAAATGTGGGTCTCCTGGTGGCGCCTCTGCCTATCCCTTCTGGTATAAAGGCGTGAGTTTATGTATGTATGTATGTATGTAAAAAGCAGAAAATAAAAAGAGGGAATGACAAGTAGTGCAGTGAGATATTTTTTTTAAATAGTATATTTTTAATATACAACTGTCAATAAAAAACATCGATAAAAAACAGCACAAACAATCCCAAGCGTCTAAGCCTCTGACTCAATACTCATCTATATCCCGAAGCGCGGGACAAAATTGCCCATCCAGAAAGTATTTGCGAAAGGCTTAATAAGAAGCGTGTAATTACCCTCAAATCCTCAGTCGGTTGAACCTCATATCTGTAAAAGACTTGGGCAAACTCCGTTTGGGACCGGGCGGTAATAACTTTTTGGCCAAGTACACTCGCTGTTAGTTATCCGGCGGGATCTGAAGTTTTTAAGCGTATGCCCACGCGGAGTGGGACAGTTCTCGTATAAACTATACCGTAGAAGCACTTAAGTTTGCAGCCGAGCGTAGTCAAATTATGGTGTTTGAAATGATAGGATGTTTTAACTTTAAGTTTTGGTTTTAAAATGTATTTTGTAAAACGTTATGTTCATGTTATTGGAAATTATGACTGTTCAAATCCCAAAAAAAACTAAGCTTGGTTTAACTCTAACAATGTTGTTTGTTTTTTGGGGGCACGGGAGACGTAGGGGCTAATAATGACTACCACTCATAGATATCAATTTATACTCTTATACTATCCTACTCAAATATCTTTGGAACAAAGTTACCTAAAGTTTATCTACTTAACGTACTCCTTCACTTCAAAAATATTTTACTCAAAAATGCAATTGTACTATATAACTCACGTTTCAGCAACAAATTTGTCAGAACTGCAGCTTCAAATATCTTTAAAACAAATCGTGGTACTAATAACGTGTCAAGTTACTGAACTTGCGACGCCAACGATGCACGCCACTCCTTCATTAAATAAATGCGATTTAACAAGCTTCTAGTTATTGCGTTTTACTACGATACCAGAATAATGTACAAAAAGAAGCAATTTTTAATTTTCGTCATTGTTCTTTAAGCTGTTCTTTTATAAAATGGTTCTTTTTAAGCATGTATTACAGCGCGTATTTACGTCAAATTTACTTGTCCCATTTTCGCATATGAATGACAAGTAAGCAATGGACTGGCCTGATGGAAAGTGTAATGGTTTCTTAGATTTACGCGAATGTTACACATTGTAATAAAACTCGATAAAAATTTAACCTAATCCACGATAAAATCCATAGTAATTAGTTTTACTTCAGTCTGATGGAAAGTGGTCACTCCACGAAACAGTGAATCATAGTAACGTTGTTTTAAAAAATGGAGATAAAATGTTATTGATAGAGAAAGGGATTATTGAGAACTTGAAATAGTAATATACCTGTTGTATTCATATGTACATAATACATATCATATGGGTAAGTATTGATTCGTTACTTATGTACTGCGGTCATCAACGCGTCTGCCCAACGTAGACGAATCTGTCTTGATTACTGCTCAAGGGCGTAATCTCGAAAAGGCCCAGGTCCGATAGCGAACACTTATTAATGTGTGTACTACTAGTATAATATTATGTTCATTTTAACAAATAAGATTACATAAGACGATATAAGACTCGTCTCGATTTAAATGTCTTAGTCACAGCACGCAATTCCACTGAAAAATATTATTCCGTGAATTTTTCAGTTTACTTTTTACATTTACCAATTTAATTTCCCACTGTCTCTAACTGTTAATCTTCAAGATTCTGAGACAAAAACAACTTAAAAAATACTTTTTCAAAAATAAAAATATGAGAAACAGCACAGTGGAGGTAAAAACTACATCCAGTCACATCTCGGGGTCCCGGTTCGCCGCAAATTGAATCGTGACGTAAAATTTAACGTAGACATTTTGCAACCCCACCGTGGAAATTACGCGACTCAGCCCCCCCTCCCTGCCCCGTCCTTGCCTCCCCCGCACCGAGTCCCCCAGCCGGGAATAACTTATCATATAGCTCGTTTAACTCTGCCATCAATAAGTCGGCGTGTAATTTTATTTTCATGTCGTTGGCCGTTCGGCTACCTCGGGATATTCCGCGACAGGAACCGAGCTAAAGGGCCGAACTGGTGTTTAGCTGAAATCGCTTGAACACTTTAATAGAAAATGATTTTGAATTAGCGCCTCGAACGTGGACACGATCTAGCTAAAAAGGTTGCAAGGAGTCGCCTGATGCAGACCACTGCTGTGTGCAGATCTTTGGAGTAAGCCTATGTTTAGTAGAGTACCTCTTATGGTTGAAGATAATGATGATAATCATGATTGATCATATTAATCACAAAATGAATCTATTTAAATATTCAATTAAGATGCCATATGCGAAAAAATATTCCAAGTTACCCTTCAAAAAACGACGAAATAGCCACCGTAAAGGACAAAATTGCCGTCAAGTATGACGACCAATTAAAACCCCCATGCCGACATAAAATAAAACAATCACGCCTCGTCCATTACAAGGCAGACGATTTCCAAAACGCATTGAGAATAGATGAAAGAGACGTCATGTAAACACAACGCCTTTACCTTTGAGGGACGATTCTACTAAAAATATGTTTCGTGGTACTGCTAATTGATTCTGGTTTAAGTTAGTTTATTTTTGAGGTTATTGTGTGGAAGATCAAGGTTCGATGTCTTCAAAGTATAGCTGGATACGTTAATGTAGTTAATTTTGGATTCGTGTGTAATCTTTTTCGGTCTGGCGCTAGATTGATATGGTTTCAAATCTGGCATTAAATTTGATGCCATCTTGTGGTTAAAAATTTTGAGTTCCTTAGCTAGATAAATAATGTTAAAATCGTTAGTCCTAATTGTTGTGAACCGAGAATGGCAGCGGAGCGTCGGAAATCTTATGAATAAAATAATCTCATACGAGATTAATAAGTCTATTAAGAGTGCGTCTGTCTATGGATCATGTATAACAAAACAAAACGTGTCACTTTAATATTTAGACTGGTGGTAGGTCTCTCATATGTAAGAGCCCGCCGGGTAGGTATCACCGCGACGTCTATTTCTCCAGCCAAACAGCAGTATAAATGCACTGTTGTTTTTCGGTTTAAAGAACATTGTAGCCTGAGTAACTACTGGACATAATGAGACTTAACATCTTATGTCTCAGGATGGCGAGCGCAGTGGAATGTCAGGCATTGCTTTGTAATTCATGGTGTTGTTTGGTTTGCTACTGTCCATGAGCGGTCGTATCGCTTACCATCAGGTGAATGGCATGCTCGTCTCGCCATTCATTGCAATAAAGACACTATAAACATGTTTTTCCACAAAACATAACCACTAAATCAAGACTAAATCCCACTCCTAGTTGAAAGGTTGTCAATGCCAAAAAGCTTTGCAACAAAAATAGATAAACCGAAGACTTTTTCTAGTTGTAACATGTTTTGTAAAACCCTTCGCGATTCACGTAGGGGTTTCGTGTGCCAGAACCGTTGTTTATTCTGACACGCGTTCGAGCTGCAGTTTCAAATGAAAAAATATATTCCACCACTGTAATAAATATGAAGTAGGTCTGCCTCGGTGGCGCAGTTGTACTACGGTACGATTACAACGCTGAGGTCTCGGGTTTGAATCCCGGGTCGGGCAAAGTGATATTGGATTTATCATTATCAGCCCGGAGTCAGGAATTTCAGCACGATATTGCGACAGGCACGCCCCCAATCACATCGTGTGACGGAACATGCAAGGCGAAACGTGACTGTAACACCTCTGCCCACCACTTTGGTAAAAAGGCGTGTTGTTTATGTATGTATGTTAAAGTTAATAATACTTGATAGCAGATATTGGCATATTAAAACAAATTTAGTGTTCGTGGAATTTGCCTTGAACAGCTTTCAATATTCATACATTGCTTCATATCCCGATGTTGAAATATTCTTTACAATTACAAAATACAAATCACCTCTTATAAAATACATACATACAACAAGATTCCCGCTAGTCTCAAGGAAGCAGCGAAAACATGTTGGAATTAAGTCGTGCCCACTTTATCAGAAACTCGCGTACGTTGACATGTTTGTACGGAATCCCTTTTACCAGATGAGTTGTATGCGCGTGCATGTGGGGGCACTCGCTGCGGGCCCTTAGGGACCGGCCACAAGGCAGGGCTGCGATATTGCGCGACTTTTTGTCGAGGGAAACTATGTGAAGTATTGAGAAGATTGATGAGAAAAATAGGTATGTTCTAGGAGTGATGGAGTAGTAGAGGCGGAGACAAAGTCGACGAGGTCATAAGTTTAAAATGTAGCAATAAACAACGATAGTATGTGTATTTAGCTTTAGATCTAAGAGCTAATGTAACAATTGTTTGAAGGAAAACGTCGATGAGGTTACATACGTACTCCAATTTTTTTTCAAGACAAATTCAAATGTAGCTATTTGAAAAAGTATGCCAAATGTCACTAGCTAAGCAAAGTGAACTAAGTCCTAACTTTTTTCAATTAAACCTAAACCTAAAAATATAACATTCATACAGAGCCGTACCTTGGATCTCGCGCTATAATTTCTGCTATCAATAAGACTATCGTCCACGTATTTCTTGACTTCTAAAGAGGAGGTAATCAATTCGACTGATTTTTTTTGCTATAAAAAGTCGCCACAAAATCGCTCATCATACACACACCCTTACTCTACAAACTGTGAAGTGTTTGCTCTCCGCGGAGTCGGCGCGAACGTATCGCTTCCCTGATATCGGCAAACAATTTACACGTTTCCTACACAATACTCGTACACGAATATACACGTCACGAACATGCGGGGCTTTTGATACAATATACAACGTTATTTTTAGTATGCTACATATCCGAAAGTATGGATAGTTTGTTAAGAATCAATAGATCATGCCTTTGCACTGATTGTTAACATACGTTATATTTTATCCTAAATCACATTAATAATTATTAATGAACAAGGTATTGATACTAAATATTTTACCACTTTGTCACCGTAATATATTTTTATTGTTATTTTTTTAAAAGATTAATGGTTTCTTAGATTTACGGTCAGTCCGCCCCGTGACCACGAAAGCTGTAAAGTAATCGAAACGTCGGGAAGTTAAAAAATGTAAAATTAAACCAAATCGCGATAAAATCCGTATAAATTAGTTTTATTTCAATTTTTAAAAGACTATTAAATCATCGTAAATAACTAGACAACTATGCATGATTAGTGCTGAGGATGCATAGTGTGACAAAGTGTTAAAATATTTAATATCAATACTTTTACATTGCAGCTTATATTTTAATGGATTTCGGCCATTTAATTTTTTTTAATCGGTCGTTTCTTATGATATTTAAGTATTACAATAATAATTATTGGTATATTGTGTTATATGTACATTGGAATTAAAACCGTATCTGACGGACCAGCACCCACATTAATTAATTCTAATGGATATATTAAACAATTTTGATAGCATCTACAAAGGTAGACAGAGGGTACATGTCTGTAGCGTCACTACCACGTGTGGGTTGTAGAAGCGGGTAAAAACTACCCCCGAGTGCGCTTGAAAGGGTTCAATGTTTGAATGTTCCAACACTATGTAAAAAGGGTTGCCGTGTAAACGTCTCGTGATATTGGCCTGTGTTTAGGGTTAAATATTACTGGTTTAATAAATGAGGTTTGTGTGAAAAAATTGTGACATCGGATGGCTTTTTGAAAATTATCAGATTAAGCAGACGTTGAGAGGAGCTATGATTAATTGTCAATGTTCAAATAGCTAAGTAAATAATTTCGAAAAACCTTACCCAAGGACTATAGTTTTCGTACAACAAACTTACGACAACATATTTCAAAATTAGATAAACAACAATAGTTATAATAAACGTTATAAATTATAGTAAAATTGATGAGGAAATAAATAAACACGTCTAGTGAAATGCAACGCATTTGTTGTCGACAACGTACGTCTTATAAATCATTCGCGATGATATTCGCAGACGGAGTTTATCGGTACATAAATCAACATCCATCTCCATACATTGTATGAACATATTCGCCGCATGTAATAGGGACAACTAATGTTATAAATGTTAGTTTGCTCATTGTGATTTCATGCTTAACTGCTAAACCTATTGTGATGAAATTTTGTGTACATGTGGTCAGAGGTACAGAAAAGGATAAAAGTTATAGTTATATAGAGTACCTTTCATTCGGATAAATATTGTACGCAAAAGTAAGGTGGTATAGGTTAGTTGTTTGTAAATGCAAAATAAGTTGTTTTTTTTATATTTTCTTCCCTAATGGACAGAACCAATTGAAATTAAATACTAGGGATAGCTTGGGACCTGGTGATGCTAATAGGCAAATTTAATTTTATCGAATTAAGCTATAAAGAGAGAAAGGATGTCGAGATTTATATTTTTTAAGAGGAATATTTTTTCATTATTTAGAACTTGTGTTATTGAATACACTGAAATAATTGCATCCGAGCAAAGTCGGGTCGGCTGGTTAGTATTATTTATCAGAGTGTGAACACAGTTTCATTTTAGTTGCAATATAGAGTATTTTCTACTTCCCCTATAATTTACGCGTCGCGTCGTTAGAATAGCCTGTATATTTTAACACATTTTATAGAACATGAAAATGTGATTAAACACCATTAAGCATCGAATGATTATGCTCCTAATTTTACGACTAGCCTACATACATTTTCGAAAAGAATAAATAACACAAAATGGATTGCTCAAAGTTGGAATCGAAGAAAGAATATTACAATTCTTAGCTTTAAATGTGACGCTCCAACTCTTACACCACAACATAATTATAATATTTTGACACAAAATAAACAGCAACAAAAAAAACATCCCTATATATTTACTCTTTCTCACCCTCAATAAACTAAGAATTGATATATCTACAAGTAGCTATCACTCTATTATTTATTTATTTATTACTCTATAAATCTACTTAAAACCTACCTCAAATGAAACACTCAACAAACTATAGCCAGTTGAAGAAACGTGTAGAATTTGCGCCGCCGTCGGTACGGTAGTGCGGCTGTCGGAATCGATCCCGCGCCGAGCGTTCGCTTGTCATATCACCGTGCTCGCCAATTACTCAACACTAGGGGCGTAACACTGTGAGGATATTTTGTAATTGATGAATCGGGTGAGAAATTGGAGGTTGGGGTTCGGAGGGAACATCATTTTAAATATATAGTGGTTTTTTAGATTTACGCGAATGTTACACATTGAAATAAAACTATTTTTTACGGATTTTATCGCGATTTGGTTTTTTACATTTTTTAACTTCCCATCGTTTCGATTGCTTTACAGCTTTCGTGGTCACGGGCGGACTGTAAAAAATAGTTTTATTTCAATTTTAAATATATTTGAGGAATGGTTTTTGTACATGTAGTTTGCTTATGATTATGTTTATTATTCTTAACCTAATTAGTCTAGTGGCAGCTTCTGCAGGCTGTGATAAGTCAGGACCTAGATTCGATTCCCTGGTCGGTCAATCAACCGTTTAAAAATAATCTCACGTGAGTTGTGACTTCGGATTACGATCTGTAAACGCTTTTTACTACATTTACATCAGAAAGAATCTAGACCTAGGCATTTTTAATTTACCCTATCAATTCTATCACTATTATACAAAAACTCGAAATAAAAAATTCCGGTAACAAACACAAACCCGGAAATTCCGGTACGTCGCTCGACAGCGGCTGTCTGAAGCAATCTACCGGCGGCTGTCATATCCGCGCTGCCGCCAATTACTCAGCACCTGGGACCCGGGACCACCAGCTTTTCGACACTTTAATCTCGGTTAAGTTATTTACGCGGCCTTGGAGCGACCGGGAATATTAACTTAGGTAGTGCGCGACCGGAAAATGGATTGGTTGTGTCTTTGTACGGGTGTGTTGATTTTTTCTTCATTGTAGATGATGTGGTGGCGGCCTGATGGTAAGCAGGGATCATTTAGCAATGCCTGTTGAAACTATATTCAGATGATACCTCTTCCCTATTTTCATTTTACAGCAAAGTATTGCCCTTAAAAGAATGCAGTGGTTTATCGATGTCGAAATACTACGCTTGGTATTTTCCATACTTTGTCGATCTCTGCCCGCTACAATATAGGATACCGTGGGTGGCATGAACGAATCTCAATACAGCCGTGAGCGGATGGCGCTTACTGCGAATACTAAGCGCCCTTAAAATACTGAACACTCCGCCTCACACTATCCAACTGTTACCTGAGATTGACCTATCTATCTATTCAGTCCCAAGAAGTCCACTGCTGAACATAGGCCCAAAGAATCTCCACATCAATATGTAGGAAGATTGACTTACTACATTATTAAGATCCTGTTATGTTTGAGGTCACGGTGGAAATCATTGGGAGAGGTCTATGTTCAGCAGTGGACTTCCTTTGCCTGATGGATGGATGTTTGAAGTGGGTAAAGGAATAAGATTCTTTGATTGTAAGGGGTTGCGGCACCTCATGAACTCTAAACTAGCAAATACGTATTTATTTAATTATCAACCTAGACAGGTAGTTGTTTCTATTAAGTGTATCAAAATCCATGTGGCACCATCGTGGTGAATCATTTTACAAAATAAAAGTATTGAAGCGTTTTTCCTTGAGACGAGAATAAACAATATAACAGAATTTGAAAACGATATCTCTTCAAAAACAATTTAAATATGCACCAATTTTACAAATAGTCCAAATATCAAATATGCCACGCGAGAATGTTAAACGATCATTCTTGACTGACATGCTCGGTGACGTCATCCGCCTGACGGAGTGAAGCTGCGCGCTGTATCAATAACAAACGTGTCGACGCGATAGAATTGAATATTTGGCATCAAACTACATTTCAACATTCAAATGTAGATGCAATCTTTTTTCTCTTGATGTATGGCACACCAAGGATTTACTTTGAAATTCCTTTGGATTTATCTAGATTTACCTTTCACTAACATAAATGAACTCAGTTTTTGTACAATGACAAGTGGATTTTTTAAAATAACCCGTTAGTGAAATTTGCACAAGAAAAAATAAAAAATCTGTAGCTAGCCAACATTAATTTATCCATCGAACTGTTCTAACCTTTTGAGTTCCTTTAAAAAAATAATTACATAAATTATTTAATGAAAATAAGAAATAGAATAATTACAGAACATCAGGGTCTGTAGGTAGACCGCGCGATTAAGCTTTTAAGTTCACTAACTTGACTGTCTGGATTACGATTACTTTTATGCGTCATTAATATTAACTATGCAAGGTTGGGTTACAGTAAGCATCACTCTTTACTCTACAGAACGCATCTCAATTCTGATCTGTTCACATAGTCTCAGGCATCAAGAATAATCGTATTTTTTTGGAACCCTTACTTTTGACAATGCACTTCAATCATATATGTGCCTTTTCTCGCCTTACTCAGTTTCACATCAAGCATGACTGACGATCCATTTAAGCTGAGCGTGTATAGCTACGCCATTCGCGTACGTTCGCGTGAAGTCAGTGAGCCCACGTGAGACTGAGGAAGCCCGACGAGATAAATTACTTAGTTTAGACATCCCAGGACTGCTTTGTCTGGCGTCGGATTGAAACTGTCCATGCCATGCCGTTGTGCCCTTAAGATTTATATTCAAGAGGTATTGGAATGTGGTTTTTATAATCATTGAGGAATATTCATCTATCATTAGTATAATGGTTTCTTAGATTTACGCGAGTGTTACACATTGAAATAAAACATTTATTACGGATGTTATCGAGGATTTGGTTTAATTTTTGCATCTACTCTGTCCGCCCCGATCACGAAAGCTGGAAAGCCATGTATCAGTTCGAAACGTCGGGAAGTTAAAATAGGAAAAAATAAAAAAACAGCGATAAAATCCGTAAAAATTAGATTTATTTAAATGTTATTAAGATATTTAGGATGAAATCTTTGAATCGTTACCTTAGGTTTGATACTGAAAATTGAACATATTGTAGGATTTATTGAGACGCCAATATTTGACTAATAGCAAGTTAATGGTCGCAGTAACCAGAGGCATAGGATGATTATTATCTGATTATCCTTGCTTGAAATTGTTATACCTAACTAGATAACGGAAAAACTAGTCTCTACGCGGAGGTTGAACCCGTAACCTCCCACAACAATGTCACTAACTCTATGTAACATGCTACTTTAAATAACTTAAAGCAGTAAATGTACGTCTTATATTCAGATAATCCTACGATAACCTTAAAATTAAAATAAATCTTAATATTAAATCCAAATCACTCCATATTTTAATCCAAATGTAGAACATTTCTACATCCAGAAATAGACTCCCCAATTTTACGATATCCGAAATGTCCTTACCCCCATTTGAACCCGTTACCCCGTTGAAAAATAATAAATTCACGCGAGACGCGTTTACACGTTCATATTCGTTATGAACGAGGTAGATTCTAGATAGGGGTGGTCAAGGGTTGCGGATTACACTGGGGTAGGTCGCGGACGACCCCTGCCAAAATTTTGATTTAAGCACCGAGCGGGTTATTGATAAAAATATGCGTGTAGGATTATTTATTACTTTGCAAACGTACAGATAGAAAATTGGATTGTGAAATATTTTCTGAAATTACAAAATTTGTAATACATGTTGTAGTTATTGAATTTTATTTTTATTTTTGTTCGTATATTTAGTTCTACGTTTTTATCTTTGAGGAGACGCCAGCACTGCAATAACTTGAAACATAAACATAACCCTTTGATTAATTTAGGAATGGAACCTAAGATTTTGTAATAAGCCCTCTATGCGCTCCATGAAATCAAACAGGTAAGTTCTGCATATTGTAGTATTTCATCAATTTTATTTACTCTCCAATTACCATCAAAAACACCATACATACAAGAGATTGAAACATTTCCACGCATTCCATACAACACTCACTCACACAATTGGCAACAGAATTCCCGGCTATTCCGGCACTCGTTTTAAAAGCGCGAGACGCTCGGGGCGACGGCGCGTACGGCCAATCCGGAGCACCGGCGGGACCGGAGAAATAAAATATATCCGGCGGAACCGGTGGAGACTGGTGAATTTATTTAAAGACAGTGGTGGTTTTATTTTTAGATAGAAATATTCAATAAGTTGGACGATAAAGGTGCTAATTTACGGAGCCATGATATGCATTGATTTTACTCATGTGTGGCAATTTTAAGTACATCAATTAATGTTAAAAATACAGGTAAATTGGTCCACAAAGTCACGCCACTAAGAAGTTAGAAATTACGTGTTTTTTATTGATGCTTAACAAGGGATCAGGATAAAGTTAGAGTTCTTTTTAAATAATTGTTATAAGACTCTTTTTCTAAATATGAAATTCAATATCATTTCTATCATATAATCTCTCAGCTTCCTTCACACCCTTGTAACTACTTACAAAGCACGTCGGCTGTCATCTCATACGAATTCTCAGTACTGACCTGCAACAAAGAGAGAAATATTTAGAATAACATTGCGCCGCGTCATGTCATACAAGCTATTTGAAAGGCTACTTTTAAAGCTGCATTTTACACGTCAGCTCGCGCCGCTGTAGCTTATGCATAGTTTTGTTAAAATAAACAAGATATTCACGCCGGCGAAATTGAAAATAAAATATAGTTTATGTTATAAAATGTGGACTGAAAAATTACTTAGTACAAAAGATCTTGTCGATTCGTTTTTGAACAAAATTATTGTGGTTGAATTTTTATCTTAAGTATTGGAAGGTACTTTATTCTGAAAATAGTTTGATTATATTATGAATTTAAAAATAAAATAAAATAAAATTGCCTGTCTTTACTGCCTCGGTGGCGCATTTGTACTTCTGTTCGATTACAAAGCTGAGACCTTGGTTTCCAATCGAGGGCATTTTGAATTCCAAAGCATAATCAAAAAAAAGTTCTAATCATTATTTTATATAGATGCTAGGCAATAAATTAACAATATGTGTAACTACAGCGTAATGATAAAATCAAAACATATATGTATAGTTAAGAAAAATGGCCACTAATTTTGCGATCATTTCTTATTAACATGCCGGATAGAATTACATCTTATACTAATGACACAAAAACGATAGTATTACAAAACATAAGACCTTGCTTAAGGTTAATTATTAATAACACAGTATAATATTCACTTATTCATTTCAAATATACGTAAGTGTTATAATTGTATAATATCTACGGTTACAAAAGGTGAGCAATACTTTTATGTGCCATTACCTGTGTCATAAGCATTTTTCCGGAAATAAAAGTCTTACACATTATTAACGTTGTATTAATTAATTACAACTAGTAAACTGAAATATATACAGGATATATCAAGACTAAAAAAAAGTCAATTTCTTTTTGTAATTTTTTACTTATCGTTGTATTTGGGTGATAAATACAAAGTTTTCCTAAAATAATAATGTACACGTTTTTATTTTTAAGGACGCAATGGTACGTAAGGGTTTAAATTACAATTTTCGCAAAATCTAGGTATTTACCACCCAAAAACGATGATTTTTAAAAAATTCTAAAAAATAATCTAGATATACCCTTTATAAAATTAAATCTAATGTTAAAAATATAACACGGCATAACATTCATAAAAAAACACACGCGAGTGGAACTGTCCGAGCGCAAGCGGGTGCCTTCACCTTCAGCTAAGTTAGCGTTCAACTTTATTTAACTGACATTACAAGTACGAGTAACTTACTTTGGATAAAATACTTTGCATTTGTACGATGGCAGTATTATAATCTTTACTAGTAGGAACGGGTTGTTTGAGACAATGGTGTGGAGTCTGTGTAAAACTTCTTGGTTCAGGATGCTTATTATATCTTGAATGTAATTATTAAATGGTGAAATGTGGGTGTCCTGGTGGCGCCTCTGTCTACCCCTTCTGGGATAAAGGCGTGAGTTTATGTATGTATGTAATTATTAAATGTCTCATTGGTCTAAAAGTATTAATGAGTTAGGAAAGTCCCACCAGGACCTAATTCTTGATTTTGATTCCTAGATCCACCATTGATTGTTTAAGTTTTCGGCTTGAAACCTATAGTATGATTCGTCTGGGATTCACTCTTTATACTACTAATACTGTTCGTTTTAAAAATTCCAGTATCCAAATATCTACACCAAGGGTTCAAACCCGCATCCTCAATCTCCAGAATCACACACGTCACTGGGGGTGTGTGCAGTAGCCGAGGGCGCAGGGCTGTAGGGCGCGATCGATACCACGTGCGCCCCAGCGAGCATTCTTTGTTCTCGACAACCACGCGACACCCTTTCACTTCCGCGCCGTTTGGAGTTTCGCGTGAAACCACGTGCTCGCGAATACGATGTAGTACATACATAAAATACGCATTTTTCCCAGAAGGGATAAGCAGAGGTGCTACCAGTACACCCACCTTTCGCCTTGTATAATGTGATAGACGGTAACGGACGGCACAAATTCTTAACTAATGAATAGAAAAATCCAATATACCCGACCCGGTATTCGAATCCGAGACCTCAGCGTTGTAATCGTAACGTAGTACAACGTTGCCACCGAGGCAGTCAAAAGATACGATGTATTAATAGAATAAATGCGTTTGTTGGTTTTAGTAATGTAATAGATGACATAATTATTTTTATCTATCATAATAATTAACATAAACAAAAATCGGTACAAAAAGACGAAGACTACTCACGTCATTTTTATCAAAACCCGGCAATCAGGTTAGATGAATCAATCAGTTTTTTGTCAATAACATAATGTGAGTTTAATTTGTAGTGTTTGACCTGCAGGTATTTGCTTTTGTAATAAGAAAAGATTAACTCAAACTGAATACTTTTCCATACAAAATTTAGATGCAAAGAGATAAGAGGTTGCCTGATGCCCAATAACCCTTTCTTCATCCCATCCTTTTCTTTCCTGCTCTCCTCCCATTTTGACGGGCCGGCTACACATCCATGATTGTGAATCCAGCGTTGCAGGTGTTCATGGCAGTGATTACTTACCAGGCGACTTGTTTGCTCGTTTGCCGGACCTATGCAATAAAAAAAGAGAGATTTAAAAGTGGTTCTTTACTGACCTCTTAACACACGACACAAACAAAAGCCAATGATTAAACGTGACATGTAACAGATGTGCAACAAGTGCGCCGGCGATCACTCTGCCTATTACTGCGGAATTAGGTGTCACGCGCCACCGCTCACGGTAGAAACATCACGTACGCACGCGTGACTCAACGCATAGACTGTATAAGGATAAGAGGAATATCCACTCTGTTAACAGCTAGTCATTCTTTTGTTTCTTAAGGCTCTGTTGCATAAACTAACTTTGAAGATAGCTATAATTTTGACTATGTCATCGCCAGATATTTGTGATTGCAAATGTATGGGATTGAGATCAAATCAAAGTTATGGGCAAAGTTAATTTGTGCAACTGAGCCTAAGTAATAAATATTACACCAAAGAAATAATATCACAGTCTCTGCACACGAAGCGAAAACCAGATTATTAAAACAAGGATGTAATCGTCGCATTAAATGTTTTTTTGTTCTAGTGTGCTTTTGGGTATTTGTCAGCAAGATCCGGATTACTTATCGGTTGCATAGATCGAAATTTCTATTTATTATAATTTGTATAAATGATGATGAGCTAAGAATTACTTAAATTGGGTTAATTTTAAGCGGAAAATAGAACGAAAACGAAATATTTAAGGTAAATAGTATTGTAATTGATAAACAAGGTCAATTTACGAGAATACATAAGGTAAAATTCAAAATAATATACAAGTTATTTTTAATTTTGTACCTTTGGTTATAGGTATTTAAAAGTTTTCAAATAATAATCGATCGACTTGGAATGAGAGACACATGACAACTAAATCAAAAAATCCAATAAAACTGGCTTTTTAAAACCATTCATCTTCTGTTCCGATTTAATAGGCTTTTTCCACAATACTATACTGAAAAACGTGCAAAAAAAACAACCAACAATAACTCTTTTATTTTAATAAAAAAATAATATTTTCTCATATAATGTTATCCTAGAAATCTACTGCGGGACATAGCCAAATAATAACTTCTTATAAACTGAACATCAACCACAAAAAATAATCTAAACCGCACGGAAACACTCCAAAATAAAAAATATTAAAAAAAAATTGTCCCTATCGACCGCCCAAAACTCTAAGGAATGTAGTATCTCCGTTGCATAATCTATGGCTGTTTTTGTGCCTTATCAGTGACCACTGTCGCGACTCGCGGGGGTGACGCGTGATAAGAAGCCTACTTTGTCCGCTGATAAGCGGGGCGTTATCAATCGCATGTTGAGCTATCAGCTGACACAGCCTTTTTGTGGAAGGGCTTTTAAAAATAAGCCCAAGGGGTAGAGTGAACTTTGTAAGTTAGTCACGATATGTATAGGAATTTATTCGTGGTTTTTGGTGAAAGGAATCTTCAAAATTGCCTTCCATTATCTACATTACAACATCTTTAGCCGTGTTACTGTTTGACTTAGCTTATAACTTAATAATCCGCTGTTTGCTTAAGATTAACCCTTGTGAGGCTGTGTCTCGTTATTACTGAGACACATTTATAAACACGATTCCCACTTATACATTCCAACTTTTTGAATGCAAGACAAAACCAACGAAAAACAATTGATATACATTTTTTGGTACTTTATAAAACCACCATTATTTTCGACTTTTAATATAATTATCAAAAATAATTAAAAATTGTTATCTATATTATTTTATGTGGCATTAAATATTCTTTAAATTAGGTTTTATTCCATAATGCTAGGTCAGGTACTTTTGAATATGTTGAAGATTTTCCGAACCGACCCTTTTTCTTTGCGGTCCAATGTGTGTAATGCAAATCAAACCGAGAACTATATGCATTACCATTCACCCCTACCCTACAGGCATGAAGTGACGTCACTCATCATCATCGCATTAGATAGTAATCCCCACTAATATCCTTAACATAGCCATCCTCCCACGCGGGCGTGGACGCGCCCCGTCGCCATGGTAACTAGAGATCACGAGCGCTCACGTGAGCGATACCAAGTTATAATCATTTACATGGGGATGTTTTAAAAATATTAATTTTTGAGTAAATTTTGGCACTAAACTGATTCAACTATTACAAAATAAGACAAACTACCCCTTCATTTCTTTGACAATCTACATCTTGAGGCACTGAGTTTAATTATTCTTTTTCAATGCTGCGTCAAATTTTTGTTTTGGTATAATAAACTATAATATTTTGATTTAGAATTGAATATGTGTCTTATCACATGTCGAGATGAATATATGCACGGGGAATTGCCGCTAGCACTAATTGCATCTCTACCGACCCCTCCGTATATACAAGCGTGAAGTTTTGTACATAACACACCAAACTAGTAATTACAAAACACTATATCTCCCTAATCTGAGTAGTAACAGTAGCGAGTTGGAAACAATGTGTTTCAAATAGTTGTCTCAACTCGCAAGCCAACCCGTCCGCGCGAGTCGGGGTGCAAACGGCCCTGATGTGACCATTTGTTTTTACGCACTGGGACATCTAACTACTGTGCTGTACTGTCGCAAACATGCGCTACGGGTTAAGGGGAGTTTTAGTGCTGTAGAATGTGGTTTGTTAATGCTTTTTACATGACTGTACAAAACGGGGTGATTTTTTAAATTAATGCTTTCATTTTGACTAGTAGCAAAACATCGATAATGTTGGATTGTTTGTTATCTAAGGCTTTAGTAATTACAAACTTTGTTCTTTTTTGAAGATTTCTGGCAGTTACACAAACGAACTACATTTGACAGACGCAAAAATATAATATTTCTGGATTTACTAGCCCTTAAACAGCACAACCTTCTCAAGATTTAACCTTTAAAACAAAAATATACCATAAACAGTCATAGCACCAAAATATCCCACAAACCCACATCCCCTGGTCACCACACCCATCCGTCATCGATTACGCGTCACGTCGGTAAACATTACGCGGCCAAGTTTCGTCGTTAGCCCCGAGTCATTAGTCATTGGGATTACGTCCGCTGTCCACACGTCGCGTATTGATTGCCGCTCGGGGTTATATTGACCGGTAGCGTGTACTCTACCGCTGTTATGGGCCCCGCGCTGGACGGTTGAGTGTCAAGCTATCGCGTTACAAAATTGCGTTGTTATGTTTGATTGGTGCTTTTTGAGGGTTGATTATTTGACTGTTAATATTTGTTTGTCACAGTGTTGGAAATAGTTGGGAGTTATAACTGATCTTTTAGGTTCCTTATTTATTATCATTCCAATTGGTTTTGGATACCTAGTAATAATGGATGAACTTTTTTTGCAATGTTTTTGATGTAAATTGATTAATGCATTTAAACCACGGATGAAAGTGAAGTCATTGATAACTACTATGATTAGGGAAATGTAATATTGTCGGCGTAAATCTAGTATTTTTTTGTATTGCCATAACAAAGTAACTTCAATGCACTTAATTCTAAAAAACAACCTTATTACAACAGATAGATAGATACATCCAACAGTCAATACTGACCCCCCACTAAGATCAATTAAGTCTTTTGTCGTGGGTATCAAAAGCTACGAAAAACTTTTCGGTCTCACAAACACCAGACCCGAGAAAAATCTTGTGGGCCTCACAAATATTTGTCTCGGTGTGGAATTCGAACCCGCGGCCTCTCGTTTCACAGCCGGCGTCCAGCCAACTGCGCCATGGAGGCTGTCAAACAATCCATATATGAAACTAAATTAATCATAAAAACCAACATTCTTTACAATACAAAACATATTTTGCATATTCACAAAAAAGGCTCAAGCCGAAACTCCTTCTCAGCCGACAGATGATCTCATCGATCGACAGATATGTCATACGAACTCGCAGCGGTCACCTTATTACATTAGAAGAAACCTCCATTTAAAAAAGGTCACCTGTTGTTATGTAAGGTGTTATCACGTTATCAGGCTCGCGTGGATCACTATGTGCCACTTGACTCATCGCCGCGTGATTTCGATCGTCTGGAATAGTTGCCTTAAAAGATATGGTAGAAAGGCCAAATATTCTTTCTCTTGTCTCTTTATCTTTCCTGTGTCCTCTCAGTTCCAAAGATCGGCAACGCAACAAGCGTTATAGATGCCAATAGCTCGTGGTAATCACCATCAGGTTAGCTACTTATTTTTATTGCAATGATGGGCGAGACGAGCATGCCATTCGCGTGATAGTAAGCGATACCACTCATGGACAGACAAAATCAAACAACACCATGAATTACTAAGTAATGCTTGGCACTCCACTGCGCTCGCCATCCTTAGACATAAGATGTTAAGTCTCATTATGACCAGTAGTTACTCTGGCTTCAATGTCCTTCCAACCGCATTTACACTGCTGTTTGGAGGGCGAAATAGACCTGAACTTTTAGGGCTTATACTGTAAAAAAAATCGTTATTTAAACTTATGGAGAAGCGGCGCATTTAAGGTTCAGTCTGTCTGGTCCTCAGCGGGCCGGCATAATTGTGACGACCGGACTAGGATATCATCACTCATATTGACTGCCTCCGTGGCGCAGTTAGTTAGACGGCGCCTGTGAAACGAGAGTCCGCGGGATCGATCCCCGTACCGAAACAAATATAAGTGCGATCCACAGGTATTTGTTTCGGGTCTGGGTGTTTGTGAGACAGAAAAGTCTTTCGTTGTTTCTGATACGACACAAGACTCGATCTTATTGTGGGGTCAGGACTCTGTACGTGACTTGAGTGTATTTATTTATATACACAGGCTGAACCAGAAACGCGAGACACTTCCACAGATCCTCTACAACTAGTTTTCTTTTTGGAAAGTGATCGCTATCACAACGTATTCTAATAAACATATTAGGGTGGTTGGGACCACCAGCTGTATTTAAAGCATACCGATATTAGATTAATATTGCATAACCGATTCAGTGATACATTCTACTGTCCATGACAGTTCACGTAACACAAATGAACCTGACGAGCGCAGTGCATGCTAATTATCTTGCGAAATGCCAGCTGTAGCGGCGCGGCGGTCCGAAGGCTTCGGCGTTTGTAGAATGCTAAACTTATACGTAATTGGTCTGTATACTATGTTGTATTATTGTGAAGCACGAAATCAAAATTAAATGATATTTTAAAGACGAAGGAAAACGTGGTGAAAATTCACCCTATACCAAAGCTATGGACTGTCTGTAAGATATTGCTATAGAGCGATAAGACCGCCATTTGTACTTTTTTTTTTTATTGTTTCTATATTGTGTATTTTTGTTGTTAACTGTGTACAATAAAGATTTAAATAATAATAATAATATGGACTGAAGTCTAGCTTCTCAATCAACAAAAAAGCCATGCCCTAATGCGCGACAACATATTAAATTTCGTGTAGGCCGACGTAATTTTATCGATCGCCGAAATCTACAATATTATCTACCAAAAATATAATATCCGATCTATTGTGTGCTGTAATCAAGTAAAAAGGTTAATGCCAAACTATATCTGACACACAAGACCCGAGATATCACAATACGGCACCATTACCGGCGAATTAACTGAAATTTCGTGTTGTTTTCAGAGCGCTGCCTTGACCGTGAACTTGGCGGCCTCAAAGACAACGGAGAAAGTATGCCCAGGTGTTACAGCGCCAATTGTTCCAGCTGATTAAACTCTGTTATATGTTTTGACGCGCATTCAGGAACAAATATATGATACAAGACAGCTATTGCTTTCCATGGTAGAAAATATTGAAATAAAACTAATTTATACGGATTTTATCGCGATTTGGTTTAATTTTTACATTTTATGTGACCAGGAAAGCTGAAAAGCAATCGAAACGTCGGGAAGTTAAAAAATGTAAAAATGAAACCAAATCGCGATAAAATCCGTATAAATTAGTTTTATTTCAATGTGTAACATTCTCGTAAATCTAAGAAAGTACTATGGTAGAAAATATTTTTTTGTTCTAGCACATCAAAGTGAATGCAGGTCGAAAAAGTTGTAAACCTCCGATCTCGATATATTTGCATAATATTACATGAACTCACGCCTATGTCCCATCTTGGTAGGCAGAGACTATAGAGCGCCAAATGCTCCGGTCCAAAAACATATCTTTCACTTCATGAACTGTCACCAATCTCTTCATACACGCTCGTCGGTTTCGAGGACTCCGCATTTTGCTTTTCTTTAACAGGTCTTGTATTTCAGATTTCTATAGGACTGTCTGGGACGCCCTCGACCATCCATTTTTGCATACGATATACAGGGTATATCAAGACCGCGACCGAAAACGAAACCAGGTGTTAGTTTTAGCGGCTACAGACACAATGCAACTAAAAATTTTGCAAAATAAGCGACGGATTTTTTTTACAATTTTTTTAAAAATCATCGTTTTAGAGGGGTAAATACCTAGTTTTTGCAAAAATAGTAATTTAAACCCTTACGTACCATTGCGTGTTTAAAAATTAAGCGATGTACGTCATTATTTTAGAAAACCTATGTTTAATCACTAATACGACGATATGTAAAAAATAACAAAAAAAATTGACGATTATTTTTGTAAATTTTTTACTTGCATTGTGTTTGATATCACTAATACTAACTCCTGGCTTCGTTTTCGGTCGCGGTTTTGATATACCCTGTATATGCGTTAGTCACTATGACTAACTTTTCACCATTATGCATAGTCCACGGTAGCCCGCCAAACAGCAGTGTAAATGCACTGTTGTGTTCCGGTTTGAAGGACATTGTAGCCAGAGTAACTACTCGACATAATGAGACTTAACATCTTGTCTCAGGATGGCGAGCGCAGTGGAATACCAAGCATTGCTTTGTAATTCATGGTATTGTTTGGTATGCTATTGTTCATGAGTGGTCGTATCGCTTACCATCAGGCAAATACTCGTCTCGCCATTCATTGCAATAAAAAAAAGATCGTTATGCGGGTTAATATACTACGTATATTGTAGTTACCTTTAAAGGAAATTGTTATTAATGAAATTTTGATTTATTGCTTTGTATTTCATGTTTTGTTGAGGCTAAGGAAGATCAGTTACAAAATAGTAATATATTAAAGACTATATTCAAACAAAACATAAAAGAATGTTGCTTCTGATGTGTTGAATTATTGGCATGCGATTTACGATCAACTGTCTGCTCGACCTCTTTCCTTGAAATGTCATAATTAATTTAAGCATCACCTTGAATTATCATTGAACGCGTATAAAACATTTTGGACGACTCGGCCGAGAGTTATTTACCACTGACTAGTGACTACAAAAAACAAGTGACTAGCGACTAACGACTACCGAATTAATATGAGACCGCGTGTCACGTCTCTCACAATTCCGATGTGATGACAGCGCACTGCACTTGAGAAAATAAAATCAATAATTTATTAATTTAAATACACAAGATATGGGTGTTATGTATCAGCAACTACGAGGAGCTTGTCGGCCTACAGTACTTCGAGCTGTAAAACAATTTGGGTCAAGCAAACACCAAATACCTTGCACAAGAGGGCCGGCAGTGACTGGATGCGTAAAGCAGCAGGCCGGACTCTGTGGCGTACTTTGGGAGATGCCTATGTCCAGCTGTGGACTACAACGGGCTGATGATGATGATGATGATGATCATGAAATACCAAATTAAGCGTGCGTGACACCACTGATGTTGGAGACTTTCATAGGCTACGGTAAAAACTGTAAGCTTGTTTGCCTCTTCAGTGGTATAAAAAACAGTTTTATAAATATCACACTATCATTACATCCATTTCTAAAATAACTATCGACCATTTACACAATCTTAATCCGGGTTTTATCAACAAAATAATATATATTGAACTACTTATTTGCACCTGACATACACACTGACATTTAAAGTGACACATTTAACATAGGCGCGGGTCACACCCCCATTGCGTAAATCACGTGCCGTCTCCCGCCATATGCCAAATAAAATCAGAGAGAAGCTTTCGCCACACGTCCCAATTTCGTCAGGACAGTCTCTACCTCGAACATACTGTCTGGTCCCGTCGATTTATCAGTTTTACCTCGAATTTTAATTACACCCACTAAACATTCAATTTTTACTATCTTGTTTTGCTAAAAATATGAAAAACGCATTTTATTTTTAAATACTTTTCGCACTATCAAATACATCTCTGTAAAGGACGTATAGTGTTCTTTTTTTTTTTTTTTTTTTTAACTGGCACGGCATAGTGACTGCATTGCACCTGATGGTAAGTGCTAATGCCGTCCAGATAGAGTATCGAATGGTATCAAACGGTAGTCTCATACCATTCGATACAATCATGCCGGCCCGCTGAGATGCCTCTTCACGCTACTGCGGAAGGACCCAGGATTACAGCCAGATTAAGCCAGCACGCAGGCAGTTTTAAAACTATAATGGCACTTGGTGGCCGGCTGACGGCCTGGAATTGCCTTTTGTTAACTATTATAGGATTTATGGAAAACCCAGCAGTGAAATCAGTAATAAATGACAGTTATATTATAAATTACAAAATGAACTAGACCACATCGACTAAATGTCCCAATTTTTTTCCAAAACTTGGCAAGCTGGGCGCGAAGGTCGCCGGTTATTTTAGTGGTTGCAACATAATAGCGTTAACTGAACGCACGTAAGAGTTTTCTCAAAAACCGTGTTAAATTTAGAACGTTTTTCATTTCACCTTCGCGGTGAGTGAAAGTCAAACGATATAGGTTAATTCTGGCAACGTTTTTGCATGTGTATTTTATTCGTTGCTTCGTAAACAGCTGTTTGAAGCTCAGTTAGATGCAGTTTTTGTTACCGTGTTGGAAATATAATTTAATATCAGTACAAGTAGGCATATAGTGTATACATCTACATCTTGAATTACGTTTCAATAATCTAAAGCTTATCTTGCACTTTGCATATAAAATTCATCACATATCTATATGTATAGTATTTTTTTACTTTTGCATTACGTAATGACAAATTAGGAAAATTTATATAAAATGCCTTAGCAGTATAAAAAAACAATAAAGTAACTATAATATAATAAATAAATTACTATTATAAACTTTAGTTTCTTTTCATGCATACGCTACAAATTAGAAGCATAGGTACCGTTAGCAAATTAAGAAATACTATTATCATATGATTTGTCTGCGTTCACGCGTATACAAACACCATTTACATTAGGTATTTAATTTTTACCCGTGAACGGTATCTAGATATCATTTCACCCCAGTCAAGATAATTTCAAATTCTTTGCGTCACTGTTTTTATTTATCGATAGATGAACAGGGTATACTGGAGCATATTGAAATAAGTCTATGTATAGTCTATAAGTCTATTCAGCTTCTGACAGCTATAGCTAAGGCTGATGATGATGATGTTAATGAATAAGCTAACGGTCCTGATGTAAGCTACCGCCGCTCAAGCTGTTTGGCAATGCTAGGGTCAAATACAATTTTTTGCTACTTTGAAATGAATCTCAAATCTCTTTGATAATCTTTTGTTACAGGCTATAAGAGTTTTTTTATTGCTGTGAATGGCAAGACGAGCATGCTATTCGCCTGATGGTAAGCGATACGACCACTCATGGAAAGTAGCAAAACCAAACAACACCATGAATTACAAATGCTTGGCATTTCACTGCCCTCGCCATCGTGTGACATAAGATGTTAAGTCTCGTTTTGTCCAGTAGTTACTCTGGCTACAAAGTCCTTCAAACCGGAATACAACAGTGCATGTATATGTTTATATATGCAGGGTTGACTGTATTTGCATTTATAAAATAAGCCTTTAATTTCTCAGTACATTGTCTGTAACAATTTAGTTATACAATAGTATAGTACGTTTTGAGATAGCGCGTTTGGCAAACAAATTATTGGACAAGTTCAAAGACCCCGTTATGAGATATTCGTTTATCTATTTAACAGGAACTTTAGGCTTACAAAGCGGCCATTGTATATCGTTTAATTTCATAAATATTTATGCGACTGCCACTTCTTTGTTACGTGGTAGAAAACAGAAACACATTTATCGTAATGCAAAAATGTTTTAAGTCATGACATAAGAATTTCAATGATTTCACCTCACTGTAGTAAGTTTTATAAATAATGAAACAAATGGAACTTCTACCAAGACGCTGGTCATTTGAAACATTACTAGGGAGGCACTGCTAATTTTAGAATCTTCAAACCACTCTGATAAGGTTTATAATGCACGTTAACACATAAACAGCATTAATTCTTAAGGTACTCTATATTTTTTAACTAAATTTTTAAACCAGTCATCATGGTGATGACTTACTTCTAAAAGACATGACGACAATCAGACAGCCGATCGAATAATTATAATCCAAACGGCCTTATTCATAGACAGTTTTAAAACCCATTTAAGTTATCGAATGTTTTGTCCCTTTCGAACGACTTTTGAATTCAGTTTGACCGAAGAAGACAAAACATTCGATTACTAAAATGGGTTTTAAAACTGTCTATGAATAAGTCCGTAAGACTAAGATAATGGCCAGATAGAATTCATCAAATAACATGTGCTATCTTCAGTACCCATAATATCTTTCTACGCATACATCGGGCAAACCGTGTATTGACAGTCAATCACCACGCACTTTAACGGTGAAGGAAAACATCATGAGGAAGCCTGCATACCGTAGCAATTTTAAAGAATTTCTACGGTATGTAAGTCCGCCAACCCGCACTAGGCCAGCGTGGTGGACTATATGGCCTAACCACTCTCAATCTATCCTCTCGATTGTAGAGTAAGCCCGTGCCCAGCAGTGGGACGTATATGGGCTGATACAATACAATAAAAAAATCACGCTTATCAATTGGAGTAACATCACGAGCGCAATATTCCATACAAATTGTACTAATATACCGATTTAAAATATTAAGGAGATTGAATGTGCGTCTCGGCTGTATTATTAGCCACTCTGTGCCCCTAGCCGGAACATTTTGAAGTATCGTATAGTAATTCTCGTATAGTAAAGTAAATGTTTCCCGCTGTGAAATTTTAGTTCCAAATACGCTCACAATGGCGCTGTTTAAATTCCCATACAAAATTTTACTATTACTATTCTATTACGATACTACAAAATGTTCCGGCTAGGGGCACAGACCTCGCGAGGTCGGTATAACCCGGCTCTGTGACGCAAGCCTTGACTCGAGTGAAATGAATATATTTCCCGGGATAAGGGATGACTTTGTAAGGGGGTTGGGAAGGAGCAATGTGTTAGAAAACGTCCTATGTGGAGAATTTGGTTAACAAGTGGTGGGGATGTAAAAAGGCCAATTTATTACCGTATTAAAAGATTAAGCTATTAACTTCACGGTTAAGGTGAAACACGCATGTCCGTCATGTAATTAGATATTTATTTCAAATAAACCTCTTTGTCAATTTTGTACGAAGAATAAGAAACCTTTGAAATCCAAAATTAAATAACAAAAAAAATGCATACATACACACATAAACTCACGCCTTTATCCCCGAAGGGGTAGGCAGAGGCGTCACCAGGACACCCACATTTCGCCTTGTATGGTCCGTCCCACGATGTGATAGGGGGCGAGTCTATCGCCATATCGGGCACAAATTCCTGACTCCGGACTGATAATTAATAGAAAAATCCAATACCACTTTGCCCGTCCCGGGACTGGAACCCGAGACCTCAGCTTTGTAATCGTACCGTAATACAACTACGCTACCGAGGCAGTCAGAAAAAAAAACGTAATCTGAAATTTATGTATAAGTACCTAACATCACGAAAATTGTCCGACATTCTTATTGACACCCTATTCAATATTAGTCTGACATAAATAAGGATTACACAACGTAAAAAAAACAAACGTAGTTACATTTTCGGATGAGTACAAAATCCTACGGAAACAATTCTAGCAAAAAACACTATGAACTCATTCTTGATATGTAAACTCACGTTGAAACATTCCGCAGAAACGAATTTTTATCTTGTTTCATTGAGCTGCGTGAAAACTGAATAATATTTGCTTTCCGTTCCGTCTGCTACAAACGCGACCTGAATTACTCTCGCACGCGTAGATAAGCCAAAACTATGTATCCACTATGCAAACGTGTAACTATGAAGTTAGTGTTTAAATGTCTTGTATTTACATGAATTAACAATGTTAATTTACTTATGATCTTTACAGAGAATAGGGACTACTCGAGTATACCTAAAAATAATGGGAATAGTGGATGAAGCGAAAGAGATGTGTTTGAAAATCCATACTTTGCCTAATCAACAATGAGGCGTGCATTTACGAATGTATGTAAGTTCTTCAAGAAGTAATATTATACTTAATCACTACTTTGTTACGTGGATAAATAGCCATATTTTTAGGCATTATAATATTCCCCGCAATCCAAATGCTCATTACACCTTTAGATCCACCAGAGTGACTCCAACACCCACTGTTGTTGTTGTTGTTCCCACGTACCAAACCTTTTAAAAAGTCTATACTTTTGGCCGTTTGATCTAACAGACTAGCTCTTAGGTCGCATTAACCGGGGCCCTTTGTCGAAGGCTGTATAGTGTGTACACCCCCCCCCCTTCTTCCTCCCCCTGTGTGGCGTCGGTGTGGCTCAGATAAGGCAGAACAAAGCGTCCGCACCGGAGTGCCAGTTCGCGGCTGGTTCAGACGCACCGGCTCAAATGTTTACGCTGTATTGTAGTTTTTGATGTTTTGTATGCGTTTGAGGTGTTAGGGGTGCGAGTTCGACCTGGGATTAGAGTTTACATTTCAAACGAAGGTGTTGGGTGAGGAGTTTCTTTCTGAGATTGGATTAAGTCGCTCGCTTTGTAGTTAGGTATTACACTAATACATTCATTTCTTATTGTCTGCAGGAGATCGCCAAAAGCAATGATATTGCCGATTTGATATTTTTTTTTCAATAAAATATACTCCGACATTGTTACTACTGTGTGGGGTTCATATTACGTTAACAATGAGAGCTGAAACGCAATCTTTAATTCGTTTTATGTCATCTTCGCATTAAAATTTTACTAAACCAGTGAAATAACTAATAATTTCCAACATATGCAGCGTTCAACACGTACAAACTACAAAGTTCTCAGTTCTCACGTACGCACGGAACAAATTGAACCTGTTTATTTTAACAACTTAAAACTTAAAACTTGAACTAGTTTACTAGTTCAACACGCCAACCACGCCACTCGGTTACTAACCTACCCACTGTCCCATTAAAATACTAAAATTAGACAGTCTAATATTGTCTACACAAGCTATTTTATATTTGTAGGTATAATTAAAAGTACAATTCGTAATAGCGAAACCGAAATATGATAACTAAAGTCATTGAAAATAGATTTAATGCAAGACATTAGATATTACATTTATGTATAAAATCTACTTCGTTTTATTATTGCTTTCTTAATTTAAATAATATTGCCCATTTTTTCCTGGCTTCCAGTCAATCCTGTACCTGTTTATCTTAGGATTATCTGTTTGTCATAACTGCCAATTGCCCTATATTAAGCCGTTTTAATTTTGGTTATTATTTATTCTGTTTTCATTTATAGTGAAGCTCGGTTTCGATACCGGTAAAGAATGAAACATACAAGCCTAAGCCAGGTATGAGTCATAAATAAATTCTAAATATTTAATGGTTCTTATCTATTTGTAGAAATTTTCGAACAATCCTGCATGTATTTAATATAACTGCCTTTTGTAATGATCTATAAATAAATTTTGGTAATTGTAGGGTTTTAATGGACTCATGGAGCTGTAGTGGGATAATACCGGTGGTTGAAAGGACTATTGGAACTATCGTTACTTTATTAAGGTGCCACATGCGAGTTATTTCCTCTCTCAGGTCTGTATACTTCGACATTTTTTCTGCTATTGTACTTTGGAGATTATGTGTGTTTGGAACTTCTATATCGATTATTATAGCGGTTTTATTGGATTTGTCTACTAATGTAATATCTGGTCTGTTATAGTGGGTAGTTCGATCGGTGAGTATTGCTCTGTCGAAATAAAGTTTGTGAGTCTGGTTCTCTAGTACTGAATCTGGTGTGTATTTGTAATAAGGGACTGAGGAGGTTACGAGACTATATTTAACGGCTAATTTTTGGTGGATGATGTTTGCTACCTGGTCATGTCTATGTTTGTAGTCGGTTTGGACTATGGATTTACAGGCTCCTATTATGTGTTGTATTGTTTCAGATGCGCTATTGCAACGACGGCATGTATCTGTAGGTAAATTGCGGGTTTTAATTATGTACTTTTGGTAATTCCGGGTTTCAATTATTTGGTCCTGTATCGCGATCATGAACCCTTCCGTCTCTGGGAACAGTTCACCTTGGACGAGCCAGTCGTTCGACGCAGCTTTGTCGACGTTAGGTTGGCTAATGTCCTGTCGGTGCCTGCCATGCAGAGACTTCCGGGTCCATTCAGTGATTTTTGCTGCTATATTTACGAGTGCTTCATTAGGCTGTGCGCGTGTATCCTGTAGGTTTAACGGAGTCAAATGCTGATCGTTCTGAGTAATCGCTAGGTGCAGGGTAGAGTTACTAGCTTTTTCATGGAAGAAAGACCTCAAGTTACCTATTTGCGTGTTGTGCAGGTTCGCGATATCGATAATACCTCTTCCTCCTTCTTTTCTTGGGAGTATCTGTCGCTGTATGCAGGATCGTGGGTGGTGCTTACGGTTTTTAGTCATTGTGACATTGATTATGCGTTGGAGATTTTTTAATTCAGTTTTGGACCAGTTCAAGATGCCGAAAGAGTAAGTTAGAACAGGGATAGCGAACGTATTTATTGCCTTGGTGGTATTTCTGGAATTCAGTTCTGATTTTAATATTGTATTCAATCTATGTTTAAATTCTACTATTAATTTATTTTTTGTGTCTTTAGTATGTATTTGCCTGGATTGATTTAAGCCTAAGTATTTATACGTTTCGTGGTCTGCCAATGATTCAATAGTTTCACCATTTTGCAATTGATATGTGAGTGGTATTAATTTTCCTGCAGTAAAAGAATTTATTTTGCACTTGTCAATACCGAATTCCATGTTGACATCTTTAGAAAATTGTGCACAAAGATCAATTAATTTATTAAGTTCTATTTCAGTGCCTGCATATAATTTAATGTCGTCCATATAAAGCAAATGGTTTAACTTGTATTCTTTGGTCCTACGTAGTTGATCAGTTTCTATGTATTTATTTATTTTTATTTACACACTTTATTGTACACCACAATAAAAGAGAATAACACAGAACAGTAAATCACTTAAAGCTAATGTCATGGTTACAATTGGCGGCCTTATCGCTACCTGCGATCTCTTCCAGGCAACCTTTGGATGGATTAAATCATTACTATATAGAATTATGGGGTAGTACAACTGGAAAAAAAAATGGAATATGGATGTACGAGCTATACATAATAAACATATACATACATAATATACACCTACATTATAAATACATACATACACACAAATATACATATCTATACATAAACATATACATATTAGTACATATAAAGTAAACTTAAATGACTGAATTAAATGATATAAAGAAGGATAAAAAATATGACAGGATAAAAAGTTATTGTAGCGACAAATAGTGAGTCTTAACAAGTCTCTTAAAAATTGGTAGTGACTTGGCTTGCCTAATTGATACTGGTAATTCGTTCCACAAGCGAGCAGCATGAACTGTAAAAGACTTATCAAGAAATGAAGTGCTGTGCTTGGGAATGTCTAGCGTCAAGTTCTCCGTTGATCTAAGAGTTCGTGCGTGATTGTGACCGAGAAAATTAAAGCGGTTTTTAAGGTAGTGGGGGGTGGTGGGATGGAACAAGATACCATATAGGAGTGAAAGAATTCGAGTATTTCGGCGAAAACGTATTGATAGCCACTTGAGTTTGATTCGAAATTCGGAGACATGGTCATATTTGCGAAGACCAAATATGAACCTAATGCAAAAATTTTGAAGTCTCTCAAGTTTTTCAATCTGGGCTTCGGTGAGGTCGAGATAGCTAGCATCAGCATAATCAAGGAGAGGTAAAAGAAGAGATTGTACAAGTGCAATTTTTGTGGGAATCGGTAGAAAATTCCGCAATCTCCGCAAGGACCCCGCTGCAGCAAACAATTTGCGACTAACTTGTTGCAATTGGGGACCCCAGGATAAGTTTTTGTCAATAATTATTCCCAAATTCTTAACAGTATCGCTAAATGGAATAGCGCAACCATCAAACAGAATCTGAGGTATTTGATTCAGATCTAATTTCGATATTAACCTGGAGCTGCCAACAACAATGACTTGAGTCTTAGAAGGGTTTACTAATAGCCCGTGAGACTTACTCCATCTGCTGATGCCCACAAGGTCCTTATTGATAGTATTAATAGCCTCTGTCACCCTGTCCACGGGAGCATGATAATATATTTGTAAATCATCTGCATACAGATGGTAGGAAGAAATCAGATTATTTGATATAGAGTTAATAAAAACAGCGAAGAGTAAGGGAGATAAAACGCCGCCCTGGGGGACGCCAGTAAATGTATCGCACCATGAAGAGACGGAGTCTTCAATACGTATGCGCTGGCGACGACCCGTCAGGTAACTATGAAACCAGTCAATTACCGTTGGAGATACGTTAATAGAGCATAGAGTATTTAGCAAGACATCAAAGTCTACGGTGTTGAAAGCATTGCTAAAGTCTAGCAAAGCTAGGACCGTTAGCTTACCATTCTCCATCGCAGCTCTGATGTCATCCGTGATGTGAACTAGCGCAGTAGTGGTACCATATCCATGACGAAAACCAGATTGGAAGGGATTAAGGAGATTGTAACGACTGAGAAAGGAGCTTAATTGTTGATGGACGAGGTTCTCAAGGACTTTAGAAAGGAAAGGGAGAATGGATATAGGCCGGTATTCAGTGAAGGATGCGGGATTAGGTTTTTTTGGGAGAGGAATTATTTCGGCTTCCTTCCACAAGGATGGAAAGATAGAGTTGGATAAGGAAAAGTTAAGAATATGACAAAGGATATGGAGAATTTCGTCAAGGATAGGCAAAATCATGCTACGACTAATGCAATCATTCCCAGAGGCGTTGGAGGAGATAGATAAAATGCTCTTTTTAACATCACAATCAGAAAATTGACTAAAGACAAATTGTGGATAGTTAGGAGTTGGAATTGAAGAAAGATCTTGAATTGTTTTATTTTTGGTAGCCACATCAAATTTGGGCAAAGCAGTGAAATGAGCATTTAAAGAATCTAAATTTAAACAATTGGGAATAGAATCAGTGCGAGACTTTCCAACTCCCATAGAACGAAGAAATTTCCAAACCTTAGCTGGATCATTATTTTCTACAGATTTGTGAACATGTCGGCGTTGAGCGTTCCTACACATCTTGTTGCAGTGATTTCGAAGAGCCACGTATTTGTCCCAATTTTGAGTCGTAGGCTGAGGTAGGTAGGTATTTAAGTGGGTATCCAGAGTGTACAGAATTTAATATGTTAGATAACGGATTTAATGCCAAGCAAAACCACAATGGACTTAAAGCGTCCCCTTGAAAAATGCCTCGTTGAATCTTAATACTTTCAGATGTTATTGTGCCCTTATTGGTTTTTAAGTTTAACTTCGTGGCCCATTTTTGAATCGTTGTTGTTAAAAAGTTAATTATATCTGGATGAATTTTATATATGTCTAGTATTTGTAGAAGATATGAGTGTGGTACTGAGTCAAATGCTTTCTTGTAGTCAATATACATGCTATATAAACTATTTTTGGTTTTCTTAACTTGCCCTAATATAACTGAATCTATTGTGATTTGTTCTTTGCAGCCTCGGCTAAGCTTTCTACAGCCTTTTTGTTGTTCTGCCAGTATATTATTATTTTGAGTGTGGGTGTAAATGAGGTCTGCTAGGCATGCTGTAATTATCTTGTATATGGTTTGTAAACAAGTTATGGGTCGGTAGTTTGCTGGGTTGTTAGAGTCCGACTCGCCCTTGCGTAGCATAAATGTGGTTCCAGTAGTAATGTAGTCCGGGATCTGTTGCGGGTTCTTTATAAACTTATTTATGTGGTTATATATATATGGGTGGATGCTTGTGAGCTTTTTGTACCAGAAGTTATGTATACGATCGGATCCAGGCGTTTTCCAATTATGTATGTTAGTTATTACTTTCATAAAAATCTCAATAGGTATGTATTCGAAAGGCATTGGTGTCGTGTTTGCTGATTTATCTATTTCAGATTTTATCCATCCTGCGTTACTGTTGTGTGTAATAGGGTTTTCCCATATATTAGACCAAAAGTCTTTAAGTTCTCTTGTTTCTGGTGCTCTAATATCAGATGTGGTATTTGTGTGATTAGTGGTATTCAATTTAAGGTTTAGATAAAAATTTCTTTCATTAGTAATAAAACTATTGTTCTGTGTTTTTCTAAGGGTGCATTTCAAATACCTATGTAAACGACTGCTGGCGACCGATAATTTTTGCTTTAATGTGTCTAAAAACTCAGCGACATGTGTGTTTGTGTCTTCATGTATAGTGTGAATTTTATAGAATCTGAATATATCTTGAACATGTTTTACTAATTTCCTATTTCTATTGCCACGCATATACTGTGTCAGTCTTCCGATTTTAGAGCGTAAGTCAACTATTTTATTTTCTAATCGCTTCTGCCATTTAGGTTTTATAATATTTTGCGGGTTTTGGTTTAGATCTCTCGGAGGGATTGTTAGTTTTGAGCCATTTATTTTAGAGGCAGTCCATGCAGTGCAGTATATTATAGTCTGCAAGGTATAAAAATCTGTATCATTATCTAATTTCTTCGGGAGAACAATATTATTAAGGTAACGTACAATTTTTGTAAATTTCTTAGATGGCTTTTGTCTCGGGACATAAGGTCTATTGGTTGGGTCGGTATTTATAAAATATTCAAAAGCTGTAGCAAAAGTGAGGTCAATCTCATCAATAGCTTCTTCACCTGTGCATGTATTTAAATCATTATTTAAGACTTCAATATTATCATGTAATGCAGCTTCTATAGTATTATTAATATTTTGAGCTATTTCTACTTGTATATTTTCTACTGGTAGCTGATTGGAGTGACGAATTTCTTCTGCTACCTGCTGCTTTATAGCATCAAGTCTATTTTTGTTAATGAGTGCGTTATTTATTATCACACGTCGTTGGTCAGCTACTCTCTGTTCCGTTATATGTGCAAGATGTGGGAATTTGTTTATGAAATACTCGTGTAACTGTTTGCGGTATGCTGTCTTATTAGTTTCTAACTGGGTGATAGTATAATAAGCTTTGATTATTGTTTCATTTAAGTCATTGGTCCATCTCATGCGATGACCTGTAACTGCTGTTTGTGAGCGGTTCTGTTCTATTTCTGTATTTATTATTTGGAGTTGTTGACGGGCCTCTCTATTGATTTTATCTATTGTTTCTTGTGGTAATAAATTATTCCGAATAATGGCTCTTCGCTGGTCTCCTAGTCTCTGCCTACTGACTTGCATTTCTGGGTACTTTTCGGAGAATTTTGTGTGGAGTGGTAATAAGTATGATTTTGTGTCAGTTTCCATTAACGTTAAGGTGAGATAGGTGCGTAGTATGAATTCATTCATATCAGTAGTCCATTTTCTACGCTTTGCTTTAGCACTGGTGGTGGGCACAGAGTCAGAGACGTGTATTGCCTCCTGTGCAGCATCCTCCGAGTGTATTGAGATTGATGAAGAATGAACACTCGACATTCGATATGAGGGGGTGATTGATGATGATGATGGAAATAGAGAGGGAGCGGACTCCGTCTCTGAGAACGCATCGGCTGTAGCATTATTATGTTGCGCGGGAGCCAGCCTACTAGTACTCCCGCCGCCGGTGTTCGCATTACTGAAACACCCAGCGCCGGCACCGGGTGTGCCCCGACGACCTCCGGGAAGCGACCTTAAATTATATTTGCAATTACTACTATTCTCCATATTGTTGGGGTTACCATTGCCACGTTAGCCACATCAGTAATTATAACATTGTGTTGCCCGCCCCCCACGTGATCAGATGTTCGATCAGGACGTGTGGTTGGATTTTAGGGGGCTTATTCTGTTTATTATTATCGTGTATAATACAGGACGTATTAATACACTAAACAAATTGTTTTAAATCCTATTTACTATTATACGGCAACAAACGAAATAATATAACTAGAAAACGTGCGAAAAGCGTGTAGTTTCGCGCATCGCGCCGCAGTGATACCGCGCTAGAGGTCGTTCACCCGGCGCGCGCGCTGCTGCCGCGCAGGCGCGGTAAAAATACCGCGTGACGTCACTTGTTTATCAACGTACAGTGTACAGCATGCCGTACGCAAGGTTACGCAGCGCGGCGCGCCCTCAACGCGCCCCACGCACTGGCCACGCGCGAAACTTGCGCTCGCGTGTGTACCGCACTTGTGTTATATCATAAACTGAATTAATGTTTTTTTAGAGGGAAATGGTGAAGGTTTTGTTGAGAGTTTCAAACGGTTTTTGATGATGCTTTAGGGAGGTTAACTGTTAAGACCTGGATACAGTGATTGCTATGTTTAATTTGGTGAATTTTTCAAGCGTGATTTCAGACGGCAATGATTTGTATTGCATAATAGTGTGATGTCTTATTTGGTATTTATTACTCGTCTTCGGTATAATGTGATAGAAATGTTTTTGTCATATTATGCGACGGAATGGTAGCAAGTATTTCATATATAACGTCATATTTCTGTTTACCTAAATCACTAAGATAAAAATAAGAACACAACCAGGACTCATTAACATTCTAAATAGTAAATACGTTTTCCTGAGGTCGAGATTAGGAACGTCAATTATTTGTGTGAAAATAATTAGTTTTCTTTACTTCCGCCAGGGGCGCTTTTCGTCACGAGACGCGGACGTTTCGGGAGATTTACGATGACTTCATTTTACTTCAAGTATTGCATGATGGACAAATAAAAAACCAGTGAAATGCTAGTAAAGTAAATTCCTCGGCATCATTCTATCTTTATCTCTCTTCAACCAAGGAAAGTCCACTGCTGAACAACGAATTATTGTCAGCGCCCTGTTAATAGTATATTATACAACATTTGATCCCATTCCACATACAGTTAAGATTAAACATAATTTCGTCAACAACTCCAGTCAGTACTCCATTATCATCCACTTGTAAAAACAATAGTATTGATAACACAAATCCCGAATACAAGTATACAATGCATGCAGAGTCAATGACCTCGCAATCAGTGTGTACCGTGCTGTTACATGTGTCAAATGAATTTTATTGTTAGTAATGTATATGTACTAATAATTTGATAATCTTTGTCTATATACTTTGGATGTGACCTCCAATCATAAAAGTCGAGTTATTCACAATTCTTTAAGTGTTGTGGATATTGTGTGAAATTGTTTTATTTAATACAGTTTATGTAGTTTATCCACTGGATGATGGCTATTTGAAGATTCTCGTTATTCGCCACAGTTAAGCTAACCTGTATTTTTTTTATTGCAATGAATGGCGAGACAAGTATGCCATTCGTCTGATGGTAAGCGATACGACCTCTCATGGACAGTAGCAAAACCAAACAACACCATGAATTACAAAACATTGCATTCCACTGCGCTCGCCATCCTGAGACATAATATGGTTAAGTCTCAATTTGTCAGTAGTTATCCTAGCTACAATGTCCTTTCAACCGGAACACAACAGTGCATTTACACTGCTGTTTGGCGGGAGAATTAGACATTGCGGTGGTACCCAAGCGGCCTCTCACATATGAGAAACCTACCACCAGTAAACCTGTGTGTACCTGAATATCCAGCCTTGGTCAGGTTGGGATAATTAGGTCAACTGGACAATATTTATATTGCAATATTTACTTTATTATTTCTCGTGACAAACAATAATTATCTAGGTCGAAACAATTACGCTAGCCAAGCCAAAATGGAAATTACTTGTTCCGAAACACGACGGCTTTCATACCTCATATCTATCATATCTATCATATATGTGGTTTATTGACAGCCTCCGTGGCGCAGTTGGTTCGACGCGTGTGAAACGGGAGGCCGCGGGTTTGATCCCCGCACCGAAACAAATATCCGTGTGATCCACAGGTATTTGTTTCGGGTCTGGGTGTTTCTGAGACCGAAAAGTCTCTCGTAGTTTCTGATACCCATGACACGAGTGTGGGGTCAGGACTATGTATGTGACTGTTGGGTGTATTTATTTATTCATTGGTATTTCGGCATGTCCCACCGGACCATCGCGATCGTAACTAGCCCACTCGAGTCCCGAGTCGGTATCGATGAGAAATGGCAACGATATATTTGTGATGTAAAGCGTCGGAATCCGAGACCGCTGCCAAAGCTAAATATCGCTTAGAAAACACCAAACTGAACAAATCACCATTTGAATTATATTTAGTACTTGCACCGGAATCCCACGCTATTAAACATGCTACTGTTTATTTAAATACGAGTATTTGTACACGATTCTCATAATACAGTTGAATAATCACCCTAACGGCGCTTATAAAATATCAATTTAGCAATAATTTACTATCAAGGCTATTTGTATTATACAAAAACAACACAATCAAATCATCATCCAAACAGTTAACACCACACCATGTTTTTCAGCGATAAATTCAATAATTCGATCCCGAGTAAGTCACAATTAAAATTAATTCTACGCTGTTCAACATCGCCAAAGTGGAATTACGCATCGCGGCGGCGCCACCGTCCTTACATTTCGCGAAATACGCACGCGTTCGTCTAGTTTTCGCATTTCGACATACGCAAAACGTAAAGTTGTAATTCGCACACGCGTTTTTATGTGTCCGTTGACCCCGACTAGCATGTCGTGTTTAACAAGGCACCATTCCTATTTTTTTAATTTACGGCCAGAGTGTTATGTATTGTTTCGTCTTGTTAATTGAATTCCGTGGCTTGTGTAACCACCTACCTTTACATACAATGACGTTGCACGCCGGCTTTGAATTTTAAAATTGTTTTGTCAAAATATGTCAACTATTTTAAAAAAAATACTTTAACGTTTTTAATTTATTACAATAAAATAAATTTATATTTTTAATCTTATGATGAAAAAGATAAAATTCGTAATATGAAATGATAAATATAAATATTTATGCGTAGTAAAAACATGTAGATAGTAGAGCAAACTCATTTTAAATATAAAAAACACGACTTTGCATTTTAACAACTAAAAATATCTACAACATTTTTACGTGCGTCGGCCGTCTTTCACGACCAAGGTCACGAATTCGATTCCCGAGGTCAGCGCTTTCTGTATTACCTAACCTACAATTACCAATGACTCAGTTGTTTGTTACCGGTTGAAACTGGTTTTTCTGCGGTGGGAGTGGAGTTCAAATCACATTTTATAGGCCCACCTTTAAAGGAAATTCTATAATAATTATGCATATAAACCATACGTTTTTATAGGCAATTTAAACAATTTATTATTTTCTTAAAGTCGTTATAAGTATAATGTGGTCACAAATGACTTAGGCTTAAAAAGGTATGTTGTTTTATTTTCATAAAATATACCTTAAAAATAAACATTAAGAGAGAGAAACATTGACTCTCTCTCTCTATCGTCAGCCACAGGAAGTCCACTGCTGAACACAGGCCTCCCCCATGGATATTCACAGCGACCTGTTGGAAGCGGCCTGCATCCAGCGACAACCTGCAACCTTAACCAGGTCCTCCGCTCACCTTGTAGGCGGTCCTCCGACACTACGTATGCCTGTACGTGGCCTCCACTCCAGAACCTGTCGGCCCCAACGGCTAGTGTATTTTTATATTACTCATACAATATCTTGTGAGTAAACTGGTTTACTGATGCTTCCTCCCTTGGCACCGCAACGATAATACAAAATGCAATGTTCCGGTTGTTCAATACAATTCTACTATTCTAAACTCACACGAAGACAATCGAAACCGAGGAGCATCGCAACAGGATTTATGCAATAAAAATATTATTATCTTTGAAACAAAGAAAAAAATATTTTATTTGCATGTAACTGAAATTAAATGCATTTGGATTTATAAATTTAATTTAAAAATGCAAAAATATTTTATAATTTTAATTAATTATTTATACAATTTTCGAATATCACATTATGTTCCTATTTTAAATTATAATCCTACAACAACATCCGCACGTTTTGATTCAAAATTTAGAACACGTGCGCCCAACATCCGAGAGCGAACTTTGTCCCAATTACGCATTATACGAACTTAGTATAATACAAGTACATTGACAATAACGGGCATCGAACACCAAATGTTTAAATTAACGTCTTGCACACAAAAGGGATCTTGCTGAGAGCTAACAATGATGAATGGTGTTCTGCAAATAATTGTCCTTGGGAAGGGCGGGGCTGGAGGGCGCGTGTGTTGTGGAGGGGGGAGGAGGGATTGTGGGCGCGGCAGGGCTGTGACGTCATGAGCCCTGCGGTCATCGAACCGAACAGCTGACGGTGTCGGCCACTACCTGCACACGTAACGCGTCTGACGTAACTGGGCTTATTCATTTTTTTATGTCGATTGTGTAAAGCTTGTATGAAGAAATTGGGATTGTTTATTTGGTAATCGGTGATGATTGGTAGACTGGGCATACATAAAATTCGAAAATTAATTAAACCAAAAAGGTAAATAAAAACCCTACTGATACTCGCAAGATACAGGAGGAATACAGACGATACAGAAATATGTATCGTGGATGATTTTACAAATACTTTCGGATCACATAAGCATTCTCGAGAATCAAACCCGTAACCTGTAGTTTGACAGTTGGTGCGTTATCCGCCTGCGCTTATTTAACACAATATACGCAATACTATTTAATGTATGATAAGGAAAGTCCTCTGTAAAAACTCGGGCACTTGATAAGCGATTACTTACGAGCTCTTAATAGTTAAACAAACAGCGGCTCGAACGAGATCACGGCTCGAACCCACTACCCCCGCTAAGCACTTGAGCAAACACACTAATCTTACTGACCTATTTTTATGAAAAGTAAATAAACTTGTGTGTAAAGTGGGATATTTAAAGTCAGAATTTTCAAACTATTTTTCTCCAACTATTCAGCCTCCGTGACGCAGTTAGACGCCGGCTGTAAAATGAGAGACCGCGGGTTCGATCCACGCACCGAGACTTGTTTGGCCCACAAGTATTTGTCTAGGGTCTCGGTGTTTATGATTCCGAAAAGTCTCTCGTAGTTTCTGATACCCACGACACAAGTCTAAATTATTTTTTGTGATGAATGGCGAGACAAGCATGCTATTCGCCAGATGGTAAACGATATGACCGCTCATGGAAAGTAGCAAAAGCAAACAACACCATGAATTACAAATGCTTGGCATTCCACTGCGCTCGCCATTCTGATACTTAAGATGTTAAGTCTCATTATGTCCAGTAGTTACTCTGGCTACAATGTCTTTCAAACCGGAACACAACAGCGCATTTACACTGCTGTTTGGCGGGAGAAATAGACATGGCGGTGGTACTTACCTAAAACTAATCTAGTCTTTATAATTACATACCCAGCAAGTCAATCACTCCTTGTAGGATGATTATGGATTAACACGACGGCTTTAGCTTGATGGATCGCATTCGCGCTAGTGTTTAGCCCAGTTTAATGTATTTTGCTTGATAGATTGTTCTTAATGGCTATCCATACAAGCGAAGTCTTGTAAAGTCCCGAGTTCTTTATGGAAATGTTAATTTGGGACAAGAGACTTGCCTGGGGCAAAATTTGGATGTAGCAATAGGCTTAGTTACTTTGGAATAACGAGAGGAATAATATTTAAAGGTAATTTTTCAAAGACTCGTCAAATAATCGGCTGTAAGTTCGAATTTGGCATGAAAATTATATACGGAATTATTATTCTATTCTGGTTTAGGGATTGTATAATTGTGGAGTAATTTCCAATATTCACAATAAAAGAGAGACATAAAACTAAGTCAGGATTGAATGTATGACTGATGTGTATTTATTTACACAAACACTAAAATCTACAATCTTACTAATATTAAAAAGGCGAAATTGTATTTGTCAACTCTTCACGCAGAACCGGCTGGACCAATATAGATGAAATTTCGTATAAAGGTAGCCGATTCCCTAGATTAAAAATAGCGTTTTCGAGGGATGACATCAAAAAGAATCTGCACCCGGGTGAAGCCGGGTCCGGCCGCTAACTCAGATAAGTAGAACACCGTACATCGCCACCGTGTTAGCTTCGACAAAAAGAAACAATATTACAATTCACTCCGCATACACAGCGTATGTTAATCACTAATTGAATCAAGTCCGTACATTTTTTGTTTACGATGCAACAAATTAAGCCACTACCAACACATGGTAAAGCGGCGAGACATGATTTACGAGCGTCGAGAGTCCGTAGAGTTGCGATGAGTCATTGACTCGACAAAGCGGTCTCGGCGGACCGCTGAAGGGCCGTGACGTCACTCAAATTAAGTATTGTTTATTAAACGAGCGCCATGACCGAGTTCGTGCGTGAGTCGTGACTCGCGGCTTGTTTTCGGATGTTTTTTGTTTACGCTCACTGATTGGTGTATTGTTTCAAAATTATGTTGTGTATGGTCGGATGCTTGCGACTAGTTGTACGGCAATTAGGTTCTGTGGGGTGGGCGTGTAGTTGGTTGTGATATGGCATACCGCGGTTTATACGCACTGATACAATGTTTGAATGTTTTCTGCATTGCATTCAATGTGACACAAGTATTCCTTTGTTTTTATTATTACACAGGGATATGATACCTAAAACTGGTAATCGAATCCACAATACCAGCCAACCAAAGTAATATCCAAAACCAAACACGATAAATTAAAACTTACACAACCGTAATAATTCCGGGCCCAGTCATTACACCCCTTTCGCGAAAGTTTCCACAACAATTAGCAAAGTATCAAGTCGACATCACCCGGCCAACTACCCAACTATCCAAGTCCCAACTATCCAACTCGGCCAACTATCCAAGTATCGACAAGGACCATCACCGGCCGCTCTGATCAAATCATCGACGCGTTATTGTATTTAATACGGACTGACGGGCGAAACTTTGGCGAATTAACTGTAAGTATCGATATCTCGCAGTCTTTGGATAGGGATTTGGTATGTGTTGAAGGCAATCGATTAAAAATGAGATAGAAATTGAATAGGTTTGCATTTGGCGATATTCGATTTATATTTAAAGGTCAATAAATAAGATAGAAAAGGCTGCTTCTGCACGGGGGAAGAAATCTGTCGTAACCATAAGTTTGATGTATAAGAAACTTTGAACTTGAAACTTTCTCTAGTCTTTCCTATCAGAGAGCATTCTCGAAACCTCATAAAACCATAAAATAATATTTTTTTTCCACCATTTCTCAAAACCTAACACAGAGATTAGCGGTAATCATCTAGCCGAGCAGTTTTATCTGCGAATAATACAAAACTTTCCCATTCAAGTCGAATATGTATACAATAGCAATACTCGTCGTTAGTAACGATATGAATCCAATACAAGCAATATTCGTAAATACAAACACATAAAGGAACAGTACGGCATGTAGTAAACTGTTAGAAACGCGCGGGACGTGGCGCCACGTGTCGTAGCGCACAAACCACTACCGAGTACCGAACATTACTTGTCATATTTATAGTACAGATAAACATATATTAGCAATCCAGGGTTTCTAACTTCCATAATATTATATTCTACATGTTCTTGCAATTTTAGTGTACAGACAAGTAACAGTAACATAGTCCTGATCCAACAATATACAAAGTCTTGTGAGTATATTACAAATTACGAGCAACTTATTCAACTGGTTCGCAAATATTCGTTTCGGGTTGTTACCGATGCCAACGACACAAGATAAATCTAACTGTAGGACTACGACTACGTGTGTGACTGTTAAATTCATTTATAATAGTCTAATGATGTCACCTGAATTTTCCGCCAGGAAGCCTAAGCACTAAGCACTAATGTTCGACAACAAACTCGCGTGGCGCTACGCGACGACACTGCGCCGTCGCGCGTCGCTCCCCACATAATGTAGCGGAACATCGTGCCGTACTGAACATTAATTATATTTGCTCCTACACTACGGTGGGAAGAATATACTAAACTAACTAATAATTTAGATACTATGTATACCGATTGTCCGAATTACTACAATTAATTACTACTTGGCAATTACTGCCAAACTAGTGTAATCGTGCGCACGGCACAGTCTGATTTCTTGTGCAGTGTAATCGAAATAAAGTATGCGCAGGCAAAAGATAGTTCTCTCGCATTATGCATAGGTACTCATGAGATCTTATTAACAGTATCCAAAGGCTGAACCTGAAATACCACTTAAATGTGTCTCTATGTCATTATTTCCAGTACAATGTACCATGATCACTATACAAGCCGGTACGAAAATCCTTCAACACCGTAAATTTCAAGAGCCGATTATTTAAGGTCAACGTGGCATAATAAATCCGATCGTATCCGAACTCCCTTAATAATCCGTTCATAAAGCCCAATATAACTGGGTATTAGCACGGCGACGTAAAGGTCACTCTCTATTTAAAGCGGTGTATGACCGCATAGGACATAAAACCGAAATAAATACACTGAGATCGCTCCAACGCCTTGACATTAGACGCTCTCACTAATATAAATACTTGAGATTGAGGATAAAGGTCTGCTACAACGTACTATACAGGGTATATCAAGACCGCGACCGAAAGCGAAGCCAGGTGGTAGTATTAGTAACTTCAGACACAATGCAACTAAAATTTTCGCAAAAAAGCGACATTTTTTGTAATTTTTTACTTATCGTCGTATTTGGGTGGTAAATACATAGTGTTCCTAAAATAATAAAGTGCACCTTTTTATTTTTAAAGACACAACTGTACGAAAGCGTTTAAATTATAATTTAAGCAAAAACTAGGTATTTACTCCCCAAACTATCTAGTTGAGGTTTTGGTTTTGTAAATTTTTAAATAGATACTTAAACAGTCTACTGAAAAAATTGACACTTTTTTCGCGAAATTTTTAGTTGCCCTGTGTCTGTAATCACTAATTAATACCCTGTATAAAATATAAATACACATCAGATTGAGCATAAAGGCCTCTGTTACAACGTACATTATGTGCAGTGAAAGGAAAAAGTTGTCATAAAACGTGGCTCACTTTAATGTTCCGACTGAGATTGGTGACGTTCTTTAGTGATACAAAGTATAAACTGTGGTATAAATATGTCGCATACGTTCATAATACGGTCATGATATGCTACGTTGTAGATGACAGAGAGCTTAAAAATGCAATAGAATTCATGTTTTGGTATTAAGCACGCTATAGATGAGGCGAGGTTGAATAAAGTGTCAACTACGAGAGCATCAAAATGAAGTTAGACAATGAGATGTAAAGTAATACGAGATATTGAAAATTGGACTTTACACATGTCCTTAATGATCTCACATATAATTATTAAAGTATTAGAGGTAGATTTACATCCAGTGTTTTAAGCAACGTTAGGTATGTATATAGACAATAACATTGTAAATAAAGAGGCTATGTTGCTCAGTGACTCAGCCGAAGTTGCAACCATAGTCCATGCGATGTAATCACACGCGTGACTCTTACGTTTATTAATATAATTTGTGATAATGATGAAAACGTTTACAATATAAATACACAAGCATTGTTTGTGAAGGCATTTGACAGCGCGCGTAGTGTTTACTTGCAAAGCGATTACGAGGACGTATGACTCAACCCTGACTAAACATTACTATATTTAACAAATAAACATTATCTAAAAATATTGGGGTATTGACTACTAGCAATTTCTGACAACCTCCGTGGCGTAGTTGGTTGGACGTGAAACGAGAGGCAGCGGGTTCGATCCCTACACCGAAACAAATATTGTGTGAACCACAGGTATGTATTAGTTTCGGGCCTGAGTGTTTGTGAGGCCGAAAAGTCTCTCGTAGTTTCTGATACCTATGACACAAGACTCGATCGTAAGTGTGGGGTCTGTGACTTGTCACAGATTGTCTGTGATCTGTGACAGGGTGACTGTTGGGTGTAATTATATTATATGTATTATGTATTTATTTAATGATTTTGAAGAAAAAGCGAAGATAATCCTTAGATTATCTTTGGTTGTTAAACACCTATGTTTTTGAAGTTTCAAACTCCATTTGAGAGTGGGGGGAATGGACAAAGACGAGACTTCTACTTAGCATTGATATTCATAGGCTAAACACAATTACTATTTATCGATATTAAAATGGCGAGGTTTTAATAGGTCGCTATGGAGATATTTGGACTGATGTGAAGTTAAATAAAATAAAATAAAAAATATTTGAGAGAGCAGGTTTCTAACAGTGGAATTCCTTTGAGTGAAAACGATTCACGCTTGACTCGTAAATTCATTATAATATGCATTTTTATTATCATTGGTCCAGGACAAGCTGAAATAAGCGTCTACAATGTATCAAATACATAATAAATAACATCAATTGATTAATAGCACCATACATGGAGCAACATATAAGTTCCCACGTTCTTATTTATTAAAATATATTTTCCATGCATGTAGCTATTATATTAATACACCAGTTTAGTTCCACGTTAGAAGGTGCGAACCAAGTCGCGTGCGCTCGCTAGTAATTGCCCGTTTGTACATAAAGCCGTGTAATTAATGTAGATAAAACGAGAACTCGCGTGATAAGATTAAAAGCGCTTTAAACCGGTGTTGTTTGAGCTGAGTAAACAATTTTTACTATACTTAACTGTCCTCTACATTAATAAATAATAAAATACACCCAACAGTCACATACATAGTCCTGACCCGACACTAAGATCGAGTCTTGTGTCGTGGGTATCAGAAGCTACGAGAGACTTTTCGGTCTCACAAACACCCAGACCCGAAACAAATACCTGTGGATCACACAAATATTTGTTTCAGTGCGGAGATCGAACCCGCGGCCTCCCGTTTCACAGGCGGCGTCTAACCAACTGCGCCACGGAGGCTGTCAAAATTAGCCACTGCTACTTCTGTAAGCCAGACGACAGCACACATTTAAAAGACATTAAAAAAGACAGCCTCCATGGCGCAGTTGGTTAGACGGCTGTGAAACGAGAGGCCGCAGGTTCGATCCCCGCACCGACAGAAATGTTTCTGTTACCTACTTATTTGTTTCGGGGTGATCGAAAAAGTCTCGTAGTTTCTGATACTCACGATAGTAGGTCTGGAAAACGATCAGGTCGTCTGATGGAAGTGATCACTGCCCATGTGTTGCTGGCCCATCAAACCGGGAGGAGAGCGGGAAGGAAAAAGGGTGGGAAGTGGATACCCCATGTATTGGGCAAATGGTCAAATTATAACCGAATTCATTCTCTAATCTCTATCCATGCCTCGATTGCCTCGGTGGCGTAGTTGTATTACGGTACGGTTACAAAGCTGAGGTCTCGGGTTCGAGTCCCGGGTCGGGCAAAGTGATATTGGATTTTTCTATTCATTATCAGCCCGGAGTCAGGAATTTGTGCCCGATATGGCGATAGGCTCGCCCCCTATCACATCGTGGGTCGGAACATACAAGACGAAATGTGGGTGTCCTAGTGGCGCCTCTGCCTACCCCTTCGGGGATAAAGGCGTGAGTTTATGTATCTCTATCCATATAAGATATAAAATATAAACAGTGTAGCATGCAATGTTACAAATTGTGCAACAGTAACGTAAGCGCGTCACGTTTAACGGCGGTCGGTTTGGGCGCGCTCCGGCGCGGCGTAGCGCGTGCGAATCCGAGATACTTGTGCAAGCCAGTAATTAGCTTGCACAATTATACCTAATGTTTCGAGTACGTGTTACGACATGGTACATGCTGGTTTTGTGTACAAGCAAAAATATGATGAGAAGTGGTGATCAGCTATTAAATGTAAGACTGCTAATTCTAGGAGTTTTGTCTGACTGTGTTAAATCTCTAAACTAATATTCCAATAGTGTACAAATATATTGTTTCTATTAATTCGCACAGCTAGTACTGGTGGATTACGACCCAATTTTACTTCACTTAAATTGGGTCAAGGCAGTAGAGATTATTTTGTTGATAAAAAATAAGATTGCCTCGGTGGCGTAGTTGTACAACGGTACGACTACAAAGCTGAGATCTCAGGTTCGAATCCCGGGTCGGGCAAAGTGATATTGGGTTTTTCTATTCATTATCAGCCCGGAGTTAAGAATTTGTGCCCAATATGGCGATAGGCTCGCATATCACATCATGGGACGGAACATACAAGGCGAAATGTGGGTGTCTTGGTGGCGCCTCTGCCTACCCCTTCTGGGATAAAGGCGTGAGTTTATGTATGTATGTAAATCCCAAAAAGAGAACACCTATACCAAACCATCCCTTAATCCACACATATGGCCATCAGTTTCTATGAGGTTGTGCGGAAGGCGGTGTAACGGGCCGTGCTCGGCGCGGCGCGGCGCGGCGCTCCGGCCCAATGTAAACAATCGACGCGGCCGTTCACCCCGCGGCCCGCGCCTTACCGAATCGCGCCCTACTTCCCTTATCCGCCGATTTGGCGGATCCGAGCGAAATTTCACGGGATTTGTGTATTTTAAGAATCGCGCGTTTGATGGAAATGTTTTGTGAAAGGATGCTATGGGAATCACTGGAATTATATTTAAATAACTATATATAACGAATTCCAATACATTTTAATATTATGTACCTTGTTTATGAGCTAATAAAATTATTACATTAAATATAATAATAGTTTTTTACTGTTTCCACGATTTCATTCTAATAGAATCACTGTCTTAATCCACCGAGAAATCATTCATTCAAATACTTTTTAAAGCACATTCTTATCAATATTTCTAGGTATTACTTAGACAACAATAAAAACAAACTCTCCTATTTCACACTACAGCGTTGTCATACAACATACAAGAATTCGGGACACATGGTTTCGAAGTGGGTCATGTAACTACGTACATCTCAACTGTTACTTGTTAAGCTGTTGGGACCAAATGCTAAGCTTACACGCCTAATTTATACGTAAACTCACACCTGTTTTAGGGGTAGGCAGCGGAAGTAGTAGGGTAACAAACACAGTTCGTTAAGCTTATTTTATTTCTAAATGAATGGAGCGAACCTGTCGTATTGTTGAGGGTCTATTAAAGATTTGAGAAACTTTATAACTAACATGGTAATTGAATCCAAGACTTCTTTGTCCACGGCGCTACAAGCTCCCACTGAACTAATGAAGGGTACAATTTGACAGACCTATGGATACTCAAGTAAAATTCCGAAGTTGGATTTCTTCGCGTTTGCCGAATTCTTGTGCTACTAGGCCTACGCCTCTAACTGCGAACCGTGACCGCACATAACGGTCGTCGGCGACAAAAATGCCATTATATTTCAGTTTTTTAACAAACTAATGTAGTAGCCTGTTAACTAAGACGTGGTAAAGATGCTTATTTAGGAAAAATATGTATATTTAGCAAGGAGAATCGGGGATAATTGAACGGTATGCAATATTACTATTGTAAAAATACATTTAAAACCGAATTACGGGCTTTAAAACCTTATTATTCGGTTTATCTATTTAAGATTCCAATAAATAAGTTATTAATCAAGACGCTGGCATTGTCTGTCAGCAAAGGAAATCTATATACAGCTGGATTGTTGGGTTTCACTGCACTCATTAGATGCATCTCCTTCTCATTAGATCGATCTAATTTGGCAGCATAAAAATTCGATGTTAATTTTAAAAATGTTCCATCTATATTTGCTAATATTTACCATATTTACACAAACCCATCTCATCCGAAAACCGCAAGCTTACAAAACAATCATAAACGCATGTGAGAAACTGAAAACCTTTAGCAATCTCGACACTTAGCGAGGTAGCCGCAAATCACGCCTGCAGCATCCGAGCAGTGTACCAAATGTCAGGAGCAAAGGGCATCTCGAGGCGTTGCGAAACTTGCGTTGAGTCTGAATTGATAAAAATATTTAAGAACTGTTGAAAAGCGAGGCATAAATGTGTCCAATGGAGATACTGGTAAATCGCAATCACTTCTCATCAGCCGATACTCAAGTATCAATGTAAAAGAAAAATGAAATCTAATAATCTTCGTGACCACGAAAACTGTAAAGTAATCGAAACGTCGGGAAGTTGAAAATTTAAAAAATATGTTTGATTGATGGATAATGATATAACAGAGTGAAATCAAGATCAATGTTTTCTGTAATTTCAGGCGCGATATTTTAGCAAGATTAATTGACTAATTAATTTTATATTAATCTACATTGCATTGATGTCACTTGTCAATAAAACTTCAAAGACTCAACCAAGAAGTAAACTGTTTACGAGTATTAACAGCTCACTTTTTATACCTATTTATGTCAAACAAATTGAAGCATGTACATGTATAAAAATCATGTACCATTAGGCATGACTAATAAACAGGACTGGCCGGTCCGTCCGTCTAGAAAGCGGGCCCGCCATATACGCAAATACGCGCCTTGCATAGAAATAGCCGCGTTGTACAAGCTGGCAAGTGGGGCGCGGGTTCGTACCCCGGTCGAGCCTTTCTAGATCTGTTATGTATAATAGTATATATTTTAAATTCATTTTTTGGTACGACAATAAATTTGGGTAAATTATAGGATACTTCTTACTCTGTAATAGCATAATGTTTTTTTCAAATATTTGAGAATATTGTAGAGGTGTAAGTACAGATAAGACAAAATATAAAAAAGGAAGATCCATAGTACAAACTCTTGTATTCATCAGTTTTTGTCTCATAGACAATAAGGCATGACAACCATTAACTTTTAAAGGATTTGTTTTCCATTTTTATTTTACTATGAACCCATAATCGCTAAAGAAAGATCCGTAAGTTAATTCAAAATATTCTGAAAGACTAAATGAAAAGAAAAAGAAAAGAAAAATAAGTTTATTTGCCACAAACCTTAGCATGATAAAATTAATTCTGAGCTAAAGAGATAGGATACAAATAATATATTTTAATGAAAAGTATTCATTTATTCGCCCATTTCACGTTAATTTTCAAAATTGTAAACCACACGTAACAGTGTGTTGAAGGAAACATAATTTAATTATATTAACAACAATCATATAGTAAACTTCAAAAAACAATAAATGTAAATGATGTTACAATTAAACTATATTCATGACGTAATTTGTATAGCTGAACTAATTCAGATATTCATATTCACATTTCGTTTCACAATGGTTTTCGCGATCGCTTGTTCCTATAAAATATTTTTAGATATAAATTATATAAACTTTTATACCGATGAATACAGTAATAGGTACTCTATGTAAAGTTATTTTTATAAGTCAAAAGCAAAAAATGACATAAGAAAATATAAATATAAAAAAAATATTATATTATCCAAGATTTCGGACTTTATTCCATCACTCTAATGCAGATTGGATGACATAAATATAAATTAAAAACACATATTATATAATTTGTAGTCGGGCTAAAAATGCGTGAATTCCAGCACCGGTTATTATATGTTACCGGTATATTGTCAAAGCCGTGATATTATAATTTCACTAGAGATATTATAAATAAACGGAAGATTGTCAATTAACTTCATTTTAATTACTTGAGTTCATATTGACTTAATTTTATTTAAAATGAAAATAAACTAACCTAACCTAACCTAACGATTGTTTCTTTGCGGTAACTCAATGCGGTACTTCACTCATAATACACCTAGATTTTACAATTTTAAGATTGTGATTTAACAGTTTCACTTCGATAGATTACAATCTACTGAAAAATAATGCGTTAAATTGTAAGCAGTATGTTACGGTTCACAATCTTTCGACAGTTCACAATCTCGCGAGTTAGATTGTAATGTAACGGTATTTACAATTTTACGGTGACATATATAACATTTACATAACATTTGCGTAGTACATAAGATTAATATACCACTGTGATGGACAGTCCACGGTGACACCACGCAAATGATCATTAAAATAGTTCTGGAATCATCGCGTTTTAGGTCGAGGTGACCTCGTGAAAAATGTTGAATAAACAATTTATTATTTTAAGATGTTTGTAATATTAATTTTAATATTACATTGATAAGTAGGGCACGGGATGTTGCACAATCCTCATTGAAAATTGGGACTGATTTAATTCTTTAAATCATTTTATTATTATGTCGTTGCTAGCAATGGCTTGTCTTATTATTACCTGATAATATGGAATTTACAGGTTGGGAGATTTCTAAGATTCGTAGGTTTCCTCATAATGTTTCATTCACTCACCCACTTATCCCTTCTTTGTATAAATATAAATAATCAATATAGACATAATGTTTACAATCCAATAAGAAACGTAAAATATAAACATTCATATTTCTCCCTAATCCTTCTACGCTTAAACTTTCAAAATAACACAGCATATTTAAATTATTAACCGCAGAGTTACGGTTTCGGTTTTAAGCCCGTAAATCCTCTTAAAATGTATACTTCGCAGAACAAGACTTCATAATAATGTCAGACAGGTTTTAAATTAACCAAATCATTGTCGCGTTTTGATGAAAAACAGTTTTTTTATATTCATTAAAATTACTAATTTATTTATCGCAATTGATACTTGATTGTTATTACCGCGAATAATCCTACATTGTAAATGGTTATATTACTTTAAGGCGTTCAGTGAAACATATTTTTTCAATCGAAAGCGAAAGCAAGGCTGAACGGTGATTTCAATCGCAGCTGTTAGGTGCTAATGTCAATGATTTTTAATACCGGCCCCCACTTGAAATATCACATACAATCATATATTCACGACTTTACACGTTAAGATACTAAAGTACACCTTTCGTTTAAAAATATCCAAACTTTTTTATGAGACAAACCAATAGATCACCGAGGTTTAGTGGATATCAGCGCTAATAAACGATGTTAATATCGGTTCACACAAGATTTCGACAAGAGTGCTTATGACTATACTTTCATATCATGCTATATTATTTATTCTCTAAAAACAAATCAATAATATTTGGATGGTTAAAACTACAGAATAAAAACACTTAAACACGTTGCCATGCCTACAATATGACCAAGCGATGCCTATAGCGGAGATTATGTGTCACGTGTAAGATAATTGTGTAGTTTATAAAGTGAATGTGCAGCGGATTTGAGTTATCAGCTGAAGTAATGACGCAGTGGAGATAACACCTTTCTTTCGTAATGCGTGAGACCCGTGGATACGCACGTGTTTGGTAGAACAATGTAATAATATTCTGATGCAGTATAAAATTATTTTTCACATAGATATTCCAAATATTACCCACTAAGAAAATTTTTCGGACTTGACAAACATGAAAATAAATCTAGAATTCCTATTACTAAAATAATATAGGTACACAAAAATGTTGAATTGTTATTAGACAGATGGAAGAAGTAAAAATGAAATCCTTTCTCTGTGGAAATTCAAACAATGCACCGACCCTGCAGATATGGAATAACAGAAAGCAGAAATAACATTCCACTCCAAAGGAGTACCAAGCACAAAACAAATTAAACAAAACCAAATGATTGATGAATATTAAACGAACGGCTCGCTGCAGACGACAACCAAATGAACTGACGTCGAAAAACACCCATTCTTCCGGACTAATTAAATCAAAGCGCGCAATAACACCGCGATTCCCTTATTCCAATTGCTTCCATGTAAATCTCGACGGCGGGAACGAATTGGGAGCCTGAAATCTCGGCAACTTTATAAATTATTATTAGTACGTCGTACAAACGGACAAAACAATCCGCCGGTTGCGAGTACATAACGCGGCTACAAATTGAATTGTAAAAGTTTGCGGCTGCGGACACGGTCAAATTTACTGTCGGCGCTGGCAACTTGCACGGCTATCGGCAAAAACCCTGGCCCTGATCAGGACATAGTTGACCGGAGCGTATGCACCGCAGTTACAGATTCGGTAATATTTTCCACAGTTGTCGGTGCAAAATTGAAGGAATTCTTGATTACATTTCAGCTACATTCAGCTCTCAATATTGTTTCAATTCTAGACAAAGAGCTAGCTTTCCTTTGTACTTCTATTTGGTTTGGTTCGCTTCTATCTCTATTACCTTCGCAGCATTTAGCTGATTTTCAACCTCTATATCTAGATGAAAAATAATAAACGGGTTTATTTATTCCCAGATACGTCGAAACATAACTTAGTTTTCTAATTAATATTGTCGCAAAACGAGAAAAGGTCTTACAAGATATTTTGCTGACAAATACACATATACAACTGACTGCATTAAATTTTTTTCATTATTCATTTGGGACGGAACATACAAGGCGAAATGTGGGTGTCCTGATAGCACCTCTGCCAATCCCTTCTGGGATAAAGGCTTGACTTTATGTATGTATGCTACATTAGGGAAATACTCATCTATACAAAAAATACTACAAATAGTCTTGGACAAAACTGACCACAAGGCCATCTCACATTAACCCCCACCAATTCTCTTACAGTACGTAGCTGGTAATCTCCAAGCTGCTTGTCCCGGAGTACTCCAGCATGTGCACGTTCATTACACGCTACCACATAACCCAGTGTTATGAACACCGGGCCGTGGCGTGGTTTATACCCAAGCATTAATAGCGTTGTATTAGATACCTGGCGCCATGGATTATTTTGCAGAAGGGACAATATAAACATAAACTCACGCCTTTTTGTCAGAAGGGTAGGCAGAGGTGCTACCAGGAGACCAACATTTCGCCTTGTATGTTCCATCCCACGATGTGATAGGGGGCGAGCCTATCGACATATCAGGCACAAATTTCTGACTCCGGGTTGCTAATGAATAGAAAAATCCATTTTCACTTTGCCCGACCCGGGTTTCGAACCCGAGACCTCAGCTTTATAATCGTACCGTAGTACAACAACGACACCGAGGTGAGAAGGGATAATACCAACAAAAATATATTTAAAGTTCAATCTATCCAAAACTGGTCATAAAGCCATTTCACAATAACCACCACCATTTCGGTTACTATTCGTACAAATAAATTTCAAATAGAGCATTATATCTTTACGCAATAAGATATTTCTGGTAGACAATTTTGAACGGATAGGAATTCTAAAAAGGAGAAAATGTGGATGAAGGAAACGGCGGGTACAACCCTTCCTAAGTAAAGCGGGGGTGTTTTTGAAATCACCGACGCTATTGTAACCTAGAGCATTCATCGCTGCTTAACCATTGTGCAAAACTATCCCTTTGATCACGAATACGTGATGTACTTCTAAATAACACTATTGTACGAACCAATTACAACTTTATCTGTGCAAAATTCTGAAACATAAAACAGCCTCAAGATCGCAATAATTTTGTTCTCAATCTCAAATATAATTTCATTCCTCCCTCTACAAAATACATATGTATGTCACCAATGGCGAACACAGTCCAACATCCAACATCCAATACCCAATGTCCAACCGTGCAAGCGTATATATTTAATTGACAATGTATGTGACAGCGAAACGGGGCGACCACACGACTCACTAATAGGGTCAACGGAATTGAGAAGAATCCGCACACGGGCTTTTATAACCGGACGCGGGAACCTTCGTCCATCCGATGTCGATACAGCGTCGCTCAAACGGATGAAATTCAGCTCATTCCGAATGCTAAAGGAATGAAGATATTGCAGATGGGACGCCGGATGTTTCGAGAATTGTGAGTTCATAGTACAACTGCATAGTTGTGGATTTTTCGGTTTAAATGCTTTAAAGATATTGCAAACATAATACAAGCACTAAAAAAGTATGTGAAGATTTAGATCCGTAGGTATATCATTGTGGATCGTTATAACAGGTAAACATAATAAAATGTAATAAATTGGTACAGAAAAATAGGCTAAATTTAGAATTTCACTGCTATTACATTTTCCTTGATACAGGGAAAGAAAACAACAGTATTTCATTAGTGTCACGAACAAATAGAAACGGTCAAACAACAAAGGTGAACGCCACTTTAATTAAATCTCTTTAAATTACATCGACCCTTTGTTAATGGAAATTCTACTGCTCTTTGTAATATTAAACTACGTCAAAAACTAGTACTCCTAAGTGTGTCTGCGCAAGACGTTTATTCGTTGGGAATTAATTAGTTTTATAGACCGCGCGGGCATCCTCGGCGCTCACTTCGCCGTGGATGTCGCCGGCCATCTCGCGGAACCGCTCCGTTTATAACTACTATAAATAATTAATTAGCCGTACAGAACGGTAGCACGCCGAGGAGGGGGAGGCGGTTGCGCGAGCTTCGCCGCAGTTTACCCACATCAAGCTTGTGACATTTTAAACGCGCATCCACGTGAGCCTCCGGCCTATTGTGTAACGTATAAATAATTGAATATCAACCGCGCCGCACGCCGGCACCGCGAGCCGCGACCGAGACGCACGTCTCCGCCAGAAAAGATTGGATAATTATTTCCGCTTCCAATATTCGCATTCGCATGCACGAGCCAACAAAGCCGGGGTCGGTTACTCGGCCGAGCGGCGAGCGGCGAGCGGCGGCGGCCTGCCTCGCTGCGCCCAATCACGCCGCGCCGACGCCGACAGATCCCGAGTTTCAAATCAGTTTGCCACTATTGAATTATACGAGCTGCAGCCGGGACGTCATACGCTAAAGTTTAATCTCCCGGAGCGGCGGACGGGCTTATTATGCAAATAGTCGACGAGCCTGCTCGGTCATCTCGGAGTCACGTAGAGCGCGCACGTCCCGCCGCGGTCGCTTTTCGCTGGCCGTCGCTGCTGGTCGCTAGTTTACAGCGTGCTGTTTACACGAAGCAAATCGGCGACATTAATCTGCCGCGATAGGGCGCGCGCCGAAATCATTTAGCGAAACATCTCCATTGCGATAACACGCTCCGCCGAGATAAAATTATTCGACTGTCAAAAGGCGGCAGAAAGTTCGACGCGGGCAATTTATTGGCTCCGAACGGAGTGCGATCTGAAATACGAAATGAGAGGGGCGTCCGGCGGAAGCGAACGGAAGCGGGCCGAGTTCTAACTCTTTCTTGCGAGCGGCAGGCGGCGGCGAGACCGGCAAGGGCGTTAATTAAGCGAAAATCGAAACGTCAAAGCGCTCGGGCTTTATGCAAATTCGCCAGAATGGAGTCAGCAGTCGACAGCGTTAGAATTTTTACCAGACGTCCGCGTCTGTTTGAACGAGGTAATTAGGGGGCGACGCGAGCGGAGTGCAGAGCGCCACGCGCCACTCTCCTTGTGAGCGCGACCTGTGTCCACACACAAATTGCACTCGCCACCACCACGCCGCTATACCAGACAGCTTTAAATTTATTGCACGCTTTATGTTACAAAACGTTATAGACGATTATAAATACTACGCACAAATACTTCAAAAACATTGTCCTTTTATCATACATTCTTGTCATACAAATACATTTCACAGACATCGTCTATAACTATCATTGGCGAGATATTTTACTTATACGGTGCAGACTGTAGAGTATGTACAAGTGCGAGGAAGGAGCGCAGTTTTTGCCGGCCGCATACTGGCTGCTAACACCGTTAGAGGAACCTCGCGTGCGACCCGCGCTCCTGGCCTAACCTGCCATTCCTGTTCCTTCGCTATAATTATTAAAACTGTTAACACGCATGCTAGCTTACTACACAATATTTTGTTGATAGTTCTCTGACAGCCTCCGCCACAGTTGGATAGACTGTGACAGGAGGCCAAGCGTTCGATCCCCGCACCTAGACAAAAGTTTGTGCGATGCTGATGTATTTGTTTTGGGTCTACATCGATATCGTAAAGTTAATTTTATTTTTTGATACAATACAAGATTCGTAACTTAATGAGCGGTCAGAACTATTCATATGATTGTTAGGTTTATTTATTTAATTAAAAATAATAATTCTTGATTTATTTTAACTTCGAAGACTTTAGACTTCATGGTCACGGGGCGGACTGAGGTGTTAGTTATCCGCAAAGTTAGTGCTACAAGGCCTAATTTATTTTCAAATTATACCGAATTGAAAAAGTTCGCCGTTGACGTTAGTTTCAAAAAGTGCTACACATTAAAAAGCACCTTACTTGCGTAATTTTCTAGTTCGAGGTCGTCTGGTAGTCGGATGGTTTACATTAAACTCCGTGTTTGATGACATTATTTAGCCAAGCATCAAAAGCTTAATAATCAAACTATAATAAGCCATGAAACTTGCCATTGTCTATCTTTATTGGCATGAATATGCCGTTTATTACGTCTTTACTATGCGAAATAACATCAATCTTGCGTCCTAGATCAGAAACTACGAGACAAGTCTCACAACGCTCAGACCCGAAACAAATACCTATGGATAAATAAATAAATACACACAAAAGACACACGCACTTCTTAGTGTCACACTTACTCTTGAAACCTTATTAAGATCAGCTGTAGTGTCGTGGATATCATAAACTATAAAAGACTTTTCAGACTTACAAACATCTAATCCCGGAACAAATATTTGTCACTCACACAATCATTTAGGGCGGACCGAACCTGAGGCCTCTATTCTTCCAGCCGGTTTCTTTACCAAACCCACAGAGAGTGGCATATGTATATTGTACTATTGTAAAAAAAACCCGACAGCATTCAGCACAAATTAGAGACTCCGGGATCTCACGAGGAATTTTACATTATTCATGTTACAACACACCAATGCCCCTTTAGCGCATTGCTAACGTAGCACTACGCGAGCTGAGAAAAAATTGCGGTTCGGTGTATAGTAAAACAACCCTCATGGCTCATATTATCAACCCTCTCTCTCCCTCTCTGCAGTTTCTCTTTTTACCATTACAATTTCACGGTTCAAGCCATGGTATTCCAAGATTCTCTAACCTACATCCAGAAGACCACAAGTATTTACCTTAGAAATCTTCACACAAACTAAACATCCCATACAATCAAAACACGATCGTACGCGTCACGCACGCGCTATAAAAACTTTTCTAATTACCACGCTGGAATTAGCAGCACTGCCACAAGCTACAGGGGTAAGATGCCGTGAGAACCAGCATTTAGCGCCTTAGTTATTGGTTAGTTCGCGTGACGTCACACAGTTATGGCCGACAAGAATCCGTTTGTCACTTAAACGGTGCGTTTGTGTGCGGGTTAGTGTCTGTTTGGGCGTGAAACGGTTATAACCCTTTGTTGATAATTGAGTAGTGATTATGTGCGCGTTATGTATGGTTTCTTTCGTGGTTATTTGATTGATATTTGTGCTGCTAGTGGTTTTTGTAGTCCTATTTCTAGTTGTATTTAAATGGAGCGTTTAATGGAATTATTCGTGTTATTATAACTTGAAACAAACTGTTCTCAAGTGCCGATATTTATAAAAAAGAACCTGATTACCACCACTACATTAAAAATCTTTATTGAAATGCATATATTCCAGGTGTATCATTTCCAAGTTATAAGGTCTGATGTCAGTGAATTTTCAGAAAAGTCTTATTCATCGTAGTCTAATGTTTCACCTGAACTATAGTTATATTATTTATAAATACAGGGTTTATCCAGACCGCGACCGAAAGCGAAAGTAGTATTAGTGACTACAGACACAATGCAATAGCAAAAAGCGACAGTTTTTTTTTTAATATTTATTTATTTATTTTTATTTATTAAGTCTTTATTGTACACAACAATGAAACACAATAAACAGAAATTACAAAAATAATAAAAGTACAAGTGGCGGTCTTATCGCTCTAGGCAATGTCTTACAGACAACCATAGGATGGATTTAAGAGAAGGAAAAAGAGAGGGCAGTGTAAATATAAAAATTAAGTAATACTAGTTTAACATATAAATACACAAACATAATATACATATGATTACTCATAAATACATAAATAAAAATATAAATAAATAAATATACAAGTACATATATAATATCATCATGTTTGGATGATTTTCGGTAGCAGTCTGTATATTCCCTATATATGCCATAAATATCAATCACATATACGAAAAACGTTCACAAATAGATACTTTACTTAACCTCTCACTTAGCCTTTCGATAAAATTTCTCCATTCCTTTGTCCATTCCCCAAACTAGATTTATAGCAAAGCAATAGGCAGTAGGTACATTATGGCGCATGTTACTATTCAGCGTGTTTGACTGTTTAGCATTATATCACAAACGGGCGGCGTCGGGTCTGCGCACATACGTATGTATCTAGACCAGACGGTGACTGTCTTTGTTGCAGCCTTTTTAAATTCTAGACGGATATTTTGTGTTTTATGTTGGATAATCCGTGCTAGATTTATTGATGACTTGACTTTTTCGGATATTTACGCTGTTCTGTCTCAGGATAAACTAATTTTGTTTGAAAAAATCTAGACCAAAACATTATCATAAAACAGAAAAAATAAGAAATAAGCAACATAAAAAAATAACGCGCGAATAATTTAAGATCTAAAATAACCATTTAAACATCACTAAATTATTTCGAACCTAACTTCTCTCATTCCAGCCGCCCCACCCCCCCTGCGAATGTCACCAATCACAAACTGTCCAATCAAAAAACACGCAACATAATTTCACACCACACCATAGTAAAACATAAACAGCAGCGCAAGTACGTACGATGGGCGGCGCTCTTGGCTGGCGACTTGAGGAGTGACAGCCAAGAGGTGTTGGCAACGTGGGACATCCGTACTGGAGCGTGTGATGCGATGATGAGGAAAGCGTGCCAATGAGGGACGGGATTTAGGGAGGGCAGAGATTGATTTGTGAAAAATTGCTGCTCGAAGATTTTGGGTAATCATTTAGATGGTGATTTATTTTCGTATAAATAAATACTGCTGATGTGAATTTAATACAAATATATAAAGTGTGTATTTTTATATATGGAATATATTATTTAACCAATTATAACAGATATTATTTTATCATTTTATATTATTAGTCAGCCATTACAATAAATAAACTTATGTTAAACTACTAAATGTAATTTAGATTGTTTCCACGTGTAAATACTATCTACATTCATAAATATATTATTCCAACATACCATTAATCATTACATCCATTACTGTACTACTGATCTAATTAATTTAGATCCCCAATTGTATTACAATTGCAATAATTAAAAATAAAATGAAATGAAGAATATCTTTGAAGCGTGGAGTTATGTACATTGGGCGGTGCACAGTGCAGTGTCGTAAATATTGTATTAAGTTGATACAGAGAGCGGGGAGCCAATAAATACGGCTCAGCGAGTTGCCGCACTGCTCCGCCGCAACTGTGCCTTTACCTATTATTCAGTAGTTTTGTTCTGAGGATATAGTTATGTGGAATAGGAATTTATGTTTGTTTGGTTTTTGAACGTGAAATATTACTTGCGAGACTTTTAGACTTTAGAAGTATTTACAAACCTGTCTCCTTGATAAGGTAAGGGAAGTCAATATTATTTTTACAAACTGAAATATGTCCAATAAAATCTTTATTTTGTTTTAAAAATTAAAAGTTAATTTCTGAAATAATGGCTTAACTTTGAAGTCAATAAAGCGACTGATGACATCAAAGTGACATTTCATATAGCATTAAAAATAAACAAATTAAATATTTTGTCAAGATTTTGTTTCTTGAGTCGACTCCACAGCGCCCAGCTAGTTTTGGTTTTACCAACTAACCTATATCCCCCCCCCTCCTCCTCCTCCTCCTCCTCCAATATTATCAATACAGTACCGCACATATATGTGACTGTTGGATCTATTTATTTATTTATACTTAGGGCTGTACGTTTTATATCATGATAAATTTAATTATAGATAAAAGAGGTTTGCAATCCGATGAGATGTCATTTAGACTATATTTTTAATATGAGTTTCAATGTGTTCTGCCTTTATACCAGCTGTGTTCACTGAAGTTGATAAGCCAAGTCGTTTGACTTAAAAACTAGAGTTCAGTAGTGGCTTAAGATACTGTATGATCCGTAGTCGTTTCAAAATAGCAATTATGAAGTTAAATCCGGAATAAATTATTAATTTATACATTACAATAAGTTAACCTAGAAAGGCATTTTTACATGAACTTAACCTACCAACACGAAAATAATGATGTAAGTAAAAACTAAAAAATCTGTAACATCTGTGAAATCAAGGTATTCCGAATCACATTAAAGCGAAAAACTTGCGGCACTTTCGTTATCATAAATCAAATTATTGGCTCGGTGTGGCAGCCCTGGCGGTAATGGGCAAATAATGCGCCTCCGCCCATTATAACATTATTTGAGGGCCAGGTAATTATTGCTGGGTATTTCTGTGGTATTACTTTGTACGTCATTCCTGTCTTGGTTTCCTGGGGTATTTCATTAGATTTTTCTGTTTCACACGGTGAGCTTAATTAAATACTAAAATACAATGAAATTTATTACAATTTAACTCTGTAGTACGTGCAGTTGTATTGATAGATGGAACTAAAAGATGGGTCTGTAACCGCATGTAAGTGTTTAGCAATTAATAATGTTTAGTAGTTTCAATTTTAGTGTTATAAAATATTTTTTTTCTTTCTTTCTAAAAAGTTTATTATGTTCCCAAATATAATATTGGGAATAAAGAAATATTCTATCAAAATTAATGATTGTTTCTACCATAGATGTAGTATAACATAGATCGGCAATGTGAAAGAGATAGAATGATTTAAATCATACATTAAAGCGAGATGCATGATGCGACCATGCGTTTACACGGAGAGCTAACTATAGCGATTTGTGTGAAAATATGTCATTTAAGCGAACGACAAATTTCGCTTATTTTCTTGATTTATTTAATATTTCAGTACTGAGCTACTTTTATTAAATGTAATTTATTATGGTGAGTTGTCCAGTGCCTGGATGTGATTGATTTTAGTGTAAAAACCCGAATAATCATAGTTTTTCATAAGATCGTATCACTTTTTTCAATGTTGTTTAGTGACAATATTGTAGAATTGTAAGACAAACCTTGTATGTATATCGGTAGAACAGAATGTCCTTATTCATTATTTAAATGCGTAGAAAGCATCCATTGCCTATAAAAAATGATATCATATACGTGAATTTATAATAATTTCAACCAACATTTGCTAGAGATTGATTGACAGTTTCGATCAATAATATTATGTCGATGAAAATAGTCAATGACCATTGAGGTTTCACTTCATTTTATAATCTCGTAGTATAACATCAATTCTATTCCCCAAATAAATAAAGAGAAAAAAAAAGTTCTATAATAACAGTTATTACTTCACTTTATTTATTCACTATTGATATTTGCTAAATATTAATTAATATTTCGTGTGCGTAATTTACCATTTCTGAGTCGGTTTCAAATTAACTGTGCCACGGAGGCTGTCATTCTAATAAAACAATAGAACATTAGAATTTAGATATTATTATAAGGAATGCTTTACAAAACTTGTCAAATAAAATTATTCTCAAATATGACGATTTATCTTTATTTACTTGTGTTTATGTATCTGTGTTGAAATAAACACAATCATTATTTTTCTGTTAAAATACCTTGAAATGTCTCATATATATCTATAAAATTTAATTTTATTGGTTGGGCCGTTAGGTATATCGATATGATAGTATCGACAGTGCAAGGCGCAGCATTATCTGTCACGCACGCATGCAAACTTCACGCACACTATCATATTCTCGTTTTGGTTTCACTCAAAATGATACATTGCCGATCTATGTTATACTACATCTATGGTTTCTACTAACCAATCATCGAAATACTATTTCATAACAATTTAATTAATGAGAACAGCATTTCCTCGTATAAACCAACCTTGACAATGAACTATACGAAGGTCAAAAACATGGCAAATTCCATTAATCTATCCCCAGATAGAACAGCTTTGGACGTCACGAACACGCATTTACATAACTTGATAAGTAAAGCTTAGCGCACACTTAACAGTTTTTCTTGAAGAAAAAAAATAACGATTTAGTATTCAGGAGTCAATCGCAAAAAAAGACTATGTGAATAATTAAAATATAAACATGAAACATTAAGAATACCTACATCATCGTGAACTATGACGAACATATTTGATATTTCTGAATCATTGATGTAGAAACATCGTAAAACAATAAAAAATAAAGGCTTTATGAGACATTTTACAATAAAGAACATCATCAGCTTACAACAAAAGCCTTTTTTCATTGCGTGTTACTAACCAAGTTCTTCACAATTTTATTTATTTAAAACAAGAGACAAATGTGCTAGGTGCCTAAAAGAAACGTTTCATTTCTTTTCTTTTAGATGTTTGAATACTCAATACTTGGAAAATAAATGTGGGTGAAAAACACCAATGTGACTTAATCTTTAGCCTCATTCCAATTAAATGATAACAGTGAAAAATTTATACCACAGCAATTAATTAATAACGGAAAACCTAGTCATAACGTAAACATTATAAACTAGGAATTACAATAATAACGCGTATTTTATTGTGTGTGAAATTAAAAATGAAATTGGCTTTGACACGTAATACGAGTATGTTATTACAGTTTAGGATGTTGCTAATATCAGAATAACATTAGCCCATAGCATGTGCATTAAGAACCATAGCTAGTCGTATACGTTAATAGAAGTCATATGTATCAGCGACTCAAATGTCTTAATTTTTAGTTTGTTGCAGTTATATTCATCACTTACATAATCGAGGTGTTTTGATCATACCTGAAAACAAAATAAAACCAAATTAAACACACTGTACATGAAATGTTAAGATTTTATTAAACCACCATCTCGGTGAGAAATAAGTGGTTCAGTAAGATATTACACTTGCCGGATAAATGAAATTGATTTCTTCAATATTATGTAATATCAGAAATTCACAGCTTTCGATTAAAAAACTGATACAAAATAAAATGCATTTATGTAATCTATTTAATTAAACTAAGAAAGAAAGACAATGTAATAATCCATAACAAAAGCGAGATGAAACAAATTAACAGATTAGCACAAGACAGCTATCTTAAAAAAAAACAGCCCTCGGTCTCGGAGTTCAAAATTAGAATTTTAAAACGCGTTCGCATTTTAATTTGCGAATGGGAATATTTGAAATGCGAACATCTCCGCACCGGCGCATAACTGCGGTGTATAAACGGAAAGCTAATTAGTGGCGCGACATCTCGCGGATCGCGGCGGCCCCGCTACTCTAATAAATGCACGGAACTTGGTCCGCAGACGTTGGCTCTAGATCGAGCCTCGCAGCTCGTTGGCTCGACATCGAGCTAGTGCCTGTGTTTAGCTATAACTTTGCCACGGTTACGTTTGTCTTGCATAGCTGAGATAGCCGGTGAACCTACTATTTTGTGTTCATGTAATCTTAAATTTATGTATAGGTTGTTTCAGTGGTTACGAAGCATCTGCTATAATAATATGTATTTTCAGATGCATTTGTGCCATGTATTTATTTTTATAAAATTGCCTAGAATTCTATTAACTACAATCTTGAAAATTTGAAGAGTGGTACTTTAGAATATTATATTTATTTACACAACAAACTAGACACAACCTTGGCACAGTCGAGTGCAAAAATAATAAAATTAATGACTATTGTATCTCCAGTACATATCATGTATGTGACTTGAGCAGTATACGAGTATTTCTGAACCATTCATAGTTATTAGTGACTAAATCAAGATTAAAGACGTAATGCACATATAGAATAATCACTAAACTTTATTTTCTTTTTCATATCACATCGCGAAGTAAGCGACAATCCAGCTTCTTCATAAAACCAGCAGTAACATCGGCGTATCGACTTAAAAATAGCTATTTCGGGCAGCCTAATATGGGACAAAAATCATAATTACTTATGCCCACTACACAAGAAACATAATATCTCACGACTACATATTTGTTGTTCTCTTGACCTTCTGTTAAAAAAAGACTAATGTGCATGAAACCAGTATTTTTCCCATTTAAATGTCACGTTACAAAACATACTTTATCTCATGTTAGGAGCAAAAAATCACAAATGACTAATCGTCAACTTTAGGTACATTAAAAAGGTTTGTTTACAAATTGAAGGAAACTATGATATCGGGATCGAATCCGTACTTATGTAAGTAATTGATATAACTGTAATTGATTGATTTTACTGGTGGTAGATCTCTCATACGTGAGAAGCCGCCTGGGTAGGTACCACCGCAATGTCTATTTCTCCCGCCAAACAGCAGTGTAAATGCACTGTTGTATTCCGATTTGAAGGACATTGTAGCTAGAGTAACTACTGGACATAAAGAAACGTAACATCCTATGTCTCAGAATGACGAGCGCAGTGAAATGCCAAGCATTGCTTTGTATTTCATGGTGTTGTTTGGTTTGCTACTGCTCATGAGGGGTCGTATTGCTTACCATCAGACGAATGGCATACGGGTCTCGCCATTCATTGCAAATAAAAAAGAATGATTTCGGGTGAAATCCGTCTAAAAATTATGATGATGAAGCAATTGATAAATGATGATGACGGAGATATTTGTAATACATATTGTCGCATTATTGTGTCATAATATTAGCAAATAATAGTCCGCCCGTGACCACGAAAGCTGTAAAGTAATCGAAACGTCGGGAAGTTAAAAATGTAAAAATTAAAACAAATCGCGATAAAATCCGTAAAAATAGTTTAATTTCAATACATAACAGCCAATACTGAGAACATCACTCCTGTAAATTTGACACATGAATTAAGAGGATTTATGTCAAGTAGATATATTGAAACGTAATCAAGAGATCTAAGATTCGATATCAGATCAGTTACTGCTGTGTGATTGTTCAAGCATGGGTACGGAAGGTTTTAATGGATATTATATGTGACAAGACTGCCTCGGTGGCGTAGTTATATTACGGTACGGTTACAAAGCTGAGGTCTCGGGTTCGAGTCCCGGGTCGGGCAAAGTGATATTGGATTTTTTATTCATTATCAGTCCGGAGTCAGGAATTTGTGCCCGATATGGCGATAGGCTCACCACCTATCACATCATGGGACGGACATACAAGGCGAAATGTGGGTGTCCTGGTGGCGCCTCTGCCTACCCCTTCGGGGATAAAGGCGTGAGTTTATGTATGTATGTATATGTGACAAGAACAGACTATGAACATTCGCCAAAACACATCTTATTACTAAAGGACCTCATCCACATAATTTATTGACCTTTATCCACATGAAAAGGTCATGCCAGCAAGTTCTAGCCAAAATCAAACAAAATCACTAACAAATAAACCTAACAGAAGGTAACTACAATGGCATTACGTATTCAAATCCTGTGGGTCCGTGCACCCTTCCACCCCCGCAGTAAGAGCCCTTAATAATAACCTAGCGGTACTAACGAAACATGGGCGTTTGTTGGCGACGCGACGATATTCTCATCCCCTGCCGCCGCTATTACCCTTACAAGGCCTTCAATTGAAAAGTATGAAGGTATTGTCCAAAAATCCGATGTCTTAAATATAGAATACATAAGGTATAGGATTTTTAAGGTTACTTGTTAAACTTATTGTTGAAAGATTATAGTGAAATTAAGTTCTAATATGGCTCTAAAGATTTATCTCAAATTTTAAAAATAATCGTTTGGAGGTTATGTGAAAGGGTTTGTGCTAGATTCCATCATGCTTACCGAGTTTCCGATAGATAGATATAATAATAATTTGACAGCCTCCGTGGCGCAGTTGATTAGACACTGGCTATAAAACGAGAGGCCGCGGGTTCGATCCCCGCACCGAGACAAATGTTTGTAAGGCCTACAAATATTTGTATCAGATCTGGGTGTTTGTGACCGGAAAGTCTCTCGTAGTTTCTAATACCCAAGACACAAGGCTTAATTGATCTCAATGTTGAGTCTGGACATGTATGTGACTGTTGGGTGTATTTATGAATAATATGTGACCATAATGAATTAACTCTTACCCTTTTTGGCGTCTGCGCATGGGGTTGCAGAACTGGTCACTAATATACTCCAATTACAAGGGGACAGTTCTGCAATTCCTTACGCAGCGGAGGCTTTAAGGGCTTGGTCGTTGTTGTGTCCGGCCGCTGGTCAGCCTGAGAACCCAAGTGTGCAGCGTCAGTGGGACGAGCGGGTGTGTGCAGCAAGTTTTGCCGAGCTTCTCCATTCGGCACGAGGAGTCGATTTGGCTCGGCTTAAATCTGTATCCACCCTAGAGTCGGGGGCTTGGCTTCACGCGATTCCATCTCCTCACTTGGGTACCCTCCTCGACGACGGCTCACTGAGAGTAGCCGTGGCGCTCAGAGTCGGCAGCAAAATCGTTGAGTCACATGTTTGCATGTGCGGAGTACAGGTTGACGCCACGGGTCACCACGGTCTAAGTAGCGGCAGATCGGCGGGACGTTTTCCACGCCACCACATGCTGAACGAGGTCATTCGTCGTGCTTTGGTGTCCGCCGGTTTGCCCTCCACCTTAGAACCGCCCGGTTTGAGTCGCTCTGATGGTAAGCGTCCTGACGGGCTCACACTTGTGCCGTGGGAGAAGGGTCGCTGTCTGTTGTGGGATGCGACGTGTGTCAGCACTTATGCGGACTCTCACTTGACTCGCACCTCGCGAAGAGCCGGATCAGCTGCTGAATGGGCGGCAATTCAGAAGCATCATAAGTATGCCACACTTGAACGTGCTTATTTTTTCGTCCCGTTCGCGGTTGAGGTCAGTGGGGTGTGGTGCGCAGAGGCTAAGGATTTTGTCCGTGAACTGGGGCGACGTCTGAGGCGCAATGGGCAGGATCACCGCGCCGAATCATTCTTGGTGCAGCACATATCTCTTGCCATTCAACGTGGCAATGTTGCAAGCATAATGGGAACATTCTCACCGGGTATGGTTCGGGGCGGTTTTTTTGATTAATTTGAATATAAATATTTTCTTTAATTTATTAATTTCTTTTTTGATTTGTGTTTATATTTCTATGTAATATGTACTGTTTGTTTTAATGTGTAATATTTGTATGGAATTATGTTAATTTATTGTGATTCTTTATTTAAATTTCTTTGCTTGTTCAAATATTAACTCTTTGTAAAGTATTTTAATCAATTTCCTATGTTATAGACCGCGTGTCACAATATCCGTTGCGAACAGCTTGTTTGATCAACACAGTTCATAGTTATATCATTGCATAGTTTTCACTAATGGCCTTATTCATAGACAGTTTTAAAACCTATTTTAGTTATCGAATGTTTGGTCTTCGCTCAAACTGAATTCAAAACTCGTTCGAAGGGGACAAAACATTCCTTTTAAAAAATGGTTTTAAAACTGTCCATGAAATGTAAATGTATCGTATGTGCCATGTCGACCAATTCTGAAAAATAATTTTAATGTAACATTGTAATCTATATCAATATGATCTTGTACTCCTCAGCAACATACGATGAGCTAAATATTTTAGTTACCAGGAACGCGTCATCAGCGAAACAATCGCTTCCAAGAGTTTGTACGTAAATATTCGTAGTAGTCCGTACTATGTTGTGAACGTGTCGGTAAGGGTGCGGTGAGAGTGCTAGCGGTACTCAATTTACCAGCGATTATTATTGGATAGCCTATGATGTGTTTTTACGGACTTATTTCTCTTGGCTTAATTCTTTGAGAACTTTTTGTTTCAAAACTTAGAAAGTTGTTTCCAGTTGTTGATATTTATAAATTATAACTTTTTGTCTAGTCAATTGGAATAATTTCATAATTACTAGACGCTTATTTAAATACTTCATAATTGTACCGCTCATTGTTAATAATAATTTCACGACTAACATATAAAAATCATGGAATTCAATTCATGAAATCGAAGCGGAAATTCCTTATATCAATGTTTTCCTTAATATGTTTATTTAATCACGCCTATTCAATACTGTTTGTGCGTTATCATTGAACAGAATTGTAGATTAATTAATTTTAAATATTATTTTCCTGTCTAAAAGGCGATAAAGGGACGTGTATTAAATCCTTCATTTAACTGGAGGTCAAAGTGTTTTTATTGTATTAATCTGTACCTACTAAAGCGATAAGTTGCGCGATGGGACAAATAATAATGGTTTATGGGAAATAAAACCGGGGATATTATAGATAAGAGTGTGAAGTTAGTACGTTGCACACCTTGATTATTGCCAGTTAGAAATACCCGCTATACTCGTATCAGAAAAAAAAATGTTTTTCTAGTTTTTGAATGTCGAGGATAAATGGAGAGCATTACAATAATTCCGCTAGTTACTTACCTTACGGCAAATATGCTCATGCTTACTAACTTATAACAACCAACAATTTTAAATGACAATTATTTTAGTAGACACAAAATAAACTCTTACATTCAAACAATAAAGGTTAGTTTCCAACAAATACTAAAACATTAAATTAATTCAACGCTAATCGCTGGGAGTATCGGCGCAGTCAGACCCGTTATTACGATCGGCGGCTAATTATTAACACAATTAAGATAAGGTATCTAGGATGTTTGCTCTCGGCCGGCCGGCACTGCGCCGTACAATCTTATCTTTATTGTGTTCGATGTTGTGTGTTTTAAAAAAATGTAGGCAGCCCGCGTGGCGCGTAGGGATGAAACGGGCTGAAGTCTTAGGAGATTTTGATGAATGATGCCTAGTATTGTGTGGTTAAGAGTTGTTTCAGTGCCCCTAGCCGAAACATTTTGAAGTATCGTATAGTAAAGTAAACGTTTCCCGCTGTGAAATTTTAGTTCCAAATACGCACACAATGGCGCTGTTTAAATTCCCATACAAAATTTTATACTATTCTATTACGATACTGCAAAATGTTCCGGCTAGGGGCACTGTTCTCGGTGGGTTTATTATTTAAAGGGTATTTTTATGGGGACTGAGAAGCGAATAACTATCATAGAAATGGAGTAGTTGAATGACAGACTGATGACGGGCAGCAGTGTCATCTGTGCGAAAACTATGTTCGCTTGCCAATGCCTGCTTATCGTGGCGAGTATTCTACATCTCAATTAGAGTCCTTATTAATGAATTTTTAGATTTCATTTATTTAGAATACTACATCCAAAAGTATCAGATACAAACTACATATATCACTGTCAAAACATTGTCAACACTTTCTAAGCCTTTTATTTATAAGATGAATGAATGCATTTTAACAGTAATACTTTTTGTATGAGTATAAAGACGTTCTTCTTTCAATTAAAATGAACGCGTACTTTGTAGCTCAGCGTTTTAACTCCGTGTCAACGTTTTGTCAAGTTTTGTTAGCAATGCGCGTGGGACGTTTTATTAGTAGAAAGATATTTATCACTTATGAGAAAGTTTATTAAAAGAACAAGTTAAGACCAATGTTTGTGATGCTCACAATATTTTGTTTAGAGGCAAACGGCCTCATTCATAGACAGTTTTAAAACCTATTTTAATTATCGAAAGTTTTGTCTTCTTCGCTCAAACTGAATTCTAAAGTCGTTCGAAAAGGACAAAACTTTCGATAACTAAAATAGGTTTTAAATCTGTCTATTAATAAGGCCGTAGGTGTTGTAATAGCTAGAGCGAGCAAGCTAGAGCCAGCAAGCTAGAGCTAGCAGAATTATGTACGCGCGTCTATTAAAATCAAAAAAGCTCATTAAGCGAGTCACAGAAATCAATTGAATAAACTAAACCACAAACTTTTCTCCACAATGGAGACATCGATTCGCCCATGTGATGCAGGAGAGCGTTTACTCCCTCTTATAAAGTGTCGTTTCACATTACGATCCGAGGCACTTGGCGAAACCTATCAAACAAATTTTACGCGTATAGTTAAACACGTTCGCGCCTACGTAAATACCTTTAGGTGCTTTAAAATTTTTATAGTGTCGTAAATAAAACGCCGGCGTCTTACCTGTATCGTATAAGCTGAGCGGTTACACAACGTGTAACTACCCCCTTAGCATCTTCATTGGTGGGTGTGCCGGGGCTTTATTTATTAAAATGTACGCTTGTGACTAGGTTATTAAATTTAGTTTTATAGTGCCATGTGGTTTAATATTTTTATTGTTATTCATTGATTTAAGGAGAAAGAAGATGTAGATCATATTTAATAGTGTACATTTAGAGTATATGCCTCTGTGTCGACTGCTTCGGTGGCGTAGTTGTATTATGGTACGGTTACAAAGCTGAGGTCTCGGGTTCGATTCCCGGGTCGGGCAAAGCGATATTGAATTTTTCTATTCATTATTAGTCCGGAGTCAGGAACTTGTGCCCGATATGGCGATATGCTCGCCACCTATCACATCGTGGGACGGAACATACAAGGCAAAATGTGGGTGTCCTGGTGGCACCTCTGCCTACCCCTTCGGGGATAAAGGCGTGAGCTAACAAAATTACAATTTAGTACTAATTTAATATTAATACGTTCAATTATCCCTGGGGCGACACCAACTTATTTAAAAACGAAAATGATCTCACTACCTAGTTTAATAGAAAATAGTGGTAAAACAGAGTTTTCAATTTATTAATCTAGTTTTTAATTAAGTTTAACATATTTTTCTCTACAATTTCTCCTAGCTTTTAGAAACAAGGGTATTTTTTTTTTTTTCTTTTATTTTTGTTATTTTCTGTATGTAACAAACTTACGTATACGCAGAGATTGTTTTTTTTTTCTTATGAGTCATAGTTATTTTGTTTTTAATTTTGGAATTTTATGTTTTGTTTTACCTAACCTTGTTTAGTTTTATACTGAACGTTAATTTTCTTTAAATTTTCTTTTATTATCAAACCTTTTGTCAGATGTTTTCTTGTTTTGAAGCATTTTCGGCTATTTTTGTAATCTCTTTATTAGGTACCCCAAGATACAGGCATGACCTAGTTTGGGGACCCCTGATAATAATGTAATGCTCAACGCAGATATGCCAATTATTGTTAACTCACTAATTCTGTATTATCACACCTATGTTTTGTGCAAATAAATAAAGTTTATTATTTCTCTTTATTTATTTTACTATTTTTTTACATTTTTACATATATAATAAAAAATCAAAATACATATAAAAATATAAAAAAAAGAGATTAACCCAACGATGGCGAGGCTCGAGACCCAAGCCACCGGTGGTTAGGACCCCAAAGTGAGGAACCTCCTCACTATACGTGCCGTGTCAAGCAATACTGCCTTCTGAATCTGGCTCATGACCCAACGGCCCATTGAGAGCCTCTGGAGATGTTGGTCGAGGCTCTTTGGTATCAATCCATGTGCAGAAACAACAATCGGGACAATAATTGTTGAGTCGACATTCCACAATTCAGTAACCTCGTGTGCCAAATCTAAATATTTTGTCAATTTATCTTTTTCTGCTTTAACGAGGTTATCATCATGCGGAATGGTGACGTCAACAAGTATTGCCCGGCGCGCCAATCGATCTATTATCACAATATCAGGCTTATTGGCAACAATAGTCCTGTCTGTGATAACAGACCGATCCCAATACAGCGTAGCATGACCATTTTCAAGAACTGGTTGGGGAACATACTGGTAATATGGCACTTCAAAAGTCACAAGTCCATATCGAAGAGCAATTTGCTGATGTATGATCTTGGCTACTAGATTGTGTCTATGCAAATACTCGCCGTTAGCAAGATACGAACAACCGGAGATAACATGCCTGATGGACTCGCCAGGACGGTGGCATGCCCGACAGATGTCGACGGTACCGTCCTTCAGGATGTATTTCCTATAGTTGTTCGTCTTAATAACTTTGTCCATAATTGCAAAGACAAAACCCTCAGTTTCCCCAAAGAGGTTACCGAAACGTAGCCAAGACACAGACGCTAATCGGTCCACATCAGGCCCATGGAGGGCCCGATAGAACCGACCATGCAGCTCCTTGCCCTTCCATATTTCCTCGCGATCCTTAATACCCATCACCAGAGGTTTCCGCCAGTTCTCATTCGCCAAAGAGAGCGGGGTAAATCCTTTATCTACCATCACTACAACCCCATGCATATCCACGTCGCTGTGAAGGAAATAATCCCTGAGATTGCACACCTCGCGATTATGCAGGTCCTTAGCATTAAGCATACCTCGGCCTCCGCATCTCCGCGGGATGTACAATCGCATTACTGACGAACGTGGATGGTGCATACGATGTGCAGTCAGTAGAGTTCGGACTTTACGATCCAGGGCGTCCAATTCGGTCTGAGTCCATCTGAGTATGCCGAAGGAGTACATAAGTACAGGCATAACCCAACCGTTAAAGGCGCGAATCTTGTTTCCACCTGACAAAAAACTGTTAAGTACTTTTGTCAGGCGGCTAAAGAAACGTTCCTTTATCGATTGTTTTACGTCTGCACCCCTAATACCTAGAGCCTCAGGCATACCCAGATATTTGTAGGTTTCCGTCGGCGAAAGGGATCTGAGTCTTACAGTCTCTGAGACACGTATGTCATCAGAGACCGCAACCACGCCTCGCTTTACATGGATAACCGCACATTTATCTACACCAAACTCCATATTGATTGATTTGCTAAATCTTTCAGCTATTTTTAACAACTCAATCAATTCAGATTGTTTTGATGTAAATAACTTGAGATCATCCATGTAGAGCAAGTGAGAGATAGGCTCAGACCCTCTCCGCAGACGGTAGCCTAACCCCGAATCCAACAACAGAGTACTGAGGGGATTCAGGGCCATACAAAACCACAGTGGACTCAGACTGTCACCCTGGAATATACCCCGCTTGATTTTAATCGGCTCATCATTCACCGAAGGATTGGTAGCGCCTGGATATTTAAGAACAGTTGTCCATTGTCCCATACATGCCCCAAGAAAAGTGCTCAATTTTGTATCAACTTTATACAAATTAAGCACTCTCATGAGCCATGTATGGGGCACCGAATCATATGCCTTTTTATAGTCAATCCAGGCAGCTGATAAATTCCGCACTCTCATGAGCCATGTATGGGGCACCGAATCATATGCCTTTTTATAGTCAATCCAGGCAGCTGATAAATTCCTTCGGAGTTTATTATTATTATTATTATTATTTTAATGTATGTAGAGTACATGCCCAAAAGCGGTCTACGAATGTTGTTGATAATAACAATGTTAAATATCCTTAATATTTAGTAGCAACAACGAGTATCAGGTTAGAATACGTTAAAACATAAACTAATTTATTAACACAATTTCTTTCTCCTATTTATATATCCATCCCGTGGTTGCCTGTAAGATATTACCTAGTGTGATAAGGCCGCCACTTGTACTATTATTTGTATTGTATAATTTTGCATTTGTATATCTCCATGTAGTGCAAAAAGTATTAAATAAAATAAATAAATAATTTAACAGCACATTTATGTTTAATTAACAAACCAGAAGCTATCTGAAACAACAATAAACTTATCTGGACCACTACTGAACAGTTTGAAGAGTTCAGGATTCTATCTCAACTTGAGCATAAATAAAGCCAGCGGTATGAACTACGGATTTACTTTAAACCAAGTCCCGTCGACAACTTCAACAAATTCTTGGTGTTTAATTCATTTCAAAAAGGTAAGATCGTGGCAGGATTAGATTTGTTTTGAGTTAAGCAAAATGCTTCAGAATTGTTTGATATTATGATTCAATGAAGTTGGCTTTTTGCTCCTTTCATTTGTAAATGAAAAGAGAGAACAGTTTTTTTTGTTTTCGAGAATATTTTTCTATCATTAAAACTTGCAAAACAAATAATCTGATTTAGACACAAAAAAGAAAAAAAAATATTTTGTAAAATTATTTATTTTGCAAAAGAAGATCGCTTGCGGAGATTTATAAACTTTAAATTGATATATCAGGATAGTGAAAATTGGAGCTACATGGGATCTGCTCATCCATATAAGATATAGGTAACCATTATACGCATATGTAAACACCGGTATAGATGTTTCTTCAAACAAATAAACTTATTTACTACAAAAAAATTACAATGTAAAGTCATACAACAGCCACTAAACAAACCTATACTTACATTCACCCACACAAAACAGTAACAAAATTACGCTAACAAACAGTCAGTTGTCAAAAAATAAGTATATTCCCTATACATTTGCGCGATACTACAAATATCTAGCGGGAAGACAATGGGAGCGCCCGGGAACAGAGCTTTCTTACAACACCGCTCCACAGGGACCGCAGACTTTCACACTCCGAATAACTTCCACAACAGTATAAACTTGTATTAAAACTTGCGGACGCTATGTGCGCAGACTATGTACGTCTCCTTTATTTATCTACTCGCTTTCATGGTTTCATAAGTGTGTTTTAGTAAACTGGTTCTTGGGATTGTATATTTTTGGACCTGTAACGAGATATACGCCCAAATACACAAACGCCTTTTAAATATTAAGTTGCACTTAACCACCCACGTCCCACTTAATCGGTACATTTAAGCGAGACTTACGTAGTTAAGTGCAACATAATGTTTAAGTGGCGTTTGAATATTCGGACATTAAACTTCTTTCAAGCCCTATCGGCTTACCTAATTGATAAACCTTATAGAGTACAGTTTTAAGATGTATTTTAGGTATCAAATGTTTTGTCCCTTACAACGACTTTTGAATTCAGTTCGAACGAAGAAGACAAAACATTCGTTAACTAAAATAGATTTTAAAACTGTCTATGAATAGGTAAGTGTTAAGTAATTGAAGCGAGAAACCAGGTGGGATACCTACATAGCAGTAAAAGTTATTTTAAATAAAACATATTTGTTTCCGATTAATCTTTTGTGATGCCGAAAAGACGTCTGAATTTTTAAACACGCGACAAAATTTACATATTTTTATGTTAAATTGGTAACATTTTATTTCCATGCATTTCGTAACTCACCTCTGACTTTTCGGAATCATGTGTGCAGTTAGTCAATTACCACGCACTTTAACGTTGAGGGAAAACATCGTGAGGAAAACTGCATACAATAGAGGCTTATGGAATATTTACTAGGGTATGTAAAGTTCGCCAAACCCGCAATATGCCAGTAGCTATGGCGTTAGCGATCCTATTTTAAGAGTGTCCTACAGTGGGACAAAAACTATTTGACTTATTTATACATACATACATAATCGGTGAAGGAAAACATCGTGAGGTAACCTGCATACCGTAGCGATTTTTAAAATAAACTACGGTATGTAAGTCCTGCCGGACTAGGCCAGCGTGGTGGACTATATGGCCTAACCACTCTCAATCGATTCTCTCGATTGTAGAGTAGGCCCGTGCCCAGCAGTGGGACGTATATAGGTTGATACAACATACAACAACATACATAATCGTCACGCCTGTATCCCATAGGGGTAGGCAGAGACTATGGATCGCTACTTTGCTCGATCCTGACACATTACTATCGGTTCATCCACTTTCATCAATGTATTCATGCATTCTCGTCGGTTCAGGGCACTTTTGATTTATTTAATCATTAATTAAAATAATTCATACCACATAGAAATATACTACAAAATGAATTATGCTGATCAATCTAGGCACCAAATTTTCAACGTTAAATTTAAAACACCGAACAGCTTTTTAGCGTAATTACATTTTAACATTATTAAAACCGGGTGATAAGTGGCTTTGATCGATCGCCAGCATTAACATAATGTCTCATGTAATATATTGCAATTAAAGTAATTATAGTACTATTTATATTCATTTATCTGTATCAATTTCCTGCTGAGTAAATAATTCGGAGGTATTACGCGTTACTATTCCTAAATTCTGGGCTACACCTTGGTTTTACACACATTAAGAAAATAGACACACGTATATTATTGCTATTATAAATACAAAATACAAGAAATATTGCCGTCGAGTACGTATATAACTCATTGAAACGTCGTTTCAGATTTCCAATAATCATTAAATATTAAATAATATCATGGTATACGTATACCGTACGTACAACCGTCATATAGTCATCAAAGAGACAATTAAGCCATAAACATGGGGTAAAGGGGGTGGGCAAACAACGACACGTGCGATTACTAGTATATTACCAGTATCAAACTACACTCAAAGCCATTAACAACCCTTATCGATTTTCAAACTGCATGATAATAGGTATACCTTCCATTTTGAATCGATCAACTTTTATATTCCAACCAGCATTTTTCAAGTTGAAAATTTTAGAGTCCAATGTTTAGTTTTTTTACTTCCTTTTCAATACGTTCGACTGCAGGACACGGGCCTACTCTACAATCGAGGATACGGTTGAGAGAGGTTAGGCCATAAAGTCCACCACGCTGGCCTAGTGCGGGTCTGTTATTCATTGAATCAGTTCCGACTTTTTTAGACATTTATAAGTACATGGAATTTTAATCCATCCAAATTTTGACATATTAATTTACCTTTTCCACGGGGGTTTTTATTTCAAAATCAACGAGTCCATTAAACGGATATAATAAAGGGGATGATTAAAATTGTACGCGGGGAAGAATATTAATGAATTTCTTGCCAACAAAGATCACTAATTTAACCAAAGATAAAGAAAACAGTTACGTTACGTACGAATAGTATGAAATAAATAATATGAAATCCCAAAAAAAACGAAAGATCTTATTCTATAAGCAAAACATTCAGCTGCACATAAAGTCGATATAAAACTAGACGTTTAAAAACCCCTCGTAATACCACACAGACGCGCAGATAAAACGAGATATCAAAGCAAAACAATACTGACACGGCATTACCCAGCCGACATCAAAAACCTGATTTATATTCAATAGTCGTTATTGAATATTTCGTTCCATCAAGTGTAATTTTTATACGAGGTATTTGGAATAGAGACAGTGATTTAGTTTGAAAATAGACGCGTATCAACCTGTGAAACGTGTTGGGGAAAGTTTTCTTTGATGTGAATTCAAATATTCTAGTGATATTGACTGGCATATAGGCAGTAAAATTTACCAACTTTAGTGGTGTATTTGAGGACTGACTCTTATTAGTGTCTCTTAGTTTGTCGGTAATATCTATGGACATGGTTGCTTATAACGTTTAATGCTTTTAAAGTAGCAAAATAAATGTACTTAGACCGCAACATTTAAGGCTTTATAGTTTTTACCTTCCCCATCGGACCATGGCCGTGAATTTTGTCCATATAATCATAATACTAAGTGAACTAAAAGTGAGCTTCCCTGCGTAAACTATATTTCGACTACACTGCTCAGCACTTATTCAACAGATTTTCTAACACATCCTAATTACACAAAGAAACACAATAAACCTTTATACCTGTACGCTCGACTATCGTTTGTAACTTAAAATAAACATTTCGTCAAAAAACCCGCGACAAGGATTCAAGTAGTTAACGACAATATTCGATGGAACAGTATTTTCGAAGCCTTATTAAAAGTTTCGAAAAACAACAGAAGATTCAGTCTCTTCGAAGGCTGTTACGTGGACCGAGTGAAGTATGCGTTTTCCTTTATCCGCTTGTTATTTAGTTATCTGGGGGAGTTAGGGGGATTCTATTGATTGATGGCCTCACACTTACACTAGGGTTGGTAACAAAGGTTGGACTTGATTATATCAAGAATACAAATAAGATTTAGGTCTCGTTTTAATTAACTGCTCGTTTATTAGAAGAAATAAGATTTTTCTGAATCAAAAAAAGGTACGAAATCGATAAATTTGGAAATAAGAAATTGAAAATCAAGTTCTATATGTACCATAGGTGAGCACTAAGAAAAGTTCTATAAATATCTACAAAGAAAAGAAAATAAACACGACACGAGATGTTGCAGTTTCCATATAAGATTGTATGGAAACTGCAACATCTCGTGTCGCTTTCTTGATCACCTTTTCCACAGCTACATAATACGGACAGCATACGGAATTATTTCACGACAATCCCAAAAATATTATACAAATCGATTGTACTATAAAACATTTGATTTTTGTTCCTCAGATAATCGAATAACCTGATGATAGACAGGCTGCGCAGAACCCTAAACTCATCTAAAACTATGAATACTCAATTAACATCCCGGCGCAGGGCCGGAGATTGCGCGTTGTATCGCCTCCGATCTGACCTTTGCCAACGCATTATCCCCCATCAGCCATAAAATTAAAAGGGGGATATTCAATCAGAAACTGTGTTCGAATGCAGGGACTCGTTTTAGTATAAATAGGTTATCTCAATGACAAGGTGCGAATCAATCAAGATCGTATTTTTTGTATACTGACACGAAAATTCGTATTTTTTGAAAAGTTGATTGTAATGCAATTAATAGTAAGTGCAGTTAACATAGAGACAATAGCATAAATAAATAGATACACCCAACAGTCACATACATAGTCATGACCCCACATTAAGATCGAGTCTTGTGTCGTGGTTATCAGAAGCTACAAGAGACTTTTCAGTCTCACTAACACCCAGACCTTAAACAAATACGTATGGATCACACAAATATTTTTTTTCGGTGCAGGATGGAACCCGCGACCTCTCGTTTCACAGCCGTTTGAATCCTTACGTACTGCTTTTTGGGTGAATACTAATATCCTATATCCAGTAACTTCTCGATAATTTTGCGATCTATCTCGTGTTTGTACGTATAGGTACTAGAAAAATATATAACTTTTCTAGTGTACCTATTTCTAGAATTAAATTAAGCGCTACAGGACTTATACAACATGTGAATTAGAGCAAAATGAAATATACATAAATCCCATCTGACAGGACTTCCACGATACTTTGGAAAACCTCAATATGCAAATCTGACCTTTCTGCAAGTTTAAATAAATTAAAGAGCGGAAAAAGCCGGCGCAGTTTTCGAGACAATGGCGCCAATCAAACCTAGGGATTGTACAACATTCGACGCTTCTCTAGATATGTAAAAATAATAACCAAAACTCAATAATGTGATTAGTAGCCTATTATCATTATTATATTATAAGGCACATATAAAATACCACCGCAACCAGAATACATAGGTAAAAATACATATTTAATGCTCATATCTAGATATTCAAAAGACAATTTATTCGTTAATAATACGAGAAAACTCAAAAACGTCATTGCTGTAACGTAGCATTAACAAGACAGAAGACAAAATATGACAAAATTTCAGTCAATTTATACCTACAATTAAGGTTAGCAACAGGAGACATAGTAACAGCGTTAGACTAGACGCAAATTAGGTTTACACACGAGAAAGATAAACACTAAACAAACACATTCAAGGCCAATGCAATATGCATTACGTTACATCACCGCCACGAACCGACTGACTGATCACTTCAATTTCTAAGTTGCAACAAAAAATGGTTACTCTAAACTAGCTGATTTTTACAAGCGTGAATATAAATATCGGCTTGGGTATAAATAAATAAATACACCCAACAGTCACATATATAGTTCTGACCCCACACTAAGATCTAGTCTTGTGTCGTGGCTCAGAAACTACGAGAGACTTTTCGGTCTCACAAACACCCAGACCCGGGACAAATACCTGTGGATCACATAAACATTTGTTTCGATGCGGGGATCGAACCCGCGGGCTCTCGTTTCACAGGCGGCGTCTTACCCACTGCACCACGGAGGCTGTCGTAATGAATATGTGTTAGGCTATTTATTTGTAGCGGCCTTATTCATAGACAGATTTAAAACCTATTTTAGTTATCGAATGTTGAATCCTTTTCGAAAGACTTTAGAATTTAGTTTGAGCGAAGAAGACAAAACATTCGATAACTAAAATAGGTTTTTAATCTGTCTATAAATAAGGCCGTATGTGAATACAGCCGATGGTCGTATAATATACTTGTGCAAGATTTTCTGAATATACTATGCTCTGTTGAAAATTCGACTTACTAATAATTAAAATCAGTATGTATCATAAAAAATGTGAAGTAACAGCTTGCGTTCAGGGTTAGTGTTTTACACATTTTACATCAAATGAATCGCTGTCCGATACTTTGGTATAAGAAATAAGTGCAGCTATTCCACTTTGCCGCATCATTATTACAAATAAACAATACGACAGACAGTCTTCTAAACAAAAGTCATACAGACAGCTAAATGTATGGAGTGACATCAAAAACAACGATACATTTATCGTTCTCACTAAACCCAGATTTAAAATATTTATCAACATTTGTCTCAGTACGAACACACAAACTTTGACAACATTCACAACCGGTTTCTCCTCCATACATATCAATCCTCATGGGAATGACAAATCAAATGATACATTAGAATACCGATACACCTTCACATTACACCTTGCAGTACTCCACGCATTAGGCCTCACATTACGTCATCGCCACCGAATATCGTGGTAAAAAACGCAGCAAGGTCACCGTATTGCAGTCCGTTCACTTGCGATTTCAACCGGGTATATCGAGTACCCTCCCCTCCCTCCCCGCCCCCTGCAGTCCCCTCCCCAGGCGCGGAGTGGCGCGGGAATTGCGCGCCAAAACTCAAGGTGAACCGGTGTTGTTTACTAGGCAAAGGCAAGTGAGTGTATGAGAGCAAGTCGAGTGCGGCGCTGATGCACGAAATGTGAGGTTTGTTTGGAGAATGTTTGTGAGGTGGAGGTATGGGATGAGCATGGATAGAAGGGGTAAAATACTATTAATACTATAGTAAAATGGTGCCTGAATGCAATACCAAACAATGTGCCTATTGTTTTTTTTTGTCGCTCAATATTATATTGATCTAAAAGTTATAAACTACTACAGAGTAACTACTGGACATATCGAGACTTAACATTTTATGTCTCAGCATGGCGAGCGCAGTTGAGTGCCATGCAATGCTTTGTAATTCAGTGTTGTTTGGTTGGCTACTGTCCATGAGCGGTCGTATCGCTTACCATCAGGCGAATGGCATGCTCGTCTCGCCATTCAAAGATATAAAAAATGTGCATACACGTAGCTAGGTGTTTCCCATTAAAATCGATGAATCAATTAGCACGGGACACGTGACGCTTCGCACGCCGCACAAACTATGCCCCAGACGGCCATTGAACAACACTGCAATTTTCAATATGGCCGAACGACGCATGGACGAAACGTGGAACAACTTTTCATACCAACTTTTGGTAATATTTAGGGGTAAATATTGTGTTGTTCGTTTAACTGAAATATATTTTCCTAGGTTTTCTACATCTCAAGAGGTATGAAGGCGGCTACACCGACAATCTTAAATTCGAAAGCTGAATATTTCTGTGGATTATACTAACATTTATCCACGAGCGGGTATCGAACCTGCAGCCTCTCCTATCACAGCTTGCTTTTCAACGAATTGCGACAAGAAGACTTTAGATAGATACTTTAACATTACCCGTTACAATTTTTGTACATACATTCGATAGTCAATCATAGAATATGAACGTAAATATCAGCTGAATTGAATTAAAATTAGTCATTTTTTCAGTACAGTTAGCGGAATAGGGAACTGTAGTTCCGCAGCAGCACTGTGATATGCATTGTTCCTGGTGAGCAAACGAAACTACGAACTGAGTTTGATTGCATTTAATATGATGTGAATTTTATAGAAGTTTTACGAATGAGTATGAAATAAAAATTGTATCGATTTTGCTCCGTATTTTGTTTTAAGTTATTGGTCCCTTTTAACATTTAAGCATGAAATTAAAGATCAGCACCCCTTAAATTCGACAACTGTCAGTGCTTGGTACCACTTTACTATGGCGGAATGTTACAGCCATTTACCAAACGTAGTGTAGCTATTTTAAAACCACTTTATGGTTTCTAAAATTGTATGCATATGAATAATTTCAAATTATAAAAGATTTGTCGTGCATACTAGATACTAAATCATTTTTGATCACATAAGACATGGACTAAACATTTATTAATTATAATTTGTCTGACTATACTATATCGTGAGACGGAAAATACAAGGCGAAATATGGGTGTCCTGGTGGCGCCTCTTCCTACCCCTTCTGGGATAAAGGCGTATGTTTATGTATGTCTGTCTGACTACATAAACCATCCACTAATTAAATTGTCAAAAATAAACAATTCAGGACAATTAAATGAGACCACATTGGCGATGTTTAACAAGTACGCCTAATAGGGCACGAAACACATCTGCAAACAAGACATGCATACATGGTGTACATGGCGCACTTTCGGTGGGTAACCATGGTCGTCGAATGCCGTTGGTCGCAATTTGCAAACCGAGTTGAACGTGCCAAATAAGCGTTTGTAGAATCTAGATGTAAATGACACACATACGTATCTTTGATAGACACAAAACTGACAGCGTTTAGTTACGGGCTTTAAAGTTAACATTTTGGATATCAAGATGTTTAAGGATGAATATACATTATAATGCTTCTTTTTTTCAATTTCTTTACCTACTGATTAGGTTTTTCCTTGCCTATTAGAGACAAGCCAGTATTCCTAAGAGACTAACCGAGTTTCAGTATTCGTTAACCACTGTTATCACACTTTTGATAATTTCTGACCGCAGTTCCAGTGGTGGGTGAGTGAGCGCGCCAGACTAGGTACATTATCAATTAAAATTCAAAAACGGTTTGAGCGAATCACTGTCTAACTGTGCAATGCTATACCACCAACAGTCACCGTAAAAACACAATAGCGTTTGATACAACAATACCAACACTTATGATACGAAATCATAAAAGTGGCATTTACGACCGCCCGTCGATTGCTTCAATACAAAAAAAGAAAACGTTCCACCCTGTTGGAGACGGCGTAAAAAATATCTAGTGCGCCAAGCGTTTAAGGCCATTGATATAATAATATAACCCTTGCATTGAACTGCTATATAATGTTGTAAAAATCTAACAGCCCTGGCAAGCTGCGTTCTCAAATTCAAGCAAAATCTGTAATCAAAATATTAGAATTCAATTGTAATTTTACATTTTGGTAGGTTTGTAAAAGCTATGTAGCACTATTGGCTAGGATTGGTAGCTTAGGTCTCCGGCTGTGAAACAAAGGTTTGCGGCTTCAACCCCTGGATCAAGACAAAGAGTTGTATTGTCCAGAAGTATTTACACAAATGTGTTTTTTTAAGGGACGTAAGAGAAGAAAATAACATTTTCAGGTTTGAGGGACCAAAAACATGTACTATATTTAATAGTAAAGCCCAAAGCCCTACTCTTTCCACAATGGAGTCAATGTGGTTATCGAACAAAAATCTACTATAAAATATTACTCCAAGATCTTTAATGCAAGTAACTTATCGTTTATCAAGCTGCTAATTTTATTTTAATTACACATTTACATTCGATAACATTGATGTAAGACTCAATATCCAACTGAATATTCCCTGAGTTTACCCGACTGATACATGTATCTGACAGGTATGCCTGGCAGGCAAAATTCACGTCGAGAATAGGCATGGAAATGCCTCCCAAATTCTAGAGAATAAAGATATAACTAAAATCAAGCCCACAACTGACGCAGAACCCCGTTTGAAATGATCAGATCAAATACACGTCCGACAGAAAACACAGATCTAAGTTCCATATGATTTAGAAAGCTAAGTTTTCGCGATGTGCAAAGTGTATCGTGGGTCAGCGGCGATGCGCACGCATGTACACGTGGTGAAAGTTACCACGTTCACGCGCATGCGCACAATCCACATACTGCACACATATGTAAAGAACATCGTTCACGCATCACGCACTCTCATAGCTATGAAACTATTTGCTAGTGCGTTTCATGCTGTGCAATTTTTGGTTCGGAGTGTGACTTCAGTATGTATTCATTAAAATCTGCCGTATGATCTTCTTCTAAAATATCTCTACTGAGCTATGGGAAGGACCTAGAATCCAACATACTTTGCTATGTTTATTGGGATGTATGGTATGTCCTTCTGGTGTGTGACTTTCAACAATATTATAGTTAGGATATTGAAGTGAAAGATTGAAAGAAATGGTAATGTTGACTGCTGAGGTAATTATGGAGATAATACTATCTAACCTAAAAATGATCCGAGCGTTTTCCAGAAGTAAGTGGACGGTAATCATAAATCTAACTTTAATGAGGTTAAATAAGTACTTCTGGCGGTGCCGCAAATTAACAATTAATTCATTTACTCACTCAATAAGTCGGCAAATAATACACTTCGAATGCCACGAACTAAATCTATTAAGCACGTTTACTTACTCCACACTTAAACAACAATTACCCAGAGTAGTGGGTCGACAGCTTATTTCAGTTTTATGTGCAATATAATTTAAATTGCTTTAAATAAGTGCACGTAGAGCATTTTATATAGTGTCGTAAATTATGTATATTACATTAGTCATATCGTTTAAGGGAATTTAGTGTAACCAACAAGGGCCTATGTGGGTCGATTACCCAAAGGATTAAATTAGACTAATAGCTGGATTATCGTCAAAACAGAACCAACAGTCACTCTCCTTCGTCCCATTACGCTATGAAGGCTAACAAAGCAACTAAGGTTTCCAAAATTGCAGGGAATACGGCGTTAATTATTTTGAAATTGAAATTGTTTTTTTTTAATTGTTTGTTTTCAACAAAAAGGTACAAAGATATAGATAAAAAGCACCAGACCCCACACTAGGATTCCCTGTGTTGTGGGATCCAGTCATTCATTTACCAACAGGCAATATCGTTGGATGCGAGCAGCGTCCAACGTGATGCTGTGGGAATGCTTGGGGGCAGCGTATGTTCAGCAGTAGACTTGCTGTGGCTATAAAGTTTAAGTTAACTGGCAGCAATCACTCCGAAATAGACTACTCCGAAACGGGACAGTACTAGGAATTTTCGCACTCAAAACTCATCCTCTTAGATTCGAATATACACTAATCAGAAAACTAAAACAGATTCTACACAAAGTTCAAGTTTCTCTAAAGAATACAAGTTCACGTAGGCGTGTATTGTTACGACCGTCCAGACTAGCAAAGTTGATTGACCAGTGTAGGCCGGCACCGATACGTGGGTGATCTCAAACATAGCGTTTAGCAATCACAACACACCATTTCTAAACATCTATACATGTTTTCTGATATGATCGTGGTCACTAACTGTCTACGAGATAGAGTAGGCGAGAAACTGTGAAACTGGAGACCTCAATCCTCGTACTAAGGCGAATGTATGATCAACAGGCGAATGTATATTTGTTTCGGTTCTGGTTGGCAGAAAGTCTGTCGTATATTGTGATAGTCGTGCGACAGGCCGTAATTGAATTTATTTTACTATATCATTCTCGTAATGAATTCATTAGTAATTCTAAGCAATTTCGGTAGTGACCAGGTAGAAACTCCGGCATTCTATTGCAAGCTTTATAATTCGCCTGCCGATATTGCATCTACTTACCAAACATATTGAATTATTATTCAGCTAGTTTGAAATGATGTACGTATACCGGGAATTGTTTAAGTAAATTCTGCTGAAATGTTTACAGAATGCTGCGGTGTTGCCTATCCCATTAATTGGAAATCCGGTGCAAAGTAGAAAATAGAAATTAAATATCTGTATTTTATTGATCATTAATTAATTTGATCGAGACTTCTGTAAAAAATTGTGGTTAAATTTTTAGAGTATCTTTTATGTAACGAGCAGTACATTAGCCCACATGGCATGAGATGTTCTTTAATGTCAGTGGCCATTGCTGGGTTAGAAGTATGGTGGTACACGTTCCTGGCCGTTCTGTGAAACCTAAAATGGGCCGTTAATTTTGGACTTCGTGCGTTTGGGATTTTATTCATCCAACTGGTTTAAAAAGCTAAGTATTGTTGGCACTTGTCTAAAGGTTTATGGCATAGCACTATGGACGTATATTGGGTGAAAGGTTTAAAAAAGGATGATGAAGTTTGTAAAGGGAAAATATACTTTGTTCTTCAGCAAAATTACCTGCAACCCAGTATAGTTTTTCCATTCTTTAGAGATGTGAAGAATATAATTTGCAACTGGACAAAGCCGGGTTGGGCTCAAGTACCTACGCTATTTAATTTCTCTACATCCATATTTGGCTGTAAAGGGTACAAGGGCCTTGAAAATTAAAAATAACAAAGTTATTACAAAAATAAACAAGATATTCTCACAAAATGTCACTGTAATTATCATTTCCTTATTGTGTTTAAAAGCGAGTCCTCAGGATGAATATAAACACTTAACCTTACAATTTATCTTTACGACCTGTCAGTTGAGAGAGTAGGCTGTGATTATCACTGCAAAAAGTTGTACAGCTTTTTTATGGTAAATAATCAAGCCACTCACTTTATGGAAAGTTGCAGCGGTATATTAACGCCCACTACATCTATACGTTTTTTTAAAAAGAAGATAGAAAGTAAGATAGGAAATAAATATTAGGCCTTTTGTGTTCTAACTTATCAAACCAAGATTTAAAAACCTGCTGCTCTTATCAGTTTTGCTGTGAAACAGTTACTACCATGACTGAACCATGTGGCTATTCATACTATATTCGCTGCATCTTTAAAACTAAACAGTGTATATCTCTAACCCGTTACCAGTGATCACCGATCTTCATGTCATTGCTTCTGAAGTTTTCAATAAACATTAATTGATGCATACTGAAAGGTAAACACCAAAATCGCCGATCGCGATGTAAAACCATCATGTGTTATCCATAAAAAAAATGGGTGCGTGTACTTATGTACGCGCGTGAGAAGTTATACTTTTTTGGCATCATTAAAAAATAGTTTTTAATTGCATGCAAATAATTAATTACAATTAAATAATAGAAGGATTGGAAAAGGATAATCAACAATAAAAACAAGCATCCTTAACACTTGCAATGCAATCGATTTGAACGTGCAGCAAAACAATTCGCGCGCAAATTATGACATGACGTTAAATGAAATACACGCTCATGCAAATTCTCGGTCGGAACTCGCAAATGTGTTTGTTTAAGGGCTCGGAGCTCTTTCACGGGAATATTTTCACATTAAACCGTTATATTGAAAGTGTCACGATTTTGGATAAAATTCATACACAAACAAGGGGACTTAAATGGAGATGCGCGGAGGAAGGGCCGTTAAACCGCCGAGTATCTTTCGGGAGTTCTGGATGATTCATCACGGTTAAAGCAATATTTGTGTTATTCGAATCCACATTCCACACTCAGGTAAGATACAGGCACCTCATTTGCCCATGGTGTCTGCAGAACAACATTTCTAAGTGGCATGCCACTAGACTGCAGCTCGGTTCGTGATACTTATTTCGCGTTCCAGTGGGTTGAACTATTGTGAAATCAGAATATACTTTTCGCGTACTAATACATTATGCTCACTCAAACATAACCTCCGTGGCGCAGTTGGTTAGACGCCGACTGTGCAACGAAGCCGCGAATTCGATCCCCGCACCGAGACAAATATTTGAGTGATTCACAGGTATTTGTTTCGGGTCTGGGTTTTTGTGACACCGAAAAGTCTCTCGTAGTTCCTGATACGACATAAGACTTGATCTTATTTTGGGGACAGGACTATGTATATGAATGTTTGGTGTGTTAGTTATTACTTATTTAAACGTACAATCAGTGTTTTTTTTCTACTTCGTTTCTTTTCATGTATCATCATAGATTCCTATCACATTTTCTATCCTTTTTTCGCCAAATCGCACTGCGCCTTAACCGCTATCGAACAAGACGCTAGGAGTTTTTTCTTTACCTGCCGCCGTAACAAGAGACTAGATTAAAACAACACGTTTTTTAACTGCCAACGCCTCTCATTTTAACATATTTATCAGCTCGTATGGGGAATGCAAATGAGCATAGTTTTACTGATGCGATGTTGATACATGTTTTGACGTGTTTATGATAACCGTTTTAGATATACAATGTGGTTTCTAAAGCGAAAAGCAGATGCAACGAGTCAACTATTTGCTATTTCGTGTCATAATGTTAGAAACTAAAGCGATGCAGTAATGACAAACTCTTCAGGCATATTATATTGCTCTACAAAGTAATGTGTATCGCATCAAAACAAACTAAACTATCACCTTGGTTGAGAGTCCACATAAGTAATATAAATATTTCCAAGAACACGTACTTTAATATATCTTAACAGTCAATAGTTAAAGAGTCAATTTTCAATAGGTAATGAAGGAAAGTGATCTAATGTAAATATGTCTCCTATAATGATGTTTAATTCAGTAAATTCAACGACTATTTGTTCCTAATTCATCTATATATCTGTTTAAAAAATTAGCGTCTGTTTCCAATATTAAAAAACACATACGCCCAGGATAATATACGGACATGGGCTACCTTGAACCAGAGTTAATAAATTGTCTTGTTATCTAACAAACATTGAACAAAACTGCTAACATAGAATTGTCTCTCCTACAAGGATTTATTCATGTTTATTATAAATGAATATTTAAATAGAAAAAATACTGGAAAGCTTTCAATCGTGCACACGTCGACGCGCAGACAGAACCGCTTAGTCACACGAGCATCCAGATGAAACGAGAATAATGCGAACAGATAATAGCAACGTATTTATTATATTGACAGGTTGCGTGTCTAGTATAAAATACCAACATCTTACATATGATTTTGGCATTTTTTTATTTATTATAATACACTGATATACTAAGGTGCTGTAATAAGTGTAGTATATTTTACCGATTCTAATTCTATTAAAGAGACATTGAATTTTACTTATAGCAAAAAATGTCAGGATACAAATGATATTTCTAGTAGTAGCCACTTCCAGAAAATAACATTTCTTAATCCCATTCAACTATCCAAGAGTAGAGATAACTTTGGCTCATTTAAAATTATTCGAACGAATTCATAACCAGACATAAAGTTCTCAGTTAAGACATATTGTCCAGCGACAATGCAAGAACAAAATCACACGACCATAATAATTAACCCAGTATTATCCTTTATGCATTGTCTACGTGTAATTGTATGATTTTGACACGCAACGCCCGTGCCATGGACACTATAGATATCATTCAAGTGGACGTATTTGAATTATACCTTTTTGTTCAAACGCTCATTACCCATTTTTTTTAGTAAACTAACGACAGTTCAAAAAGCAAATTAAGGTTTGTATGTCTATAGTTTCTGTCTGACCCAAAAGAACATAGGTTTAATGTTGTTAATTTTTTTAGATTGGCAAAAACACCGTGATATTGATAAAACCTATTTATGAAATTTCAAGAATAAGGATGTTTTATTCATTTATAAAATCTTTAATGCTATTTAAAAATTGCTTAAAATCAAAGAATTGATTAAGAATTAACTGCACACTGTAAACTTAAAGACCCAATCGAATATAAATGTTTGTTGTTATTGCCAATATAAGTAAAAAAAACAATAAAATATGCAGCCATTTTCGGGTATCTCTTTCGTTGGAATTAAATACTTAAATAATAATCATTTTATGCGGACTAATTCACGCATTTAGTCGTATGCTATCAATAGCAACGCATTAAATCTATTTTCGTACAAAATCGATACATCGCCGACACATTAGTGCAAAGATGTGGGCGTTTTTGTAACTACAAATAAACTCTATTATTTTATACGAGGCACGTTAAATAAATTCAGTCGCGTGTTTTGCAGTTCTTTTTCTTTTAGTATTATTTCCCTCTAAGACTATTTTTGTGTCGTGGGTGCGTTTACAAACATTTCGATGTGATTCCGCTTTTTTTATAATCGGGTCCCTGCCTAAGTTAAAAATATGTAAATAAAATGTTAGACCACAGAGCTCTAGCCACGCTAGTTAAATGCGGTTTGGAAGATACGATTTTTCTTGCGAATTATTGTGAAGAAATTTTAGGAATGCAAATTTTCTCATCATGTTTTCCTTCACGATCAAATCTATATTTAGTACGATTTCTCAGACCCACATCGTCTGATAAATCCTTTAAACCGATTCACAACTGCGATCTTTGTGTCGGTAAACAGTTCCGGTTCCAAGAAGGCTTTCATATTCCGTCATAGAAATGTTTTGCTAATGAACCCAAATCTTCTTGAGAAGATTTCCGCATTAACTTCCTGGAAGCAGCTTTCACCGACACACTTCAAGATCGTCTAAGCACGTTATAACTGAAATCCCCTTAAACATTTCAAAATACACGTTAAAATTAAACGTTATTCCGCTGGAGAGTTAAGTCTCTACACAAAGTTTACACACAGACGTTGAAAGAAGCAAGAACCGCTTGAAAACTGGCAAGTAACGTTAAGATATTCCAAGTCCATAGATAAGTAGGACATTCGACCGAGGAAATACCATCAGATTTTAAAAGAAGCTTGCAGTTAATGGGTCCGTAAGTTTTTCTTATTAGCGGACTCGGCGTCCGCGAGCGCGGTCCCATTAAGTCTCCCAACCGCCGCCAAATAAATTCAACTCCATTATTTTAATTTAAGACGCAACTATTTTCAGTTTTTAATTATAGCGATAGTTATCCCGTCTTTATGGATGTCTTTATTACAGAATTTAAACGTAAATATTTTTTTCACCTAAAATGATTTTTATGAGAAACTAGAAAGCTTAGTTTAGTACGAAAAATACTAAAACAATTATCCATTTTAGAAAAACATTTTTAGATAGGACTTGTGAAAATGGAAAGTGACATTTACAAATCACCTTTATCTATATTTTCCTCAATGTTCAACACGCGATGTAAAAACTTTAAATTGTTATCAGACGAAATTATAACCGTTGTTTGTATATTTTGATATTACGTTTATAACATAGTAAATTAAAACATGGCGCAACTCGTGTTGCTGTAGACACAATGTAGTCTCGCTTCATACTTTTCTTATTATCAGCTACAAAACTAGAGAAACTGCCGACACGAAGATAGTAGATTCATGAAGTCTATAATTAAAGGGGGTATATCTAAAGTCTAACTAGAAGGCGACTACACATGGCCTCAGAAAACTGGGTGCACTTGGGCGGTGCCCTCACTGAAAGTGAACCCGAGGCGAACGCCAAAAAAAGGCTAATAAGGGCGCATACGCGGTCCCTCTTATTAAGACGGGCGAGACAATAAGTCTCTAAACAGCATAGAGTGGCTGCGGAATAGTACCGGGCGAGTCTCGCTAGCAGGGCCCATAGTCACTGTGATAGGCGCGAAGAGAGCCATCGATGGTTTTTGGTCGGTATGCCGTCTTAGGGTTTTAGCGTTAGAGATCCAGCTAGGCATTAACATCCGCGCGCCGAGCTGGAAGGCCAATAACCCCGACATAATCTTTCTGCCCCTTCCCCCAGGGCTTGTGGGAGGGGAGCCATAATTGGATTTCCCTCGTTAATGTGTATAAATCGATCATAACATTATTTTCACGAATTCACTTAAGGAACTTCAGAAATTGGCGGAAAATCGCTGGCTATAGCCAAATAATTCCGGCGGAAAAAACTGACGCTTGTATCTTTATTCGGGACGTAATCAGTCTTCGTTGCGAGATTAATATGTTAGTTAAGTTAGTAGAATGATAAATTATATTCACATAATATCTATATTATATAAAAAAGAAAACGTTCTAATAATAAGCAAGATAAATGTTATTCCATAATATTTTTTAATCATGATTTTATACAAGTGTATATCTACATCATAAAAATAGATTTAACAGATATCCACAAGTTATAAACAGGATTACATAAGTAATGTTCTACAAGTAGTAGATAATATATTCCTTTCCAAACACTTTTATTACCCTATTTGTACCAACACACATGAGAAACAAATAAATAACTATCATACATATATTATATAACTATCATACATACTATATAATAAACAAATAACATCGAAATTTTTTTTCAAACGGCACCACAATCTACCAAAAAACAAGTTATTTCGACCGGCGATAAATCAGAGCAAACACTAAAAACGTATCTTGACTGATATCAGAGGAAAGAATAAAATCGCCATCGTTACGGTTTTTATAGTTTTGGTCAAGTCGATAAGCGGTTCGTAGGTGGGCGGGCGGTCGAACCCCCGCGGCAGTTTTCCTCATTCCGTCCCTGATGTGAATTGAGAGGCCTACTTAGGTAGCATCGTGAGCTTTTACGATAGGGCTTTACGATTTATTACTTACTCCACATTTTTAGGACTGGCTCTATTAAAAGGTTTCGTCCGGGGAACTTTATTTTTGTGTACATTTTTGCCGGAGTTCGGCGCGGCGTTAAGGACTGATACTTTTTGTTTTTATTGTGAATGGCCATTGTGATGGGGAGCTTAATGCGGCCCTGCGTGTATGGACAAAGTTTTTGTATGGAGTGATAGATGTAAGGAAGTTACCCCTTAATTAGAAATAACAATGGATGTACACGCTACAGTGAAACATTTATTTATATTGGTACGGGAAAGTTAATGTAGAGTGCCGAGGAAGAGTCGACATCATTACGCCGGCCCGCTTAATTGTTCACGGTTCGCCTAGATGTTGTTAAAGAGACAAAAGCGCGCTTGTTTCACGTGAATTACTGCTAGAACCGTTGGAAGTTTGAAAATGAAAATACCTGTACTGAAGCCGTATTAACCACATTTTTCATTTTTGAAACTATGTTCTTTTGTATACTAGCTACCAAGGAGTAATGCTACATTTAATAACAAGAGCAATATTGCCGACAAAGTAAGTGTATTAATTACCGACACACGATTATCACTCGCCGTTCGCCATTATTTCGGGATAAGTGCGAAACATATACTAAAATTAATTAAACTACAAACGCCCGTTTCATACACAGTGCGTGGCAAACGTTATTAGTTACCAGTGAATTGTATTGTACATCTCTGCCTGTGACAACGAGACGATCCATCATAACTGGCTTACTAATCACGTGAGCGAAGGTCAATTAAATCATACAAGTTACACACGTAATGCATCAATTGACAGCTGTGTTACACAGATACTCCCGTCTCCCATTACACTCGTAGATCCGTTAATCTATATATAATATGGATTCTATATAGATAAATAAAAACGCCCAACAGTCACACACATAGTCCTGACCCCACACTAAGATCGAGTCTTGTGTCGTGGATATCAGGAACTACGAGAGACTTTTCGGTTTCACCACCCAGCGCTGAGACAAATACCTGTGGATCACACAAACATTTGTTTTGGTGCGAGGATCGAACTCGCGGCCTCTCGTTTCACAGGCGGCGTCTAACCAACTGCGCCACGGAGGCTGTCATTATATGTATATTGCACGACAAGTAACTACAATGGACCTGATGAAGCGCAGAGCAGTGCAGAGAGTATACACTCAGGTGTGAGGACTATTGGGACTGATTGTATCTCGATATAAACAGGATGAACCCGAAACGCGATAAACTTAAATAGGTTACTATGACTGGTCTTTAACTTCAATATTATTCTATCTAAGGAGTTACTTTTACGGCCTCATTCCTAGACAGTTTTAAAACTAATTTTAGTTAGCGAGTGATTTGTCCCTTTCGAACGACTTTGAATTCAATTTGAGAATAAGGCCGTTACTGTTTATAAATCTATATCAGCCAATTTAAATCCCCTCCTTTACTAAAACACACCACGAACTTTTATTGGTTTAAAGAACGAATTGAACTTCAGTTAGACTAGCCCATCAGCTTGGAAAAGACACGAGTTTTGGTAGACTTGTAATCAATCGCTAATGATCAATTTTCAACAACCACGACAAACAGTTCACACCTTTTCTGAACTTTAGATACGGTAAAAAACAACCAACATCGCCAATTCTGTTCCTCAATACCCAAACATAAATCAAATTCTAAAACCAAAATAATTTCCCGTCCAAATGATCGTAGACGGTAGTACAAACAAACATAGGATCTATAGTTAACCGCGCGTCGGAAAATCACTAGGGGAGAACAGCGCGGGCGCACCGCTGTCTCTACGCAAACAGCGACACAGTAGAAATTCACTCAGAAGTATAAGGGTGAAAAAATATATTTTTTTAGTAAAATTTGTCTGATTTTGTGGGTATCAGAACTACAAGAGGCTATTTGGTCAGAAAACAACACCGATATTTTTTTTTTTGAGAATCAATTGTCATTTCTGTAAGTGCGGGTTGAATATCACAGGTATTTCTCACATTTTGCTTTTGTTCATTGTTCTACAGAAATGTACATGTGTTTTACACATATATTTAGAGTTTGGTTATTAACTTGAATAATACATAAACCAGATATAAACAAACCAATAAGCGTAAAACACACTTTATTATAGGAAAATAATTTGCTTAAGATAACATTAATGATAAGGGAAATGTATCCGCTTTGAATAGTAATTAGTCACTGCATATAAAACTTTATCAACTTTCACAGATAAAACATATTACTGCGTACGCAAACGTTTACTTCTAGGGTTTTAAAATAAGGGAATAAAATAATTTTACTTAAATTCAAATTAATTATGTTCAGTTTTGTTAAACAGTTAAACGCTGGCAGCAATAGAATTTCAAATATGTTTATAATCGTCGAAGTTTTTTTACTAATCGCAATTCGCAATCGTGACAATAACACCAAAAAATACGTAACAGTGTAAAAGTAAATAATTTCTACATATCGTGTAAACAATTCGTATCAATTAAGCTTTGCATTCGGTTATCTGGTACTGCGAAATTCCCGTCAAGGTCACGCAGGTCACTGACCGCCGAACAGCTGATATCGCAAGCGTATCATAATAAATATGGATGTGTTTTATTTGCCGATAGCCGCGACGCAACTCATGATTGCGGGAATATTATCGCGAGTTCGATTACTACGTGAGACGTTTGTGACAGATTCTTGAATAGATGCTTTGAGTGCATGTTATGCAATATGTTGTCGAGGTACAAAGTTTTATTAGATTAAATAAGTAGGTATACTAATATCTACGAATATTCCTCTTTGGTATAAATAAGTTGCGCAATTATTAATTTTGTTACAAACCACAATTAATTTTGATAAACCGAAGGCGAAACTAAAGATTTCAATAATATAAATCTTTACACAACTTTCCAATTTCTTAATTTTTTTAATCAAGTCTTAAGCAACAAATCCCTTCAAACCTACGCAGTTTAATATGAAATGTTGAATACATGAGCGTTAACAAGCCGTAGTAGCGACGTTTCCATTGATGAGTGTGACTAACCAATGACCTAAATATAGAACCGAGTTACGTAACGTTACACGTGTTTACACTCATAACGTGATTAGTTTACTAACACGCAAAACATTTGCACTTATAATGGCGTTATTTCGTTTTTTGCCTTTGCATCTGCGGTGGACGGGTTGGTACTTGTTACTCAATATGTTGTTCTGTAAATCGGCATCGAAGGGCATATACCTATGAGTATATATCTTAAGAAAACGTTAATTTCTATCTGCAGGTCAAGCCAAGTGTTCAATATAAATTCGAAACCATCTTTTACGTGGCGTGGCTAGTTACAGTTGACTGTTAAAAAATATTATCAACTGTGCTAATAACAAATTAATAATTTTCTGTGCATGTAATCTTTATTTCGATCAATTTATAAGAAAAGCGTAAATATCCGGCATGCCTGTATTTCTACGCAGAAATATTAGTAAACAACAATGAAAATAAAGCCTCGCCCTTAAATTAGTAGGCACTTAGTACCGAATACCCAACCGTGGCAATGATCAAACTTTCCAATTACGGAAATGTTCTTAGAACAACGAGTTATGATAGATTGTTAAACTTGTAATGCGAAAAGTTTAAACAATATCTTTCGGGGTGATTTTAGGCAAATTGATTTTCAAGTTGTAATGAAAATAAAATATGAGCAGGACTGGAATATAATTTAATAAAATCAATCAACCTACTGATACATTTTCATATTAGATACTTCATCAAACATTATATACAGAACCAAATTGACAGTGTATTAAAGGGGAACGAAAATGCAAACACATCATGCATTGCATTGTCATCTCACAAAACCACAAAATTACGCTTTTAAAATACAGACGTGAATTTCCGGTTATTTGGCACTGTTCATTCGGCCATTGACATTCTAAGAATTCCATCTACCCTTACTCCCTTTAGTTTTTCATCTATTTTATGACACTGGGGATTCGCATCTACGACTCTCAAGTACGACAGACTTTTATAGGCGATTTTTTGCCCAGATTCTATCATAGTTTCTTTTCAATTGTATCGCATATTAGTATTTCCACCTCTATTTAATTACTATATAACCACACTCAAGCGGGCTGCGCTACTGCACATCACGGCACTGCGGCGGCCACGTCACCGCATTATGTAAACGCGCTGTGGCTCGTGGCTCATTCAGCCGCGCGGGATGCGCGTGCGCACCACACACGCACGATAAAAGTGAAATACTTTATACCACATACTGCTATATCACTTGGATGATATTTATTATAATGATTGAATTGCATTCATCATGATACATCACTATATGTAGAGTTGTCTATATTTGACTATACAAGGAATGTCGTTACATTTTTATTTAAAAAAAAATTAGTTTCATAGATATTAGTTACCTCTAACTTTAAATATAATTTAATATAGGTACTAAAATTATGAAGCAAATAAAATGAAAATTATGAATCGGCACGGGTCGATCGCGATGAATTTACAGTGCCTAAGCAACGTGAAAACGGAACGGATCAGAAATAATTGTATGAAGGGATTGACGCATGTGAAAATTAAATAAGCCTAGGAAAAAGGAAAATCAAGATAAATTTATATTTGCCTACCGCTGTTACATTATGTAAAAATATGGCATTACATAATAAATTTATCTAATTAGTATATTATAGATTTTATCTTTGTTTCTTATAATTTGTGTAAATTATGGAAACTGTAAAGTATTTTGCCAACAAAAGCCCCTGATACAACACCGAACGCTTTCGACACCATTGCATCACATGACCGTCTTCAAACCCACACCTTACTTAAAAATGATATAGTACGATACAATGATGACTTCATTTTTATAAATCTATCGTCAAAATGTTGAAAATAATAATAGTTAATACTGGAAGCCCTCAAAAGCCAATACAGGTACTCTAAAGCGTGGTAGAGCGACGTTTTTCAATGATTGTTTGATAGTACTAGGTCATGGATGAGAAATGCCAAAGGTCATTCTCATAGCTTAGCAAGTTTGGCCTTTGTCCAGCATTGGACTTATGTACGTTGAGCGCGATGGTAATATAAAATTAGAACCGGAAACTTATATCTTTGTTGCACTTCTAGCGACTGATCAGAAAAAGATATAGACGTTTAATAGAATTCATACTAATCACATATCACGTTGCAAAAATGTTTTTATCACAGTAAAATGACCTCTATTGCATCGTCTTTAAAAGTGTTAAACTTCAGACTATCTATTGTAATGAGCCGTGTGCGAGTAAATGTAGTTTTCGTGTAAAATGCAAGTAAATAAATAAACAAGCCTTTTATTTATATAAAAATTACATTAGATTCTATCGTAAATTCAACATTTAATTTTATTTCTAATAAAGATAACATCGCAAGAGGTGAGTGATAGTTGATTGCAATTTATTTAATAATTTAAATGATTCAGTTATGGGCAAGTAATTATTTTATTATTTGTGCGCAATAAATATTGAGTTGAAACGAGTGTGCCAACAAAAACATAGTCTTTTCTATCTTGAGCTGCTTTTTATAGTAAAACCTAAACATAAAATAATATAAAACAGTACTTCTTCATTTTTATACCTATATACAACAGAAAGAATAATTATGATAACCCTTTATTACCCACCACATTGATGGTGATTTATAATAATCAATGATCTACTTCGATACGATTACAATATAAACAATGCAACACTACCTGAAACCATAGCTGATAACGAGTCAACAAGCAAAGATGTCTGTGCCCACCTTATCAATAAGTACAATTATTTACACCTTGTCGGATATGAGTTGCTATCGACCAATAGATCAAACTGATAGAAGTCCATATATTCTCACAAAGTGCCTTTTCATAACTCCGATATATAGAGAATATATTGCCATATTGTATGTTCACAATCATGCACATCATCTCAAAAATGCTTCATAAAAATAATTAAATTAGTTAACTTTCTTATCAGTTCTAGCATTAAATCTGTTACCACAATTTCAAGTAAGTGCTTATAAAAACTCACGAACACTCAAGCAATATACTTAATACGAAAAACCTCATTTTCTTAACGCAGTACGGAGTAGTGAAACCGCGAACGTTGGTAAACTAGCTACTTAATCCTACAGCACTGGTAGAAACTGGTAACTACATTTTACTAGATAGCTATACGTGAAGCGAATTTCCTAGGCTCGGAGCACTTACATAGAGCGCGGGGCGGATTTAGGACCTGTGTTGGGGGCTAAGGCCCCTTGTGTTTCAGGATAATGCATTTTGGTGCTGGATTATCGCACCAGATTGGAAACGGTAGGTTTACGAAATTCTGATTTTGTATCAAATATAGATTATAACGTAGAAAACTATTGAGTGAAATACGAGCCTAATATGTAAATTGTCTTTAGACCGTATAAATTCACATTAATATGCTTCGTATAAGGATAGGCGTAGTAATAGTGAATTAATGAAGGAACATATTACAACTGATCAATTAATTTATTATCAGACAGATATATGCAACGGCTTATTTTTTCCCCAGACATCTCATAAACATGACAAATTGTACAAAAAATTATAAGAATATCCAGCCAATGAACTGAGGCATAGTTTAATAATTAATTTAATGGTGGTACAAAAATTGATTCAAATTGCGACAAAACTGATTTCATTAAAGGAAACGGCACATATGCTGAAACAATTAATTTATGATTATATTGTGTGTTAATTCGCATTATCCACCACCTGGATTCTTACCATTGTATTTACGAGTTCGAAAAGAAATAGGAATTTGTAAGTGATTTCCTTAAAGAGATCTACCTATATTTTTATACGTCCGACCCATAACCATAACAATGGTACACTTACATTTGAAATTGATAATAAATTGACAGACAAATTGTTTTCTAAACTATTTAATAGTATTAAGACTATGAAGTCAATCAACAGGTTTCTATATTGGCTTATAGACTGCCGTAAACAAAACCCATTCGAATCCCTTCTCTATTAATTGAATGTTTTAAACTCGCAATAGATAAATCAGCCATAAATCAATGCCAAACACGTTCAGACAGCCTAGAAGGTTTCATGAAAAGGGTCCGCAGAAAACTCAATATATACCCTATTGAAAACTTCAATACAAACGTACACGCTTTTAGAACCATTCGCGAAATCCTAAATACGCACCTGCGCCTAGATATTACGGAGAAAGTAACCCAAAGTATTCACATGCGTTTTAGATAAAACCAGCTGCGGAAAGAGGGAAAAAATATATTTTATATGATACAATGGGCCGCTTATGTTTCTGTCCATCAATCACGCCACCCTGTCCCGTGGCGTTACGAGAGAATTGTTCCCGGCCTTCGCCATTTTTTCCTCCAAAACCCATTTGGTTAAATGGGATAAAAAAATATACAATCTCACAGGTAATTTATGTAATACCTATTCGCCTAGATTCAATTTGATATATATTGTTACATTACTTTTTTGATACATTAACGTTGTTACGGAAAATATTCGGACATTTTCATTTTTAGGAATAAGACTAGTTTTTTTCTGGGTCGTTGTAAATCGGTTTACTTAAATATGAAATTATATTACTGAATATTACGTTCAGATCTAGTTGGTCTCGACAATTTCGTGAAATATGATATCACTTTGCGCTTTTATGTAACTAACGTTATGAAATTGTTACAATAAGGCTCTGTTTATTAACATTATAACATAGATTGAAACTCAATAGGTAAGCCTAGCTTGGTTTCCAATTTTGATTCATACGAATAACAATTAACAACCGACTATATTTGAGTCTCGTCCATACCGACACGAGTAATTTATACACCAACACAATTATATAACCCAAAAGTTTCTCGTAGTTTCTACGCACACACATTCACACGGGTTAGTACTAGATATGTGAGACTGTTTTACTTATCAAGCCCAGCATTGTAATTGACAATCGAAACGAACAACTCAAAACACCACACACTTCAAACCGTACAACATAGTTATTTAAATAATAATCCAAAATTGATTCTGTTTCATCTTCCACGCCGATGGAGGCGGGAATGCGGCGCGGTTTATACAGCTTTATACACTTTTAAAACAACCCCTCGAAGAGTATTTTTAGTAACTCCAACCCCAAGAGAAAGGGTAACACTGGCGTTGTCTTATCTTTGAAACATTTAATATTTTTATATAGTTGATTAATGATTATCTCTATACCAGTTTTAATAAACGGTTGTACCAAGATAAGCTTTTTTCTGGCCTATACTGGTTTTAATGAACTTATTTCTACTATTAGCCCTGTTCGGTTACAGTTTGGGTACACATGTTTAAATGCAGTTAAATGCAGAATATTCATGAGTGAGAAATGGTTATCGCTAAACCCGAAACGCGTCACGTACCCCTGCGAGTGGTACTTTAATGAATTTTCCCCGGTTATTTAGGGTGGTTTCTGTCCGGGCGATCACGAATTTCCTACAACCGACTAAAAAACGATGTTCACTGCCCAGTATGCTCGCTATACAAAGAACATGGGCCTTGGAGTTTTTTGAAATTATTTTGGCATTAGTGCATATCATATGCATCTCGATGAAGGAGATGGGTTCATCAAACTAGTCCCTTATTTAGTGTCAGAATTGACAATTTACTCATCTGCTATCATTGACACACAACTGTCTTTTTCATTCGGAGTTCAGCACACTTTAACATTTTATATAACAGCTGTTGGCATAAAACACACAAAGTACTACTTTCTTTTATACCTATAAGTTTCTTTATTACATCGCGGCTGTTTTTAAAACTTTCGCTATATTATGGAAATAATGAATAGAATACATAGACACAATAAACTTCACTATTTACTCATTCGAATGACTCATCATGAACAATGGTCAGTCTGTGATTTTAAATTACAATTTAATCATGAATAGTCATAACAATGAATGTTTTTCTAACTTAATTTATTAATTAATGTTTCTAGTTTACTATATGTCGTAGAGATTGGAAATTTTATGAAAATATATAGGATTCACCTCATTATTTTAGCGATAGCATGCGTGTTTCATATCAAATCACAATGTGCAAGATTTTAATTTAAAATATTCATTATCCTTAAACACCCGTTAGCACAATTTGAACAAAAACTATTCTAGCTCAATGGGAACAAGATAACGCATTGTGCCTGCCAAATTAACAACTACTTATTTGCTACATTGTATATTCTAATAAAGTATTTTGGTACATTCATATACCAGGAAAGCATTACTTAAATGAAAAACATAAATATTAATTTACGAAATATGAATATATTAAATGGTGAATTTACTCGTCATAAAGCACGGGTTCAGGAGTGCATTTTTACCGATACTTTAGTGTTATTAACGCCTATTTTTTAAACGGAAAACGTAAAATATACTTTAATAATATTCGTAATATAGTAATCCCTTTCAGACTCTGCCTTTTCTATATAATTTTTCCTCAAGCATCGACACTTCATCTACGATTTCCGAGGTGTTAAGGGTGCTCTTGTCACAAGAAATTTATTTCTCTCCATGCTCGTCTATTTTACCATACTCCATAAAGAGTACTAGTAGTAAAACTAAACATTTGAACGTAAGGTTCACAGTACTTTTTACAAACAGTACCGACAGTAGGTACCGACTTTTGGTTACAGCACGGTGGAAATGTAGGGAGCGAAGACAATTTTTACTGATTTTACCATAGGTTTGGATGGTACTGAGCGCCGTATACATTTTGTCATAGTATCGTCTCCAATCTTATACTCTATGGAAATTGGAAAGCATAGTCGATTTCATGATACCGTATTATTTTCACAAAATTTGCGCCACTTAAACTTTAGTTAATAATAAAATAATTTTGACATAGCCGGATAAGTTTAATTGTTTCGCAATTTTCTAGGATCCGTGGGTGTAATAAATTAAATTACAAGTGCTGAGCGAATTCCAGGCTATTTGAACGAGATAACTTTAAATGTCAAGAATTTTAATCAATGAGCACAGATTCAAGTACTCCAAACATACGTCTCAGGTGATTTCCTTCTAATTATATTTAAATATTATTTATCAAAATTTTAAGACTGACATACCAATAACCTATACAAGCAACTGGTGTGCCTAAAAATGCCATTATACTGGGAAGGTTTCCAAAATCTATTTATTGTATTTTTGATTAAATTGTTTCTTTAAAAAAAAAAAAAGTGCTCCATATAAAAAAGCGCTATTTTACGACATTATTTCATGTGTAGGCCTGGGAATGTGACTCGGGACTCGGGAGTTACAATACGGGGTGATTGGGAGAAAAAGACATTATGTATATTAAGGAAAATGCATGACCAATAATCAAGTAAATTAAATTTGAATAGTATAATAATGCCACTATTAGCTAGCAATTAGCCTGGTACTGTATTAAGAAACGTTCATTAGTAATACACACTACACTAATAGTCATTGGTAATAGTAATATTATCCTGCGTATTTATTTGTTAATATAATGACAATAAAGTATTAGTCAATAGATATTTTTCTTGTTTTTCCGTCAAGCAAGCGTACAAACGACCCGCCTGATCAGTTATTTCGCCAGCCTCTCAAAATAGAAATAAAAAGGAAGGAAAAATGACCGATAATTCATAATTATACCAATACACACGACCCTAGCGGAGTGACAAATTACCGATTAATGCTGAAACGTCACTCAAGTACATCATAGTTCATAGGAAATGGAACAATGGAGCCAGAAGCGGTACCTCTGCAGCGTTTAATGATGGCAGCTATAATAATAACACGTTTATCTATGCAATTGTCTAGTCTATAAAGGGTTGTAAACTAGAGGGCGAATGTAGTTTGCGTTGGCACTCGCATTGGGGTTCGATATGCCTACTATTTGCGAACATTAACCATTTTTACGAGGCTCTTGGCCTACGACTGCTTTTGCTTTTGATGGTTAACACTTTTTAATATCACTTAGGCCATGCCAGCTGCGATCATAAACTATAATGACAAATAATTGGTTACAATATCCATAGAATTCTTTAAATGAATTAATTTCAAATATTCTGACACACTAATTCATTAAAATACAATTTTGTACAATTACGTTTATCACAGAGTATTTAACGAAAATTAATAAACTTTAAGAGCCTTATTCATAGACAGATTTAAAACCTATTTTACCTATCGAATGATTTGTCTTCTTCGCTCCAACTGCATTAGAACGTAGTTCGATAGGGTAAAAACATTCGATAACTAAAATTGGTTCTATATATGTTTATAAGGTCGTAAGATTCTAACAAAAAAATCATCACGGAAATAATCTCCGTAATTGCAAATGCGTGGCTAACGGGTATTTATAACACAGTTAAAGTTTAGATAATAATTTATAGCAGACAATACAATCGAGTTACATTATCTGTTAGTCTATTACCGGTGATGAGTAACAACTAACTGCCACGTTTAACCGTATCATTTTATGCTATGATTAACTATGATCTGTAGATTGTTCGAGTCAAACCTATCCTTCATTACCTCTTTGGTACACAACACGCAAGCATCATTGTGCATACACGTGGCTATGGTGCTGTTAGAATTACCGTTTTGGCTAGATTTTTGTTTTTGTTATAAATCATAGTAGTATCTATACTTTTGAATGCTAATATAACTGTGTCTTAAATAGTATTTTGCGTTATTACTATTAAGGTAACGAGTTGCCATGCAATAATTCGCAGCACAATCAATTTCAAAGTGTTCATAACAAGTCAATCAAAATCTACTAGAAAACTCAATTTACATACAATCACTAGATCGCCACAAAAAGACTGCCTTCAAGGCTCTCCTGAACAATTGAAATGGAGCATTTAGAAACACTCATTTACCACTAAGCCATTACGTCATTGAAACTAATAGGTAGTTAATAATTTCAGAAGATCTGTTTTATTAGTTATTGGTTTGTTGCATTAGCTAGCACCGATGTCGGCCGACGTTGTAACTTGTATCGTGCCACACGTTCTTATGTACACAATAATTGCGCAAATACAAAACTAGTCTAATTAGCACTGCATTAAAAAAGTACTTATAGAACTCCGTAAACGATAATCGGTGACGTGAACTATTGTCATAGATTTTTTATCGCTTCTAGTCACGTGAACAGAAGGAGAATTGTTTCTACAAAAATTAATATCACCGCTAGGAAAGTAACGTTCGAATATACGTTTTTAGCAGAGAAAAACGCCAGACGGAGTCCGTCAAACAATATACCGGTTTGAAATTTCTATTCATCGCGAGTAAATATCTATGTTGCTAGCAATTAGTATGTCACGTAGCCACGCTTTGTTTCGTAAAGCGTAGGCCATATAGAGAGCGCTAGCCGCGGCGCGCGCTCCACCTAGCCAAACACGGCACGCCGCGGCGCGTAAACAACGCACCAGGTGCCGAGCCACACCACTACCAGCCCACCACGACTCGCATCACGCCGGCACACCGACGACGTGACGTAACCGGCCAGCGCCCGAGCCCTGCTGCCAAATGGGTTACGACAGTGATCCGGCGAGTGGCGTCGTCTCTCGTCTCGCTACGCTCATGCACTCTCCCCTGTTGGCGAGCCGGCTGCCAAGGTCACCGCGCCGCGCGATAACACCGACCACGCGCCGCGGCCGGCTACTAATTCGCTCTATCGTTCACTCATCAACACACCGACTGCCGACACCACCGCGATACTTTCCACTCAATAATAACAAAACTGACTCACCTGTTCTTTTCCAACTCGTTATGAGTGGTCCTGGAACAAAAAATATACGAGGTCACGTCACTGTCACGTAAACACTGTACATCACGTATGCACTTCACTGATGGAAACGTTTCACTGGCAGGCCGGCGGACGGCGAGCACTTGGACTCACCTGCTGCCCTGCGATTTCTTCGTCTTGGGCCGCCTGCCGCCGGTGCGCGCCTCCTCGTAAGCGGGCAGGCTCGACGCGTACCCGTGCTCCGCCTCTGCAACAAAGAAAACTGCCATTCCGTCAAAATCAGCTGATTACCGCACGGCAAAAATAGACGGGAGCCATGTTTGACGTGTGCGTGAGCTGCACTCGATTGACAATTCAAACAAAGAAAATCCAAATCACCTCTATCGCGCCTTTCGATGTATTCAGCGGCTTCGAGCAGAGCAGCAATACTCATATTTATTGTGTCCCGGTTTAGCACAGGTATTCACAAACGTCACACGACTTTATTCGATTAAAACTATAAATAAAAGTATCTATGCACTCCGAGGTCCACGACTGCGTGCACCGATGTCAAAAACACACTAGGCGATTCGGGACGCGCGACCGTGTTCGCCGCTTCGTGATTTGTCGGCTACGTTCGGCTCTCGTTCGGCGGGCCAATCGCAGCGCGCCGTCGGCCACAATAAAATACCTGGGTCAATCACGTGAACTTTGTGTTTCCAAACAAAACATTTTTTTTCTACGCGCACCGAAGGTGAACCTAGGTGTTGCACAGTGCACTAATGAACTTTCAGATTTTATTAACTATCACTCATTTGTGCCAGAATCATATTGGAACGTACTACCGTCTATGTGAATGCAATGAATTTTATTTATTGCTATAAAAATGCATTTTAGCGCCACTATTCGTGTCAACAAGCACTTCGTCTCTTTGGAAAGTAATTATGTACTGTAATTTTGATAATATCATTTACAAGGCCAATAAAACACTCTATTTCACATTTGAGAAACACTTTTAATGTTCAGTATCCTTAAACAAGTTTTCAATGTATCATTTAATATCCTCAACATATGTATTCTGGCAAAAATGACTGGAAGGAGATGTTTTCTTGGTTCCTGCAACAAACACACCACACATTGTACACAGAAATACGTAAAATACTTAATACACTACAAATACACATTTTCCTTTTAGCTCAACATATGCTGGTACTTCCTATTTTGAATGTCTAATTAGAATCTAATATATTTAGTTTAACCTTATCAAACTCTAATAAGATTCCAATACACATAACATAATTGGGCTTTAAACAAATTTATTCAAGAATAATATGGGAACATATTTTTTAAATCTAAATCATTCTGTATTTCTTATTTTCTATGGTTTTAAAAATACGAAAATTGGAATAAAAATTGCATAAACCGTAATTACAATAAAAAAAGGACTACTTTGCATTTTTTATAAACCTTATACCATAAATAAAATGCAGATACATTTATAACATACATTTGGAGGAAATATACTGCATTTCTTTTTTATTTTCACACAAATAATTGATTACTCTTGTCTTGGTTTGTGTATTGCTATTCTAATTTAATGTATTCCTTTAAGAGACTAACTATTGGTTAATATAATAATATTATTCACTTTCTCATAATACTTACCGTTAATATTCTTACTCTCCTGTAATATTGGCTGAACACTCTGACCATTGCACACAAGAACCCACATATTTGATGTGGACGAAACTCGCAACTTCGTTCTTTGATCTCCACACAGCTGCTTAGAAGGGATGGCATCCCTAATATGTAATTGAAGATTAAGTTCCATTCATCCTACAACAAAAATTAAATTGTCAATACATTTTTTTATCAGGTATGAAGCCATATAAACTTTTAAGGGCTAATTTTGTTGTAGTAATTGGATTCAAACTATGAAAAAAAAAAAAAAAAATCTTGAATAGTCTGCTATTTTATTTACCAATAATCACTTGAATTTACAAGAATTAATGAGCTATATTTTTCCAAATATATAATTGTGGTTGTCAACTAATAATTAAGAGCAATTTAACAAAAATAATGCCTTAAATTGTTGCCCACCTCTTGATTGAGTAATGTCAAATCACAGTCATTCAATTCAGGTAATGGTGGATATGTTCCTTCTTCAACTTTCTCACTATATGTCTTCATCATTGTCTCCAGTCTTGCACAGTTGTACAGAATAAATGCAGCTCCTGCAAATTAACATTACACTATAGAAAATGAATTAATAACATAATTAACAGGGTTGTCTTCTTCATGAAAAAATAATTATACCATATAGAATAATTTTATTGTATCTGTGTCAAGTTGTTTAAGATTACTGCACAAATCAACTCAATATGTTGATATTTTTGTATTTAAAATGGATTTTATTTGGAAACTAATGTAATCCTCATAAATTTAATAAATAGTGCCATGAAAACTTTATGCAACAAATAAGATACCTTTACTAGATCCAGCTGATGAATTTTCAAAATTAATTTTAACAGCTCCACTTGGTTTTGCTTGAAGCAGCTCGAAGGCAACTGCTGACTCCCCAAGATGTGCAATAAATTCCTTCCATTTAGAATCTGTTGCTACTCGGACGCCATATTTGTGTTGTGCTATAAGTGTCATGTCATTTTGCCTTAACCTGAAAAAAAAAAAAACAAAATATTACAAGAAATATGTTCTCAGAAAGATAATAGTGTGATATATGAAGCATTATAATTTTTTCTGTGTTTCTCCAAATAAAGTAAAAATAAATAAGATAGTATTGTAAACTTAAACTCTATGTTGAATTTTATACATCATTTTAGAATCACTGAAATGCTAAAGATATGCCTGTACCCTAAAAAGAACGCATTTTGTCACTGCATAATAATTGGAGCCATTATTAATTTGATTTTAAGTTAAACATATTATTATATGCACCTTATAAATTCATCAGCAGATATCACAGATTCTTTAGCTCCTGACTTAGCATTCAGCACTGCTCCACACAACACCCTCATTTCATCACTATTCTTAACGGTAGATTTAGCACTAACCGTTATAACAGCCGTCAGATCGGTTTGCGGGTATACTGCACATAAATTCTTTATGGTATTGCAAAGATATTTCACCCGCAAAGAGGTTAGGCATCCCGATTCATCATCAACCGTTTCTACTTTAAATCTTGAGTTTTGTTCTAGTAATTTTTGAGATATAATTGCATTGTTATGCAAAGCTTCTGACAGACCAACAGAAATAGCCCTCGGCCGCTCCAAAAATATGTAAACACGATCTTTCACCTCCATCACATCATTGATTCGCAAATTCCAATTGTTGGACTCGTGTATTAAATCTGTAGTATGTTTTCCAATACAGCAGAGTAGTGAAGTCTCTTTATCCATTTTGCTTCCTGAACTGAGGTATCCATGCCAAGATTTGTTTGTATTCGGAAAGCTGAATTCGCCATGTGTCTGCAGATTTTCGGTGTGCTTCTTGACGAGCAAACTTCTTGAACACTTTGTCTCCCCTGTTATAAACGTAAATATACGGTTTGTAAATTCTTCAATTGCATTTTCTATCATTTTACACGGCTTTTAAACTAATTATTTGTTGAAATAGTACCTAACAAAAATAAATTCGTAAACATATTTTGACAGCCATTTTTGACATGTCTACCTTTTTTCATATAAAATAGACAATGGAAACCTAACGTACGGTCAAGATCTAGATATTTTGTTTCTATGAAAACATTACAAATTAATACCATCTTGTTAAAATGAGGAGGCAATATCATTACTACATACTAACGTTGTAGTAATTATCTTGAATCAAGTATTACAATTAAAATTGATTGCAAAATTATTAATTATATCTAATTCAGAACGAAATTTAGGTGACGTCGCAATGACGTTGACGTTTCAGTGGAGGTGCCAATGCCAAGGTGACAACTCGCCGCTACAAAACAGCTCAGTGCCGAAGGAATTAGCGAAGAAACCTACAAATCTTTATTAAGCGCTAGTCAAAAATCATCGCATTTATAACTTTAAGACTATGCGTTAACACAAAAATGGTTTTTCATTTTAAAATATTGGTATTTGTGTGCCTAACGTGGCAGTTTGCGACGGTACAATCACACGATCACCTCCTCGAAGGCATTTATTGTGGAAAAGCTAACTGTTATGAGGTGCTGGGAGTGTCTCGAGAAGCAACGAAAAATGAAATCGCTAAGAGTTACAGACAGCTCGCGAAGAAATTTCATCCAGATATGCACCGAGACCCTGACGACAAAAAGGTAGCAGAGGAGAAATTCAAAGAGATCGCAACAGCGTACGAGATACTGCGAGATGATGAAGAACGCGCTGACTACGATTACATGTTGGACAACCCACAGGAGTACTATGCTCACTACTACAGATATTATCGGAGGCGCATGGCACCAAAGGTAGATGTTAGGATAGTAATAGCAGTCACCATCACAATCATATCTATAATACAGTACTACAGCGCGTGGTCCAAATACGACACGGCTATAAAATACTTTATGACTGTGCCAAAGTACAGGAATAAAGCTCTAGAGATTGCCAAAGGTGAAATGAAAGAATCCCAAAATAAAAAGAACAGAAAAAGCAAAGTGGAGTTGAAAGAAGAACAAGATAAAATTATAAGAAGAGTTATTGAAGAGAATATGGACATAAAGGGAGCATATGCAAAACCAGAAATTGTAGATATTCTTTGGATACAACTAATAATCTTACCATACACTATTTCCTACTATATTTATTGGTATCTCAGATGGGTTTGGAGGTACAATATTTTGAAACAACCATATGGTACAGAGGAGAAGTTATACTTAATCAGAAAATATATGAAGCTCGGTCACCATCAGTTTAATGCATTAGAAGAAAAAGAAAAGCAAGAATTTCTTGATGAAGAGTTGTGGATTAAAGAAAACTTCCTGATATGGAAAGAAATCAAAGATGAGGAAGCCAAAAAGGCACTGGCAGACAACAACAAATACAAGCAATACAGACGCTACCTCAAACAGCATGGAGTTGGCCGGATGACATTTGATGACTCGTGATATTTATGAAAACAATCAATTTATTTATTGTCAATAAAATTAGGAACAACATAAGGGATTTTTATTAATGTATGATTTTTTCACCAAACAATAAAACAAAATTTCTTTTATACACAATCTGTTTATTTCTTTGTTTAATATCTATTTGTTTGAACATGTACTATGATTCAATTATGTAGTACGACACATTCATAATTTACATACATCACAAATGGCAATTTGTTAAGGCATACTGACACACCAGGTGATTTACACAACATACATTCAAGGCAAGTAACGTCTCAACAATCGCATTTGTCTTGAATATGTTCGCTCGAAATAAATAGCGGCTCTCGCGATTGGCTGTCCTTATTACATACTATTTAAACAGGTGATAAAGAATATTGAAAAATAAAACCCTTTTTCTTTACTTATTAGAATGTAAACTGTTTACCAATATTGTTTACGAAATTTTACTAACTTGTGTAAATAAAAGAAAACAGTTTATAGTAGACAGAAGAATTGTGAAATGTTGAAATGTAGTCATCATTTCAAATGTTTCTCGGTTCACTGAGTAATCTTTTTTGTACTATTCGTTATTACGTTACTTCAAACTTTCGTTAGCGCTAGTTTTTGTCGCTAAACAAAATAAGGTCAGTAAGATCCGAGTGCCGCTATGCATTTCCAAGTTGATGTGATAAACCCCGCGAAGACATCACGATTTGTTTTGTTAAGCTAATGTTATGACGATTCCGTATCGAATTAAAAAACAATAAACTTCGTGAGTCGCGAGATATATCAAAAATCCATAGTAGTTTAATTATTTAAAATCAACAAAACTGATATCTTTGCTGGCTAATAATAATTATTTTTAAAAATCTGAGATCCTTAAACCATATTGCTGACAAACACACAATTATACAACTTTTATGCATCGTTTGCATTGGCAGTGCATTTTCTAACATATGACACTTAAAAATATTTTTTCTCATATCCGAACATCAAAATGGAAAATATTCTTTATTTTGGAATGTTTCTACGACGAATCAGTTCACGCATGTTTTGTAAATACAAAATTACATGATTATGTGTGTATGTTGCTCAATAATCGACAGTCCATATGGCTAGTATAAATATCTATTCGGTTTTATCGACGGAGTTATTAAATCGTTACCAACGGTTCCATATATCGGCTGAAAAACGGGTATACCAATTTCTTTTATCTTTTTAGATAAATGTAGATCGGCCATCGATTAATATACAACAGACACACAATAAATATCATTAGCAGACTGAATTACACTTCTTATATCCAAGTTTCAACGTACATTCCGAATATATTTAACCCCCATATATAGGACTCATAAGCCTGTTTTTATTTCCCAGTATATTAGGTACGTAAAATGATGTGTAAGTGGTTCTTGTTTGAGTTATTATCAAAATGAATCACATAAGTTTCAAACCACACATCACAAAACGCACCTAAATATTTCAATAAGTAATTACATATATGTATTTTCAATTACACAGGTTATAGATCCGACATCAAACTTGAATAATCTTGTACCTACTTCTCCTATTGCATAATAAGAAGGTGCATTCATGCAGATTTCACAAAATCGAATTAATTTAACATCAATTGAGCCGAAGATATTAGGTGTAGCACCATATAATAACCACAAAAAGACGATACGTAAAGACTTTCTTAAAAAAATATTTTAATAATATATAAATAACAGTAAACAGCAATGAACACTCAAAATTACATAAATATTAAATAAACTAGTACACACATTAAGAAAAAAAAATCAAGCAATTCAAAACGTTTCAAAATCTGTTTGATATTTTCAAAAGAGTGATTTGATTTTTTTAATATTTGAAGTTTTTCCAATAAATTAATCAATTAACATCATAGACATAAGTAAAGGACTGATCACTAAAAATATTTAAACACAAAACGAATAAATTCTGAAAGAGACAAAGCAATCTTGCAGGCAGTAATTCTCTTTAAATTACATCTTAGTTTCTCTACGTCACAGGAGTGGCCGAATTATTAATAATTGTTTATAAACAACAGAAAACAGACACACATTGATCACTCAATCGCTTTTCTCTTTCTAACAACCATAGACAATTTCGTCAAGCCATAGCTCAGTCCAATATCCATGTCTATGATTAAAAAGTAACTGGCGTGATTTCATATGCAATGTTATATTTAAATAACTGGTATTATTTTAGCACCAGTATGTGACGACAGGCGCAATGAAAAACTTATAAAAAATGATTCAATACCCATTTCGTACAAACATACATAGCCATCATGTGTAAATAGTTTTATGTGCGTTTAATCTATACCAAAATTATTATGTTCCTAGGTACACTTTATCTCCAGACTTTGACGATATTAATCTAGCATTTACGAACTAAGGATGTAGTTCTAAGGACCAAAAGGTCATAGTTGCTGACACTTTTATTACCATTCTTAAAAATACTTTTAAAGGCCATGGTAGGCTTAGTCGCAATGCTAATTGTTTTCTTATACCGAAGCCAATTTTCACACTAATACTTGTCCATCGCTACTTACTGCACTTTCTAGACCGGGCATCGTTCTTCCGACTCTAAAATATACTTCAGTCAGCCATCTTTGATCACCCATTAAATTCTATTAATTATAACTTCTCTGTTGCTATTGGTAATTCTAAAATACTGAAGATTTTAATGATGGTACCATCTTCAGCACTAAGACCTCGTTTTCATCGATTAGACATTATATCGATTAAAACGAATATATAAAATAATCATTTTGTCTATGGTAACTTTTATTTATTGCTTCAATTTGTGACGTGCAGGGTGTATTACTAGGAGTTTCTATGCTACATGTACTTTGTTATTGTCGCAGAGACAATGTGATACAAAATTATGATCAGGTACAATTGTTTTTTTTTAATATTATGTCGTTTCCAGAAATAATAGGATTAGGAAGTAATGGAGGCTTGAACTGAATTTTAAACGAATTTAAGTGTTACATTTATCTGTTTTCATAACATATTAATTTTTTTAAATATGCCTGTAACATAAGCACATATATCCGATATAAATATCAAACATACCCTTTGCATTGTTTTTATGAAACTTTCAAAAATAAAAGTTTTTCATACATTTAGATTTTGATAATAGCCTAGTCCAATCATAATTTGATTCATGGGTCCAGGTTTTCATCCATACCGCAAAACTTACAATGCCTTTATTAATGTAGTGACGATGAAAACTCGTGCTTAAGGCACTGAATATCTTTCTAAATATTATTTGTCCCCGCGCAAAATTAAATTAGCATAAAAAACCTGTAGTAACTATAATTTTAACATACTCTGCAAAGGGTTTACAGGTAACATTTTCAATTCGTTCTGTATGGTTTTATATCATTTCAATAGAAGGCATAGTTTGAAGTAAAATAGAAGTGATTTTGTACATACAATTTACCGTTAGGGCGCTAAGTACTGCGTTCAATTCGAATCGTTATAAAATAATTCCAAATTGGTTGAATGTGGGCGTGTCGATAAATCTTTGACCTGATTGGTCTATTTCCTGTATTGATCCTTGATAGTGGAGAAGTACGTTTAATAATATTGGCCGTTACTTCGTATTATTTCAGATTCGAATTAGATACAGTACGTAAGCGCCCGCTCTTCACAATATCTCTCGCCTATGTATATACACGTATATTAACATATTAATATCATATTTTTCCTTTCAAAATTAAAGTGAATTCTTCGATATATAGTGAACTCTGAATATTCTCTGCACCCAGGTTGAATACACCATTTCAATTCGCTTTCGAAGCCAACTTTTTTAAGTACATAATTTTTAATAGTTCTAAGATTTTTCAAACAATAAATAAATATAAAAAAATGAGAAGACCAAATTACTGAATCGTTAAAATAAATTTAAAAACTTTTACAGATTTTTTCTCATACTTCTAAATGTCAGAATAAAAACAATTTATAAAAAATAATAATACAAAATTGATAAATGAATGATAAAAATAGTTGCGTTACCATCGGGGCTCCATATTTTTGTTCCTATCCATATAATTTTTATCTACATAAATAGTATACACAAAATAATGCTTCTAGGATTCACAATGTGCTATACAATTAGTTCAGATCAATATTTATTATTACAAGAAAAGTAATTAAAAAAAAATTAAACAAAATATTTTCCATCATGCAAAATTAAATTTGATTACATTTAGAGGCTAGAAGTTTCTTTGAAGTAACAAAAAGCCAACGCGGTATAAAAACATATTTTTGCCTAAAACAAATCCATTAACAATTGTGTCCATGCGACTAATTAGGATATGTTGTAGCTTGGTATAATTGCATTATTTTCTGCAATAAATTAAGATAAACCAAACAGCCGAATAATACAAATAGCTGCACAAACAAATATGAACAAACCCGGCTCGTATAAATCTAAAAAGTCGTATGAACATTCACTTTATAATTACAGTTCACTTTAACCTACACATCCACATTCAGTCACTGTCTTTCTGCGGAACAATTCCGCGGCGAGACTGCCCGAGCAACGTGATATTGATTTTTTATATCCCATCATTGTGCCCCATATTTAAGCTCGCCCCATATAGTGGGAACACACTAGGCGAATAATGGGTGTCTTAGCACCTCTGCCTACCCTATCCCAAAGGCGTGATATGCGCGTGCGCGTGCGCTCTAGCGTCGTGCGCGTTTGGCACGCGGCGCGCGTCCTCACACGGGCGTCTCGTGGTCCGCCTCCTCTATCCGGCCTAAACGCCACGCGTTTGGATCTGTTGCTATAGGACAAAAAATACCTATTAGACATTAGAAAAATTAAGAGTATTTTAGGGGTGTGATTGTGTACTGATTACGTGGGATTGTACGTTATTCAAAATTTTAAATCAAATCTTAGCTAGTTCATTTATTTATCAAGTATTGCAAAAGTTCCAAGACAATGGTAATAAAAATTATTTTTTACGGTTTACTATTATCCAAAACTATAAGATTCAATACCATTATCAGATTCGTAAATGGCTCTGGGTTATGTATATCGTTAAAACACATACTAGCCAACATACACACAAGCAAACACCACTTACAAACAACAAATCGTGTCGTGCACGTGTCGTGTACGTGTGGTTACCGTTTAAAACAAATCAACCATTTCAAGTGAGTCCTTATCTGAAACAAAACACTCGTATATGCAAGCGACATGGGAAAGCAAAATATGTTATGTTGTGTGGATGTGAACTAGTAACTGTGGATAAATTAGCCATGCATCGGTCCGATATTTTTTGCATGTAAGCATCATGTGATAATGTGCCCTTTAAGCTTTTAGGAAGCAAATAAATCAATTTTTTATTACGGCTTTTGATAACCCAAGCAAGGCAATTTGTTTTCCTTCTAAGCATTATTCAATTTATTATTGAAGCCCAGGCCAATTTTCCCTTTTTTTGTTACTATAAACACTCCCATTCTTAAATAATTTAACAAAATACTTTGAATAAATCCCTATAAAATTTCGGACCAACATCAGGCAACTAACGCAAAAATAAATTCAAATGTATCGACATGAACAATCATTTGCACTCGTATTTGGGGGGTGAAAATAAACGAATAACGTAAAATAATTACCTTCGGTTGTCGATCTTCCGAACATGCTACGGGATCGGATATACGGGGAAAGGATCACAGGGATCGTTATATTATAAAGCTATATTACTTATACTAGAAATACTTATGTGGTAGAGGTAACAACTATTCCATTAAAGCACAAAATGTTATCGGAGTCATGATTAATAAGGTTCAGTGTACACTGCGATGCTATTTGAAGCGATGTTGAAGATATTTTTATACAATTTCAACAAGTCACGGCCATGTCTCACTAATGTATTAAAATAAAGTGCGTCAAAATATCTTTAGTTATCTCAATTTTCTACCTTCATTACAAATATTAAGCTACTAATCTTGAAAACTCACAATTGTGATAAGTATTTACTCAATATCTAGTATATTAAACTTGACGATGTCAAAACCTAGCCATTATTAATCTTGACCCAAAAATGTAGATCACATGCATAATATCAAATGTGTCTTATCGTAAGTTAAAAGTTAAAACAGATAGCACTACAGTAGACTAGTTCAATTAATACGAGTTAAAACATGCTAAAATATGTTAGTAATATGTACCATATGAAAATATGTGATTGTCATATATATCGCATGCAAAAATATATATTTTTGTAATTGATAGTGTCAATAAATAGCGAATACTGATATGAAATGTATATGTATCACGGTTGATGGTATCTTATACATATATGCTGCATATGATATGCACGGGATATATGGAAAAGGAGGAATATTGGAGTATGAGGATTTCTGTTGGTTACTGGGAAAAAAATGTGGATTGGTGAAGTTGGTTATTCTCTAAAAGTGTCTTATAGCTTGCAGTGGACGTGTCCTTAGCGCGAAAAAGTGTTTTATCAACCAAACTTCACCAATCCACTAAATACGCAATGATAAACATGGAAATATGGCCATTTTGCAGTTCCATTCGTATAAATCAAATTTTAAAAAATAAATTGACGTTTTGGTAGTGGACGGACGAGTCTTTCAGCTACTATAGCTTCGTATATCCAATAACATAATATTAATAAAACAAAATATCTTAAATTTAGATTTTGTTAGTAAATTTAACCATAATAGTTTGTCAAGAATTTTAATCGTAACTAAATCCTAAACTTATAATCGATATCGATTAAATTTAATCGATAAGTGTCACATTTTGGTATGGCAACACTGCGAACTGCAAAAGGTTCGTGCATAGGGTAAGGATGAGATGAGGGGATGAGGGGAGAGTCTTCAGCAGTCGTGTGGCGCGGGCGCGGCGCGGAGCAGCGGCGCGTGCTCGCCTGCACGACACGACACGACACCGACACGTCAACGACACGACACAACAACGATATGACACGTCAGGCACAACCCCATTATATTACCAACTTTAAAAATTTATTATTCATTCTTAACTATATTTTTATGCTTCTAGCAGTTATTACACAAAAGTTTTGCAGGTTACCTTAAATAGTCATAATGTTACCGAATATGTATATATGTCAAACCCTTCAGAAAATTACGCGGGCTGTTAATTATTATTAAAGAAGCCTGTTTTTTTTTCTTCGTTTATATGGGGTTGTGTCTACGTGTTGATTAGTAAAACATCAATATATTTGAGCATATCTGCATACTCACTAAACTATATCCAAGGATTTTTAAAATAAATAAAAGGTGTATAGTAATATGAGCAAGAACATTTACAATTCTGTATGTATGTACTGGTTATATAAAGGAATACAAATAAAATTCTCAAGAAATAACATGATTTTTTGTGAAATAGTAATTCAAACATTCCAATAAAATATAATTGAAAAAGCAAAAGAATCGTCCGGAAAGTAGGCAGACATACTGAAATTTATTATTAGCTCAGAAGGTAGTATAAATGTCTTAACCTACATAGGACATCAAGATAGAAATTGTCCACCTCATTGAAAGGTAGATAGATATTGTAACTGTCCTGATTCAATGCACTATTCAAATTTAAAAAAAAACATGGCAACACAAATGTCACATTGGAATTTCAACTGGCAACACGATTAAAATTATTATTTTGCTAAAATCGATTTTATTAAGCAATTGATTCGGAACAGCGACATATTTTAATATTATTAAGATAAAATTTCAATATAAATTGTAAAGAATCTGTTTTCACGACATCTGTACTAATATTGAACATGCATGTTTATTTTATCTTTTCAAGAATATGTTTTTTTGCAAACGTTTCTTACCACTTTTCTCATTGATGTACAAAATTAAGTAATAAAAATTAAGTGCTAATTTTTTTTGTAATAACCACATCTTTACAGATATTGTCTAATTTATACAATTGTTACACTGTAATTTTTGCAATTACAAAAACATTTAATTCCAAATATAGTCCATATTTTTCCTTTTACTTACGGCCTTTTCCATGAGAAATACATTTCTAGTTTGCAAAAAAACATACACTCTAAATCCCCAAGACTGTCCTGTGCCGGGCATCGAACCCACGTACCTTGCAGCTGCCGGTTGAGCAGCGCGGTGATGCCGGGCCCGTCGCCCGACTTCTTCACCACCAGCATGGGTTTGTCTTCACCTTCTTCGTAGCTGTTGGGCAGGTGACCATTGCTCACCGCCATTGTTTCACTCACCTGAAGATATTTGCGAAATAAATTAAGTTGATTGTCAACAATATTAAAAAATATATATTTCCCTTAACAAAATTTAAAGGAAAAGTTCTTTGAGATCCCTCTATGTATGACATTTTTGTACTGAATAAAAAATACTTCATCAAGCTTTCTTTATTGGTGAGAATCAACACTTTAAATTCTAATTGAGTATAATTAAATAAATATGAAGTCGTAGAAGGTGAAAACCTTATAATCTCTCCAATACAGAATAATACGAAGTTGTTAAATGTACTAACCTGCATGAGCTTATGAACAACATCCCTGCCCAATATGTGGTCGAACACAGCTTGAAGGAAGCCGTCCGACATGATCGACAGCTTCAGCTTGTCGCGGTGCCACACCAGCACCCGCGACTCCTCCATCGCCATTATGGACACCTGGAATGGGACGATATGCCCATTGAATATCTCAGAGTATTGGTAGAAGAAATTAATAATATACCTTCTTGCATTGTACCAAATTTAAAAGGAACCGGTGCAGAAACCGTAGCTCATTTATTTGCTATCAATTATCAATCTGACCATGAATACGATCAATATTGTATTTAATATTTACAAGCCCGATTTCCCTTATAATAATACACTACCCACAAGTGCATTAAGATTTGTTGCCACTTAAGAAAATATCGGTATTCATAATTGCGATAACCTCAATTTTTTTATCTAATATTTTCAATCTAATAAACAATTTTTTATATGTAATACTCCTTAAATGAGATATATCAATGAATTTTTACTCCTAAACTTCTATAGCAAATCGGGAGGTTGTAGCTCCACAACCCTCTGACTCTTTCAACCCAGAACCGCATCCCTTTTATCCCCTGAAATAGTTTCATCGTATTTACGTGCTCATTTCACTTCACGACTCCCAGACATCCTGCCCTAGATGGCTTTCGATTTGCACGAGGAAGCTCCATTTCCTTTCCAATGAATCGCAAAATAAAATAAATTACTTCTATAAACTCATTTTAGAGTGCACTTTTCCAATCATTTTGTAGGGCAATCATGACCTTTTTGATGGAAAAATACCTAAGAAGCAATAAGTTAAACAAATCGACTTCGGTTTTAACGATAATATTGAATGAAGTGTGAAATGTTAAGTAAAGATATTAGACTGAGAAGTGAAAATGCTTCGGCTTGACATTGTCACGGAAAATATTTGGAAACAATGGGACTGGCCACCGTTTCTACAGAAATCATATGGTAGAAAAGACGCAGTAATTAGGAAAAGCATTAATTACTAAGAGGATTAATTAAGCAAAATATTGCAGGTTTTTACAATTATATCTCGTAATAACGAGGTACTGAAAGTACATCGTCATTGTTATAGTACCTTCAAATCGCCATATCAAGGTAGCTTTTGGATCAATCAGAACTTTACAAGTGATTGAATCAATATTCAATAGTCTTCAAACCATACTGGTCCTTTTAGGTTAGTAGACTAATGTTCTCATATTACTTGGGAGGACATCTATGCTCTACAATAGGACACGCGTAGACTGTTAAACGAACTCGATGATAATAAGACAAAGGGTTGAAATGTTGGGTTTCTTCACTAGAGGTTACGAGCTCATTTATATTTGTATGGTTAACGTGTTCGTGCATACAAAATTTGTGACTAAAAACTTGCCCAGGGTTTCGAAAATCCAAACATTAATATAATTCATCCCCCAGCTGTCTTGATTTTGTCTTCCTGAAGGTCTTTACTGAATGTTTACAATAATTTTAATGTCAAGGTCTACAATAGACTCTCATAACATTAGCACATAAATAAGATACAAAATTGTATCAAGAAAGAACTTTGAAGTCGGAAAAAATTTACAGACAATATTAAAATTGTTGAAGTTTTAATTTGCGCTTACTAGATTAGGCAAATTTGTTAAATATGAAGTCTTAGGCGCAATATTTTTTTCAACAATATTACTAATATTAAAGTTACGGAAGCTGCTATCTTGATGGACGTATTACCGTTAATAGTTGCAAGTTACTAAGAGCCGTAAAACCGTCCATCAATCCGTATTGAATCCGCAGATTTCAGCCCAAAATTCGCACTAAATTTTGTTTGCACCTGCATTAGGAAGCTAAGCCTAGTAATCCATACACAAACACAACCCTAATCCGCAAATCGGCCGCGTGAATTGAAATGGGCCCACGCACATTACAGCGCACAATGAGAGTGAAAACGGTCTGCATTACATCACAATACTAATCGGCCACTTGACAAGCGCTAGTCAGTACACAGTATTATGTACAGTATCTGTATCAGCCCAAATACGCCACACTGCAGGGCACGGGCCTCCTCCACAATCGAGAGTACGATTGAGAGTTTAGGCCATATAGTCCGCCATTCTGGCCTAGTGCGGGTTAGCGGACTTTACATGCCGTAGAAAATTTTCAAAATCGCTACTATTGTTTAGATCTCTTTTGTATGCTGTTCCCTCACGGTGTTATGCTCCAATAAAGAGCATGGTATTTGACTATCAACATACATGATTCGGAAGTTAAAGATGCCCTGGGATTCGAACCCGCCAATAACCAGGTCACCTCGCACTGAGTGTGTTCAATATTCACCCACGTGCCGCCCGACCCGGCTTTCTCAATGGGACAATTTGTATCCACTAGACATTTCATAATCCCGCAAACGTTTGCACACTTTGAGCTGTAAACAGCTTAGAGTATAATACGGGCTTACCACATGTGAACGAGTGCTTTGTCTTGCTACATGTTTATCTTTGCATTATGTTGGAGACGTTAAATTCTTTGTACATTGAGATAATATTTGGTGCACAAAAAAGTATTTTAGCGGAGTATCCAGTATTGATAGAATGTTACATAATTAAAAAGGTTCACTAATACTAGTAATATATCAGAAATGGCGCTAAATTTCGGTGATGTCAAAGCAAAATACAAAATTTACTTTAGCAAAAGATATTTTATATTAGGCACAATTTATAAAGATTGTTCTATGTGTAATTAATAAGTGTCTATACACGTAGTTTACTGTGAGGTTCTTACTATCGGTCCATAAATAAAAATATGAAAATGTTATTTGCAGAACGTAGGTTTATCACCAAGGATTTTTACAGCGACCGGCACTTAACTCTTTCTACGTCACAAACAAACGTGAATATATTTTAAATATTAAAATAGAAGTCCATACTTGAAAATATTCATCCGTGGACACGCCGAACCACTCCGGCGAGTCGAGGAAGTGGTGCGGGAACACTATGTGCAACGCGCGCTGGTTCTGTGACACCACTAACCTGCAAACACAACAACAAACAATATAATTCATATATTTTAAACTCATTCGATTTTAATAAGTTATTTTTATAAGGAACATTTCTACACTACTCGTTTATCTAGATAAATAAATAAATAAATAAATAAATACACCCAACAGTCACATACATAGTCCTGACCCCACACTAAGATCGAGTCTTGTGTCGTGGGTGTCAGAAGCTACGAGAGACTTTTCGGTCTCATAAACACCCAGACCCGAAACAAATACCTGTGGATCACACAAATATTTGTTTCGGTGCGGGGATCGAACCCGCGGCCTCTCGTTTCACAGGCGGCGTCTAACCAACTGCGCCACGGAGGCTGTCAAAGTGATGAAGTTAGAGTAGACTAAAGTAGAGTAGAGCTAGTACAATTTATCAAGAATCTAGATGAAGTATGGACTGGTAACAGTGGATTGCTTTTTGCCATGGCATACAATTATGATTTGATCAATTACTTCTTATAGTTGACCATAGAACTGTCTTTCACTGACATTTACGAAAAATACATCACTCATTGGGATTATAATGAAAGGATCCTTTGAAATATTCGTTAACATTAAAAACTCAAAAAACAACCTTCGTATCAACGTAAAAAACAGCGTTAACTTCGAAAATGTGTTATCATGTTTATTTCAACCCTACTTAAACATTACAGAGTATTCGATCATCCCACGTGAACATTTGTAATTACTTTTCATCGAGTGTTAGGAGTGTGGTGGGCGTTCAATTTAACCGGAGCCTCGGTACAAAGGTTAGTACATCTGGTATTTCAATCCCAAATGGCACGGGTGGTTCCTCCTACACACCTATTATAATTAATAGGAAACAAATTACACAATTTCCTGATGTGTAAGACTCATCACGGATTCAAACCCACGTTCCTACATACAGTAGCGTCAGCAAAATGAGTCCTGCTAAGATTTTTAGGTACCATTGCGAAAATCGGCAATATCTAACCGCACTAGATAAGCGTGGTGAACTTAGGAATGTACCAGTTTCCTCCATCAATCCTAAATGTGTTTAACAGAAACAAGGATCATTATTCATAACAAGTGCATAAAAGCCGCAAACGCCCCACCGCATGGTATTAATAAATGGTCACCACGTTAATGACGATCACACTTCATGTAACCGCACCTGAGGTTGTTAAGACATAATAATTAACTAGCGGCCCGGCAAGACTGATCAATTGTACAGATTTCTTGAATCCACTCCACGCCAGAAAAATCTTATTTCCCTTACTAGCCTTTGTATAAAGTTTAAACTAAAATTAAATACCATACCGCCCTCCCATCCCGTCCGCCGCGCCGTTTTGGATTCAATTCGAAATATACGCATTAACACACAAACACATCGTTTTTATAATAGTGAAGACGAAATCTAAGATCGCCGAAAAAATATAAGACCAAATAAGATTAACTTAGAAAACGATAACAATAAATAAATAAGCGAGATAGCTGGAAAAGTTAGAATCCATATTTAGCAGTTCACCTAATTTTATCAACCTCAAAATTACTCACTCAAAACTCACTCCTTCCGTACGATTACTTCGGTTTTCTAAATATCCATTTTCCACTAGCTAAGCCACTATTTCATTTCTCAATCCTAGACTTTACAAACACATATCCCAATAGTCGTGTTATTTCGATCTTATAATTTCCTACGCTAGTTTCCCAAAATCCATCAAACGCAAAACATTTCGGATACTTTGATAGGGATGTCTTTGATCTCACAACGCGGCTGTGGGCGTGAACATGGCTTTCTCAGAATCCATTGAATCTTTCTGCTTCCCGTGGGAATTACTTCTATATTAGTCTGTTCGACTACTTATCGACTCTAATTGATACATTCATTTTTATTGAAGAGGTAACTGTTTTAATTGCGTATCATTAATGTTAAAGATATGATAAAATTATGAAAGAAATGACGTTTTAAAGAGGATTGTATCTATTATCTTTATTCTGGGCTAAATTATATTCTACCGCTGTTAGAAATGTTTCATTAGTATCGGTCTTCGGCCATCCCTTGCCGTTTAAGTTCGAAGGCATTGTCATAGTACTAATTTACTTTTATTAATATTAGATAAAGGCAAAGTAATAGAAAATGAAAGGGCCGGTTCCGCTCTCATAACAAATTCATTAGGTAAACCGAGCAAGTTTATTTCAATTAAGTACACTTTTGTGCGCAGGATATTGTGAAACCTAAATAATTCAGAGGAATTAACTTTATTACTTCGCTGCTTATATTATTTTGATATTTCTGAATATAATATTTTGACTATTGTAATTTAATATGACGACCACGACCCACGACCAACCCTGACAAGATTGCACGACTACGAAAAAGAATATGATTTAAAACAATAATTAACCAATTAGCAATATTCGTAACATCAGCAACTGTTTGCGTATTATATTACCTCATCAATATAAATAAATAATAACATACATACATAAATATTAATGTATTTTATTTTATTAAAAAAAATCCACCAAAAAAAATAAAGCAACAACGCGGACGAGTATCATTTCATCTTACTTTGAATTAAGCGAGAAAAAACGGAAAAGTTTAATAAAGCAAGTTAAATAAGCCTCAGGGATACGTCTAATTAAAACGTGTTGGGGACAAAGCGGCTCTCGGCGGATACCTATACCCAAGTACCTATATACCTAAGTACTAGACAAGTTCGTTAACTGGCATCTAGATTTTGGACAACAATGGCGAAGTTATCCGACTTTATGACTAAGTTGATGCAGCGTTATCTGCCAGATATCCGTTTATTTAAATTAATACCAGGGGAATTAAAAAGCTGTGTTTTGGAGGCGAGATACAATGTGTTGTTTTTCGTGGAACTTCATACTGAAATACAATTTTTTGGGAAATCCATTGATCTTATTAGTATGTGCGGAATCCTTTTATGATACTTACAAGTCGACTCATGGATTTTGAAGTGAAATTTTCTTAAAATCCATATTTTCCTTGGACCTTCGACATAGAGTTAGGTCATTTTACATCAGATTGATTGCTATTTTGTTTACCTGCCTTACTAAAAAAATATACCAAATAAAGTGAAAATCACTACGTATACGATAGGTTAATAATAATCTTCCCAAAATCCGAGCTTCGAAGAACCATAAAAACAATCACCGCATGTCCGAGTAAAGGGAAAATAAATCACAGGATGGTATTTCACATTCCACGTCGTACTCGGCTATAAATAGACAAGAAAAACAAATCATCGCGCAACTGGATAATGCTGGACATCCGGGACCGCAACGGTTCCTTTGGGAATTATTTCGCCTACATCCATCAATTTATGTGATTATATATTATGAGAAATGTTAACGTTTTTAACACTCCTTTTTTATGATATATTCTAGCAATAGATTTTAAGTACAAGTTGCAGAGGACCTAATTATTAGATGGGTAATGGGAAATATCTTCCAATTGCTCAGGAAATATTTAGATTCGGTCATGATCAGCAGTGCAATTCCTGTGGCTGAAGAAGATATAAAGTAGATTTCACAAAAACAAACATTTGTTACTTAATCAAAGGTAAAGTTTGGGAGACGCCGTTGCTTTGGAACAGAAACCATTTCTCCGTAGGTTGATATATGTAATTGGATTTAAAAAAACATTGTCTATGGGACCATCTTGTCACGCAGATATTAGTACCTACCTATTTAACATTTAGTTTATAATTATCTAAGAAGTGCAACAGCAAAAACTTTACGTTAATGATATTGTTATCGTGGAACGGTCTTTTCCGGGGTTGACATTTGATGTATGCTAGATATGTGGCTTGGCCCTAGTTGACGGAAAGGTCTATTACATAACACAGGCTTAAGTTATTTTTAACAGCTAAACTAGTAAAGAGGTGGTCTAGGAATGTACAAATAAACTGTTTGCATCTACGACTAGCAATACTAAGAAATAAATACAAAAAAATTCGATAATATCTACATTCTACAGTAACTATGCTTGTGCGCCATTGATTCGTATCTAAACCTATTTATTTCCTTTTCATGTACAGATTGTAAGTATCGAGAAAGGAAAAAGTTTTACTACTACTTACAAATAGCATCAAATTGTAGGACATTTGCCCTGCAGTGGATAAAAAAATACGTTAAACAAACGATACCCTGCAAGCTAACTACTACGCCATAAAAGACACAGCCATGAGCACAAATTAAACAAAGTATAAGAAATCTAATTGTTAAGGTGTCCGCAACAATGGGTCTGCTCTACGCGGTGAAGAATGAAAGCCAATTAAGTCCTTACAAGTGCGGACAACGTTTTTCTGCCCTCACACCCGGTTAATGAGAGCAGGTAAACAAGTTAAAGGTCTATAAAACACACGAAGCGAGAGGACTTCAGAGGAGGGTAAGAGCACACATTAAAAATGTTTGAGGACTCGTGGACTCGTTAAATAGGTGGGTTGCCAGTGTAAAAAATAACATTGGTAATATGTAATAACATTGTATGCAAGCTCGCATATCATTCCGACCCAAATATAGTCAATTAAGAATTTTCTAATATTCCTGCGGTTCTTAGGTTCCACAGCAAGTGATATCAAAAGAAGAATGTATTGATCATACATGAATGTTAGACTGAACACGAATCAAAATCACAGCTTGTCTTTCTCAGCATGTTACTCGCCCTCTTCACTACGGAGAATATCGAACCAATTGTTGATCCATTAAACATGAACCAGTACATGGATTGTAAATAAATAAACACTGCCATCCAGATACAGCTATGATACAGAGAGAATTCCAGATGCATTACTGTCTTTACAAACAGAGAAGCGAAGTGAAATTTTATGTCTTCGGAAACGTTAAGAAGTCATACAATATTCATATCTAATTATGGACTTTTACAACATTTTAACCAATAATTAATAATCTGCAACTGTGCATTTATACCGTGTTTAATAAAAACATACTTTTCTGCTCATAAACACTGAAGACAGTGTAAAATTAGATATTTATTACCATGCCATTCTCTATAAAACCATATACAACGAAAAACATTTCTTATATTCTCCAACAAAACGTTAACAACACAAAACATAGGAGACGTGTATAAAGCTCTGCCGGTAATTACTAGGTTCAGTCGTGTGACGATTTTTACAGCTCCAAGACTTGGCTGTAACTTTTTATGACTGGTCACTGAGCGAAACTATATTAAATTAGTTCTTTATTCTTATATGTATATCGTAAAACGAAGACTACACTGCAGACAACCAATAAGCTTAGAAAATATGGATTTTAGGTGCAAATATGTTTCTAGGATCGAACATTTTAAGTTCATCCTCGAATTACTTTAAATAACTCGTGAAGAATCAAGAAGAAGTATCAACTTGGGGGTGTAAATAGTAATCAATTATTGAAAAAGATTGAAATCAGAAGCCCTTTAAATATCAAAACAGAATAACCAATAGAAGTAGTCAACCAAACTGTAAAGACTAAAGAAACGAACCCAAGCGAAAACTACTTCAAAATTCAAACTTTTACTCTCCTTAATATTAAATTCCCCAGAATTATGAACACAGTGAACACAGAGATGGCAACACCGAAAGCCGTGAACGTAGTCGGGCCAGCAATTACCGTGCGCACGTTGATTTTTACAACCCAAAGACCCGGCGCGGCGCGGCGTAACCCGTAACCTTTTACGTTCCTTACTGAGCGTAACAAAGCGCAAATTATCTACTCGATTAATCTTTGTCAAAGAGGAAAAATACTGGAAACATTTGGAATTTGTTTTAGTTATGATTTGGCTTTTAACAGCTTAATTTGATAAGATGGTTGATAAAAAAGATTTGTCTAACACATTTACGTATTTTTTTATAGTTTTCTAAACACTTAGCTGCTTTTGAATATCAAGTCAGTTCTTGCCAATGCTTAATGCCAACACCAAAATCCTCTGTTTCACTCTTCCTGGTCATCTGCAGTTTCTAAACCACTCAATGGAATCAGTTCATAAACATATCAATATAGTTAAAATATTATTTCAGGCGCATCGCCCGCCCGCATTGCTCCACAAACTTGTTTTTAATATGCACTTGCCTGTACTTAATTTATTACAATTGTGGTGCCTAAATTTGTTCAAGTGAAACATTAATCATTTTATCTATACATATAATAAAAATGTAATTAGTAATAATATGAATACACATGAGCTACTTATTTCATAATAGGCGTAATTTTTTTTTGTAATTTTTTACATATCGTCGTATTTGGGTGGTATATACATAGTTTTCTTAAAATAATAATGTGCACCTTTTTATTTTTAAAGACACAATGGTAAGAAAGCATTTAACTTATAATTTTAGCAAAAACTAGGAATTTACCATTCAAACTAGAGGATATTTGAAAAAATGCAAAAATTAAACTATCGCTATTTCGCGAAAGTTTTAGTTGCGTTGTGTCTGAAATCACTAATACTACCACCTCGCTTCGTTTTCGGTCGCAGTCTTGATATACCCTGTATATGAGGCCGTTAATCTTCAGTGGTGACTATAGGTTATACGTATGTACATATTTACTTACAAATACACACAACAATGATACAGAATAATAACATAGAAAACAGATATTTTCTAAACATGCAAACAAACATAATTTATTCAATTCCATTCCATCTAATACAAAATAGACGTGTGTAAAAATAAAGGTTACTATGTTCTATATCGGCAGTCGGACAAACTATGTGCATATTTGATCGTACACTTGATACACTCATGCGTACTCCGCACGAGAGTTCGATCGACAGCGGTGATATGGAAACGCATTTATAATCACCCACTTTGGATTATACGCACGGAATTATAATTGAAATTTAAACAGTCGTAAGTTAATTTTTTATATTATACATAATTTGAAGTTTAAAAATTTGAGGTCGGAAACAAATAAAACTACTAATTTTGTGTCGTGATGAAATTGTTGCGATCTTAACTTGACAATTTTCTTTTTAAAAATGTCTATGTCGAAATGCGGTCTGGTATTTGTGAGACCGAAAAGTCTCTCGTAATTCCTGATACCCACGACACGAGACGCGATATTAGTGTGGGGTCAGGACTATGTATGTGACCGTTGGGTGTATTTTTTTTATTTTTTTTATTATTTTATCAAATAATAACCCCTTAAAGTAGTTATCAAGTTAATGCAGTAATTTTTATATCATTTTGCTTAACCAGTTCTCGCAATATGTCCTTAAATTCGCCAACGAATCACCTTCATCTTGGATCAATATCAGTTATTCTTTATTACAGGCCGCTATTCATAAGTCATACTTAATACCGCAAACAAAATATTTACCTGCCATATTCCATACAGCGATTAATTGAAGGTGTGTCCGGTGAGGCAGCTTCATAAATCCTTGGTATATAATTTCGATGAGAACAAACCGATACGAATACGTAAGCGCATTACGGTAAAGCATAATTTCTGGATAGACATTCTACGCACGTAACACTAAGATGGGCCCGGCGATACGCGTGGTTCGTAAACGTAGCTAGTCGCTGCCCGCGGCGCTGCATATCAAATTAACCATTAATATTTTCTAGGAAAATACGTGTCAGAGAAAAAGTTATGTAAGTCCATTTCGCTTCCGAGATAATAGGAATGTCAGATAAAAGGAATATGCCGTTGTTGCGCTGGGCTTATGTTGATTACATCTGCGGGTTTCCTGCCTTCGAAGACAATAGTAATAGCGCGAATTAAAAACGTGAGGAATTAATTGGCATGAGCCGTAGTGTAGCATAAAATTAGGCACTCTGGGCATATAAGGTTTGGCGCCTAAAGCCTATATGGTTTGGCGCCATAGGCATGTGAAGTTTCGGCCCCTAGATCGATTAGTCTTACCACCGCGCCGTATTAATTTACATGAAAAGCATATTAAGTTTTATTTAAAACGATAAAAAGGGAACGCTAAATATAATGTACTATCGGTCTTATTCATAGACAGATTTAAAACCTTTTTTATTTATCGAATGTTTCGTCTTTTTCGCCTAAACTGGATTGTATAATCTTTTGACAGGTCCTCGTTTTAAAATTCTCTATGAATAGCGCCGTTAATGTTTTGCAGAATAATTAAGGAATTTTATAAATAACTTTTTCAAACTGCACTAAGGTAAATACATCTCTGTTCACAAATGCATGAAGAAACCCATGAGCACCGGGGTTCCAGTAAATGAATAGTCAGGGAACTATCATGTTTATTAGAGATTAATAAAAATATAGACAAACATAAATCCCAACGCCTCAATATCACTTACAGTACTAAAAAAATGAATATTACGCACACACAGTTTCGTTACATTTTTATATGTACATGACGAAGATTATTTTTTTCGCGTCGCGTCGCCATAATACGAGAACGAGACGAGCGGATAAAACTAAATGAAAGTCAACAACAAAAATATTAAAGTGAGTGGCGAGTAAATTAAAAGTTTCCACAAACACGACTCGAGTAATATTCTCGTGAACATTATAGGGGAGGTTTTAATGAATACATTTCAAAGTCTTCTTATGTTTTAAGGTTGCCTTTGCCGAGTGGCTTTTGCCGGGCAGTAGAGGATATCGAGTCATTTAGAACATGCTTAATACGAAATTATGTTTCAGTTTATTTCATGTGTGTTAACATTTCATACAGGGTTATTTTCTAGACTGCTATATTTGATTGAACTCAAGATACTAATAATACTGATTGTAATTGTAATAACGTATGGCGAAAAATTATCAAATTTACGTAAGCCATTTATTTCCATCTCAAAATATCCTAATGAATGTTCAAATTATGGTCATTTTTATACACAAAGGATTGAATATATTGATAAAAATAAATTAATTTAATTTTACTAATGGATCACTTTAACGTACAGATAATATACATAAACATGATTTATATATTTATATTCACGTTTGTCTATCATGGGGATAGGCAGATATTATAGACTGCTAAGCGTTAGACGTGATACGTACAAATCTGTTTTGGTTTAACTTTCCTTAATTTCGTCACATGCTAGTTCCAGTCTACTCCTAATTTATGTGTGTATTGATTACGTGAAAAAAATACACACATTTACAAGTTTACTACTTCATTTATTTAATTTTATAAATATCTCGCGGGGAATTTCGTAACCATTGAAACAAATATATTTTCTACTCTTTAATCTAGTCGGTTTTGTACCGCCTCGTCTTGCCAAATGTGGTTAGTCATGACACATGAGTCATGTCGCTATATTAACAAAAATATTTACCACATGGACACTAATTTATTTGACACCCATTTCTATCCAATATTAAGTAAGCACCAAAATAGACTTTCTTATAAAAAAAAAAACTGTTTCGCCATTGTGGGTTTAAGCTGACCTCAACGGTCAAAAAAGGAGAGACTGTCAAAAGTTGATTTGTGTGCAGACATATCTGGGTGCCGCGTCCAAGGCGAAAGGTAATGCCGTTTAGTCACTTGTTATATAAATTAACATTTAAATACGGCATATTTATAAATTACTGTAATGGGTCTTGTTGATATATCGGGCCCATATTATGTCACATAGGCATACAACCTTTGATTTGCTTTAAATGGCAGGCTATTAGCCTATTAGATATGGGAATTTGAAAAGTCTATTTCTCGAAAATGGATTTATCAATGTCAACGTAGGAACGCTAAGAAACTAAGCTTTCTAAATTCGTAAGCCAAATCTTTCAGCAAAACTAATTTAAAAATGCTATGATAAGTATCCGAACGTATGAGGGATTAGCATGAGTACATAATATAAGTAATAATATCTAGATTTTTTAAATTTCATTACAGTTTTAATAGATTTGTTTTAACCATGGTTACACGTTATTATCGCTTTCATCCATGTCACCGGCAAGGAATTTACAACTTCATTATCATGATATTTTCCTTAACTTTGCTTTGAGCTAACTGTAAAAGGATGCAATAATCGTATGTGGCAAATACGCACCAAGAAATAGGCATCCCTCATCTCATTCTCATCCACCTGTCTAGTTCTGAGCAATCAGCGCTCACTCCATTGCGGTTTACGGAGGGTGAATCTAAGAGGTCTGTTTGATCAAGCGGTATTGTAATAGGAACCCCTGCATCATTGCCAATTCGTAACTGTAGAGTCGACCGTTTTAGTAAGAAACCTCGTTGATAAACAAAAACGCATCAAAAACAAAAAATACGTAGTTGCTACACAGATAAATTTTTCAAAACTTATGTTTTGAAGTGGAGCGACGCCGTGCCGCCCCCATAGGTCGGTGTTTTCCAAAGTATTCCTTTTTTGGACGTCGCGTCGGTTAAAAGGATATCGCTAATCATAGCCGGCATCCGCTGCTGAATTATTAAAAAACTTCCCGAAACATCTTTTATTTCATAATTTTAGCTACAAAATCTAATGTCGCATCGTCCGACAACCGCGACAGATTACGTATTTGCATCTTTGTCGTATACCTGATGGACAAAACAGTACCAAAAATGTAATAATACATATCGCTGATACAAAAATGCAGAATTGTGGTCCAAAAGAGAAATATTTCCACCGATCTTTACAAAATTTGGCTGGCGTACAAAATGGTAGCGAACTGAAATAATGATGTGGCTACTTCACAAATAATGCAGATACCACTAAAAGTAATGCCAAATATTGCGAATAAACGTGCAAAGATTTTATATCACGTAAAAGTATTATTTTGTCACTAGGAAATCGTATTATAGCTGGTAGAACTCAGATTGTGTTAAGTGAAAACAATGATTAATTGAACTATAATTACACTCAGAAACCTATAAGTCTTGAAAATACCTAAAGGTACTTATCTACGTAAATAAACAGTGTAACGCAATCGTCGAAAGCGATTTCTGAACGCCGAAACCCTTTTAATTGTGTAGGCAAAGGGTTTGTGTCTTTACAAGAGTATAGGACAAAGGCAGCTATTGATATTTGCAGAATTTAAAGCTCTTTGTTCATTAGGTACCTGATTCTTCAATATAACAGAAACAAATATTAAAACCCTACCCTATTTTCTTAAAATCCTACCTTTACTAAAACACAGAACCACTCTAATTCGCAAACTGCCATTACTCTCAACATGAAACACCAAGTTCAAAAACAAAATGCTCTTACAAAAGCCGTTGAAATTTCAGCGTTGGCTTGAACCCAAGACGCGGGGCCCACGTTACTCATCAAGGAAATGTGTAATGCAGAGTAATGCGAAGTCGGCAATGAATGGCGGAAACAGCTCGGCTGGAGCTATGCAAATCAAATTAACAACTGCGCCAGACGAACCAAACTGTACAACACACCGGCCTACATACGAACTAAACGGCAAGTTACACGCAGGGTTATCAGATTCGATTAAACATAATTTCAAGACTTGACTTTATGGCACTGTATTTTTATTGAAAATGCTTAATCGTTGGGACTTTTGGCACCCTTCTTTTAAATTAAGAGGTAATTTCCAGACCTTTGTATACAATTCTTCTTTATGGGCACAAAAATCTAATTAGAAGAATTTCGGACATCCCCGGATTGTTTCAATCTCCATCATATTACAAGCTGGATTCATGAATATGGATTTACACACGGCGCAGATCAACCACAATGCTATCATTAAACGATTCCGCTAGCGAGCCCGCTAACTCTAATGAGATTGGAGGGTAAACAAATCTAAAAGGGATAATCCGTTTGATCCCCTATGACCTAATTCATCTGTAGTGAATCAGTGCTTTTAAAATGTTCATTCATTATAATTTATCATGTCTGTATTAGCTGATCTATGAAATTATCAATTGAATAACTACACCATGAATTAATAATCGAACCATCATGTAAATTATTATAAACTAAATGTCCTTAATAGTGTAACGGCGAGTAGTTTTAATGATATTCCAATAACACCCAGTGAATTAGCTATATCTTAATTTTAGTCAACGTCTTCTGGCGACAATAACTACATACTAACAGTCAAAAATCTTATATCACCCCTCAACAGTAAGGAGGTCGGTGGCAAGAAGTCGCTTGAACCGGCCGCACGACGCCATCCATTACGCAACGCGCCGCGCCGCTGCACCCAACAATTAACACTCTTGCTTTCGACCATTCAAAAAAATCACGTGACCTTGAAACACAATGCTCCGTAATTAACATTGTTATTGTCAGGAGTTTAGCTGTTAATGACACAGATTTCGCAAGATTTTCTGTTTGTTTGGGTGTATTTCGGCTGCTAAGCAACTTGACTACTTTGACTTTTACTTGACTTTGGGCTACTGCTACAAAAATTAGGACAGCAAATATAAAAGGAGTTTGGGAAAATATATTTTTTAAATGTAGCACATCATAAAAACCAAAACGCCTCAATTCCTAAAAGAGTTGATATCAGATAAAAATATTGTTGCAGACACCAGCTAAATATGTTATAAGGATATATAAAAACAAAAGAATTTAAATCATTAATGCCTAGAATCCACGCATAATATTCTAGATTAGATAAATAAAACAATCCCCAGCGAAGGTTTTCAGCTTCAATATAACGTCATGTGTGTTTTTAGGGAACGATTGGGCGGAAATGGGATTTCTTGGAACTCGCGAACGATCCACATATCTAGCTCAGGTGTATAAATTAATCTATTAGCAATCGGAAATGGTCTGAGGAATCGCGGTTTAGATCAGAGATCGAACCATGACAGTCACAATAGTATCAATAAGGCTGTCCCACAAATTGCTTTAGGGCGTTATAGATTCAAAAACAGCCTGGTAGAAAGCTGTCCCTGGAATAATAAGCCACGGCTTCGAAATCCGCATCAAAACAATTTGTGTGGACCACAAATATTTGTTTCGGGTCATTGTGCTCTAAGACCAAAACAATATCTCAGTATCATTTTTAAGGCATGCGATAATGAACTAAGAATAGACGAAAAATATATGCCCCAAAATTCGATATTTTTATCCAGAGTAATCTCATTTCACACTATTGAATATCCATCGAAGTTTTATTTCTAGATATGAAAAGAATCCTCGCTGCCTTGAATACAAACAACTCATATATGTTGGAAATTCCGATGATACGAGGGTCCCTTCGTTATATTTTACTGTGCTTGGTTTTTATATCAGACAGAGACCAGCCAATGTAACGGTCGATATCCAAAACTATTGATTTGTAATGAAAGACGTGGATATCTCTTGAGAGCTTTCTTGTAGAAATACTAAAGTAAAAAATACTAGTGGGCGAAATTACCAATGTCTTATTATGTACTTATATTTATATTTTTGTATTTGATGTTTGACTTTTAGAAATAAAAAATGTTGCACTAACTCCACGTAAATGTAGAAAAAGATCTTAAACAAAAATTCTTTGTTAATTTGATAGCTTATGTCCCTTTATTAATATGCGATTATCCTATAATATAATAACGGCACACAATATTTACTCAGCAAATGAAACATAAGAAGCACATTCTTAGTATGAAGCCGCTTTCAATAAAAATACGAAAAAGCACCGGTTAGCATTGACCATAGCGGCTTGGGAGATCTTATAACTGCGCTCTAGTGATGTGAATTGTGACTTAACTTTTTACTGAGTGAAATCGAAGGAAAGCGACAAAATAAATATATCAACGCTTAGAAACGTGTCTTCTTAGGCAAAAGAAACAAGACTGTTTAAAATTTCACATCAGCCAGAATCTATACGAATATTTGATAATATACAAACATCTTTGTCGCCTTAGGAATCACACCCCTCCTCTATAAAAAGCATATTTCAAAAGCAATGCTTCAAAATTTATAATTTTACAAAGGCCAAATATTTTTTTATGTATGTATATATAGGATGTTACACATAAAAAGGTAAATTCAAGTAATTTATTTGCGTTCATTGGACTTCAAAGAGTTTGGATAAAACTTTTTGTGTCGGAACTCGAGTTGTCTACATAGCTTATCGGATCAGCAAACAAGAGGCGACAATGGGCTGGCCGTATCAATGAATCGATAGTCTCGGGGTAATCCTGCGTGATATATGGGGAGTTACATCACACGGGATTGGCAATGGGAAATCGGAAGTATAAGTATAAAGGACTTACTAAAACCTAAAAATTATGACCGGCCTAAATTGTAAATGTCTAATGTGTTTCCTTGTTCCTATTTTGCCAATAAATCTCTAAGTTGATTCTGGTTTCTGACAAGAGTCTAAAAAGATATTGACTAGGCATTTACTAGTACTACAATAGAAATACAGCTATTGTCACATTCATATCGAAGCTACTTTCCAACACAATAAAGAACAACATGACTAATCATCCATAAGTCAACATTACTATTCCTAACCAAATTCTCGGTATTCTAAACCGACCCAATTCTAACGCAATTAAATTTTTCGCTGTATTTAAAAACTCGAATACCGCGAACGGGTCCACCACTAAAACGCATTATACAATTCCGATGAAATATATTCCGCAGCGGGGCCATATGCTCATTGCTCCGATTAATCACCACTCACCACCAGTTGCCACCAGAATGACATCAGCCGTCCAGTTTTTATCGGCACGAATCTCTCCCGTCACTCATAATGTGCAAATGAGCTTTACTGTTATTTATGTTATGTTGACAGAATGACGAAATTTCCCTGTTTACTCTGGTAAGAACAATTTCACTACGTTACTTAGAATTAGTTGTGCTATTTTGAAATTTTTATAGGAGTGTAAATGATGCAGCATGAAATACACTAGTCTATGTTTCCATCCATCCATCCATCCATCAGCCAAAGGACGTCCACTGCTGAACATAGGCCTCTCCCAATGATTTCCACAGTGACCTGTTGGAGGCAGCCTGCATCCAGCGACGTCCCGCCACGGCGAGTCTATGTTTAACACAGGTTAATTCTAAGTGCTGGCCTGGTTACCGATAACCATAAAATAAATAGTACGACAAAAGCAAGCAACTAAGCCAAATGGTAAAATAAATTACCAAGCAAGGATTAAGAGCAACAGTAGAACATAGTCCCAAGATAGGTATACGGTATACTTTCTAGCAAACATTGTGGAAAATTTTGACATAAATGTTACATAAGAGAAACTAAAGACTGCTGCAGTTGATGAAAAAAATGATTAAAATTACAGACATAATCAACATATCACACTACGACTTGATCCAACGGTTATGGGAAACAACTATTTTCTCAAGAGCCGAAAGTTTAAGCTATTGACGTATATCATAAAAAAGCAAGCAAATAAATCACATCAACCTTTTTATTCAGTAACATAAAATAGTAATCTCAGATTGGTCGCGCCCAGTCAGGTTTCCACAAGTTTATAAGACTTGCGGGCTTGCTTAATCTCGCAAAAATTACTTATAATTGGCACCACGCTTGTTAGCGCGAACTGCGTATATGTTTCAACTTATTCTCAAATAGACTAACAACTTCGCCGACTAAATATTAAGTTAGTATGGGTTTGAATCTAATGTTGTCAGTAGCAAGAATCTCTGTTTTATTAACGCTACCTCACACTTTTGCAGCAAATGATTTATGTGCCCGAAAGATTTGAATAACAATTTTATGATCTGCAATAAGAGATAATTTTACGTCTTCTCGCGACAACACTCCTCACAAACCTTGTTTTTCCAAAAACTACATAAACCTTCATGTTTTTTACTTGTTAAAAAATATCCACTTTACGATGTTGTTCAACAATATTAAACCTGTAATTAAATATGTCGACAACAACTATGTTTTTGTGAAGGATATCGAAGATCATGAACTCGAAATTGATGGTTTTTTGTGTAGGTGATTCACATAAAATTTAGTCAGATTAGATTACTAATCGATCTGATATCAAACGTGATAATTGTACACCACTAATCTTATAATGGATTGATGTAACTTATTATGTAATATAGTATTTATAATCTTGTGCAAGCTGTTTGTAAATTAATTAAAAATTTTACAATATAAATAATTATTAATTCTAAATTCAGATTATAGGCCTTTTAAAGGAAATAAGTAATACTTTCAACAAAGATACATAAATAGCGTCTACTTTTCTATATATTATTATATTTTCAGAGGATTGCAAGTTTCATAAAAAACAGCAAAACTTTTAAAATTATTAGATCAATAATTGCTTTGGCGACGCTGTTAAAATCTCATAATCGTATAATATCATTATTACGAACGTAAACATTTTTCCTCGAATCCGCCGAGTCCAGTTGATTTAATTATAAAAGGTCGCGGTTAAATTCTCGCTATCCGTAATTCCTATTAGGAAATTGAACATTATTCTCTCAATTTTCTGAATCCAGTAGAGCTCAGCCAATGTCCATGCTTCATAGTTCCTAGCAGTAGTCAGTCCAACTAGAGAGCCCTCGGCGTTTTGCCACTTAGTTAGTGGAACTACAAAATAGGTCAATTGATAGTATTCACGGAACTATCAAAACTAGTTTCGCAGATGTATTTATATTAGCAAGTAGCGAGATGACATCATTACATAAGATAGCCAATAAAATTCGCCTTTAATTTTCAAATATGAATAAATTTTTGGGCAATTTGCTTAATGTCTCCGACTATTAATTTAGATATTAGAATAGAATATATTTACTGATATAGGAATCCGATCCAAAACTATGTATTTTTAAGTGTTTTCTCTACAAAGGAATTTGTATTTTAAGTTTTTGTGGAGCTTTTTAACATACCAACTGCGATTAGGCAAAGATCTTCTATGCGCATAAGGACTTACAATATTAGAGGCAGAACGAAACTACAACACTACAACTCTCATAACCCAGTATCGACAGTACCAAAAGGAAGTTTCAACAGCGTCCTCACTCGAACATTCTAGAACATCTCCCGGTCAATTTACTTGCCAGACAGTACCAGCGAGAGTGGAAAGTCCCTTGGTGACCATCTCGTACAGCTCGTGACACTTGAGGTGCCTCGCTCTCCTTATACACATAAGCACCCGTCGGAACCAATAAGGTAGTATCAACAGCATCTGAACTGGATAATTCTAGAACATCTCCCGGTCAACTTACTTGCCAGACAGCACCAGAGAGAGGCTGTCCACCTTGGTGACCTTCTCGTGCGCGTACAGCTCGTGACACTTCAGGTGCCTCACGTTCCGCATGCACATGAGCACCCGTCGGAACTGGCGCCGGGAGACTCGCAGCGGCTTGAACAGGGCTATGTACACCTGGCGACAAGGAGAGGAACGGTTAGAAAAATTTTCTACACACCACAGTTGAGGTGGTTCGTCTTAATAAAGTCTTGTATTGTTGTCTTAGCGGTATACGCATACAAACTAATAGCTGGCCTCACTGGCGCAGATTTATCCTAGAGATGAGTATCATATCTAATCCGCGTTTGCAACAAATATACCTTGGTCTCGTCTTGGTCATCGGTTAGTTGATTTAATTATAATTAATTGGCTTTGAGCATGGAAGGCTTGCAGACATATGGCACGCATGACTGTCAGGCAGATTTGTCAATTAAATCCGTCAATCGGTGCGTATATGGATAGCTATTCGCTAAAACGTCGGTTTTGGCAATTTACCATCGAGATTTTTTTTAAAGATGATGGACGGTTTTTAAATTGGTTCCAACGGTTTCACTAACATACGCAATAACATGGCTTAAATCTCGGCAATTGCTTTTTTGGTAAATTTACTTTTACAACATAAAACATGATGTTAATGTATTCATAAATCAAAGAGAGTTCAACCTGCTTATTATTATTTACCAACTTTATTAAAAAGAGTTCGTAAATATGTGATAAACAGCTTATTATCCCTTATACAAACATGGGGTGATGACGTCATCGACAACATCGGCGTGGATTTCTTAAAAATATCAACAAATTACATGTTTCCTTCAAAGGCTCTAGTGTCGAGACTGTGTATTACTACACTCAACCATTACTAACGAGTATATACAAGATTTTTCTTTTGAATAAACTCACGAACAGTAACTCAAATTTGAGATATTCTTCATTGGCATTACAAGAAACGAAGTCCTCTTTGTATATTTTATTTGTTAAACGTAATTAGATTTTTTTTTCAAATTAACATCGTCTGCTTAACTTGACTAACATACAACATGAAAAACTATCACAACTGCATAGATGGAAACAGCTTAACGGTAGGTAACAAAGACACATTTTATGTATAATTTTCTATGCAATGCAGGTGCATTGCGCTTTCCCATAACTCAAATTTAATATTCTGTAATTGGCCAAACAATAACACCAAAAGCTCATATCCACATTCCATCTCGATATTAAAATACAAATACCTACATTACAAAGGCATCCAGATTACGGAGGCAACACGTGTGTTATCAAATTTGAGCCAGTCCGTTGGCCGCTGAGTGCAACGCGATCTATCAAAGGGCTTGTATGGGCGTCCGTCGGGCCCGAGCGTTAATAACGCGCTCTGTGTTACACTCCCAAAGGGTCCGTTCAGACGTTCACGGCTTGCACCAACTCTCACAGGCGTTACTCACGGGCATTGGGCAGCCATCGCCGCTCATCATGTTAGAAACGGTTTAGGTCACATTAGTTATTTGCTAACTCCTTTATTTAGGATAATAAGTTCAAAAAAAAGTAACTACTTGGCAGTTGGCAACGAAGTTTCCTTGGGTGGAATAATTCGCGTATTTGGGTCGTCGCTTTGTTTTTCAGCAACGCGACTGTTGTACGAAGCGAATCTTATGGACTATGAACTAAAGATGTTCAGTCGAAACTTGAGTGTTTGTATATGTGAAATAATTTGTAAACCACAAAGTACAGAGACAATAAAACGTCGAAAACTTTAAAAAATAGTGTACAATTTGCGGTCTTATCGGTGAAATGAAATGAATTCTAATACCTAGAATTTAGGTTGGAAATTAGGCGTTGACCTCGAAGTTGGACTCCCTGCCAACCTATTGTGGCTAGCGCACTTCTCAGAAGCGATTAATAGTCATGCTTCATCTCTGCGAAAACTATTTATAGAGCCGACCAACGACCGAACGTACACGTCGGGATAGCAATATCCATTTGTTGCTAGGTTTTCATATTCATTATTTTACACTAAAACGCCCTGTGCTTATGCATCCGATAATGTATTGGATCAAACGTTGGATGCGATATTGAAGAATAGTGTTGGTCAATTTGAATGAAATATTGATGTGTAAAATTGTAATAAATGTTCGCTTCACATATTGTGCCGGTAACATGTATAGGTGCATCATTTCCATATGCTGAGGCCTGTGTCCCCAAAATTAGGCACTCTTGCTACAAATACCACCCACAGTTCGCTAAATTCCGTCCGAAGGCCACCCACAATTCGTCAAGCTAATTCCCGTTACAATTAATGATAAGGGGGAGCCAATTACCACACCGCGCAAAGCGTATAATTTAAAAGTACAAAAAATGCTGATGTCAGATTTTCAAGTACATCCAAGTACTCAAAGCATAATCGAGGAACAGCTGTACAAGCAGTTTCGATGGAAATGCACGGCGGGCTTGTAAGAGGGCAAAAACAATGGAAGGTTGTTTTTTAGTGAATGCAGCACCGACTGCCGACGTATTGTTCCCTTCTATTGTGCGCCGAGGATGTAGCGAAGGCGGAATTATCGACCTGCAAATAACAGTAGCAGGGATATCCGAAGTACTATTAGTTGTAACTTAAAGTAAATTCTTCAGCTAAATAGGTAGGAATTCTTCTGCTTTTCATAGATATAAAATAATACTCTAAAGACGTTTATATCTTGCAAGTAGATCTAATTGAATGACGCTGCACTTATCAGATGCAGTAACTTATGACGCTAGTATAGGTAGAAGGTATACTCGGGCGACACATTTGCTTTTCCTAAATGTCAGCGATGTCGTTATAAAGCATACATGGCCAATACATCATCGCGAAGAATAACTTAACTTTTAAACTGCTTGTATAGTTCGTGCCAACTTTATCATCAAAACTTTGCTATATGAAGCAACTTATAGAAAAGCTTCGTTGCCTCTACAATACCTAAATACTAACATTGGCAACTAGCAGTGACATAAAAAATAACATAAATACATTATGTAGCGGAAATGGACAACTAAATTATGCAACACCAGATCAGAAATAAACATTCAATCGCATACAAAATTGTCGCGATGCAGAAATGAAACACTAATTACCTACAACCAAGGAGCAAAACTAATCTAAAACGTCGACAGGTACACTTCCTTTGAAGTTTCGACCATCCGGCGTACCCGTAGGTAGAGTTTCGACCTTCCGGCGAATCCGTAGGTCGAGTTCCGACCTTTCGATGCCGGTGAGGTAACATCGGCGTGTGAAGGCACACGTGGCGTATTCATCTGGGATCATGCGCTCTGTTTGCAGTATCGTATGCATAATATTGACTCTTGCGATCGAGCGGGCTTATTGGAAATTTGTTTATTGATGCAAATATTTTCTATCACATTTTAAATGAAAAACAGAAATGTATATATTTCTGTGAATGTTAATTTGAAAATAAATTCATAGCGGACTATATGGACTATAATATTGATAGGAAAAATCACGTGAGCTACAATGCTTGAGTGAAATCCTCGATAGGTCCTTTATGCCTTCTATAAGACAACAAAGCATAAACCAATTCACATTAGACTGTCGGACAAAGGCCCAAGCTTTAAAAAGCTAATAGAACAAAAAAACTACTTCTCAACTTCTTTACATCATATCCATCATTGGGAGGATGACATTCGGATGACATACACCCAACAATCAAACCACGACCACTCGAGAACAAAACAGATGTTACCGTTGCAGATTGTTTAGCTAAGTGTTTCAGGTTTGTATTAGTCGAAGTACAGTCATTACAGCGGCATCTGGCATCTGTTGTATGTCGTCTCTCAAGTGACGAGCCCTTGAGAACGTAGGCGTGTCTTATTATTTATTTAACTAGGGGTTAATAAATAGAAAATCACTGGTGTGCTTTCACTTTACTTCATAAGTGCACAAAATAACATCTTTTAGAAATTGTACACGCAGGAAACTGGGAGCAAGACTTATAAGTAGAAATGGAAGCTGTGATATTATTTGAGATTTGAGAGAGAGGTTGTTACTTCTACAGACAAAATTTGCTCAATAACATCGCCAAATTATTTAATAAAATACATCTAAACCCTTTGGGGACCATAAAGCACTCAAACAAACTATCCAATCTGGTAACATTATACTAAACTGCATTATGACGAAAAAACAAATACAAGCGTGGTGAAGTGGGGCCATAAACACACGGATAGATTTACTGCACGCGACGGACGCGCGTCGGGTTTCAGTTTGCTAATCGTAACGGGATACGTGTAAACAAAATAACGCATGTGGTCCGTATTTACATCAATTTTAACTTTAAAATAAATTAAGTAGGACGTCTCAATAGGGTAGTCATTTGTACTGGCTCAAGTTTCCATATGATTCTGAAAGATGATCGTACGAGGAAAAAAAGGGCTTTAGAGGTGGATTAATTGGCGTAATCTGGCAATATATCGGTGACTTTATTATTAAATACAAGTGTATGAATAGTCTCCGAACTATGTATTAATTTTATTGCAATTAATTTTAAACGAGTCACAAAGACAAAAATATCTTGTTTTCCAATCGATACACACAGTATCAATGAATATTGAAGCGCAGAAAGAATATATTATGATATTTAAATTGTATTATTCATGATATGTTAAGGAAATACTTTAATTGACTTACATGCATGAAAATATCAATAATTACAAAAGAAAGGGGCGTTTGAAGTGTACGGCGAAGGTATTATTGTTTGTCAAATGATAACGAAATTAAATTAAATAACAAATATTAGCTGCATATCTGCTTGATGTGAGACCGAAACACCGCTCACAGTTTCTGATATCAACAACGCAAGACATACTCTGACTGTATGATTGCTTTATCACCCCTACCTACACCAAAGCATTTGTGTGGTATCCTATTTATGTACGTATAGTTGTTTATTGCTCTATTTGATTATAGCAGTTACAGAGGCAAGTTTTAATTGGCATGACGAATTCACTCTAATTCGCATCAAGCACTTAGCAATAATCACGATAAAATGATTGATAACAGGGTAGATGCATGATTGGAGTCTGTAAAACCCTACTTGGTAGGACACATTTGTATTGAAACCCTTGGGTTATTGAGCTATTTCAATGACCGTAAATGACAAAGCAGGTTTCGAGAATATATTGCTATTTTTATTGCTGTGAATGGTGAGACGAGCGACAGAAGGTAAGCGATACAACCGCTCATGGACAGTAGAAAAACAAACAACACTACGAATTACAAAGAAATGCTTGGCTTTCCACTGCGCTCGTCATCCTGACATATAACATGTTAAGTCTCATTAACGCCCGAATACTCAAACGCCATTTAAATATTAAGTTGTACTTAACTACCCATGACCCAATTATTCGTTACATTTAAGCGGGACTTGCGCAGTTAAGCGCAACATTATCTTTAAGTGGTGATTGAGTATTGAATAGTCCAGTAGTTACTTTGGCTACCATGTCCTTCACACCGGAACACAACAGTGCATTTAAACTGTGTTTGTGTGAATGATCAATTAATTTGTGATGATTGTCGGTTGGTTGTAGGATACTCGTATCTCTCACCTTACCTCAGCCTATTTCCTCTGGGAAAAAGGTGTGACGTGTGTGTGCTTGAGATCATTGTGGTAGCAACTACGCAGTACACACCAACATAAAAAAATATATTGTAGAATTTCGTAAAAAAAAATGAGCATAATTATGTCAATATTGAAACGCCTACCCTCGAGACAACTTAGCAAACCTAAAAAGTACATTTTGGGGAAGGCGACGCAATGCCAACACGCGACGGGACACAACACAAAATTTTCACGTGTGTTTCCATTCATCCTAATAAGGCCGCAGGTAATGGCGATGCTGGCAAGGCCGAAACAGAGTCAATTTAACAGCAACGTTAATGTACGACAAATAATATACAACTAATGTACGTTAAAAGGGTTTCCATTAGGTTTTACAGATTTGTTATGGCTAATAAAAGTATTATTTTGAGCATACTTGAGCATATTATATTATGGTGAGAGTATTCTCCAGTATAAATATCTGCTGCGAAATTTTGTTGAAAATAGTAAGTTACGATTTTTTTTTTTTATTATGCTTCATATACAAAAGTATACAAGGCGGACTTAATGCCAGTGGCATTATCTCCCAGTCGACCTTTAGGTGATGTAGAGATGAGCTGAAGTAGGTGTATGAATACTTAAACATAAGGAGAAAGAAAAGAAAAGAAAATATATATACAAGTAGATAAATAAGATATTATATATACAATTACATAAATGAAAATAAATATATATATATATATATATATATATATATATATATATATATATATATGAATACACAATAAACTATTGAGAGGATTCTGCAACTTCTTTGAGCAGCATTTCACGGACCTTCATTTTAAATCTAAGGCGGGTTGTGGACGTCCTGACTTCGAGAGGGAGCGCATTCCATAGAAGGATAGCTTGAATAGGAAACGAAGAGTGGAGAAAATCTGAACTGTGAGAGGGACACGTGAGCAAAAGATTAGAAGCTGAGCGAAGATTTCTATCATGATTAGTGCACAGAAAACGGAAGTGAGATATTAAGTAGGATGGTGGAGTGGGGGACATGAGAAGAGAGAAGAGTGTAGTATGGGCACGCAACCTACGTCGCTGGCGAATAGGTAGCCACCTGAGTTCAGAGCGGTAAGAGGATATATGGTCAAACTTACGGAGATTAAAGATGAATCGAATGCAGTTGTTGTTATTTTGTTGCTTTTTTTCCAAAGACAAAACATATTCATAAAGAAGTGAAAAAATATTCATAATTTTGTTATATTCCAGCAAAAATACTATTTCTAGAAAGTATTTATTACGACCTTCCGTGCCCATTCATTCACGATTTCGCCCGTCGATTACAAAGGTTAAAATACAGTGAAGTGCCCGCCTACCTTACGACCCTGAAATCTCTTAAGGCCGACTAGCGACGATGCCAAAAAAGCCGTTGCAATTACACAAACAGATATTACACAATTACGTAATAAAAACCCGATCGCGGTCAATGAAACAATACTTATTGGGGGCTTGGGAAAGCCGTGAACTGTCTTCACAATTTAATTCCCAGCAGTATGGGATTGTTCTTCGAGAATTCTGAAAGAGATGGTAGTATTGGTCCCTGTTTGTGGGACAAGGAGAGCGAATATTGACAATACTGTCATTACTCAATACAAAGGTATAACGGATGTTGTTTTATAACACGTTATTTATTGGAAAATGAGAATGATGGGGCATGAAGTGCCGTTGGCAACTGTTAAACATTAAGCCATCGATCAATCTTTTTTGTTAGTTTAATGTTATTATTAATTTCTACTTTTATATTCCAAATTGCTTTTAATATAATTTTGATTTTTATCATGTATCCCATTTATCCAAAATATTTCTCATGTTTGCAATTTTTTATTATATTACAAACAACTTGTTTACCGTTTAGATTTTTATATAACGCTGTATAATTTAGACTTATTTTATTCTATTAAATCTAGCCTTTATTTCTTGTTTCTATTGGCACAAATAAGTAACAGCACCGTATCGCACTCGCACTTTTAGCAAAATCTGAAATTCAGCTTCTGTGACAATGAAAAGTGCTAACACCTCAGTGATGAGAGGCATAGAATCTGGTGTGACTGGACGGTTTTATCAATCCCGTGTGGCACCATTGTGATTATTGCGGTTTTGGGTGCACAGCGGCAATGCGGTTTGGATCGATGCTTTGACGCGCTGCGAATTGTGCATGCCATGTTTCTCTTTGACAAAGAAAAACTGTGTCACTGTGTTTTCATCTGCTACAGGATTAATATCAGAATTGCGAGATGGATGTCTTTTTTTACTAGTCTTTGAGATTAAATTTAAAAATGGTATGGTGAATGCCATGTACTTGAAGTGCTTATCGTATCTATTTCTATGCGAGTAATACAAAATAAAACAAATCTGATTTGGCTTTAGTCACATTATATTTTTTATAACAAAAAACAGTTATGGTATTCTCTATACAGGTTTTACAATATAATTCAAAAAATAAACACAATACACTTTATTTAATATCTCTTAAATACACGTCACAAAGTGTAAATCAGTTTCGATTAATGTCAGGTGCACGACAGAAAGACAGAAAGTGCAAACGAACTTCGAAGTTAGTCGTCAGGTGGGTTGCATGAAAAAATAGGAATACAAAAACACCGCTATTGTAAATCTAAGTGGTGGCCTATAATCCGTGTATCTGTACCTGCTATTATTACCCTGCTTTTATACCGACGGGTTCTGTTTTTGTGCCCCTGTTACCTGAGCTAATACCTCACCTGACCGCTCGTTTGTTGAATTATACTCAACTAGCGACCCATTGCGACTTAGATCGAATTTTAGATAATACGTGGCTCCGATACGTGTTTCCGAAGCGAATTTATTTACGCGAAACGGTGCAGAGAATTAAAACACCAAATTGATTTACAGCCGATGCCAACAATCAATCCCAATCCAAAATTTGCTGTTTGACATTGACAGCTCAATCTTTTTTCTGATTATAGCTTGCCAATAATGAATCTCAGTAGGGAAAAAACTATCTAAAAAATCAATCTACTTTTGGGAGGGCCAATCCCTGCTTGTGGATTGTCCTCTGTATGGAAATGACAGTTTAGGCTTGCCAATAAACAATTATCAATTTTGACGTTTGGATGGATTGTTCAAAACAATCCAATATTGCAATCCGAGAATTTCCACGGATTATTTATGCAGATTTGCCAACAGCAATGAAACTAGAAAGTAGAAACGAATGTAGATGAAGATGACACAACATTGATTAACGATTTCTTCATTTAGATCTAAAATATTGTATTGTTGTGTATATTTTGATAAATATGATTTCTGTTATGATATGTTTCTTAATTTCATAGTTGTATTTTTATTTAATTGTTCAGTGTGTTTTGTGAAAACAACATTAATAATGAAATATTCTTTATTACTCACAATTTACAATAATAATAGAAAGAATAAAAATAATAGAAAAGGGAATCAAATTTTGATCATGGGAAGTTGTAGAGCCACGCTGCTATCAGCCATGACTCAGTATGAATGGGCAGGCTATGGCCTTCTCGCTCTCCTCCCGATTTGATGGGCCGGTTACACAGCCATGATTCAATCGTAGTGGATGTTCATGGGCGGCAGTGATCACTTTCCACGGATCTATGTAAATGTTCAATAACGTTTCGCAATTTTCTCCACAATATTCTCATAATATTTCTATTAGAATGACAAGTGATAAATCATTGTTTACTGGATATATTATTTTTCAGTGGCCAGAAACACAACAATTCTGTAAAAATCTATATAATTAGGACAAATTGAATTGTTTTTATTGCAATTATTATTATTTCTAACGTTAATTTTTGTTTTTCACAAATTATTTATTTACAAAATGCTGAAAGTGCATAAATATGCAATGAAATATTCTGCGTCAAACTAAATTGTCAAGAGGGAACCGATTGTTTTCAATCTATCAACAAAGGCAATCGACTGTCGCCTGTTTTGTTTATTGGCAACAAGATATTCGACCAATCGAAAAGTAGAAACCAATCCGGATTGACTCCAATCTAACATTTTTGATTGATTGTTGGCATCGGCTGTTAGTACATATTTTGTTAAACATATGAATGGTTAATGCCGATTCTCCATTTATCCTACACGTCCTCCTCAGGCACAGGGGTAACCCGCGATTGACAGACATAAGGGACGGCCACGTTACCTCAATTTTTTGTGTCGATTCACATAAAATATCCATGAAATTATCATAGTTGCGTAAAACTGGTGGTAGGTACCACTTACTGGTGGTAGGTCTCTCATATGTGAGAGGCCATCTGGGTAGGTACCACCGCAATGTCTATTTCTCCCGTGAAACAACACTGCGTAAATGCACTGTTGTGTTTCGGATTGAAGGACATTGTAGCCAGAGTAACTACTGGACATATTGAGACTTAACATCTTATGTCTCAGGATTGCGAGCGCAGTGGAATGTTGCTACTGTTTATGAGCGGTCGTATCGCTTACCATCAGGCGAACGGCTTGCTCGTCTCGTCATTCATTACAATAAAAAAAAAAAAAAAAAAAAAAAAACTACGATTAATTTTAAGTAAACGCTAACGAACTACAAACACTTATCTTCAAATGGTCTGATAAAAGCCCTGAACACTAATTCATTATTCAGACCTCGGTTTCGGCAGCTTGGTTCACTAGAAATTAAGCTACGATCAATGAATAGCTTAATTTCTATGGTGATTCCAACAATGATCACGAACATCGACTATCAAAAGAGGTTGTTAATTTCGTTCAAACGTAATACGAGGTAACAGAGAATGTAGATAAACAAAAAATCAAAAACACTGAAGAAAAAATAGAGCACACCAATAACCCAATACAGAAATTAAGTTGGAACACGAGTTTATTAGTTTTTTCCACACGCCCAGCCCCGTAGATACTCCGAAACGAATAACCGTCGGAAATTGGCTGCACGTAAAAAATATATGAAAGGGCGGAATGCAAAAAACATATTGCTTGCAAGTTTGCGCGTGGACTATTAATATGGACAATTTGTCTCGCCTGCTTGCTTTATATATTTTAAAATGTTATACCATTACTAATTTGGAATTAAAATTGCACGTGATAATGCAGAAACTGGTTGAACGTTTTGCGATAAAATTTAAAATGCTTCTTGCTCAGTAACCACGGGACGAACTACTTACCTCATAAATTTGATGATATTCTAATAAAATATTTATAATACAACATTTTATTCAGAAATATGTAAATACAGTATTCAATTAAAATATAAAATAGAATTGCATTTGAATATTCTATTTAACAATAAAGTACTAAAGGTGAAAATCTGAAGGGAGGTTAATACCCAAAGACGCTAAACGTTTATGCTCTTCAGCATTGGCACTAATTCCCGACCTGGCTTACAGTATGACATCACGTTACAATACATTATCCTACAATTTCCTCACGTAAAGAAGAAAATTGAAAACAAGAGAAATGTTGAATTGCCTCGGTGGCGTAGTTGTATTACGGTACGGTTACAAAGCTGAGGTCTCGGGTTCGAGTCCCGGGTCGGGCAAAGTGATATTGGATTTTTCTATTCATTATCAGCCCGGAGTCAGGAATTTGTGCCCGATATGGCGATAGGCTCGCCCCCTATCACATAATGGGACGAAACATACAAGGCGAAATGTGGGTGTCCTGGTGGCGCCTCTGCCTACCCCTTCGGGGATAAAGGCGTGAGTTTATGTATGTATTTAGAAATGTTGAAGAGCGCGACAGTGCAGGCAATTTGGGCGGTATCAATAAACCAATCCCGTGGAGTGCCCGCAACTCCTGGCGATGCACCGCACGTACTCAGCCGGCAATCGCGGGGGCACGTACCTACAGCACATGGTTACAGCATATTGTATTTTTATGACGCTATCAATATTGAGTTTAAAAAAATACATGTAACAAAAATTGCTCTCAGTAACATTAAATTGAATTTCACCAAGATTCGAGATCGTAATGTCTTGTAAAATGTCACAAAAACCGCAATGTATTTACAAAATCCGCACATTATGATGAATTGTTTAAAAAGTAGGACAAAACCTCTTTAAACGAGCAATATACCCGCGTCCCAGTTCTCTTCGGTTCATTAGGCATTCGCTTTGCATCAATTAACGCAAGGCTTCGGTCAATCGTCTCCATAATGCGTTGCACATATCCAATTTCATGCACTTATTCGTTCCAGACGCACTTAAGCCAACTAAGACGTATTGAAAGGAAGAATAATCTAAAACAATAAAGAATCCGAATGTAAACATTGACACGTTTATTCGATTACAAATAGCAATGCGGATGTTATTTCACCTTCAATTTAAAATGCTAATGTCCGGAAGTTCCAGCGGTAAGTTATACTTGACGAATCGATACTAAATAGTTTAATGTATCAAGGACTTTTTAGTTCAAATACAAATGCTATAAAATGAATACTTTGTATTCTTTACTAGCTATTTGCGACAGAAAACAAGAACACGGTCACATCCAAATATACAATTTACGATATTGAATTATTTGCAAAATACACCACACATACATCTTAATTGAATTTTCAATACATCCCATCTCAGATAATTCACCCACGCGTCGGCGAAATTCGATGAATTAACTTATCATATTAATAAGCCCCCTCGTCTCGTCGCTTCACCTGAGTTCACAGCTGTTGTCGAACATTCGCGTCGGCTCGTTTAGGGTGCAATACACCTTCAAAATCAATAATGTCGTTGGCAAACATCTACGACCCAATAATTTATTACTAAGGTGACGGCGCACTCATTACCGCCGCGGCGTGTTAAAATATTAATGAGATTTTTCCAATTTCGCATAGTGCTGAAGTTTTACGCGTCACGTCATTTGCTTATTTAATTTAATATCTTGTAGCCTCGGGTATTACAGGCGCGTCATTTAATGTAAACATAGCGTAACAGAAAAGTTTAGAATTTAATATTACAAGTCGAATAACCCCTTCGTTAAAAGTTTTACAGGACTGCAATGGTTAAATTTAGGCTAGACTATTTTCCGTAAAGCTTAACGTAATTGAAACTATTCGTAAATTGATAAATAATACATTTCTAGCTACGTTTGTGATAAATATAATGTATGTATATATTATATCTTACTCCGTACGCACTTAAGTGTATTGTAGATAGAAAAACTGTAAACTTTCGTACATCAACATACAAGATATCTCAAAGTTGGTCACGAAAAAGATTTTCTTTGACGAATTAACAAATCAATAAACACTTTATGTGGCACTGAATTGCAACAGCCCATTAAAGTCGCCCAGGTGAAACCGCGTCGGATATGAAAAAAATATGAGCCATAAAGTTTATTGACAACCCCGACTTGCTTTAATGCTGTACTACGAATGTACACATACGACCGAAAAGACCAACGACTTAATTTCTTGCTGACTCTCCTTAATCCAAAGAGGATAAAGGGCGAGCAGTTTCATGTTCTTTCATTTGTTAATGACGTATATCTTCGCGGGGTTACGCAGTTGTGACGTCGATATTTTGCAGAGCCTATCTCCGTCCCAAAACGCGTCAGGGAACACGCGTATTGCCGTGCTGAACACAAATTCCAATTTTCGAGCAGCTCTAATGATGAAATTCATTTAAAAAGTGGAATCTCTTACTTGGGAATCAAACACGTTACCCTAAAGTTTATGACCTATAACCTAATCCAATAGGACCGTAAATCAATGAGGATTTTAATAATACTCCATGGCTTTATCAAATTAGTTGCGAGAAAACTAATATTCTATCCACTTTAGTGGTAGCTAATAAAGCTATGCCTCATACAGGAAATTCTTCAATTAATAATACATCAGCTCAAAGCCACATCCCTTCTAAGGCAAAGCATAACCAACTTTAACCCAATAACAACCGCCATAAAACTAGGTTAAAAACGAAAGTGGAAAACCGTAAAGCACTCTAAAACTGCAGTTAAGTGATCGGCGCGTTGGCTCGGTTACAGGCTGAAACTTTGCGCGGCGTCGCGGCGCCGTGACGTCACTGGTCGCCAGTCGTAGTTGCTGGGTACGACAAAGGGGAGGGGGTTGTTCGTACGGCGTCAGCGACGACTTGCCCTAGTGACCCGCACTGAAAGGAGCGCAGTTACACTCAATCCTTATTCAAGTATTTTATACTGAATGTATTTTGCGGAGTACACGTACGTGAGCTGAAAATCAACCCACTGCCTTTATGATGCCAAACCTGGGAAAATATGAAAACTAAGCGTGAAACCGGCAATGCAACTTTCGTGTATTTGTTGCACTATCGCGACCGGTAATGGTGTGATCTCACTGGCGGATTGTTATTCAAATTAAATGTTAATAGGTAACCCAACCATAAATAACGTAGATAAGCCTGTAGGAATTTAAAACATGCGTATTGCGGCCAAAATATTTACATTCCAAGTTTAAATGGCGCTCAGTCAGCCATTAATCACTTACAGAGGATAAACGTAAATGATATGCGCGGGAATGGATAAATTCCGCCGAGTATTGCCGAAAGGGTTGATGTCAAACAAGCAACCGGTTGGGAACAAAATTATTTCAACAAAATCAAGTATGGATAGGTAGAAAGGTATGTAGGTAGTAGAGAAGGAACGCATCCCAACATAACTGCGCCAAAAGTCCGAGGAACCGTGTTTGACGACAGAAAAAAAACGCGGGCTTTATGTTAAGGAAGATATAAGTAGTGAAAAGCCGAGAAATGGAGGTTAAGCAAGAAGGTGAAACCTGACTCAGGCCGGGACAGCGCAAGACAAAAAGAAAGAATAAAATCGTTGGTTTTAAATTAATTGAACAAAAAAGACAAGGTTCAAAAAGTTGATATAATATTGATAAAAACCACAATGTCACTGATTTACATAACTGGAATTAGCATAACCAGTCTCTGCCTATCTCCTACCTTGATCTACATAAAGTGTAATGTCATGCAAATCAACATATTAGTATAAAAAGATTGAACGAATTAATTAAGATTATTGAAGTCTCATTAGGCGACGTAGTAGACCTTATGTAATACTGCATCCACAAACTATTTTTTTTTTCTAATAAGTTACACTTGTACAATACTAAACAGACTGCGTGCAAAAAGTTCCTTTGGAAGTATTTTGGACAAGTCTGTGTTTAGCTTTTAGTGGTCGCCAAGATATTCTATAAGGCCCGTATAGAAGGCACCGGTTATATCGTGAAAAACCTGCCATAGCAATGTGTCGCATTTCATGTTCAGCCAGTGTATATCCGACCGAGGAGGCCGGCAAAATTGTGGCGACTTTTTACCGGCGTCTGACACTATTTATATTATATTGCACCCTCAATAATATGCATTTTAGCTGACTTTGACGCGCCTGTATACAAAGACTTAGACCAAGTTTAACGGCCTATGTTTTTCGCCCATATGATAAGGCTAATAAATTGATAACCTGATGAATTTGGCGCAAACAGCATGTCTCAAAGTGTTGGTTTGTGTGTACAGGGTTACTACAACTGCGTACAATGCAATCACATGCGCCTTGTTCCTTATGCAAGAAGATTTCAATACGGCGCCCGACCTACTGCCGATATGCAAGTGACACGAAACGGCGATACATTACCCATTTTTATTGGTACAATTTTCCAAGTCCTTTATTTGTTTTTTAAATATTATAATATATTGATATGATTATCCATGAACGTGTTAAGACTACATGTAAATTATTTTATTACGATTGTTAACAGCGAAATTCGATAATTATGACATATGACTGAGAATTGTAATTCATGATTTCATGACCTACTAAATCAATCGTTATTATGTGTTACCAACTTCCAGTAAGTCAGTAGTTAACTAACAAGGAATCTAACACAAGACTTCACGGTTCGAAGACAGAATATTACTACTAGACTAACGTGGACAAATCATGACTCTTATGAACATTTAGAGTTTGATATAGAAACTTGTTTAGCTACAATGAACATCGCAATTATATCTAGATTTGTTGGACGGATTACCGTAATCTGAGATCTTGTGGCTGCATCCGACATTTGTCGTTAGGAGCATATCAGGCCATTATCTAGATTCTAGACGGCATCTAGTCAATACCCATTGTATATAACCATTTCATGTTCTTTTGGCTCCGGGAAACTACTAAACGGATCGTCTTATTTTGAGTGATCACCGCTGAGTCCGAGAAATCTCTTGTAGTTTCTAATAACTACGACACAAGTACGACACAAGTAACTACGACAAGTTTTGCATCTTAGTGTGGATTTAAAATCTAAATGAAAATATTCTTTATTCAAATAGTCTTTCAAGTTTCACAAGATCTTTTGAATCGTTAACTGCTACCACAGCTTCGGAACGTGTTGTAGCTGTGAAGAAGAAAAGACGCAAGAAACTCCCTCAGCAATATGAGCTGCCTCCTTTTTTTGTTTCTTTTTCTTTTTTTTAAAGCCATCTATAATTACATGGTTCATGTCATTCACGACTATATTTATGTACGCGACTGTTGGGTGTATTTATTAAATATACACTTTTTCGTATATGCTTTATCGGTCGTTGAAGGTTGATAGAGAAAGAGATGGGCAAAAGGGAAGGCATGAAGGCAAAACAGTTAATGTTTTAGTAATTTTAAACATTTCATAGCACTAAATGTACTTACGTAATGAAGCCAAATAAATCATGTTTCTGCGAATTTTCAGAGCGCAATATAAACATAACCACGCCGAAAGCAATTTATATTTTAAAATGTATGTATTACATAAAAATACACATTTATATTCGCGCACGTGTAAACATTAATGTTCCGACTGTTAGTACATTTCGGTAAGAGATAACAGGACAAATATTATTTTTAATTCATGCGGAATTGACAAATATACTTGTACAACATACTAATTTAAACTATCGTATTAACTATATGGCAGCCTCCGTGGCGTAGTGGGTTAGACGCCGGCTGTGAAACATGAGGCCGCGGATTCAATCCCCGCACCGAGAGAAATATTTGTGTCATCCACAGTATTTGTTTCGGGTCTGGGTGTTTGTGAGACCGAAAAGTCTCTCGTAGTTTCTGATACCCATGACACAAGACTCGATCTTAGTGTGGAATCAGGACTGTTGGATGCATAAATATTTATTTATTTTATTCTTATCTCACAAAATTTTGTACAGTACGTAAGCTGGCGTTAGATGATTTTATTGGATGTGTTAGAAATATTTATGGTTTCTTTACAAAACACTTTCTAGATTTTAACCCTTTTGAGAATATATGTACATTCTATTATTGTGGAGAACTATCAGATCTGCAGGGATACTCGCGATGTTTTCTATCACCATTAAAGCAAGTAATAATTGACTATCAAAGCACACGCAACTTCGAAAATTTAAAGTATTATAGTGTAGTACAGTATATTAAATAGTATTTATGTTAAGACCCTTGCATGATAAAAACCGCCGTTCGTTTATAAACTAGACCCTACAGTCTGTGCACGCGAGCCAAGTCAATCGACTTCCTGAACCGATATGATTCATCGGCAAGGGAAAGCTGTAACTTATGCAATTTTGGCAAACTACATATACATCACGTGTGTGGCTATCGAAGTTTCAGGTTGGAAATAGCGGGGGGTGTGACACATTTGGCAAGCATCCCACTTATAGTTCTACCCTCAACAACATGTAAGCAAGCGGGATATGTCAGTAGGTTCTCTAATTTTCTTTGAAATATTAACTAAATTTCCTGTCATATGTTACGGTGCACTGCCCTGGTAATAGCGGGAAATCGAATTTCCGTATATGGTTGGAGTTGAGCTCCTATGATTTTGTAAATCCTCCAATAAATTGTCAACACTATTTAGAGCGTGATTTAAAAAAAAAAACATCGCGGCCTGCGACTTTGCAATAACCTGATGGCAGGTGGTAATTGCCGCGCAATGAAAACCGCAACAACTGAGATGCTATAATAAACGCAATTCAACTGTTTCAGCCTACGAACATAAGAGATATTCGGAATAATTGAATTTAGGGCTATAACACATTTTTAATAACCAAGGCTATAACATTGATTGCTGGATATGTAACAATAAACATGTCATGTTGCATTAGTTTTCTATGAGCCAGATATCGCCCTGGTCACGCCGGAACATAAAAGCTATAGTCAAGACTTAAAACTCTGTGTCAATTCATATAATATTTTTTTACACTGTCATGACAATGTAACTATAATGGGCTGATGGCATATTAAGTCCAGCTGATGGCATATTGTATTGAATGGTATGAGACTACCGTTTGATACCATTCGATACTCTATCAGGACGGCATTAGCACTTACCATCAGGTGCAATGCAGTCACTATGCCGTGCCAGTTTAAAAAAAAAAAAAAAAAAGTACTGATGGTAACCACTGCAGTGAGATAGTTAATTTACACTGGTCAAGGCAACATGGCGACCTACTTAAAATCAGATATAGTCAGATAGTCAGGATATGTATCATATCCTACCACAGCCTACCAACTATACAGAAAAGGAAATGGTTGCATTCCACTATAAAATAATGATAAGATGTAACATTAATCACACATTGGTTTGTTGTAATAATAAAGTAATCAGAGTGCATTATCAATGCTATCACGGTGATATATTACAGAAATATGAATGTTTGTGTCGAGATAACAAAAAATCTCTTCTATGTACGTCACAAGGATGTTTTTCAATGACATGTAATATTTAATAATAGAAAACAGAGGTACTTTTTTTCAATGAAGATAGGATGTAGAAAAATGGATAATATTTTAAGCCACATTTTTACAGATGTATCTCTCTGCATAAATGATAAAAATGTAGAATTCAATTACTGAAGGAGACTTGAAAAAATCTGAGGTTACTACCATTAATGGCATTGCTGCGATACACATATTACAGTAACGCCGCCTATTAGGATTTATTAATTTCTCTTTTGTTTTTCTCAATTAATTAATTGTATTTTTTAATAATCGTATTTTGTGACATTTGTTTTCTTAAATTGTTTTGATATACTTTGTATATTCTGCTTCAGTTATTTTTGTAATTTTTGTAATCTTTGTAATTTTGTATTTTTTTTATGGGTCTTTTTACCTGAAATAAATGAGCTTTATTATTATTAATTCTTTAGATTCATTTAAAATTTGTATATTGCTTTTATACCTTCTCGATTATAATTTTTTTAATAGTGCCCATAACATAAATAGTGGGCAAATTTTTCACCAACTTTCCTACAATAATTGCATAAACAAAATGTTAGAAATGTTGTGTGCTAACCTGATTTTGCATCTGATTGACCTCTATAGGGCATACTTGTATACTATCAACTGCATTTACTTTATTATATAGTTATATGTACATATTATGTATGTTTATGCTACCAGAGTACTTTCTTTGCAGAAACCAGACATTTTGGAACATAGTACACACCTGTTTTGATAAGACCAATTACAATAATAATATTCTATATTTTTGTAATTACCTGGGATTTGGAAAGAGGACAATGTCCCTGAATTTTTAGGTACTTAGGTAAACCTTATAACTTAAACTTGGTTTTTAAATAATCATTCGGTAAACATGTTTTATAAAGTGCCTAATAGAGAGATGATTATTTTAAAAACTTCTAGCCAATAAATACTAAATAGTAATAAAAACTGCCTTGATATACATACTTAGCTTGTTTGATATCCAAGTATATAAAAACCATGTAGATATGAAAGTTCAGAAAACCAAAATAATATTGCTAAACCAATGTAGTTGTACTTCATCTCTAATAAAATAGCTAATAATAAAATGGGTTTGAAGAAATAATAAAACAGGATTCATTTAAAGCAGTTATTTTAGCTTTGTGCTTATAAAAACTGTTCATAGTTAACAGTTTTGTATGTGCCTAATCTTGGCATTAGTAATGCCAAGATTAGGCACCGTGGTAACCACCAACCAAAACTTTAAAATCAAATCTATTCATTTAGGAAACCCTTAACATTAAAAAAATAATATGCATAATTTAATTTTTTAAATATTCTAGATAGCAAAATACAAATATATATATACATACAAAAAACCCCTATTGTAAAGCATTAACTAAGTAAATACACATAATGTGTGTGATAACAAAAGTAATTATGATAAAGCTGTCAGCTCTTATCAAATTGAGATATGTATAAAGTTGCAGTGCTGCGACCTAAGACTTGGTGCACATGCAATAAAAATAATTTGACAAATATCATACAGAAAGCAAATAATTATGCTGATAAATCATGAAAAATATTTACAAAAAATTACCAAATTATACTTAAGTTTATTTTATTGGATGTATCATGTAATAGTAAGTAAATGGGGATATTTAAATTAGACATAATATATACCTTGGTATTTGATAATTAATCTTTAATTTTCTACCTATATAAAGCTGAAATATTTGTTTTTGTGAAAATATGATTGTTTAAAAAAGTCAAGCCTCACACATATTTAGCATAAAACAGTATTTTTACTTGGAGAATTTATAATATTTAATTTTACAAGTAAAAATAATGCATTTGTATACACCAATCATATATAAATAATTGCATGTTTCAATTTTTTTGTTATGCATTTTATGTTTTATTGGTGATTAATCCATATTGTGTTGAAACTAGATAAATAATGTTTTTTTTTGAGTCATATGGACATGTCTTTAGTCACAACTCTCTGAGTAATGTTGGTTCATAGGCTTATTACCATAAAGCAATAAATATGAAAATTCACTCACCTCCTCAATATCCTTGTGGAACTTAATGGGCCTCATTAAATAGAACTGCACTGAGAAATATATAAAGTTAATCACAATGAATGCACTGTTCCACAGCACGGCGTCCAGGTAGCACTCCACGCTCCACGCCCACATGCCCGAGAACGCGCATCCCAGCATCAGCGCCACCCGTAGCCACACCAGCCCGCTCGGCGTGTGGGGCGCCATGAACGACAGCAGGAAAAACACGTTCGCCACTTGAAAGAAGACGTGGTTCATCGGCCGCCACTTCGGGCAATGGTGCAAATACAAGTCCCACATCGACGGCCTCTCGTGGGCTGTCGCGTTCACCAGGTCGCTAGTCGGACCCGACAGCCGCGTAGTCTCGATCAAACCCATCTCGGCTGGCTGGTCGGTCGTGCTAGTGTCCGCGACCTCACTGCTGGTGGCCGGCAACTCGGTGGTGACATTCTGCAGCCCTGTAATCATCCCGATCGCCAAGGCACCGAATAACAACATCATCCCACCGAGTCCGCGCGCACGCACCTAGTTCTCTCATCGATACTGAACCGACAATTATCATTTGAACAACGTTTTACAACGCGGCAGCGCACTACCACTGTGTTTATTAGTTAAATAAAATAAAATTATAATATATTGGGTAACTCGAAATAATTATTTTATGCTCAGCGACAAAGAAATGCTAAAATTGTAACTTAAATGCACTGACGGAGGTAACTGAAATATACCGGGTTCTATATTTAGTGTAACTTATTTTGAATTAAATTTCATCGAGAGTCCAAAATAAAACGTTGGGAAACAGTAAAAGCAAACAATTGAAGCACACAAATGACAAGTAACACCGATCTATGACAGCGACCAAAGCCAACTAGAGAACATTAGTGTCGTACCAACCAAGAATGTCAATGCGTTAAGATTCTGATTTCTGTTGCAGTAAATACCTATTAAATACTACATAATATTTAACAAGTGATTCGGTTAACAGAACGATTGTTTGTACATATTATTTAAAAGTTAAAAGACTGTATTTTAGGAATTAAATGAATATTTTTCACGAAATAAACTAATTGTACCTTATATCACATTAAGAATTTAAGTTCATATAATATTTCATAATGTTTACTTTTTGCGACTTTTATTTATTTTTGCCAATCTTGACATGAATCGTTAGATAATTGGCTATTTGACTAATTTCTGAAAAGTGTTTTAAAGTCTAGATATAATCACTCTATACCTCTTCAAACTATTAATTTATTTTTAAAGAGTTGTTTATAACGAATAAACATATTTTTCAGTTTTATCATCATATATGTCACCAAAACGGTAGGTCACGTGACTTTGAAAAAGTTACGTCACGCTTTATAAATGGTGAATGATCTTAGTGGCAGAGATGAATGAAAATTGTAAATCGTGACATCACACGCTGCACAATGACAGCTTGTCGTGTTTTGTTACATTTAATCAACAGATAAAAAATGGCAAACTTATTTTAGACAATTTAAATATTTATAATTTAGATAAATGTAAATAAAAATACCTATAATTATTGTTTACCAATAAGCTATCATATGCAACACATTTTATAATTTATTGCCACAACAGTCAAATACCCAATTATCTGAGAGGTTTTATATAAGTATCGGCTGGGTGTCTTAATGACTTAAGCCAGTTCTTGACAAATAAATTGGAAAAAAATGTCTAGTTTCTGCTATCTGTCAATGTCATTGATATCAGCTGTCCATGGCGGCAGAAAAATTAATAAATAATATAATTTCTAATTATTTCTGTTGGTAATGTGTAATAGATGAAATAATGGCTATACCGTGTGAAATGCTATTGCATCCAGAGTTTTTAAATAACCAACAACTGATACATATAATCCAACAGGTATTTATAGCGATACAAACTCTGCAAAGTTTGTAAATAATCATGAAAAATAACCTAATACTTTTGTTTTAGCGGCAACTACGGATTCCTAATCTTGAGAGTATGCCCAGAGACGAACTTTTAGAATTATTCCACAACTTCTGTGTGCCTTATGGGCAAAGAAAGTACAGGGATTCAGGCAGAGGTAAAATATTAAACAAAAGTCGACCAATGAGTCCTGAACCGGCGAAAAATCACAATTTGATGAATAATAATCATGGCAACAATTTATGTCGCACAAGTAGCGACAGGATAAAGCCTCCTCCCGACCTTTTATCGGGACATATGAAGAGGATCAAATTAGATCATAAAATATCACTTTCGAAACCTGCACAACACATTGACAACAGTAACAAACGAAAAATATCTATGGAGGTAAGAATTACATACAATTTTAAATCACATAAATTAATTACTTTAAACTTGCCCTTGGTTAGCAGTTTAGTTTTCATCATCTTGAGACTGTTAAACATGTATTGAGTTATTTTTTATTGAACCATATTTATGAATGAACTACTAACCATTATTCAAGCAGTACAAAGATACAGAAATTTCAATAGTAAGTAAGGAAAGGCCACATTTCCACATTTCCATTGAATGCATTGATGATCCCATATTTACTTAAACAATGTCTTTTGTTTCAGACATCACCGATACAAGAAAGTCCACCAAAAAAAGATAGAAAACTGATTACATGGCCGTAAAATTGTTTATTGTTTGAATAATTAATGAGCATTTAGTGTGAATTTAAAATCAATTGATATGCTCAAATGACTGACATTAATATTAGTCAATTGGTCCAGTTGAAGAATTGTATATTAGTGATATTTATATGTATGTATAGTGACACATATATTGGATCAACAGAGATTGCCGAAAATCACTGGACGCTTCCAATATGGCCCTTTGGAAATCTTTAGGAGAGGCCTCCAGTATGTTTATTGGAATTGATGATGATAAAAAATGTGTTGTAGCCTGCAATATTATAATACTCAAATCTGTCTGTCCCCAGTGTTGCAAATGTGTGCTTTTTAATGGAATAAACAATCCTTTTATTAATTAGAACATCTTTAATGGAATACTATACCGGTTTACAATTAACAAAAAAAAAATATGATTATTTAATGTGAATTTTTTATTCCATTCATTCTAAAGTTACTAATACCACCACCAAACATTGTTTTCGGTCGTAGTCTTGATATACCCTGTATAGTCATAAAATATAAGGCCACAAACTCAATACCTGCACAGTTTGTGACAATTTATATTTGTTTTGGTTTACCCTTCCGGTGTCCATGACGCTCATATAGTGCTCCATGTCATGATTTATGTGACATTCTCCATTGTGCTCCCATTGTTCTCCATTATGTAGATCTGTCAAAAGTCTATTGTCTGTACATGGACACCTGAAGGGTTATGTGTCTAGTTGAACTGTAAAGTCTCTCAAAGTTCCTTCTACTAACAACTTGGTAATCTTATTGTTTAGTTTTAAAATAATACGCACATTACAAATATAAATCAAAAACAATAGTCTTGTTAGCAAAACCAAAAACCACTCTTACAATTAGAACTTCAATTAGTGTATTATCATTTATGTTTATCAGAACAATTGACGACTCAGTTATTTAATTTTTGAGGTAAAAGCAGTAATGTTACCCTAAAGTCCCAATGGATATAAAAGAATTATAATTCAATAATAAACATTCAATATGTTACTTTGTGAGTGGGACTACTTGTAGGTATGAATGTATACTGTTTATTAAAGACACCTTGAATAGATTATTTCTTAAGTTCCTAGAAAAAATCAGCTTTGTGCACAAATGTTTTTGTAAAATAATGTTGTTTGTTTTGTCTCGCAACCCTTAACCATAATTATGTGAATATCTCATAACATATATATTTTTAAATAACTCAAAATAAAAACATTTTTAATTAAGTAAGCTTTTATAAGTTTTGAATGTGATAGTGAATAGATAGATATTCATAAAATAAAATCATTTTATTTTTTATGCATTTCTTAGAGAATTTGAAAATGTTCATAAAGCTTATTTTTTGCACATATTTGTATATATATAATTTTTTTTAAGATTAATTGTATAAAATTCTGGAATAAATTGAAAAATAATATTATTCGTTGTTTATTAGGCGTATTTGTGGCTTGTACAATAATCTTCAAAAGTAATGGTCACTTTATAGAATAAAAACAATGATATTCGGATAGCCCTTTTTCCATCGTGGCTACATTATTAAATTACTCAATGGCAAAATGCACAAGGGCAGAGCTATGAAAATATTAATCAAAAGGTGCATTTTGTACAAAGAAATTAGCTATGTATGTAAATAGTAATTAAATAAGTAGTAATAGACAAATGCTTCCTGCAAATGCTCTAAATAAACACTAGGTTGTGTGTGCGTTTTCAATATTAATGAAATTAATTTTAACTATGGAAGTAATACCAGGAACGCCACATTTTGACAGCCTCCGTGGCGCAGTTGGTTAGACGCCGCCTGTGAAACGAGAGGCCGCGGGTTCGATCCCTGCACCGAGACAAATGTTTGTGAGAACCACAAGTTATTGTTTCGGGTCTGGGTGTTTGTGAGACAGAAAAGTCTCTCGTAGTTCCTGATACCCACGACACAAGACTCGATCTTAGTGTGGGGTCAGCACTATGTATGTGACTGTTGGGTGTATTTATATATTTATTTTATTTATTTGTCTTATTGGTGGCAGCGTAAATTGTGTATGGATAATGAAATCTAAGGTTCGAATATCTGTATATTGTTAAAGGCAAGCGTCCACATAATTATTTGCCATTTGCATTCGGTCCGTTACGTACGATCCGAATATGTGGACGCCTGCCTTAAATCATTTTTCATCCTTTGTTTCCAACTTTGATGGTTCAAAGATTGCAATGTCCTATGGCCTACGCGTAGTAGCAGACTAACCGGCTGTAAAATAGGGGATGGCGGAATGGAGTTCGATTCCCGCGCTCAATAGCTCTTCGTTGTCTCAGATACTTTGACTAAAAACGGAAATCGTAGTACGAAGTCGAGATTATGTGTCTGTATCTGAAATATCATAGTAAATCAATTATCTATAATAATGTTATGTAAATTAAGTTTGTGAACAATGGAATAGCGTGTGAATAAAATTATTTTTACTTATAAAAAATGTTTTTATTAATGATAGTACCTATTGTTACAACTAAAAGTATCATAGAGCATATATAAAGCGTTGAGCGCAGTCAAATCCTAAGTAGGTACTTTACAACAAACCTAATTTCAAGCCCCTATTAAATGTTAAAAATGTCAATGCGACACTAATTAAAAAAAAAACAAATACTTCAAAATAGAATTGTCAGTTAATCAAAATAACTTTTACTCCAACAAAAATGCACGAACCAACGCCAAAGAATGCTAAATCATCGAAGACCAGACTCGACACGGGTCATCACTCCGATGACACGGCACCAAAAAAGCCACCAATGACGAAAGTACATTCCCACTTCCTGGTCCCGTCTGAGAAGTTGGACAAAGTAACTCGACGAGTTATAGCTCCGTACGCGCAGATAGAACGGAAGGGATTGAAAGAAGAAGAGGAGAAAGTAGGCAAATATCTAGATATCAACAGATTTAACGTGTTCTTGGAAGATACGGTTGACTTAAATGCTCTCTTGTATGAGACTGCGATGGTTTTGAAGACTGTTACTAACAGTTCTGGTAGGTTTAACTATTTCCTCCATAAAACTAGAAAAATATACGGGATTAGTATAATATAATAATAATAAATACACCCAACAGTCACATACATAGTCCTGACCCCACACTAAGATCGAGTCTTGTGTCGTGAGTATCAGAAGCTACGAGAGACTTTTCGTTCTCACAAACACCCAGACCCGAAACAAATACCTGTGGATCACACAAATATTTGTTTCGGTGCGGGGATCGAACCCGCGGCCTCTCGTTTCACAGGCGGCGTCTAACCAACTCCGCCACGGAGGCTAGGAGGCTAGTATAGGAGATGCCTAGGTAGGTACTGTCTTTTTTAGTTACAGAACTTAATTAATAATTCAATGACACCACGAGCAAGAAACCCTTGTAAAAACTTGGGGTCGCGTGAACGATACACTACACAGAAAAGTTTGTATGAAAGATAAATAAGTAAAGGTTTTGGCGATTGAAACTCATGGCAGTGGAATATCTCCTAAAATCACGCAATGACGGATACAAAAAAAGTAATCCTATAAGTATTAAATAAGCATAAATTCAAAGTTGTTGAGTGATACCTATAGATTAATTATTTCTTATAGCATATTAATTGAGTCTGGAGTTTGTGAGAAAAGTCTCTCGTAGTACTGATACCTGCGACACAAGACTTAATTGATCTTAATGTGGGGTCAGGACTATGTATGTGACTGTTGGGTGTATTTATTATTATTATTTATTCTCTTTATTTTGTTCTTTTCATTTTTTACATTTTTATATACATATATTTAAAAAAAAAACAATATACATATAAAAATATATAAAATACATATAACCCTTCGGTGGCGAGGCTCAAGACCCAAGCCACCGGTGGTTAGGGATCCAAAGTGAGGAACCTCCTCACTATGCGAGCCGTGTCCAGCAACACTGCCTTTTGGATCTGGCTCTTGACCCAACGACCAATTGAGAGCCTCTGTAGATGTTGGTCGAGGCTCTTTGCTATCAACCCATGAGCAGAAACGACAATCGGGACAATAATTGTTGACCACACATCCCACATGTCGGTAACCTCGTGTGCCAAATCTGAATATTTAGACAATTTGTCTTTTTCGGCTTTTACAAGGTTATCGTCATGCGGAACGGTAACGTCAACAAGTATAGCCCGGCGCGCACATCGATCTATTATCACAATATCAGGCTTATTGGTTTATTATTAATATAATTTAACTTTTACTTTTGCTGTTTTTATTATAATTTGGTTAATATTTGGCACAGGCGTATTCGTGTACATTGTTGACACCATACGAAACGAGATAGTGCTGATGTCGCAGACCACTAAAAATCCAGAACGACACGAAGTGAATATTCCTATTGGTGAGTAACTAATATGTAGATATACATACATATACCAGGGTTTTCTCGCATTATAGGTACTTAACGGATCTAATTCTAGGAAGCTATCTTCTTTTTGTTTTTAATCTGGCACGACAAATTGAATGCTTACTTGATGTTAAGAAGGTAACCTCCAGATAAAGCATCAAGTCCTACTTATATCCGACAAAAAATTGTCTCTTGAGGTTCTACACACTTATACCAGCCAGTTAAGAACTCAGAATTATAGATAAAATGAATCAAGGAACACATGATCACCGCCAATTGTTAATGGCATAACAGAGATAGAAATTAGTGAAACTCCTTCAACAAATCATTAAAAGACAACTGTTTCAGGTGAAGGTAAAGTAGCAGCTGCCCACGTAGCTTTCACGAAAGAACATCTAGTATTAGAAGATGTGCAACACGACAGACGGTTTGCCGAAGGGCTGAAGTGGGTGGATGCCAAGGTGGCATTGTGCATGCCCGTGGTGAAACCAGACGGAGACTGCCACGCTGTGCTAGAACTGTATAGGACTTACAGCGAACCGTATGATAATGTAAGTTAAGTTGCTTCTTTTTTTATCGACAAAGACGCAGATGAGTCATTTAATTGTAAGAAATCAGCGCTAGCAGCCAAAAACACCGACACTTTTCGGATTGTATGTGCGATATTCGTCATTGAAAATAAAAATAGAAAGAGAAGGTAAGAATTTCTAGTCCCCGGCAGGAAACAATGTGACTCACCTTTTTAAGTGTCTGTGAAACTGTGACTTCGCATCGGTGTTCGGCAAAAAAAAGATTTCAAGAGTGACTTTCTGTATGTAGCACTTAAATTGAGATAGCTCGGTACTTTGTATTAAATTTTAGAATTGATGACATTATTAATGAAATAGCGGCGCTTCGTAAATACGTAAACGTACCTTAATACTTCCTTTCTTTCTTACCTAAGCGATAAAACGAATCCATAAAAAAGTAAGCAGTATTATAATTTTCCTCTTACCCAGAATATAGTTTACACGGTGGTGAGCGTGGCGTGCTGGGCGGGCGCGGCGGTGCACCAGGCGCAAGCACGCGTCATCCTGCAGAAGACGGCGCATCTCAATGTGGAGCTGAGGACTCTGCTGCAGGACTACTTCTGTGACCTCGCGTCTATTGATACTATGCTCACCGATATGCTGGTAATTATCCATACCATTAACTTAAAACAGGTTAAAAATAAATTCGCCATACTGTCACATATTATCCAGACTCCACGTTAAGATATACCTAAATAATGTTCCGTGGATATGAGAAACTACGACAGACAACACCCAAGTGTATGAAAAAAATATTCGCGGTCACAAACATTTGATTCGATGCACTTTGTTTAGTAGCTAAATTATGGATGACGATGGATACAAATTGCAATCTATAGAAATATTTTTATGTAATATTTGTATTTCATCTTATATAGGCAGTGGTGAAATCCTTCATGGGTGCCATGCGTAGCTGTTTCTTCATTATAGACAAGGAGCACCTCGGAGATCATTTGCTGGCCGATATGTGGGACGATGGATGGGCATCCGAGAAAACCACAATGCCCAGAAAGAAGATCAAAATTAAGTATGAAGTTTATTATTAAAAGATCGAATTATAAAATGTTCGCGTACAGAGTACGGATCTCTTATAAGCCAAAGAGAGGTCTTACTTTACATTGGCCTTGTGTGGATTTAAGTTTTTCAAATTACTACTTGAATATCTAATAATATCTACAGGCGTGTTTAAAATTCTATGATTCTATAACTAGATCCATCTTAAGTAGGAGGATATAACAATTTAGGAACATCTAACAACTTTTCGAGAAAACTTCGAACACAATAAGGTGGTAATGATACCAAATGAATCAGAGGATATTTTAAAAGACTCCACGAATATAGAAATATTATAATTTATTAACAGTCTCAGCCAAGAGCAGATACCAGCGGGTCTTGTGGCAAGAACAGGAGAGATACTGAACATACGAGACGCCTACAAAGACCCGCGCTTCTCGAAGGAGATAGACCCTACCACCGGCACTGTGGTCAGGTCGTGCCTAGCGTCGCCGGTTATGGATAAGCAAGGCGTTATTGGTAAGCAGTAAGCATAGACCACTTAGCCTTTTGATAAGTAAAATTTGATAAGTATAAGTGAGCGAAAACTCCGTTGGGAAGGAATGAAATAACTAAAAGAGCGGAAATATAGCCAAAGAGGCACATTTGTTACTTTAAGTAGCTCAATTGTAGGTATGTTTAATTAGGTACTGGTTTCAACGGAAAAGAAACACGCCGAGACGAAACCTTCAGTCGTGAGAGTTGTCAATAAGAATTTAAAGTTATGTAAAGTCTATTAAAATCATCTGCTGAGCTGTGTGCACGTGTATGGACTGATATTATCATTAATTTATGTCATCAATATATGTATGTAATATGTTAGTACATTACCTACAAAGATGGTGTCACTATACCGTTCTATACAACAAAAATGAACATCTTTTTTGTTTTCATTCCTGGTGTTATTGATTGTAATTAGTACTAAAAGCTCGAAAGCTCTGGGGCTGTGCCAAGTATCACCTGCACTCGGCACAACTAAGTAATTCAGAACAAAGCTCTGGCTAATAGCCAATTCATGTGTACTAATTTGGCTCGCTTGTTATGTAGCATCTTTAATGTTTTATTTTAAGATAATACTAATAGGTAACAAAGCATAATTAAAAATCATAGTTTTGTCCCATATATTAAATCCATGAATTTTAGCATTACAGGAAATGTTTCACGCCTGTATTCAAAACTTGGCCAGCAGAAAGTTAATAGATTTTATGTCGCAAACAAATAGCATAGTAGCAATCTTTGTATATTCGCGGATTTTCTAAAACCCCTTAAGTTCCTTGTCGACACGGGCCTCGGAAGTATAACTGGTTTTCGACTAAAATTGTCAATACGATCACTAACAACTTTAAAGCGAATTAGGCATCTGGTTATATTTCTTTGTCCAGGTGTAGTACAACTGACGAACAAGACAAATGGCCAACCATTCAACAATGAAGACGAGATGATATTCAAAGTGTTCGTGAGCTACTGCTCTCTGATCGTACACTTTTACAATATGCAGCAGAAGAAAATCTTTCATGTTAGCATCGATATTACATTTTATACATCTCCCTACTTAGGTTTAACAATAGAAGTAGCCTTTAGGTGGGGTTTCGGTTGGGAGGCACCATAAACAAAGGAATGTTGAAGGTTTAGTATTAATGCTTTGAGTGTAGGAATAGATGTCAAGTAGGAGTGCTGTATAAATCTCCCAGTGCGCCGACAATGGTCGAACAATCGCATATTACACATATAGCTGTGATCCCATGATTATACGTTGTAAAATAGGTAATTAAGGTGCGTTTTCGAAATAGTGTAGTGAAGATTGAAGTTTATAGTTTTTAGAAGAATTGAGATAAATGTATATTGGTAATTGGACGCGAGTAATTACTGTAGTATTACTATAACTTACTTCCGGAATTATATTTGGAATTTCCTCTGAACTTCATTATTTTCCATTTTGTAGGATAACACGAACAGAGTGTATTCGGAGCTGATGAGTCTCCATTTGAAGCCGTGTAGACACGATCTGGAAGAACTAATGGAGACTAATGGAGTAGTCCTACCGCCCAATAACTTCAAAAGGTAGCTAATTCACGTAGCTAATTAAAAACAGGGCACCAGAATTGAAGGGGCGCCCCAAGCCTAAGCTATTTTTTATTGGCAATTTTTTAAATTACTTTTAAGAAGCATCATGGGCTATGTTCCCTAAAACGCCGGTAGTGCCATGAAATGCGGCAAAAATAGCTACGCCTCTCGTTACAGCTACGACTACCACATCAGCGAGAGCAGCAAAGAGGAAATGCCAGGGCTGGTAGTATACATGTACACGGAGACCTTCGCCGACCGCAACTTCGAGCGCGGCCAACTGGCTGACTTTGCGCTCACCATCCTGCGCTGCTACCGACACAACCCCTACCACAACGCGGAGCACGCGTTCACCTTCACGCACACCATGTTTCTCATACTCGTCAATAACTGCGGGTACTTTGATTTTATTGAGGTGAGAGAACAGTTGTAGCATCAGTTTAAGCTCCTATTCCCTTGTCGTGGGTATCAGAAACTAGAAATAAAACCAACGGCTTTACCACATCCAGACTCAACTGCACTTGTCTTTAAATCCACGGGCCACGCCATGTATATTTTCCAAAAAAATAAGAATAATCAAATTACTCACTAAATATGAATTACGTGTTGCTCGTTGAAGAATAAGTTATTGATCTATAAATGTGCCAAAAGTAACACTAAAACCACCTTTTACACTGTTTGAACTTTGAATGCGCGTTACACTTAGTCATATTCAGATGCAACTACCCTATTTTAGTGAATAATAGCAAAATGAATCTTATGATGTTATAAACTTTTTCTGTTGGTAGACTATCCTTATCTTTAGCGATAAATACCTACAACTGCAAATGAAATATAACCCGTAATAGTGACGCAAGCCAACTAAGTAATTTTAAATAAGTAGGTATAACCGCCGGCACGGATCTTGAGCGCTCGGCGACAGAGTGGGGATAGCTTTGCGCATCGTGAACTTAAGGACAAAATTAATGAATGAATTGAACAAACGCAATGAATGAATTAGGCATAACAACAATATGGCGTTGCGTAGTGAACCAATCACTGGCCGATGCGATAATGCCCCCACCCGCTTTCTTCATCTACCTCTAAAGAGACCCAAAAATCGACATCTGCGCAAGTAACGGCCAGCGCTCAAGATTCGTGCCGGTAGCTATACATCTTTTTTTAAGAAATCAGCGTAGTTATCAATTAGGATGAGTTCATATTATACTTTCAACTTTCGTTGGTCTACTCAGACAACATAGCAAGTGTCGTTAACTCCTATGCTAGAATGTAAAAAAAATGTTCAAAAAAGTACTATGCTTTAGACAGCGGCGCTGATGCTGTCAGGCCTGTGCCACGACATCGACCACCCCGGCTACAACAATAACTTCTTAACCCTGTGCAAGCACCCGCTCGCGCAGATGTACAAGTCTTCCATGCTGGAGTATCACCACTACTTTCTCGCTAAGAAGATTATCGAGGTTATCTTCTAAATGAAAGCTTTACTCTTTTATGAAGTTGTCATTTTCATGTCCTTTTCTATAGTTAACACTTAGTTCAATATGCTCCTGTCTTTTCTAATAACTGAAAAAGGAAGGAAGATGGGTAAAGCTAAATTAAAATGTTTTCATTTCTTACACTACATACCGGGTGAAATCGGTGATTAATGGAGGAAAACGGACCCTGGCACCGGCTGAGATAACGGTTTAGGTAATACGTACAAAGGGATTAGCGTTCGCTTTCTGATAACTTAAAAGATTATCCAAATTAGTCTTCACTCCTAATAGATGTGTCTCAGCCTGCTTAAAATTATTCTCATATTCAGGATAAGAACATCCTCTCAAAGATCCCGTCTGACGATCGTGATCGCATTATGGAAGAGATAAAATACGACATCCTGTGCACTGATTTAGCTGTGTACTTTCAAGTGCGGGCGCAATTGACCCCACTGCTTGCTGACCATTCCTTTGATTGGACTGACAATAACCACAGAAGAATGTTGAAGGTTACCTCAGCTTCATCCTTTACTACCACTTAGTACAACTTTTAGTATTTTTTATTTTTTAAATATTGTCATGTTGTCTATCCAAGGCATATCTATATCGACGGTGGAATGTAAAAAGTTACCAAGCGCCATTTTGTTAAGTTTACAGCAGAGCGTTTAAAGATTAATTTTTTCTTTAAAAAAATCGTATAAAATTGGCTATTAGAGATATCTGAAAAAATCCAACGGATTTTAAAAGTATTTTAATGCCTTTATAAATTGGCTTTATCAAAAAAAAGTATTTCTGTATATTTTGCAAGGAAGTGGCGTTTGGTTACAATTTTACTTGAAATTAGAAGCAGGTAAAAGTTACCAACCGACAAAAATTTTAACTTTGAAGCTGGTAAAGATATCTAAATATTTTTTAATTTTCAATAGATTCCAAGCAAAAGGGGACAAGCGTAGAATTATTTTTTTAGTTGAACAAGCAAAGATGTCTAACTTTCATAAAATTGTGGTTTTATACCAAGCAATGTTTACTACACAACAAATCAAATTATGTTAATGTAAGTAGTAATTAACCTACCACCAAATAAATTTGATCTAGAACTCAAAATTTTTAGATTTAGTAAGTAAATTTGCTCAGTATAGTTTTGCTGGAATCGAAAATAACTGAAGTGAAACTTTAGTTTTAGTAGGGTTTTAGTAGGGTTTTTTTTTCAAGATTAAAATCTTGAAAAAATAACTCTATCTATAGGTATGTATATAGGTATGTATATATATATATATATATATATATATATATATATATATATATAGGTATGTCTTTGAAAAATAGAAAGACGGTTTTTATTTGTTTTATAAATTCGTTTATTATATAAGTAATCAACTTTTGCTAAAGAATCAGTATTAATATAAAAACAACCTATTTGGTCTTTTAGCATTTGGTATATCAATCTTTACGTAAATCTTTAAATAGATGAAGCTAAGATATACTAAGTCTAAATCAATGAAGTACCTTTAACAAGAATAGGCTTTAGATTTTCCTTGGAGATAAAAAAATATTTTGATATTTCTTGATATTTCTCTTGATATTTCTTTCAAAATCTCATCGTCCTGAAAATATTAATATTTTTTAGAAATCTCCTAAGTTGTAATTATGAAGCAGATAGGTTATACAGTATGTAAAAAACCCTGTCATAACGGGGCATTGTCTAGTAGACAAACAGCCCAGAAATGTTAATAAAATAAAAAACTACACAATATACTAAAGGGTTTCCGGTGAACGCTAGTACAAACTTTAACAGGGGGTAGTCCTGGTGATACCTATGAAGTATACCAAAGATGGAATTTGAATTCGTAAAAAAACATATTGTGATATTTAGGGGGGCAAAATTTTACAAATTTCATTTATTACGCCGTTAAAACAATTAAATAAAATCACCAGGACTACCCCCTGTTAAAGTTTTTGCTAGCGATTATCGGACACCCATAGTATAAAACGGTAACAATTATCTTTTGACATTTTAGTTCAACGTAGCTAATTTATTCACTTCATTGCGATACCATAATTAGAAGTAGGTTAAAATTGACTTCCAAGATTCCACTAATTACATTGTTAGTTACATACATACAGTTAGTTACACGTCTAGCTAATATAAGCGTATTAATAATAATAAAAAGGACCTTACCTGCTCTGGCTCATCAAAAGACGGTATTTTGCGGACTTTATTGAATCTTTCTCTATATCGGTCCTTTTCTTCAGAGATTTTCTCGTGCTAAAATGTAAAACACAACAGACGTCACAATCTACCTTCCTATTTGTAAGTATACAAATTAGGTAAGTAAATAAAATATAAATATGTGAACTTACCGATGCTGAATCCTTAGTTTCCACACCCGAAATTAATAAAGCTCGGCCAATTATGTCATCTATTCGCCGACCGCGATTCATGTTGAACTAAAATATTTAATTATTTTTCAAAAATGTATAAATCATAAAACAAAAACACAAAAATAATATTTTCAATACTTACCAAGTGTAGTATCACACAAAACAGAACTGCGTAAATGCGCGAGAGTGCGCACGCGGGGTTACTTAGTGACAGTGGAACTACGAATAATCGATAAAACCGTTACCATCCACCATACTTAGTATGATTCAAAGCGAGGACGAGCGACAACGCGTCAAGTGTTTGTTTGGGATAACCACATGTAAAAATTAATAACTATTTCAGTAATAAGTATCCAAGTAACACAATTTATAAATAAAACGGCAGGTAAAAAGTTACCAAGCGTTACTTATTATCTTATTTTCGGCGAGTAAAAGTTACTATATCGAATTTTTTGTATGATTACAGTTTGTTAAAAATTACCTAAATACAGATAAAATATTTTTAAGATTTGTAAAAGAGTCCGAAATACCATACAAAAATAAATGTATTCCAGGTAAAACTTCCGAAGTACATAATTGATTCCAACAGTGGAAAGGCAGAAATTACTTACTGTAGTATAAATTAAAATCGGGTAAAGGTTAAAATTACCAAATGAAAATAAAAAACAAGTAGATATTACCAAATACCTACTTTTTTAAAACGTGTCAAAATGTTGTCACTTGGTTGCCAAAAACAGGAAAAATACCCGTTGTTACGGAGTTCCTAAGCGACATCAAAAGTGCTCGTAGAGACATGGGACTAGGACTAATCGATAGAGAAAAATTCGCTGATTCCGAATATATAAAAATCTCATTTTGGCCCCTAGTGTCGCTTGGTAACTTTTTACATTCCACCGTCGATATGTTAATGTAGCGAAGGCTTTGTCATTTGTGTTCATTGAGTTCTTTTATTTACGTACTATGAAATAGATTCCTCATTTTTGGAGCGCCTTTAAGATTGTTGCAGCTTTTTCCTACGTTTGGCATGAACAAACACTTTGACTATGTATTAGGAACACAATACTGAGCAGGATCAAAGTATATGTCGTTTTCAGGGCATCTTGATGACAACTAGCGATTTGTCTGGATCTTGCAAGCCTTTTGGGGTATCCAAAGCTATCACCGAGTCTGTCTATGAGGAGTTTTATAATCAGGTTACCTATTATAATTTTATCCCATATCTATTATGTATAAATATTGTTGACCTTTTATGAATCATCTATCTTTGAATTATCACCTAGCCTTCGAAACTTATCGTACTTTATTACATCGATATCATATTTACCAACATAATATAAATTACTACGCAAACCCTTGAGCCTTATGTGCAGGACCCTTCACATGGCTCAAGAGGTTGATACCCAGCATATAATTACCAGGGCGACAAAGAGCGCGCGATGGGCTACACTCCTCTAAGCATGATGGATCGCCGCCGCGCCATCAACCAACCAGCAGAACAGATTCAATTCCTGTCTGTGGTGGTGCTTCCATGCTTGTTACTGCTACAGAACGTATTCCCCAACACCACGCCGCTTACTGACAATTGCAGGTGCGTTATGAAATTATAGCAACAGAATTTTGATTCATTCAAGTCTTTAAAAGTCCTGAATGTAGGAGGTGTCAACAGAAGCCCTTATACCATCTAAAATTTCCAATGCATAATGTAGTCCCTCTAAGAATTATTTTAGGAGGGTTAGCATAACAGAACTTCCTTTGCTAGTGTCATTAGCACACTTCATTGACATCGCTGAAAAATTAATGTTATCGAGGCGGTTTGCCTCTCTGATATTCGCTGTAAAACGCGCGAGTCTTGACTGGGCGAAATGTAATTTGTTAGAGGGGGTCAGCGGAGGGCGTTATGTAAGTATAAGTAAATGCAATAGTGTTAAATGTTGGTTCTAGTAAAATAATTAACAGTAGAAAATTAATCAATGATATTCCAAAAGACACTAACATTTAAATTACAAAAAAAATTGTGCCATAGGTACTGGCACCAAATAGGCTAAAGCATTTATTTTCAACTTTAGAAAGACACAAGAGGCGTGGCATGAAGAGATTGAGATCAGAGGTCAGAAGCTGTGGAGGCAAGACGACTCTATACCGACAGTGGGCAGGCATCGGTACCTCTTGAAGACCAAGTTTGACAGCGATAGTTAGAATTTATTATATTGCTCTTAATCATGGATGATTATATTATGTACGTTAACAATAAAGGATTTTTTCTAAACGTCTCTTTTCTACTTTGACATTATTACTACTTATTTACCCCAATATTTATGAAAGTTGCTTGCAGCTGTATATTTTTTCAGATTTAACTCTGTCTGTGATAAAAAAATACGTTCAGCAACGTAATAAGTGAGCTAATGAATAAAAAACGGTGTTGACATGATAGCAAATTTATTTATCCTATTATGATCGACATAATAAACGTAGCCCCTAGTTAACAGTCGTTAACTTCATATCCACACGTTAATTTTATGTAACTAAACAGTCATATTACGTCTACTTATGAAAACATTTTACACGGCTAGTGAAACAAAATTGATACAATTTGTGTGAGGTCAGTATTACATTTAAAAACTATAATTGCATAAATACATTTACTAAATATATTAACAAAATACAGCAGGGTCACATTGAATTGGCCTGTTTGACAGGTAGCTGACAGGTCCATGACAACTCTCCTATCAATTTCATTGACAAAATGTAATACCGACCCTAGATACATGGACAGATAAACAACTTACGGACAGTTTCGTAAATTGATATTGCAAAACTCCCGTTTACTTCGAATTTAATGCGAAGGAAACACATGTTTATTCTCTAAGAACTAATTATTATTATCTATAATAATTCAGATTATTTTCTTTCAACACTTACAATACATTAAACACTTTGGCGCTCTCCAAACATCAGATTTTCCAGTTACAAATAGCTTTTATAAAAAGAATCTAATTATGAAAATGACAAAAATATTTCATTCTTCTGAACTGACGGGAGGATCAAAGTGTACAATGTTATTGCCGCTAATATTCTTTAATATAAGACATATGTTATGCTATACTATAATTAACTAAACACGAATTTTACCTGTTTCAATGCGAGTAGATATGTCATGAATATTTTGAAAGAGCATAGCATAACATCACGTCAACATTACACCCAATGAGTACATTCACAATAAATACAAATTACTTAGTACAAATAAAAAATGAAATGAACATAAAAATAGTGAGATTAAAAATACAATTTCCATAAAAGATACAACTGGCAATCCACGTGAAATACATCGATAGCTAATGAAATAATATTTTATATATCAACAATTTCGATAATATTGCTTAATTTAAACTATAACACTATAAAATATTTTATATCACGTGACATTTACATATTTCGCGGCAATGGCCAATTTGAGTAAGGCTGATTGTTCTGTTGAATACTTTTTTGCTTTTCAAATTAAGCTATCCATGTCTTTCCTGCTTTTAAACTTTTTTTAAATATATAATCTGTGGAATGCTGTGCTGGATATTTCTGTTTCGTGTTTTAGTGTTAAATCTCAGAATATTATTGCGTATTGTGTACCCTAAATGAAAAGGCAATATTATCAATGATATACAAGTACTCCACAATAGCAATAACGTTCGGGGAGGTGCTTTAAAACAACCCTCGCTTCGTGAACTGGACAGTAGATTTGATAGTTTTTGCTCTACACCAATACTTCACACAGTGAATCTGATATGAGCGACAAAAAGTTGCAGTTACATTAAATATCCAAATGCTATCTATTGATGTTTTTGGATTCCCCACAGCAATTAAATAACTCTTTATTTGTGGCTAACAAGATTTTATTTCGTACAATTCATCCACATTACTTCCCTATTGTCTTAATTCAGTTTTTATTAATTTAGTAAATTCATTGTAGGACATTTTACTATAACATCAATACTGAATTGTACATACCTGCCTAGCATAATGTCACCAAACAAGAGTAAATAACTACAAAATTGACCAACTACCCTCGTGCAAAGCCAAAAACTATTATCACTTGCCAGTTCACGGTGGTGTTTTAAAGTAAAGCTCTGGTTCATTATGTGTTCCGTATCTTGCCGGGGACGTAGCTCTTGTCGATGGTGGGTTCCTGTAGGAACATGTGGAGACACCGCTCGTTCTGCGCTAGGGGGTGGCCGGCTATCTTGTTTATGAACACTTCTAGACCTGAAAGGGATGGTTTTATTAGAATTGAGTTATGGAGGAAGTGGGAGGCATTTATCAAGTAGTGGGACTATGAAGTTTATCTAAAGATAATATTTAATACATACATACATAAATTCACGCCTTTATCCCAGAAGGGGTAGCCACCAGGAAACCCACATTTCGCCTTGTATGTTCCGTTCCACGATGTGATAGGGGGCGAGCCTATCGCCATATCGAACACAAATTCTGGGTCCGGGCTGATAATGAATAGAAAAATCCATCATCACTTTGCCCGGCCCGGGATTCGAACCCGAGACTTCCCGAGACGAACCCGATACCAAAATATGTGAAGCACTATACACACTGATTTACACTAAAATTTGTGGGTGTGAATGTAGCAGATTTAACAGCAGGTTCTCGGTGGTCTATCCAGGCGTAGTTTTATGCTAAAGCCTGATTAAATATTTTTCTAATTTTATTCCCTTTTTTAGCCACCAACAACACAAATTACATACATACATACATAATCTCACGCCTTTATCCCCGAAGGGGTAGGCAGAGGCGCCACCAGGACACCCACATTTCGCCTTGTATATTCCCTCCCACGATGTGATAGGGGGCGAGCCTATCGCCATATCGGGCACAAATTCCTGACTCCGGGCTGATAATGAATAGAAAAATCCAATATCACTTTGCCCGACCCGGGACTCGAACCCGAGACCTCAGCTTTGTAACCGTACCTTAATACAACTACGCCACCGAGGCAGTCACAAACACAAACACAAATTACCATTGCTACTATACATAACTACACACTTCTGAAGTAAAGGACAAGGTGTCAACCATGCTTATTTTCTCACGTACTAATCACTCGTGCGAAATGCACTAACTGCCGCGACCAAACCTTCGCTATTAGCATAACCAGTCGGCATTGGAGCGTAAAATGACACACTTATACAATAATTGTAGATTCTCAATTAATACATAATAACTTACAAGTTATAATGATAAAAGTTGAAATAAAGATGAATTTAAAAAATATTTAAATACGTTTGAGCCTTAAGCTTACTCTGGAAAAGCTATAATAATAGTATTTTTTGTACAGTGAAATAATTAACCAAACAGCATGGGTCTGTTTCGATATCGACGATATTGTCCCATATCCCGACGACTTATCAATATTGCCCCAATTTTTGATAAAACTTGACGATCGGTCAATTAATTCCGAATGGCTGAATGAGAAAACAAATATTCGAGTATGAAAAACTTTCTGCGCCATTTACTTTAAAAGTTACGACATGGAGATTTTTTCTTATAACTTGGAGAACGAACACCGAAGACTAGGTCAGTCTGTCCTGATATTTGTTTCCAAAAGTGGATACTATGTTTATTTACCTTTTCTACGGTCTTCGATGAATTCCTCTTCGAATATGCCGTCATCTCCACGGAAAGGTAACTGTCTCTTTAGAGCTTTCCCTGGCAAAGGTGGAACTACGATCTGAAAACCAGAAATTAAGATTATATCTATTAATTTATTAATAACGAAATAGAATACATTTCACAAAAAAATTGATATTTTTTAAGTGTTTGTTACAGTTTCATCTACATTATGACACAGATTAAAAACATATGATTAAAAATACTGTCTTAATGAAGAATTTAGAGATGAAATATGTAGATTGTAGCCTATTATCATCTTCATCATTATTATCAATGACTACTAGTAATTAGAAAAACTATGTGACTAGGCAGTAAATGAAACTAGAACATAGCAATGACTTGCGTGCATGTGTTGATAACAATCAGTTTGATTCTGCTCATTTCATTACGACTTGCACCAAAAACTTTTTTAATTACCTTGTTTCATCTTTGCCAGACATTTATAAATTGTATTCTTTTTATGAGAAATTAAATTTGTATTATTTGATAACTTATTCTTTTAAATTTGGGTACACACCATAATAGGAAAGTTATGAAAGCAATAATCAAAATTCATGGGAATTTGCCACATTTATGTGTAATATTGTAGCAAATTTATTCATTTTGTTTTATTAATTTAAATTGTTCATTATTTTGAGATAATTCTGTATCATTTTTGTACAAATGTTAGATGAACTAGTTTTTGGAATCAAGTTTAAAATAGTTTTTTTTAAATATTCGAAACCATTTTCGAATGGACAATTTCTACACTAAACACTTTCACACTAAAGCCACTATTTTGCGTCAGTTTCTTTATTCAAATGTCTATACAATATTTTGTACAAATATGACGCTGAATAAAAAAAAAAAACCAAATAAATAATATTTCCAGTCAATACCCTCACATTATCCATGACATTGATTAAAATTCATATTAAAAACATAGCTAATAAAGATAACCGAACATAACAATCGAAAATATTAATGAATCATCCGAATGTATGTTGTTATTGACAGATAAGGCACATGTGTGCAATATTTTATGGCATTTTATCAACAAAGAACTATTTGTGTCACACAAAAATGTCTGTCTGCAGGAATTATTACTAAGCTGTATAATCTAAGTTTATTCTATCCTATATCTGACATGCACTTTGTATCAACTTTGTGTGTGAATATTTTTAAAATATAAACTATAGTAATAATATTAATATTTAGGAATAAATAGCCAAAACTTCTGTTTTAAGGAACAACATTTAAGGTTAAAACATTTTCAAAATTTTCAGCATTGTTAAAGCTAATTTAGAATTGATTTTTTTTTATATTTATCAATAAATATTGGGGTTTAAAATATTTATGAAAACTAACTAGCGAAACTTCATATGAATTCCATTTTTATCATATTAAATGGATAGATGTTACCAACTAATTCATCACAAAAGACCCAAAAGTCAAAACTTTTGTTATATTTTATGACAGGCAATTATGCAATATTTTTAAAAGAGCTGAGTTGCAGAGTGAAAACAAAAACCACTTTTTTATCTAAATATTTTTAAATAATATTTGAATATTGACAAAGCCGAACACCAGCTTAAGAGATAAAGTAAATCAAATGAAACCTAATTCAATCACTGTTAAAATAATGCATCTATGTTAAAAAGAAAAATGTTCTATCTAAATGTCAAAGGTGAAATGTGGCAAAAACATTACACATAAACAACATTATTCCTAGGTAAAATGTTATCCAATTAGGACATTGCTATTAAACAAACTGCAATAGTTTACAAACCTTGCTATCTCTTTCTAGTTCATTCCTGAGCCATTCGAAATCACTGTACCGCCTTCTCACACTGGACTCTTTCACTTTGAATACAGGCAGGTTGGTCTGAAAATAAGAAAAAGATATTCTAAAGACGTATATTACACTGCCCTCTCCTTCCATTTTCTTGTCTATCAGAAATTAATAGAATGATAATACAATAATTTGTTCATATTTGTTTTTTCTTTGATAGTGTCTTCAGCAATAAAGATTAACTATATGGTCTACATACAAGAAAAGCTAATCCATCGACAAAATTTTTACTTCATAAATAAGACACTATATTGGATCAGAAGGGATTATGGCTAATAATCCTCTACATAATTTGGGAATTAGATAGTAAATAAATGAGGTTTCTCAGCAGAGGTGATATTGTACATATCACATACAGGCCTCTTTGGGACTGAGTCAATATTAGACCTAACTCCTCAAAAGTGTTTCCAAATAGTGACACTACATAGAAATACATTTCAGATATTGTATTATCCTTACAAACAAACCTATACCTAATCAAAATCTAACACAGTATCTTTCAAGTATTATGCAAATATTTAATCTTACTTTGGTAATGAAATTCCAAGAAATAATAATTGTATGTTGTGTTAAACACAGAATTAAGCTTATGGATATATAATAACTGAAATATTTATTATTATTATTGATTTTTTTAATTCAAAATAATATTTATAAAGTTTTGAATGCTTGCATACAAATTATGAAGCTAGAATGATATGTTTAACAGCAGTATTTAAATGTTCATTCACATTGATTAATCTGCTGAAAGAAACACCTTCAGTGTATGTAATGTTTTATATATTTTTACTTATTATTGCTTTTATAATATATCTGTGGTTTCATTAATTTTATTACCTTCTTGAGCATATAAAACCTATAAATTGATTGGCATGTTTAACATAATTATCAGCAGTCTTGTAAGATGAGATCTTCCTGAATGACTAATAAGATATGAGTAATAACAGTTTTAAGTGTACATGTGCATTATTCGCCATTTATAGAAAGATGTAAAGAATCAGTAGTTGACACGGGGTGGAAGTGCGATAACGTAAAAAAAGTTGTATTTCTAGTGCCGTCACATGAATGACGCCCACTGGCCACTGCAGGAAAAAGTGATAACGCCACATTAAATAACTTTAGTACCTCGCACTGAATGCCACTTTTGCTTTGTTCAATAAACCACGAATACACAATAATTACAGTGTATTTACCTGGTGATCATGCCAATGTTTACAGGTAATTCGGCGCAAAGGTCAAGGAGCCAATCCCTCTTGACCGCCGTTAGAAACTCTACTCGGTGCGTCGCGTGCACAATAATCTAATTAATCGACAATGCACTACACTTACCCTCATGCGAACCTCGTAATCTGTGTAGCGTTTCTTTCCGACTCCCATAGTAGTCACTGGGTTGACAACGTCTATTTCCAAAAAATTCGCCGGAGCCGCGTACGCGTCATCCAGTGTCTGTTTTTTAACATTTAGGCGTCTGGTCGCGTCGGCTGTTGTATCCTCAGCCATCATAACGATGTATTTATTGTAACAATCACAAAAAATAATATGAGGACGGCCCAATAATCAAATGGGAAATGAAAAATGACAAGTTTAAGCACCGTTTGACATTTAAACGAAAATGGCGGCGTTTTTGTTACAAAATCTACCATACTTGAAATGTTTATAATACAAATTGTTCAAAAAAATATAAAATAATAAATTCAAATACTTTACATAAAGAAATAATACAATTCAATATATTTTCAATTAATTTTACATTTGATCAAGCTGTGTATTAATAATATTACTAACAATTTAAAACCTCTCACAATGGTAGAATTTGTTCATGGTATCACAGATTATTGTTTTTATTAAAAAATCCATGAACGAGGAATAACCAGACAGCCACGTACGTGACCTCATCGGTTAGTGATTCATCCTTCGTAACCGCAAAGGGAATTGGGTATAAGATTTTAAAAATCAATAAATTCTCAACTCAAAATATATATTTATTTGATTTGCATAGATTTGTACATATTTAAAGGAATTGGCTCATGGGATCTTCCTCGCGACGTCTCTTCATCCTGTAGGCCTCCATTTCCTCTTCGGTCGGCGCCTTTACTTCCACCATACTGTTGTATGAGCGCTTTCTCTCGTCAATGGACAGCAGATAATCCGCATGTTTCTGTTGCCTCTCTTCCAATTCCAATGCCTGCAAATATGATTGAGTACATTAATTTGATTTTTGAAAATTACCCCTAAAAATTCGGTGCTCCTATTTAAGAGTAAATTCAAATAGACATTTTTTTCCTTTTCATTCTTCCTTCAGACACAGAAAGTATGCTGTTCTATGTAACCTCTCAGGGGATTCTCACAACAACTCATAGAAAGTGGTATTTATCCAACTTTTGTGCCCTACCCATCTGAACTTATTAATCTGTTTGGATTAAAAAGATAGATCATTGGATAAATTATGAAGAAGATATTACAATACTTTAGGCCAAATATTTGTGAATATAGTCACAATTTTTTTACCTTCTTCAATTTGTCTTCCTCCTTCTTCATTGCCCTGAGTTCCTTCTTCTTCTTCTTCTTAGCCTTCTTTTTATTCTTCTTCTTCTTACTCGTCTTCTCCGTCTTAGACCTGATCTCCTCCTCTGACTCTGAAGAACTGCTCTCTGAACTTGATGATGATGATGAAGCGGATTTTTCGGTTTCTGTGCCAAAAGAATATTGAAATAATTCTAAATTTATATACCAGTGTTACATAATTGTGATGTAATATTAAGGTGAACCTTAAAAAACTTTAAAAATAGCAGAATTTATAACATGTTTTATGCAAAATATTGTACCAAAAAAATGAAATATAAAACAAAACAAATGGGCTATAATTGTTTGATAGGATAACAGGAAAAATATGTATACAAATTAAGTATAAAATATCACATACCAAAGTGCACCCAATAAAAACAAATATTACACAGACTTTATGAGTCATATTTTTTCCATAAAAATTAGGCCTCACCTTTTTCAACTTTCTCAACAGTTTCCTGATGGGCACTGGTTGATGGTTTCTCTTCGTGTACATCCAACACAACTGTCTTCCCAGCCTCTCCCACGCAGTATGACATCTAAGAAATCAAAATAAAACATGCATACATATCATCTTAATTAAATAACTACATTTGGATGTACTAAGGTAAGTTAATAAATTACCTTGCTAATTGTGTTGCTGTGTATTAAAAAATATACAAGATTTTTTTTTAAAGACAACATTATATTCTTATCAATGTATTAGGCAACAGTCATTGTCATTTAATACAAACATTTATTTTTTGATAAAGGAAGCTATAAAATTTTATTAAAAAATACCTTTATAAATGAGTGGCAGCATTTGTATCCCCACTGCCCCTCTCGCCAGTACGATCCCCACACCGACGTGTGGTTGTTTATCAACACATCCTCTTCATATTTACTCCTGAAATTATAAAGTTATTGTAATTATTTCGCATGACGTCTACTAATTTTAGTTACTAGACTAATGGCCAAGTTTTTGATCCCCCAGAGAATCACCAAGCTGTGATTGTCAGTGTAATTTATGTGCTTATTATAGTGGTTTATTAAAATCTTTCTCGAAATGTCTCCTATATTCCTAGTATTGTAATTAATTAATAGTCTAAATAAACTGTTCTATTGACAGATTCCAGCCATTATGTCTCTGTGATTTTTCAATATTATATTGTTTACACGCAAAATGAAAAAGAAAATCATGCTAGTTTTTTTTTCCCAGTATTATTATAATGTATACTTACTTAGCAAGTTGTTTCTCGGGGCCTTGTACGAGTGTTCCGTCCCTGTTGTACCGTGTGAACACTTCTGTTTGCGCCAGTAGCAACTCTTTGGGGGGTGCTTTCAAGTGTTCCTCACCGCCATACTTCTCCAGGACTGATTGTTTCATCTAAAACATATATGGATGATATATACATCAAAATACTTTAGAAAAATCATTTATAAGATAAAAAATATTTTTTCTTAATTAATAATATGCATTTCAAATCAGCAGGATAAGGCTGCATGTAAATAAATTGTTTGTTAATCATCAGAAGGCAGATAATGATCTAAAATTATTCCTACTATCTATTCAAGTAAAAATCCTTTATTCATACTAAAAGTATTTAAAAAAAATTGGGAATGTACATAACATGGAGAAAACAGCAATATTAATTGATTAAATTTACATTGATTTTTTAAACTTTAAATTTCCTATAAGATTGCAGTTTTTATAGAAAATTTATCTCATCACACACACTTCATTAAATAGAATAAGGAATAAGAAAACAATATGCTAGTATAATTACAACTAGAGTGAATAGGTAACATGTAACAACATCGACCATATTGTGATTTTCCATCAGGTGAGATTATGGTCAAACACCTAAACTGGAAACGTAAAAAAAAAGGCCCACCTCCGTCTTATACCGGTCAGTGTCCTTCCGGTAGTGTTTCTGCAGCATCTGCAGCTTGGTCGGCTCGGCCAGCAGGTGCACGTCGAGGCCGCGGCGCTGCGCGTCCCACGCGAACGCCTGCGCCGTCGCGTGCGACCGACTCTCGCCAGTCCAACGCACCCAGTTCTCACCAGCGTACTCCGACCTAGAATCAAAATTCATTTTAGCACTATTTTTAAAGAAAGCGTTGAGAAAGTTATTTTGAAATGGTCCAAACTACAGTTTCTGGGGCTCCAGATGTCACATTGTCATACATAATGTGGCTTGAAGAACAACATTCTGCTAACTAATATATGGAGGGATCAAAGACAGAGAGACAACCCACTGGCCCACATGAACAAAATTGACATAATGCAATAAAAGACAGATAGACAAACTGATGACGGATAGAGCAGTATGATAGACAAGAAGCTATGTTTATACTAGGTTCGTCAACCTCACTGGCATACATGGGCAAAATTGGCAAAATGTGCCCAATTGGTTAAAAAATTATGAATGACTATGTTTCAAAATAAACTTTGTAAACTATGAATTTTAATAATAGTGTTGGTGGCTAAAAAAATCTTAAATTAATCATAAAACAGTGTGTTAGTAATTAGCAAGTGATTTAAAGGAGAATTAACGAACTTACTCATTAGCATTTGGATTGGGATTGTCCCTCATGGAGCGAGTCTTGGGGTCATAGTACGCCGAGTTGGGATCCAAGTTGCGCAAGTATTTCGCTGTGTCTTCTCTGATACGCAGGTTCCGTACTGTAATACGTTGTTTGGAGTCCACCTATTATAATACAAACATAAAGAAGTTTTTTATCTATTCTAGGTAAGATTTCTGGACATTTAATAGGTAGTTAATTTGTAAGGACAAATATATTGTATATTTTCCAAATAAACTTAAAGATATATGTCGCTTCAAAAACTACTTGTCCCTCATTTTTTATATATAATGGTATTATTCAATATCAAACATTCCTGAATTTCTTGGTACAAAACTTAGAAACATAATATGGCTTTAATAAATAACTAGTCACAAATTTCTAGAAGGTTTAAAATCTCACCTTTGTTCCCGGCATGTCAACTTCATCCACATATTTATCTTCATCCTCTTCTTCTTTTTCATCATCCTCAGTGGCTGTAGGATCTAGAAAATAACATAATCGTTGTGTGATAAAAGCCTTATCTATTGATTTCTGACATATTATAGGGGTTACCTATTTTACAACTCAGTAGGCAGGTTGCTAAGCATACAATGCATCTTTGCACGCAAATTATACTTCTACTTAACATTAAATTGTTATTTTGCTGTCATTTATTAGTTTTTTTAAGAACACACATGAACAAAAACATAATGTAAGGAATTATAAATATTATAAGGTGTGTCTCACCTTGTTCCAACTTCTGTGCTCTTAACTCCCTCTTGGCATCCTCAACTTTTTGGTACTCCTCAATGATAGCCTTGTGTTGTGCTGGATCGTAGCCATTCCAACGGTCTCTCTTTCCATCATAACTGAGATTCAGGTCTGGCTGACTGAATTCATCGGCTGCTATGCCAGCATTTGTGAATTTTGCACCAATCTGTTAAAATAAACAGGCATTATCATTATTTGTGTTTGTAGTTTCTATGCTTTAAAAGAAATACTCTCGTGAATACACTGATTAATAAAATAATTGATTGTATAATATTTTAATTTTATAAATAAATGAATTGAAATAATTTTTTTTTACAGATTATATAGCAATTTGGTTTAATTTTTACATTTTTTAATTGTGATAAAATCCGTAAAACATAGTTTTTGTTCAATGTTTAACAATCGCGTAAATCTAAGAAACCATTTATACATTAATGTTATTTGTCACTGTAATGTATTTCTAATAGAAAAAAGTATGGATTTGTATATGTATACAAGTTAAAAAAGTAACTAATATAAGTAAGATTTGTATAAAATATATTTTTACCTTTCTTGGTCTCTCCAAACAGTCCTTCTTCTTATGTGTGAGTGCTCCACAATTTTCACAAGCACCTTTCCTGTATTTTGTTGCTAATTTTGTCTAGAAAAAAAAAACAGTACACAAATATTACAGCAAAGCATGTTCTGAAGTGTGAACATGTTAATCAACCAAATGTATAGAATTTACACTAGTAATTTAGCACTATAGTATTAACTGAAATAGTTTGTTTATGTACTAAAAATAATGTCAGTATCTCAATATCTATTCTATTCTGAAATAAGTATGAATACTTACACTATCAACACCCTTGTTGTAATATTTGTCAAGTTTGGTGAACTGAGCCTCTCTGTCTTCCTGGGGCCGCTGGTGCTTTAATGTTGGTCCTGCTGTGCCATAGTACCACGGCGCTGTCGCTATGTACTGTGGTATGTGGGGGTTTATGTCCTTGCCTGGAAATTTAACAAATATTATGTAAACATATCTATTTTCCTGATTATAAATATAATAATTTATTAAAGTTTAGTTTCACTTCTAAATCACTACAACAATAGGCAAGAAGTGTAAATTAGAAACTCAAGAATACCAAATTACAAAAACAGCAACATAACCACACTGCGACTTTTCCCTTTGGGTAGTTTAGTAAAGTTCCATGAGAAAAATTATAAATATTACACGAATTAGCATCTAAATACCTGTTTCATCGACAGCAGCAGGCGCTGTGCCCGCTTTCCTAGCTTCCTCAAGCTCTTTAGCTTTCCTCCAGTCTTCACGGGACTTTTTCTTTGGTTCATCCTCCTCTTCACCTACCTCGTCCTTATTGCGCAATATCTGTGAGACGGCCGTCTTGACGGTCGTCGTCATAATTGCTCTCCCACAACGTGCTTAATACTTACAAAAATAGAGAAATCTTTCGTAAATAAACAAGAAAATTAATACGACTCGCAATTAAATGTCACTTGACATGTCAAGAGTGGTCAAGAGTGATGTTGTGTGCGATTTTACATATGTGGTAAAAAAAATCGACTAAAATGAGATTAATTTCCATTTTAAGTGTAAATTGAGATTTGATTTTTATTTCGTTTAAATTAATTTTGGTTAAACCACAGGTTACTTAGCACTAGATTTAACCTACGATGCAATAATAAGTATATATTAGTGCATTTGTTACTACACTTCATAACATTCTGCAAGCAACCAAAGAGAATATAAAACACTATTATACGTTACAATCAACAAATATTTTTTACATAAATCGTTCTGAAACTCATAATTGGGTATTTGACTATTGTGGCAATAAATTATAAAATGTGTTGCATATGATAGCTTTTTGGTAAACAATAATTATAGGTATTTTTATTTACATTTATCTAAATTATAAATATTTGAATAATCTAAAATAAGTTTGCCATTTTTTATCTGTTGATTAAATGTAACAAAACCAATGATTAAAGAATAAAGAGGATGACGCACAAAAGCAGTACTATATATCAAGTTATAGTTATGTTAGGAGTATCGACGCGGAATTGTACATTTATGTATCTGTCTCACTTACACAAAGGTAACTTGTCACTTAATGAAAGAGACAAATAATAACTGCTCAGTTTCGAATATGGCAATATTTTGTTCACTAACCACACTGAGACCGCCCATAGCCCAAAATGACGCCATTTTTGTTTCCTGCATGAAATGTCAAACTGTGGCGTTATCTGTCAATCGAAGTAACCAAATCTGCATATTCAAAGAATTTCGAATTATTCATTGTTAATCTCGTTTGTTAAGTTTGCTTATTAGTTTCATTGTTAAGTTTTTAAAATGCCTCAGTGTTGTGTTAAAGGATGCAAGTCGAGTTCAAGCAAAAAGGACCCCAATAATTCTTTTCATAGGTTAGTAACTGTTTTTTACGAAATAATAACAAATATGTGTCTAAATTTACATTTTGAGATTGTTTTTATCACTTATAATTGTATATGGATTTTGTTGATTAAGTTTTAGAGTCTTCTAGGCGTTATTTATACAAGTAGTATGAATAACAACCGTATTGTTTGTTTACACACAAGTTTAGAGATGAGTGGATTCGATACGAAATTATTCATATCGATATTATCATTATTAAATGTTTTGAGGTTTATTTAAAAAAAAAAAATAATCGATAAGTGCCATTAATTTTTATATATTAGATATATTCAGAACAACAAACAAAGTGAAATTAAAAATATTTATTAGATTACCTATATATTATAATATTTTTTAGACCGAACCCGCGGCCTCTCGTTTTACGGAAGCTGTCTTATACACGCAAACGAATTCGCAAGCAAATTCTAGATATTAATAAAGTTGTATTTTATCTCACGTGTGTATTATTTGACACAAATCAAATCCAATCATCAGGTAAAACTTACCCAAGAAATAAATCATAGCATGAAAAAAATGACAAAACATCGACCTATTTTTATTGGATTTAATTTTTAATGACTTTACTGTCAAATCCTAAAGTCCCCTCTTTATACTCAATTAACGTGTAAAGCGAAAATTATGTAAATTCAAAGATTTTCAGTCGTATCTATGCCACTGTTGATGCATCGATGTCGATAGAAAATTCGGTACTAGCGTATCACTATTTTTAGGGGCGGAGCCGCCGCCATGTTTGTATACCAAAGTGACCCGTGTCACGTGACCTTATGCTCTATCCTCTTTATTCTATAATCATTGAACAAAACACGACAAGCTGTCATTGTGCAGCGTGTGATGTCACGATTTTCAATTTTCATTCATCTCTGCCCAAGGAACTTATACTCTAACTGGAATGCTCACGACACAATAATACACATTGTAAATTATACTTTATTTCAAGAGTAATAAGTTTTATATTTGCGTGAATATTTCCAGAAGGAAAAACGTGCCGGGCCGAGGGTGGATGTCTCTTTCTAACAGATTGTCACTAGTAAAAAAAGGAACAAATAGTAGTTTTTACATTCTTTAGGATAGGCTTGTAATAAACACCTTCTTGAGCCTTAATATCCAAATAAGCATAAACATAATTTATAACATTAACTCTGAATTAATAGCATACTTATTCCATTTTTTTTTAAATATTTTGTAAATAAAAATATTTTATTTGCGAAATGGAAGAATTAAGTAATATTGTTTGTATAACACATGGCAACACTTAGCTGTCTATGTCAACGAGCAATGGCCGATGCGATAAAACCTGTGGATAAAACCATATATTGGAGTAAGGTGACAATAATTGTGTTATAACTTGGGACCGGATTATATGCATTTTCTCTCGACTGTTGGGTATATTTATTTATTTATTCATAGACAGTTTTAAAATCTATTTTAGTTGTCGAATGTTATGTCCCTTTCGAACGACTTTTCAATTCAGTTTGAGCGAAGAAGACAAAACATTCGATGCCTAAAATAATTTTTAAAACTGTCTATGAATAAGGCCGTTAGAAGAAAGTTTAATAAGTTGTTTTTTTTTTTATTTTATAACATAACAATGAGGTGATAAAAAGTATTTATATTTCATAATCAGTATGAAAAAAGGCTGTTTATCTGTATGTAATTTAAAATTACAACTATGTTTGAGATGAAAGTTTCTTTAGTTATTTTTTTGTTACTTTATAACAGAATTTATTGTAATAAAAAGTCATAATAGTTCATAATTAGTTAATGAAAACAAGACTGGTACTTTTAAAACAGAATTTATTGTATGCATAAACGCAGACAAAGTCGCAGACAGATGCTATTGTGTAATATTACAAATAAATTAATCAGAAATGTTTAAATGGTTTTTATTTTATTCAAACTTCCACTATGAAAAGTGACTTCTGGAAGTGGAAGAGCAAGGTTGTCAGTAATGACTCAGCATGTATGAGCAGGCTTATCCCTAGTACCCTTGTCTCACAGGAAATCGACGAGAAATGACAGACTTGCTGTCTTGTTTTGTTCGGTGAGTGAGATTGCCGGATACCCCGTATCCCTTTTCTCTCCCCATTCTTTCTCATACCCGCTCCGCTCTCGATTTGATGGTCCTGCAACACATCTACAATCAAAGCGTTATGGAAGTTCATGGGCGGCAGGATCACTTACGAACAGGTGACATGTTTGCTCGTTTGCCTGGACCTATTAATTAAAAAAAAACTTCTCCTATAATCCGGCCGCTCAGAGAATGCGTTCCTGACACATGTCAGTTGATCATGAGTAGTGATGGGAAATAATTATCATTTTGCTAAACTTTTGAATTATTCCCAGTAAAAGTAGCAAGTTAGAATAATTGGATACTTGACTATTTTCTCACTAAAAACTCACAAACTTCTTTCAGATCATTATAATATTTACAATTTATATAAATGTAAATAAAAAAAATATAAGTTAATATTAAATGTTCTTATTTAAAATATTTTAATAAAAACGTAAACTTCAATGCCAAATTTAAATAAAATTCACAAATGTGAAAGATATTATATTGCTGCCAGGTGAAATAAAGTTAGATCCGTTTAATTATTAAGTTATACATTATTAAAAACACAAATGTATTATTTTATATTATAACGGAAAATAACGTTATAATAACGTTATAATAATCTGCTATTTTTTGGCCACATCACTCCAGAAATGAACAGTTGACATAACCTTGTAACGGCGTGGTATGAACTTATAAATATAATATTTTTATTTTTATTAGCCGTCAAATTTAGTCCAAAGTGATAAAATTTAACCTAAATTTACATATTATTTAATTTTTTATGATGTTTTATTTCGTAAGTAGGGTAAATAAATAAAATTGTTCGATAATGTATTTACATTTGCTGTCGTTGCATTTGCAACGACACTTCAAAGTTACGTCGTCCGTTCGATGACAACCTTTCAGGAACGCATTCTCTGAGCGGCCGGATTATAACTACAAGAGCACTACAGAGAACTTCTATTGTGTATGTCCATGTTCCTTCATCTATGAGTGGGTGTAAATTAAGATTGTTAATACGCATCCACTCAGTGGCCTAAGTTAGGAGCGGGTTTTGAGAGCAAAATTTAAAAAAAGGTAGTAAAAATAATGCTGTCGTCTCAAGCGTAGGGTCGAATTCAGGATCTCTGACTTGACAATCCATCAGTCTTCCCATTCATTTAGTTTAAACATGTAAATTGTTAATATACTTATATTTTTTAAACCTATTATGGAAATGTCCTATTGTATACATTTGTATGGTCACACTAGTAGAAAGGGACACGGCTACCTTGTTGAATCTTGAACTCTTCGGAACGCTTTTGAAGTGCTCGTGAGCATTCCAGTTAGAGTATAAGTTCCTTGTCTCTGCCACTAAGATCATTCACCATTTATAAAGCGTGACGTAACTTTTTCAAAGTCACGTGACCTACCGTTTTGGTGACATATATGATGATAAAATTGAAAAATATGTTTATTCGTTATAAACAACACTTTAAAAATAAATTAATAGTTTGAAGAGGTATAGAGTGATTATATCTAGACTTTAAAACACTTTTCAGAAATTAGTCAAATAGCCAATTACTCGTTCATTCGGAAACCGAGGTCAAAACAAATTGAGCGGGATCTTTGAAACCATAGATGTAGTTGTTTTATACTACAACATGTTTCAAGCAATCTTTGATTATTACTCTTGTTTAATGGTCTGTGATTATCACTGTGTTAATGTGCGTGGTAATTTTACGTCAGTCTGTGGTGGTTATTAACCATCACCTATCAGTGTGCCTATCAGTCCTGGGTAAAGATTTGTCCTGGGATTCGAATCCGCAATCACCATTTCGGCAGCCGTGTTTGCCGTTCATACATACCATACTCTTGAGGCCACCTCACTATTCACTCATCACTCAAATACGCAATAGAAAAATCTAAACTTTACGATTTGCATTGATTATCCTAAGGTGTGTAGATAACATAAATAAGAAGACAGAGGTGTTTCTAAGAAAATGAATAATAAACCATGCACGAAATAAAATGTTTAATATTGATATAATTTTTATTACACTGGTCATATAATTAAATGTTTAAAAGAGTTACAGTAGTTATTTACAACTTGCGACGAGCTCTGGCGCGGTGGTATGATGGTCTTGGTACACGGATCCTTTCGTTGCTGTCTCCCGTCTGTGATAGAGACTCTTCCAATGGCTCCGCACGCGGTGTAAATAGTTTTCGACGACTTCTTGTAACACTAGGAATTTCAAATAGAAAATCTTTGATTCGTTCGTTCATTCAATCATCCATTCTTTTTATTTCGTTTACATCTCAAGTGAAAAAATGGTATCCAGGTTTAAGTCTAATCGACAATATAATATAACAAGAACCACAAAATAGAGATCTTAATTTGTTAAGTTTTAGTAGATATATAGCGGTTGTTAAATTAAAGCATCGAGACTATGTATTGTGCATGGATTCTCTTTCAGTATTCTCTTATAGTCTACGGCGATAGCAAAAAATATATAATAGAATGGCACATATTTTGCATTTAGCATTAGCATGCCGTTTTAGATCTACTTTGAAATTGGACATTTAATTTTCATCTTTCATGCTATTTTAAAATTTGAAAATTCGTATTAAAATGTAAAAGGGTAAATGTAGGAAATAAGACATGCTATTGTAAGTGCTATAGCTGATATTTTAATTACTTAGTTTACAAAGAGATATGCGTCTACAGTTACCTTTTGGAGGGACAACTCTGAATCCCCAATAATGGTGGAACATTTTCATACTCAGCACATTTTTCTGGTGATGGTATATCCTTCACTTCTTTTTTCGTCGCTGGCATGCCCATTGTCACGTCAGAAAACTCCTTTTGTAAATTCACAATGTCTTTAAATTTAACTTCTTCTTGGTCGTCATCAACGTTGTTCTTACGCCTCCTCAACCGCAAGCTTCGTTTAGTTTTCAATTTGCTTTCACATTTCTCTTGGCTTTCTGCTAATATCTCTTCACCCTGATCATTACAGGACTTATTTTTAGATTGCGACTTATTACGTAAATTATATTTAACATCTTCAACTTCTAACTGCATTTGTTTTGATTCTTCTTTCGCTCCAGTTTGTTCCTTATCTTCGTCCTTATTTTCAACCGTGCTTACTTCTTGCGAAACTAACAGTTCAAATTCTGTAGCCCTGGATGCCGTGATATCCTTGTATATATTTTCAAACTCTTCAATGGTGTTATTAACATTTGCTGTTTCAGCTGGAGCGGTTTCGATTTTAATGGGTGGAACATCCTGTGTCTTCCTACTTTCGATAGCTGGAATATCTATTGAAGAAAATGCTTCTAATTTGATTTCTCTTTTTATATCAACTTGATCCTCTTCTACAAGCTTTAGTTTCTCTACAGATTTCATTACATTCTCATAAGCATTTTTGACATCTTTTGGTTTACTATATGGAGAATCAAAGCCTTCAAATATATCCACAGAATCATGTTTCTTTATAATCTTAGTTTTCTGTACCGAAGACATAAACTCTGGTTTAGTCAAACTTTCGCCAAGCAATTTTTTGATTGTGCTTGGTTCAAAGTCATTACCAACATGTTCCTTCACTATTGATGGTGAACGATCGTCAATATTTTTCGAAATAAGTTCATTTATCTTTTTATTGGCAGGTACATTTACATTAACGTCAATATTATCAAAGTATATGCGCTTTTCTTTGTTCATTTTTATGTCGGTAAATGCTGGTGATATATCTTTGACTTTGTTTTCAAAAACTTGTTTTGCTTTATCAACTTTTGTTTGGACTTTGTTATGAGTATATTCGTCACGGGTATCTTCGAAATAAGTCCTCTTTTCTTTTAAATATCTCAGTTCACCAAACTCTCCCGCGTCTTGTTTAGTTTCATCACATGCATTGGCAGCCATTTCAAGTAATTCGAATTGGCGAAGTGAACTGTCGCTCCCTTGAGATTGCAATGATTTTATGATTCGACTAACTAGTGTCTCTGGAGGTTTCTTTCCAGATTTTTGTTCATCTTGACTTAATTTAGCAGTACCTATTTTATTTGTGACTGCATTGTTAAAATCCTTTCCCACTTCAAGTGTATCCTGAGGTTTTTTGTTACTACAATCTGTAACGAAGTAGGTGCCTCTAAGTAAGCTAGGCTTTTTAAATTCGTCTTTAGTTGCATTGTCTACTTTATCATTGGCATCCGGCCTAATATCATCTTTTACAAAATATGTCCCTCGAATATCAGGTTTATTAATTTTTAACGCAACATGCTCATTGTTAACTTCATTAAACTCTGCCATCGGTTCTGTATCACATTTATCACTTTCTAATTCTACAGTTTTATTTTTAACTTCTTCGGCATTTAATGTGTCATTACCATCAAGCAAAGATTTCTCATTTACTAAGCTGTTTAACGAATCGTCATCTTTTTTACTTATAACGCTATCATCATCGCCAGCGGCGTAAGCAGAGTCTTTAGTTGTATCATTAAGAGGTTCATCTTTCAATGTGTTACTGGATTTATTATAATCGTCTTCTTGGTCCATATATTCAATGGCATTTTGTTTTACATCATCTCTTTGTAAAATTTGCGATTTGTTCATGTTTTCCTTTTTGAACACTGGCTCTAAGCTTTCATTGAATATATCATTCTCTTCTTCGCTCTCGTGTTCGCTGTCTGTAAGCGACATTACTTCTTCTTGATGTGGGGCACCATTTTCTTGGAATGCTTTTTCTGCAACAATTTTTTATATGTTATATTTACTTATTATTTGTTTTAATCGTCTATCTATTAAAACCTGATTGTTTTGACCAGATTTTTTCATTAATTTGTTTTACTTACCATCTCTTTCTTCTATACAGTCCCGCAAATGCTGTACTTCTTTTTCTGCACGGGCTCTAGCCAGATGTTCCGCTGTTAACTTTTCCTAGTGAAGAAACAAATATTGTATTTCACATAACGACTTTATATATTCTAGTGAATTTGTTAACATACATAGTTTGAAAACCATGATATTTGAAAACTTACTTCTAATACTGCAATTTCCGTCATTAGTTCTGCCACCTGTCAAGAGAGTAAAAAATATATTTAGTGCAAAGATAAATTTGCATTTTTGATTAAGGAAATTATTTTATAACGTCAGTCGAAACATGGAACGAAATATTTGAGAATTAATTGGAAGACTATATAACAATTTATTCATTATTGTTTACATTTACGAAAACCTGGTACATAAGAAAACATGGGAATGTATAATAGTGTACCTTTGCCTGCAAGTACCGCGACGGGGTTCCAGCGTCTGTCTTCGGCGCCGCACTCTTCGCCAATCTGCTCTCGTACTCTTCAACCATGTCGTCCATCTACAATAGAAAATAATATTTATATTCACTTCGTAAACCCGACAAACTACAACACTCGCCCCTTATATGTTTACTGGTCTTTCTGTTGAGAATAATATAAAATTTAGACAGATTTTGAAGCGATGTCATACTTGGAACCATTCATGCTACTTGTAAATGTAATAAAATAGAGCATTGAAAACTAAACAATGAATAACTACTACCAAAAGTCGTTTCATAAAGGAAATTAACAACTAAAAGTATATTTACGACCAAATACTCAAACACCGCATAAATATTATATTTCACTTAACTACGCAAGTACCGCTGAAATGTACTGGTTAAGTGGGACGTGGTTAGTTAAGTGCAACTTAATATTTAAATGGCGTTTGGGTATTCGGGCGTTAGTCACTTACCTCTGCTCTCAGTGCTTGTAATTGTGCCTCGTAGTACTGCCTAGTGAGATCCTTCGCCTCTTCAACTAGTTCTCGCATCGTATCAGCCGCTTCTTGTTGCCGGGCTTCCATTGAGGCCATTAGTTCTTTATTACGGGACTGAGCTCTGCAACAATCACAAAATTATAATTTTTTTTTTTTCATATATATATTAGAAAGTTGTCTGGAGTAATTTGGCAGAAAGGTGAAGTTGAAGATATCGCTGACCAGCAAATTATGACAAAATTTACATGATATTCTACACATTGCAAGCCATTTAATTGATGCTAATGTAAATTATATAAACTTACTGCACTAGTTCAAAGTGAAGTCTCTCGTTTTCAGAACGGAGTCTCATCACTTCGGCACTGGTCTCCATTGTAGTGTCTTGCGTACTGCTTTCGAGTGTTGTTGTCAACATTGTATTGTTTATTTCTGTGAATGAATATACATTTTTGTATAATATTGTGTACAAAGGATGTACTCAAAAGGTTGCTGGGACAAATCCGGCTCGAAGGATCAGAAAAAGTATTATTAATTAAGCAAAATATGCTCACGAATATCCTGAGCCACAGCTGCCAATGTAAGCACATGTTTTGTTTCGTGCGCGTACTCCGGCGAAGGGTTGAGAGTGACCACCATGCTTACTGCTTCTCCGCGAGCGCCCGACAGACCGGAACCAAGCAGCCGAGTCAGCTTCGACTCTCTGAAATAAAGTTTATGTTGAGGATATAAAATGTAACTAGCATATTGCTCCGGCAAACAAGCAAACAGGTGACCTGATTTCGGGAACATGACTTCCAAGGATGTTGGCGTATGTTTTTAGGGAGTCGGCCTGGGTGCAATATTATCATTTATCACGCATGCTGGACAGCTGTTTACACTGCTGACGCTGGCACTCTTGTGTTTGAATAAATCCAGGATTAAAGTGAACAGGAGTGAGTAGTGAGTACAGTACCTGTACGGCACGAGTGCGTCGGCGCGGTGTCGCGTGCGCTGTCGGCGGCGCAGCGTGTGCAGGCAGCGCTCCAGCACGTGCAGCGACGAGTTGATGGCGCGCGACTCCTGCATGCGCGCGCCCGTGTTGCGAGTGGCACGCGCGCGCTCGCAGCCCGCCAGGTCGCACAGGCGGACCATCGACCAGCGCACGTCGCCGTCTGGGACACAAATATACATTTAATAGCTCCTATTTACATGACAGTAATATATTAACTATGCCCATAATCATTTACGATACTAGAGTACTAGATGAGTTACTGGCATCCCAAATAAGATGGGAAAATAACCAGGAACTGACAGAAAAATCATTTGTGTAATGGGCCTACATGAATCTCAGCTACTAAATGAGAATGCTTTAATATTGTTTTTAAAAAAAAGATGTTTAATTGTGTAAAGAAATCCTGGTAAAATTGCATACTTTTAGAACAACCAATGCCCATAAGTCTTTAAAAACAATGGTCGAAAAATACATACCAATCTCTGTAAGCATGGTGATGGTGAAGATACAATGTGATCTTGAAGAGTGTGCATGGACTCCGGTAGCTGCTACTACCAGATTGTGCTTGCCAGCAACCATAACATCATAGGCTTCCTCACCAGATCTCACAAATGCTTGCGTCACACCCTGCAATTAATAAAAAAAATATCAATATTTTACCTGTTTTTACATAAAAACTTTTGTGGAGAACAGCTAAACAATCTAGACTTGATAGAGTACATTTTCAGGAAATTCTGTTTTTTATCGATTTTCAAACAATTGAGCCTCTAAAATTCCAAATGAAGTTACCTTAGGGCCACCATAAGCGACGTCTTTTAAGGACATAAAATAAGTTTTACCTTCACATAAACATTGCCAGTCGCATCTTCGCGTATACGCAGCTTGGTCCGTTTGTCGGGCGGCGATAACAGGTCGTATATAGCTTCGTTGTATATCTCTACAAATGACACCTGTAAAACAAAAACAAGAAATAAAATGATAACATTTTGTTTTACAATCTTGGGTATAATTACATACATACATACATAATCATCACGCCTGTATCCCATAGGGGTAGGCAGAGACTATGGCTCGCCACTTTGCTCGATCCTGACATACAACTTTCGCTTCATCTACTTTCATCATTCTCTTCATGCATTCTCGTCGGTTCAGGGTACTTTTGACCTGACCCTTCTTGAGGATATCACCGATTTGGATGGTGTAAGTTCGATGAGGTCGACCCCTACCGACTCTTCCATCCACAATCGCCTTGTATATTGGTATAATTAACATAATGTATATTATTAACTAATCACGTCACTAAATGAGACAAAAATTTATCTGAGTTTTGTTAAGCACTGATTGTTAACAACAGATTGGTATTATATTTACCAATAAATCAATAATTGGAGATGTCTGACTCAAAAAAATTCAATTTGCAAATTGAGAGTAAATAGAAAATATACTTTTTTTAAATCTTACCCAAACATAGTGTCTTCTCCTGGTCGTGAGATCCACTGAGCTAATGGTCATGTCGCTGTTTAGATGTGCACTCATACGCCGGTATTTATCGCGCAGAGGCGCAGATACATGCCGCAGTCTTTTCACCCACTGAAACAAAGAAAATACAAGTTTTATTGGAAAAATTTTGCAGAATAAATGTTAGACAAACAAAGTGTATTTAATGTTATAACCAGGACAAAATCTAGAAGAGTTCACTTGCATTGTTAATATGATTACATGGCTCTAGCACATATTGCAAATCCAATTTTGAAATGATTCTCTTTGAAGTAATTGTTATTTTTATTGAAAATAAGATGTGCACAACAGAACACATTAATTAATCAGTAATTTAAATAAACTGGTAATCAACACAAATAAATATGTTTTTATAAAATTAATCACCTGTAACTCAAAATCCTGTTCAGCTAGGCATAGTTTCTCAGCCCCTGCCTCGCCTGGCTTGTACAGAGGTTGTTGAGCCGCATCCACCAGCTTGAACACATACTCCAATGACCTTGGCACCAAGCCCGGTGATCCCACTGTGCCCATCAAGGTGTATGTCTTACCGGAACCTGACGCTCCATATGTGAGAAGGGTAAAGCTCTGTCCATCCGGAAGTTTCTTCAAGTTATCTTTGACAACTTGTTCAAATATTTCCTGTGAACGAAAATAAGGATTTTTGAACTTAGTTAAATAAATTACACAATACATTATTCACTATTTAAAAAAATGATTTTTTTAAATTTATTCCTTTAAATGAGAATAGTTTAAATTATGTCATTACCTTTTACTATATACATTTACAACTTTATACATAGACAGTTTTAAAACATATTTTAGTTATCTAATGTTTCCAACGATTTTTTAATTCAGTTTGTGCGAAGAAAACAAAACATTCGATAACTAAAAGTTAATAGATTTTAAAACTGTCTATGAATAAGGCCTTTAGTCCAGATATTTATTTTCATATTAGTTTTTTATTTATAAGTTAATCTTACTTTTTGAGTACAATCAGGACGGAATATCCTTGAAAACGTGTACATTTTGGACACATTGTGCTGAGTACGACGCCCATGGCCCGCTGTTGCAGTGTCCAGAGAAGTCACCAAACACCTGTCCGACCTCACTTCGTACAGGTTACTCGTCGAATTGCACGGCTTTAGTCGCAGATATACTTGTACTAACTCTGGCTCTTCTAACTCAGAGTCCTCTTCAAACAATTCCAACAGATTCGTGCCCTTTTGAGGTCGAGGCCGCATAAAGGGATTCTGTATTAGCGGAGGCCGAGGTTCTATAAAGGAAGGAATGTCCCGCTTCGACGGCTCATTGTCTGAGTATCGTTGGTCTAACATATTTGATTTACAAACACTGATAATAATACATTTATTTAAATAATCTAAATAACTAGGAAATTACAAGTTCAACGAAAACACAACGGTTCCAAATTCGAATAATGCTGTTGATAATTTTGACATTGAACTTGGTTCCTGAATTGTGGTACAATGATTTTCATTTGTTGCACAGACTAACAAGAAAAAATGTTTGATGTTGGTAGTACTGAACCATTCATTCGCTTGTCACCATAGATAACGTATATCACGAGCAAACAGCCAAATTATATCACTGGAAACATACAGATATCCCGCGCATGCCGTGGAGGATGCCATATGAAGGGAAAGTACGTAAAAATTTTATATAATTTTACTGAAAGAAAATATCATTTTAATAATTATGAAACCAATTTAAAAAAAACCTTTTGAATAATTGCATTTCTGAAACGAAAAACGAATATTCTAGTAAAAACTCCTTTCATTTTCTTTTTTAAACTATTATTAAATAGAGCAACATATTGTTTATCGTGACTTCAAAGACCTCGTGCCTACAAATTGTTCTATTGCAGATCCTAGAAGACTAACTTGGGACGTAACTCCCCGGCGATACAGCTTAAGATGTCGTACAACTTCCTTCCAAGTAGCCACACTAATTTTAAGCGCCAAGTAACGCAGTACTTGGCTCCCTGGATAAGAATTAAAAATTAACAAAAGCCAAACAACTTTACATAGATATTTATTATAATCTGAGGCTGCTTCTGTTTTTGCTATGTAAATAATCTTAAAATGTACTTTATATGATCACATCCCCTTAACACAATATTTAATTGCTACTAAAATACTATGTAAAAAATTTAATCTCTGACAGTGTAGACTCTTTCTGCACTGCTCTGCGCTTCATCAAGTCCATTGTAGTTAATAAAAGTGCCTTTATAAAAAATAACAGCGTTGGTTGCCTACTACATAAAGGCAGCCTATGTGGCGCAGTTGCTTAGACCCCGGCTGTGAAACGAGAGGCCGCAGGTTTGATCCCCGCACCGAGACAAATGTTTGTGAAGCCCACAAGTATTTGTCTCGGGTCTGGATGTTTGTGAGCCCGTAAAGTCTCTCGTAGCTTCTGATACCCACGACACAAGACTCGATCTTAGTGTGGGGTCCTGCCATGTATGTGACTATCGGGTATGTAAGTGTATTAAATTTATTATGGTCATCCTATTAGCAGGGGACAATCCTCCACTCAACATCTCTCGCTCGGCTCGTTTTTTCGATCAGAGTGCGCAGTCTGTATGATACGTCCATACGAATGCCACAATGAGATTGAAACCATCTTTGATCTTTCATTCAGTCAATCAGTCAGATTTTACAAATGTCGGACGTGTAATGTGTGTATTGTTTCACGATTGTTTATTTTTGTAAATACATCAACCCGAAACTGTGTCATGGAGATTGATTGGATTTGAATAAATTTTATGGATTTCGCACTAATATGTGTTCAGTTATATTAATACGTGAAAAATGCCACTGATGAAATCAAAGAATTTGTGAAAATGTGAACATTTCTTGTATTTGGCGTAGTGCCATAGTTTTAATTGCAGTTTTATCGGAAATAGGCATCATGAAGTGTTCAGCACTTGTTGTGGTATCGTTGCTATTTGCTGAGGGAGTATTTGGATACTGTCCATCATTGTGTTCGTGTAAAGGGAACAAGGCGGGCGATGTGTCGTCGGCGGAGCCCCCGCCCGGTGAGCTGCTGCGACTGAAGTGCGGCGGGAGCCCTGCACAGATCACTGAACTTAAGGAAATAGACTTGAGCAAACTCTGGACTATAGTAGTCAGCCTGTAAGTAAACCTTCATTGTATTTATTTACAAACAAATTACCTTATCTAATAATATATAATCGCTTTCAGAAATCTCTCCGGAAACGCGATTTCAACGCTATCACGAGAGTTGTATTTACCAAATTTGCAAAAACTGTAAGTATGTCAATGTAGCTTAGAATTATGTTTTATTTGTTGAGGACAGTTACACCAAAATTGTATCTATTATGAAACTGCATCATGTTTAACTGATATTTGGTTGTTATTTTATACATGAAACTAGAACATTAATGAGTTGCTTAAGTTGTGTTACAAAACTTTTGTAAACCGTAAATTGGGCCAGTAAGGTACTACCCATGAGTCTTACCCAAAATGTCATTTATCTGTTTCACTTTATTAAAACATTTACCATTATAATAAATATCATAATCAATTGTTACTGCACTTTAAGTTCAAAGGTATGGCATAAAAACAATGCAATAAAAAAAAAACACTAATAAGCATAATTTAAAGGAAGATAAACTAGTGTAAATAAGCAACTGTAAGAAAAGAGCCTAAATTCCTTATAGGATGCAGTGATGTTACTGTTCTGTATGATCTGATATATGTAAAGATCATTGTTACCAAACAGCTTTAGAATTATTGCCATATCATGACCCTAACAATAACCTAGTGCTGATTTCAAAGTTCATCTTATAACTATTATAGAAGTCATAAAATTTTATTGCCCATTTATATATCTTATCAGGAATATGTTATGTGTGTAATAGCAATGAAGGATACATGTCACAACATAAGTGATTTATTACTATATTTTTGTTTTCAAGAGATCTTGACAGCCTCCGTGGCGCAGTTGGTTAGACGCCGCCTGTGAAACAAGAGGCTGCGGGTTCGATCCCCGCACCGAAACAAATATTTGTGTGATCCACAGGTATTTGTTTCGGGTCTGGGTGTTTGTGAGACCGAAAAGTCTCTCGTGGCTTCTGATACCCACGACACAAGACTTGATCTTAGTGTGGGGTCAGGACTATGTATGTGACTGTTGGGTGTATTTATTTATTATTTATTTTATGTAACAATGATCATGCGATTGATTATAAAGGTCTTTCAAGATAAATAAGTAGGTATATAGAGATGTACATTTATTTTTACTTTTTAACTATGTACTTTAATGAGAAATAAGATATAATCAGTAAGATACAATGAAAATAATGTGATGAACAAAAAAATATTTTTTTGTATGTTGTGTGGCTAAAAGATTGCATAGCTTTTGATAATCACTATTTAAAATACATATACACATAACTCTCAATTTTGCTAAACTTATAAGAAAATACTTATGACTTACATTTAAGTTGTACATATGTTTGTTCCTTATGGTGTGCAATGCAGTAATTAGTAAAAAAATACCTTATGCGACAGTATTTGGATTGAGGGTAATGGATTCAAGGCGTTTATGTGGGATAGCTAGGACATGCAGGGATTTTCTGCATGTGGCTATGCGGTACTGTACCAAATTAATCATTTCTATTTATTTTCACTTATCCTTTGTTTGCCCCTAGGGATCTGAGTAGAAACCAAATATCTCTAATAGAGTCAGATGCTTTCTACAACATGACATCTTTGCAAAGGCTGGATCTGTCATACAATGAGATAAACAATGTGTACAAGGAGATGTTTAAGGGCCTTGTGAATTTGGAGAGGCTGATTCTAGCACAGAATCACATATCGGTGATGGCAGCTGGTACATTTGACCATCTTGTTGGATTGAAGCAACTGTGAGTCTTTTTTTATAGTATGTATATACAATTTTACTAGATACTCCTACAAATGGATAGTCAGGGATGGTCGTGAATAAATAAATCAACATGAAGTAGTCATGTTAAATGCAAACTAAAGTGTTCTAAGCTGAATAGGACCTACAGTTTCATATGGTGCAACCTCCATATATACTCAGCCTGTCGCCGTCCACTGCTGGACGTAGGCCTCGCCAAGAAAGCGCCAACCATCCCAGTCTTGAGCAGCCATCATTCATTCGTCTTTTCTTCAACCTCCATAGTTCTAAACTAATTACGATAGATCTGTATTGTTTACATTGTTTTATATTGAAATAAAACTAATTTTACGGATTTTATCGCGGATTTGGTTACTTTTTTTTTATATTTTTTAACTTCGCGATAAAGTCCGTAACATTAGTTTTATTTCAATCTTTCATTCGCGTAAATCTAAGAAACCATTATACATATTTTACCCAGAGTCCATTAAATTATGATTTTGACTCTTTTGTATTTGCACTTAAATCACATGTACATTTTTTCAGAGACATTACAGAAAATCCACTGATATGCGATTGTGAGTTGCTCTGGGTGGGAGACTGGGCGCGAAACACAAGCGTTAAACTAGTTGGCAATCCCAAATGTGCGTTTCCAGAAAACATGGTCAATAAAACTGTGAGAAAACTAAAAATATTTCTTGATCTCTCCGCATGTGGTAATATGCCGTCGAGTATATTGATAATGAAACCGAGTAACGATCAAGTGGTGTTTGAAGGTGATACGTTAACACTATCTTGCAATGCGCCGTTCGCTTCCGTCATAGCAAAATATGAGCTAAAATGGTCGCACCCAATGCTAGAGGTATGTGATGTTAACGTGACAAATACTGATATGCAAGATGAGGGTATTGCTGAAACCACCATATATTTTCCAAACATTACCCACCACCATATGGGAGAATGGACTTGCATGTACAGTGACCAGAACCACATCAGACATAACTACACCATCCAGGTCTTAGTTTTATCTAACGGTACTCAGTACTGCAGTACAAATGAGACAAATTACACCGTAAACAACAAGGGTTTGTACTCCTGGCCTCAGATGCTTATGAACCGGACAGCTGCAGTGCCATGCAGGAGTGGGGAAGGCATGGCCTATAGATACTGCAATGAGAATGGCACATGGAGTCCCCCAAACACTACAGAGTGTTCCTACATCAGTAATGTTACAAAGTTGCTGCAACAATTTGCTCTATTAAATGTCAGTTTGGTGCAGTACTCAGCAGTTAACGCTACAGAGAGACTGGCAATGTTAATACAGGAGAAGACATATCCATTAGCAGAGATTACGGATGCAGATGATGTTATGTTCATAGCTCAGGCTGTTAGAAATTACATGCAGTATATTGCTGAGGAGAAAGATTTGGGTAAGTTATATTTTCATAGTTTTTGTAACTGGCACAACAAACTGAGAGCACTACGCTTCATTTTAAATAAATATAAATATACTTTTCGCCGTCAAGGGATGGGTATTTATCGCTGGTCGACACAGGCTGGCATAAAGCCTGATTATGGTCACCCATTGTACCATTTTAATTATTATTTGTTATGTAATTCCTATCTAATTTTATATGTACAATAAAGAGTATAAATAAATAAGTATTATATCTATTATCTATGTTTCGCTGGGTTTCGATCAGGGCTTGAAATACCGATAAAAGTTTGGTATCGTTAATGGAGCTAGAAGCAGGTATCGGTAAATTCATAAGTAACGATACCCAATTTAACGTTATTTTGACGTTAAATATAAATACCGGTACTACCAAACTTGCCGATACTTTTAACGTTATGAGTGTATTTCGTTACCTTCGCGCCCGGCAACTCGCAACGTTTGCCAACAACCACATTCATGCGAAGAGCGTGGCGACAGTCGGCACGCATTTGTGATTAAATAAGCACCAAATAAATAATGAGCAGTCTTCACAATTTAAACTACAAGCAACGTCGCATAAAGTAACGTTACGAATTTCCGATATTTTTTACGTTATCGACGTAAAAAAATGGATAATTGTTAACGTTATGGTATCATAACGATTGTGTTTCGTTACGATACTCAATTATATACCACTACTTATTTATAACGATACACAGGTATCTTTATGAAAATACCGGTATTTACCGACACGACTCTGCGTTGGTATAATTCGAAAATTACAATTTATTCATTGTAATGTACGAAATTAATTGTATGTAAGTGAGCTTCTTCGTTCTGCGCCAAGGAAATCGTCAATCAGCGTTCATAAATCAATTAGACAATGTGTTTGCTCAAGATTTCACGGACAGCTGATATTTGGCTACGAATGATGAAAAAATAAATTTCGCCTATGTACAACTATAAATCAAAGGAAATAGTTTTGTTTACATATTTCCAAATGGTAATACATTATTCCGGCTTTAGCGTAGAATTTTTTTTGAATATACCATTTTCTAGAAATATTTTTTTATTATTATTTTTTCATTCATAAGGAATTAGATCAGAATTTTTATTAGATGTATTTTATTTTTATTTTGGCGCAATTATGAGAATAATATCCATAATGATGACTGTAGTATAATTTATAGTAGTACGTAGTATAATTAATTATTAATGAGTGTAGTATATTTTAAATAAATTATAGGCATCCGACATAATATGTATGCCGGTTAATTTTTGACAGCCTCTGGCGTAGTTGGTTGAACGCCGGCTGTGAAACGTGAGGCCGCGGGTTCGATCCCCGCACCGAGACAAATATTTGTGTGATCCACAGGTATTTGTTTCGGGTCTGGGTTTTTGTGAGACCGTAGTTTCTCCTATTTCCTGATACCCACGAAACAAGACTCGATCTTAGTGTGGGGTCAAAACTATGTATGTGAATGTTGGGTGTATTGGGTGGGTGTATTTATTTGCCCGAAAAGTCATAAACACAAACTAAATTCTACATAATTGTGTTCTCCGTGATCGTATGCGGTAGTCACTGTTTCAGCAGATACGAATAACCTAACACCAAATTATGAAAATCAGGCCATACATAATTTTATAACGTGTTTCCCAATGTTTATTATAGCCATAAATATTTATAGCGCTTCGGCGAGCTATAAACTATCATAGCTCGTTGTAAATTTAATTCAAATCATGAATCACTGGAGATTTCATTGATTTCTACAATTGACGTCAGACATCCAATCGTAAATTATTCGCCATATCTTTCTATAATATTTGTAATAGAATATATTGCGCTGAATTAATATGGGCGTTGGAAAAAGGATGGCTGTTATTAGATTTCGGCATTATAAAAAACATACTCTCATTGTTTTTAATATTATTCTAGATTATATAAGGATTAGTCATGTAAAGTATTTCATACATGCGTTTACAATCATTTTATGTGCATAAAACACTCGGACCTGAGACCTATTGACTCCATAAGACTTCTAATTCGTTGAATTGGGGAACCAATTTCCCATAGTTATTTATTCAATGTTTGAATTGCGATGTTTTGGCAATACTACGTTGCTTCAGGATTGTCGTATTAATATCTTCGCGTAAATATGTATTTGTATGCGTCTAAATCTTTACATATTATTGAACAATGTATTTCTTGAACACCAAACAATATCTGCGCGTTGGCGCGCTCATAACTTTGCAGTGACACGATTTTCCATTTCAATTGGGTAATGGAATGGTCAAATAGTATAAATTTGCTGGTAAAATATTGATGAAAGATTTGCCACAAAATACGATGGTAGAAAATCCGCGATACTGACCCAAGCAAATGAGCCGGTTTTTAAGTTGTTGTTCAGTCAGTGTATATCCGATTTTAAGAAGATCGGCATAAATGGACCTTTCGCATTTATTTGGATTGCATAGTGCATTATAACCTTTTTGTTAAACTAAAAAAACCTGAGCAAATCTAAGCCAGCTTCTTGGTTAAATATACAATTATATAATAAACTCCCGTATATTACCAGGCCCCGCGCTCCTAGACGTGATAAGCTCCGCGATGAACATATCGATGCCAGTGCTGTCGCAAGCGGAGACGCTGTACGGCTCGTGCACCGACATGGTGCAGGCGGCTGAAGACATATCCGCGTATATCAATAACGTTCAAGGACAGAAGGTAAGGAGAATTAGCAATAATGTTGAAATAAGTTGAAGTTTTAGTGATTGGTAAATTTAAAATTTGATATTTTTATGCCTTTCGCCTTTACTTTTCTCCAATCCGCTGTTTAGTAAAAGTTTAATATTGAACCTAACGCAAGAATAATTGAATAAAGTATATAAAGATTTGTAACAAAAAATTAAAATTGCTATACAATTCGATTTTGAGGATTTATAGCATCCAAGTCCAAAGATCATTATATCTTCACTAAGTTTGTATGAGACCAACAAGTCATAGTATTCTTTCTAATTAAAAAGAAGCTACCAAAAATGTGAAATTGGTAAAGATATTGTGTAACATACAGACAATAAGACAGTCAAATTGGCAACCTAGTCTTTCAAAGTGGGTTTATAATGAGTGGATTTGTTAATTGTTTATCGGTATGAGGTCGTCCCTGTCCCCAGGTGAACCTAGCCGTGGAGCGGTTCCGCGTGAGCGAGGGCTTCGGCGGCGCGACGTGCGTGTGGCACGCGTCGCCGCGCGCGCCGCGCCCGCGCCTGCACTGCACCACCACCAACCGCACCGTCGCGCCGCTGCTCTCCGTCTCCGACGCGCTCATACTCGCCAGCGTGCAGGTCACCACTCACTACCATCACCTGTATTAGCTCTTCTGTATCTGTATCAGCCCATATACGTCCCACTGCTGGGCACGGGCCTACTCTACAATCGAGAGAATCGATTGAGAGTGGTTAGGCCATATAGTCCACCACGCTGGCCTAGTGCGGGTTGGCGGACTTACATACCGTAGAAATTCTTTAAAATCGCTACGGTATGCAGGTTTCCTCACGATGTTTTCCTTCACCATTAAACCTGTACTTGCTTCGGCAGTACATAATTAGTAAAATTGGAACGATTACTAGCTCTTATTCATTCCAAAATGTTAAGTTTTCGTGCACGTGTGTGGTTGCGTGTGTGCGTGCGTACGTAGTGTGCGTAGGAGCCTCTGTGTACATGAGTGAAATATACAAAAAATGGGCTGATAATGATTTAGGTGAAAAATACACGTATCATTTCAATTTATCATCCAAAATTCATTCTTGTGAAATAGGACACATCACTTCGTATAGTTTGTCAAATCACACATTTTATTAATTTACACGATTTAAAATCGTATTAACCAAACCCATTTGCGAAAAATCTATTACACACCGCAAATGTTTTTGAATTAATGAAATAAACTAACATAAATGACTTCATACTTCCCTCTACAGATACCGCAGTCCCTAATATTCAGTACCACAGACTCGGGCGCATTACTACAAAAGCCTCACGACCTGGTGGTATCGGTGTTCGAAGACGCGGCGCTATTTCCTCTGTTGCCTGAACTGGAGCACGACGGCAGGCTCACGGGACACAGGGCGAAGGACTATTATGGACGGAGCACTAAAAGAGAAGACATGAATATGGAAATCACCTCGCCTGTTGTCGGGTTTCAGCTTAGTGAGTATTTGTAAATAATAATGGTTCATTGGTAAATTTTAGTGGTTGAATGTTGAGAATTATTAAGTAATGTAAGGTTTTGTTGAGATATTTTGAATGAAAATGCCTTAAGTTACTCTATTTGATACACGGGAGAATTTCTGTTTCCAAATGTATTTGTTTTATGATAATACTTTTAAAATCGATAATATAATAATCACAGAATCAATTTTTAAAGTATAAGAATTAATAAAGAGGAGGCCTATGTCCAGCAGTGGATAAATACGGGCTGAAATGATGATGATAATGAAGAATTAATATATCATCACTAATTTATTACTAAAAATTTTGCGGAAAAATTATATAATTTTTTATACATCATGTAATCATAACATGACGATAATAACTTACCATAAACTTAACTATATCTTTGTTTACTGGACATATGTATCAGCCCATATACGTCCCACTGCTGGGCACGGGCCTACTTAACAATCAAGAGAATCGATTGAGAGTGTTTTTGTAACTGGACTGGACATATGCAATAATAAAAAATATGTAGCGCGAATAACGAAGTGTCAAGAATTATAAGTATAGCCAACCTGCACTAGGCAACTCTCTTTCCTGGAACTCTTCATCGTAGTGTCGATTGTAGAGGAGGGCCATGCCAGCTGACCCGGCTACAGATGTATTGTAGAGATGCTAAGCGTGTTGGTGCACGTTGCAGAGGGCGCGGGCGCGTGCGGCTCGCTGGTGGAGCCGGTGCTGGCCACGCTGCGCGCGCGCGCCGGCGCCGGGCCCGGGGCGCGCGCCGCCGTGTGGGACCCGCGCGCGCGCCGCTGGCGGGACAACTCCACCGGTACGCTCCACTGCACACTATACACTACATTATACACTACACTATACGCTACACTATACACTATACACTACACTAAACACTATACACTACACTATACACTACACTATACACTACACTATACGCTACATTATACACTACACTACACTAAACACTATACACTACACTATACACTATAACAATATAACACTATAACTCTATACACTTTACACTATGCATCAACATTCATATCTCAATCTAGTAATCTAGAAACATGACTAGGAGACTGCGGACAGTTGCCTTACTAAAATAACAGTACCGTATTTTCGCGGTCACGCTATTTTCCCTCCCGCGTTGTTAGTGATTTACCCACGTGCACGCTGGTGATGTTAGTGATTTTCGCTTGATCATAATATAATGTAGCTTGTCAGATAAAAATACTAAAATATATTAAATTTACACAAAACTGTCTATGTACGGTTTATTGTTGTAAACTAACATTATGTACTTATTAATTTTATTAGTGTCTAAACAAATTTCCTTATCTTGCAGGAATATAATTTTTGTTTATTATAAATACCAATATTTTTTGTATGTTCCAGATTGCAAAGTATCGCACGTTGTATCGGAGATGATAATAATAAGCTGCACAAAACTGGCCTACGTAGGCCTTCTGCAAAACGTCGAGACTGGCATATACGGGGCTCGAACCGACGGCGCTCGGTTCAAAGTCTCCCACCCCGCTGTATACGTGGGTAGTTTGATCCTAATAGGGTGCGTCAGCTGCGCCACACTTACATACATCATGTGTTACCCAGCTATACAAATGGCCAAGAAAACAAAACACGCTTTAATTAACACTTGGATAGCAATTGGATTGCTATGCTTCTTGTACACCCTCGGAATATACCAGACTGAAGATGTGAAACTATGTCAGATATTGGGACTGTTAATACACTACCTGTCTCTTTCCTGCCTACTGTGGATGTGTGTGTCGGCTAGCAACATGTACAAATGGGTGACAAAGACGCACAATCCTGTGAGGACACCTGAAGATGATATTCCACCGGACGTGCCAGTACAGAAACCTATCCTAGGACTGTATTTAGTTGGATGGGGCATCGCTTTAATAGTGTGTGGGATATCTGGTGCAGTTAATTTAAAGGACTATGCGGGATATTCACAGTGTTTTCTAAGCACTGCTCCGGCTTTGAGTGCCCTGTTTGTCCCAGGAGGGATTTTGTTAGTGTTTCTATTGGTGTTGTTCTTGTTAATACGGTGCACTATAAGAAATATGAACGTGCAGCTGTCAGAAGGGACGCAAGCGACGGAAAATGTCGATTTAGAGATGTGGGAGCCACAAAGCAATGACCGAGCTGAGAGGAGAAGTGTTAAATCTACATTAGACTCTGAAGTTGAAGATGTCGAGCATACTCCTATAATACAACTGAGAGCGCAAGTCATTGTGATGTGTTTGTACCTGTCTGTGTGGTCTTGTGGGGCCATAGCTGTATACAGACCGTTGCCAGCATACTTGCCATATCAAGAGGATATCTGCAGTATCGTCTATGCTGTCTGTGCCACTATACTAGGAACTTTTATACTGTTCTTCTACGGCATAGCGAGAAGTGATGTCAGAGCTCAGTGGTCGATGATGCATTGTTATTTCCAAAAAAGCAAACAGTGTTGTAGGAACAGAAGTGTGTTTGATGCTAACCAGCAGAACTTATCAACGAATCCGAACGCAACTCCTGGTGCTACCGTGACGATACCCAATGACAACCGATCGAGATCCGGCAGTAGGAGTTCTAACAAAACTAATTCAAAAACTAACAACAGTGGCACATACAAAGGTGGTGCTGAACTCAATGGGCAAACCTTACAGAAAGATGCAATCAAGAATATTAATGGAAAAGCCCCAAATATAAATTTAGTGGTGCTCCACAGACAGCAATACAGGTCAAACAATTCAATGATGACGTACCCAGACAGCAGCACCATTGGGCCGGAAATATTCTACAACCCGAACCAGATGAATGTTGCCAAGAAGTTTTTTAAAAAGCAAAGGCAAAATATGAAAAGAAATTGCCTAGAATTACCGACGAGGAGAGACTGTGACAACGATTCACATTTTTCACTGCCTCTGCCGACAAAGGAAGCGTATAGTGGAGTCGCGAATATCATTAACGCTGGCTCTAAAATCAACAATACGAATATACATGTAGAAAGAACTAACAATGGCATCAAAGAAACAAGAAACGCCGTAAACCCAAACATTCTCGAAGAAGACAGTAAAGATTACAAGAGTTATTCAACAGACAAAAAGTCGTGGGCCAAGAATGAAGATCCGAAACCAAGTAGAACTCAAGTAATGAATATATACACCAATGTGCCAGAGACACAAGTACCGCAACATCAGATTGTTAAGGCTAATGTGCCGAAAAGCTTCAACGGACAAAGAAGCAGTGTGTCTGAAGAGTGTTTGCAAAGTCGAGCAGATCAACCAGAGATGAGAACTGTCTCACAACAATGTAGCTTGGAATACAGCTCAGCATCCGAGATAGCGATGCCCCATACTTGTTCTGACCAAACTTTAAATACGCATTCAGAAATGACGTCTTTCCAAGAAACACATAGTGGTTTGTGTTCGACTAATGAAATCACTGATACAGAAAGCTTTGGACAGTATATAGATTACTTACAACCTACTAAGAATCAAGATAAAGATGGCGTCGACAAATCCTTGCAAGACATATCAGAGGAATGCACTATGAATAGTGACGATGTCAATAGATCTGGTACTCCGCAGATCATGGAAGTTGGTGAATTAGACAATTTGCTACAAAACCCTGATGATTTAGGGTCGAAAGAGAAATTGGACGACGATAAAGAAACCTTTTTCATGGCGAAGACGTCGTATGATTTTGAAACGTGTAGCACAAACGCAAGTGAACAAGGTTTTGAGAATGAAAGCGACATCTATTGTCCGAACTACCAAATGTCGGAAGTGAGCATACGTAGCCACGGGCTTTACGCCCCGTCCCCGTCGTCCATGTGCCCCAACGAAATAAGCTTCAGTAACGAAGATGTCTCGAACATAGAAAGCCAGTATGTCAACTATGATCCAGGGTGGCGAAAAACGATAAAAAGTAACCCGAAGTTAGGAAAATACGTCCCATCTCCAGCGTTGAGTTGTCCAGAAGTAAATAGGGACAGCAGTCCAGTGTCGTTTGCGAGTGAGATAGATGAATTATACACGCAAATAACGAGTAGAGATAGAGCGAAAGAGAAGGACAGAACGCCTCGGAAGGAAGCCGCATTGGACGTGACGTTGAACAGTGACGTCACATTAAAACCAGATAGTGATAGCTGTGTGAGTGAAGCGATTTCTGACGTGGAAATGAAGGGAGAAACGACAGTGTAATAATACAGTGGTGACTTTTAGTGATATTCACTTGAACAGAGGCTGGCTTCCGCTTTGTTATTGAAAATTTATCGCCTGTTTGTGAGAAAGTTTATATGCTGAAATTTTACGAGCACTTTACGCTTACAGCCCAATGTTAATAGTTAACATAGTTATATCAAATAAATTAGTGCCATTATATTGTGAGGTAAATATTGGTATCACCGACTCTGCATTTCGTTGCATTTTATGTTTGTGTCACAATATATTCATTGTAAGGTTGTACAGCATTCTATACTTTTTGTTAAATAGTTTTCACGTTTAGTGCAGAGTCTTGATTAGATATTTACTGTTTCATAGTTTATATCGTATTGTAAAGTCTAATGTTTCTGTTGTTAGTAATCTATTTAATTTGCATGGAGTGATTATTACAATATATACCGAGTATGTCCACACTGCGACAGAAAACGAAGCCAGGCGGTAGTTAAGTGATTATAGACACAATGCACTTAATTTTTTTTCAAAAACAGTGCATTCTTTTCAAATTTTTAAATATCGTGTTTGAGTGATAAATACCGAATATTGCTAAAATAATTATTGAAAACCCTTGCGTACCATTGCGTCTTTGAAAACAAAAGGTACTAATAATGTACAATTATATTTCGAGAAATTATGTATTTATCATATAAACACGACGATTTTTAGTTGCATAGTGGGTGTGTGGCTTCGTTTTCGCTCGCAGTGTGGATATACCTTGTATATTTCTTAAAATGGTTAGCGATAGCCAATGTAGATCTCTTATAACTATGTTGTATGCAAAAATGAGATATTGGTTTGCTGTATAAAAAATGTTATACCAACATGACCAAAAATATCTGTAAAAAGGAACATAGAAATGTAGCCAATGGATTCAGAACAGAAAATCAAATGCCATAAGCATATACATATCATGCATAAAATGAATGGCAAATCTTTTTATCCCATGAGCGTTCACAATAACTCAGTCCTTTTTTTAGATTATTTAATATCACAACACATTCATAAACTAAACTGTAAAATTACATACAAAACTAAAAATATATAGTACTTTAGGAAAGTAAAAATGTACAGATTGAGCATTTTATCAGTTTCGGTTTAGCAACAAATTATCCATCCAGTAAAAATGCAATATTTTTGTGTAATGTATATTCCTTTAAAGTATATAATACGCTAACCTCAAACTCAGCACAATATATTAGTGTTATTGGCAATCCTAACAGTCAAGGTAGGATACTTAGAGTATTAATAATATAGACGGAGCGCTGGTACTTCAAAAACGTACATAAAAATGGTGCCCGACCACTTTTTATGCCCTCCAATTGGCTGACATTTGACAGGTTGTCCAACATGCATGAATTATTTGAAAATGAAATTTTTTATTAAGTAGTTTAGGGCTATTGATTACTCTATTAATCTCAAACTCGTTTTAGACGGATAATAACCAAATACACTTTCGTTTAGCAACGGAATTAATAAGAATTTGTTATTAAATATATAGTCCAATTTTCACTAATATAGTAGTGCTACCAACAATACGAATAAATAAAACTACCTTTTTGAAGACGAAAATGTATGAGCACTCCCTCTATATCATTAATTCTCTAAGGTAGGATAGTAATAATAATTATATCAACTCCACTTGTATAGAAATTAGCAAACTTATATATTATAGTAAGAATTCTAAATATCACTTCTAATATGAAACAACGAATAACAACCGCACATAAATTAGGCATTTACTTTACAAAGTAAACTATTGTATAGGTACTTAAGTTGTATAGTTTTTTGATAGTCTATTTATTTGATAAGTTTTAATATTGAGTCTGAAATAGCTTATGTAGATGCGTTGTAAGTTACAATACATTTTGTGCCAAATTTTGAACGGAATGTTGTAATGTCCATGTATGGTGGTTTTGTACTAATTGGTAAAATGACTGATATTAACACATGTTTTGTGTCTAGTCTGCGTTGTTTTAATGTAGGGAGAATTATTTATATTGTAACGGAATGTCGATGTTTACATATGAGTTGATCCATTTTTCCTCCGATCGTATTAAAATAGATATTATTTTTTCCAGTATCATAAACACACTAGTTTTTTTGATGTTACTTAATTTTGAATAATAATTTTTTATAACAAATGACGTCATGTTATGATTTCGTTTTGGTGATTCAATAATAGGAGTTTTAAAAATATGAATTTTACAATCGCTGATACGCCATTCAGAATTGCCATTTTATTATGTAATCAGTAGAATTTTTGTAATAAATACGGTTTTTATATTGGCAGCTAAACAATTCTTCCCATATTAAAACGATGCATTATAAAACATTTTGTTTATGTTATACTCAATATGATATAAAGAAATTTTGCAGTATTTAAAACGATGTGTGCCTATTTGATGTTGTGTAAAGTTTTGGCCTACAAATTGTTCGGAGGCGTGTTTTGTCGCAACAAATGTGTACGTGATATTTATTTTTCATTATTTAGAAGTAAGAGGAATAAAAAAATCAGTATTAACGATATAATGTGATCAGAAAAATTGGCAACTTACAGATTGTTCTACGAGGCATTTTGTGGTCTGGTGGAACTGCCTTCGTTGGCAAGTTGCGGTATTATTTTTTTATATAATTTTAGGAAAAACAAAAATTGAAATTTAATTTCGTACATATTTTCTTTTCAACTGCCTTACTCATACAGCAGCTACTTTCGAGTATTATAAAAATGTTATTTAAAATGCTATCTCATAAGTACACATTTGTTGTATTGACATCTGTAGAAAGAAATGAAAATATCTTGTAGAAGTTATATATTGAGCTAATGTGATATAAAAATATTCCTCGAAACTGAACGTACATTGAACGAACATCCATGTTTTGTAAATTTATATAATTGTATATTAATTAAATAAACAAAAATTCCTTTAAGAAACGGAGAAAACTGCATAACTAAGTCCTGAATAAGAATAACAATTGCGTGTTTTTATTTTTTTAGTACAAACAATAAGGATATTTCCATATAATCAAATCATTAATAATTTCCCAGGTAGAGCTTGAATATTGTCTGTGGTAATCATTCACCACCGAATAAGCTACTTGCTTATAACATTGCTATTAATAATATGGGCAAGTCGTTCAATGGACGTCGAGTTGCCCAGCGCGTTCCAATGCGCACACTAACGTAGACTGTTTGTAGATTTCTAAATATATTGACTCTTGTGTATATAATATATTAATATTAATAGTGACAAAATTTATAAAACGTTTAGCTTTTTGTGGACAATATTGCGTATTAAACGAGAGGCATTTGCACTTATACTGTTATTTCATTTATTTTATAAGAATTATTTTAGTAAAAAAAAAGAGAATCTCATTGAAACGTTTAATATATTATTTACTTTTTAATGTCAAATAGTGCTACGCCAGCATCGATTAAAAAAATAGTAAAGGTAATAGGTACATTTGGAGAATGGAAAATAGAATGGAAATTAGAATATGCGTACCCACATCTGTTTGCTGTTTCTAATATATGGTGTGACAATATAAAAAAAAATGCAGTAAAATACAACCATATAATAAAATATAGTAAAACAATAACAATATTCATATTAAATAGTTATTTTATGAGAAAAATTCGAGAATTAAAATGCACCTCAACGGTGCAATAGAAGCCCGACCGAAGGCCAAATACTGAAGTCGAAAAACATTTTACACAAATTTTCTATGTATTATCAAAATTTTAAATGAGTTTTTCTTAAACATTGGATCGATTTATAACTATGTATTAACAAAATATCTTATAATCTGAATAACTTGTATACGTTTAATTATTTTTACACAAAACTGCCAATTTATTGTCATTAAATGTTAATCCTTAATGTTCAGTATTCGACCTCAAGCCAGATAACTAAAAGATATGATTATAAATACGCGTTAATACTATCCTCTATACATACATATAGAGGGCGTATACAACGTCTGCAAACATCTAAAACCTTACTTATATTGAGCACTTTTATAAAACATTTTACAGCTCTAGATACAAGTATTGAACACCTTTTGGTATCAGTGTTGCCATGTTTAAAAACCAAAAATATTGATTATTTTATATGGAACACATACAATTTAAAATTTAATTATATTTACAGTTAATAGAATGTCATGCATTAAGAAGAAGTTTATTATTTAAACAATATATTAATGAGTTAAAACATATTTTACACAACCCTGTATTTACATATTAGAACTTAAATATTATCCTTAATTATACCTAGTATAACAAGAAATCACTGGCACCTTTTTAAAACCCGAAGTCCACATGGTTCAATGCCTGGCCTAGTGTGTTTTTCGGATACGTTTTTGTATCTTTTATGAATAGTCTTACCGTTCGGGCACTATTTCAGCTATCCCTTAATACCTAATATTCAATCTTGCTGGTATCCATGAAGAAATTTATTTTAGTAATAGTTCATGCTTGAGCGGGAGGCAACACGAGCCGGGCAGTGAGTTCTCTTCCCCGGCCAGCCACTGCGCCCAACATTCTGCTCATCAGGGTCTTCGGAACCTCTTCTATGGGCTTCTCTTTTTCCTTGGCTGAAAGAATATATTTTTATAAAATAGAGGATCAAGGGAATGACGGAAGTATACTAAATCGATCCTAGTAGCCTTGGTAGATCATTTTTAACTTATATTTGTAGCCAACGTAATGGTGAAGTAAAACATTCTGAGGAAATGCATAACATGGAAGAAGAATTTATATGATATGTAAAAGTCCGCCAACCAGCACTAGGCAAGCTAGGTGGCTTATCATTCATGAAAAAGTAAAAAATGAACTGAAATAGTAAGTTGGTATCCGAGGAATAACAATGAAGCACAGAAATATAACAAAAAAAGATAAGAATTTATCAAAACAGACACCTGGTTTTAACTGGATGGATCGTTTTAGAAAACAATCTACAAAGGTACAGGAAACGATTACCTAGAAGCATGCTGAATTAAAAGACTTAAGTTAATAAAGTAGCACAGAAACAATATTGGAAGAAAAATAGCGAATGAACAATAAACAAGAATAAAGTAAGTTTGAGTTGATTTCCATTCGGGGATCTGTATGTAAAGGAACGATTTTGAGCCTGAAAAATATATCTGCTGGTACTCTTACTCACCAATAAGAAACTCCACGATCAAAGCCGGCAGTTCTACATCAGCGGGGTGCGGATTATTAACAAGGCGCAGTGTGGACGCGGCGCAGTGCTGCGCGCTGCTCACGAGCTGCGCTGCGTCTGACTGCGCCCCCACTAGTAGTGCGCTCGGCACCGCGCGGGAACTGCACCTGATCTGCCACCATGCTGCACCTGTGTAGACATCAGTAGTAAGTCGAGAATATGGCAACAACGCTCAGTATGATGAAATTCAGAAATCTCAGGCGACAAACTTAAATCAATCAATTAAAATTGACCAAGTATTTTGTTTTTACAGTCTGGCCGTATAAATATAAACGAAATTTGTATCAATCCATATACATCGCGCTGCTGGGCACGGACATACTTTATAAGCGAGAGTACGATTGGGAGAGGTAGGTAAGGTCATATAGTGGCCACGCTGGAGTAGTACGGATTGGCGGACTTTACATACCATAGGAATTCTTCGAAAACCTTCACCGTTATAGTGCGTGGTGAGTGACTTATCAATAGACACATGACTCCGAAAAGTAAAGGGTTTAACCCGCGACTACCATGAACACGTTAGGCCACCACACGTCGAAATGTTATCTAACATTAAATTATCTTAAATCTAACAAAAGGAGAGCAATCATAGCGGTTATATTTACTATTGCGTAGTGATATTTTTAATCATTAAAATTAATTGCATTAAAATATTGAGGTTGGTGTACTGCCAAAGATAAGCGCAGTATAAATAATAAAAAGATAATGGTAACATGCATCGATCCGTTTTTTATGTACCAAAATAACAATTATTTTGTTGCTATCTAGGTACAATAAAATACCTATAAACATTTCCCGCATTAAAGTAACATTCAGTTTTAGACTTTAAAACGTAGTGGGAAGAAAATTGATGCGGGATCTTCAAGTTCAGGAGGGCTGGCGCTAGCATGAGGAGGCCTGCGCCTAGCAAAGGACGGTGATAAGCTTAGTACTTACAGATCGTCCCAGAACTCAACGATAATAGGACAACGGGAGACCGGAGATATACATCTGATACGTCATGACATCAGAGTAGCAAAAAAACAGTATCCTGCCCCTGATAGTTCTAAAGTAACAGCCATTCTATTGAAAAAAGGAACTACCTTCAAACACATTGTCGAAGAGCGATCAGTGGTTTAAGTGAGTTATTTTCAATTATATCAATTTCACCGCCTCCCTCGGTGGCGTAGTTATACTAAAGTACGACTACAAAGCTGAGGTGTCGAATCTCGGGTTGGGCAAAATGATATTGGGTTTTTCTATTCATTATCAGCCCGTAGTCAGGAAATTGTGCCCGATATGGCGATAGGCTCGCCCCCTATCACATACATGATACAAGGCGAATTGTGGGTGTCTTGGTGGCGCCTCTGCCTACCCCTTCTGGGTTGAAGGCGTGAGTTTATGTATGTTTAATTTCAAACAAAACAAATTCTGCCGAATCATTATAAAGATTCCAAATCAATCGCCTATATTTAAAGCTGCTAATTACCTCTGATATAGTTGAGAGCGCCGGTCCAGTCACGTGCTCTTGAGCTGGCCCATTTTCCTTCTTCGTTCTCTTGTAGTTCTCCCTCCGCCAGCCATCTCTCTGGTAAATATGGCCACTGAAATCATACAAACAATTATTTTGGTTAACATCAGCTATAGATTAATGAGATACTCTTAAGATTTCCTATTTGAATGTTTGTATTTTACGCCGTGTAGGTGAATTTCACGCTATTGGTTAAAAATATATTATCTAATATTTAAACATCACAGCGAGGCCTGTGCTTGGAAAGATTCTCCATGGATTCTTTATGATAAGATTTAAGAGGTCAGTCTGCGTGGTGGATTATAAAACTAAACCTCTCTTAATCGTAGGTACTTTCGATTGAAGCCGTGCCCCGCAGTGGGATCGGCCCATACATCGGCTGATACAGTACAGGAGACTGTCCCGCCCTCACCACCGCCACTGCAACTCGTGTAAGCCAGGATCAACAGTGGCACGCATTTTAATGATACTGAACATTGAAGCTCAGCGCGTCTCCGGGAATGTCTAACTTGTCTTTAACCCGCAACGAAATCAATTAAAAAAGTTAAATTAATAGGAGGAGTTGGAAATAAATTACTGTCCACTTCCCTCCCTAATAAAGCACAGTACAGTGATACAGTACAGTAAAATATAATTTTTGTTTGTCTGCAAAAACTAAAAGCAATATCAACTGGTTTGTTATTTAAACATTATTTTTTATCGTGACCCCTATACTGCAGTTGTAATTAATAATAATGTCAATCAAACAATTAATAGTGACATTTCTAGGCCTCAGTGACTTATGAGTCGCCACATGGAGTATGGACCTCAGTCACGTTGATAACGCACGCCGCACCGTAATTAGCGACGCATTTAACTTCGTAAAAAGAACTTGAAACGATATTGCTAATGATTTTCGTAGTTTTATGCATATGTCGGTGGGTGTACCACTGTTCTGATAAAATTCAACTTTATAGCTTTGTGATAGTAATAAATAATCTCTTGCCCTGATATACATCCAGTGAGCACAAGTTTAACCCGAAAAATTGTGTTTTTCCCTTTCTATTTTTAGCTGTAGCTGTAAGAATTCTACTCCGAAACATAAGCCTTTCCAAGAATTTCGACGGCGATTTGCTGTAGGTTTAAAATACTAGAAACGAAGGTGTATAATATTTCACACATACCTGGATAAAATGCAGCGCTCTCTGGCAGAAGGCAGCCGGCGGGTACTGCCAGTAGAGATTCGGATGAGGAGCGCCTATTACTGCGAACTTGCTTATAAGTTTGCTGTGACAGTGGACTAGGTACCTGAAAAAAAGCAGAAAATTCAAACATTTGTACCCCACAAATCCTGGAAAATAGGGTATACGGGGTCAATTTTGAATTGGTAAATAACTCCACAGTTAAAAATATCTTAATACCAAATTGATTAAAGATATTGTAACACCCACTAGGACAGATAACCTAATAAAGTCACAAGCTACTTCCTACTGGTTGCTGTGGACATTTTTGAGAGAGGCTTATGTTTAACATCTTATGTCTCAGGATGTCGAGTGCAGTGGAATGCCAAACATTGCTTTGTAATTCATGGAGTTGTTTAGTTTAGCTTGTGTTCCTGAGGGGTCGTATCGCTTAACACCAGGCGAATGGCGTGCACGTCTCGCCATACATTGCAATTTAAAAAAAACTGTCGATTTTCTATTGCTGTAGATAAGGTTAATGAAAAATTATATTCCACAAAAGAGCATGAGGCCAGCATGGTGGGCGAAGGTCTTAACATCTTTCAATCACAGACGAGGCGCGTACTAAGAGGAACATAAACGTGGGCTGACATAGATAAAGCAATTAATTGGGGATAAAGTCTAAAAATTATATCAGACGTGACCACGATGTTGAAACATCGAAATTGTGTCGAAACCAAAGATTAGGAGATTAATATTTGTTTATTACGATAGGACAATGCAATCAATTAGACACTGTTGGAAAATGAGTAATATTTTTTCAACGAATTTGGTATTTTACTTTCATCATTTATCTGATTAAATATTGTGTTTTATTTAAGACTATAGTATACTTTATAATAAATGCTGTCTCGGTAGATTATTAACCGACAAAAGATGGTTACTGTGGATGGATACACTCTCGAAACTGGATGTACCAAGGCAGAACATGGATGAGGTTCAACCTTTAGAATTAAGCGCTAGAGACAACGAAGGGAAAGAGATAGGGCAATACGTCTCTTGCTATGCCAGTGTTTCTCAAGAGATAATTTCTATCAATAAATTGTGGCGTGAGCACGGACGTACTAGTTTATATAATACGTCCAAGGGGGTGAGGCACTAAAATGATTTGAACTGACCTGTTGCGTCAGGGCATATTGTTTATGCATGTCGAGAAAGCTTATAAATCTTATGTCAGGGTTTATCTCTCTGAAATACGCAACGATTAGCGGACATATGTAGGTATAATGGCCTATGTGACGGCCCGGTACATAGATTGATAATAAGAAAACTTTAACTATGTGGGTCCTATAAAAGATTTACAAGAATCGCTAGAAATCGCTTCAAAAGGAAAATTACTTTCAATTTTAACACTGTGAAAAGTGAAATATTTATTAGACATCTGGATATTACGTGACTCGGGGATATTTCTTGGAATGAATAAATCAGATATTATATACACTCATCAATCCCGCGTATTGATATCTGTTTGTATTGACGGATTTTTTTTTCACTCAATACCTAAACTACAAACAATTATTTTTGGAATTCCGACACCTGTTTCGAAGTGTTTCAAAGCATTTGTAAAAAAAAAATCATACCACAACCAAGATAAGAAGAGAATAATCTAGAATCTTACTGAAATTGGACAAAACGACCTTGCACTTTGCACAGTTTTGGAACAATAGTAAATTAACTTAGGTCATAGAATAGGCCTACCATAGAAATTCTTGCAAAGAGATGTAGGTTTTCTTAGAATAATTTTGTTCACCTTCGAAACACTATTCTCGATAATAGGTATACATGGAAGAACTTCCTTATATGAATCACATCATTCGTGAGACGCATGCGAGACATCGCGTGTTCCAGATACAACGTATAATGTATCGTAATCTGCGCCGATAACACCTGTACCCCTAGCCGGAACATTTTGAAGTATCGTAATAGAATAGTAATAGTAAAATTTTGTATGGGAATTTAAACAGCGCCATTGTGAGCGTATTTGGAACTAAAATTTTACAGCGGGAAACACTTACTTTACTATACGAGAATTACTATACGATACTTCAAAATGTTCCGGCTAGGGGCACAGGAAGTTTGTTTACTCATACACTTTTAATTGTAACTGATTATCACTTTAAAATAAATTATTTAATGTTATTTTTCAAAAGCGTGATGCGCTAATCCCCATATAGTTTGGAGTTACGTGACACTTAGGAGCATTGTGTTTTTTTAAAATAATGTAGATAGCAACTGATAGGAATGCATATTAATAATATAATGTTTGTTGTTATGGTTTTTATGTATGTTTTATTTTTGGAAGGTTCTAATCCATATTTCACCATATTTCTGGGCAAGGGGAAAGCTGTTGCCTTCCTCTTGGTATATCCCTTGTTGGCCGGTTTCACCAATTTTCCAGCGCAGTATGCTTGCTAATGTTGCGGTCGGAATTATGATGGATGGATTTCCGATTTTGCAACCAATTATAATAATTTTCATCACCCTGATTTTAGACACATGTTTATTACAAAAATTTTACTTTATCATCTGCCGATATAAACAAAAAACACTTACCAAGTTAGCATACCTCCAATTCCAAAGCCTATGACAACACCAGGTCGCCTCTCAGATACTCCCAAAGCCTTCATAAGTGTAGAAAGTTCATCAACTGCCCGAGGAGGGGAGAGGTCATTCCGGCCGCCCCCCTCACTCCCACCAGTGCCTCTGAGGTCCAAGGTGATGACGTGGTAGCCTGCCTCGGCTAGTCTCCGGACTACATTGCACCAGTTGGGACACCACAAATGTCCTGTATCTGGTGCATCACCCAAGATGAGGACCATCTGGCCTGACTTGGGACCTGTTTCTACGTAGTGGTATTTTACACCCTGTAAAGATTTTAATAATTGTATATTGTTAGTATTTTATGTGTTATGTATTTTTTTTAGATATGACTAGAAGCTTATTTGTTTTGAGATGGATTTCCTAAGAGTACTAAAGTAGTTAGTCCCTTTGGTATTATTGTTGGTTTGTGGAACCGTTTATTATAATTGCATTAATCAAAACTCTCAATAAAAATAATTAGCTATTTGTGTATTTACAAAATGAATGCAAGTAACGAAATTTCGGTTTAATAATATAATAAATGCACACGATAATATTTATCGACTTGTATAAAAATCGATTAAAATTTTCTATACTTAAATGTACACACTTATGTTTACCCACATTTTGAAAATAATACATATTTTTGAAGAAACCGCCGAAGCCATGAGTGTTTATCAACGGTCATTTTAATATCACATACTGCCTGCTTAAAATAGCTGGTAATACAAATTAAATCTTAATTGATAAATTAGCCAAGGAAAAATAAATAATCAAAGTATTTTTTACTTGCCATTATTTTGATGTAGCAGTGAGTGCCAATGGAAGAATCGACGGTAAGTTCAACCGGAGGAAAATTTTTACCCAATTTTCTGCGGTGTCCTTTCCATAACCTCTTCACAATTATTTGTATAATTTGCCATAATCCTACGAACATACACTTAAGCACTAATTCGACGGCTAGCCACCCAGAAACCACTTGTAAAACTTCATGTTTCGCGCCCATTTTAAAACACTCGTGTTAAATGCACAACAAAAATGCGTTGAAGATACTAAAAGCTCAAAGGTCTTCGATGTAATGATATATGCGGCCGGTCCGGTGCATTCTTATCGATTTTTATCAACTATTGTTCGAAGTAAACGGTTATCTGAACTATGCGGGTGTCGGCCGTCGGGAAACGACGGTGACAGTTTGCCGCTTGCGTGATTGTTGGTCCGTGGTCAAAGCTGTCAGTAAATACATTCCAAGTACACAACCTTTAATTATTTAGCATTAACTATATATTAATTTACATTCTATATTGATTATTTGATTTCTTCGTAATTTCAATCACGATATTTCTTGACCTACAAATCTAAATGTCTAATAAGTGCCGCTATTTACCGCTAGATGTCGCTACTTGTATTCTGATTCGAGGAAAAAATACATTAATGCAGGATATACCCGTTGTTTTGTGTTTTCGCGTATTTGAATTTTTTTTATCCTTTGCGAAGAAACTTAAATAAATGCGTCTTAAATGTTATGATAACTTGCGCAAATTAATATGACAGTGGATTTTAAATTTAATCAGATTACGAATTTTAAATAATAATCTGCAGATAAAGGGAATACTATTAAATATCTAGTGCCGGAGGGTTTTAATAACGGACTAGACGTGGATAGTTCACACAGTGTTCGCAGGTTCGAATCCTAGAGCCTTTGACTTTTCGGATTCGTGTGTGTATTAGTCATTTACCATGCAATATTGCGGTGAACAAAAACATCTCGAGAACCTGCATTGGTATGCACCAAGGATGTGTTTACGAGAATATATTTGATGTGTGCAGTTCCTCAACCATATTGTATCCTGTGAGCTGCCCTGCGTGTTTAGGTCCTATCTGCCGTGTAAAAGAATACCTTATCTTAATAGAAATGAAATACGTGTAAGGTCGACCTCAGTATAATAATATAAGTCTAGATTCTATAACGTTGACGATTACCACAAATAAAATAATAATTATACAATGCACTTTAAACTTATTCAAACATTGTCATATTGATTGATGACGGGAACCAACAATCCGTACTATTTGTACGACAAATCCGTCACAATATTGATTTAAACATTTCTACCATTGACTGTACGGTTGATATACCTTTGCCTGCCCACGAGGGTTTATTTAAAAACAAATTAAGCCCGGAGCAGACGGGAGGCACTCAAGTCTCCGAGAGGATAATGACGACCGACGACAAACGCAGAAATGGCGAGTCACGACTACTAACGATGGTGAAGTGCATTCATGCCTTGTTGTGGCGTTTAAATCTGCCCATGCGCACGCGGAATAACCATTTGAAAGGATTAAATTGATTATGATTATTTGAAACGCCTGTTCACTGCCCAGAGCAACACTTGAGCGTAACCATTTATAGGTACAATTTTCTTTTGAATTACTTGAGGAAATTGTATTGAGAAGTTGTATGCAAATATTATATTATTTAAATACAAGTATAAGTTCACGCTTGTATCCCTGAAGCTGTAGACAAAGGAACCACTAGGGCATCTCCGGTTGACAGAATTTATTTCGAGCGCAAGCTGCAGTAGCTAGCAAGCCTATCCCTGGGATTCGAACCTCAGAGGAGCTTCGATTCACGTTATTTATTTTTGGATTGTATGCGTTAGAACATCAATATTATTTGGATTTTAATAACATCATGGACTTTGACTTCCTCGGTGGCGTAGTTGTATTACGGTACGGTTACAAAACTGAGGTCTCAGGTTCAAGTCCCGGGTCGGCAAAGTGATATTGGATTTTTCTATTCATTATCAGCCCGGAGTTAGGAATTTGTGCCCGATATAGCGATAGGCTCGCCCCCTATCACATCGTGGGATGGAAAATACAAGGCGAAATGTGGGTGTCCTGGTGGCGCCTCTGCCTACCCCTTCGGGGATAAAGGCGTGAGTTTATGCATGGACTTTGTTACAAATATTTCTCGATTTATATTATGCAGATCGATAAGGGTATAATAAATAATTATTCTAAATATTCTTAAAACTATTTGCTGTTAAAAATAAACGATTCTATGTATCAATTGCTCGAATAACAAACTATAATATTACGTATAAGACGAATTGCTTTACCGGGGTCTATAGCTAGTGAGTAACATTTCGACGCCCCGACATGCGACTGTCGTGGGGTGTATTTATGTACAGATTGACAGATAATCGTGTACGTGACGTAACAATGTGAGCGGAGGCACGAGACGCGGCCAAATGATCGGAGATAGCTTCCGTGTGCTATCTATATTTGATTAATTTTAGGATGGGCACACATCTTGGGTACACATTTGGAGAAGTTGGAAGAAAAATAGATGTACGTAGAGGTAAACCTTGTGACAGTTTCTGATGTCCATAAAAATTTATAGAAATTAATTTGGTTTATTTTCTCAAAAGTATGTCACAAAGTTTCACCTCTGGAACAAAGTAGCCTTTTTATAGTGCTTTGCTTGCTATCTAACATATCTAACATATTACATTTGTTAATTTTAAACAGAAGTGTTCATAATTAATTAATAATTATAAATTGCCGAAAATATTATGTGAGGAAAAACAAAGGGGTTTTTTCTGAAACCATCAACCGCATAAGCTTGTTACGTGATAAGAACTGATCATCGGCCGTATCTTCCATGCCAGAGTAGGTAGTAATGCATCGACATCTTTTCACTTTTGTAAGCTAAAATAGCTAAGTTGTACAAAATGGTAGAGCCACATTATGGGCCCTTTACGCTGCTGTAACAATTGGTTATGTAAAACAACTTTTTCGCTGTCAAATTTCGTCTTGTGCATGATATTATCGAAGGTTTAATGCTCCTCCTCGTCTTATTTTTCAGACAAAACTTCTACAATACAAGTGAATTTCAACGGTGGCTGAAGTCACTTACCATCAGGTAAGACGTTAGCTATTTTACCAGATCTCTTCAAAGTAAAGACAGTAATATTTAAACGCCACTAATTACTACTGTGCTTTGTTGCGCAATGCACAACTCCTGTAAGCCAGGACAAACAGTGGCACGCATTTTAATGACACCATGAAGCCCAGCATATAATGAAATATCTAACTTTTCTAAAACTCGTAATGAAATTAAACAAATAATAACAAGAAGGTTTTATTTATTGTTAAATCGTTGTGCCATCAGCCTAAGTCTCCATAGTCAAATGCGTAGACACGTCCGCGGTCCCTCCGGCACTCCGCACTCCGCACTCCGCGCTCCGCGCTCGTATCTCGATCAAATACATAAGGGGCGAAGCTCCACGCCGACTTATATCCGTGTACTTTAGTCTCTAACAATGTACTTATTAGCGAGTTTTACCTTGGGATGAGGTTTGTAGTGAGAATAACCTAGTAGTTATTTTAAGATTAAAAAGGAGTAACCTGTAATAATGAGGTTGATGTTAAATAAATATTATCAAATAAGGACAATCAATAAGCACCTAAATGTCTAAGGTTTTCTTAAAAACACTTTCGCATTAGGTGTCAATAACGTTCAATAACATGGATGATATTGAACAAATTCTTAATAGTTACAATGGGCACATAACGAAGTCATTTATTTAAATGCACCTGATTTTAATAACGATTCTCGACGAATTATTCCATTGTCTCACGTATTACCCGACGAAACTAGTCAACCAAAACATTCTAACAAATCCTATATCAATAAATAACAAAACAAAAGCACCCGTCGGTCACAGAACATGGCGGCTAATGTCTCGTGCATTAACATAGTACATAAGGGCCGATTGTGATGATAATGTTGCGAGGCGACGAGGCGACGCGGCGACGTTGCAAGGGCGGTCGCGACGCCCCGCCGGCAAATGATTAACAACTGACACTGGGGTTCATTGTGTCGGCTGATTGAAAATTTATTACTGCGCTAGATTGTATATTATGGTATGTTATGGATGATATGTTTGCTTAAATTTAGGTTCAAACGTGAAATTGTGTGTGTTGTAAAAGCGTTGATATTAGTGTTGAGGTGTTATAAAAAATAAATATTACTTCAATGGTCCTCTTTGCTATAAATATCATTTAATTTAATTCCAAATTTTTGCCAAATGTCTAAAATATATTCCTAGAGCTAAAAAAACTCAAATTTTAGTTCACACTTCAGTGCAACTAAAAAGTTGCATTCATGTTTCCAATCCTCAGTTTCCAGCAATGCATAATTGGACGTAGCTTATTGAAATCGCCGTTGAACGGTTGAACACAGCATTAGAAATATATCTAAATGGTGCATAATCTTTATTTTTTCTTAAATTATTCCACGCTTTTCGGCAAAGATCCTCACTCCATAAAACCTTGGCAAAATGATTTGAAAAAAGAACTCAATCAATCGCCGTTCGAAGTTTAAACTCATGCGGATAGAGTGAAAATGTGAACGTTCATGTAAAAAAGGTTGGAAATCCGGCAATTCAGTTTGAGTAGCGACGGCGGCGGGCGTACGCCGGTGGCCGATGGACGCTGTTTAATTTTTCCTTTGGTTTTTTGCGCAGTAGCATTAGCATTCGCCGCGCGGGCGGTCGGTAACAACGTTATGCGAGTTACACACGCTGCCTGCGTACTGGTGAGACGTCAAGTGATTCGCTCTCCCATTGTCTATGATTGCTTTCAGCGATTGTGATTTTTTTTAATTACATTTAATTTTACAACTCGTAAAAGGCTATCGTGGTGGACTTCGGCCTATGCCCTCTTCGTAGAGAAGCTTCATATGAAATGCTTCGAAATGTTTTGAATTGCTTCCTAATTTAAACATTGCTGAACTGTATTAGGAACCGTAAAGACGATAATATGATAACTATCTAAAGATATACGAATATCTTACAACGACCTTTTGGATTTTTAGCTACCTCACTCACTACAACAAACGCTACAGTAAAGCTGTTACTTCCCGTCTCCTGCGAATACAGTTGTACCACCCTGATCCAGTGCACCCATTTTACTGTAATTTTAACGTCCTACAAGCAAGGCTGTACGACTTACAAAACTATTGTCGGGAAATTAAAAAAATAAACCAAATCGCGATAAAATCCGTAAAAATTAGTTTTATTTCAATGTGTAACATTCGCGTAAATCTAAGAAACCATTTTACAAAACTATGTTACCTTCATTGGCGATAAAAACCCAGGGTAGATATTTGCCAGTCCACTACAGTCTGTAAGCTCGAAAACGCAAACGACTACAGAAGTAGAACATATTTCCTATTGTACAAGTGAGATTGGTCGCGAGTGTACGCACGTCGGTGTACGAATGCATTACAGCTGGTAGGACGAGAGCCACTCGTTACCTACTTGACTGTGTAACTTCGTTTGTGAGAGCTCGCGCAATCGCTTGCACCCGGGAGCTTTACGGACGTGAGGCTTTTTCATGTGGATGCTGGTTAAAGACGATTTTGATGGGAAATGAGGGATTAAAATAAATAGGTTATGTAAAGGCTTGTAATAGTTACATTGAATTGGGTCCAAGTATTTACATAATGCGTGTAATAAGCAACATTCGATATTATTAAATTAAATGTTTTATGTAGTTTGATTAACAATGTTTACAATTAGTAGAATCAAGTTTAGTAGTCAGTTTTCTTAAAAAAATAATTAAATTTATAGCTATTAAAGAGGTCAGTGAAAAATTGCAAGATTTTAGGTTCCGTTATTTTCAAATTTTACAATCAACAATGGTATCTATGTATTTCAACTCGAATCTTTGGTTGTCTTTTATACATTCATACGTATATAAGCTCACGCCTTTTTCCCAGAAGGGGTAGGCAGAGGTGTAACCAGGAAACCCACGTTTCGCCTTGTATTTTCTGTCCCACGATGTGATAGGGAGCGAGCCTATTGCCTGTTCTTCATATATCTTATTTAAATGATACATAGCAAATTTGAACAAATATTCACGCTTTCATCACATAATTCGGATGCAAAATGTCCACACCGCTCCCGTACACGCAGTCGAAAATGTTGATTTCCTCGGGAGGGTGCGTCACAGCGAGAACTAATGTCTATTATGGCGGCCCCTACCCAAAGATTTATTCAAAATGTTATTTTACACCCGTCCATGTACCTACGCGATGCTATTGTGTTCAATTGACGTTCTATGTAATCATATTGCGTTCCCATTGTAATTTGTCGAGCTGGGATACCGAGCAGTATTTTCTTGACGCGCCGCCATTTTGCGCGGGGCGTCATGACAGTTGTTATTGAGTTATATCGAGTGAGTAATGCGATGACGCTCATGAGTTTAGTGAGATGAAACTGTCGTTAGAGGGTATTTTGGACAATAGGGTTTTAACTCATGAAGTTACATTAAACGTGTGGTAGGTACATATGCCTATATTAGGTACACGTTGCGATAGATAAACAAGCATAGAGCTATTCTTAAAATAGTGTTTTAGTCTTTGAACGCTTGGTGCTGGTAATATGTATTATAAAATAAATTATTTGGTTTTATGATTTTCAATACTCATCAAGTAATTCGTTTTAATATTAACATTTCATTAACAGTAATTTGTGTTGTTTTGGACAGAAAATATTTTTCTGTAGAAGATATTACTGATGTTTCGGGAAATTCCTCAATAGATGGCGTTAGTAGTGTTGTGATTGCATTGAAAATGCTTTATAGATATTGTTTTAGTTTAATGTAAACTACACAGTGCCTTATTAAATTGCCCTATTGTAATGGTTGTGACGCTTTCTACGTTCGAAGGAAGCTTAGATTTTAACTCGCCATTTCATATCGTGAAGAGCTTTTGAATTTCTCTAACGAGGTTTCCATCAACGTCAAAACCAACGACATTTAACTATTTAATAGAACGTAGATACTCAAGCAACTTCGAAAACTCAAAGCTATGCTTTAAAATCCAACTCGAGATTTCCGTTTGGGCTGTCCGTTTTCGATCCCAAGTATCGTTTTTTATTCCGATTGAATAAAACGAGAAAACTGAAAAAAGAATGTGGCATCCGTGTTTGAGCGCTAGGTAGCGGCGCCAGCCACCGCGTACATTCGCTAACGAAGCCAATTTGTCGGCCGGCCGGCATAATGAAGGAGCCACGATGACCGGCCCGCAACACTCATTAATCCTCTTCATTTTTCTCATTAGCAATTCTTGGATTTAACATCGCCGGAGTATGTAAGTGACCGGAGGTTGCTTAGTGGCGTGTCAGGTTATTGATATTCGGATGCTTGGGTTTATTTTAATGTTGACTGCAAGCATTGTGTTGGTTGAGGAAATTGTGATCCTGTTCTTTTTGTATTATTTTTTAAATATATTTATTATTTAATTATTTTTTTTGAGTTTGGTGACGAGTTTATGCTCTACTGTTTCGTTGGATTTACTATATAAATAGTTTGCACTGGATGTTTCCGTTTCAAACAAAACAGTTTATATAATTATTTTTTTTACTCCTATGAAAATCTATTTTCACGTAATAAAAATTGCTTTAGCTTTTATACAATAAAACATTATTGTTGCACAATAATGTTTTATTGTATAAAAGCTATACAACAATCACAACTAATGCCGAAAGTGGCAGATCTTAGCCCGAAATACATCTATCGAATAGCCAGAGACAATATTCTATTACGAATCGCCACTCCTATACAGCGTCGCGTTCATCAATTCCAGGTAAGTCAACTGCCAAATTAAAAAAGTTAAAACCCCTCAAATTACCAGCCAAGTGTTGGTGACAGGCAGGTGCCAGTCTCGGGAGTGGGTTCGTTACGGCGAGTGTTCCAGACGCCGCCGGGAGTCGGGACGCTCCGTCGCAATTAGACCGGGATGTCTACTGTCTTGAGGGTTTGGCTGTTTGGTTTTAGTTCCTTTGCTATTTTTTTTTATGGAAGAGTCTTTTTGTAGAGTGTTTAACTTCAGTAAGAATAGAAAATCTCAGTGAAAGTAACAGTTTTGTGATTGCATTTCGTGTGGTGAATTAGATTCGCAGAGATCAAAAAATATGGTGGGATATTTCTAGCCGCTGGATTATAGGACTAAGAAACCATTCTATCACGAAGTGACTACAATATAATGATAAAAAAAGACTCGATTGTATCTTATTATAAGGTATTGGAAATTATAAGTAAAACTCAAATTTCAGTGCTGCAAACATTTTGATAAGCTAGCATTCATTTAAGCAGACTTCAATTCTTCTTTTCAATTTACTCATTTAAGCAGAGAAAAACTGTAATAAACAGTTTCTGGCCCCGCCTATAACCGCTACAAATCCTTTCAGGGCCGCATACTGTGCAGTAAAGTAATAAATAGTACATTTTATCAGCTTGCAAATGTAATAAAACATCGGAATATGGCGCTGGGGAGCGGAAGACACCGCCGTTTCCTGTGCTGACACGCGGTTATCTATGCGTGCTGCTTTATACACCAGACGTTAGATAAGTCGCCTACAGACACGCCAACATGATTGATTTCAACTTGTTTGTGTGGCGAATGTACCATCATACATAGCGTCTCGTTTATTAAACATTTATTGAATGTATTTTTTTTACCCTGTCCCCAATGATGGACACATGATAAAAATATTATAATTATCCAGTTCTCTCGGTAAGTCATCCTAACGTATTAGAGATGAACAGATTTACTCAAATGCTTTGTGCAAGAGCGGTTTAACTTTTATTTATTCGTTCAAGAGACAGCTGACCAAACGTCACGGATACGACTCGTTGTCCATCTCTATGGCTACTTGTGGCCAGTCCAATCGCGTCTATTGTCTATGGTCACGTCCTGGCATTGTACATCGCGCCTTTTTAAATATTCTTACGAATTCAAATGTTTCTTTGTTTTCTTTCCCACTGTGTATGAGTGAGCGAGAAGGGTAAATCAATTGTATGATGAAAGGTGAGTTTGTTGTTTTAATGAATGTGTTTACGTAGAAACTGGATGATTATAAAAACATTTTGGGATGCTGTGTTATTCCAACTGGACCGTGCGTGACTCACCGCGTTGGATGACGTGTTGAATATTTAATTAGCTTTATTGAGCGTAATATTTTTATTAGCTTTTAACGATAATCCTTTGTACAAATTATTACAGTTGAGCAACTGTAACAGCTGCGTTTGTATGCTTATTGCTTTTAATAATTATGTCATTTTTATTTATTATATTTTATGACAAATTGTTATTTAATGTCATAGTCTTTTAAAACACTTACGTGTAGGTAAGTGTTCCGTGTTATAGCACAGAACGAACACAAGAAAATAATTAAATTTTATTTGCGTAAGGGGCTAAATAATAACATAATACCCATTATACATGTTATAATATTTTTTTCTTCGTATTGAACGTGCTCAAGCAATAAAACAAGTTCCCCTATTGGCGTATTGAGCTGTATAGACATTTTTCTTCGCCTCTATTATTACAGAACTCACAGTAAAAAATATAACTTTGATATTTCGTATTTGGAACACTTTCAGGTGGTAAATCTGCTTGAGTTAGCTACAGCGCACGCCTTAATGGTACCCACAGAGGCGCAATGTATGATTGGCTATGTGCCACTTACGCAGTATCGATTACATTACGTTATATGCTGGGTCACACAGTGGGTGGACTTTAGGTGCGCGTGAAATGGATACTGCCCTACTGGGCGGGGTCGATGCCAGCCAATCCTGTAACTGATACCTCACTTCTTCTTAATAAGCACTTTTGAAAATAAAGCTTTATGTACTCGCGATAGAGTTTAAAATCGTTGTGTGCATTTTCTATTGAAATGTAAGCGATATCCCTAGTTCTTCACGCAGTGCGTAGAGTTATAATTCTTAATGTGTGGCGATAGAGAACAAATTGGCGTTTCACGTTGTCGTAATTGATATGGGTGCGGGGAAATTGTGTAATAGTAGGTAATATTCGTATATAAGTTTAGGTTGTGTATGTTAGGCAGTTTGATTTATGTTTGTCTGTTGTTTCTGTTGGTGACATTTTTGGCAGACATTTTAATTTAGTAATTGTTTGGAAACAATAATCGTATCAGAAATGTATATAGCCTATCTACTAATTAGAAATATAATTTATTCTTTTCTCTTAAAAGAAAGTTAATAGTCACTTAAAAACGGGATTCGTTGGTGAGTGAGGTTCGCTCTTTCAAAACATTAATTTTATTAAATCTTAATATAATTGTAAATAGATACCCAATAAAAACGTAATATAAACTTTAATTGCTAAAATTGGGGCTTTACATTTCTGTTAAGTCATTTCTTAATATGATAGACCTTATAACATCCGATATCAAAATATAGGTCAGTGGCTATTACGACATCGAAAATATCAATTCATTACTTTTTAAAACAAACGTAAATAAAAAAAATCATTAGTATGAAAGAAGGGGAGCACCTGACGCCGGAAGTCATTAATAAATAGATGGACACGACGCGCAGCGATAACGCCCCACTCTCCCCGAAATTACTAAAATCGACTTTACTGATAATCGACATAATACATATCAAAAATCGACTCTGTCTCCTCTCATTAGAGTCGACTTTGACAGTTCCTCGAGTGTTGCAACAGTAAAAATAAGTTGGTAAGGTTTTGTATAAAAAATGGCATTGTGTAGGCAACACCCTAATGTCGAGTTTCATCTATTGTAAAGATCTCTGGACTCTTTCGAGGGTCCCCCAAAGAGATTTAGATAATGATTTTTTCTTACAATTTTTTAAAGGTTTTATTATATTTCTTAGTGGATTGTCTTGAGGAATTGGGAGATTAACATGCCTAATTTAAATAAATACATTACTACATGGTCACAACATAGTAAATATTCACTTACATGATACCTTTTTATTGGTGAAATATATTACAACACTTTAAATCTATAAATATAAATACTGGCGTTTAACAATTATCATATTATTAGACATTATTTCAATGAGCTCTACCAAAATAAATTTTCTCCACGGCAGATAAATTCATGGCCTACTTTCATTCAAGTAAGTCGACGAAACTACGTATTTTAAAACCTGTAGAGTTGTAGTGACTACATAATACCCCTCTCACTTAGCTGTTTTGTTATGCTAATTTAGATTCCAAGACTCTTATACCAACATCGCCTTATAGATTTCTTTGTGATTTTTTCAATGCTTACTATTGTGATAGGTTGAATGTGATAATTTTGTAAAAATGATAAATAAATAAAAATATAGATATTGTAGAGACTGTACATATAAAGTGGAAGTTTATAAGTAGCGTTAAGCGCACACAAACTGTTTATTGAAATTATGAGTCATAAAATAATAATATTCTTTTTTATGACTGAGATTCATATCTTCCGAACTGGCGACGATTACGAAAAGACCATGACAAAAAAAACGCTAAACGCGGTCTTACCTCCCATTATGCAAATACTATTTGGCCCCAACTTTTTATTCAAAGTACTTAGTAGGTTCACCGTAGGAATATAATACCTCGGTAACTAGACTAGTAAGTGTAATCACACGCCTGCCTACAACGTGGACGGACGACCTGGTTAAGGTTGCAGGAAGTAGCTGGATGCCGCTTCCAACAGGTGGATGTGCAGATCCTTAGGGAGGCCTATGTTCAGCAGTGGACTTCCTGTCGCTGAATAGATAGATTGAAGTGCAATCTATTCTTTTATGGAATGCCCTCCCACTCGAAATTACAACGGCCACGCACCGCTATGCGTTTAAACGAAGAGTTCGGGAACTGTTTTCGGAGAACAGAAACTAAATTGACAGACTAAGTTGTTGTATATATTTTGTATGTATGTATATGTATGTATACTATTGTATATATGTATGTATAATTGTATATATATTTTTAAGTTTGTTTATTTGCTTTTAAATAACGTTTATTTTTAAAAAATTCTTGGTCATCTTAATTTTGCATAAACCTGCTTTGCTCCATTTCTGCTTCACCCAAAGGTAGACTGTAATAGAATGCCTCTGGCATTAAGTCCGCCTGTATACATTATAGTATATAAAGCAAATAAAATAAATAAATAAATAATCTCAAGTCAACTTTGCTCTATTAAAAGTAATTTTGTGCCCGGAGTCAAGAGGGCAAGTTAATTCATAATTGTTAGAGATGTAAAGTGTCCAATAAACGTAACTATTAACTTAAAAACCTGTTACTTGTCAATATCGTGTTAAAATTTATTTTTACAAACATGACCCTTGAACTGAGGCTAATGCACTCGTCCATGTCCAATAAGCGAAGTAGACGTCACGGATTGTGATGTAATAACATACATACATAAACTCACGCCTTTATCCCCGAAGGCAGAGGCGCCACCAGGACGCCCACATTTCGCCTTGTATGTTCCGTCCCACGATGTGATAGGGGGCGAGCCTATCGCCATATCGGGCACAAATTCCTGACTCCAGGCTGATAATGAATAGAAAAATCCAATATCACTTTGCCCGACCCGGGACTCGAACCCGAGACCTCAGCTTTGTAACCGTACCGTAATACAACTACGCCACCGAGGCAGATGTAATAAAAAATGGTAAAATCAAGTGAATTAGATATCGAGTATAGAAGTATCTACATCTTTACTAGTATGACTTATTCTACGCTTAGGTTCCATGCTATTAAAACTATTTTATATTTTTGGAAACGAGGCAAGATACTTTTTGAGGCTATTTTGATAAAAAGTGCATCACTGTTAATTTAATTAGTGATCTACCGGCAAACGCAAGAGTTACTTAAATAAATACTCGTAAATACACACCCAATAGTCACATACATAGTCCTGACCCCAAACTAAGATCGAATCTTGTGTCGTGGGTATTCGAAACTATGAGGGACTTTTCGGTCTCACAGATCTCCCAGACCCGAAACAAATATCTGTGGTTCACACAAACATTTGTCTCGGTGCGGGATCGAACCCACGGCCTCTCGTTTCACAGCCGGCGTCTAACCAACTGCGCCACGGAGGCTGTCAAATTTTGTTTAAATATCAATTTTAAGCATTAAATCATACTTACTCACGCAAGTGAACATGTGAACTGTCTCGGTAGAGGGCGCCCCAACCCGTTCGGTTATTAACTTAGCAAAACCAACAATCGTGATTAAATCGCGCGTGAACTAATAAAATAATAAGACTCTTGCTCTCTGACGCTCGCTGACTGATCGTGCGCCGGGGCTACATGACGGATATCAAGCAGTGGTATAATAAATTATTACAATACAGATTAAACATTAATAAAGAAATAAATTTAAAAAATCTGACACTTCATTTTTTAATATTTATAGAGTCCCTTAACTCGTGAATTTGGAACTAAATATAAATCTACGGCTTTAAATTAAAAATTCTTCATTCTGTGACGTTTTTGTAAATATTTATATTGTAAATTAAGGGTAGTTAAATTGTAACAGTCACTGAGCGGATGACTAATACCTCAGTCCACCCCGTGACCACGAAAGCTGTAAAGCAATCCAAACGTCGGGAATTTAAAAATGTAAAAATTAAACCAAATCGCGATAAAATCCGTAAAGATAGTTTTATTTCAATATTTATATTACTGTTATTTGCTCGTACTTTTGACCAGAAGTCTTTGTTATATGATGATTAAATTTAGTGTTTAAGAAAACCTGGATGTTCAAAATTGGACCTACAATTAATATTACGGGAGTCTCATTACGTAGCCAAAACAAGACTATAGAAATCAGGATGAATTTACATGGTAACTGCTTCAAAATTATCTCAATCACACAGAACTAGCCTGTAAGACTGCTCCATGTAACCCTAACCTAACATCCATCAGGGGAGAGCGGGGTGGCGTAAATTTCATTACAATTAGCCGTGACGTGCCATGAATTATTCAGCGGGGGCGCGCTGATTGTCAGTTGACCGCCGTCTGTTTGGTGGAATTAACGCCGCCTCATTTGTACCCTGCGTTCATTAACATCCCGGTGCTTGCTTTACACATTAGATTCGAAGGATTTATCCAATCCTGTGCTGGGATTTTTGAGTGTACATAGCTAGACAGGCTAAATGTAGTAGAAATTAGACGTATAGATAAAATTGCGTTTGTTTCAGTTGTTGGATTTTAGTGTAGCTAAACGAGTAGCGTAAACGTGGTAGAGATTATTTATCCTTAAGAAAGTACGTTTTTACCCCTTTGTATACATACATACAGAAACTCACGCCTTTTTCCCAGAAGGGGTAGGCAGAGGTGCTACCAGAACACCCACATTTCGCCTTGTGTGTTCCGTCCCTTGATGTGATAGGGGGCGAGCCTATCGCCATATCGGACACAATTCCTGACTCCGGGCTGATAATGAATAGAAAAACCCAATATCACTTTGCCCGACCCGGGATTCGAACCCGAGACCTCAGCTTTGTAGTCGTACCGTAGTACAACTACGCCATCGAGGCAAGCTACGAATATTAATACCTTGTAAGCCAAAGTAAGTTAAACTAGTGTGCGTTTCGCTCCGATAGGCGGTCACCAACCCCTGAAATAACAAAATTTAATAACATAACCTGAAACCGCATCCATATTGCATCTACATTATATTTAACACCCGTCCAATAAGCATTAGGGCTACCAACTAAATTACAATGTAAATTATTATAAGAAAACCTTGCGCTATAATAGTTTTATTATTAGCTTGCAATTACAGTTTATAATGTAAAAAGGTAATGGAATTGTAATAACAGAAATACAAAAAGGTGTGGGGAAATATGAAATATTTAATGGAATTAAATGCATGGAAAAATCTTAATAACATTTTTTATGACAAAAAAAGGACTGTTTACAAGTCGGCTAACAATTCAAAACAGGAAATAATAATATAAATTTTATTGTAAATTAATTTATAAGTCAATGAACTAATCTGATAGTGAATATACGTTATTGAAATACGTTATTTAGGCAGCCTAGTTGTTACAACTAAAGTTACGTGTGAGAACGTTAACGCTTTATTTATAAATTAGTTGTAGGTACTACGATTATAATGCTGAGGTCTCGGGTTCGAATCCCGGGTAGGGTAAAGTGGTATTGGATTTTCTATTCATTACTGTCAGCCCGGAGTCAGGAATTTGCCCGATATAGCGATAGGCTCGCCCTATCAAATTGTGAGACGGAACACACAAGTCGAAACTTGGATGTCCTGGTACCACCTCTGCTTACCCTTTTTGGGAAAAAGGCGTGATTAATGTATGTATGAATTGCAACAACCTGTAAAGTTTACAAATATCTATTCTCCATTGGAGCTATGGACTAAAGCCCAATTATTTTGAATAATTCAGGTGGCGCATGTCCTCGGTTATAACGGCTTATTTTAAATCAATTTCTTAGAGAATAAGCCATGGTTGTTGGTAGCCCTGCGTAGTCGTGGACGTGTTGACACTGTATTTAGCAGTTCATTACAGAGCCGTCACTTGTGACGATTGTCATGCGATCACCTCCGACCCGCCCGGATCCAGTTACTCTAATAGAAAGCGTGTAAGGCAGCGCCGGTCGCGGGGACTGTTGTAGACGGTACAACATCTGACGGGAATTTGACAAGGAATTATGATTTTAGGTTTTCTGGAGTTGTACTGTCATTGGATAAAAAAGATAAAACTGTCTGGTTATTGTTGGGTGCAGCCAAGTTTGTGTTGTAAGAGAGTACAAGTGTGGTAAAGTTTAAATGAATGATGCTGAGATTTCAACAATATTCTGTTAATCCAAGACTTATTCCAGTTGAATTTCGGAACCTCGGATACATTGTCAATTCAGGCATGTCTTCAATTAATAACACCACCACAAATTACCTTGCAAGGCACTAAAAATCTTTTACATATTTTACGCTAATCCTGGAAAATCATTAGCTTCCGACCTTCTTGTCTTCAATACACTAGTTGTAATATTCGCCAAACTAGATTTCAAGATTATTTACATATTATGAATGAATAACCAAAATATTCATTCCAATCCGCTGTCGCTCGTTGCCAGCGCATCACAGCGTGCGCTGACGCAGTGACGCAGCGCAGCTGGCACAGCGCCGGCGCCACGGCATCCGCCCTCCCCCTCCTCCCACCCCTCCTGCAATCAGCTTTGCTCGCTGAAAGATTTACTGTATTGCTGGTATGTACTCGGCATTTAGAGGGTCCCGGAACTAAAACAGAAAGGAACCCTTACATTAGGGAATTCTACTGAAAAATAAAAACTAAATCCTTCAGACAACATTTCGTTGCCCGTTTCGTTTAAGAAAATCTTTAGAGTCCTTCACATTGACCTAGAATCATGATATGATGAGAAACAAGGTCTCTTAGTGCAAGCTTAAAAAAACGTAAAATACTCCGAGTATTTTAGTTGATTTTTTTTTGTAATAACAAAATCTTTTAGTTCTAACCGGAACCCTAGGTACCCAAATCCACTTCTCACTTACCCGGTTTTTATTAATAACTTTACTAAACGATAGTGCAGGTGGCAGCCGAAAACGAAGGATTGATGAGTTGTGTAAGCGAGTAGTACAGCCTCATTACTCGGCAGTTACTACAAGCCCTTGTGTTTAATTCAATGTGCAAGGTGCGCGGCATGACTGATGTGGCATTGCTATAGATTTTAATGCTCCGTCAAGTTGTAGTAATTTATTTAGCCAATGATCAGCAAATAAGGAACGGAATGACCGAATTGTAATTGGTCACAATGTGATATTACATACATACATAAACTCACGCCTTTATCCGCGAAGGGGTAGGCAGAGGCGCCACCAGGACACCCACATTTCGCCTTGTATTTTCCGTCCCACGATGTGATAGGGGGCGAGCCTATCGCCATATCGCGCACAAATTCCTGACTCCGGGCAGATAATGAATAGAAAAATCCAATATCACTTTGCCCGACCTGGGTTTCGAACCTGAGACCTCAGCTTTGTAACCGTACCGTAATACAACTACGCCACCGAGGCAATGTGATATTAATATTTTCATATTTAGACAAATACAAGACTACAGTGTATTTGATAGGCCTCCTTTTGTAAAGAAACATTAAACTAATCATGAAAATGTTATAAAAAATTTACATTCAAAAAATTGCTGCTAGAACGCACACGATTATAAAAAATTTGATCAGTCATACCGGAAGACATTTGGCCGACTCAAACTCTTAAAAGGGTCTATAAGCACCGTTAGTGTTTGTAATGAAAATATTATCGTATACAATACAAAATTTTGCGAGTTTGGATGTTATGCTAACAGCCGCTGCGACCCTAACCAAACAAAACTCACTTCCGATACCACAGGCCGTTGCAAAAAAACTTTCAAAAACATTACTTATATTAAATTACAGATATTATCTTTCGGAAACGTCGAGTGTCTCATGTGTAGTGGCGCCATGCTTTTTTCCTTCTCCTATGATATTTAAAAGGTAAATATAGCTGTCTGAACGAGGGTATATTTCGTTTGGTTTGTGAAATTAAATAAATTGATAACTTAATTTTCTAATGGCTGCACCATGGCTTGTGATGATATGGTATTTTTTAAGCTTTCTTTCTGATACTTCGGACTTCTAAAGGGGTATGCTGGTGTCACTCTTCTGTCCTAGTCAAAGAAGATTTTTTAAAGATCACTTGCATTCACTGTTTAATTAAAATTAACATTCTGGTTTGTATATTTCCTCGAAGATTAGACGACATTGGTAAACGACAACGGTAACGGCTTGGATGAATTTGCAAATCTTTTATTACATAATATTGAACAAAAAAGGTTCAGTTAAAGAGGGACAAAGTTAAAGGGACAGTTAATTTATTAATTAACACCCTGTGCCTCGACTGCCTCGGTGGCGTAGTTGTATTACGATACGATTACAAAGCTGTGGTCTCGGGTCCGAATCCCGGGTCGGGCAAAGTGATATTGGATTTTTCCATGCATTATCAGCCCGGAGTCAGGAATTTGTGCCCGATATTGCGATAGGCTCGCCCCTATCAGATCGTGGGACTGAACATACAAGGCGAAATGTGGTTGTCCTGGTGGCGCCTGTGCCTACCCCTTGTGGGATAAAGGCGTGAGTTACGTATGTAACATCCTATGCAGCAGTAGAACAATAGCAGAATTGTAATAATTCTACAATAGTAAGTCGTGACTACTAGTTTTAAAAACATCGGTGTTACAAACAAAAGGGACAGTTTTCACGTTACTATAATTAGTAAAAGGTTAAAAACTTCTGAGTAAAAACGAATGTAAAACAATTATTACCCAAGGGTCCGAAATGGTTGAAAGTTGAAAGTCATGCTGACATCACGGTGTCGATGATCGTATAGGACCGCAAAAAAATCAATTAGGTGTGCATCCTTGTGTCCTGGATGAAGTCATCGCAAATTATCAATTTATTAGAATCGTGACCGCTACTTCAGTTCTGATAAATCCTGTCTATCTACCTATACAGCTCGTGTTCGGGTCTGTGCTTAGTCGATAGTCTTGCTTGCTTAAAATAGGTTAATACAAGATACAAAAATAACTAATAACTATGAAAATGCTATATGCTATACTGATAGTAAAGAACAAATATGGAGCACGCGCGGCGCGATTGACGACCATACGCGAACTGATTGACATAATTATTAAGTAAACGATTTAAACAATAAAATGCTTTTTTTTTTATATTATAGGGGGCAAACGAGCATGCGGTTCACCTGATGGTAAGTGAACACCGCTGCCCATGGACATCTGCAACACCATAGGGCATTGAGATGCGTTGCCGGCCTTTGAGGTGGGAATACGCTCGTTTTTTGAAGGTCGCCAATGCTGAAGTTGCATTTGTGCGATTGCACCGTACAGCTCGTATTTGTATATCCTACATTATTTAGAGGGTTATTCCATCACACCTGAAATAGACCATATTGTGAGTTTATGGATTTTTAATATCATAAATTGAAATTATTGTAAAGAACGCTCAGGTATGCAAATTGTCTCAAAGTATGTAATGTTCGGAGTAATCATTGGGAAAGCCCTATGTTCAGCAGTGGACTTCCTTTGGCCAATGGATGGATGATGTAATGTTATTTTATTGTTAAGGTAAAGAAAATAGTTCGAAGGAATTCAATTTCCTCAATACCAGTAATCATCAATTCGTAATATTTCGTCGCTAGAAATATTTAACTCTTCATTAGCTTCTGCTCTTTCCAATCAGCCGTTACCCAACGTTTTTAAACTGACTGGCAGGTTGGCCTCGCACTGAATTTTACTATAATACAGCCAGATTTCACATTCGTCTGAAACATATTATATTAGGCTACTAATTCATGCATATTGTCAGTGATATTTTCAAAACCTAGAAATCTATCTCTTTATTGAAATAAAAAAAATATAATTTTCAACTTCTCGACGTTTAGATTACTTCACAGCTTTCGTAGTCACGGGGCAGAGTGCAGACTGAGGTTTTAGTCATTCGCTCTGTGAGTTACGAAAGCTACCTACATTATACAATGATTAAAATTAAAAAGCAATTTTAAAGTTTAAATTGTTTATGTTGAAAAATGTAAACATAAAACCAAATCCGCGATAAAATCCGCAAATAAGTTTTATTTTAATGTGTAACATTTGCGTAAATCTAAGAAACCATTATCTATCTCATTATTTAGACTCCATTCAAACTGAACCAAAGAGGCATTTGGAATGAATTTATAAGAACAAAGTACTAAGTAAATTATTTCAAACTACAGTATTTTTATCGGGCAATGGACATTGTGGGTGTTCACAAACACGGTGGTTCTATCAGGTGGGCTTCTTTATTACCATTCAAAATAACCAGCAATAGTATTAAGACATATTTTAAGTAAACCGCCCGGGCCTCCCATTAAACCGAGTTGCGAGTTGCCTTATCTATTCTAAACGCGCTCACACTTTGTTTTTATAATAGAAAATTTAATTGTAAGTGTGCCATATAAGGCCGTCGTTAACTATGCACCACTTCATTATGCCGGCGTATTTGCATACTAGAATATTAAATTTGACAGACTGGCATGTCGTTTGTGGCGCGCCTATTGTGCCTAAAGAGCGAAACATGAATGAGCACGAGGGTCTTGGAACCACGAGAACATTATTCGTATAATTCTTATCCTGAAAAAACATTATTTAGCATTATTTATGCTAATAAGAGTATGTTTAGAGCTAAAAATTTTGAGGTTTTCGTTCTGAGGAATGTATATCAAGGTTCCACTTGTCTTTATTTAAGATATAATTGCAACAGATGTATTGCCGTATTTTAACGTAGTAGATTAAAACACATGATAATGTTTAAGAATCTCTGTATCACAGTTGACATAAGAGCATTACAAAAGCAAATTTCGCAAAGATATTTTGAGTAAAAATGTGTATCTTTATACTTTGGTTTATTTGACATTTAAGCTCATCCCTTAACTGCAACTTGTAACAACATTCATATTAGCTCCCTATTACGTTATCTGACGATTAAAACACAAACAATTTCAATTAAATTATCAAAGGAAGCGGTAATCAGTAACTAATTTATACGTGAACGTCGATTCACACATTCTAAGATTAAAGCGTAGAGGCGGCATTAGAACGACCCCTCTGCATTTGCATTGTGTACGAGCAATGTATTTTTATCTGCAATGTGTACAACGGCTCGGTTATGGATCGCGGGTTATAAATGAGCTAAGTGTGGTATGCAATACAAACTGGTTGCGATGCTTGATTAGTTGTTGCGAGGAACGAGTCCTTTCTGTGTTGGTTCATTGTTTTGGATCATTTTGTTGTAATAATAATTAGAAAATGTTAAAAATGCTTTGTAGATAAAGATTGGAAAATAAAAGAGATGTGGACTGACACGAGTGTATAAATAAGTAACTAAGGCTAGAAAACAAAAATATTCTATCAAAATTTGAACTGAAACATTTTTCTACTCTCCAGTGTTATTTAAAAAGCAACCACAACGGAGGTTACATTTCTCCAACACATTTAATATTATTGAAACTATTGTAGTGATTTACTAGACCAGTATAAAGGCTGAGTTATTTCGCTGCTGTTATTGTTATCTCTCAATGTGGGTACTCCCAAAGCCAATCAGTTGAAATGTTTTGACAATGATTTTCAAAAGTAGTTACAAGATAATAACCATCACTAGTTGTCATAAAGAAATTAATATCGAAATTATATTGATCTTGGACAAAGACTATATTTCATACATAAAACAGGAGATATTTGTACCCAGATATATAATTACACTAGTATTTAGTTAGTTGTTATAAATTAAGGTCTAACATTCATATTACACCGATGATTATATATTATGTTAATGCCGGACGCTAACGTGCATGACATTTGATGGTACTCCAACGTGGGTGTTTTGTCATAGAATACATTAATAGATTTCTGACGTATCATGCATCATCAATCATCATTTTAATGTATTCACAGTTTGTTATTTATAATACACATGATGCCTTTTCCTGACTTCACTTGTACTATGCTTAGATAATTTTTTTTATTGCGATGAATGGCGGGACGAGCATACCATTCGCCTGATGGTACCGATGGTACCTGATGGTACCTGATGGTACCTGATGGTACTGATGGTACCTGATGCGACCGCTCATGGACATGAAAACCAAACACCATGAATTGCAAAGCATTGCTTGGCATTCCACTGCACTCGCCATCCTGAGACATAAAATGTTAAGTCTCATTATGTCCAGTAGTTACTCTGGCTACAATGTCCTTCAAACCGGAACATAACAGTGCATTGACACTGATGTTTGGCGGGAGAAATAGGCATTGCGGTGGTACCTACCCAGGCGGCCTCTCACATATGAGAGACCTACCACCAGTATTTGGAACTTTAGTGGCATATTTAACACAAGGTAACTATTTATTCTGCATGCGAACGCCGATACAGAATAATGTAGTGCCAAAAATCTGAAATCGGAAATTGTTAGGCCGGGCCCCAGGAATAACTACTTATTTAATAATTATAAATTTAAATAATAAACTAACATACTGTATACATATTATGGTATTTGTAAGAAATATTCGAAAAAGCTGCAGTGTACGTATGTATTTAATTTTGTCACTAGGTATTCATTTGATACATTTATTTTACAAAGTTTTCAATTAAGTTTAATCATATTATATCATTTTTACTAATTCTAAGAATGTTGCATATTTTGTTAATAAATTACGCGTGGAGATAAATTATTTTATATTAATTTTAATGCGTCTAAAATTTTCGTTTATTATCAATCATTTAGCGCTTTTATATTACAGCGTGGCTTTACAACTTTAAATATATTCACCAGCTTCCGTCATACGCTTAGAGACTTTTAAAATTCAAGAACAAAATAAGATAGGAATCCTAGATGAAACATTGTTCATCATTGAACTTCCTATAGGCAAAGGTGATAATGATGAATTGAAGGTATAATAACATCCACATCTCCTATTTCTAATTAAATAGACTATAAGGGATGTTAATATCTTGAAATCTACGCCTAAATACTTTACAACAATATTGTTTTATAGACCGTGCTTTCATTGACCCTCAGCTCAGAGCATTTTTTTGCGGTGTCACGCGGCCGCGCAACAAAACCTGAAATCCGATAACCTCTCACCACAAAAGCGCACCACCGTATTTGTTTCCATAATTTCACTTACCAATTTGCGTTGCATTCCTTTGAAATCGGCCCGCTTTGACGACGGCATCGACGGCGCGGCTTCCTCGCGGCCCTTTATACCGATGCAGACAAATGGAGGGCATTATATGCTCATTTGGGGGTGCATTGACGACGCAGACGGTGACACTCGGTGTTTCCGGCGCGGCGCGATGAATTAGCTGTTTGCTTTGCACAATGCGCGCCGCGCTCTTGTTCGCTCGTGTGAGATCGCATTCGGAATGTCGCATGCGGATGTCGACGCAATCAGGGATTTCATTGTTTTTGCATTAAGTATTCTCTCTCAGATATCTGTAAAGATCTAACTGCTAATTATTGTTTATGTTAGCAAGCTACACAGAAACTTGTGAATATTAATCCGATTTCGATTCAAATTTCCAGGAATATTTCCCTTTGTAGGCTACATCTCAAGAACAGCGAGACATATTAAAAAGAAAACAAGTATTGATTGTTCGGTATAATGGAAATGGCGCGTGTAACGTCACTATAAATACGAAAACGAAATTAACTCAACGGGAGTTTATTTAAAGGTGTCACTTGGTCGCTTTGATCACACCACTGCTATTTCGCGTCGCGCAAAAGGATTTTTCCTTTGTCAGAGTACGTATCGCGAGATGATTGACGCCCGATTTGTGGTGCGAGAACTCCGATAACCAACCGTTTGTTACACCTATATCAACAGTTTTATTGCAATGTAGCCTTTATTACTTCGAGATAGAGTTCACATGTATTTTGCGATCAGCAAACGTAAATAGGGCGCGGCGTGTTACAACAAAAGTAGCAACTTCGCTCGATAAAACCTATGTAAACAAAATGGAATCGTAAAGCTATTTAAATAAGACTGTCTCTACAACCATCAGCTGAAGAGCGTCAATTTGCCGGAGTCTAATAAGTGTGCAGGTTTACTTGCCGTTGGAAAATGAGTTTCCTCGCGCGGAGGGGCGGCGCGCGGGGGTGTGCGGGGGTGTGCGGGGGCGGTAATTGTCCCTGGATCAAAGCGCGGCGCGTTGATCCGCTGCACCGCGGCGCCTTTTGATTGTTTTCCCCGGGTTGAGCGGCACTTTTTGCGCCGGCCACCTGTCCGCGTAATGGCGCAATCGCGGATTATTTACGAGCCCCCTGTACGTATTGAACTGCATAGAATTTTAGCCATTTTAATAATAGAGACGTACGGTCGAGTGTGTGAGTGCGAGTCAGGTTTCGATTGCAATTTGCTTAGCTGTCTTGTATGGGATGGAGTTATTTGATAGGTTCTTTTATGAATTAAAATCCAATAGCGTTTTTTATTTTTTATATGGAACACCTTTTTTCAAGAAATAGCGATCGTTTATGTGAAATTTGTAGTATAACTTGTATTTGTATGCCAATTGGCAATAGCAGGAGTGATAAAGCTACAAGGGAAATCCTATGGGAAGAAAATTTCAATACGTGACTATCCATTAGTAATGAACTGTAATCGTCAATCTCTGTAATACCAGCGCTGTGGCATATTGTTGATAGCCGGTGGTAACCACAAAAGTTAAATATGGTGGTAACTACGAAGAGATGAGTCGCTTGCTTATTTTAAATGCATTTACTTTTGGCCATACTGGAGTAATCCGAATAATAAAACAAACGAGTTGAAATAATTATGTTCATGTCCAGATAATCACATATGAATAGATTAGGTAAGCTGCTGGCTCGTTTGCTGGAGCTATAAGGCTGTAATTTATAGCTATGTGCATCTTCGCTCTCACTAAGCAAATACGCGTTCTTGTACAGCGTGTATGTTTGTTTGTCCGGTGTTTGCTCGCCGGCGCCTCTCGTGTCGCAGGCATTGTTTTAAAATCGATCCCGTAAGTTGAGACGCGGCTGTTTGCTCAGTTTTAAAGACACGTCAACAAAGATGCTGTGTGTTAAGGGCTGCCACGATGTCGGAGAATAATCTTTTATATTTTTCAGAGGTAGAGCTATGTTGTAACTTGTAGGCAGTTAACTTACAATATATGTTAAGGTATAGGAGTGCTACCACTCTAAGTAAATCGCAATGTTAAAATAAGGAGTAATTTGTTTAATCATTAGCAAGTGATAATTGCCTTTTTTGGAAGTTGATTAACAAATGGCACGTTTTAACTCCACGTGGTGTGCAAAAAAAACACTGATTAATATTCTAATTTACATAATTGTGCGTTGTTAAAAAAAATATTATTACTATAGTAATTATCTTAGATCATGGATTCTGAGGCATCGATTTATGTTTAACAATATGTAAAAGACGGCGGGACGACTTGCACAAGAGGGCCGGCAGCGACTGGATGCGTAAAGCAGCAGACCGGGCTCTGTGGCGTACCTTGGGAGAGGCCTATGTCCAGCAGTGGACTGCAACGGTCTGTTGATGAATAAGTAAAAAAAAACAATAAATTAATAAATTAATTATTTTTCAGTCTGTAATAGGTCCTACACTTTATAGCGTTATAATAAAGGCTAATGCTGTATGTTTCGTATAAGTTAGTCATATTAAAACGTCTCTAATTTTTTTGATAAGTACCAATAATAGGTCCTACACTTTTATAGCTTTTATAGCGTTATAATAAAGGCTATTGCTGTATGTTTTATATCAGTCATATTAAAACTTCTCAATTTTTTTGATAAGTACCACCCCTGTGACAAGCAGTGTAGAAACGCGACACGTAGTTAGAAGTAGTTGGGAGATGTTTTTAAACATCTCGGCGGAGTGCAGGGCGAGCGAGGGGCGGCGCGGGGTGCGGGGGAGGGGCACGGACAAGCGGACGCACAAACAGACGCGCCTGTTGCTTCCCACGTCATCGCTGTACACATTTCACTGCGTTTTGTTTTGTTGTAGGATAGTTAGGGAGTATAGTACCTACCTACCCAACTAATGCTGAATTGTTTGTCATCATATTTACATTGAGATTTTAGAATTTATAATTTTGTTGATTTCATACTAAAAAAGTGCAATACCCGATTCAGGATCGAATCCCGAAAGTTACGACTAACAGCCTATACTAGTTGCCACTAGACAAATGGGGAGATAAATAGTTTACCTTAATTGACATCAATTTACTAAACATTAATTGGTTTAGTTAGACGCCGGCTGTGAAAGGAGAAGCCGCGGATTCAATCTCGGAGCCGAGACAAATATTTGTGTGATCCACAGGTATTTGTTTCGGGTCAGGGTGTTTGTGAGACAGAAAAGTCCCTCATAGTTGCTGATACCTACGACACAAGCTTTAATTTATCGTAACGTGGGATCATGACTACATGTGTGAATTTTGGGTGTATTTATCAATTAATAATAAATACACCCAACAGTCACCTATATACATAGTCCAGACCCCACATTAGGATCAATTAAGTCTTGTGTCAAGGGTATCAGAAATCAGACTTTTCGGTCTCACACGGGGGATCGAACCTGCGGCCTCTCGTTTCACAGCCGGCGTCTAACCAACTGTGCCAAGAAGGCTGTCACATCCTTTAAATCTAATATCTTAAACTATTTAAAGAAGATAGAACTAATTACAAATTATAATGTGGTAACTTCTAAAACTTCTATAATAATTAATTATCTTAATACCAAACTAGTTTTTCATATTATTCCTTTATATTCTAAGTTTATATTCCTACAAGATAATTTTATCTAGTATTAGGTGTAAAGTATCCACAATATCATGGCCCGTTATGAGGGGTGGGGGTTAACTGAATATAACAAAGTGGAGCGCCACGTGCCGAGTCATCAAACTCTTTTGTTGGCTCGCGAGGGAGCTACCGGGTTCGAATTCGATTGTCGACAATGTGTCGGAGATTTTTTCCGAAACGTTGTCGATCTTAAAATATTATAGCATTTTTAAATTTGTGTTGTGTAGCTCTATTTTTTGTGTGCCCCATTTTTTTATCAAAACTGAAAATGTTTGACTTTTAAATAAATCCGTTGTCAGCATTCCAAAGTGTTTTTTTTTATTATGTGAAGAAAACTGATAGGACAATCCAACTACGTAGTTGAATTGAGTTTTCTATTCGGTAATTTTCATTATATCATTTTTAATATTGAGATAATATCTCTCATAACCATATTTCTTTTAATTTATTTAATAAATAAAGAAAAATAAAATGTGTTCAACTTTGGTGGTAATATTTCGGCAGCTCCCCTGCGTCGCCGGGTCCCGCTATGCGTCGTGTAATTGTCAAATTAGCGAGTCGCAGATCAAAGGATTCGGCGATTTGTCGCTTTTTGATAATGTGATAAGTTTCGCGCACGATTAACTTGGGGTTCGGTTCCAATGCAAGCGGGAAGATGGTTTTAATTTCAATAGTGAGATAAATTGTTGAAAAATCGAAACCATTTTTTAATGTGTTATTAAATACACAATTCTGAAAGAGATTCAACATAATGTTGCAAGAGAAAACCCCGCTGCAGAAGATATATAAATTGTTGGAAAGGTATATGTTAAGCAGCGGCCAGTGGGTTTCTTGTGGCTGAAGAAACAGAAGTAAAGATGAAAGAAAAAAATGAATAAAGTTTTTATTTTATATTTGCTGTACGGCGATAAAGGCAGCAATATCGGCAAAAGCAGCATATCTGTAAAAATAACAAACTCTATTAATTAACATAGTGACAGCCTCCGTGGCGCAGTTGGTTTGACGCCGCCTTTGAAACGAGAGGCCGCGGGTTCGATCCCCGCACCAAATCAAATATTTGTGTGATCCACAGGTATTTGTTTCGGGTCTGGGTGTTTGTGAGACCGAAAAGTCTCTCGTAGCTTCTGATACCCACGACACAAGACTCGATCTTAGTGTGGGGTCAGGACTATGTATGTGACAGTTGGGTGTATTTATAGTTAATACAGTCCAAACTCTGGGTGTAACAATATCTTGCGCTCTCTCCAAAATAATTATAATGCTGGTACGCTTCAATAAAACATATCAACATCACTTTGGTGCTAAAGTAATAAATATCCATAAAAATTAACATCAAATGCAGTAGCATATTTTATAACCGTAAAATCGCTGGCACAAGCACCGAACCCCCGTCTCGTCTTCTCCCCCAGCCGGGGTAGCGCAGAAAGTATTTCAAATGGGGTAATTTGTTTCCTGATGCCATAACGGATTATTCCAACATCTATTATATTCTCGGAATACATCATTGCATTGGATTATATTTCTCGATCTCTGCTTCGCTTCCCATTTAATTTGAAAGTTGATTCTTTTCCATATTCAAGGAATATTCTGAGAAAATATTTTGGTTGGAGTTTTAGTTCTGTTAATAAAATAAAGTGCGTGGTGGCCTGTTGGTAACGGACCAGATGCGGCTGCCTACATGATCACGGTGGTCGCGGGTTCAAACCCAGGGCACACCTCTGACTTTTCGGAGTTATGTGTGTATTGAGAGTCAATCACCACGCACTTTAACGGTGAAGGAAAACATCGTGAGGAAACCTGGATACCGTAGCGATTTTAAAGAATTTCTACGGTATGTAAGTCCGCCAACCCGCACTAGGCCAGCGTGGTGGACTATATGGCCAAACCACTCTCAATCGATTCTCTCGATTGTAGAGTCGGCCTGTGCCCAGCAGTGGGACGTACCTATATGGGCTGATATAGATAATAAAATACAATACACGTTACTAATTGACGGAATACAAATTGATCAGACTTTTTATACAATCAGTGAGCAACTGGATTACCTAATGGAAAGTGATTATAACATTGGAGGATAAAAGGTTCGTTCCATAACTGTGTCTTTAACTTTTCGTCTTTTCTGGTTCCAGGTGTATGTACAGGGGACCGAAATAATTATCCTTTGTCGCTTGTAGCATGAGTTAACCTTTTAAAATGCATTATTATAGCATTGTATTAGGATACTTATATTAAACATTCGAATTTCCTACAGTCCAAATATCAAGGTATTAGGTAACGAATAAGTTCCCATATAAAGTGCATTCGCCTAAATACCGTTAATTTTTTTTTATCGTCATCAACCTATATTTATCTAATGCTCACCAGATCACACCACAATGAAATAATAAAACTTAACTCCAAATAAACTTACACAACGCAAAAAAACAATAAAATAGAAATTAATAAAATTTCAATTGCGTGGAAATGTATGAAGTTTCACACGCCAGTGCGCCGAGCGTTCCGATAACAGACCACGATAATTATATCCCAACATTTTGACACATTACAAATGTTTATTTGATAAAGGTAAAAAATACAGTGTTCCCACTGGCGCTATTGTCCGACAATTAGTCGGCGGCCGATCCGAACTCACAATGGCCTAAATAAACCCCCGGTTAAAACGGAAGCTTCTTAAACTGTTTTCTAAAAACATTTGATCGTTAATATTTGAAGGAGTGAGCGATGATTGACGCACAAAGGCGCGGGTGACGGCCTGCCGCCACCATTATTTAATTCCTCCACGTCGAGCGTGAGTGGCGTTTTGTGGACGCCGTGATGAGTTTTATTCCAATTGTGATGCTCGCATTGGTATTTTGGGCAATTAATGCGCTCATTATGTGTCTGTTGAGGCTATCAGGAGCTATTTGGTGGGTGACAAGTGCTATGGCGTAGGGTAATGAATTTGGAAATTAAGGTGATTTTGATTTAGATATGGGCAGGAATATTTTCATATTTTAATTTTAAATTGCGTGAATTTAGTCGTTTGGCTACCTTGTGTTTGATCTACAATGCCTTAAGACCCTACTGTAAATTATTCTATACGCTATTAAACCTCAAATTTAGGTCTTGATAAATAAGAAGACCTAAAGAGTTTGTGACCCATCGCTATCTGACCGTTATTCTCTCTCACAGTGTGTAGGTACAGTGCAGCAGATAAAGATTGACATGGTTGTGCATGGCGGGCGTGTACATCCGCCAATCATCATGATCGCAGCATCCTCATTGCACCGCAGGATGCCGGCAATCTGCCGCGTCGTCGCTCACTGGCCGCCCACAATTATGGACCATGTACAATGTAGATCTGACGTGCTTGGGGAGTTGGTTACTCCTTGTATGTTATAACAGGAAAATGAAATTCAAGAGACACACGTGAAACCCTGACCCAGCATTAGGATTGAAGAAATATAATAAGAAGAAGCTTTTCGATTTAACAACGCCCAAATTTGGAAGGATATTAAATTTTGTTCCCGTTATGGCGATAGGCTCGCTCCCTATCATATCATTGGACGGAACATACAAGGCGAAACGTGGGTGTCCTGGTGGCACCTCTGCCTACCCCTTCTAGGAAAAAGGCGTGAGTTAATGTATGCATATTTGGATGGAAGTATCAGTAGATATCATCAAAATTTGTCTAGGTGCTGGACCGGAACATGTGGTCTCTCGTTTTGCAGCCAGCGTCGTCTATTTTTTCCCTATCAGCTTTTGAAAGGGGGTAATCATACGAAGCGCAATCAGCGAGGCTAACTTGTAAACAAGAATTTGTGGATTAATACGTATTTTAAAGTTAATATGTGTGTATCACAAGAGCAGGCAAAATACTTCTGAATTATAATGTCCTTAATAATGAGCCTGCTATTCTCATTTTCAACGAGACGCAAGTTCCTTCACCGGCTTAGATGTGTTTTCCTAAGCCAATTCAGATAAATTCTATACGATACAATGCAAATTCGTAGATACTGTATCAATAAACAAAATGCGATCGTGTATAAATGTTTAATTTACAATTGTCATCGCCCTTCCACCCTGCCAACGCTCCTTGTGTACTTTCCTAACAAGCACGAGCCGAGTCGAATTATTAAGGACGAGAAAAAAAACAATTTAAAGCTGACAGAAGCTCATTGAGCTACGAAACGTATTCAAATATCGAAAATTGTTGACAAATTAAGTTCCCTTCGCGGACCTAACTCCCTTACCACTTGAGAACGAGGCCCGACGAAATTTTACTCCGAAACAACGTTATTTATATCGCCATTTTGAATTGAATGTGTCTTAAAATCAATGCAGTAGAGTTACAAATCGGTGACATGTCAGTGCTGCCAGCGTTTGAGAACAAATTGTCAAGTCACACGAAGGGACGGGACAGCGCCGTTCGTTTTACTAGTTACTCAATTAGGCCCTTTGTATTTGTTTATCTGAGTTTGTATAGCGCGGGAAAGGGACGGAATAGAGGATTTACGATTGTGGAAAAAGGATGAATGATGCAAAGTAATTTGAGACAGTTCTTTTCACCGGCGGCGCGGCGGGCGCGTAATACGTTCCTATTTTGTATGGCAACACGAAACTGCCGGGAAATGCATTTAGTTTTTTTTTTGGCGTCGAAACGGATTTTCTTTGATACATTCCTGTCTGAGGTAAATTAGATTACATTCTTGGATGAACCAATGTAATTGATAAGTTTCCAATATTGCTTACAGTTAATTTTAAATGTACTTTACTTCGTATTTTTATCAAATATTTAGGAATTATGCAGCCGGCGTGATAAATACCTACATACACAATTCTAGTTTCTTAGTTTTTCGGTACTATTTGAATCCTTATTATTATTATACGTATTTATATGAGGGTATAAATCAGTCATGAATGTAGAATGAGCCTGGAGATTTCACGAGCAATTGAGTTTTAACGGTGGGGTGACACCTTGTCGCGACACTCCTGTAGACATTTGATCTTTTATTCGTAGTCTTGTAATGTGGCGGCGACATTTTGCTATTAGAATTTCGACTATTTTACTTGTATGTTGTAAGAATTAATTTGGATCGTGGTTGCGAGTGGAGAAAAAGATATTTTTGTCGAAGTATCTCTCAACGGATCCTTTGATTTTATCTTTTAGCTACAGTTTAAGAATTTAAAATCTCTGTTTGCCTTTTGAAACATTAGGACCAATATTTAATATATAATATAAGTAATTCATACAAATATTTATTCGTTTACAGATGACATATTCTAAAGAGATGCCGCTGCACATTGATCTATTGAGCTCGTGGCTATTGGTTGTAATATAACACCATATGAACAACTAATGCCAACCCCAATGTTTTTTAAGATATGCCTAGTTTCTTTTCACGTGTCACGCTATTCTGTCAAAGGAAAATAAAAACACGTAGCTTCAGGTATTGTTCAATGCCACGTCATCATTGAGCTCCCCTAAGGTCTGAAGTTAAATGAGAACATTTAGTATTAACGCGATCAAGTGAGGACGTTCAGTTGCGTCGGTGACTGTTGTGATTGAGCAAACAGCGAGGATTGAACCGATCGCAGGCGCTGATCGTGCATACACGGAGTATCGCGATCAAACAAATGTGGATGATATGATGCGAGATGAGATGAAAGTTATTAACTTGGTGTTGAAACAATGCGGCATGAAGCAATGTACTGAGCCACTATGAGAAAGAGAATGATAAGATATTTCCTCTAATGAAGCAGAAGATTGCAGCTGTAAGTCAAGTTAAGTGATTGGTACTTAATTATGGAGCGTATTAGTAAGCTGTAGTTTGTACATTCACTTAACCATCGTCTTATTCATTCTTTATTTTCATCTTTAAAAGCTCTTATGCTTCTAAATTATTCCCATACATTCTAAATTTTTCATCATCATCATCAGCCCGTTGTAGTCCACTGCTGGACATAGGCCTCTCCCAAGGTACGCTACATAGTCTGCTCTGCTACTTTACGCATCTAAACTTTTAAGGAAATTATTATGGTACTAGTGGTGCTGCTATTACTTAGTAGAGCTCAAGTTGTAATTCTTGGGCTATAATAATAGAGGTATAACACCATCCACCCTTCGAACCCGACCCTCTGCAAGTACGTGCGGGGTTGTAACGAACTGCTAAGCTGAGGGGAGCCGACGCGTCTTTTCACCAAACCTCGTTACACTTGTTGACTTTCAAATAACAGCTGATTTTATGCGTTTTAACATTTCCGCTGTATTGGTTGAGGAGATATTGTGAAGAGGTCTCGCTTTGTTGGACGGTGAGATATTGTTAGTCAAAGGTCGTCTGTGATAATTTTAGAGCTGATTTAGAGTTATACATAGAGTCCAGTAAAAGCTTTGAAGTCGCGCATGAAGTTTCTGAAGCGACTTAAAAATACCGGGTATCAAAACCTTGTGGCAGCAGATTGGATGAACATGCTCTTAAAAAAAACAAAAATAATTGATGGATACTTATTACATCCTCTTATAAAACTACACTAATTAGTAATTTGCGTGTTTGGCATTTGAGAATAGATAGTAGAAGGAATATAGAATTCAAAAGGTAGAGATGATCAAAGTATATGATTATTGAGTAGATGCCATTTTGTCGAGCACAGTGGTGTTCTTTTTGTTGCAGTTACTGTTTTACTGGTAATAGGTTCCTCATATCTGAGAGGCCGCCTGGGTACCACCGCAATGTCTATTTCTCCCGCCAAACAGCAGTGTAAATGCACTGTTGTGTTCCGGTTTGAAGGACATTGTAGCCAGAGTAACTACTGGACATATTGAGACTTAACATGTTATATCATAGGATGGCGAGCGCAGGGAAATGCCAAGCATCGCTTTGTAATTCATGGTGTTATTTGGTTTTCTACTGTCCATGAGCGGTCGTATTGCTTACCATCAGGTGAATTGCATGCTCGTCTCGCCATCCATCGGAATAAAAAAAAGTTACAGCTGATTAGAATGTGAGGCGGTTTCTGATATATTAGGTGTTTTAGTTTTGATCAAGATTAGGTTAAATTTTCCTGACTGTATTTAAGTTAAATTTAAGGTATTTTTTTGCTTTCATGGTACATTTAAAAAAGTAGTGGTTACTTTCGCACATTTAGTCGTATTATTATATTCTTTTCTAATTTAATTATCGCCTAATTGTTACACATATTCCCACGTGAAATAAACTCCGTCAGTCTTAATATTGGAAACAAAATGTTGACTTCAGAATAGTCACTTGAAGTCGAGAGCTGTTTGCAAAATACAGCTAAATTGCGTTTAAAAGCCCGCCCTTTGTCTTCGCCCTACCCTTAGGCCCTCGGCCGAGTGGCCACTTCATTACTGGAGGGTTGTTAGCGCCCGTTGCAAGGTTCAAACTCAAAAGTCAAAAGTTATTTGTTATATTTTAATTTCTGTTAACTTTTGTCGAGCTCTTTAGGAATGGATTGTGGTTTCCTTAAAAGATTCCTTTCAATGTTATAATTTCTTTGAGACTTGACTTTTTTGAGAGTGGATTTTTTCCCAGCAGATTTCATTGTTTGGTTTGTTCTTTAGTTTTATTTGGGAATAAATTATTTAGTTGTTCGTATTACATTCATTACATAATTTGATTGTAATTTATAAAGTGGTTATTCGTTTCATACAAATGTAAATCTTTGTTTTCGGCCAGAACATGGGAAATAGTACAGGTTTGTATATTTAAATGTTAAAGAATGCACATACTTGTCAATAAGTTTCAATTTTTCTCCTACCTAGAACCATTTTCTCGGCCAAAAATTAATATTCTGTAATCCTGTTATAACCTACTGTCAAATAAAACCCTATAAAAACAGCTCTTATATCCTTCATCTTAAAGCCTTCAAACCGAATCAAAAATCTTCACATCCATCCATAGTGTAGATAGAACAGAGAGTTTTTACTGGCACGCGACCCGTTTTAAAACTCTAATGAACGCTTGAAATTTTGGACGGGGCTGCATCGTTAAATGTTTCAAGTGTCTCTTGGATATGAGGGCACCTCCGGCGAGAACTGACAACTACAAGCTTTGTATGTATAGGATAATCATGCAAGTATGATATATTTAATTTACGCAGTTTTATCTTATGTTGAAAATCGAATGTTAGTGATGTGTCTAATGTCTATGGTAAGTCTATGGTCAAGAAAAAGCGCGGGAACGCTCAGAAAGAAAAGGCGCGATTTTATAATTTATAAAATTTTATTTATTTATAATAAGTTGTAAATATTTAAAAAACATTGTAAATAACTTATAAATAGCTTACAAAGAAAAATAAGAAATCGTCCAGGATGGGGGGGACGAAAAAGCGTAAAAAACGAGAAGGGCCAGAGAATGATGTGGTAGATGATGCCTCTGAAACATCGTCATTCAAATCTGTTGATGCAGCAGATAAGTATAAAACATTTCAAGTCCCTAATTATCACCGACAGTATCCGGAAAATGGTGGAAATTTCAATTATATAATCTTTCTTGAAAGCATTGAGCAGAACAAACCTCTTGGAGACCGTGACATGATGTTCCTTGCTAATAATCTAAAAAGATACAATAAAGGAATAAAGCAATTGATTCGTATGAATAAATACAAGGTTGGCGTTATTTTCGACAGTGCAGTCATGGCAAATGCTGCACTTGCTAATAAGAAATTTTTAGAATTAAATAAACTCAAAGCTAGTATTCCGGCTGCCGCTACTGAAACTACTGGTGTCATACAGCATGTTCCAATAGACTTGTCAAATGAACATATTTACACAGCTCTCACTAGCACTAAAAATATTATTTCTATTCGTAGAATAATGAGGAGAATCAAAAAGGATGATGACACTTTCCAGCTGCAACCCACAAAGACTGTATGTATTACGTTTTCTTGTCCTAGTCTTCCAGATAGTGTTGACCTGAATAGTTGGCGCTTTGCAATCACTCCTTACATTCCTCCAATTAAACAGTGTTTACGTTGCCTTAGATATGGTCATTTGGCAAAATTCTGTAAAAATTCAGAGAAATGCTCAATCTGCGCTGGCAGTCACAGCTTTAAGAGCTGCTCGGTTGCTCCATCAAGCGCTTCTTGCTATAACTGTAAAGGAAACCATATCGCCATTTCCTCAGATTGCCCAGTAAAACAAAATAAAATAAAAGAAAACAAGGAAAAGTTATTCAAAAAATCATATGTGGACATTGTGAATGAGAAATCATTTCCTTCCTTAGATGCCAAAAAAAATAATCCAGCTGATCTTTTTAAATCACTTTTAAAATCTGATGATTTTATGAAGTTATTAGTTGATTCTATAGTTAAAATAATTACTATGAGCAAAACCAACGAGATACAAATTTGCAGTAAAACTGTTAAGGAAATCTTCAGTCAAAACATACTAAAAGAACAGAAAGTTCTGTCTTGATAATTTTTTTCTCTTTCTTTTTTATGGATAATTTAAATATAGTTCAATGGAATGCCCAAAGTTTGGTTAGCAATCGACATATTTTTTCACATTTTCTTTATGACAAAAATATTCACATTGCAATTATATGTGAGACTTGGTTTAAGTCATATCATCACTTTGCTTTTAAACATTTTGAAATGGTTAGGTTAGACAGTGGAAATGATCACAATGGAGTTGCTATATTGATTCATAAAAGCCTCAATTTTAAAAAATTAGATACTTTCAGCGATAACTCTATTCAAAATATTGCCATTCGACTATTTTATGGTAACAACAAGGAACTTACCTTAGTAAGTTTCTACAGTCCTAAGTTATGTTCCCCACCTTTCACTAAACATAAATTAAATAATCTAATTCAGAGTCTTCCAGAGCCTTTACTCATTGCTGGTGACTTTAATGCTTTGCATCATAACTGGGGTTGTTTGACTTCAGATACTCGTGGATGCGATGTATTAGAATGTGTAGATGATAACTTGTTGATTATTTTAAATGATGGTCAAATGACAACAGTAGGCTCTCATAAATGGCGACAAAATGCACTTGATCTCACAATAGTTTCTCCGGATATAGCACTTTCTTGTGATTGGTCTGTGCATGATGACCCTCTAGGAAGTTATCATTTGCCTGTAATCACGAAAATATATATTAGTAATGTTTCTAATAATAAACATATTATAACTGATAGTCAGCCATATCCAAAACAACATAATTTTCGGTTTATTAATTGGGATACATTCAGTGTTATTATGGATAGTTTGTTGCTTAATTTCCACTATGATCAGGAGAATCCTTTAAATTCATATGAAGAACTAATTAATTTATTAGATACAGCGGTTCGGTTGTCCATGCCAACTGAGTGGAGTGGCAATAACACTCGAAGTCTATCCAATGTCTATTTTAATAGGAAAAGGCAGCCCTTACCTTGGTGGAATGCCAGATGTGCTTCTGCCGTTGAACAGGCCAAATTTGCTTACGTAAATTTTAGACGTAACTCAACTGAAGACAATTACATACATTTTAAAAAGATGCAGGCTATTAAAAAGTTGACCCTGAAACAGGAGAGGCAAAAGAGTTGGGAAAATCTATGTGAAAGCTTTAACAGAACCACTCCTCTATCTAAAATCTGGTACTATATGAGAATTTTTAAAAAAGTTAATGTAAACAATATTAAAACCTGTAACAAGTTGGATTGGATTTATGACTTTCTCAGAAAATACACACCTTCTACTGTCGAGGTTGAATTAAATTTAAATAAAAGTTCTTTTACAGCTTTTCACAGTGACTATCTCACAAAAGTATTTTCTATGTCGGAATTAAATTCAGCTATTTCCTCCAGACGAGATACAATGCATGGCCTCGATGGTATTCCGTACAAAGTTTTAAAACATTTGACAGTTAATTCAAAACACGTTTTGTTGAATATATATAATCTGTTATGGAACAATTCAGTAATTCCTCCAAGTTGGAAAACAGATTGTCTAGTGCCAATTCTAAAGCCTAATAAAGAGAGAGAACATGTTGATTCATATAGGCCAATAGCGTTAAGTTCATGCATAGGAAAAATTTTTGAGCAGTTACTAAAGCAAAGAATCGATTTTTTTATAGAAAGTAATCATATATTGCCATCAAATCAGTTTGGATTTCGTAAAGGTCGCTCTTGTCGTGAAAGTATTTCCCATTTACATTTAGATATATTTAATGCATTTAAGAACAATCATATTTTAATAGGTATTTTCTTCGATATTGTTGGAGCATTTAATAATGTTAATCATCATATTTTGGCAACAGAATTAATGACCATAGGAGTTCCTGAAAAAATTGTTCGGTGGATTTTTAATTTTTTACATGGTAGAATAGTATATATTAAATTTCAAAACCGTCTTATTGGACCTAGAGAGTCTTTCAAAGGTGTTTGTCAAGGAGGAATTTTAAGTCCTTTACTATTTATTTTGTATATTTATAGACTAAACATAATATTAGGATCGGATGTTAGCAATTTACAATTTGCTGATGATCTTGCAGTATATGCATCGGGGAATAATTTAAATACCATAGTCAGTAATCTTAATTCGGCTCTGATCAAACTCCATAGTTACTTTAAATATCTCAATCTTGACATTAATATTGATAAAACCAAAATGATTGTTTTTAACAAAATTCGACCTTATAAGGTAAACATTTTTTATGATCAGGTAGCCATACCACAAGTGTCGGAAGTCAAATTCTTAGGAGTAATCTTGACTATTAATCTTTCGTGGAAAAAATATGTTGATTATATCATAGGAAGGGCAAGTAAAGCATTTAATATCTTAAAATCACTTGCAAGAACATATTGGGGATCAGATCCTAAAATTTTGCTTATGTTGTATAAATCATTAGTTCGCAGTCACTTTGAATACGGTTATCTGTGTTTTGCATCTAATAAGAAACTTGTTCAGAAATTGGATATCTTACAAAATAAAAATCTTAGATTAATTACCGGTGCAATGAGAACTACTCCAATAAATTCATTACAAGTTGAGTGTAATACTCCTCCTCTTATATATAGGTTTAAATATTTGAAATATTGTTTTATCCTCAAACTATTAGCTACAATAACTAATTTATTATGGAAAAAATTAAAATACCTTCATACTCACCATCCCTGTTTATCTACTAGTGATGTGCCCTATGTACTTCATGATTTCTCGTTTATGTCACATCTTGATGAAAAATATAGAATTCATAGACCTGAGAATTGGTCTTGTTATAGTGGCAGTTTTGAAAGTAAATTTATACTTATTCCAATCAATATAAACAATGAAATAAAAAACAAAGAAGAGGTAAACGCAATTTTAGCCGAATATGATGGATGTAAAAAGATTTTCACTGATGCTTCCAAATCGTCGTTGAACAATGTATCAATGGCTTGCTACATTCCTCATTTACGTTTTGGTTTTGCCCGTAAACTTCAATGTGAATTAAGTGTATTTTCTGCAGAGGCTATGGCCATTTTAGTTGCTTTGCAATATATAGCCCAAACAAATGATCAACATTGGCTTGTTATATCGGATAGTATGAGTGTATTGCGAGCGTTACAGAACAATATTTTGGACTGCAAAGTAAATTACGTAGTGTACCATATAAAGAGTCGTTGGCTTCAATTGAAGAATGAAGGCAAAAAAGTGGATTTTGTTTGGACACCTTCACATGTGGGAGTTGCAGGAAACGAACGAGCTGATTATCTTGCTAGAGAAATAGTTGACAGGGATAGCGGCAGCCCTGTTGACGACGTCTCCATTCCAATTTCGGATTTAAAATTAATAGTTAAACAGTCGTTACTTAACGAGTGGAATGAATATTGGCTGAACACTATAAATAGCAAAGGTAGACATTATGCATCAATAAATATGAAAGTGGGAAAACCACCTTGGTTCTGCAAGTCCAAATGTAATAGGAAACGAAAATTTTACACAATAATGAATAGACTTAGATTTGGGCACGGTCGTTTTAAGGCCCACCTTAACCGAATGCGCATTATTTCGTCCCCCATATGTACAAATTGTAATCAAAATGTTGATGAAACTTTAAATCACATTTTATTTGAATGTGCTGCATTTAACTTGACAAGAATCTTACTTATTGATAAGTTAATTAATATATATGGTAAATCAGAACTCATCCCGCGCTCTATTGAAGAGTTGATGAAGAAACCTGATATATATGATCCTATTTATGAATTTATATCTAACACAATTATTGACCTTTAAAGCAAAAATGGACACAAAAGAGAAGACAATTATTATTGACTTTATTCGGACTTCTGCCGAAAAACTTAAATGGACTAAACAAAAACAAATATAATGACGAAGACTTGATTTTGACTATAAAGGATAAAAAAAAATGATGTAAATGTACTATGAAGACTTGGCTTCGGCCTACTTTTAATAAAACACCGGACTTTAATTTTAATATAAAAGACGAGGCTGCACGGGCTAGAACCCTTTGCCTTCCCATAGTAATGGGAGAATGAAGAAAAAAAAAAAAAATGTCTATGGTAACCCGTGCTCTATGACCCTTTCCCGCCAATTTGTGAAATTAAAAACTTGACATAGTTAGTACTCAGTAATAAATCTGCTTCTAAAATAAACGGTTGTTTAATTCAGAATAAAATATATAATATACATATATCAGTGAGATAAGATGGAAAGATAACTTAATAAAGGTAAGTTAATAAGTTGTATTAAGTTTCTTTGGAAAGATGGGGGAAGACATTTCGTTGCTGATTTTGATGAAGAGTATGTAAATAACTGTATAGTAATTAATAAATATATCAGCAAGTGGCGGATGAATAATTATGTTTTTTACTAATCATGGAAATCATAAGCAACGGGCATGTTTAATATATATATGTATAGTTAAGGAGGTAAAATGGAGAGAAAAGAGAGTATTATCAGTCCTTTGGTAATGTCTACCACCAAAAGAAACGCAGGTATAAATCTTATATTTTTCAAAAAATCTGGGGTAGTAGTACAGTCTGGGTTAATAAAAAATTGTGAGAACTTAGTGGTTATAGTAGAGGTGATTAGTACACTTCTACAAAAAAACACAATTATGATTACCAAAATAAACAGCTTCTAATAAGATATAATAAAAAACGAACCATTTCGGTAGCCGTAGACATACAAAAACCCAATCAAATTACAGTGTTGCAACGGTAGTAATGCCAAGAGCTTAATTTTATTTCTTATACTAAATGGACCGACCGCTCTGACCAACGTTAACATCTTCAATTTACAGATATTTATCATTGAACTTAGGCATAGTGCATAATCGCTGTATGACCCGAAAATTCGTTCTGTCCAATATGTCCGAAAGAAAGCGTTGATATGAACAAGGATTGTAATTCTTTTTTTCTTTCGTAAGTTTTTTTGGTGTAGTTGATATTAAACACAAATATTTAAATCACAAATAAAAAAAAATGGTGGTTATTTTCCTGTTTGTGTTATCGGTGGTGGAAGATTGGTGTAGAGAGCGTAGACAATAATGTTATTTAAGCTGTTGTAGTCGCAGATAAATTCGAAATGAAAAATACAACAATAGATAGATAGATCGATCAGTCAATGATTCTTTACACGCCGCTCTTCCCCCAATTTATAAGTGCCAATATGTCCTAAGATAATGTGTATGGTGTAGTTTTAAAATAAGAAACTGTAACAACTATTTTCTTCTCGTAGTTTATAAAGTCTACTTGAAACATTGATTCATTTATAAGTTTTAAAGCTTTCATTATTTAGACCACCAGGTGATTTAGACAATTTACAAGTTACAATCAATATCGAAGTCCGAAATACGTACAATCTTCGGTCAATCTTTTCGGCTTGGTCCAACCGTGTGCACCTACCTCAGACACTACAGAGTGTCCGTGTAGGCGCGTTCCCACAGTGAAAGCGAATTGACATTTGAACTCGGACCAAAACACGCATAAAAATGACGTATCACATTGTGAAATGTGGAACCACTGCTAGACAGTTATTTACATTGACTATTGATTTAGTAAGCGTGTGAATAGTTATTATTCAAATAAAACTGTGAGAGATATGGACAATTATCGTATTTATTGACTTTAAGGTATTCAAGTTTGTCTTTTATGTGATTTTATTTGTATAGTGTGACGTAGGTGAGAAATATGATAGTGAGTAACCATGTTTAGTCCACCACTGACCTTGCCTTTAAAAAATAAGATAATTTTAAGAAAAACCATCAAGTTTGTACATTTCCTCAAAGTATTATATAGTATAAGTAAGTATTAAGTATTTAAAGTATAGTGCGTGGTGGCCTGTTAGTGCGTGGTGGCCTGTTGGTAACGGACCAGACGCGGCCGCCTACATGTTCACGGTGGTCGCGGGTTCAAATCCCAGGGCACACCTCTGACTTTTCGGAGTTATGTGTGTATTGATAGTCAATCACCACGCACTTTAACGGTGAAGGAAAACATCGTGAGGAAACCTGCAAACCGTAGCGATTTTAAAGAATTTCTACGGTATGTAAGTCCGCCAACCCGCACTAGACCAGCGTGGTGGACTATATGACCTAACCACTCTCAATCGATTCTCTCGATTGTAGAGTAGGCCCGTGCCCTGCAGTGGGACGTATATGGGCTGATATAGACATATAGACATTTAAAGTATTAAGTAGTATAAGAAGGCAAAAGTGTCTAAGAACTGTGCCTTAAAACGAATCCAAGATTTTTTCTATTTTTGATTAAGTTATATCTAATTTAAACATTTACATTTCAAAAAAAGACAAAGAACCCAATGCACTGACGCGTCAAATATTATTATGAACGAATTCCGTCCGTCAAAAATACGAGTAATTTTAATTGTGAGCGCTGATAGAGTCGGCATTATCGCATTATTACGCTCCGTGCTAGGGGTAGGTAGGCACCCCCGACACGCTACCATGACCACGGAACTCTGATTTAATGCATTCGTGATTTTTATGAAAATTACCCTAAAGATGTTGTTGGTTAGAGCAAAGATATGCGGTAGAGAGCAGCGCGATTTTTTTGGCAATTAAATGGGTGAAGCAATTTAGGGAAATCTGATAATACATTTAATGTAGAAATCAAAAAGAACGTTAAAACTATCGTGTATTTATTATTAATCAATAAATACATCCAACAGTCACATACATAGTCCTGACCCCACACTAAGATCGAGTCTTGCGTCGTGGGTATCAGGAACTTTGAGAGACTGTTTCGGTCTCACAAACACCCGGACCCGAAACAAATACTTGTGGTTCACACAAACATTTGTCTCGGTGCGGGGATAAAACCCGCGGCCTCTCGTTCCACAGCCGGTGTCTAACCAACTGCGCCACGGAGGCTGTCTTTAATAAATTATATTTTTAAAATCAATGTATGTAGTCTATGTTTAAAGCAAATATAGTTCATGTTTACCGAGTACAGCTAGATGGGGTTTGCGTAGGATTATTATACATATGTATAAGGCTATTATATATTAATTTGGCTTGTTTGCTAAGTTATTAATGCCCCAGACCCACAGAGGTGTTATACCTATCTCCTTAAAATACTAACTGCTCTTAAAGATATTTAAAGCGTTTCATCGCATCGCAGCTGCATACTAGGACAGTTTCCTTAGAACACAGTTGAAAAGAGTGTTAATCCTTTACCTCCCAAAACGGCTGCCTTCATTGTCGCTATTGTGTTGATTTTACAAATTCAAGGCGAATTTAATACAAAAATTAGTTAGAATAAGACTTTTTAATTGTTGAGCAATTTCCGTGAATTTCCTTTTGAAAAATATTAAGTTATTACGTCTTGGGAATTAAAAAAGAATATTTTGCTTGTTTCTCGTATATTTTTTAAATTAAATAAGGAATAGGTGCAGAAGAACAGAAGTGGCTATTACCAGAATGCATTCTAAATACATACATACATAAACTTACGCCTTTTTCCCAGACGGGGTAGGCAGTGATGCTACTAAGACACCCACGTTTCGCCTTGTATGTTCTGTCCCACGATGTGACAACGGTCGACTTTACCGCTATATCGGGCACAAATTCCTGACTCCGGGCTGATAATGAATAGAAAAATCCAATATCACTCGAACCCGAGACCTCAGCTTTGTAATCGTACCGTAGTACAACTACGCCACCGAGGCAGAATGCATTCTGTGCCACAATAATATAAACTTTAATCCAAAATGGTCAGTGATTACATTTAGTAGCAAAATCAGGAAAATCGATGAGTAGTCGGGGCCGTACGTTCCGATTATGATATTTTTTGTGTGTTTATTTACTCCTAGTAAAGCTCCAATAAACTTTGTTACTGTGTTACGACATTTAAAAATGCCCTAAGAATTAATATTTAATACTAAAAAAATCTTACTACAAGATTTCTAAATTTTACCAGGTCAGTAGACGTTTAACATGTATGATTTTGAGGTTCATATGAAAATATTAATTTGACCATAACTATCACAAAGACACTGCAGACGATCGTATTAAATTCGATTGAGATGAATCCAATGCGGGACGCGATACACCCCGAGTATTGTGTACAATTCGATTTGGATTGTCTGCGGATTACGGCGAAATTTGATCAGATTTGAGACAAGTTTTGCTTTTGAGGTCTAGTATAATGGCTGCAATTATTATGGTATTATAATATATCTAATTACAGAAGTTACAGAAGCCGCTTACCGCTTAGTAATGATTAATGATGATGAGCATTTCATGATCATCAAAGATCGAAAACTAGGCGTTAGACTTAGCATTTGTGTTAGCATGTGTAAGCTCTTTAAAGGATCTCTCAAAACTATATCAATCTAGACATTAACAGAATATTATTTCTAACTACAAAATTGTGAGAAGATATCAAGTAAGTATAATAGTATCGTCGGTTAATAAAACGTTTTGTAAACAATACTTAGCGAAGGTAAGCATCGCAAACTAAAACAATAACAATTATTGTACAAAATGAGTGTAATCCGGTATCAAGGATTACGCAAACAAAGTCTCCTACAAAAGCTAATTTCGTCCATATTAGCATAATATTGGGTCGACGGCGGGCCGCTATAACCGCATCAGTCGGTCGGCTGGCTCACAATATTGGAGGCCTGGGGCGCTGCGCCCTGTACCAGAGCCCTACGTCGCCCTCGTGGGGTCACAGAACAATGACATTCTGCGCAAATCTGCACGGACTTTTGCTAAGTTAATACCATATTTATTGATCAATCTGTTGGTATTTTGGTTTGAGTAAACAAGATTGTTTGTACGAAAATGTTCTGAGCATTAAATATATTGGTCTAAAATTAGAGTAGAAGAAAGGTTGTAATTTCTTCAGATAAATTAAATACACATAGTTCCTTTAGTCATTTTATGAGCACAACAAAGTGACGAAAACCTCGTTATGGTAAGTACAGTGGAATCAAAAGATGGTGCCTACGGAACAAAGAATCGATTCAATTATGCCCCATATAGTGTATACGGGCGAAGCCCGAAACGCATAGCAGTTTAAGCGTTGGCCAAAAAATGATTAATGATTTGGACATTAAATCTTGATTTTTCTATGTAAGTAACAAGTATACTTTCAAGCTATCCTACAATTCATCTATTCAACGTGTGAGGGTGACAGGTATGTCGTATGGGAGTTGATGATCTTCGTTCCAGTTGAGCGGAGCATGAAACATTCGGTTATATTTTCATTTAGACGATACTGCAGCTGGGAATTGTATGGGGAGCGGAGTTATAGAGTTGATTTGATACTCAGGGCTACTTACATATTGACGAATCTGATAAGGGAACAAGTAATAGATAGTATTAACAACTTTCCTAGAGTTCTGATTCTTGGAAAAGAGACAATTTTCTTTGAAATATATAAGTTTTTCCTTAGCTTAAAAATGATTGATTCACGAATGAGTTAGCGCCAATAATAGCTTTTAACTTGAGTGTAGGCCTTTGGTTTTACGTAAGTATACTTAAAAAAAAATCTGTTATTTTTGAGGGAATAATCCGTATTCAAAAACCATATTAAGATTTTTCGGTATATGTACATGAATATAATTTCTACATAGAAATGGCATTTGTCTTATTCTGATGAGAAACATTAGGGCTGAACTTAGTAAAGCAGTATCCGATGTACATGAATATTGGTTCCATAGAAATAAATAAATACACCCACCAGTCACATACATAATCCTGACCCCACACTAAGATCGAGTCTTGTTTCGTGAGATCAGGAACTACGAGAGACTTTTCGGTCTCACAAACACCCAGACCCGAAACAAATACCTGTTAATCACACAAACAATTGCCTCGGTGTGGGAATTGAACCTGCGGCCTTTCGTTTTACAGGCGGCGTCTAACCAACTGCGCCACGGAGGCTGTCACGGAGGCTCCTATTAACACTACTACTAATCACATTTTATCAATAGTAGTTTAGTACAAGGTTGAAATAAATAGGTATATCGTTGATCATAGCTAATACTTTCGATTTCGTCTGCCAAATGGACACCTTAAACATGGTGTTTCCATAGTCACATAACATTCTAATATGTTTAGATAATAATCTACGAATATTCACGTTAACCCACTTACCCGTTAATGAGTTGTTCTGCGGTTTATCCGAAATTGTTTGAGTTGCAAACGAGGTTACGCTTGGAGCGCAGATTAGGGCGCTGTAAAACAATCTGTCGTCCATTACAGAAGCAAGGCTCCGGAGAATGGCATTAGCGATGTTTGGCCTACAGGAAGGCGCAGACATGGGCACCTTTGTCGGTATAATTGACGCCTCGAGCCACATTCTGATGGTGTTGCCAGCTCTTGGCATAGAAAGTCCCGGAACATATGAGATTTGGTTATATAAATATATAACTGTAGCTGTATCACTGGGGTGGTCCCCTGGTGTCAGAGATCACCGGTTGAACCGGTAGTTGTCTATTGCAATTTTTTTAGTCTTTGGCTTTAAAATGTTTATGGAGTAAATGTTGTAGAATGTATTGGCTCCCGTTGATAAATAAAATGGGTAGGGATCGTTAAGCCATTGAAATTTTGAACCTGGTTAAAAATAGATACAGTCATACAAGGCCCAATAAAATCATTTGTCCAAGTTCGCCAACTTTTCGCAAAAGATTTGTTTCGGCATGGTGATAGAACCCTCAGCCTTCCGATTAGCTACGGACGACTCGTCTCCTGCACAACGTTGTAAAATATAAAACCCATAAATTACCACAACAGATTGTGTCAGAATCGAAAACAATAAAAAATCGATAAATCCTGCTTAGTTCCGAAGTCGTGCCACCCCACCGGGGTGAGTCTATCTCATCTCGCATTTAAGTGTAATATAAACGTTCATGAGCTCATCTGGAGCACAAAGCTCTCGTTACTCTGATATTCGGCGGCGGATCCTCAACCTCGTAATCACATTATGTGGAACCTGGCTTGTATTATAAACTGTCATTACTCGTCCTATTTGGAGGCAATTAATTGTTTAGAGCAAGATGTTTTGTGTTTTCGTATCGGAATGGATACTAACCACCGTAGATAGGACAATATCTAGTACAGTGGCCTACACATGTGTTGCATTTCAGGATCAGTCTGCGTAATATGACATTTCAAGCATGTCGGTGTAGCTACTTCCTCTCTATATGTCGCCGTGGGACATCCTGTATATCAAAGCACACAATATACATGCATAGATCACCTTTTCTCATTAAAGAATGACTGTCTTGGCATGCAAAGTAACAGGTTTGACATCACAACGGTTCGTATGTTCGTCTATACTACACCACGAAATATGGAACAGTTTGCCACCCATATATTTCTTTCTTTAATTAATTTGAAGACGTGAAGAAGCAATTGATTAGGCCTGTCTTACGCCTGTCGACATTCTGAACTGCATTGATCCACCCAACAGTTACATTCGTAGTCCTGACCTCACATTAAGATCTATTCTTGTGTCGTGGGTATAAGGAATTACGAAAGACTTATCGGTCCCACAAACACCCAGACCCGATACGAATACTAGTTCTAAAAATATTTGTGTCTGTGCGGAGATCGGAACCGCGGCTTCTCGTTTCACAGCCGGCGTGTAACCAACTGCGCCACGGGGGCGGTCAATGTCGACACTTTTACATGTATAAAAGGATACAGGTGTAATAGTGGGTGGTACGTGAAGTTAAGTTATAGTTTTCTTTTCCAATTCATTTGTTTATAATTATGCGCATGCGTGTAGGTCTTGAACTGTTTAAGGCATGGTGTGTTTATATGGATAACCTGCGGAGTTCGAAGCGCTAGCATTTGTTTGTGAATTTATGTAAAAACTACAAAATGTATTACCTGCGTAGTGTTGTGGATAAATTATGAGTCAATTTCATTATACCCGTAATAAGAGCACGTTTAAATGATTGTATTTTTCTTTCGTTTTAGTTATGCAACGAGACGTATTGTTATTCGTTTTTTGTGTGGCCAATTTGTCTTAAGGAGTTTCCGATGTCTATTTTTATTTACTATTTCCGTTTTGGCTGAATACTTAATTGGGTCGGACCCCTTTTCCCTGATTTTCACTGTCATGTCATATTACGCGTGTTAAAAATGTTTGTTATGATTTTATTTAAGTATTAACTCTAATACTCATTTGAAGTTTTAGATTTTTTCTTAATATTTATTAAATTACTAAATGAACAAAAAGCAGAAACCCTTCGTTGATTATTACCTATTCCTTTTCGCGTAGGTCTAAGCAAATTAGGTTATGTATGGCAGGGGCTCGTAGGTTACGCAGCATTATGCAGTGCCCCCTACCTGGTTCATTTGTATCGCTGCCACTTGTACTAGCCATCGCGTTGGGGGTATGCAATAGTTTGGAATACAAAACCCATTATCACATTTTGTGTGAAATTTTCTGTTTGAAAAATCTAAGTGAAAAAGAGATCAAGAGGCAAGAACCCAAAACGCTGGACGGATCAGGTACTCAATATGAAGCGTTCGTGTCGCCAAAAACTGGACCAGATGACACTACAGCGTGTGCGAAGGATTGTTCCCCTGTTGACTCACGACTTCCAGCATTGGGGAATTGAGGTAAGAAGGAGGAGGACGTACATTTTACGTACTAGTACTTCTAGGCATATATTCATAACCTCGCGGAATAGTAGAGTTAGCAGGAAAATTAAAACTTTTGAGTAGACTTCTTGTGACTGAAGATGATTGTAAAAACGACACCAGTGCAAGTGGCTCCATCTAGGAAAGTTATCACTCTCGGTTCATTACAGTAGATCATGTTTTACCACATCAAATCATTGGAGGGTAGTTAGTTATCTTTTGTTGTCTCACTAGGAAGACAGTTCAGTTTCGTGAGGCCTCTGGAAGGCGAAGCGAGTGCTCCGTTGCACCGCTCGGTTTTAAATGTAATATAATTATTTTATGGAAAATCAATAGTATTGTTCGTGAATACTTTCGGGAGTGAAGTGTCTGTGTGGTGTAAAATCTAGTGCAAGTGGTTTTTGGTGCAGGGAAAGAGAGAGAGCAAGACAATGCAGCTTCGAAGTCCAGTCTTCGGTAAGTACCTAGATGTACAAATTTACTTGCTTTCTTCCAATATCATTTGTGGTTTTGTGTATTAGGCCAAAGTTCTTCTTTTAGGGAATATGACATTGACGGCCGGTGTCCGGTAAGTACCTAGACTAGATGTACTAATTGAATTATATCATTTGTTGTTTTTTCAATATTTTAGTTCTTCTTTAATAACAGATCAACAGTGTATCTATGAATTATTATTGCTTATGGATTCAGCTTTACTATTTTCATTTAGCATTTTAATAGAACGTTTCTTTATTATATATATCTCACAAATTGTTCTTGTAATTATTTATTACTTTGTTGTCACATTTAGACAAATTACTGTGATATCTTAAAAAATAAACTAAACTAATAAAAGGACGACTTGAAACATACAAAATAGAAAGCAACATTAATTACTTTTTCATAATTCGAAACGGGACATTAGTGCGTCTTTTATATCATTAGTAGAATAGCAATCAACAATAATACGTGCAAAAACGGAAGGCGCACTCCCCACGCGTTCGGGACACACTTGACCGCGCTGAAACATCTGCTCCACAGTTGATATTAAAACGAAATGAGTTTTTTAAATTGCATCCTTAGCAAGCGCACTTTGTACGTATTAGTTTGTTTTATTAAATTGACAATAATAATTCAATGCGAACAGCACTGCGGGGAAGTAATACGGAATAAATAAAATGCCACGAAACAAACAGTTGAACTAATAAGTCTTTGTTCCTGAAGAGTTATACGACATTTTGAAATACGAACTTTTTTAAAGAATAGTCCGGTGGAAAAAGGTTTTATAACATATGATGACTCAATGAATAATAGTATTAATGGTATGGATTAATTATAATATCTGGTTGAAATAGAAAGATAAAATGGATTAAGAGGGTATAAGATTTTGGATTTTTGTTTTGCTTTTAATAAATAAAACCTCTAGACCCTCTAGTCCTTAACCAGAGGTTATCCTACCCAAAACCCACGAGCCACGATTCACAGTGATTTCTGGAAATATTATTAGTACCTAGGTCCTAAGGTAGACAGGTTTCCGAGCTATAACTTAGGTTCAAGAATCGATAAAATTAATAGGAAATAATTAAATAAGAGTTGAACAGGGAAGCTCGGTAGAACCTATTTTTCACGTTCACTGAAATCTAGTACCATACGATATATTATATTCTTTATTTTGGTGCGTAGGTATTATATTTCTGTGGAGTAAGAGATGCGTTTATGAATGTTAAGCGTACGGGCTATTTTTGCTTGTTATCTTTTCATTCTTCGCGCCTATATTCATATTGAACTTAATTGGGTAAGCAGAACAAAAAGAAAACATAGTAAAAAGTCTAAACTAATTTAAGACACACATTTAAGGCGGTGTAAATTAGCCGATACATGGCGAACTTAACTGAAGTGGATACAGAATGAAAGGTCAAGCAATTGTCGCACGACAAAAAAACGAGTACAAATTGTCGCGTCGTGTTGCCAATTGATTGCAATCTGCAGCGGATACGGCCAAATTAGATTAAAGCTTTGTACACATCTGTTCATGTTTATGACATCTCGGTATTGTGACATGACAATTTTGGTTGGGAATTGTGATTTGATTGGGCTGTGGGACTGAATGAATCGGCATACTCGTGTAAAACACTTCGGAAAACGCAATTAAATGAAATGAAATGAAAATATTTTGTTGAACCCATGAAATGTCATACATTATTTAGATTCAGTCACTTTTTTCCACTACCACCCCGTTCACAAGGCTGTTTTCGCCAGAGAAGAACGGGCAAGAAACTTTAGCGTTGATCTTTTCAAAACAAGTTTACAATAAAGTGATTATACAGGAGTGGCACCGCAGTTGAATTCAGATGCAATGGGTTCCTGCTTATCCCAAAAGATCATGCATAACTTTAGGACTGTGTTTTGTTTTAAAGAATATCATATAAGCTGCCCAGAAGTGGAGTTTATGTCTCTTATAGCAATAGGCTTGCACGCAGTCACAACTTGGAATTTGGGAATAACATTATTTTGGCCTACTTTGGTGCCCCAATAGAGATGGATCTCTAGCTACTTCCTTGGGGATGCGGGTATGAATCCATGTATGCATGTATATTTCACAAAGACGAGGTGCGCGGGCGTTCTTTGTGGATTGTTAAGCCACTCAAAAGCTGATCATATTAATAGTAATATGTATTATAAGTTAAACATTATAGTAGGATGTTACTATTGTGATGTAGTAATGCCATACAAAAGTGCGTGGTGGCCTGTTAGCAACGGACCAGACGCGGCTGCCTACATGTTCACGGTGGTCGCGGGTTCAAATCCCAGGGCACACCTCTGACTTTTCGGAGTTATGTGTGAATTGATAGTCAATCACCACGCACTTTAACGGTGACGGAAAACACCGTGAGGAAACCTGCATACATGCATGCATACATGCATGCATATCTGAGCTTAAAAGTAATAAATAATACCGTCTGGCGTGTATATACGCTAGCCTTAAACAGATGAGTGTCATCTGCCCGTCGCCTAATAAGAAAAGCTGGTGTTATTGAAACAATCGAGCGTACTCAACCGACTATTATGCTAATTTAACGTCTGTGACGACGCCACCAATCCTTATTTGCCATCTTCGATTGATGTGGTCTGCCAATACAAGTATGACTAAAGAGAAATGGCGTTAATAGGCAAATGGAGAGTCACAAAAAATATAACACTTGAAAACAAAATTTATGTACCTATTCAAAATATCATTCGATTAATTTTTGTGATGGTTTTGCAAATTTAGCCAACAATAAAATTATGTTTTTGTAGTCAATTATATATCTGTCAGTGCGAATAGGCTTGTTTCCACTTAGAATAAATCAAGTGCATGAGAGTTTCTAGTGATTATTTATCAAATGTATTTAAGATAAAACCAAATTATTTTCAAAAATAATTAAAGATTAATATTATTTTCAGGAAATAAATTCAATAAAAATTAGGCATATCACACGTAAAAATAAACGCCAATCAAAACCTGCTACGTCACGCCGTGCAAAACATCAATAATGTTGTTGACAGAACTGTACGTGTTAGTTGTTACTCAGTTTAATTTTCGTTTTAGGGAATTTCTGCCAAATTGATACAGTTTTTTTTTGAAGCAAGATATTAAGAGGCAACCATAGAATAGCCATAGAAGCAGGATTTATTAAAGCAAATTCTAATAACTTGCCCAAAATCGACGTGGTTATGCTTGGCAATTTTCTGCGTCAAACAGAAACTTTTGCTCATCGGAATTTCGCAATATTAAAACACCGATATAAGTGCATATACAAGTGTAAATTATTTTTTATAAGTTACAGCAATATGTTATAAATGGCTATTATTTTGAGATATGTATTGTAATTTGATCGATCATATTTATTATCTCCATTCTTTGTTTTTTAAATATGTATGGACTTTCTGTAGATTTGGATGTCAGTTTTCTTCTATCTTCTTGACATGCAAATTTACTTGGTATACAACCAGGTTTCATACTTATTTTTGATACTGTTCCCATAATACGATATTCGGTATGATTAAGCATATCATTCGGTTACTAGAAGAATAAAAATAAATTCAGATTCAATCAGTAAACAAAAAAATATTTATAACCCTAACTAGTATATTTTTCGTCTTATTTATTAATCTTAAGTGAAAAACAACATGTTTGTTTTAGAATTAGAACATATATATAATGTAGTGTGAAATACTTACATCAAAATGATCTTCACAAAAGTATATTCTTGAATTATTTGATAAATAATGAGCATCGTCCCTCCTTGAAAGTTTTAGCCATTTTCTCCGCATTATTTGATTGTTTGGGACATATATAAACAACTTGTTTGGTGTTTTTATGGTTGTGCTTTTACATTGGGGCACTATACAGTACTTGTAATATGAGGGATTCATTATTTATTTAAAGAAAACCAAAAATCGTCATAGAATACTGTTTAGTTTCGCACGGTGTGACGTCATGACAAACGCCATGACAATTTGAAGCGTTTTCGAGGTAAACATGTCATTGCTGTTTTGTAAAGCAAAATACATTAAGTATATATTCGATTTTCTCAAAAATATTGGATTTTTCGCATTAAGGAGATGCTACAAAATCATAATAAACAATTTTTCAAATTTAGGCAACTAGCCTATTACAAACGTATGACGTCGTTTGCTAATACAGCGTGCGAATATGAATACCGTTTGCGTGCTAATTTGAATATCTTCATATTAATTTAGACATTATTTTACGAACTAACTATCGTATATTTATTTAATTTGTAATTTCCATGGCATTACACATCTGATATCCATTTAAACATATAATTTATTTTAATTTAAAATGTTATTGTCTTATATTTAATGCCTTAAATGGTTCATTCGAATTCTATTTTATAAAGTATATTGGAATCTCATGTCAAAGTAAGATGTACAGATGGGAATGAAACGAATAATAAAATAAATTCTGCTAAAAGAGACACAAGTAGTCCTGACTTCATACTCATACCAATAAATCTTGTGTTGTGGCTATTAAAAACTACGAAAGACTTTTTGGTTTCAATACCCAGACCTGATACAAATATTTCAAAATTAAAATATTATTTTTTCAAATAGTCTTATACAAGATCATTTGAAACGTTAATTTCTGCTACCACTGCTTCGGAACGTGTTGTCGCTGTGAAGAAGAAACGGCGCAAGAAACTCCCTAAGCAACACCAACTGTCTTTTTTTTCTGCTACTTTTTCTTTTCATTCTTCTTCTTTTTTTTAAAGCCATTTCTACAATGGTTAATTGACAAACAATTGGTACGGAATTCATACCCTGACCTGTCCTTCCTCAGTCTGTTCTTTAACAAACTGCGCTGCAAATGCTGTCTACACATAAAAAGACAATTTATGTTAGGATTAAAAATGGCTTTGTTTCATATCAAACTGCCTCATTGACGTTAATGGTTCATTCGATTTTTATCGATTTTACACAGTTTATTGCAATTGCATGTCGAAACTCCACGCACAGCTGGTACGAGGCACAATTCTTGCATATCTTTGTGCAGTCTTTTGTTAAAACTAATGTTGCATAGTCAGATAGGTATTACAAGAATTCGCAGTATTTGAACTGCTTGTAACTTTGTAGTTAATTAGAGTTTATGTTTATTATTTTGACTTAACAGCTTAGTTTCGATGTTAGGTATTCGACCAATACACTCACCTTTTATCATATCTTTTAAGATTATATGGTATTTTTAATACATGGTATTTTTTGCGATGAATGGTGAGACGAGCATGCTTTTCGCCAGATGGTAAGCGATTTGACCGCTCATGTACTGTAGCAAAACCAAATAACATCATCAATTACAAAGCATTGCTAAGCACTCCACTGCACTCGCCATCCTGTGACATAAGATGTTAAGTCTCAATATGTCCAGTAGTTACTCTGGCTACAATGGTAGTTACACTTCTGTTTACTACGTGAAAATATTAGTTTATGTCTTATTATTTTTGCAGCTTTCGTTATATTGACAGCGATGTATTACAAATTATTTCTAACAAGTTGTCATGGACGCTTAATTTATGTGCAACTGTTGTCTTGTTTAAGGACCGGTATATATTACAATAAGTCCGTATCCGTTATTACTCTTAATAAAAGGGCGGCACTGAATAGAACTAGTAAAAAGGCCCCATTGAAGAAAACAATATATTACTTTAAAAAATAATGTCATAATGCTCGCCCTTAATTAGTTTTGCCCGGGTGTTAACGTATGCATATTTTAACTACACAATTTCACTCTTCATCTCTTTCATCAATACGAAGTTCCGTAAAAAGCTGACCAGAAACCATGATACGTAACCATTATAAAAAAGTAACCAGCTTATATTTCCTCATACCGCTTAAATCTGGAAATCAAAAGGCCTATATCATTCTCAACACTCCGGACTAACGTTGTACCAAATTTTATCACAATCGGTTCAGCATTTAATTCACGAAGATGTAACAAACATTTATATCGTCTGGCGGGAGTATCGATATCAAACAGCGGTCACTGAGCCCTTGTGCACAAAACAAAGGCATTGATGTGAATCTGGGCTGATTTATTCGCCACCTCGGCAACGATCCCTGCCGCCCCTCCAGATATATCACCGCTAACCACCTCTCTTATCTGATCGTAGCTTTACTCTCCAAGGAAATGTACTAATAAACACAATATTTCTTTTAGCTAAGGTGAGACAAAAGGGATTTGAGCAGTGTATCATAGGTAGTAAATCAAAGGGAATTGGCGAGTTTGTGTATTGCTTAGGCTTAATTTAGACAGATGTTTTCATTTCATATGAGTTGCATTTTAGATAATTTACACCGCAAAATTCACAGTAATTCAAATGGAACTTACACAACGGAAAAGTTTGTACAAAGTGAACTGTCCAAACTGGGAGTCGAACGCTGGAAAACACAATTCATAGCATGAACATGTTGTCACTAGAGCAGTGACGCGACTTACAATTTGATTTTCAAATAATATGTTTCCTAAATAAGAGCAAAAGTTTAATCAGTATTGTACTATTGCTGAGTCGCATCTGCCACGATTGGAGACAGATCTCCCGCTACAAGGGTCAACTCTACGTCAGTTTAAGGACCGTAGTATCGTCAAATATAAGTTAAAAGCTTAACATATTCTCGAGGCCTCTGAACAGCACGAGTTTTTTTGCAACACCTATCCAATCATTACATCGAATCCGTGCACGTGTATTACGAAAATATATCAGAGATGCGAGCGTCTTTTTAATTTCAGTGTTGCAACATGTAAAATCAATAACCGACATATTTCTTACTCAGTAAAGCTACACTTAAAAGCGGCAAAGTCGCTATCAATAATTAAAACGTATTTGTATCGGCTTTATCTAAGTAAGGTGTTACTGTCTTAATGTGCGATGCTCCAGGCACAAAACACTGCTTTGGACTTCAACCATACATTTTCACGACGATTAAGTTATTTATGTGTTACCAGAGATACCGATCGTGTAATTTTATGATACCACCAGCCCTGTGGTAGCTTAATAGCCGGCTTTTAAGATTCACGGCTTGTCAAAATGGTTAATGTTGATTTATGATTCGAAATGTTTGGTGTGAAATTAAATTTGATCAAATTGCTCCTGTGATTTTGAATGATATCGTTGCTTCTGTTTCCTTTTTGTAGAAGGCCAGGTAACTAATATTGTTAAAGTATCTGTTGTTGTGCAAAGCAGCAACCATACGCTCGATGAAAATCCCTTAAAGTTAAATATATTGTCTAGTCAAGATATCATTAGACTAAACCATCAATGGCTAATTATTATTCCAATTTTATTTCTACAACTAGTATCATTTTTATACAATTGTCGACGATTATCATTATTTATTGAACTATTTGTAACATATCCACGAAAACACTTAAAAAATCATTGAAAAAGTGCAATTTAACAGCGTTACTTACAATATAATAATCAACAATACATTAGCTACGCAACGAAGCTTCTGCGCGCGCTCTCAGAATTTTTATCACCATGCAACCCTTGTGTCTGCTGAAAAAAACTTTTAACGTTACAAACGTGACGTGAAAACTTGAACACGACTCCTCTGGTGAGGGGAAACGAAGGGGGGAGGGGGTCCTCGAATCACGCTGCGTTTTATTGTTTGTTCAAATACAGTTATGAATGCAAAGCGTTTTGTTTCGCATTTTGAAGTAGTGGGTGGTGATTTCATACGGTGGGTTAATACCATTTTTATATTCAAAATTGTGTTCTTAGCATTTGAAGTCTGAATGTGTTTTTTTTATTGGTGCGATAAAGTTAATATAATGCACGTCGTAATGGTCAGTCCTGCCTTTCGATCTAAAGCGAATCCCAATCCAACCGAATCCGAAATGCGACATAATATAATAATATGATTATTAAATGGTAGAGCCACGCTGTCAGTCATGGCTCGGTATGAATGTGCAGGCTCGTCCGGAGCAGTACCACTGTCTCACAGGAGGTCGACGTGATGCGACAGTGGGGCTGTCGCAATTCGTTCGGTTAGTGAGATTACCAGATGGCTTATACTTCTTATCTTTTCTCATGCTTTTTCCTTCCCTCTCCCTTCCTGATTCGATGGGCCGGCAACTCATCTATGTTGCGTCGGGATTGTCATGGGTGACAGTGTTCACTTACCATCAGTGACCTATTTGCTTGTTTGCCTTGTTTATACGAAAAATGAGGTACTTACATACGGTGACCTTAAAAAAATATCAAAAATATTAACACCATTATACTTCCTACGCACCTCTGATTTAAATAATAAACCCATAATACACCCAACAGTCACATACATAGTCCTGACCGCACACTAAGATCGAGTCTTGTGTCGTGGGTATCAGAAACTACGAGAGACTTTTCGGTCTCACAAACACCCAGACCCGAAACAAATACCTGTGGATCACACAAACATTTGTTTCGGTGCGGGGATCGAACCCGCAGTCTCTCGTTTCACAGCCGGCGTCTAACCAACTGCGCCACGGAGGCTGTCAAGTTCAGTTTCATCATACCTCACACTGCGCTTACAAAGCATGTTCCGTGTAGGTGATGGTCCTCGGCAATTAGAGGTGTATTAATTACCCGGCTTGTGCGACGTCCTACACAATAAGTCCGACATTTGTGAGGCGGACTCGTGATAACGGACAGAATAGAGGAGACATGAAAGGGGGTTTAATTTTTGGCTTTCGTGGAAGATATAGTAGTTTGTATGATGGCAAGTGATCTATACGATAGTACTATTAAAGGCCTAGTGAGTACTACTCGATTGCAAGTGGTCACTGGAACTCATAGGCATTGGCAGGCCCAGTAAAGCTGCTGCTTAACGTTATGTTGAATGATCTCTTTATAAATATAATATTCTAAACTGTGTCTCCATTTGTGAGCGACGATGTCTGGAGGAAAAACTGGAGCTAATAAGTGCTTCACATAGCGTTTTTAGCAGATAATTTCGGCCGATGCAATAGCAGAATCAAAAGTTCATCAGAAAGTTTATGGGTTGTTAAAATGTATGACTCCTAAGGTACTACGTATTTTTTTAAGTTTGGCCTAAATAATACTATCTGAAGCACAATTATCACCTTTAATTTTCAGTGTCAATATAATGGCATATAAAGGTGTATCTCCACTAATCGTACTGGACGCGGCGTTTCGCTAATGAAGATATTTGGGGCAGAGCACTATCTTGTCGTCAATAAATATCGCCGCCGCGCCCCCGCCCGCGGCGCGCGCTCTTCCGCCACGCAACACGCCGCGTTTATTAGCCTGCTTTGTTACGGAATCGCTTGTGGACACACCCCTTTAGCGGTTTAAACTGTTGTGATAGCATCTCTTGTGAACAGCTGGGTTCCAGGTTTTAGTTGTTTTTTGACTATTGTTAAAGGAAACACGAGGTTTGAGGAAATGGCTATAAACGTCTGGTGTTAATACTACCTCAGCAAGTCGAATATTAAAAATGTCTAAAATAATGTTCTCTGACCAATGCAAGTTTGTTAGTTCTTATCCTATAGACCTGGAGCCCGTGGCTGCCATACTTTCGTCATTTTATAAAGCTGAAAGTTTGTCTGCGCATGCCTATAACATAGGCATCACACGATCAGCTATTAACAACATACATAAATTTCTTAGTATATATGTAGGTGGTGTATGTATATTATGTAACTTATGCTTAAATTGTCTGTTATATTGTATATTAGTATATGTAAATATGGGTATATGTATGTATGTATATGTATGTGTGTATGTATGTATATGTATATATATAAATGTATTATTTTTGTTAATGTACTCTTGTTGCACGTCAAGCCCAATTTTTCAATCCAACAATTCCAGTTCATCCAAAGGTTGCCAGGAAGAAATCGCTCAATGCGATATGGTCACCGATTGTACTATTTTATTTTTTATTTGTATCACATTCCTTTGTAACTTGTTATGTACAATAAAGAGTATAAATAAAATAAATTGTAGCTTTTATATTCTATATAACGCTAGCAAAATTAAATTTTGAAGGTATCGTAATGCATCATTTTGCCAGCTTTATAGCATAAATGCTGAATTTTATAGATGTATGTTGGTAAGGCAACTATCAAAAGGTGTTTTTTTGGCAGCCAGACAATTTTGATGGTTCTGTTATCTTGCCAGACACATTAAAACTGCTAACTTCCTAAATCAACCCAAACGGAACTTTATAATAGCTGATCGTGTGAAGCCTATTTCAGAGGCTTGTGCAGACAAACTTTCAGCTTTTTTAAAATGACGAAAGTGTCTGGTGGAGACAACACAATTAGATTTTGTTAACGTCGTATCGAGAGTCAGAAGTAATCTAATCATGAGAAAATATGATTCATATGAACTTTTATAAATGCCACAGACACCCACCAAAAACCTCATGATACTCCACCTGTATATCAATCAGCCGATAATGATATATGGCATTTCAACCCATTTCGTGTAATAAAAAATATTTCCAAATAAGCCGCGGATGCGACAAAAGGCGACTGCACGTGAAATTGATTCGCCGCTTTCGCCGAATGCCGACGCTTTTGCCGCCGCCAATGCGGCCAAGATGAGTTTTTGCCGAATGTCGGCGAACACCTTAACACTTACAGTTATTGGTGTAATTTATGACGCAGCCTCGGGAGTGAGACATTACCACCCGTTTGTATTAATACTAGTTTTTGTAGGCATTTAAATTGAATCTCAGTGAACCGGATGAAGGAAGGATCTGGAAGTTTGATTGCTGGACTACGTGATCCTCGTTTCTATCTGGACTCATTGCACCGTAGCCTAAACACGGAGTTATGTAAACTGATATAAGACGGGTGTCTGTATCATATCTATCTTCAACAAAAGGTGAAATAGCTACAAATACTATGTCGATACTATTCCATGCTTCAATAAAGAAAGATAGACGTATACATTTATCTTGCCTAGCTTTTTATTAATATACGCGCCATATCTATATGTCTATATCTTTGTTAACTGAAACACAAAATGCATCGAAATATCTAATGAAATCTTTCGTTGAATATAGATAGATTTTAGAAACCGACGATAGATAATCCGTCGTTTATCGATGCTCTATCTCAGCGGCAATACATTTACCATCAGATGCTGCGGTGTCACTTCGCTGATTTGGTATATTAAAAACCGCATGCGGTAATTGAATAATCTAGAATTCAGTTTAAGATGCCAAATTTTAATAATTTTCATAGTTGAATTAAAAAGCCAATGAATTTGCGTTTCGTTCGAGCTTTAGGACCAAGATTAATCTTACACTAATTTGGTCGGTTTAAAGCTTTTCTTGTATAAAATTTCACAGGCGTAGTATAACTTCTCATTGTTTCCCAAATGTAGTAAATTCGGGATTACAAAGCCGAAAGGTCGGGCAAAGTGATATTGGATTGTTCTATTCATTATCAGCACGGAGTCAGGAGTTTTTACCCGATATGGCGATAAGCTCGCCCCCTATCACATCGTGGGACGAAACTTACATGGCGAAGTGTGGGTATCCTGGTAGCACCTCTGCCTACCCTTTCTGGGAAAAAGGCGTGAGTTTACGTGAGTCACGTGTAATTATTTCCTCTGATTATTAATAGCCTATCTAGATCACTTTCTATTTCATTTATTTCAGTCGGGCTAACCAAGGCGAAAAATTCATGCCCGCCTCTCACTCTTTGTCGTTTTTTTTCTCCACTCCAAATGATTTAACAGACCCACGATTTGACAGGTGTTACTTATCAAGTGACCTTCTTGCCCAAATTATGCAACGCAGCAATCATAACTTAACGAGATCCATTTAAAACACAATGACTGCGTAAAAAGCGTTAATATTTCAATTATTTGGGTGAACAGTTATTGTGGAGTTTAAGCAGAGTGCGTAATTATAGCAAAATTGGGGGTTTCGTAAAAAATCCCGTCCTGCCGCCTCCGAAATATCTTAATTAGTGCGCTCGCGACGATTATTTTAAAGTGCGAAATGAAATTACTTTTGCTTACTTTGTAGTACTTAATGAATATGAAATGTTTAATAGTTCAATGTGATCAGAACAGAAATATTTTGAGTGTTGTAACCAGATTTGTATGTTTCTTTTTAATGACACTAGTAAAACGTTTTTATACTTAAAGTTGAGAGATTGTGTAGGCACAAGAAATCTATATCTGAATTTCGACTTCTAAGGGCTTCCATAGCAAATCGTTAAAAGCGACTTGCAATGAATGATTGGATGTAAATCGCTTTGATAAATATGAAATCAGAAAGAAATATGAAATTCACCTCAACCAGTTGTGATACTAAAACCAAACTTGCGTGTTATTTAGCTCACTGGAACTTGGAAAAGTTTATATCTGTTTTCAATGTCTATATTATATTAAAATCACCTACTAACAGTCACGCATCAAGTAATTCATAATAAAGGCACACTTCTATCAGCGAATCGTCGCCATAAACTGTTTCTAATGCGTACGTGGGACGTGAAGACGTGTGCAGCGAGCGCAGATTGAATTGTTTCGCACGAGGCGCGTCACCTCGGAACACTATCCCACGCCGGATTACCGTCCGTTCCTCAATAATTCATGTTCGCCACATACATGGTCTGCAATTATCTTCAATCACACTTCGTTAGCAACGAATCTGGAGCTATTACCACTGTGTAGCCTTTTTACCGGCGAACCAATCGGTCGCCGCGTCCGCCATTTTGCGTAATTACGATGCATAAGATGGCGGCCAATATGGCGACGTTCATTCACGGCTTTTTGCTCCGTGCATTGCGTGGCAAAGATGTGAGTGAAGTTTTAATTATTTCTGCTTCAATACTAACGATTGCTTTAATTAACTTTATTGCACAGACAAAATATAGTTGGCTTATTCTAAAGCTGAGCAGTTGTAACTTCATTGTGAAATATGTGAAATAGCTGATTTGAAGTATTTGCTTCGTACTGTAGAGGAGTACCCTAAATAACATAATTTATGTTTTGTCATTTGTATGGATCTGTAATCTTAGATGTTATTTTGAAAATATAACAATGTTTACTAAACTATTATGACTGTAAGAAAAGTAAGTGGAAATCTTAATTTAAAGTCTAGATTTCATTTTTTTTATTGCCTTTATAGGCAGACGAGCTAGCCTGATGCCATGCCTGATGGTAAGCGGCTACCGCTGCCCAGAGAACTTCGCAGTGCCAGGGGTCCAGCACAACAAAGTCGCTGCCTACCTTAAGGAGAGTGAATTCCAAATCCAAACCATTAATTCCAAATCTTGTCTATTCAAGTTACTAAAGATCCAGAAACCTATCTCAAATCATGCAAACCTAAGTTAAATTGTATATCTGTTATGTAAATATATTTAAAAAAAATTTAGACATAACCAACACAAAACCACAAAAAAGAGTGTCGACAACAAGCGTATAAACGTTGGCAGCGGTGTTATTTTACGAGGTATCATCAGAACTGTTCCGCCGGCGCAGCAGGCAGTGTTGGCAGCTCAGGATCTCCGTCGGCCGGCAAAAAGAAGGCCAGGCATCCGCGCCCGCTGCGATTATGTCATTACCACGGCCGCTCGTAAAAAATTAAAGGGCATTTTAGTATGCAATGATACAGTGCAATTAAATGTGGGGTAAAAACAAACAACGCGCAGGGCTGCCGAGGTACAGCTGCCCAAATACTATGTGTGTGTAGCTTCAATGAATTAAGATCAGTTGATTTATAGGGAGGAAGGGTTTTCCAATTGGTTTGGTATTCATTTGATATAAATATCATTGGTGTCTAGAGTTTAGACTCTAGACTAATGAGATTTAGGAGTAGGAGTCATGTGTAACCTAGATTAGCCTAGCCTTTATTATCGTCGTGATGATAACGGGTATTTAGGTGGATATAATTATCCTATTGGATTTTTCTATTCATTATCAGCCCGGAGTCAGGGATTTGTGCCCGATATGGCGATAGGCTCGCCCCCTATCACATCGTGGGACGGAACATACAAGGCGAAATGTGGGTTTCCTGGTGGCGCCTTTGCCTACCCCTTCGGGGATAAAGGCGTGAGTTTATGTATGTTTATGTATAATTATCCTACCAACGGCTTTTGGATGTCCAACTATCGAACTAATCAAATGAATTGCAATTGCAAATATCTTATTTACCGTCAGTTTTCTGTAAGTTCCCGCTTCAGTCGATCTATTTCTGCAGCGGTCTGCTACAAGACCGTTATAGGATAGTTTACCATAAGTTTAATTTACTAAATCAATTTCAGTTAACCTATTTATTTTAATCTGATTTAGTTATATTAGAGTTACTAAGTCAAAAAGCAACTTTTGTTTATTTTCATTTTTATTTATTTACAACGTATTCATTTCAATAAAAAACGTTTTGTCAGTTTTGTGTCATTATGCACGAAAGATCAAGGATTTGAAACTCATATTTGTTAACTGAAATTGCAAAGCAACTAAAGAAACAAAATGAAACAAGCACAGCCCTGCTCGAGCGGCGAATGCGATCGCATTGTCGAAATTTCGCATGGTTTTGCGCGCGAGTGTGACGGCAGCGGCAGCGATGCCGCGCCGGCGCAACGCTGTACCGGCGCACCGCACGGTGGGTCGAAACGGCTATTTTTGTGACATAGGATTTTTTTTCGGATTTTCCAATTTTTTTTGACGCCAACGTTTTGATATTATCATTCCTTACACTATTCATTCTTTGTATTTTTTTGCTTAACCCTATAATTTCGGCAAAAAAAAATATTTTAGGTTTTTAATGTATGGAACGCACTATAAAAACCTAAATTTCTACGAAGTCCTGCTAGATCCTGCGTTAAAACCTTATTTTTCTGAATCCTGGCCAGTTCTACTTTACTTGTACATTTCGAATGTCTGCATTGACTTGCAACTTTTCCAGTTATAGGGATCGGAAAAATGGTAAAAATAGTACTATTTCTAATTTTGTAATTGACATTTTAAGTCAATTTAACCACAAGATAGTAAGACAAAAACATTGTGGATATACAAACTATTATATAAAAATCTAATAGAATAACACAATAGAAGTAAATAAGTAAATATTTATTGGCATAATTGGTTGTAGTACCCAAAACATGTGGTTACACAATTAACGTAAACACAGTAATAAATCATAAATGCAAATGGACCACCAGATGGCAAAGGATTACTTTCAGTCATTAACACTGATGACATCTGGAGATTACAGGTGCATTTAGTTAATTGTTTTACAACTACTGTTTGTTTATTGTCTTTAATTAACTAAAACAAAACAAACATTCTCGTGATATCGATTGTAAACATGTTTTGTCCTTTTACTTAGTTCTATCATTAATGAGAGCATCTAGGGCAATAAAATTTGTTTATTGCCCAGGGTATAAAATGACTTATATTTTGAATTCGTTCTTAATGTACATTTATCCGTGCTACGATCCATACCATTTTATTTTGAATCCTTGTTTCGGTATCATGGAGGGTCTAGTTACTAATCTCGATTTGTTTGTTGTTTTAAGAGACCAGCTTGGATCTCTATCAGATAGCAAAAAACTTTCTGATTTTCTGCAACAGAAAATAAACGTGACTGAAGAAAATAGTGTAGTGCTTCAAAAGTTTTGTGTAAAATTCTGTTCTTCTATAACTGCTAGATGGCAAAAATGCAATCGTATATTTTCTAACTTTATTAAAAAAAATGGTTATTGGCTAGAAAGTGAAATAATTTGGCCTAAAGGACTAAAATTAAACGAAAGACACGAAGAACATGAAGTACATGAAGAACACGAAAGACATGAAGAGGACTTAAGTCTTGAGAATCTGTCTCCATCCACATCGAAAGCTTCTACAGCTTTGATTTGTCCCAGAAAATCATTCGATGATTTGTCCAACAGACAAAAACGAAGACGAGTAGACCAAATTCAAAATAATTTGTCTCAGGAAGAATTAATTGCAGCTACATCAAATACACTGAAATGTAATGGACAAGAAGCCATCGCTAATATAATAAACCATTTACTTAAAAATCCAGAAGATATAACAAAAGTGAATAATTGCTTGAATGCAAAAAAATATGTTCCATACACTGCTGATAAAGCGTTGGCGCTACTTGTTTCCCTAAATTTGTCGAAGGCACAATATATAAACCTAAGAGAATCAGCAAGCGAAAAAGGCTTTCAATTGTATCCTTCTTATTATAAATTAAAAGAAGCAAAATTGAAATGTTACCCAAGAAAGGAGGATATGACATTTAGTGATTGCACGGCATCAGTTAAATTGCAAGCTCTGCTCAACTTGACAGCCTCAAGGCTTTTGGATACAATTGAGTTCGATTTAGATTCTGCAACTGACCTGAAGCTTATCAGCAAATGGGGCTTTGATGGATCCTCGGGGCAAAGCAATTATAAGCAGATCTCTGAAGTAGGCGTGGACGATTCCAGTATATTTATGGCAAGTCTTGTTCCAATAAGACTACAACATGATGATGGAACGGTTTTATGGGAAAACGATCGAAGTTCATCCACATTTTACTGTCGTCCCATTATGTTTACGTTCACAAAAGAAACACAAATTACTGTAGCAGCTATAAAAGCTGGTATATCAGGAGAAATCGAGGCACTCCAGCCATCTATATTTAGGAAAGTGAAAATTGCCCACGAATTAATGATGACAATGATTGACGGCAAAATAACTTCATACTTTTCTGAGACTTCAACAGCAGTTTGTGACATTTGCAAAGCGAAACCAACAGAAATGAATAATTTGGAATCCCACAAACTGCGATCTAAGAATGAAGAAATGTACCAGTATGGATTGTCATCATTGCATGCGTGGATAAGATGCATGGAGTGCCTACTCCACATAGCTTACCGTTTGGAGATTAAGAAATGGAACTGCAGGGGTGACGATAAAGAGAAAATGAAGACCAGAAAGTCTGCAATTCAACAAGAATTTAAAGAAGAATGTGGCTTGCTAATTGATATAGTGAAGCAAGGAGCAGGCACCACTAATGATGGTAATACGGCTCGAAGATTTTTTAAAAATACAGCCATGAAAGCACGTATCACTGGCATTAATGAGCAGTTGATAGAGAATTTTTATATCATTCTACAAACCATTGCGTCTGGAGAGCGTGTTGATATTACTAAATTCGCTTTATTTTCTACCGAAACCGCAAAACTATATGTTGATTTATATCCGTGGTATTATATGCCTTCCAGTGTACATAAATTATTAGTTCATGGGGCTGACATAATTAAACATTTTGGGGCTATACCCATTGGGAAGCTGTCGGAAGAAGCCGCAGAAGCACGGAACAAAGACTTCCGAAAATATAGGGAAAATCATTCCCGAAAAATTAGTAGGATATCTTCGAATGAGGACATCTTACATAATCTCCTTTTGTCATCTGATCCAAAGATCACAAGTCTTAGATCACGCATGACAAAAAAACATGTTATGGTTCTCTCAACAAAAGCTAAAGCTTCTGCATTTGCCATCAAAACCAGAAGACTTAGAATTTATTAATGTAGAGAGTATTTTAGAAGATCTACAAAACAGTAGTGATAGTGAGTAGTATATAGGTATAGGCTTTATACTAGCCTTTTTTATTATTTTTTTTTAATTGGGGTTATTTCCATCATTTGTTTTTTTTTAATCTGGCACGGCACATATACAAGTTTTCCTTGGTATTTGTTAATTTATTAGATTAATTTATCTTATTTGTGTCAAATTTACTGAAGATAATTGTAAAAAATATTTTGGGAAATATTGAATTTTATCATTTCTTTCGAACTGCATAACTGAAAAAGTTGCAGTTCGATGCAGACTTTCGAAGTATAGAAGTATAGTAGAACAGACCAAGATTCAGAAAAATAAGGTTTCAACGCAGGATCTAGCAGGACTTCGTAGAAATTTAGGTTTTTATAGTGCGTTCCATACATTAAAAACCTAAAATATTTTTTTTTGCCGAAATTATAGGGTTAAGCAAAAAAATACAAAGAATGAATAGTGTAAGGAATGATAATATCAAAACGTTGGCGTCAAAAAAAATTGGAAAATCCGAAAAAAAATCCTATGTCACAAAAATAGCCGTTTCGACCCACTGTGCACCGCTCCGACCGATACCCATCGCTACCAGATTTTTGTACCCTCGCTCATTTCACACACTCCCCTAATGAGCCACTTATATGTACGATATTCCGAACGGTAATTAAGTTGTTTTGTTTGAAATGAAAGTCTGGAGTGCCTGGTTTCTTAGGATGGAAAAGTATTCGTAATGAATTTGCCGATTGCCGAATAATGTGGGTAGTCAGCATTTTATGTAAAATGTGTGTCGTAAGCTTTCTGGATTATATAAATGATAGACTCGTTATTTTGTGAGATGTTTACACTTAACATGGAATAGGGCACAAGTCAGAGATACAGAAAGATTTTGATCTAAAGCCACGCTTAGCCAGCTTGGAGAGATTCGGAGAGTCAATAATCAAGGCCAAAATCTCTACATCTTTTATCCTCAGGGTCGGCAGCATACCTACAATTTTCTAGATGTCGCAGCCGTGGATACACATTAAAATATAATTTTTATGTTAATTTTACCTCAAAATTTAAACATATAAAAGTTTTGAAGGAATTCAACACACTGCCGAATGCGCCTCTGGCACCGAAGTATTAGATTTTTATTCTTTCCAAGTTCTTGTTCATTTTATTCCTCGCAAGTTATTTTATCGACGGTACAAAGAATATTTTTTTTGTATCTAACACGATAAATGTCATTGATTGTATAATATAATTTTAATTTGCACATTTGCAGTGTGTGATAAAATTTGTAGATAGCGAGAAAAGGTGTCTAGCCGCTTTTTAAAATAGTATGTGTTAGAGCTACCATTATGCATACACTAAAGGATTCATAAATTATATTAATTGAAAAGGCACACCTTTCATGCGAGGACATTATAAATATATTTCAGATAGAATGTAATAATTATAAGATCGTTAGAAATAACGCTTTCGTGGATTACTTGTGACTGATGTTTTCTTATTAGCAATTAGCAATGAATATAAAATGTTTGTGTATTTGTTCATATTTTCTGAATTGGAAAAATAATGCACATGTTACATTGTAGATGTCGATGGTTACGTTGTAGTTGAATATGTTGTAAATGCTTTTTGTTTAAGTGGTCCGTGACAAACAAATAGATTATTTTTTATTGCGATGAATGGCGAGACGAGCATGCTGCTCGTCTGATGGTAAGCGGTGGGACCGCTCATGGACAGTAGCAAAACCAAACAACACCACGAATGACAAAGCAATGCTTGGCATTCCACTGCGCTCGCCATCCTGAGACATATGATCCCTTGAATGGTTATTTTTTTTATTAGCGTAATTTCAGTATCAGACGTATTAGCGTAGACGAACCCGCGGCACATTATACGCAAAGCTAATTTATCTACAATATGCAAATGAAATATGTTCCCAGTCGGTCCCTTTTGAAGCAGCAAGTGTTCTAACATCATTAATTACATCTAATGTGAATCGACATTTTTATTTGTCGCAAAAACTTGCAGTTGCGACAATAAATTATTTATGCAAGTATTAATAATTTCATTTAGGCATAAACGATCATGGCGACTGAGGGAACACTGTGCGGCATATTTATATTGCCATTCAAGCTAATTCTTTACTAAAATAGGACGTTTTATGTCCAACAATCAATTGGTAAACACATGTCTTCAATTTGTATAGTTAGGTCGATAAGAAGACAGTTTAACGTCAATTTCTAAGTATAAAGATTATTTATTTTTACATTATTATGTAATGTCGACAATGCTAATACAGGCATAAAAATTTATTGGGTATAAAAATAGCATGCAATTTTGTGTAGTAAAGAAGTGATGTAATGTGAGCAATGGTTTACTTAGGAGCCGAATAGACCACCAAGTTTCTGGCCTTTCGTTTTTTCAAGTTGCATGAGTACTATTTATGTAAAGTCGGTTATCACTCATTAACACGCTTTTATTAGCTTCGCCTGTATGTATGTATTGTATATGTACGAGTATGTGAAATATATGAACTATCCTCCACCAACAAAGATACCACAAGCAAATACGAACGAGTAAATAAACACTAAACATACACCATTTGATTAAGACATTTTCCATAATTAAGCCCATATGGGTCCGCTTTCGTCGCAACGCGTTCGTTCGTATAATGGCCACTTTTTCAAACCACCATATAAGTCTGTAAAAGATAAACATTGCAATTGATGAGTACTAATTTAAATTCCTTGCCAAGTATGAAGCTCCGCATTATTCAAACTATGTTTTTCCCTCGTCTCCTTTCGTGTTTGTATTTACCATAAATACTGCAGTTCATTAGGTGCACAAAGAAGTTATTATTCATATTTCCTGGAATTGTCGTTGGATTGCTATAGATGGAATTGTTGGATAAATAGTCTTCAATGTGTATTGGTTATAATGCCAGCTTTGAATCGAAAGACTGCGGATTCTATCGATAGAAAGATAATGCGATTAAAGTTTCTGGTCTGGGTAATCGTTATCGTTACCCTAGAGTCACTAATGCGACGCAATAACTCGCTAGTAGGACCTGAAAAGCGTGGCTCTAATTTTCGGGGTTTACAGCATAGCATACGGCGATCGCTATCGCAACTGATGTCGCTTTTGGGTTTTTGGTTATCTTATCCAACGCTGCATTTCAGTTTATTCACCTCAGGTTTCTATGCGATAGACGCTCCTTAGCCGTACCACTCGTGCTGTAGCCTAAACGAGTAGAGCAAGACTCTATCACTGGAAAATGACCTAAAAATTGAGCTAGAACTTTCCTGTGATTCGTAGTTTACAAGTGACTATTAAGGTATCGAGTCTAAGTCTATTAACGAATAGTGTTCTTGTAAAGCACCTGTAGTTTGTACCTTTTAATCGGCTTATCTACTAACATACGTGAAACCACAAGTACGAAAAACTGCCTCAACTTGTACCATCAATTAGCAATAAATTAAGCGGTACAGTTATTGCGTATCGGTAACAACTGTTGGTAGGGTCGAACACCCCGCGCCATTAACTTAAAATAATGAATGAAGCTATACTTAAACGCCAATACAACATTATCATCTAATTAAATGTTAATAAACAAAAAGTTGCGGCGGGACGCGGCCGACGTGACAGCGGTTAGCGGACGATAAAGGTGATTATTGTAATTTAGCAAACGAGCTAGGTGAAGAGATGGGAAGCAATTATGTAGGAGCACTTAAAATATTGATTAGGTTTGGTACATCTTTGTAATTTTAATGGTACTACAATACATATGGATTGGAGGTGGGTCTACTAGTCGTGAAACTAGTCCTTGAAAAGAGCGGGAGGAAGATGGGCAGATTGGAAATAACACATCCCACATCTATAACATTGCGTCGGTTGTCTTTAAAATCTTGTTATTATTTTTCTCGTGCCATCTTTTCCATCTATGGGCTAATGATTGTAGAGCAATGCATTACCAATTTTAATTACATTCAAGCCTATCACAACTTTATTTCGTTTACACACCTTCAAAACCTTTAAATATATCATGTTAAACTGGGAACAGCAGAATCACGAACAAAATGCATTCGGTAGTTTTACCGGCTTTAATCTTCTCAAGCAATTTCGTATCTTTATTCCTTTCAGTAGATAAGTATAAGCAGAAGCGAGAGCGGACGAGTTCCACTTGACGACACCACGCTCGAGCCGAAGGTGACAAAAACTCACCGGACCTGTTGTAACGGACTGCACTGCGCCGCTCTGCGCCACATTGCGCTGAACTGCACCGCACTGCGCCAAACTGCGCTGGCGCATCGCCTCACTGTCACAGCCGATAGTACTAGCCTATTGTCTCACTAATTACATTCGAACTGCTTCGATACATAACGTTTTTGAGTTGTATTGCACACCTTGGAAATGTTTTGAGTTTAGTGACTGAGTCAATGGATCGTGATGGTAAAGTCCTGGATTCTAGGGACATGTGATTAGTTATCTGCTTGTTATAAGTTAAAAATACACCATATACCCTGGATTTAAATATATGCTATTTTATCGACAGCAAATCGCCTCGCTAGTTGATCTATAATGTGCTTGTCACATCTGCCAACGAATTAGCTCTACAATATACATAAACTTACGCCTTTTTCTTAAACAGAACTTTCACAAAACTTCAAAGAACTCGTGGTAGGCCGCGCAGAAGGTGTAGAGATGACTTGGACCATTTTGATACCAACTGGTGGATCAAAGCTTTGGATAGAGACAGGTGGAAGAAGGAAAGGGAGGCCTTTGCCCTGCAGTGGGACAGCTTAGGCTAGATAATAAAACACAATAAAACATTTAGGAAAGCGAGCGGCGATAGTTATGAGAATCAGATGTGATTAGTGAACGTTGCCGAGCGCATATTAATTGCAGTATTGATGAGTTATGAGGAATAATTACGAGCGACGGCGCCGCTGCGCATCGCTGCGTGTACTGACGGCTCCAAACCACTTCCTATCAATATCATTGTAGTTTTATTCCATCATAGTATGAGAAGAATATGGCCGATATGGCGATAAGCTCGTCCCCAATATACGTGGGACGGAACATACAAGGCGAAATGTGTCAAGGGTGTCTTGGTTGGACCTCTGCCTACCCCTTCTGAGAAAAAAAAGCGTTTGTTTATGTAAGTATGTATATTAGAGACATAAGATGTTAAGTCTCAATATGCCCAGTAGTTGCTCTGGCTACAATGTCTTTCTAACCGGAACACAACAGTGCATTTACACTGCTATTTAGCCTACCATATTAATTCATTCAAGGTTAGATAATATTGCTTATTATTGTGTACTTTTAAGGCTGGATGCCTAAAGGGTTGGTGTTACTATATCTATTTAAGGCTAACTGCCTACATTTTATATTTCTAATTGGAATAAGGAATGCCTTTGTCAAAATCGTATAGTGTTTAATTAATTTAGTTTTTGTTCAAAGTCAGAATGGTGCTCATTTTTTAAATATTTAATTATGAATAGTTTTGTTTTTACGGCTCCTTTAACTTTATTGGCTTTTTTTCTTTTCTTATTGTATTACAGAGAGAATAAGAGAGTACAAAAGAGAGAGAAAGAGTCACAATGGCGTAAGGACGAAAATAATTTGTTATTTAGCAACTACACATTTATTGTCTGGGTGTTAAAGGAATGCACGTAATATCTGGTGCGTAAATCATAAGTGGAACGACATAATTGTGTCATTATTGCGTTTATTTATTTTCACCTGAGTCCCTCAAGCTAGCTTAGTGGGGTGATCCAAATATGAATGGGTTTAACGTAGAACTTATTATTTTTGTATGAACAATAGACAATTTGCTCAATGTCAATCCATTGTATCATAAAGGCATACTGCCATACTACTAGTCCCGAGATTTAAAAGAATTATTACATAAAGTGTTCAAAATCAGACACAAAATTAACTACGATTCGCACTGACAAATACTAGGCAATATAATTGTACAGATTCTGAATTCTATATCATTATAAGTAGTGCTTTCGTTAATAAATATTATTCGCTAGTGTTGTAATAGGATTGTTTGGCAAGCAAACGCGACCAACGAGCAGTGACCACGCACAAGCAGTGGAAACATACTAACATATATCATATTATGTAATGCAACAGTCGCACTTCACCACCGACCAGTCATACCTTTGTAAAGATATTGATACATGAATTTGTATGGATGTCAAGCATTCTGGAGTCGACTCTGGGGAACAGGAACTCCCCAAACACTTTTGACAGCCTCCGTAGCGCAGTTGGTTTGACGCCGCCTGTGAAACGAGAGGCCGCGGGTTCGATCCGCGCACCGAAACAAATATTTGTGTGATCCACAGGTATTTGTTTCGGGTCTGGGTGTTTGTGAGACCGAAAAGTCTCTCGTAGCTTCTGATACCCACGACACAAGACTCGATCTTAGTGTGGGGTCAGGACTATGTATGTGAGTGTTGAAAAAAAAAAACATGCTGTCTGCTTGAATGAAATCCGAATTGAGACTCATCCACAACAGAACACCACTATTGTCGGTCCATCGCAAATGTCTGGGCTCACAATAAACGACGCTATAGATTGTCACGTCGCAGTGCTGGGACTCTTAGTGGTTTACGAGCGTGAAGATTGACTTCATGTAACCTTCTTCTGGCAATTTGATCACTGATAAGAACTTGGTGCTGAACTGGAGTCTTCCTACCAACTGCGAGTTGCAACCTGGGGCTGCCTCCTAGCAGCGTTTTGCAGAAAACGGTGTGGTTTCTGGGTAGTGACCCTGTATCTTCCTCGGTGACGTTCGGCTACTTCTTCTGTAGCTGTGCAGCGTGCCCATAATATGCAAATTACGCTTGGTTGCGTGTTAACAGCCTCCGCGGTTTTGCCTGCGACCAGCTTCCAACATACCCACAGCCCTAAGCTTAACGTAAGAAAATCCTGTAACCTGCGCCCGTGTGGAGTTTTCCCTCCATATTTCGAAAAAATTGAGACTTTATTTTTTAACTTTCGAAGATTTATTTCAGCTTATATATTTTTATTTATTAGCCAATACATTTTTAAACACTGTTCTTAAATAAGTTTATATATTTGACTTGTACCCTAAAATTTGCTGAGCAGTATATATGTTTAATAGTATTTAACACTTAGAAGTCCCCACCTATCACATAGGGAGAGAAAACGAAAAAGGTAAGAGGAAAGAGAACTCACTGAACAAAAATCGACGTAGTGCGTGATCATTGACGAAGAAAACACTCATGACTGATAGCTCAGTGGTGTTTGCTCTGGGACTCGAACCCAGGACATCTAAATAATATGTAAATGCATGCAGTATGTACTAGGAGCGTGTAATAAATCCATCGAGCAGTCGTTCCGGCTGGCGCGTCACATTTGCATGCCCACGTATGCGCCACTAATCTTGTGACCAATATTTTTTTATTACGCACACTGTGACCATAAATATGCCGTAGTCAGGATTTTTCTCTTGATTCTTAAAATAGGCAGAATTAATTTTAAGCATTATTACTTATTAGGTAGGTACTTATTATTAATAAGAAGCAAAAAACCCAATTTTTTACAAGTTTACAGGGTATATCAAGACTGCGCCCGAAAACGAAGCCAGGTATTAGTATTAGTGACTTCAGACACAATGTAACTAAAAATTTTGCTATTTTTGTTATTTTTTACTTATTTGGGTTAGTTACGTATTTGGGTGATAAATGCATAGTTTTCCGAAAATAATAATGTACACCTTTTTATATTAAAAACCCAATTTTACGCAAAAGTGTATATTACTATTTTCGTAATAACTAGGTATTAAGCACCCAAACACGATGATATTTAAAATGTGTGGTCACCACTAACTGTGGTGGCAGTCGCAACTATCGCGTAGCTACGTAATTATAACACTTTAGCAACGAGCGAGCCACTCTTCTGCCTACTACCTACCCGTTTAGCATACACGTACACTGTACATAGGAAACCATTTGTTAGCTTCAGTTTTTTTGTAATTATTGGAAAATTTGCATACGCTCGCTTGTAAATCGGTTGAATAGCGCTGGTAATCTTGGTTACGTGGATGTGTATTTATAATAAGGACTTATTTGTATAACTAAATATTGACAGTCTCCGTAGCGCAGTTGGTTAGACGCCGGGTGTGAAATGAGAGGCCGCGGGTTCGATCCCCGCATCGACACACATATTTGTGTGATCCACAATAAAATTTGTTAAATACGGCCTAGACTGAAGGCCCTGCCTTTGTATCTTCTATTTGCTTACAAAACAATGTTCTGTGGAATATAATTTGCAAATGTATTAAAAAATATTTAAATAGAATGTCGCATATTATGTTTTCATTAAGAATTCCAATGTATTTTATAAAAAGAAGGCTGATTGCAATCCATTGTAATTCATAAGAAAGATCTTTTATAATTACAAAATGTAAATACGTAATATCCAATAAATTCTCCGTTGAAGCTATAAAATTAAAACAAGCAATTAAGTAACAATTTGCATGTTCCTATAACCATTAAACAACAAGAAGTAGCAAACAAATACTGTCTATGGTAATTATTTTACTTTTCTAACAACAATTAACCTAAATAATTAGATAGTTGTCTATGGTTTTTGCGTTATCTGCGTCTGGCTGGAAACAGATAATAAAAACAATATAAATCATTCAATAAACGTTCGTTCGCTGTAGAAGTGGTTGCGTTACAACTGTTCAATATTTATTTGACCAACTGACATGATATCGGCCCGGGAAAAAACGCACGTACTGACATTTTGATGTTGTTTTTATTAGCGTTGCGTCTATAGAATTATTGTGGTCATTTTTGATATCCATTAATTGGCAACATTCTGCGCCGGTTGAGTAATATTGTCCGTGGTAGTTATGTGATGCAATTATTTCTATTTGATTTTAATTAAATGTGTCAAAAATGTTCCAGAAAATTCGCTTGCAGTTGTTTATCACTGGTTAGCTGCCTGATCTTAATGCTCTCTGAAAATAATTTTAAATCTCGGGAAAATAACGTTTTCGAATATTGGATTATTCGGCTTAACAATCATGTAACTATAAGATTGATGATATTATTTTAAAAATCAAACTATTGTCTTGATGAACTAGATGAATTAATTCTGTCTTTTGAAACTATCGGAAAACTTTTTTAGCGTGTGACCTTTGTCCGAAAGAATAAAAACAAAACGCTCCTTAGAACATATAACTTCTTATGTAAAATAAATATTTTAATAAGTTGTATTGTTCCCGCACCGGCCGGCCGTTCATTTATCGAACTGCAAGTATAATAGGATAGCTCTGAACAAAACCGCACAACTTTGCTCGTTTGCAATTAAAAATAGCAAACACGTATCATTCCGTACAACAAAATAAAAACACGGCGACAAAGTGAAAGTTATTCGAAAAGTTTTTAAGTTAATGAGATAAACACGGCGTTAGTTAAAAAAAACACGTGGCGGTATTCGCGCACTATCGATTGAAATTATAGTGAACCCCGTGCTCGTAGTTAGTGGGCAGCTAATTCAGGCGTCCTCATTTTATTTATGTCTTCATACGCGCCGCCGATAGCCCCTAATTACGCCGCCGATGCAAAAACGCTAATCGCGCATCGTGTGCACACCCAATACGATTCACACCAACATCCAACCAGATGAACACAAGCTGAAATGCACCCAATCTCAACAAAATAAAGTGGCAACTCGCAAACCGCTTGTCACGCTTAAAACTTTTCCCATAACAGAAGCCTAAGTGATGCTGAAATTGCAACGCCTTAAATCATTGCATCGATTTTATTGCAAATTATTCACTAAATAAAAGTTATTAAAGTCTATTTTGAAACAAACATATTAAGCAGTGAGTTGCGACCTTTTTCCGTCGGTGTAAATAAGCCGCGTCTCTTTCAAATTTTGATTTAAGAACACCGGGTTTAAGATTGTTTGTCGAGTGCAGGCGTGGGACTGAGATAGGATGATTACACCTCGAGATATAAGGTCGCTAAGGAGAAGCGTTAATGAGCGAGGGTTCCGTCGGATTCCACGGCAGCAATGTTAGTGCGCCGGCTTTTGTCGGCGAGGCGCGACTTTTTGCGATGTCCAATGATAACAATGACCGGTGTTAACCGAAGTGGGATGCGAAATTCTGCGAGATAACCAGAATACAGATAATGCGCTTTCAATTAATTAACGCACTCGCGTATAGACAATAATGCGTGCAGTGCACGGATATTTCAAGGTTGAAGGACTATCGATAAATCAGAGCTGTATGTACTTCTACATCAGATTTTTAATATTGCGTTGAACAATCGTTTTTCGGCATCGTAAATAAATCTCACCTCTATCCTCGAAGGGGTAGGCAGAAGTGCCAGTTTTTTTACTCATAGTTCGTCGAGCTTATTTCCTTCTCAGGAAGTGACATTCTTATAGATAATGCCCATAACCTTTAATGAGGTTATGGGCATGTTCCATAAGAAGTGTATTGCTCTTTTGGATTCGAACTAAGGGCCAGCCTATATATACCTCCACAATACCAATAAAGCCAACATTTTATATTATCGATTTAACTTGAATAGTTTTCGGCAAAAAATAATAACACCTAAATTATTTGTATAATTAAATCCACATTTATATTCAATGTCGACAAATAAACCCTCTTGCAAGTATTTCTCATACAAAAACTGAAATTAATTGCATCTATGTGAAATGGTCGTATATGGTCATAAAATATGTTCAATACGTCATAAAAATAGTTTAGAATCGTTAATGTTTTTACTGGGCCGTTAATTCTGCAGTAATCTCTTTATAATTGTGACTAATGGTGTAATTGCTTATGTTTTCTATTTTACAACATTTCTACTAGTCATAAAGGGTATGTGTTTGAAGATGATTGACAGGTAAACACGTGTGAAATTGATATCCCTTTGGTATAAAACAAGTGAGTTGTAGCCCAGTTGACAGCTAGATTGAGAAGCCAAAGGTTGCCTGTTCGAGTCTAAAGCGCACACATTCATTTTTCAAAGTCTCGTTTGTATAATTTCCATGCACTTTAATTGTGAAGGTAAACGTTAAAACGTGTAAAAATGTGAAGGAAAAAAAGCCTCTGTGGCGTAGTTGGTTAGACGGCGTCTGTGAAACGAGAGGCCGCAGGTTCAATCCCCGCACCGAAACAAATATTTGTGTGATACACTGGTATTTGTTTCGGGTCTGGGTGAGACCATAAAGAGTGAGTGGTTTGTGAGACTAAAAAGGTTTTCGTAGTTTCTGATACCCACGACACCAGACTCGATCTTATTGTGGGGTCGGGACTATGTATGTGACTGTTGGGTGTATTTATTAATATTTTAAAACATCAAAAACCCTTCATTCCAATAGTTTATGAAGTCTGCCCACACTAGGCCTGCGTGGTGAAGTACTTACTTAATCCAAAATTCTTTCTATCGTAAAGGTTTAAAGGTCTGTGGTCAAATGTGACACCAATTAGAGTTGTTCTATTGTTGTTTTATTTTTATCTATCGTAAAACAATGACATTTTCTTATTCGGCCCACTGTTGCACGTGGATGTAGTATGGAATTATATAAATTATGACCACATAACCAATAAGGCAAAGCAAAAAGGGGGTGGTGGTGGGGGGGTTGCTTGTTAAGGTTATAAAATTCTTCTCTAGTGATATTAAATATAATTTTTATTGTTTATTTGTTACAGTCATAATTTTATTTCGCATTAGAATGGGCATTTAATCATTACTCTTTGTTCCTTTACTCTTATCATCAATGAGTCATGCAATATTTTCTTATCAATATTTTTTTTATTACTACTCATACAGACGTTATCGTATGTTGATACTGACCCACAATTTCGGCACGTTGTCACACCCTTCGATAGCTCAGTTGGTAGAGCGGTGGACTGTAGATGTGACGTAACTGATATCCATAGGTCGCTGGTTCAAATCCGGCTCGAAGGAATCTTTTTTTATTTTGTTTTTAATTTATGTGACTAACTTGTTTATACATACAATTTCTGTTGATTATTTAAAAGCTGGTAGTCAAAAAATCTGGTTTCGCACAGGCCGATATAAATGTTTTCACCGGCGAGATTCAAACATCTGCCAATATTTTGGCAACGGATATTTTTTTAGATTTAAATTGTCATCAAGTGCAGGATCATTGTCGTTTTTTAAAAACGATCCATTCTTACATATTAAGTATAATAAAATTTTGACATGAAATATTAATTACATTATTTGCTTGTAAGATGTAATGTGGGACAGTGGACACGCTACGAATAATTGTCAGCCCCGGGCACACGACAAACAATTAATTAACATTTTAATTACAACTGACAATACATGACATTTGCAGTTGAGAACGCAACCTGTATGTTACATCTTCATGTTCGCTCGGATAACTGTCGAATAACTGTCTTGTTATAAGATAAGTTGAACTACGTTTAACTTAATTTTAATTCAATGCGAAGATGTTTTTGGTTTGTTCTTCGTGAAAGAAAAATAGAGCAACATTTCATAATACATTTTGTGTTGAATCGCGCAATATGGGCTTGTGGGTGTTAATCCTTTAGGTATGCACTGCATTTATATTAAAATGCTAATCAGACACGAGTGTGCCCGCCATATTGTGCAGTTTTGCAAAAAAAATATGCAAAAATTTAGTTTGAAATCATATATGCCATTTTTTTTGTATAAGAAGGTATATTATTATAAACATTGTAAGCATATTCGTTCTCAGGATATTATTTAGTAACCCCGCAACTACAGTTACCCACTTTTTTTATTCGGTGATAAATACATAAAAAAAGATTATCTATTTAATAAAAAAACTTATTTTTTTTGTGTGCGCTTTTGGTGAATCATATTACGATTAGGATTTTTAGAACCACGGAAATTGATACGAGCTTTCACCATGAAGAGTTTGATTACTTTATACTTTTTTTTTAAGCAACCTGCTTTCTAAAAAACTGTTGCAGTCTGCATAAAATGTAATTATGTTCGCAATCAAATACCTTGTCAGAAAACAACATTAACTGTGATAATTGCAAGTGTATTTCCCTGTTTTGTATTTATTCCATTTTAATTCACTGCATGTAACTGATACTTTTACTCATCAATAAACAACTTCATACACCGATCCGATAATATGTATATATTGTGTAATAATTGATTCAAATAACGTAGCCGCGATTCTAATGCAAGCAAAGCCGCGGCAAAAACTAGTTCAATAAGGGCAGGATATGCACCGAGCTAGAATTAGACGAGCTAGGGTGTCTAGTCAAGCGGGGAGAGTACGTGTTCTGCATACGACAGATCTTCACTTAGTCAATACTTCAATACTACAATGTTGACCAAAATGTAACGGAAATTACTGACAACTACCGCACCTACCCTTGAATCGTTATTGCATTTGATTTTTTCACTGGGTCAGCGTAGTGGATTATGGGAAATTAGGAGTCCCATCTTCAGCAGTGGACGATTATAATTAGCTAGTACAGTCCAGTATGGGTCCGAAAAACGAGCCTCGGTGGGAAGTGGTTACCGCTCATGAACATAGTAAATATAAAAAAAGTAAAATAAAATGTATTATTGAACCAAACAAATAATGAAACAATAACAATTTTGCCATAATAACTGCATTAGTATAACTGTGTCGCAGTTTTTATAATTGTTGGTGCGTTGCCAACTTCTTATGGGGAATGGTAAGAAGAGAACGGGAGAAGAAAAGAGTTGCTGAGGCCCCAGTAAAGTTACTGGTCGCAACACTATTGCAAAACGAGCGCTTTTGTACAACATACGATGGTCAATCCTGCCCATTCCTTGTAGTTTAAGTAAATACAATATGGCCCTAATTAATTAATAATAATATAGAATTACGATAGAAAATTTACATTTTGGTACTGAATTACAGTAGCGTATAATTTAACTCTAGTTTCGTTGATAGCAATGGAATAATAATTAAATCGAGTGTCACGTGTGGCCCAACTTGATGGTCTGGTAATGGCCTAATTCCATGTTTGTGTTCGTTGTAAATATCAGTGTTTAGTATTAGTGATTGCAGGTGATTAACGCGTCAATGGGCATTTGTTTTAATTGTTATTTCATTATCTATTTTGTGCTTATTCAAATTGGTCGTGTAGTGGATGTGTGGATCTGTATTGTGATAAAAAGTTATCGTCAGTCTTAAAGCCTATAAATGAGAAACACTGGTTACCAGATCGGATTTATAAATATACTGCATTTTTTGAGAGTCTTTGAGAGAGACGAGAATACAATAGTGGAATTAAAGGCTTTGATTCCCGAAATAAATGTTGATAAGATAAATTTTTCATATGAATCTACTTGGGAGATTCTTGACTTCCTATGGCTAAAGAGAGAGACAGATAGAGGTAATCTACTTGTCGTGGAAACAAAAATTCCTTTATAATTTCTGATAGCCACAACTCTAGACCTGTCCTACCGTCAGAAGATACATCTACACGGTGATATTGACATATGGTATGATTAAGACAACATGTTTCTAACCATCCCAGGTAGCATTTTACCAAGTTTGAAAAAAATTGCCTGGTAGTTTTGTCAGAAATCGCGATTTCAGTTTTCAAGGCTTTTGATCAATCTGTATAGGGACGAGTCTTTTTACAGCCTTGGTAGGTTCCCGAATCGAACTTAAGCTCAGCTAAGCGGTAAAAAAACCCGTATCTATACGCGGGGGCCAAAAACCGTAAAACTAAAATCGCAATTTTTGACAAAAAATAACCTACGATTTTTTAAAATTTTGTTTAATGTCACCTAGGGTGATGAGAAACGTGTGGATTAAATCAAATACCATTTATATATCCTGTATAAGTAATTTAGTTTATTTAAATAAATCAATTACAAGCCATGTAGATATCACAGTCTGCGTGCAGGCCACCGCGCGCGCTGCAACTCGGTCACACAACATTCACAATACGATAAAGACATCAATAATTACCAATTTACAAGTAAATAATTATCTGGACACGAATGGACCGTTTATCGAGCATCGAGCCAGATGGACTTGTTAAACCGTATGCTCTGGAATATTAGTGGGGGATGCAGATAATATTGACACCGTAAGTGAATAATTTCAAAATAAATATAATCCACGGCTTTTACGATAGTACCTCAATGGAGCAACAATATGGCTGTACTATTTAAAGTTTCATTGCTATGATTGAGTTCTTCTATTGCATGAAAGAGGTTACCGATTGAAGTTTTCATTAAAAGCACAATGTATGGAATAGCCTTTGAGGTACAATAACATAACACCCCACACAACGTAGATAAGTTGGTTCACAGAATCAAAATCAAAAAAATCAAAATATTCTTTACTCAAGTAGTCTTTTACAAGATCTTTTTAATCGTTATGTTCTGCTACCACCGCTTCGGAACGTGTTGTAGCTGTGAAGAAGAAACGGCACAAGAAACTCCCTGAGCAACACGAATTGTCTTTATTTTTTTGCTTTTCTTTTCTTTCTTTTTCTTTTTTTAAGTACAGTACTCGTAAAGAGCGAGCCTGCAAGGATCCGTGGCTCGGTAGGCCTTAATTATAACACATAATTCAGATATGCGCCGCGCCGTGTCCCCTCGCTTCATTTACAACCATTTGTTTTCAATATTACTCGCGTATGGCCAAAAACGCACTTAATTTTAATATGTTTTTAAAAAGCTGTAGAGATCTAAAGCAATGTTAATCTTACCCTCTTCGTCTTTTTCATTTCTTATCTATGTGAAAAGGATAACAAAGATCTTGCGGACTCCTTATGTCGTGGGTGTTAATGGCAACATTGATTATTTAACATTTAGTGCGTTCTAAGCGTTGCAAGTGGTAGAGTCGATGCCGGATTAAACTATGGAGGCATCACAATCTGTTCCGCACTTTCTTTTTTGTGTCCAAGAAGAAAAGCTATTAAGCTCCCCTTTCGGTACCCCGGGGGAGGCCAAACGGGGTATGTCCGTGTCTCTGGCCTGTCTGTTGGTATTCGGAGGCGGGAGGAGGGTATGAGCATAGTATATTCAGAAAGAGCTTAAGTGATAGCTAAGGACCTATTCGTTGGCCGTATATTCATCAAAATAAATATATAAATATACCCAATAGTCACATACATAGTCCTGATCCCACACTACGAGAGACTTTTCCCAAACACTCAGGCCCAAGACAAATACCTATAGATCACACAAAAATTTTGTCTCGATGCGGGGATCGAACCCGCGACCTCTTGTCTCAAATTGACGTCTAACCAACTGCGCCACTTTTATTGAGTCAGATATCGTACGGTATGGATACGAGCTGATGGATAATATAATTCGAATTATAATGATTAAATATGAAATTACGAGAGAAAGTTTTTGCTCCAAAATTAATGTTTCAAAAGCAATATTAATGACAAATGACTAAGGATTTTAGTAAAAAACCTACTTTCGTTTGATCAACATACGTGGATACGGGATAATTATGAATTTTTCACACGGCAGAGTACAATTTCGTTTGCGCCCTCGCGGCCCGCTCTGTATCTGCGATTGTGAATGACAAATTGCTGTTGAATTTTGCACGCAACTGACCAAGTATACTTGGGCATACTCGTGGATTCACTTGGGTGATATTGTTAAAGAAATGCATGATAGAGATACAGAAAAATCCTGTAATTTTGGCTATATGTAGTTCGGAACAAAAAGGTTCTGTTAATAAAACAAATTACCTATTTGTGACTGTTGGGTGTATTTATTTATTTGTATCACCGGAGAGTTGTAGAGCCACTCTGTAGTCTATGTTAGCTGTAATTTAGAAAGTGATTGTTATCCTATTTGTATCTCAAACTCTATATTAGATGGGTTACAAGATAATAAATGTAGTAATAAAATAAATTAAGAGTTTTCACAATTTATCCTAAGCCTCTTATTGATATGGTGTCTTAAATTTACCAAAATATTTTTTAAATACATCCAACAGTCACATACATTTTATTTTTATTTATTTATGTACATAATCCTGACCCCACATTAAGATCAATTAAGTCTTGTATCGTGGATATCAGAAACTACGAGAGACTTTTCGGTCTCATAAACCCACAACACATCTGTCTACTGTATACAAACATTTGTCTCAGTGGGGGGATCGAACCCGCGGCCACTTGTTTCACATTTAGCGTCTAACTAACTGCGCCACGAAGGCTGTCAATATTAAACGAACATACAAACATTCACGGAAATTCAGCACATGGGCAGGTTGTTTTTATTTCCCCGAGAAATGCATTGAATTGTCGGGTGTTGTGATTAATGAGTGTCGGCTCTGCCGCCCGCCGACCACTAAATATTATACTAATGATATTTTCAAACATCCTTAATTCCATGTGTTTTCTGACTCATAGGTATATATAGTTGTTAAATATACTGTACATTAACTTAGATGTTAAAAAATGCTAAAACCGCGACCTGCATTTTGTTTTATGCCTATTCTTCTCAAATCAAAATGTATTGAAAAATATAAATACAATTTATGAGAGAAATATTTATGGATTTTTATGGTCCTGAGTGAGTTATATATTAGGATAATTTAAATATACAAAAATGCGTGTCATATACTTGACTTTATATAATAAATATAGTGCATGTTCCCTGTCACGGTAACCATACCTTATAGCTTAAAATTGGCAGACGTTTCCAACCAAATTAAAAATATTTTTCTTAAGAGCCGTTACATTTTAATTATTAAATACCCATAAAATTAAATCAATTATTAACTCATGCCTTTATAAATCCTTTAGCATACTGCGATAAGGTTGTATACGCCGGCAATCGCATACATCAAAGTAACGACACATAAAAAAGGCCGGACACGGCGCGTATCGGTCGATATCGCAGATATCATAATTAAGGCGGCGGCGACCGAGGCGTGTTCAAATTAAATTATGTCGGAGGTAAACGTAAGTGTTGCAATAAATCCGGTACGCGGTTACGCGGCTGCAGTGCTCCGAACCTACTACCCGACGGACGGCGGGCTCAGTGATACTCTACACTGGACTTCGAGGTGGTGCAAACATTTCAATGAGACCAAACTAATATAAATCTATTTTTACGGATTTTATCGCGATTTGGTTTTTTTTTTAATTAATATTTTTTTTATTTATTAATTGATAATTAAGGGTAGTTAAAATTTAACAGTCACTGAGCGGATGAATAATGGTCAGTCCACCCCGTGACCACGAAAGCAAAAGCAATCGAAACGTCGCGTCGGGAAGTTAAAAAATGTAAAAATAAAATCCGTAAGAAATAGTTTTTTTTTCAATGTGTAACATTCGCGTAAATCTAAGAAACCATTATTGAGACTAAACTGTATAGTTGTGGCTTTGGTTTTGATTTTCTATCACGAGACCGCACGACAGTGACAATATTGATTCGTGTAGTTTTATTAAGTGTGTCAGTGTAGGAACCAGCTCAGCTGTAATATCTGTAAGAGATTTTGTTGGGCAGTGTTATCTATATACTTTCCGCCTCCCAGGGTACCAGAAGAGATTTCATCTGCTTCAGAAAAATATCTTGTGGGTAAAGGAATAAAATTTGACCTATTTACTAAATTGCTTGAATACCTGATTAAAATAATATGGGCTCCTCGCCATCCATGCCCTTTGTTACTTCGTATGCACTCTAAAGGTGCAATACACCCATTTATTTCCCAAATATTGTATGTCAGCCAACCGCCGCTGCTATCCTATACAAAAATATATGAAACATAAAAATAAATTCTTTTTACATGCAATTTCATTTCCCGCAGCTCATGACTTAACCCCCAACAAACGAAAATACAAGTTAATCTGCATGCGTCTCAGCTCCCATTTAATCTTAATGTTTGTTTTTATTTCTCCGAATCAATAAAGCGGCGCGCTTGTCCGGCAACTCCGGAGTTTCGGACAAGCCGGTGTGCCGGATTGTCCGGTGTGTCGGATTGTCCGGTCGCGTCCGCTGATATCGAGATATGACCGATAGTAATAACTAATAACACGCCACGCGTAATGTGTTATGGAATATGGTTTTATCATTCGCGAAAATCTTTAAATTACAAAACGGTATATTGTCGCGGCGCGGAGGTGGGTATGGGTGTTTTGCGTTGTGTCTGGAAATTTGACTTACATTGACAATAGGGATGTTGACTCAATTTTTATTATTAAATATCAGGACGTAAAATTTTGCTGAATAATATTTTAGTTTTACTTATGACTAAACATTTGTCAATTCGATGAACTATTGAAAAAAATCGGCAGGCAGCGGCTTGTCTGTGCCTCTGGCATTGGAGAGTCCATGAGCAGCTACTCACCATCAGGCGGGCCGTAAGCTCGTCTGCCTACAACCGACTACGGCTATAAAAAAAACCTGTATCAAAAAATATATTAAATTAAATATTAAGGATACTTTTTTTTTGAATTGTTTAAGAATTCCTTTCTCGTTTATTTGGGGTGTTAGAATATTTAGTTTTTTCTATACACCAAATAAACTTTTTATGGTATATTGTTTGTGGTTGTTTTGTTAAGAAAAGAATAAAGCCAGTCTGTCATGAGTATTCACTAAGTAACGTCGTTTTATTTGCATCGCTAAAAATATTCCCGATCTAACAGGTTATTATTATTATTATTCTATTTAATTTGTAGTTTGTCAAATTTGTTTTATTTAAATGTTATCACCAATTTCTAGCTGTAATTTGATTTTTACTCCCTGGAACGAAAGTTTTTGGGTTATAATTATTGCCTAGAAAAATATATACTTTGTGTTACTGTATTAATGATTGTAACTTTTTGTTTAACAAAAAAAATAAAAATATATTTTTAAAATTACCTCATTACAAACATCACAAGTAACATTACAAGCATTCAAAGATATCAATAAAAACTAGCGTGGCGGAAGAGATTCAATCGATAGCGCGTTTAATAAGTGAATTACTCCAACATACTTGAAAATCACGCAAACTGAATTAATTTGTGTAAAGGGCGTGTATTTTAATTTTAAATGATAGTCTTGTGGTATCAGATTTGACAGCCTCCGTGGCGCAGTTGGTTAAACGCCGGTTGTGAAACGAGAGGCCGCGGGTTCGATCCCCGCACCAAAACAACTTTTTGTGTGATCTAAAGGTATTTGTTTTGGGTCTGGGTGTTTGTGAGACCGAAAAGTCTCTCGTAGTTCCTGTTACCTACGACACAAGACTCGATCTTAGTGTGGGGTCAGGCTATGTATGTGACTGTTGGGTGTATTTATTTATTTATCAATTTGTTTCAAGTAAACCGTTGGAAAGAGTTTTGCTGTCACATTTCAATCTATTCATCAATTTACCTTGTCCACCCTGTTTTCCAGATGGAATTTATACTGTCAAGAGAAATTCATCATTGAAGAATCAACACTATTATACCTGCGCAAAAATGTTCCTGTATTTGATCGGTATCAGCCCATATACGTCCCACTGCAGGGCACGGGCCTCCTCTACAATCGAGAGGACGATTGAGATAGGGTTAGGCTGTATAATCTACCACGTTGGTCTAGTGCAGGTTGGCGGCCTTACATACCGTAGAAATTCCTTCAAAATCGCTACGGTATGCAGGTTTCCTCACGATGTTTTCCTTCACCGTTATAGTGCGTGGTGATCATATCAAAACACACGTGACTCCCAAAGTCAGATATTCCCTGGGATCTGAACCCGCGACCGCCACAAACATGTTGCCGCCTCTGGTCCGTTACCAATACACCACGCGCTTTTTAATTCAAAAATATTCATTACTATATATCTACTATAAAAATGTAATATATATCTATATCAGCCCATATACGTCCCACTGCAGGGCACGAGCCTACTCTACAATCGAGAGAATCGATTGAGAGTGTTTAGGCCTTTTTATATTATATAAAAATATAATATAAAAAGTTAAAATCTCCCGCTTTTTACTTAGTGTACGGGACTAACTGTTCGGTAACGGTCGTGGTATGCACGCTAAACAGTAAAATAACGTATCGAGTAAGTGTGAGAGTGGAAAAACATTAATATAAAAAATACACTAATTAAATTATGTATTGAATATTTTCTCTAGTCTGTGGTGCTTGTATGAGGGTGTGGTCTCAGCGGGAGCGGAATGCGTCGCACATTGGATTGACTTTTGTGACAAGATTTACAGACGCTTAACACAAGTGTTAATCTTCGCAAATCAAGTTTGTGTACATTGATAGATCCAGGATCAGAACACATTTTTTATAGGTTATGCCTTGTTTTGAATCCTATAATTGTATATTTCTTAGATAGGTTGACGTCACAAAATACGTACAATGAGCTAAAAAATCTTTAGTAGCACCCAACGCAAATATACTATCAAAAATAAACACCTTTACCCAATAAATGTTCCATTAAAACATTTGAAAACTCGTTTACAAAGCTATCACCTGACAGCCTCCGTGGCGCAGTTGGTTAGACGCCGGCTGTGAAACGAGAGGCCGCGGGTTCGATCCCCGCACCGAGAGAAATGTTTGTGCGGCCCACTAATATTTCTTTCGGGTCTGGGTGTTTGTGAGACCGAAAAGTCTCTCGTAGTTCTGATACCTGCGACACAACTTAATCTTAATGCGGGGTCGGGACTATGTGTGTGACTGTTGGGTGTATTTATTTATTATCACCACTCCCGCTATCTCCCATCCCCCCGCTCCCCTCACACTAGCACCACACCCAGACTCGCAGAAGCGTGTCGGGCAGACTGCATCGACATCGGATCTCGTCGAGTAACATATAGCCGCCGGCTTTTTGCCGCCGCATATTATATGCAAATAATATGAAAGCAACACTGCTGATTGCTAACCATGTGCTGCGTTTTGTTTTATTTCTAGGCGCTTGGTGCTAGCTTAGATGTTAAAGATCTAAGGTTAGACCCAACGGTATATTATGGCTAATTTTTGTGGTAGAGCCGCAGTGGCATCACTAACACAATTGACAGCCTCCGTGGCGCAGTTGGTTAGACGCCGGCTGTGAAACGAGAGGCCGCGGGTTTGATCCCTCCACAGAGATAAATGTTTGTGTGAACATGTATTTGTTTCGGGTTTGTTTGTGAGATCGAAAAGTCTCTCGTAGTTCCTGATACCTGATACCAAAGACTCGATCGTGTGGGGTCAGGACTATGTATGTGACTGGGTGTATTTATTTATTATTTATAATTAAGGCAAGGCAACGGTTTTAGTGAGGAGTTTCGATCTATGAATGAGATTACCAGAGACGCGTTAGTCCTTTTCCCCTCGTGCTTTTGTTACCTTTGCTTTTGCTTTAAGAGGCAATGCAGTTAATATCCAAGTGTAGATGTTCATGGACTGTAGTAATCATTTAGTTATCATGTAAGCTGCGTGAGCTATCTTTAAAATGAAACAAAAGAAATTGAAAAGGTCACATTCAAACCAATTTATATCGTTAACGTGGTGTAAGTACTAAGTAGTATACAGTTAGTGGTAAAAGTCATTCGCAGTTACGTGTGTAACGTTTTGTTACTAGTTTCTGTGTCTAATGTTAATTAATAACAGTTACACTCGTCAGTTTGTACGTCATGTTTCTTACTAAGTGATACACGTGGCCAGGGCTGGATTTAGTTGAATCACCTGGTTGTATGTTTGACCTCCCATTGTCTTAAGTAATTTAGTAAAGTGCAATAAAAAAATTGGGGCTGTATCGGTTTTTTTCCTGTGACCTTATAGAGGCTGTAGAAAGTCACGTGTGCATTGATAGGTTTTGTTTGACAGATAACTGGGGTGATGTTAAAGTGATTATTGAGCCTCCCTTGAAATCTTTTTGCGAACTGCTGTTGTTCGGTAGCAAGAAATCCAACCGACTCGCCACTCCAAAACAAGGTTTTTAAATAACCATATAGTACATCCAAAATTTTCTACTTACCAGTAGGTATGTTTAAATCAGAATTCACCGAACCGTCATTGTATAAACTCTACTTGATAATACATAAATTACTGTCAACGTTTATCAACGCTTTGTGGATCAAACCCCGCCATTTGCTATCCAAATCCGCGCACGATGTTTGCGGCAACGTTACATCGTGGGACGTAGTTCTTGCAGCGTCGCTAATTGCGGCGAGATTATCGCTCTCATTGCCGAGCGGTTGTGAGTTTCTTGCGCTGCAATAGCGCCGCTGTCGCCCCGCAGTCGCCCCGCCGTCACCACGCAATCGCCCCGCAGCCGCGCCGCACCCGCCCCGCAGAGCCGTTAACACATTGTTGATTTATTTGCTCATTGTGATCTCATGGAAGCGATTTGATGTTGATTTGCCGAGTGTCAACGCTTTTTGTTTGAGATGTGAAAATTCAAAGTGCTCTTGCATGCTCGTTGTGTGATTGTAGTTCATCGTAGTTAAAAAAAAAAACTTTGTGAGGCGTATGTTAAGAAGTGAAGTTTCTGAAGATGATTTGAAATAATAGCATTAATCAGGATTTCTGTTAACAACTTCTAAAATCTAAAAATGGGTTAGACTCAAATAACGGTTGCAGAGTGACGTTTATCAATTAATTATTTATGAATTCGCTGCAATAAGTAGCAACCAGACGCGGCGACCAGAAGTGCGTGGTGGCCTGTTGGTAACGGACCAGACGCGGCTGCCTACATGTTCCCGGTGGTCGTGGGTTCAAATCCCAGGGCACACCTCTGACTTTTTGGAGTTATGTGTGTATTGATAGTCAATCACCACGCACTTTAACGGTGAAGGAAAACATCGTGAGGAAACCTGCATACCGTAGTGATTTTAAAGATTTTTTACGGTTTGTTGAAAAATTATTCATGGTGAAGTAAGGTTGTTGCGTTTTGGGGTTCTACTAGAGTTTGTAGTACTTTATGCTAATACAGTTATGTTATCCGGCGAAACGTAACCATAAACTCTTGTCTATACTCTACTCTACAGATGCTTTATCTGCACTGTGGCTAACATTAGATGCATTCTTGCTTTTCATACCAGAATAAAAATGTAAATATTTAGTTACAGGTTTTCAAGAAAGCAATCCGAGAAAATAAAGTCTCGGTCTCTCGTTCTCGGTCAATTTTGATTAATTAAAATAGCCATATATTTGTTTATAAAAGTCAATTAATTACCGAACACACAAACTTCAACTACAAAATGAACAAGTGTCATTAACCTCTCTCTTTAAGGGCTTATGTGTCAAGAAGCTCTCATCAATCACTGCGACGTATTAGAAAAATTGCTTAATCTGACATTTCCATGTTGGCAACAGCACGCAACGTTAAAGGCACCGGCTTGGCACTGGTCTGGCAAACTGGCAGGCTGGCGGTCTGGCAAGCTGGCAATTAACAAGCAAGACCATGTTAGAGCTTGTTTGCATCTGGGCAGATGATCGGGCGCCGGCGAAATGTTAATTGTTAAGCTCCTACGTGCCTGGGAGATAGCCTTTTGTGGCTGGACACAATGTTGGAGTGTTTGGTCAATGTTTGTGTGGGTTGTTGGAGCTTGGATAAATTGTGTTATGTGTATATATTTAAAATTAGATCCCGATACATATAAAATATTAAATTTGGCTTCGTAATAAATCAATAATCTATTTAATTTAAGAGATTGGTTGAAAGGGTGTCTGTTGAATACATTTTTTATAGCATTTTAAAGACCAATTTTATGGGGATTAAGGCCACGACAATAATGATGAAGATTTTATATCTATAAAAAAATAAGTTTTTAACCCTACCAACGGCAATGTAGGGTATGGGGCCTGCCTAAATACTTATTCGATACCAATTACGATTTACTATTTCGATATATCAATAGCTGTCCATCCTTCTAAGCAATATGTATCTCCCGTATGAGCATAAACATTGAATTTCGCGCAGAAACATGTTATATCTGATGCTTCGGCTTTGTTAGACCGCTGGGGTCGCGATGGGAATGCAACACACCATACCATTCTATACCCACCGATCTGCACCATAAATACTTCGATAGAACTACAATGTGTTTATTAACTGTTATGTAGACAATTTTTTTTTATTATTGCAATGAATAGCGAGACGAGCATGCCATTTGCCTGATGGTAAGCAACACGACCGCTCATGAACAGTAGCAAAACCAAACAACAGCATGAATTCCAAGGCAATGCTTGGCATTCTACGGCGCTCGCCATCCTGAGACATAAGATGTTAAGTCTCAATATGTTCAGTAGTTACTTTGGCTACAATGTCCTTCAAACCGGAACACAACAGTGCATTTACACTGCTGTTTGGCGGGAGAAATAGACATTGCGGTGGTACCTACCCAGGGGGCCTCTCACATATGAGAGACCTACCACCAGTGGAAAATATGTTGACTTGGCTTGTTTGGTAGGTAAGAAAGCGAGCGAAATTATTCTTTTATACTGTTGTGAACAGTAAGGCCTTATGGTTTTTTTTAATTCTATATCTATCTATCTATATCAGCCCATATACGTCCCACTGCAGGGCACGGGCCTACTCTACAATCGAGAGAATCGATTGAGAGTGGTTAGGCCATATAGTCCACCACGCTGGCCTAGTGCGGGTTGGCGGACGGTTGGTTGGCGGTTTTTTTAATTGTATCAGATTTTTAGTAGACTGTTTTTAGGAGACTGCCTCGGTGGCGTAGTTGTACTACGGTACGATTACAAAGCCGAGGTCTCGGATTCGAATCCCGGGTCGGGCAAAGTGATATTAGATTTTTCTATTCATTATCAGCTCGGAGTCAGGAATTTGTGCCCGATATGGCGATAGGCCCGCCCCCTATCACATCGTGGGATGAAACATAAAAACATAGTTTTAAAAGACTATAATTTTAAATTCGTCGCTTATTACGTTTAATACGAAAATAATAATAATAGGTGGTATTACACCCCTGCTTACCACTTTGGGGATTTATGCGTGTAGATAAAATAAACGCGGAGATCAAAAATAATTTTGCTCCTTGCAAATCTCCTCTAATGTACAGGATCTTTTTCAATTAACCGACTTTTCCATAGTAGCGTTGGTAACCACGTACCTCAATTGCATTACATTGAAATCATAACACTCAATAAAATATTAATTAGTATTCCGTATGTCGCGGGGGTAATTACCGAGTCGCGAACCGAACCCAGGCCCGCGTATTCGGAGGTTTTTGTCGGTAATTGTGCTCAATCGTCTCGCGTCCTCGCGTCGATATGTGCCGGCAAAAAAACGTCTGCCGCATGTACTGGATCGTGAATAGTGCCCGTTAATTTGTCCATAATTGTGGGTTGATGGGTTTATTTTTATCGATAATATTAAATTTGAGGTGGTAGGGATATGCTCTAAAAGCTACAGTACATGGAATTGTACTACAGTCTCAGATTCGAAGTAAATAGCTGTGTGGGGTCCTAGTGATTTTTGGACCTTTTGTTTCACAGTCGACTTTTCAGTCAATATCTCTTTTCCGCTTCCGTCTTTTTCTTTTCCTTTCTCTTTCTCTTTTTAAATGGTCTCAACACATTAACGATGAAGTTTTATAGATGTTCATGAGCAGTATTAACTACTTAGCATCAGGTGAGCTGTTTGTCGGATCTATGCAATGAGAACGCGATTCCACCGCATAAGCAATGTAAATATGATTGAGAACCTTTTAAATAAATTGCCTGTTTGCCAACATCAATTCCAAACCCATTAAAAAACCGTATCACAAAGCAATAGACACGCTTCCCAATTTCCATGAGCCGTGGTCAACAGCCCCTTCAGAAAGCGATTACAACACCCTCTAGATGTCCGGCTGAATCAACTTCACCCGCCCCCGTTTAAATCCATTTAATTTATTGGAAACTATTCTCAAAAGAAAACGATTTTCGCTGTGGGTGGACGTTTAAAATGACCGATATTTGTCAAGGCCTGTTTGTGAAGTTTCTCGAGATTTTGACGGGTATTTTGCGATTTTTCCGCCCTCATATTTTGTTTAGTTATAATTTGATATTTTGTAATGTTTAAGGACACGAAAACTCTAGATCGGTTTTATAACATTTCCAAACTTTTAAATAAAAAAAAATATACTAAATATTCAACTTACTGTAGCTTTGGTATCTACAGTAAGTATAACCAAAACTAGTTGTTAATAATGGTAGCTTATGCTCCTTAGCCCTTACCGTCCTGTTACTAGCAAACCCTTCCCGTGACGTGACGAAGCTCTCCCGTGACGTCACAATGGCCGTCACGTCCACTGGCACATAACAGAAATTTCATTTAGCCCCACTGACAACACGGTGCGCAGCTTAAGTCCACTGTGAGGATTTATTACGTGTTGGTATTTCTATCGGTTCACAAGATAAATATTTCATTAAATAATTTATCCAAAATTGTAACAAAAGATGGCGGTTTAATTATGCTTGAAAAATGTCACGTTCGACAAGCTTTTTTTTAATTTAAATAATTAATATGATAACCTATTCTAAAGCTTTTCGTTCTGTATATCCTGCTAAAGGATCGAAAGGTATTTTTAAAGGGGAAGTGAGCGGTACTTACTCCAAACCGTTAATGTCGTGTAGTTGTCGAAATCATTGGAGAAGCCATGTCGTGTCATTTGTTTTGAACCTCTCCTATTATTGTGTTGGAAGATCTTAGATTAAAATTCTCGCTAGACTCCTCATTAATTAATAGCAACCACAGTGCAATGCCTAAGTTTTACAGAGATTATATTTGAATTCTACTGCGGATTGCTATCAATTCCTTTACAACGTTTACAGTAGATACGTAATAAAGTCCAGAAAGGTTCTTGCGAGTCCATCAGAGGCTGGATAACCGTGATTTTCGCAGCGCCTCACTGAATATTCAATTTTATTTACAAACACCCGCGCACTGAGCACCGTACATTCAATTTTCATGCGTAGACACTTCCAACGGGTCTTCTGTCCCGTTCATACCATCTATATCCCTCGTACGTGTGAACGAGACAGCAAGAGGATGATTCCTCAAAGAAATCCCGGGCTTTAGTCAGCTTTCAAGAAGGGTGGACTGCCGGACGTCTCGTATGAAATCTTAATTTTCATATTTCAACGTGATATTTCGAGATTTAGGGGTCCGGAGGTTAATATTTTATTTGGAGGATAATTAGTTTCTACAAAATACTTATAGACATAAAGTGTATAATATTGTTTGTAAAACGCCATTTACAAGGGAGAGTTTCTCGCGGCGAGAATAGTATGCGAGTATCGCATGCTATAACCGCCATAGATTATCGTGTTCTGACAAATGTTTACACGACGCGACTTTTTTAATATCCTTACGATAAATGTATCTTCGGGATAAACTCTCCCCGTGTAAAAGAGGCTTAATGGATTTTAATGTTTTATTTGGCACTACAAAATACACCTAATTGCAAGTGTATTGCATTGCAAATAGAGTATTGAATATGCCGGGATCAAATAAGTACCTATTTTGACACACGCCGCCCTTCTCGAAACTTGATATATTATATATAGCCATATCTGCTTGGGTCACTACTTTTACACCATCGCATATAGTGACCTGACGAATCCGGATTTCCTACCACCACTCATATTGTTGTATTGCGCAATCTAAGATCCTACCTATTGGAATCAAGTATAACAGCTTACATAATAGGTCCCATTTAAATGTAATAATGACTATTCCGTGGTGCTTTACAGCTGGCTTCTCTGGCTGTAAATGTCTTCATGCGAGGTTATTTACCTCTTTAGTTCATTGTTTTGTCACCCGCTTTGTTAGGGAGGGAAGTGGACAATAATTTATTTCCAACTCCTCTTATTAATTTAACTATTTGATTGATTTCGCTGCTGGTTAAGGACAAGTTAGACGTTCCCGGAGACGCGCTGAGCTTCAATGCTCAGTGTCATTAAAATGCGTGCCACTGTTGATCCTGGCTTACAGGAGTTGCAGCGGCGGGTGTGAGGGCGGGACAGTCTCTATCTAAGATCCTGCCACTGTCGACTCGTCCTAATCATATTTTGTATACACTACATACAGCTTTTGTTTTATCGCTGTGAATGGCGAAACGAGCATGCCATTCACCTGTAAGCGATACGACCGCTCATGGACAGTAGAAAACCAAAACCGTGAATAACAAAGCAATGTTTGGCATTCCACTGCACTCGCCATCCTGAGACATAAGATGTTAAGTCTCATTACATCCAGTAGTCACTCTGGCTACAATGTCCTTCAAACCGCGTTATCATACTCAGCTAAAATGTTTACACAAAACAATAAAACAACCCCTCCATTCCAAACTGTCAAACGCAACAGATCTGTTAAACCTCAAGCCAGTTGAAACTACATTCCGTAAGTAAAAACAATAGCATTATCATCGAGCCCCGGTTGTAGTGGCTGGAGTTGCGCAAACACTTGGAGGACCCTCGTCATTGTTTCTATACACCCCTGGGTTAATGGAGAGCGCGCCTTTTAGTGCGCTGTGCATTTTGAGTCCCACGGGAGCGACGGCTTCGAGTATCCGGAGATGTTGACGGGTTCATAAGGCTTAGGTTGAAGCTAAAGGATTATCAAAGGGTGATTATGGGTACCTAGGATACCATGGAAATAATGTAGCTAAATACGTTTTTTGCGTTGGTCATGTAAATAATTTGAAGGAAACAACTTCAATAATGTGTTTTTTCATCAACCTTTTTTACCAGAACTAAACAACCCAGCTTTAATTATATTAATTTTAATAGATTTCTAAAATATTGTCAAATAAAAGCTTGACAAATCCTCTGCTCTTTAATCTATAACTTAGCAATATAGTTAAATTAGGTAATATTATTTTATAACGCTTCTTACAAACTTGATCTTAGAATATGTTTTAAATTTTAAATGAAAGCTAGACATATTACTTGCACCAAATCGATTGTTAAAACGACCCAAACCTCCCACTACAAAATCCCACACATCAATAAAACAAATCGGTCGAACCGCAGTCGATGTGCAAACAGTGATATTAGTGAGGACCTCACTCCGCACTCCGCTCTAATCTATAAGCTGTGGACGGATTCGCAAACAGAGGGCCCGACCCTCATAATTACAGACACATGTAGAACAATGACTTGTGTCGGTTAATTACTGTCACATTCTGTCGTGTTTGAGATAATGGTGCCCAGCATTTTAAGTGGAGAGTAAAGGTTTCATATACATACATACATAAACTCACGCATTTATCCCAGAAGGGGTGGGCAGAGGCGCCATCAGGACACCCACATGCGCCTTGTATGTTCCGTCCCACGATGTGATTCTGCGAGCCTATTGCCATATCGGGTACAAATTCCTGACTCCAGGCAGATAATTAATTGAAAAATCCAATATAACTTTGCCCGACCCGGGATTCGTACCCGAGACCTTTGCAATAATACCGTAGTACAACTACACGACCGAGGCACAGAGTACAAGATTGAATTGTCATTACAATACATGCTTAAAAAAGCATGGATCATGGCGAGTCATTATTGATCACAACACGCAGTAACCACGTTTCACCATCCTTGGTTTCTTATTCGATTCTTGGCAATAAAAAATCCAAGATTAGTAATCCTAGCATTCCTTCACTGGCAAGCTTGTAAAGGTTTTCTCACCGCTCTTATTATAACGGCTTCCATTGAGCTAAAGAGCAAACCGAGAATTTATTCATCGGGGTTTCTATATGACGACGAATCAAATGTAGCGACTCGTGGATGTGACTCGATGGACGCAGCAATGTATAAGCGGTGGCGATTTAATATTCTCTTGTCACAATTTGAGTGTCTTCATTCTTATTCTCAATGCTTTGATCTTGGTCTCACTGACAGATACTGCAAATAATAAATGATTTGAATTATCAATATATTGGTTAACTAATAATATAGTATCCTTTGTTCGGCTATAGCCCACACTACTCGTGCTACAGCGTCCTCAATTGTAAGTACATTGTATTTAAATGTATTAATATTTTACTTGTAGTAGGTCTCTCATATGTGACCGGCCGCCTGGGTATGTACCACCGCAATATCTATTTCTCCCGCCAAACTTCAGTGTAAATGCACTGTTGTGTTCCGGTTTGAAGGACATTGTAGCCAGAGTAACTTCTGGACATATTGAGACTTAACGTCTTATGTTTTAGTATGGCGAGCGCAGTGGAATACCAAGCATTGCTTTGGCAACCGCTTGGTCATACCGACGCCTGTTCATTGCTTATAACTATTAAAAAATAATATCCGCTCTCTCCACCACCTCTGCCTTACACCACAATGACCGCGATATTAACTGTCATTGGCAAGAATCGCGAGCGTGATTAATCAAAGCGGCGAGGACAGACGAGCGGACTGCGCTGCGGCGTGGCACAGGTGCAAGCCCACTGCCGACCGCATTTCACATCGAAATTTATAATTGAGCCCACATTATACCAGCTATTGTCGTCACTGATTAAAACCTCTTTTACCAAGGAATTGCACCGGAGAAATCAGTGCTATTGTGCCTGTTTCATTAGTCATAATCACACGTAATGCGTTCGATGTGTGAATAAAAATCATGTGGAATGGTTTATCAATAGATTGAATGTCCAGTGTCTTTGTGAATGTAATCGCGTTGGTTTGTAATGTGAAAGATTGAGGTTATGCTCTTTGTCTGGTGGCTGTATTTCGGAATAATTGTTGAAAGGAAAGTAATGCCACACGCAGACTTTGTTTGTGTTGTGCAAAGTATTATACTTATTGTGTGATTTTGTTTATGTCCACAGGCAACGAAAAAGCACTAAAATAAGAAAGTGTGTTTAGAAATCTAATTAATGTTATTTAAAATTACTTTCCGAATCGGTACATCTTTTGCCTTTATTTTGATGTTTTCTTTCAATCGATCCATGTATTCTACTGCTTTAATTTCAATCTAATCATCATTGATCATTATAATTAACGTTTAACCAACACTAAAAAGCATTTTGCAGATTAACCACCAAAAAATACAGAAAACAAATAGTTATTTCGTTCCCAAATACTCTACCCATCCTACACCATACCCACGGTAACAGAATCATTTCCCCATCACCACGGTCCGTCAAAACCACAAAACCAATAAGCTTTTAATGGATCTCAACAGAAATCATTATGCCGGGCTAATCACCTGGTAACTGGCCGGTATCAGCGTCCGGACGTCCAGACAATACACCATTCAAGCGGTAATGTTAGAAAAATAAAACATTTAAGCGATTTATCCCTACCCTGTAAGCTGAGCGATATTTGATAACCTTTAGATGCCTTGCCTTGTTAGCGCTAAAGAAATGCCATTCAAACTTCAATTATTGTGCGGTGAGGAGAATTTGAGTTGTGAGAGGCTGGCGTGGGATGTTTAGTGGTTTTTTGTATGGAAACCTATGAAGTTATTACGATATTGTATGGGAAAAGGTTTTGCAAAGTATGGAAGATATTAAACTTATTATGCTAAATAAGTTACATAAATCGTAGCATGAATTTCGGTGAATTCAATGACAGAAACTCTTTGGCTCATTAACTAAGATAAGTTTAATATCTTGTATTGAAAGTCACTAATAAAGTAATAATAGTGCATTAAATATGCATATTTTTTATTTGATCCACATACATACATAAACTCACGCCTTTATCCCAGAAGGGGTAGGTAGAGACACCACAAGGACACCCACATTTCGCCTTGTATGTTCCGTCCCACGATGTGATAGGGGGCGAGCCTATCGCCATATCGGGCACAATTGAATAGGATTATTTGATCCACACGCGATATAACCGCTTTATAACCGCTGCAACCTTCACCTCACACCACCCGCCACCAGTTAAATAAATCCTATTCACATATCAATAATTGCGGGTAATGTTAAACGATTCAACACTCGGACTAATTATTTTATTTATATTCCGCACGTTTTGTCCGCCCGCCTTGTCTCAATTCATTCATTGCGAATGTAATGGAGGAACGCGATACGGGCAGTAATGCAAGATCCGCTTACTTGGTGTAATTTAAAACGACACTAAAATAGTAGATTGTTCTGTCCGCGCCCTTTGTGCCACTTCAGCCTCCTGTCGGCTGGGACCGCGATTCGCGTGAGCTGGTAATTAGGATGTGTTGTTGAAATCTGTGTTGGCGATGTTTTAAATTCATACGTATACTACATGATTAAATAAATATATATTAACAATATAAAATAAATATTGCATTCTCTAATCTGGTAATTTATTAGGATTTTAATTTGGAGCTGCTAGTAGATTAATATATTTAGCATCTACGCTAATTATATTGACTCTGTTTGAAAATTGGGTTAAAATAGGTGAGCTAACAAAAATCCCCGAAAACGAGCAAAAAATGGCTTGATGTCGCAGAAAATATGAGTCAATAGTCTTACAGACATGGACATCAATGATAATTCAAAATGGCGAAAATTTTGGGCTCACTCTAAGAAAAAATTAGAAAGAAGAGAAGTTGCAAAAACACAAAACAAATCTCCCCCTTATCACGCGACACGAAAACATGAACTAATTTAGTTTGAGCGCCATTATCTATCATAACCTGTCTCAATCAGTCAACACTACAATGCCGTGGTCAGTAATGTGCAGAGTTTGTCAAACACACGCGCCCTTTCTCACGACCCACGACTCCTTAATAAGTCCCCAACGCCTCCAGACTCCAAAAAGGTTACAACCACCGAAAACTCCACAAAGGAATTTTAACTTTATTCTATTTTGGTAAAGTTGATTATTGCAAAGCGGGTGTTTGGAAGCTATTGGGATGTTATTACAGAAATGAAATCGGAATAATGTGTCAGTGTCGCGCATTGTTTTGCTGATAATCACCCGCTGTTTTTCTTGTTAATTGGGCGAGAAATCATCGACAGCGGGAGAATTGTCTCTGGATTTATTTTTCGGGTGTTTATTTGTCAATATAGCTCGGAATTGGTGATTATTAATCTTAAAGATATTTTGTTTTAAGAACTCTTCGTAATGGCACTTGGCATACTTTTCGTCTTTTTACTACTTTCTAATTCTCTCATCTTATTGTCGATTTATTATTTGTTACCATTAATATGTCTCGTATTTTAGTAAAAGCTATATCTACGTGTCGTTTATGGTTAGATTGTAATCATCACGTCGGTAGTTAAAATTATGTTATTAATACCCAGGTTTGAAATGGACCATTAAATTGTAAGCATTTCTTAACAATACCTTTAGAGATACGTAGAATCCACTTAGACAACTCTCCATAAACTAACAAGATACAAAATGTATCGCAGCAATTAACATATCTCCCAGTGGTACCCTCCACGAAGTTAAACATGGTCTAAAAATAGCGCGGAATCGAACCTACAGCACTCACCGCTATCAATTGACCTACAACTCAATACCCATAAACAGATATCGATTTCTTAACGTTTTAATCCACTCGGCGTATAAAGCCACCTGTTCTAAATGAAGACGTAAGGCAAGGGTTTAATAATTGGAGCGATTGACAACATTGTACGCGGAGCTGGCCACGAGACCCGCTCGTGGGCAGTGACGGCGTTAGATTTAAATTTTGGGTGAGAAAAACTTTCTCAAACTAGTTTAGATCCTTCCTTCCTTCTACTTGGAGCTATCCCGACCGGTGCCAGGGTCCGCCTTCCGGCTGAGTCTCCTCCATTTCGCCCGGTCTTCGGCATCTAATAAAAATGTTAGGGAAGTGATGCTTTAAAAATCTTATATCGTGGGGAAACTTGCGTACTTGAGAGTTATCTACAAAATTACGACTAGGTAAAGTCTTTGTTAGGCTAATGTGATAGACTTAAACATACTCGTGGAAGAGTTAATACCAATCGAGCAACCGATCGTACAATAAGTTAGATCATTCTGTAACATCATTAATAAGGGCAGGATTACGCAAAGTTAATCGTGGGTAAAAATTTTCGATGCTAAATACCGCTCCTATCACGAAGCTTTAGTCCATATTGTGGTCTTGTGGGCGATCACCCACATGGTCCCCCCTCAATGCGCCCCTGGTAACTGGTGGTACGTGGTGGCTGGGAATATGGCGCTACCGGGCGCGGACAGTAAGTGAACCATTTGCTCGATAAGTAGCCGCGCTCTTTTGCGCAGCCGACATCAAATGACACCGCCGCCGCTGGGGATAAACCGCAAGTTACAGGTTCAGGAGGTTTTGATACTTAGTAGCGATTAAAACCTCATGTATTTTAAAAGTGGTATTTATTATTTCTGAAGTGTATCGGAATGTGTTTTTGGTAAAATAATGTACCATTGCGTTTTTAAAAATAAAAATGCGTACATTGTTATTTAGGAAAATTATGTTGTACCATCCAAATGAGACGATCAGTAAAAAAAAAACAAAAAAATTGTCGCTTCCTTTTTCGAAATTTTTAGATGCATTGTGTCTGAAGTCACTAAAACCACCTGGCGTTTTCGGTCGCAGTCTGGATATATATTTTTTTATTGCCGTTATAGGCAGACGAGCTAGCGGCCCGCCTGATGGTAAGCGGCTACCGCTGCCCAGAGAACTTCGCATTGCCAGGGGTCCAGCACAAAAAAGTCGCTGCCTACCTTAAGGAGAGTACTCTCTTTAAGGATATATCTGTACACTCGCTAAAGTCTTATACCTTACTAAGGTTTTCAAAGTGAAGCATTCCTTGTTTACACTATGCGCTTAACTTACGACTTTCCAAAATGAGAAACGTCGTGATGGCGGAAGAATGTCGTAAATTTTGCATTGGAATAGCAAAATGATTTCCTGCGCAGGTTCACGTAATTAAACAGTCACTTAAAATAGCTGCAGCGTTCTTCAGATATTACACTAAAAGCTGTATGTATTAATTACCAAGACCAAGATTCCTGTCTTTATTAAAATTATTCTGCAATAACCATTAAGTCCTACAAAGTTGTCGTTTTCTAGGTTTGAATAAATAAATAAATAAATACACCCAACAGTTACATACATAGTCCTGACCCCACACTAAGATCGAGCCTTGTGTCGTGGGTATCAGAAACTACGAGAGACTTTTCGGTCTCACAAACACCCAGACCCGGAACAAATACCTGGTATGTTTGAATCCATGGTAAGTTAATTTTACTTTTAAAAGCTTCTGTGGTTCAGCTGGTAAGACGCCGGCTATGAAACATGTAGCTGCGGGCTCGACTTCGAGATTTTTTTTTTGAGGTCACAAATGCCAATGCCAGTGTTTTTGTGAGTCCGAAAAGTCTCACGTGACCAGATTTGATACCCACGAAGATTTGTATGTTAAAGGGCCTTATAACTTATATGAAGTGTGGGGTTGTGACTACACGTGTGACAGCTATGTGTGTTTATTTATAAATCTTCGTATAAGCCTCACCGTGTAATGTACACATGTTCATACGCTCATGCCTGCTCCCCTGAGGTGGTAGATAGAAGTCCCACTACTTAGTTCCGATGTGGCGATCATCCACATAAGACACACATACACACACACACATATATCTCAGACAAAAAACACATAGTGTGAATCTCATACTCACACACCACACAAAAATATAAATAATAATTTACGAACAGACATACACACGACACACAGAAATAATCTATATAATATAGGCCAGCGTGGTGGATTATATGGCCTGACCCCTCTCAATCGTACTCTCGACATATATAGGCTGATACAGAACACCTACACCTCATCACCTCTCCACCCCGTTCTTGGAAACTGTGATAGCTTTGTGATATGATAGAGCGTTTAGCCATGCCGGGCAAGAGCCTCGAGTAACTCATATTATTATAAAACTTTGCAAGTCGAAAAACTCGCACTGATCGAATAACCTAGGATTGGCAGTGCCACTAAGCGTTAAGTAAATGTTAGAATTTGAAAAAAAAAAACTTTTGTCAGAGTCCGCAAATTTTCAATAATTCTACCTCTATAATCACATTAACGTAATAGAAAACTTGCGCAATCCATTTACAACAACTCGGCCTTTGAAAGCGTAAAGCGAAACATAAAACTAACCCTCCACCGCGACCGCACAAATTCACTAAATCACAACAAAAACTATCCGTAGTTTTTCTGAAAGCGGTCCGTGTGACCAACAAGGTGTCAATAAATCATCTCGTGCCCCCCTCCCCCGCCCCCGTGCACCCCGCGCCGCCGCCGCCCGGCCTCCTCATTTAATATTGTCATATTAATAAAAACTCGCGTTAACGCAATGAGAGACGGGCATTGAATAAGCGCATCAGATACGACGTTGAATGTGCCTGTATGCGCTTTGTTTGAGGGCGGATTGTTGTGACTGCGCTGTTGAGAAGCTTATTGATTGATGGGTTCTATCGCCTGGTATGGTTTGGATTTACACGTAGGTTTTTGAAAATTTTCGAGGCTTTATTACCTTCTTTCTTTTAAGACATGAGAAGTCCACTGCGGAACGTAGGCCTCCCCGATGGATCGTCATATAAACCTTTATTACCTAGCGTGCCGATAATTGTAGATAACGAATTTATTGAATATGTTATGTCATATATAAGTAAATACATGCAAAAGTCATACAGTTCATACTATGGTTTGATTAAATATAAAATAGGATTTGTAACAATTTTATACCATTTAAAATAAACGTAATATTGTCGCTAATATACCATCTCTTTCTCTCTTCAACAAGTCTACTACTAAACATAGGCCTACATAATCATCTAGGTCGTGTATTTTTTTCAAACCTCAGCTATGACAGTGTAAATCTATTGAATAGTGTCCAGTCTGCACCCACGTAACCTGTGCCTGCAATCGGGTGTGCGCAACGCGCGTTTTACAAGCTGATGACCTTTTTTGTTCCACTTCGGCAAAGCTTTTGACACCTGCGCGATAGCTACTATAATTTGCCCCGAGGTGGTTAATGCGCTTGAAACATCAATATAAGTCGGAGACGCGACGCGGCGGGCCTTTGCGACCGGCCACCGGTAATTAAGGGTTAAAATTGATACGTTAAGGGAATCATTGCCAGTATCAAAAGGTGAAAGTCTTTACGACGGAATTTGGTTTTTTGGTTTAATGATACGATTTTTGACATTTTAATTAATTGTTGATATAGAGCGCTTAGGATAAATTGTGATGGCTTTCTGAGTGAGATCAAAATAAGGAGGTTAGATTTTTTATTGGGTGCTAATGGACTCTCCTAACTGTAGACTGATGTATGATGGCCTAATTCATAGATAGTTTTAAAACCTATTTTAGTTATAGAATGTTTTGTCCCTTTCGAACGACTTTTGAACAGTAATACAAAACTTTCGATAACTAAAATAGGTTTTAAAACTGTCTATGATTAAGGCCGCGAGAGTAATTAACGAACGATTTGCAAATATTGTAACAATTATATTAATGCAACTCACTTACCAAATGCAAACGTAGATCTAACCGATGGCGTAAATAATGATATAGATGTGTTCAATACTGGCCAATTTATTTGATTAAAGCTGTATTTACCTAGTTATGTACTGTACCATAGCTGTATTTACCTAGTTATGTACTGTACATAACTAGGTGTTATGATATGTTTTAGTTATAGGATATTCTATTTATACGCCTACAACTCAATCCAATAAATACTCTAATGAAAATACTATTTGAAATCCCAAAAGACTTCAGTCTACTCTATTAATGAACATGCCAAATATTACCTTAACCGTCCATACCCAGGGGAACGACAAGGTTACACCCAAATTATAATTACTTTCCCAATGGCGAAACACCTGACAAAAACATTTCCATCAGTCCAGCGCATCAATCAAAAGTTGCTACAAAAATCCGATATCATTCATAAAAATTATAAACGGTCCATTTGGGCCGACGGGTGTAGGCGACCAGAATGTACGACCAACGACCAGGCCATGCGACCAGGCGGCCATGCGACCAGCGACCATGCGACCAGCGGTGGTATGTCAAGAATGCCAACAGGGACGCACTCATCAAATTTGATACACAGCTCGTTACACGACAAACGTAAAAACTCTACGACTTGACGGATCTCTTTTGTCGCGTAATGTATGAGATGCAACGATAAGCGGAGCGGAGTTGGTTAAACCGCTACGCTTATGGCAAAAATATTTTTAATATAACCAAACGTGGAATGCTGTATGGTGCTAATATTAATGACTTTACTGTAAATAACAAGGTTCTTCACTGTCAGCACTCGTTTTACTTTACTTCGTGTATAGAAACTAGGAATACGTTATTATCTTGAGCCACAGAAAGTATATTGCCTCTTCACAGCCACCTGCTGGAAGCGGTCTTCATTCACTGACATCCTGCGAACTTTATTGTTCGTTCTTCTTGTAAGTGGACATATTTTCATGATTTAGAAAAATGATTCGATATGTTTCTCTACTATGCCCTTACTTTTCCTATATAAAGCGAAATATGCGTAGGTTCTAAAGCATAAACCTTAGCCAATAAGTCGACTTCGACACATTTGATACTTTAGACTAATCCTTTGATTTATGGACGATATTCTTAGTTCCTTTTAATAAATAAAGTACAAATTGAAATAAAACGATTTTTTACAAATTTTACCGCGGCTTCGGTTTAATTTTAATTTTTTTTTACGTTTCGATTACTTACAGCTTTTGTGGTCATGGGGCAGACGGAGTAAAATTTTGTTTTACTTCAATGTAAAACATTCGCATAAATCTAAGAAAATATTAAAGTACAAAGTCCTTCGCAGTTATTCTATAACTTGTACCACAGGCAAGCGCTAATGTAGAGTTTGGGAAAAACGTTTACCGCGGAGGTTACAGCGGCCCATTCGTCACGGCCGGCGACACTCACTCATATTCTTGTACTACACGTTACGGTCAAACTGTAAAAAGCAGACATTTTTACAACGAACACGTACTCGGACTCGGAGTAAAAACTTTATTGCCAAGTGAAAACTTGATTGAAATTGCACGTTATGAATACATTTTTTTTTATAAGCTAAGTGACTCGCCCTGAATCCCGCGTGAGAATTGACTGTGATAAAAAGAAGCTTTCTTTTTTATTTTATTTTTTATTTTAAGGCTTACCAGCGCCTATCACACTATCACTTATAAACTGATACAAAATTAATAACAAAAGTAAGTATGATACACAATTAAAGGTAAACACCACATACAAATACAACAACGTGACCAAAACTCAGGTAGGTACATCAAAGACTCCTGGTTTTACAAAAGAGTTAAACTTAAACTAAGAATCTATCAAAAATAGCGAATGAGGAAAAATAAATATTTTTTGTTTTATATTATGTACACGAGTAAGATCGGGCTCGAGTTATTTTACAGTTAATATTACTTTATGCAGCTTGGCGGGCGTGTCTGTGTGGATGTCAATTATGTCACTGTAGCTGTTCACTAACTTACAAAGCCTAGGTATAAAATATAATATAATTTATAAATATAGTTATTAAGTTTTACAATTAAATCATCGGAATTTAAAGGTAGACCCTTGCTGTATGTAGGACATTAAAATTGGACAACAAATGGGGTCGTACCAATGTCTATTTCTACCGCCGAACAACAGTATAAATGTATTGTTGTATCCCAGTTTGAAAAACATTGTAGCCAGAGTACTACTGGACATATTGAGACTTAACATCTTATGTCTCAGGATGGCGAGCGCAGTGGAATGCCAAGCATTGCCTTGTAATTCATGGTGTTGTTTTGCTGCTGTCTATGAGCGGTCGTATCGCATCAGGCTTTTTTGGTACTTTTGGTACTTATTTATTTATTATCTTACCAATATTATTCAAATACTGCAGACCAAACGAAACAGCCTTTTTACGTTCAGCTATGTTGATATAAGACTGTACCATCTTTTGGTATATCAAGGCTGTTATGTGACGCGACATACCACCGGCTCACCGCGACCACTAATAGCGCTGGGAACACATCGCCACGTGGGAACATTTACAACTCATTACCATACCAGCATTCATCATCATTTGTGAACTTCACGCCTTATACTGTGCTGTTCTGGCAGAGATGGTTTCATTTTTTGATAATTCAAAGTAATTTTAAGTGCAGTGCTTAGATAAAACAGCGAATGGTGATACACGATATCTGAAATCAAGTGTAATCCTTGAAACATCTACCATCGTGTATAAGTTGTCAAAAATAAGTAAAAACCGTTAAAGAGCTTTTGCATTTATGCAGGGTATATCAAGACTGCGACCGAAAACGAAGCGAACGATTATGAAATATCGCATTTTTATAGACGACTTTTCGCCGTACGATTACATAGATGAGGTCTCGGGTTCGAATCCCAGGTCGGGCGACGTGATATTGGGTTTTCTATTTATTATCAGCCTGGAGTCAGGAATTAGTGCCCGATATGGCGATAGGTACGCCTCCTATCAATTCGTGGAAGGGAACAAACAAGACGAAATGTGGGTATCCTTGTAGCACCTCTCTCTGCCTACCCTTTCTGGGAAAAAAGGTGTGGATTTATGTATGTATCTACAGAATTCTACGCAGTATCGCGGTATTCTAACTTGACCGGTCCAAAGCGACATTAACATTGTGTCGCTGTTATTGCATTCTGAAGATGCTGGGAATAATTGAAATTACCGTATATTTTCTTTCCATTAATTGGAAGTATCAATTAAAAAAGAGCATTACTAGGAACGCGAACAATTCACCACCTGTTTTTATACAATTTCATGAAATGATTATTGTTCCCGTATGTTATTTCAATTATAAAAAGCTGTTGTACTTTTTATAATTTGCATTCACAGGGAGCACCAATAAGTGTCGTGGGCTAATACGATTGTTAAAATATATTTTCTAAATGCCTTCCATGTTTGCCAGAATAATTGTTTCTTTTTTAAATATTTTATGTTTACTGACAATTATATTACGTAGACATATTGATTATTTTTTGTATAATGTGAAGCAAAAATGTATGAATTGTTTTTGTAGAAAAAAGTAGGTACGCCTACAAATATTTTCAAATGACTACAGTAAAATTAATTTCATCAGTGTTTAGTGTAGGTACATTAAACATATTGTATATAAAACGTAATGACCTTATTCGCTATGATGAAGTTATCTTGGGTTGCGGCGCATCGTTAATTAAGCGGCGAGCGGTAACCGGCGGCGAACACAAAGCGATTGTTAACTAACCGATCCAGTTACACTTATAGGCATTGTTAAAGCCAAGACGCATGCATAGAGTTTATTTTATTTAAGGGTATAATCCCTTAAAAATACTCTATCTAAAGAACTATAAAGTAATGCAAACATAATAAATAATAATAAATAAATAATACACCCAACAGTCACATACATAGTTCTGAACTCACACTAAGATCGAGTCTTGTGTCGTGAGTATCAAAAACTTACGAGAGACTTTTCGGTCTCAGAAATACCCAGACCCAGAACAAATACCTGTGGATCACACAAACATTTGTCTCGGTGCGGGAATCGACAGCTCTAGAAATAGAAATTAAACAAAAAACGAGCTTTTAGCTAGTTGTTCTTTGAAAGTTTCAAAATAGGAAAAATCTGAGGAATGATATCCTCCGAAGATGTAATATGACTGACATAAACTGATTATATCTATCATGTAAATATACCAAGGTACGCCAAAGAACCCGGTCTGCTGCTTTATCCATCCAGTCGCTGCCGGCTGTTTCAATATAAATTATACTATATATTGGATATAAATTATATATTATAATTAGGTACCTAAGTCCAACTACGTAAGCAATGTTGTCGAAGCGAAGCTATTGATGATGATTTCTTATGTCTCAGGCATCATCATCAATTTACCTGAAGATATAAGATTTTTGATCCGTTGGTGGTCCTCAACCATACTGTGAAACTGTTTAGGTTTTTTACAGTCATATCCTCTAAAATAAACATTGAAAATCTAGTGTGAAAATTGAGTAAATACAAAATATAGACACATAGATATCTATCTATATCAGCCCATATACGACCCACTGCAGGGCACGGGCCTACTCTACAATCGAGAGAATCGATTGAGAGTGGTTAGGCCATATAGTCCAACACGCTGGCCTAGTGCGGATTGCCGGACTTTCATACATACAGGGTATCTCAAGACTTGGACCGAAAACGAAGCCAGGTGGTAGTTTTAGTGGTTACAGACACGATCCAAATAATTTTTTCACCAAAACAGCGACAGATATTTTTTTAGAATTTTTTAAAAATCATCTTGTTTGGGTGGTAAAAACCTAGTTTTTGCGAAAATAATAATTTAAACCATTACGTACCATTGAGTGTTGAAAAATAAAGAGGTCTGCATTATTGTTTTAGGAAAACTATGTATTTATCACCCAAATACGACGATAAGTAAAAAATTACAAAAAAAAAGTTGTTGATTTTTTTGCTAAAATTTTACTTGCATTGTGTCTGAAGTCACTAATACTACCACCTGGCTTCGTTTTCGGTCGCGGTCTTCATATACCCTGTATATAGACACATATAGACAAGTATTTACAATTGTTAAATACATTTACCGTCAATGTACCCTGTTAGACGATTCTTTTTCAATATCATTCATTATACAATCTTGCAAAATATATAATAAAATATTCATAAACGTTAATTTGAAACATTTCACCGATTGCATCAGAATTTTATTTCTTATAAATTTAATTTAATTAGTACAATTTCTACTATTGGCTTGTTTAATTAAGTGCCGCTCAAATTCAGCAATTAATTAATACTTCGACTGTACTCTGTCACTCATTTGTCGTGGCTATTAAAAAAAATGTGTGTGTATATTAGTGTACACACGTAAGAAGTGAAACTTCTATATGACATAATTTTTCGAAAAATGATCTACTATTTACAAATTTACAGAATTGGTAAAATAAAGCTAAATTAAATAAAGTTTAAGTTTAGGAGGGGGGAAATTTTTGAGGGAATTTGGGATTTCTATCGGGGCCAATTTGTAGCCCTCACCGAGACGGTTCCGAGGATACCAAGCTCGGTGGGTCCACGACCTTTATTGGCCGAGATAGGTTTAGGGGGGGTGAGGTAAAATTTTTAGGTGGGGGTAGGGGCGGGGGAGGGGGGGTGTTGGGTTAGGTTTCGTGTAGGGGCTATTGGGCACCTTAAAATATTTTTGGGTGGGGAAAGTTGTGGAGGGGGAATTCGGGAATTCTGTTGGGGCAGGATTGTAGCCCTCACCGAGCCGGTTCTAATGAACCCAGGGTCGATGGGTCTACGATGGATATTGGCGGAGATAGGAATAGGGGGGGTGAGGTAAAAATTTTAGGTGGGGGTAGGGGCGGGGGGGGGGGAGGTTACGTTTCGTGGGGAGGCTATTGGGCACCTTAAAATATTTTTGGGTGGGGAAAGTTGTGGAGGGGGAATTCGGGAATTCTGTTGGGGCAGGATTGTAGCCCTCACCGAGCCGGTTCCAATGAACCCAAGGTCGGTGGGTCTACGATGGATAATGCCGGAGATATGAGTAGGGGGGTGAGGTAAAATTTTTAGGGTGGGGGTAAGCGGGGGGGGGGGGGGGGTAAGGATCAAATTACAAAAAAGTGGGTGGGACTTAAAATTTTGGGTGGGGCTTGGAAACGGTTGGGGGTGTGGCTTACTGAAGTGGGTACTAATTTATTAAATAAAAAAAGATGGCGCGTAACGGAAGAACGTGACGCGTAACGAAAAATTTTTTCCAACCCCGATAAAGAAGTTTCACTTCAAAAATTCTCCGCTGTCGACACTTAATTAATTCCTTTAAAATGAATTCAGTTGACTACTGTTTGGATTCAGCTTGTATTGACGACAGGTACACGGCATAATGGTAAAGTTTAGAGGATTAAACCCAGTTGTCTGTTTTATACACAAGTTTTAAATTGCTTGACGTTTATTTGCTTTTTTTTAGTATGAATTACGTAGGAACTAGGAAGACACGAAAGCTGGTTAGCAGAAAGAATTTTGATTAAACTATTGGTAATATGATGCAGCTTGCTATTTAGAATGAGCAGCGCATAAATTTGATAGATTTGCTTTTAAAAATCACTGTCAAATTAGCCTTTTAACGTAGATTATTGGTCTACGACGCCTAGTTTCTATAATCTATCTATCTTTAACAAGAGATTCCGTTACATATTTAGATGCACTTTATGTTTCAGTAAACAAAGATAGAGAGATATACATACCTAAACTCACGCCTTTATCCCCGAAGGGGTAGGCAGAGGCGCCACCAGGACACCCACATTTCGCCTTGTATGTTCCGTCCTAATCCAATATCACTTTGCCCGACCCGGTACTCGAACCCGAGACCTCAACTTTGTAACCGTACCGTAATACAACTACGCCACCCAGTCAGTCGAGACACATATAGATATAGTATATTCATTTGTAGTTATTTATTGAAGTGTATAATTGTATCGCCATAGTAATGGTTGCTATGTTAAGCTCTTGTTACATATAGATAGGATATAGAGACAGGCCTTAAGTCTATAAGTTGCTGGATGCAGGCCTCTTCCAACAGATCTCTGAGGCAATCTATGGGGGAGTCCTATGTTCAGCAGTGGACTTCCTATAGCTGAAGAAGGGTCTATAACGAAAATAAATCGAGGGCTAGGTAATAAATTTTCCCATATGCAAGTTGTAAGTCAAAAAACGTTTAATTAATATAATCCTCACAGGATTGGTACGAGACGTCTTGTTCTACACAGACACGAATTCTGCATTTTCGCGAGTATGGATAAATAGTGCGCAGGTAGTGTTACCTGGCCGGTGGTCGCGGGTCGTGCGCTGAGGCGTGCCGGCAAAATATTGTGTTACACGGAATACACGCCGCATCATCGAACCTATGTACCGGCGTATCGCACCACCGCGCCATGTTCTCCTGACACACAAGCCTAGAGAGATCCTGCTAATAAAACGATATACACCAGCCTCCGTGGCGCAGTTGGTTAGACGCCGGCTGTGAAACAAGAGGCCGCGGGTTCGACCCCCGTACCGAAAATATTTGTGTGATCCACAGGTATTTGTTTCGGGTCTGTTAGTAAGACCGAAAAGTCGAAAAGAGATTTCCACGACACAAGACTCAATCTTAGTGTGGGGTCAGACTATGTATGAGACTGTTGGGTGTATTTATTTATTATAAACAACATAGAAGATGATTGGACACGCGATTGTGATTTATTCTTTAAATATGTGTTTAAGTAGGTATGAAATATTATTCTACTTATGGTAAAAGTTGCTCTAGAGATTAGGCCAATAATCGTGACTCCATCACATCGTGTTTCTTTACATTATTTATCTTCAAAAGACAGCAATGCATCTCCATCATTATACCATTTATATAATTGCGTCCACAGGATGGACAATTTTTTTTTTTACAAGCAATTAATATTTTTTACTCTTATATGAATATGTGCATATAATAATCCAATTAAAACGTATGTCCAATATATCATTCACAATTGTAAATTAAGTACTGGTTCTAAATACCAAGACACATATGAAACATCCATCCCCGCACCGAGTCAGATGTAATCCACAACTATATATTTTGTTCCTTACCTTGGTGTTATCTATATCTATATCAGCCCATATACGTCCCACTGCAGGGCACGGGCCTACTCTACAATCGAGGGATTCGATTTTTAACCTTGGTGTTAATCTGACCGAAAAATGTCTCATAGTTTTTGACACCCACGGAACAAGACTTACAATCGGCTTGTATCTTTAATCCTAGTGTGGGATCAGTCATCCTACTTTTAAAAACAAAATCTTGTGTGACGCGATCAAATGCATAAACTTAACCTATTATTAATATTATAACCATGAAGTCCGCCAGACCGCATTAGCCCAGAATGTAGATTATCTAATCATCATCATCATCAGCCCGTTGCAATCCACTGCTGGACATAGGCCTCTCCCAAGGTATGCCACAGAGCCCGGTCTGCTGCTTTACGCATCCAGTCGCTGCCGGCCCTCTTGTGCAAGTCGTCCCGCCATCTTGCCAGAGAACGTCCCAAATTATCTAATGCTTTCTCAATCGAACTTAGATGTATTTGTGACAAATCTAGTGCTAGTACACTGCACAAAATTTCTACAAAAATACAACAACCCGACACTGACAAGCAAGTCCAACCGCAGTTAATGGCTCTATTAATTCATTAATAAGTAATGCGATCGGCTACCAGCGGTGGGCAGTATCTCGTTAATAAAACCACAAGGCACAATGGGTGGATCGGATTACTGAAAATCCTCGCGCAGTGCGGCGTAAGGCGCGGTATCGCAGAATGTGTTAATAATGCCGACTTGGGGGTGCAAGATGGGAGTGGAGGGCGGGGATGGAAGCGGAGCGGGGAGCGATGTCTTCTTTATCTACACTGGTGTAAAAATCTACATTAGCAGTAGAATTGCGTCATTTTCTTTGTGGAAACTTAACTGATTTCTTGAATTCGTATGATACATTCCAAGATCCAATGATCTTTTTGGTGTTTAGATACATCTGAAAAACTATTCACTTTCTAAAGTAGATAGCGTTTTGTTATCTCCTAATATATTAGAAAATAAAATAAATGCCTTGTTTTGACCCCATACAAAAATAATATTTACAGTCATTTAATATTTGATCTCGTAGAAGTTCTTCATCTAATAAAAGGCGTTCCAATTATTTAATAGATCGACACAAACAGCGATTTTTATTAAAAATTCTCCAACTATTCTCCAAACTTCCTCCTGTGTCTTGTGATGGTATCACCATCCCATTTAACGACTGCGTTCGCAATCTAGGTCTATATATTGACAAGTCCTTCACCTGGGGTCCTCAGCTTCGAGAATTAAGTCGAAAGATGTTTGCCTCTGCAAGGTCCTTGCGAAGGTTACGCAATTTTCTACCTGTTGCCACAAAAATTTCGCTTGCGCAAACACTCCTACTCCCCATCCTTGATTATGCCGATGTCAGCTATCTTGATCTCACCGAAGACCAACTTAATAAACTTGAGCGTCTCCAAAATCTGTGCATAAGGTTCATATTTGGTTTACGCAAATTTGACCATGTTTCTGAATTTCGTGTTAAGCTCAAGTGGTTACCCATACGGCTTCGTCGGAATGCTCACACTCTTTCACTCTTATATAATATATTGTTTAATCCTCTCACCCCTTCTTATCTAAAATATCGTTTTGTATTTCTCCATACTTCCCATAAAAGATTCCTGAGGTCATCGGAGAATCTGAAATTGAGAATGCCCGTACACACCACGACATTTATGGACAAGTCATTCTCCGTACAAGCTGTTCGATTGTGGAACTCACTTCCAGATGTCGTAAGACGGGCTCGAACACTATCGTCATTCAAATCACAAGTCAAGGAGCACTATCTTTCTCTCTGAACTCACATATTGCTGTGCTTTTACTATTCCATTAACATTTATTTTGTATATATCTATATATATTTAATATTATATGTATATATGTATGTAATTTGTATGTTTGTTGTATGAGTTTATATTTGTGTTTTATTTTATTGTTATTTATCTATTTATATTTATGTCACTATACACCTTAGACTGCCCTTTCTCTCTCCTTTCTTCTATGTCCATCCTAAGGTTGCCTGGAAGAGATTGCCTTGTGCAATAAGGCCGCCGATTGTACTTATTGTAAAATTTTGTTATAATCTCTGTTTGTTTTTCCTGGTGTACAATAAAGAATATATAAATAAATATAAATAAATAAACTATTTTCACCTTACAATTATAAACCAATTGAAATTATATTTGTACTGCATTCGCTGGCTGCTGTCGCTCCCGCTCGTGACTGGCGCCACAGTAATGCGATACTATCCCGCGATACCGCTTTAGGTACATCCCGACCCTAATTTTATGGCTCATTAAACGATTTCCTTGTATGTTTTTTTGCGCCGTTGTCTCGTATTTTGCTTCGGTAATTTTTACCATGTACACATAATTTCATTATGTTTGTGATTAACCGTAAACCAGAGTATCTGTTACCAAAATTGTAGTATCGATTCCTTGAATAGAAAACAATGCTTGTACAATGATTATGGGATTGTGTGTCAGTCGGAATAGTATAAGGTTTCGTGACGATATTATTTGGGATTTTTTGATATGAAAATAAATGTAATTTTGTTTAGAGTATAATATTTCGATCCAAGGATGTTTTAGAATATTATTTCTACCGGTGTCTACCCCTATTCGGCACCATCGTGAAGTCATGTTAGCGTGATTGCCATATGCACAAAATTACACAAAAAATGCATTCGGTTCGCGTTTGTAAAACGACTTAGATTCACGAATTTAATAATTGATAGTTTATGTGATAGATTGTAATGTCTCGGCAAATTTAATAGTCACATACTTAAAAAAAATACTGTAGATTCGACTTAAACTTCCATATCCAGAAGCAATGATCATCTAAGCACGTTTTACAACCAATATCTAAAAAAATATCTTAATAAAAATAATAATTAACACTCATTTCAGGGATGTAATCGTACGATCGCGCTGCTGGCGATAATCACCGATTATTGTCGATTGTGGCGATCGACGCTGTTCCGCTGTCAGCCGCAGCGCAGGCGCATCGCAGCTCGTTAACATTGTAGCATAATTAGCTGCGCTGCACCCGCGCCGAGCAAAAACTCCGTGCCGTAATTAATATAATTAAAAAAATTAAATATAACTCCCGTAATAGAGTTATTATTTGGCGATGGTTTAATGTCGCGTTCTAACGGTGGGGAATGGTCTGTCAATTAGTTTTTGCCGGGCGCGGTTGATTAACCTGGAAACAGCTGCTTCATCTAATGCAGAAATGTAGTGCTTATGCTATGATTATTTTAATTGCAGGTGTCTATGCGTATCTCATTTTTGTTTATCACGCCTGAATGTTTTTTACATAAGCCTATCTGCAATTCCGGCCTTATAAAACTTTGAATAAAATTTTAAAGAGAAGAGCGATGGAAATAACACAATGTAATTTACTTAGCCGACTCTGTTATAGAATTCCTAAAAGAAGTACCGTTATTTTTCGATTAAACTTAGAGATATTGCTGTTCTCTCAACGTAGAAAAGCTCTGTGACTGGCGGCTAATCTGCAACGAAAATTAGGTATTATTTGCCTAGGTATAGATTCTTAAAAGATAATAGATCTAACAGTAAACTCACTCACCTCTAAAGTTTAGTTAAAACTATATTTAAAAGATACCCAGACAGACCTCCCAGACAAGTTGATAATCCCTACACTAATCCTTTACGAGTCGGTGGGCAGCGGCAAGTGACCGCAATAACCTATTTTTACATCAGTACCCAGTAGCCGGGCCACGTTTACAGACAAACCGACTCGCCTATTACAATATTGTCCCGCGTCTTGTATTACTCCAGGTTACTCAAAGTTTAGTTCAAGAAGCTTTTTTATACTGGAATTACTAAGGCAGAGCAGTCCAGCTCTCTCGAATAGTGAAAGATGATTATGTAATACTAGTCAACAATAATTATAATATAAAACAGGATACATACTGGCTTCAATTCTATCTATCTATATCAGCCCATATACGTCCCACTGCAGGGCACGGGCCTACTCTACAATCGAGAGAATCGATTGAGAGTGGTTAGGCCATATAGTCCACCACGCTGGCCTAGTGCGGGTTGGCGGACTTACATACCGTAGAAATTCTTTAAAATCGCTACGGTATGCAGGTTTCCTCACGATGTTTTCCTTCACCGTTAAAGTGCGTGGTGATTGACTATCAATACACACATAACTCCGAAAAGTCAGAGGTGTGCCCTGGGATTTGAACCCGCGACCACCGTGAACATGTAGGCAGCCGCGTCTGGTCCGTTACCAACAGGCCACCACGCACTTCAATTAAAGCATTTAAATGACCTACAGAAAAGCTCTGCCACTTCACGACTTCGCTTATTTTAGGGCCCTATAAAATATTTTCTGTATCGGTAGACTATTTCTCTGTCCTAAGATTATCCCGCTTTCGCTCCCACCGACACTAGAATTCCTGTAAACCAGAATAAACGGCACGCATTTTAATCAGACCAAGCACTGAAGCTTGCCAAATCACTAGGCCTAGCTTGTCATAACCCGCAAAGAGTTTATTCAAAGTGAATTTATACGAGGCTGCTTCCTAAGGAAATCTTTGAGTATAGGTACTGATTTAGGTATTTACTGGTAGTAGGTTTCTCTTATGTGAGAGTCCGCCTGGGTAGGTACCACAGCAATGTCTATTTCGCAATGTCTTTTCTATTTCTCCCGCCAAACAGCAGTTTAAATGCGCTGTTGTGTTCCGGTTTGAAGGACATTATAGCCAGAGTAACTACTGGACATAATGATACTTAACATCTTATGTCTCAGGATGGCGAGCGCAGGGCACTGCCCAGCATTGCTTTTTAATTTATGGTGTTGTTTGGTTTTGCTACTGATCACTAACGGTCGCATCCCTTACCACCATGCGAATGGCACACTCATCGTGCCATTGACCACAATAAAAAAGGGTATACGCAGAATTAGACTTCCTGAATGCGGAAATCTTTGAGGAAGGCCTATAATCAACAGGAGTCTTCTTGTGGCTGAAGCGGATGATAAACGAACAAGTACTCAGGAATTTAATTGTCCGTTGGTCCTCCAAGTTTGAGAACCACACCAGGCACCACATGGCCCGGTAGGTCACCTAGTGCGGCGAGTTGGTGGGCCAGGTGCGCCGGTGGCCCCGTGACCGGCGCAGCGGGCCGGGTGCTGCGCCCCGCAACCGATACCCGACACCCGATACTTCAGTAGATCGGGTGTAGTGCTGGCCATGGAGACGGAGATTTAGGGTAAAAGATTTTATGTTGCGGTTAAGACTCTAAATCTCGATTTCAAAGGTGTGAAGCGCTTTTGACGACTGCCATGGGGTTGTTTGGATCTCTTCTCTTCTAACGAGAGCAAAATCTAAGTTTATGTAACTCTTTGCTCCCCTACAACTCGATTTCACTCTATCCGGCTTATATTTAAAGATCCAAAACATTTACAATACCAGAGCTTAAAACATTTCATGTCATTTCTCAACCAATTTACAAAAAAAGAAAGTTCATATACCTACAATCAGTAATTTTATGAGAACAATTGTGACAAGTCTACGCTCCTTCACAGTAGACTGACTTTAACCACAATCAGTTAAAGCTCATTCGTCAACTAGAAAGAATTGTGTGGATGTCGCACAAACTCATGTGCTAACTACACCGTGAAATGTCGACCAATGCGATCTAGATCTGTAATTAAAATTTTATCAACGTGTAACTACGTTTTTACACGTCTAACAAGGATATTTGCGCTATTCCGACATATAAACAAAACTTTTGAAATACGTCTCGGTATTTAACTCGCTGTATTAGTAAACGTCAGTTTTTAATTAATTTATTATAGCCAGTGCAATTATTTTTAGATGAAAAATTTTGATATGTTGTGTATTTCGTATGCGTTTCCTTTTCTTAGTTTAAAATGCTTATCTTATATAATTATTATTTAAACTGCTTTTATTTAAGGTTAATCCGAATAGATCTAATAAAAAAATACCTACTTGTAGACGAGGCAATTTTGTATTGGTTTTTAATGACCTAAGTATATGATTTGGTGTAGATATTGCAATTCACAATGAGTCAAACTAGTTATTGACCGGAATATCTCAATTAATAATCTTATTCGACTATATTTCACCATAGCATATTACAAATCCTTTTCTTCCCTCCTATGAATGTATTTCGAAATTCCAATGATACCGGCCTGTTTTAAAAACCCTCAACAATTATCACATTTAACTACATAATTCACCTACCTTTATCCACGTAGCATAGGTGCGTATCTTAACAATTCTATAACTTCATTAAACAATTATCAAAAATCTCGAGCACAGTCATTCAGGCCAACATTGTACCAAGTGATCCATAGATAATTCCCCGCGAGTTAAAACTGCGCAAATCCTCCTGATCGTGCATCGTGCGTTGCTGTATCGCGTTACGAGTAATGGACCGTGAACGATATCCTACACCGACTGCCAATTTTTTCACCAGAACCAGTATATCCGCTTGTTACTTAACGGATTTTGGGAAAATGATTTTTTAAAGGTTTTTTTTGTGGCAAGGATTTTTTAAAAGTGAAAGGAGAATGTTTATGTTAGGTGTTAATTAATATTTAGGTAGGTAAAAAGTAGTTAGTAATAAATATTGTACGCAGTACGCACTCTATAAATGTCGATTTAACTGTAACCAATTTTATAAAATTGAATATTTACCGATTGCTCATTGAGTCAATCAATCAAAATATATTTGTTATATACTCATTAAGAAGATTTGTATCAGTTTTTAATTAATTAGGTATCTTAAAAACAATGTAATGTGTGCTGTCTATCATATCTTTTGGAATATATGGCGTTCACACGTAGACAATCTCAATACAATTAATCACGCGATAATTTATTAATCGATATTTCGTCATATACGATCAAATCTGTAACAATTTAATTACAAAAATATAAGTCAAAGGAAACACTTCTAGACAGCCTTGACGTTTCGTTACAACACTATACCGCCAGTACATCGTACTGTATAGAGAGTATGAGTAAAGGCAAGGTTTGTCGCCGTCTGACTAATTAAGCGCGGGGCATCGGGAGCCCAAACACAAACAAGTTTGTTTGCATTCACTGATTGAGATGCGCTCGCCGAGGACGCGGGACGCCCCACAAATTGTGTTTTAATTTTTTAAACTGACAACACTTAGCTTAACGCTGGTTTGTTGATAATAAGAGAAGCGAGTAGCGAGTGTGGAGCTTTGTTTTTTATTGTCAATTGGATAAGAAAATATTGGGTGTGTAGGAGTTGGATTTTACAATTTAATATAGATGTTATACCTGCCTGATACCGATAGTTAAAAATAAGGTTTCTTTCGTTTTTTCATATCATAAGCTCTTAATTTTATGAAAGCTCTAAATCATATCAATTAATAAAATGTGATAGAGAATTTTTTAACAGTTATTTATCTTTTGCATATCTAAAAACATGAAATATAATAACTAAAAACACTAATAGACTGTGCACGACATTAAAATCTATGTTATTGCCTACAAAATTGACCTTTCTGTTCTTCATTTACTCTTTTACGATAGCATCTTCTTTTAATCACAATGTTATGACCAACAAAATCATAAAAATCAATAAAATAAACGCATAAATCCTTTCCCGCCATCTTTTCCAACATGTCCGCAGCCGTACTAAGCCCGCGCGCGCCGTGATTGGCGGAGGCGGGAGATACGCGCGTCATTTATTTTAATTCGTTGCTTTGACGTAAGTTTGACAGCGCGCTCGGCCGTGTCCCCCGGTCACAGCAGATTAAACCACTATCTCTACATATGCTGAGGCTGTTTGTATTTCATTATTTTAAATGACTTCTGTAGGGAGTAACTGAGCTGTTACAGGGGATGTCATAGATTCGGAATTTGTTTGTTAAGCTGTTTTAAGATTATAAAAAGCCTTGATGGATGCTTAAACGTACCGTTTATTTTATCATATATATACTCACGCCTTGCTCCTAGAAGGGGTAGAGGTGTTACTAGGACACCCACGTTTTAAGAGGCAAGCCTATCGCCAAATTCCTGGCTCTGATATATTTTATTATATTGAGATATTTATGTATTACATTATCAATCAATTACATCTCAATGACATAAAAAGGCTTGAAAATATAAATTATTTTATTATGGGTTCGAAATAAACAAATTAATACTATCCAAACACAGATTACATAAAAAGCAAACCTTTGAATACGTTTATTTTTTACCTAAATCGAAATCCAACACATTAAAAACACATTTTTTGTCCTTAAACAAGCCACGGTGTGTGGAAACTCAAAACGGCGTGCATTAATAGAGCGTTTAGTGTGAATGGGTGCAGCGCAGCGTGATGGGTGCAAGGGGTGTCCCACGCGTGGGCAGTGGGCATAAAGCACGTCCACTTTGATCCTTCGCGCATCGCTTACTCCACATTTGATGTTTCGATTTGTATAATATACTTTTGATGAGAGGTTCTTGATTATTTTTCAGGTAATAGTAGAGATTTGCGGTGTATACTGATAATTTCTGAGAGTGTTTATTAATTTAATCGCTACATGTCAAATAAAAATTTAACAAAATATGCTGAAAGATCAAGGATTTTTTTTATCTCATACTATCAGAAAAGGCACAGAACCCAATGTTCTTAAAAATTGCTGTACATACCTACATAAATCAAGATCCCAGCTTTAAAAGCCTTTTATAGGCAAAATTCCTAAAAAACGAAAATAAACATCACAACAGAAAAGCAGGTTGAACGCCGGAAAAAACACTAGTCCTTGAACTGGCAAGGGCATAACGACCATACAGCCTAATTGTATTACTCACAAAGTTACTCCATTACAGAATATTAAAACATATTCGCATAAAAAAAAAAACTAAAATAATGATTTATTGAGAATCAGTGGCACATAAAGCCACCGTCTTTTGTGCCCTTTGTGCTGTTGGAAGATGCACTCGAAATCAAAAGGGTTGAGATCACAAAGCATCTGGAGCCGTGCACAAGGCATCCTTCAACTCCACACAATACAAAATGATGTTTTGTATCAACATCCATGAATCTTGTTGCGGTTTGATGACTTTTTTAACATTTTTTGCGTTCGTTTGAAAAGGCTCAAATGCTCTTGATGACGGCGTAACAGACAACAAAATGGCGGCGCTATTATTCCGTTTCAATGAAATCACGGGTTGAGTATAAACTAAATAGCAAAAGGTTTAAGAATGTTGCTTATGAAAATGTTTTAAAGCATTCAAGGTTCGCAATAGGTATTAGACATGGTTCAAATATCTCCGTAATATTGTATTTATTTGCTGTATATTTAATTCGCTTTTTTTTGGTTTCCGGCGTTGGTTAGGAAATCTCCATACTCGCAGAGTTTTCACAAGCGTTTAATATTTGGGCTTAAAGATGTGATTAGTCCACCAATGACGTAAATTCAGCAGGCTTGCATAATTCAAACCTATTTCTGGAGACTAAGAAATGCTAAAAGTTCATATCAGGCAGATGCTTAATGTTCTAGGGATAATTAGGTATCGTTTGAAAAATCGCGAATTTAATCAATGACAGTGAAAGCAATTGTACAGAATCATGTGAATCCATACTTATCTTGGGAATGCAAAAGAAAACAATAAAACCTTTCCAGTTGGAAATTGGATGTAGAAAACTATCACTATTGATCAGCTAGTTTATTTAAATATCACTATTCTCGAGAGGAAATGTAAACATTTCTCAGGGTACTTTATTACAACATACATTGTTATGTACATACTTAAATCTGAAAAAATAGGGCTTGTCGATATCAGAAATAAAACATGAATTCAAAGATGTGTTGAACGACCGTGTGGAAATAAAAAACCTGAACAACGCGCTGCCAACTTGTTCGCTTTTATAACTTTCATTAAAGAATTGCTCAATAAATAACAGCTAAAAAGCGTGAAGACACAAAACACAAATGAAGATTGACGATAAAAAATACGCGCGTATATATGCTAAATAGCATTCAAATTACATTTTTCCGTGACACACACTGACAAATACAACGGCCATAAATATCCGCGCATAGACAATAAATAACGATACAGCACGCAGTTTGTCTTACCATAGACAAGTGTGTCAACAAATGGAGTTATTAATTCAGCTGTTTAAGGGAGCTAACAAGGAGCGTATCGGGAAAAAAATACGCTCTCTTGTATAGTAAAAATGTATCGTTAAATTTTATTTCTACACATTAACAGATATAGGAGTAACTCATTTCTTCAAGCGAAAGTTTTGATGCGCATGACAATAAGTGACAAAGTTATGACAAACATAATAGAGTACAGGATTTTTTCACACCGAGTTATAATTTAATTGAACGCAATGTGAAGATTCAAACACATAAATTCATATTATTTCCGTGGCCTTATACGTATCTACTGTCTGTAATTTAAAAACAATGGTTAATTGTATTCCACTATGGCGACAAACATTCGTGTTATATTATTTTTCGTATTTTGCAGGAGTTCCATATTTTCTGATGTTTTCGACAATATAATCCCATAAAATTTAATTTCGTTTCTAAGAAAAGTTGAATTTATAGAATTTAACTATTTTCTATTATTTTTATATTTGTTATAGCAATCGGGCCTTCCAAGTCCCGACAAGTAAATGAAGGTCTTTACGCACAAATAATTTTAAATGGTTTCTGCAGAAATCCAAATTCCTAAGTGGTTTTTCTTTCTAAATGTGGAGTGACGGCGATTGCCATGAGCTGTGTTTGCAGTCATCGAGTCATGGCAAATTACATGGCAGTGGACGGTGGTCTGTCTGGCACCTTCTTTGATGGCACTTAGCAAGGTAGTCACCCATCCTCCAGTACCGTTTATTGGGGCATTTTAACATTTTTGAGTTTAAGGATAAGGTAGTCGGGATAAGAATAACTGTTACAACAATATAAATATTTGTAGACTGATTGAAAACTTCACAAGACAGACAGACGACGATAGCAACTAGTGTGGGACCAAATCACGATGCCAACGCGTTGTTTTTAAAATTTAATGGTATGAGTTTCAATGGCCTTGCTATTGAGGATGCCGAAGACCGGGCGAAATGGAAGAGACTCAGCGGGAAGGCGGGCCCGCGTACTGGCTGGGATAACGTCAAGTAGAAGGGAGGAAGGAAGGATGCTATTACGGAAAGACAATTGATTATTTATTAATAACTCTCGTAAACCAACCGTTGATGCAATAATGTCTTATGTTAGAGACGCCTGCATAAAATGAGAAAAGTATTTTACCGTTCAATTGCAGACTATAAAAACACGAAATTGTCATATTTTTTGTTGATATGAATGAAAATAAGATCGCTCGGACACAAAATGTAATCTTTATAATGACATAAACGTAATAAAAACCTTTATGTACACCAAATTAATTATAATGTTATGACTCAAAACAGCTATGAAATGGTCATGATTTCCCACTGCAGGGGATAAACAAGATGTGAGCCTGGGATTATAGAATTATATAAAAATACATTTTTAATATTTATTTGCTTTTCACGTTTTTTCGGCATCGTGTACGTTCACAATTTAATCACAAGTCTTTTAAATTACTTGTTCCATAATAATTTAATTGACAACGTTTCCATACAAAGTTATGCATTATAATTAATGAAAGTAATTTCTAAAACGAATCGTTGTTAGCTCTATTGATTTCCTACTCTATGGACACTTCAATTAATATTTCACAGCCAATTTTTACAAACATTTTAATGGCTGGAACATACCGTGATTCTATTAGCAACGGAAAAACCTACAAGAAATAGTGGCTGTTCAATTTCGCACCAACGCATATAATAAAAACAAAAGCAAAATACCATCGAAAAAATAGTTACAGACGATGGTCAACTACGGAGCTTTCGATCCAGAATTCCGCAAGTCACCGTCGACATGTGGCGACTTCAAAATTGAAACGCACCTCAGCGCGTGTTTACTTTTAATTTTTTTTATACATATAAAATCGAAGGAGTCATTAGTTCGTAATTCATAACGGTCGATGTTTTTTGTCGCGGTTAAACATCGTGTCAGGTGCCTTCGGTATATTTTCGTTATAATTTATTTAGTGCAAAAAAGTAGCGGAGACATTAAAATGTAGGAAACGGGTGCAAACGTTCATTTACACCGCGGCGCGGCTTCGACGGCGTCGCGATAAACTTAAATGAGACACGTTTTTACTATCTATCGCTAAGTGCTCGCAGCTTTGTGGATAATTTGCTTTTTTATTATATTTTTTTTATAAAAAATCGGTGTCATTATGTTTAATGACCAAAGAGTTTAATCAATTGGCCCGCGACCTTCCTCGTTGGATACACTGCGGCCTGCAAGGTTCGTTTGTATCACGATTTGTCCTTCACTGCGTAATATGGGTAGGTAATCATGTGGGAATTTACATTATTAGTTTTTCCATTCGCGAGTTTACATTACTCTTTAAAAAATGCTTCCTTATTAACCAATCTTAACGAAAAAAATAAATTAAGCTATCTATAAACCTATTGATATCTTGTGGGATGTTTAGTAACGAGTATGTAGGTATTTAAGCTGATACATTATAAGGCTTTTTATAACATTGTTATCAGGATAAGTGATATTAAACATGATACGAATTAAATACAAAATAAACAGCCACTAGCAAAGTGAATCTGTCATGTTACACGATGACTTTGTGTTCAAATCCGATGAGCCGTACAGATAATCCGGCTAATATTTCACAACAAATTAGAGCGACAACGACGTCTCAATGCTAAGCGGACACGTCACTGCTCTTCATCGAGCCACCACTGCAGGCCAGCGAGTCCGAGCGACTCGCGACCCGAGCCAACATTCAGGCCGACAAAAACCGGCCGCCATCTCACAATAGCCTCACAAAAAACCGGTATATCGGTAACACAATCTATACATTATTAAACACACAATACAAACAATGCGATGTTGATTGAAACGTCAAACAAATGACGTCCCGATTGATTCGGATCGCGCACCATTGTACTTATTAACAACGTAATTACGCCACGCTGCGATATAACTATTTATTTTGTGTCCAAATTTATTATTGAGACGTCCAAAAAAACATATCAGTCAGCAATGAGTCGTGGTTTTTCGATGGTCCCTTTCTATCTGGTTTTAATATCCACTCGTCCGATGTTCAGATGTGATGTATTAAAAAAGCTTGTTTGTTTTTTGACAGATTAAAATTCTTTTGTTTTGTTGTGGAGCGCCGCGCTGCGCCGGAGCGACGGGGCCTCGCCGTGACGGGATATCTCCTCCCGACGTCTCGACGTTGGATGGAGAGATCAGGGATGACCCGAACTTTGATCGGTAGATCGATCATCTGATACTATAATTGGCGTATGATACCGATAAATAAAACGCTTTGGAGAAATCATGTTTCTTGCGATCACAAGAGTGATGTCTGATCGAAAGTATGAGAGCCATGTTCTTTGGCAGTTGGAATGTTTAAATAATATTTGGAGTGAGAGTTTTTTTAATATTTTTATGTATATTTTATTCAATATGGAAAATTATTATCTTCAGTTTTTCCGACCAGATGAGTCCACTGCTAACCGTAGGCCTGTCGAAAGATTTTCGTAGAAACCTATTGTAAGCGAATTTATTCAGCGATTTCCTGCAACCTTTAAGAGATCGACCGTACAGTTATTCATTCCATCTTCACTTCCGCTTATTGTAACTAATACTATGTTTCCTATAATCACACAATTAAGCTCACAATGGAAAAGGTTGTAGAATTGTTCAATGTTTTAACAATACATGTCTGATAGAAGTAACAAATGTGCATATTTTTTCACTTTTTTATATTTATACATAGTTTCTATTAAGCGTAGAGTTTTGTAGGGCAACTTGTAAATTAATTCAAATTCCTCCTCCGTATGATGTCGGGCAGCTGCCTCCACAACTGACCACAACTTTAAAGCCAAGATGATGACGCCAGTGTTGAATTTTCATCAATAAGAAATCAATCTGTGAGACATGTCTACTTAAATACGGCCGCGTCTGACACCGTAACGAATGGCGAAACTTACCAACCAATCTATTATAATATAACAGAAATAAAACTGTTATTTTTCGAGATCGATATTATTTTGGTTAAACAGTTTGGTACATAACGATTTCAAAGTATTTATATATTCTGTATTCAAGCGTTAAGCTCTAGCTAATAAGTATAAAATAATCTTATCTATTTTTTACGATTTTTTCAATACCCTTAATTACAATTAATGCAATTACTTAAGCGTTATTTTTTTACAGAATAGAGCTTAAAATCTACATTATATATTAAATAACTAAGTACTTATAAAACCCAACGGTGAACGGTGTGACATAAAGCTGAGGAATCTCGACCCGAAACCGCTGCCGAAGCAGACTCCTCCACAAAACCGACCTTATCCCTCAAACAACAAGCAATCAACACACTTTATTACTTTTTTACTCAGTATATGAAATTAGTGTCCCAACTAAGGGCGATCTCTGGCCGAAACCGAAACCGACTAATCGGCTATTGGCACAACCCTCACCCGAAACCAAAAAAACAGAAAATTCTATTCAAATAGGCTAATAAAATACACCTAATGAATAGATTCTTACCAGCCTGCATACAAAAATGAATGGCATGATTTAAATTAACTTCTAATTGGTCAAAAACATTAATATAACAGTTAGAAAATTATGTAAAGCTAGTGTTATTTACTTTTAAAAATACGAGTATATATCATTGGCGTTCACCTTCGTCATCAATTGATTAAGGCGTTTTCGGACTCAACCGAAGGAATTCTTTCGAGCCAAATGACCGAAGCCGAAGCCGAACATTCGATCAGACACTACGTGAAATAAAAGCAGGGAGGCTGGCGCCGCCTGCCGGCGGATAATTGAAACGTTGTCTGTTCGTCGTGAACTGTCACACTGATCCGCGATGATTGTGCTCTTAGGGGTTTTTTGTGGCATTAAGAAATACACATTAAGTAACAATTACATATCGATTTTGTTTAACTGTTTTTGTGATGCGTTTGAAATGTTGTCGCGGGATTAGTTGGGTCGATGATTTTTTTATTGAGCGTATGAAATATTGCTTATAGTTTGGATGATATTTTCGTTGTTGTTTTGGAATGACATTGATTTGAACGCAGGATGCGGAGCCGTGGCGTTGGTTGCAGAGTACAATATAATTGTTTTCTTAGATCTAAATATTTCAGTTCGTACGCTTGAATCAGTATTAAGCTGAATAGTGTATCGGCTTTCGCCTTCTCTTAACAATATTAGACACATTAAGCTTCCAGCACGTAGACGGGCATGCATAACTGTTAAAACTATAACTTAAAAAAAACGTCTTTCGCCGCTCTACTTCTTATTTTTATAGTGGATATTAAATCCAGTACTTTCTCTATACTTTTAACCACCAATTTAAGCAGTTAGATCTTAATTTCCAAGAACCATAACAAGGCTAAGTGTGAACGTGAAATATAACCGCAAATCTAGGTTATTTCATATGATTACTTATTAACAAGCGTAGTGTCAGAAATATATTACCTAAGACACGTGACTCGCCTAATGAAGGCTTTATAACCGAAACAGTGTGGACTGATTTATATATTAGAGCTGGGTGATTAAGTTAACAAGGTCTTTTTAGGTTGTTTTAATGTATTTCTAGACCGGAGTATCTGTAAAAGAAACTATTTAGAGCAGGTAATTATTTTTTGAGTTGTATTTTCTAATATTTAAATTATAAATTCAATATAATTTATTATTGAGTTTTTTACGCAGCTTGTCACACGAATCTTAAGAAAGCGAATTATTGCCTATTTTATTTTATATTTTTTTGTTTAAGCAATATTAGTGTGTATTATGAATATGAATCGTAGTGTCATAGTAGAAGAGGTCCGTGATTTGGGACGTATATGGGCTGATACAGTACAGGACATGAACATGATCTATTTTTCACGTATCTGTAGTGTGAATGCCTCTAAATAATACATCAAAAGTATTATTAAAATTATGACAAGCGCGTCTTCGTTGAGATGCGAGCGATAACATCGCCGATATCAATAAGGTTTTGGCAGATCTCTCGTCTAATTCACAGCGTGGGCTCGACCGAGCCGATCAAACATTATTCACTCATCAACTCATTATTAGACACTTTTGAGACGTTTACATGGGGTTGGATTGCGTTGGAATTCTGGTTTTGGTATTAAATATCTATACAAAAGAGCCGTGAAATGAACGCTTCGATTCGATTATATCGCTTATAAATTTATAACAAATTTTTAACCCATTACGCTACAGCTTAAAAAGCCCAATTTTTATAACAGTTTGTCCAAAAAAAACTGAGGAACACGCCATTCTTGTTAAACATATTAGTTATAAAATACTATACAAATATATTTAAGTCGTAGCGGTGCCATTACTAGCGGGTGCAGACGCGCCGAGTGGGCCGGCGCCGGCGCTGCCGAGTCATCGCCTGCTCGTTCACACGCATGCCCGGCGCATACCGCACTCACCTACTTAGCTACGATATCACACGTAGTTACTACATATATACTTAGATACTAATGTCGTCAGGGATCTTCAAATAGAAGGGAAAATGAAAATTTACCAAATTCGCAGCTTAGGTGTATGCAATGCCTCTTGGTGTCGATGTGTCAAGTACTTACTCCATCTAAATTACACTTTTTTTTTTCAGTAATTACTCATTCAAAATGAAGAGAATATACGTCATTTGGTACTGTTTATTATAAGGCAGACTATGTTTTTTCTAGAATGTAGGTTGCTCCTAAAATTAATGACTGTGAATTCATTCGCAGCTTACGAAAATCAGAACCATGCCAATTTAGATGAACACTACGCCGTTCCGACAACTCAATCTAATCCCAACTATACAATTTTACTTTTTTACACACCTTACTTTTAGAGCTCTACGGTTCTAGGCATACATCTCTTAACCCTCTTTTTGATGGATAATCTTCTAATCAACCACTCCCTCCACAAAATCTGTAACAAGCATCAGTCATTTTCACATTTTTCAACACTTGACATCATGGGTAAAACTAAACTCCTCCTGATTACAGACCCAGTGGTTTAATAAGACGCCACCTCACTCATTACCGCAGACACGACTCCCTCGACAATAAAAATCGCATTACACACACACAAACACACACACCCACACATACAGATATAAAAAACAAATTGATTAATGACACACAAAGTGCCACACAAAACGTGAGGGATCTTCCGTGACACACAACCTGGTGAGACACGCAATAATAAGGAGAAAAGTATCCAAGTATCGCAATGCGACGATTGACTTCATTAATGGAAATGAATATGACTAATGATGCAATCTTTGATTGTAAAATGTCTGGATGGAGCCTCGATTTTTCTGTTTTTTTTTTTAACCCCTTAAAATTATAGGAGAGCGGTTTTAGGTTTATTTCTATTTTTTTTTTTTGACGCAAACGTTTGTGACTAATATAAGGTAACAAATATATTTATTTTTGTTTTTCGCCAATATACACAAATTTTGTCACCGTAGAATATTTATCTACCTATTTACATGCTCAAGCATAGTTATTTTATTTGAGTACAATTGATGAAAATGATTAGACCAAATATATTTAATAGTTGTTCAAAATAATGCTGACCCCATTCATATATTAACGCCAAATTCTGTCCCAGTTTTGAAGATGATGCGATATCTAGAAATTATATGCTCAAAGGATGCAACTTGCACTTTTTGAATTAATCTCTCGTGTTTCGTGTTATTTAATAGAAATTTGAATGTGAAGTCGATGAGTAATGTCTCTGGCGCACGAAACACAACACACAGACGGAACACGCGTTACACTTCATAAAATATCTTTTAGAAGCAATAAACTATAAAATTGTATTGGAAATTAATTAGCAGAATGTATTGGTAACAGGATGTTTTATAGATGGTGATGCGTGTTTATGCATGGCGCCTATATACATACTTTAATGATTATTTTTTTATGCTTTATATTAAAATATTGTTTGCAAAAAATGTTACAGTTGTGTTTATGTAAAGCACTATTTTATTTAACATGAGACATCGTTTTGGGAACACTCGAAACAAGTGGAGCAAACAATAGCCAATATCATATTTTTTGGACGTAGTTTTTCGTACTGTTTTATTACTGTGAAGAAACTGTGACTACTGCATTGAAATTAATTTACATCTTAGAAATCAAGATTCAACTACTACTAACTGCAAGAACACAATATTTTTTATCTTCCACAAATTATGCACAATTAATATTAACGCTTCTCTGTGCATACGCAAATAAGCGATGAAAGTAAAAATGCGAATTGCGAATGTTGCTCGAACTGGCGCGCCGTGTGTCACACGCAACAGTTTCTCTGTGATTCATAACAAAGTGTGCAATAATCATTATTGTATAATGGTTTCTAAAAATACATTTATATGAAAGAAGGAATGAAGCTGACATATTCGCAGAAGCTTTTAAATGGCGTCAAGAAATCTTGGTTCTCTTACGAATATAGTACATGGGAAAATAACGTTGCCATAATATTATTTATTAGTATTTCTTAGACCGCCTCATTGGTATAACGGCGTACTTGAGAGTAAAAATGGGGTTCTTGCTTAAGTCTTTTTATGTTATAAATACCTATGTTGGTAAAATGATTTTTTAGGGTCTGGAGAATTTTTATAAGATTTATAGAAAGTCTGTTTAGAATCTAAAAAAATACCTGAAGCATTCTACAGCATAATAAAAAAAACAAAAATTGTACAAACGAAACTATTTATTAGTATCAAAATAATCGCTTTACGGTTTGCATATGTCCTAAATTTGACTACCAGGTTACACTCTCCTTTTTCCTCTACTTTCAGTATTACGAAAAAAATGAATTCACTGGGTGTGGATAACTTTTCCTTATTGATTTTGCACGTTGTAAAAAAGAATAAAATGTTACTATTATAATTTAAGAAATGACCCCAACGGGAGCAAACAGTTTTTATCCAAAAAATGTCGTCGTTATAACAGATTTCCTTATTAACAATAGAAATCTAAATACCACCGAACTCAATGATAAAAAATATACTTAATTTCTTAGATAAGTACTTACGTCGTGTCTTCTTCAACCTGTAGGTACATAGTCGATTATGGGTTTAAAACCGACCATCATAATCGTATCAAGGGATAATACAACCATCTTTTACCAATGGCTTTTTAACCCAGACTGCCCTGCACCCATCAATGCACCATTATCACTTTAGCCAATAAAAACAAAATTACTGGTGGTAGGTCTCTCATATGTGAGAGGCCGCCTGGGTAGGTACCACCGCAATGTCTATTTCTCCCGCCAAACAGCAGTGTAAATGCACTGTTGTGTTCCGGTTTGAAGGACATTATAACCAGAGTAACTACTGGACATATACATGGTGTTGTTTGGTTTTGCTACTGTCCATGAGCGGTCGTATCGCTTACCATCAGACGAATGGCAGGCTCGTCTCGTCATTCATTGCAATAAAAAAAAACAGTACAACCCCTCCACAATTACCCCCAAACCACCCTTAAACACATTTGTGCGATAAGAAAACAATAAGTAAAAAACACATTAATGCATTTTTATCGCGTCTCATTATCTGGCGACACTTGTAATTGCGCGGAGTATCATTACGAGCATTTGTACAGTAATTAAAATCAAATACAGTGACTTAGATCATCTACATATGGAAATTGGTTTTTATTGTGTCTCCGATTGTAGGCTTAACGATCTGTAAAGTTTGCTGAAATTAATGTGAAATTCTACATTAATAATTTCATACATATAAACTCACACCTTTATCCCAGAAAGGGGTAGGCAGAGGCGCCACCAGGACACCCACATTTCGCCTTGTATGTTCCGTCCAGTGATGAATGAATAGAAAAACTCAATATCACGTTGCCCGACCCGGGATTCGCATGCGAGACTTAGTAATCGTACCGTAGTACAACTACGCCACCGTGGCAGTCGGTTTTTAAATTCAGTCAGTTTATAAAATTCTAATATACCTAAATACGCCAATTATCGTCTATACTTAATGCAACTCGAAAATATTTTTTTAAATTCGTTTCATACTTTTTAAATGTGAAATTCTGTATAGAAATATTTCTGTAAAGTGTGAAAACCAGGCATGAAAATTAATCCTACAGGAAAGAGAAAGGTGCTGGCCGTCCAATCGTCCTCTCTCTTTCAAATAACCGATAAATTTTGAGAACCTATTACTCATTCCATTCTCAATGTATCTACAACAAAAACCATAGCAAAGTGCTACTGTCATTGACACTGACAAACCATATTTTTTATAAAGTTGAGTCACAAAAAGCCTGTCCATTCGCCAGGGTTTTTTCCTTTTCATCAGAGCTGGGTGGGCGCCTCAAGCCTCCGCAGCCAACGACGTAATGACCGCTGCCCAGGCCGTGTAATGTACACTTTTTGTCCTTGTCTCTTGAACACCTCTCATTCTGCCGTAATGCTAGGAATTAATCGTTTTTCCTCACGTTACAACTTACAGCTATCAACAATGTATGTGATTTTTCTGAGTGTATTCTCGTATCTCGTCGTACAACACTGGATCTGTTAGAGATAATAATAACTCGGCGTGTTGAAGCAATGTTGTTTGTGACATAAATAAGTAAGCAAATGTATTGTATAATAAGCGTCAAAAAATCTTTTGCTCGTAACAGTATCACGGTCACACTAAACGAAGCGTTTCAAAGACGAGTAGTATCGTATAATTCAAACCACCTCAGAAATAACAGGTTTAGTCTTTGGGCCAGTGAAATACTTATTACTGTACATAAAATTATTATTTTATTAACACCAAAAATAAATTATTATTTTACCAATCGGAATTTACCTATCAACAATAAATACATAGTTAAGTCAAATCAATCACAGTGTTAATTTCAAATACACTAACATGCGAATCATTGTTACTAAACAGATTCTGCACATTCGATGCGCAATAAAAAGTGTGGATGCAAATCAATCGTGTTGCAAATGCATAATGCGCATAATGATCTCGTTAGCACCGAGCCACCGCAACAACGAAGTGCTCAGTAAAGAACTCGATAAGCAAATAACCATCAATTCTCTTCCAATACAACGTCAACGGCAACTCCGGTAAATCGAATCAATAATACTGAGGGGCGCGGTCCTCTAGTACACTGAAGCGGATTGTAACTGTCCTTGTCTATTTGGTTTTTAAATGTCTTTATTTATATGTATTCATTACACATTAAGACGCTTAAATGCACGCTCCGCTTTGGTGTTTCCCGAGTGTTGTAACATAAAAACGAACGTTCACCTTACGGCACTTTAACGGTGAAAGAAAACATGGTGAGGAAACCTGCATACCATAGAGATTTTAAATAATTTCTACGGTATGTAAATCCGCCGGCCCGCACTAGGCCAGCGTGGTGGACTATATAGCCTAACCACTCTCAATCGATTCTAGAGCTAGCCCGTGCCTAGCAGTGGGACGTATATGGGCTGATACACATACATCTTACGGCAGGACGCGACTTCTTTGTGCCGCCTTCCGGACAAATTATAAATCCATGAGCGGCAGTAACGACTTACCTTAAGGCAGACAGAATATATAACCTTTGGCAGCAAAAATAAAAAAAAATATAATCTTCAACTAAAAAGGCTTCACTGTTGGACACAGGCATTTCCATAAAAATTACATGATTTATTATTTTGTCTATGTTTCGCTGAGTTCGAAAAATATGACAGTCTAATTTAGCAGCTGTATAATTAATATTTTCATATAGAACAAAGCATAGCTTGGATATAGCAATAGATTAGCTTTCTATTATAATCTTAACATATGTCTCTATATATTCATTGTTTTTTAATATAAATGTGCAGTTATGTTCTTTCAAAACAAACGCTGAATTCCTTTATTAATTTCTCAAATATTCAACGTCGCAAACCGCTGCACGCTCGCAATATAAACATCTTTCAAGACGTCATGTCAAGGGGGTGGATAAGAGGCGAGAGGGGATGCGTCCAATCCCGGGGGATTTCACTTTTCAACCCCTGTTATTGTTTCAATCTCTCCGCAGAACTTCGATACATCGAGGGATAAATTGAAAAAGTTGTGTGGAGAATCTAGTCAGCGATTTACCGCCCACGCTCATCCCTTTACTGATTTATGCATGTAAAATGAGGTTGTAGTGGAAATCCTGCCACCCCTATTTGAGGCTTAGTGGGTAATACTAGAGAACGAGCATAGGTTCGAATCCAGTCGATTTTAATACCATTTTTTTCCATAATTACCATAAGCGCATGCTAAAAATATTTTGGTGTTTATAATATCGACCATCATAAATAATGTCTACCCCGTGCTATGATCTAAATTATATTTAGACCTAGCATGGTACTGCATCTTTACTCATCCTGAACTGTATCACGGATGCTGTGAAATGTCTTCATCTTCGCCAGCGTTCACTGTTGCTGACGTATTAAATGATAACCCACAAACTCCATTGTACTCAATTATTATCGTGACGATGCAAACTGAGGAAGTTAAAGTAATAAATTCGTGTCCTTTGTTCGCACATTAGCAATAATAACGTTTTTCATGCTCTGCGGTTGACCAAGGTCATGGCTGTAATGTAAAACACATTAGGATGACTGTTAATGAGGATATAGGAATAGCTGTATTTTAAAATTCTGATGATCTAACGTCTCTGTTTTAGATAACCTTAGATATCTTGAAGGTAATTATTGTACAGTGTTTAGCTACTTTAAATTTCTTCTCAGCCGTGTGGACATTAACTGTTAAGTGAGTTCACATGATTTGTAATTAACTGCTTATTATACAGGGTATATCAAGACCGCGACCGAAAACGAAGCCAGGTGGTAGTTTTAGCGGCTACAGACACAATGCAACTAAAAATTTTGCAAAATAAGCGACGGATTTTTTTTTACAATTTTTTAAAAATCATCGTTTTTGAGGGGTAAATACCTAGTTTTTGCAAAAATAGTAATTTAAACCCTTACGTACCATTGCGTGTTTAAAAATTAAGCGATGTACGTCATTATTTTAGAAAAACTATGTTTAATCACTCAAATACGACGATATGTAAAAAATAACAAAAAAAAATTGACGATTTTTTTTGTAAAATTTTTACTTGCATTGTGTTTGATATCACTAATATTACCTCCTGGCTTCGTTTTCGGTCGCGGTCTTGATATACCCTGTATTTATAACTGAAATAAAATAAAAATCAACCTATGTATATGTATGTATGTCCTAAATACAATACCTAAAAATAGTTTAGTATTTTTTAAGTGCAGATCAAATATCAATAAAAAAAGTCAACATTTCAATCAACAGTAACATTTAAATGGAACTATCGTATAAACTGACATGTCAGGCAGCATGTTGCGAGACAAGTTGCGCCGTCTCACCTCGTTTCCGCCGAACCGGAAGCGCACTGCCGGTGCCGGAAATCCATGAGATTGGACAAAAATTGCCGCCATCGGGCGCTGACTCTGTTACCCTGGTAACACAGCGTGATTGCTCCCTGATATTGCGTTAGTGTATCGCGTTGTTTTTTGAACCTCGTTTTCATTACTTACGTTTTTTAACCGCATGCTAGAATGATTGAAACCTTCGTTGAATAACCTACGGAAAAGATGAAATGGATATATTTCTTTCTTCTTTTTATTCTATACGGTGGATGTTCTGAAATTTAAATTTAAACTTGGTTGTAATTTATACGCATACATACCTGCCAATTCTCCCGTAGCATTTGGAAGGAACGTGAAGTAGGTAGGTATGTAAATACATGTTTGGCTAGCGAGGAGAATGAGGTTTATCGATCCTACTGTACAATCGAAAATGCGATTGAGCGGGGTTAGGCCGTATAGTGCAGATTGGTGGACTTTTACATACCATGGAGGTTTTCCTTACGATGTTTTCCCTCGACGTAATAGTGCGTAGTGATTGACTATCAATACACATATGAGACCGAGAAGTCAGTGAATTGCCCTGGGATTTGAACCCGCGACTACCGTGAATATGTTGGTGCGGGTCTGGTCTGTTACTAAAAAGGAAACCACGCACTTTCATGAGTAGCTATTGTGTCAGAAATTAAGTCTGTTTTATTAATATCTTTGGTATGTAAAGTCCGCCAACCCGCACTAGAATAGTAGTGGACTATATGGCCTAACCCCTCTCAATCGTACTCTTGATTGTAGAGGGTGCCCTGCCTTGGGTCGTATATGGACTGATACAATAATTAATACCGTACAAATCCTAAAAAATCTCTTTATTTCTTGATATCCATAAAACTGCACAATGTTGCAATAAACACTTTCGGCTAGACCCATATACAGAGCAGACAAAAACCACATCAGGATAAAATTCGCAGCTGACAATCCAATGCGGAATGCCGCCAAAGTTGCGCTCAAAAAATTTTGAAAACACTCGCGGCTCGCCATAAATTGTAGAGCAGAGTGGTACACGCAGGTTTTTACCTCAAACGTAATGAGGGTTTATTGTTAAATTATGTTGATGAAGGTCGTCTAGCTCCTACTGTAAGTAAACCGATGATACTTACCTATAATAAATCGTTTTTTAGCTTCGCAACCGGACTTTAATATAGCTATCTGTGATATTCAACAATTGTTTCGCTGTTCCAACGAGTGTGGTGTTTTTTTTTTTTTGCTTTTTTACGCATCATTACGATTTGTAAAGGTTTGGTTTCAAATACATGTAGGTGACTATTAAAGATTTACAAATGTTATTACTTACTTACATACATAAGAGCTAGGCAGAGGTGCTAGCAGGACACCCACAATTCGCCTTGTATGATCCGTCCCACTACGTGATAGGGGGCGAGCATATCGCCATATCGGGCATAAATTCCTGACTCCGCGCTGATAATGAAACGAAAAACCCAATATCACTTTTCATTCCGACCCGGGATTCGAACCCGAGACCTCAGCTTTTTAATTGTACTATAGTACAACTACACCACCGAGGCAATCTGAATGTTGAAAAGCTATTTAAAGTCAACATACGCTGGGTAAAACAATTATAAAGCTAATTTGTAATTGTTACGCCAACTTTCTTCTACCTGCTCAAGAAATCTAGTCATTAATGTTAAATTAAACACTATTTTATTGTTGGATTACTTTTACTTGAATACTTATTTTATTACAGCGAGAATAGCACATTACACACTTAGACAGGTTACCACAGACAATAGAAAGTACAGTATAAAGATTACAGATTAAAATATAGTAAGGCACTAATTTGGTTATTTGGTACAGATAACATAATATAATTTCAACACTCCCCTTAAATTAGAGCCTTCCTCTTAAAAAAAATTACTTATAATCTACCATACCTATACTACTTCTCATGAACATAAATTTGTCTCTAGGTAATGCTTTGGTAAACATATCTGCAAGTTGTTTGTCTGTATGTACATAATTTAAACAAATAAGTTTTTCATTAAATTTTTCTTTTACAAAGTTATATTTAATGTCTATATGTTTGCAGCGTTTATGAAATTCACTGTTTTTAATTACATTTATTGCACTTTGATTGTCCATATTTAAACACACAGAATTGTTATTATACTCTCCCACATCACTTAATAGTTGTTTTAGCCACAAGATTTCTTTGGTGGCCGCACATGCTGCCATGAACTCCGCCTCCGTGGTAGATAGTGCTACACTTTGCTGCCTGTGGCTGTTCCATGTTATGGCAGCTCCGCTCTTTATAAATACATATCCTGAAATGGACCTTCTAGAAGCTAAATCGTTGCCGTAGTCAGCGTCACTGTAGCCAGTAAGGTCGCTTTTCTGTGCTTTGGATTGATAGCATAAGCCAAATTCTTTGGTTCCTCTTAAATATTTTAGAATTTTCTTTACTGCATTCCAGTGTGATTCGTTATAACAATGCAAGAATTGACTCACCGAGCTCACAGCATACATTATGTCTGGTCTGCTTACAGTTGCTAAATGAATGAGTGATCCAACTGCTTCTCTGTATGGTATGTTTTTCACCGGTACCATCTCGCCTTTCTGCAACTGACTGTCGGTGAAAAGGTTTCCTCATAGTCAATGCCTTGTGTTTGTGCATATCCTTTTGCACACAGACGGGACTTGTACCGTGGACCAGTTGGTTCGTCTTTGATTCGAAACACCCACTTGCATCCAATGATTTTGGTGTTTTCCGGCTTCTCAACCAATGTCCATGTCTTATTATCATTGTGAGATTGCAATTCTTCACTCATTGAAAGTTTCCATTTTTCTGAGTTAGCTGATGCAATAGCTTCATTGTAGGTTAGAGGTACATCCAGAGTTCCTTCATCATAGCATAAATAACTTTCAGATTTATTTTTCTGTGAGTGTAGTAGTTTGTTTCTTGGTCTTAATGTCATGGTTGTAACTGTCAAATCTTTGATTTTCTTATCAGGTACATACAAACTGCTGTTTGGTGAGTGGTCAGATTCAGAGTCTTCAGTACTCATAACAGTGTTAGTGGAAGTTGACATCTCATCTGAACTGTCAGAAGGGTGGTCCTCTTTTGTTGACACATCCTTTTGTTCAGTCAAGTCCACTGGAACATAGTTTTTGATGACAGTTGACTCCAGAAAAACAGCATCTCTGCTTTTCATAACCAAACCAGAAATTGGTATAATAAACCTGTAGGCTTTGGTATTGTCACAATATCCAATAAATATAGCCTTCTGAGCTTTAGGATCCCATTTCCTTGTTTTCTCCTTTGGTAAGTGTACCATGGCTTCACACCCGAATATCCTCAGATGTGCTACACTTGGTTTTGTGCCAGTCCACATTTCTTCAGGAGTTTTATAGGACAAAGATTTTGTGGGAATTCTGTTGATGAGATAAGCAGCTGTTTGTACAGCTTCTGCCCAGTATTGTTTTGATAACTTGGCATTGAGCAGCATACACTTTGCTTTTTCTACCAGTGTTCTATTCATTCGTTCTGCGACACCGTTTTGCTGCGGTGTATATGGAGCAGTAGTTTGATGTGTGATTCCATCACTTTTTAAAAGATGAGATATATTTTTGTTAATAAATTCGAGACCATTATCAGTGCGGAGACATTTGATTTTACATTCCAGTTGATTTTCTACATAGTTCTTAAATTGTACCAATCTATCTATAACTTCTGATTTCTTCTGCAGCAAGTAGACAAAGACCTTTTTTGAGTAGTCGTCAATGAATGTCAAGAAATACTTAGCTCCGCCAAGAGATTCTGTCTCCATGGGTCCACATACATCAGAATGGACTAATTCCAGTAGTTTAGTGGCTCTTGTTCCTTTGTTTTTGAAAGGTAATCTTGTTTGTTTTGCTTCTAGGCATGTTATGCATGTTAAATTATCTTTCTTCTTCAATGTATGCATACCTTCAGTATTTTCCACCATTTTATTTAAATCTTTGAAATTTAAATGACCCATACGCTGGTGCCATAAATATGCATCTTTGGTATCAACATCAGATATGTAAGCATGTCCACTATGCATGTTCAGTCGGTACATATTGTTGACCAAAGTAGCCGTTGCCACTATAGTGTTATATTTGTTCAGAATAACACATCCCTTGCTGTCAAATATGACTTGGCCACCATTTTTTATTATCTGGCTTACAGATATTAAACTTGTTGCAAGCTCTGGTACATAGAGTACATTCTGAAACAACACTTTCTTGCACTGACCTTGTTTATTACACACATCAAGGCTTAATTGTCCGGAGCTCTTAACTGACAAAGATTTGTCATTGGCAACTTTAATGATTTTTATGTTTGGTGTAGTTTCATGTGATAATAGAAGTTTGTTATTGGTCATGTGCATTGAGGCACCCGAGTCAATGTACCACTCATTAATGCTGTCACTTGAAGCAACAAATGCCGCAGCATAACTTGAACTTTCTATCTTCTCTTTTTTCTTCAATTTACACACAGTGCTTATGTGACCATATTTATTACATGTGTAACACCGAGGTCCTTTGGAAAAGGAATTTTTCTGTCCTTTTTTCTTGAAGTTTTTATTAGTTGCAAATGCTGAAGTTTGACTTTCATTCATTTTAACATCTTGTAAAATTTTTGACTTCACCGAGTCAGCACTTATTTTTAGTCCAGAACTTTCAATTGCAATTATCATGGGTTTGTATGATTCGGGTAGACCGGAGAGTAGTAAGGTTCCCAGCCATTCATCGTCTACTTTAAACCCGATGTTCCTCAATTTGTGTGCAGTTGTCATGATTTTACTGACATATTCTTCTACGTTTTGGCAACTATTAAGTGTTGTTGTGCACAGGTCTCGAAGCAATCCAACACGGCGTGTCAGCCCTGAATCGTCGAATGCTTTAGCAAGATTGTCCCATACCTCTTTGGCTGTATGCGCTTCCTGAATGTGAACGTAGTTCGTCGAGTCGACAAGCAGAATTATTTTCGATTTAGCTTTCGTGTCTCGTTTGGGGTCTACGGCGCCATTACTCTCCACACAGTCCCACAATTCTTCGTGTTGGAGATAAGTTTTTACGGCGAATCTCCATGTAGAATAATTGTCACGGCCGGTTAATTTTTCTATCAATGCTAAAGGATTGTTGGACATTTTTGCAGATAATATGATGAGAGTTTTATTTTCGCAGCCCGCGTGTTCACTTGAGGTTAGGAGTAATCACGTTTTTTCTTTACAATCTTTTATTGAACTTTTACTATATCACTGGGGCTTCTGGGCCCATAACCTGTTAAATTAAACACTATTTTATTGTTGGATTACTTTTACTTGAATACTTATTTTATTACAGCGAGAATAGCACATTACACACTTAGACAGGTTACCACAGACAATAGAAAGTACAGTATAAAGATTACAGATTAAAATATAGTAAGGCACTAATTTGGTTATTTGGTACAGATAACATAATATAATTTCAACAATTAAGAATACGAATTACGCCTACTCTTTATTCCTAGGTCGACATTTGTAAAACTACAGACATACCACTCGGCTATGTAATTATTGGCACTGCCAGTAGCAAATTGAACAATTTAATTACAGTTAATAATATGTTCCTTGAATGAAATATGACAATTGTTTATTATTTGTAGGTATTGGTAATAAACAGCAATATTTAATATGTGTAACATGAATTTTGAATGGTTTACACTTCTGAAAAGTACCTATACATAAATCGCACAATGATTTTGATTTGAATATAAAATGCTGACAACATCTTTTTCGCACAAGAAGATCTTATTGTTTCCCATCTGTCTGTACAGAATACCTTTACCATTAACGTAGCTAAATAAGCAAAGACTTTTCAACCTTCCTCGACGGACTAAAAGAAGGTTACGTCTAAAAGTCTAGACGTCGGTACCTCGAATGAATGTAGCCAGTACTCAGGACTCAGCATTCAGTAAGTGCGCCATTGAACCGGAAAGCGGAGATGGTATTTCTTGGAACTCGCCCGAGCGTCCGCCATATCACGCCAGGTGTAATTAATCCATCACATATCGGAGATTAATTGTGGTATTGCTACCTTTCTTTGACCATGTCACGAGGACACACGGTGTTTAAGGCTAAGATACGGGTGTTCAGAACTAGGAATGCCACTTACTAAGGCCTACAACTATCATTTGGTGCCGATAACTCAGCATATATTTATTCTTAGCTCTGTGTGGAATTCGACCAAGCAATCCTTCTAATTTGAGTTGACTGGTGGATATCAAAGGCAACTGTATTTATAACATCTAGGTTTATTATAAACTATTCTCACCCCATTTTAGAATAAGTTGATGTTTTTTCAATTTAATTTTCAACTTATTTTTAAAGTAAAAATTACCAATAACACCATATTAGCAAATCTGAATAATAGATATCGACTAGAGTAGATTCCTAGTCATTAATGTAGTATATTTTTGTTACTCAATTTAAGAAATAAGTATATAAACAATGACTATTTCAAAAAGTATTTGTACGCACATCACAAGCTCTTGTAAACAATTTAAAAGGAATTAATCAACACACAACCATCGGAATTCACCGATCAAAACATTATGTCGTCGGCCGTCAATAAATTAAGATAATTGTATTAAAGACGGTCCCATCAATTGTCTGAATAATGGAACCAATAAAACCGAAAGCGTGTACGTATATTAAAACTATGTGGTTTTTGTCCGTCCGTACATTACCCATCAATTCAGAGGCCGGTTAACTATTAAGGATTAAAGTTTTAGGGTTGTCAACGCGGTTTATTTTTGTCCGGGAAAATTACTTATTTCACCCAAAATAAATAAATAAATACACCCAACGGTCACATACATAGTCCTGACCCACATTAAGATCAATTAAGTCTTGTGTCGTGGGAATCAAAAACTACGAGAGACTTTTTCGGTCTCACAAACACCCAGACCCGAGACAAATACTTGTGGGCCTCACAAATATTTGTCTCGAAGCGGGGATCGAACCCGCGTCGTCTGGTTTCACAGCCGGCGTGTAACCAACTGCGCCACGGAGGCTGTCAAATCGCTTATGCGTACCTACATTAAATATAAACTTACATGGTCTTGTCGTATTATGATCTTCTATGTAGGTACTGCGGTTTTTATTATGATTTATCAACTGGCAATTTGTAATCAATCCTGTCACAAAAATGTGTAGATGCAAGCTCACAACACTTATATAGTGTGTGTAATGCTATTTTTTGGGAAATTATATTGAATGCCTAGATCAGTGATTGTATTATTGTATTGAATTGTGTTATTGGACCTGTAGCATCAAAAACCCCATGAAGATTTTACCGCACAACTAAAGGACTCCGCGTACTCCGATCTTACTCTCTACTCTTAGGAGCAATGCTTAATTATGCCAGAAGAAAGCAATACATGAAATAAAAGACGTAACATTGAAACATTAGAACCTCGGGCTCGAACCAACGACTTCCGTTTCGGTAGTCGATTGTACCCTACTACGCTATCGTGCAACATGGTCAGGCTATTAATAAACTTGTAACAAAGACATGTACATTCGCATTAATTCTGAGCGGAAGGACATCGGATATGGGCAACGATTTACCTCACATCTGTGCTGTGACACTGAAATATTGTGTTAAAAGGTTACATCTTGTAGTTAGAAATAGTGTATGCAGTTCCGGAGTTTTAGATGTAAGGACTTGGTTAATTACATACTTCCTGGTTAATATATTTTCCAATTTCCTTAATGTTGTTAGAGGCGATGATTAAAGTAATAATTTTATTAGTAGCACGTTTAGGAATAAAATTAGTGCAGAATAAAACAAATAATTTATATAACTTTTATTGTTTGCTCATTTAGTTTCCAATGTCTACACATATTTTTATTTATATTTACAATAACATAGGCTGTAGATCAATGAGCAACTTTGACCGGGGAGCCAAAGAAATCACTGTTGACATCGTACACAATTGTCTAGTATAAAGGACACGCATATCATGATTAATATTAATTTAATTACATTAATCTTCATTCATTAGATACATCATCACACTATCATCATCCGTCCTTTTATTAATATCATATAAATACCATTTTATCTTCATTTTATATTATACAAGGAGCAGTACCTAACTTATATTAAAAGAGAAGTGAACATTTTCTTTGGCGCGTTTTACGTTTTTTGTCCATTAGCAAAAGAAATTACACTTTAAATTTCACATTGGAATCATTCACAATTTAATTTATTTTTACAAGTATTTTGTGTACCATCAACCCTTTAAGTAGCAGGCGCCAAGGCAACAAAGAAAGTGAGTAGCCGAGCCACGCGCGGCGCATGTCGATGAGGTTCGAGTGCCGTGTAGTGCTTCACGGACCGTTGGCTGCCAGTAAGCATATTCACTATACCCATGTAAAATAACTTACATCAATTGCGATATCAACTCGTGGTTAGGCATTCGATATATACAGCTGGTATTTTTCTTCGAGTCCTGGGTTCTTCCGCCGTAATGTGAAGAAGCATATCAGCAGGCGGGCACAATTATTTGCCGTCTGAAGCCATTCGATTCAGTCATTACGCCGTGCCAGTTTATAAAAGAAAAAATAGTCCGTTTGATAAAAGGCGACAGTCATAGAATTTGGTAATACTAGGGTGCAGTTAATCCACTACCTGCTGTACTAGGCTGTCTAAAATAAAATACCTAGATACACAAAACAATCAAAAATATATTTCTAAGGCTACGTAAATAACCTAAGTATTTATCGTCGTATTACAAAACCTTGTAGCTCTTTGTGTATGAAATAAAAAAATATTTTACCACATCATGATGTTTAGCTACAATAATGTGCAAAAGTTACGCTTTGCCAAAGATATTCGTATGCTTATGAGCAGATGTCCAAAGATGCGCATGCCGTACACTTATTACACGCGATGCACTGAAACTGCCGTACTCAGAGACATTTAATATTAATTAAATCATTAGTGTATATTTTGCAGAGAGAATCAATACTAAGGAACAATTCAACTGACATTGAACGTCTCTGAGTGCGGCCGTTAGTCAACCAAAAGAAAATGTTAACCGGCAGAGGATGTCTGACAGAGACAACCTAGACAAATAAGCTGATGACGAGTAAAGCGTCATCAGGCATTAGACCTGGACGCACCTATGTTTTACAGCTTTCAAGGGTTGTCTATCCTTTTTACTTGAAAGTCTCTAAGTTATATTTTGCAAATACCGCAAAGCTTATTCTACATGGCATCGTCTCCTATTAATATTATATGTTTTAAATTTATTGCGTAAAGCATTTAATTACATTATTCATACATTAACAGTAACCGCTTGAAGCTACATCCAGACTCATTAAAAACGAAATAAATTATTAATTAATGAATAATAAACGTCATAAAACGCCCCCTGCTTGATATTGGGGTCACGCGAGTCCCGAGTCCCGAGGTCCCGGTACCCCAATGGCCTAGTGCCCGGGGCGTCCAGGATATTGCCCGGGACAGACGGGAATTACTCGCGGCCCGACAGGATGTTTGCTACGATTCATATCGCGACGCCGTCATATCCAATAGTAATGAGAATTGCTCTGTTAAGGGGTAAAATAGATGTGAATTGGGTTTAGAGAATGACTATGAAGATTGGTAATTTTTTTTTTTTTTACTTCTTAATAAGTAGCTAAAGTAGGGTTAATTCTTTATAATGTTGCAGATGTCTCACTGCCGTTTAATTTAATGTCAATTTAATCATTACTAAGTGTAGATTTTACAATGAGAATCTATACTAAGGAAGGATTTAATTGACATTAAACGTCTTTGAGTACGGCAATTAGACCTTTAACTTTATATTCGGTGTTTAATCTTATTCGGGGTTGTAGTTAGTAATTTTAGATGAAAAATCTACTTAAAGTATTTTGTTTGTGTCACCTCACAACTGGAACAGTAATTCATAAACGGTTTGGTCTCTTGGACTGTCTGTCTGCCATGAGTCAAATGCGTTAATTTACAGGCTTGATAATGAAGGGTGTCTAAAACAAATAAAAAATACGGTGCTAGCTGCACTAGTAAAACATTTCTCATAAAACAAGGTATGAGTCTTTTTTACCCACAAAGATATTGGATAAGAGCAAAACATTTTTTACGAAACTGTGCTTTAAACGGTATCACTTAACCTTCGGTTGATCAACTAGATCTTAACGTCCATTTATACAAAATATAAAAGACAATTTACAAACACTCCAGAAAAACATTAACACACAAGAATTGTATGCATGTTTTATTGTAACGATTTGTCGCCCTCCCCAAACCAAACAAACCCTCCGAGGGCTCGCTACAAAGTAGGTTCGGAGGGAACTTCAATTCGATAATCTCTATTTGGACATGATTTCTCTTGTATTATGGACTCGTGCTAACTTTTACGGTGTTAGATGTAATCTTTGATGTTTGGTTTCGGTTGGACATAGAATTGCAAAACGGCTATTTTTATGGTTGTGTGTAGCAACGTGACCGACGGATTAAGTTGGATGTGTGTTTTGTTAATTAAAATTGGTCTATAAGCTGTATGTATCTGCTATGAACTGCGAAGTGTTGAGTTCATTTATAAGTTTTCCATCCTTTATCTTGAACATATAGCCCTCAAAAACATTCAACTTTACTGGTTTTTAAGTGTTCATAGGTCCTGGTGATTTATCATCTGCCGTTTAATTGTGTAAGTCAAACTACACAAAATAAAAAACAACTCAAGTCGTACAACGAATTATAGCTATTAATAGAGCTGTGTAATACAATAACGTAGCAATTTTGTCAACCCAAAGAATAATATTCCTACGTCCAACAATAACAGAAGTGTAATGAAACAAGAAACGCAGTAATTCCCCGGAGAAATTCCGCGATATACTTCAATAAAGTGTGAAAATACACTAAACGTCGACTTTGGCTGTTTTCCGACACACTTAGTCGACTTTCACAAATACCGGTTAATTGAAAACGGACTCCCGGAGCGTGGTGCAACGGAAAAACTGGCAGCGGGGAGTATACCCGGGCGGCCATCTTGGATGATTTTAACGCCATCTGTGTGAAAATCTGGAAAATATTGTCAATTCGAGTCAGCCAAGTTGAAGCTGAAATAGAAGGGTAGTTTAACTATGTATAAATATCACATCAAGATGTTTTTTATTTATTTATTTAAACTGCATGCAAAAACAAAGGAAAACACTTAAAGATATTACAAATTAACAAAAAAGTACAGATGGCGGTCTTATCGCTCTAGGCGATTTATTATATCGGTTATAATCTACTACTTCTTACGATTTTGTATTTTCTATCTTTTAAAGAATTTTGTATTTGAAATTAAATTCAGCATTAGGTATGTTATGAAAATTTCACATAATCTACTAAAATTAATTCAACTATTTCACATTAAAGTTACAGTTTTATTATACATACAAGTAATTAAAATGAATCTAATTTATTTCTGGTAATTCATAACTTTTGTGACTAAACGTGCTGATTTGTCACATCGCGATCGTCGTTTATAACTCGAGCCGCGCGAAACGTCAGGGGTGCTCAACTCGGGGTGCACTTGAAGTGTTGCTTCACACAACAACTTTATTGCGCCGGCCACCCCCGGAACCCACGAGGCGCGGTAAATAGCCCCATTTGCTTATTAAATGTTTTCCTATAGACAGGAAAGGCGATTGAGTTGTTAGCTCAGTGTTTGCGGTAACAACAATTGTTTGACATCCCTGACTGACGAGGACTTGTGTTTGTCCCGTAAAATATGCTGATTTGGTTACAGTTGTTGAAATATCTTGATTCTCCATAAGGGTTAACATACATGTTTAGTATATTTCGCCTTTTTTAAGTATTTCTTTTTTGTAAAATTTTAGGTTTATTAAAATGCAGTAGAAAGTAAGAAAAGTAAAAAAACACGCAACAGGCGAGCAAAAAAATATTTTTGTGAAATCACTTGATTTTCTACTTTAACAAAGAAAGCCTAGACCAGGTGCGTTCGTTGTTAAGCAACCCTGAAGACCCATAGGCGACGCTTTACCAAAACAATCATTAAATTAGTCCGCGTGTTCGAAATTGCATCAATATACTTTTAAATAGCTTATTATTAAGGAAATTCGCGTGTACAGCCTAGCCGAGCCGCCGTGATGAATGAGTGGAAGCGACACGTACTAATCACGGAACGCCCACACCAACTAATTGTGCGTCTTGCCCCAGATAATAGCCAACGTAATATTCTTTTATGCGGCCGCCATTTATTTTTTGTTGTTTCATATGTCGCAACGGCTACTGTTCTCTCCGCAGCTTTTGCTAATGCAATTATTTTTTTAAGTTATAAATTAAAAATCTTGTTCATTGTCTTTGCCTATCAAGACGCGACGTGTAATAATTTATTTATTACAAGATGTAAAACCTGTAGTTGATTGGGTTACAGACTACAGTTGCATTTGATTAAAAAAGAAAACGGTTGTTATAATATTACATAAATAAACAACACAGTAATATCATTTATGTTTTAATGACGTAGTAGTCATAAAATAAGAAATTATCCATTGCGAAAAGAAATCCTGCAAATAAACTTTGTGTTGTAGACAAACGATGATTCAACTGCATTTTTTAAAGAACCTAAATAGTGCAATAAATAGTCATCACTTAAAAAGAGTACTGGCTGAATAGAATTGATTCCAAAAAAAGATGAGCAGCTGTCAAAGTGACAGCTCAAAGGCGGGAAACGCGCATGAGTTGATATGTCAATAGGCCTATTTCTTGTTAATTCATTTTTATTTATGTTTTCAAATTCCTATATTCTTTATTTTTAAATTATATAACTTTACAATATAGTTTTAATTTTGTTAAATATTTTGCATATATTATCGTTGTTAATAAGCTCAAAAGGGAAATAACCAATTAATAACTTTATTCCCATACAATTATTTTACTCAGGCCAATCGTTGTTACACGGTTTCTTAATTTGACACGTGTAATAAATATTTGTTTTTATTAACACATTGATAGTTTCGATCCGACATCGTTTAACTAATTACTACGAAGATGATATTTATACAGCCCGTTTGCATGAGATGTAATAATAAATATGTTTTATAGTTTATGGATCTATTATTTCGTGTAATAACTTAACAAATGTCGCATTTATCATAATATCCTTTCGATTAATTGTAATTAGTACCATTATTAGTAAATTAATGACCAAAGAAAAAACAAACAAAAATAGTTATTCTTACAGAAATTAGGACAATTCTAACATCTGCCACGTCGATTGCAATGTCCATCAATATCTTACTATTTTTTATAATACCTGATTCGGCCTGAAATTCTAAGTTTAGTTCTGATCGTTTTAGGAATACGTATATCCTAAGTAGGGGCCGGCCGACTCTGCCCAGGTGGAGATACTTCTTAAGCCCAGTCCACATCAGCAACATATTATTTCCCGTACTGTTTTATTTACATTCGAACTCGATGCCGTCCTCTGTACTACTTTTCCCGCCCTGTCCCGTCTCGTTCTCACTTAAGGCATGTAATCCTGTCTGATCCCATCTCTTTCGAGTTTAAAACGTAACAAATTTATTTGATTTCCTTGCTCATCCCATGGGAACACTACATTTTTCGAGGTAAAAGCCTATGTATTAACCCAGAATATCAGCTGTCTCCATGCCAAAATTAAGCGCAATTGGTTCAGCCGTCTCTGAGATTAGCGTGCACAAAGGCAGACAAACAGATAAAAATTCCAACAATCATTGTTTTCGATTCAATTGTCTCATTAATCTTGCATGTACAGACATAGATCGGTAACTTTATTATGTATAGATTAGGTAGCATGAAATTTCATTTCTTCTTTTCCTTTTCTATACAACACCAGGCATGACAGTGGCCCACACGTGTTTTGTGGTTTCATATCTAATTATATAGTATTTGGAGCAGGCCAACATAACAGTGACGACGACAAGCGAAGCATAACTGTATTATCAGTACACACACATCAAATAGCCAAAAGAGAGGAAGATGCTTTCGAATGATATTCATACGACAAGACAGCATAGCTATACATGTTACAACCTACAACAAAAACAGTATCGTCCACAACTTTTAAACAGGTTGTAGCAAAAAATACTAAAACATGGCACTTCTCTATGTAAAGTGTAAAACTATATATTATACAATGGTGGATGTAGCCGAGTGTTTGTCCGAGGCTCATTAGCCAACGATACAACCGTTAATTTGTTTGAGTTGCAATTAAAGTGTCGGCTTCGACGGCCGCTTGCCGTTTGTTTACTAAGCGGTCAGAAAAAATGAGAGCAAGCGTGCCATGATTTACTGTTGCAGTGTTCCGTACAGTTTGACGTTTTATTGACAGTTCTGTTTTTTTTTTAATTTGTTACTGGTTTTTGTAGATGGCAGTTGTACATCAATAGGCTTAAATGGCTAAATTTTTATCATGCAATATATTTTTTTTAATCAATAAACAAAAATCGGAACTTAGGTTTTTGCTTTCAAATCAAACACATTAAACAATCAACGAATAAATAATATTTTACTTGATTGTAGAATTCGTTTTGAAATAAGGGTTTACGTTTCCACAATAACCCATTTTAATATGGACTGTGTAATTATTATAATATATTATTATTTCGCACTCCAAACCGGTTATGTTGCGGTCACAGATCACATTTTTCTTGCATTACAAGACAAAGTCGTCGACATTTGCATTCAATGCTAATTGAAATGATGACATTGTTTCAACTAATGGCGATATGATTTATCGCATTGAAATGATATCTGGTTAAACTAGATCTTTCAATAACACTTCTTATATTTCCAACTGAGTCCTTCATCATAATAAAAAAAATGTGTGTGTGTATTAGTGTACACACGTAAGAAGTGAAACTTCTTTATGACATCATTTTTCGAAAAATGATCTACTATTTACAAATTTACAGAATTGGTAAAATAAAGCTAAATTAAATAAAGTTTAAGTTTAGGAGGGGCGAAATTTTTTGGGGGAATTTGGGATTTCTATCGGGGCAGGATTGTAGGCCTCACCGAGCCGGTTCTAATGAACCCAGGGTCGATGGGTCTACGATGGATATTGGCGGAGATAGGTTTACGGGGGGCGAGGTAAAAATTTTAGGTGGGGTAGGGGCGGGGGGGGGTTAGGTTTCGTGGGGGGGCTATTGGGCACCTTAAAATATTTTTGGGTGGGAAAGTTGTGGAGGGGGAATTCGGGAATTCTGTTGGGGCAGGATTGTAGGCCTCACCGAGCCGGTTCTAATGAACCCAGGGTCGATGGGTCTACGATGGATATTGGCGGAGATATGAGTAGGGGGGGTGAGGTAAATTTTTAGGGTGGGGGTAAGCGGGGGGGGGGAGATTTCGTGGGGAGGCTATTGGGCACTGTTTTGGATTTAGGGTGGGGGAAGGCCAGAGGGGGGGTAAGGATCAAATTACAAAAAAGTGGGTGGGACTTAAAATTTTGGGTGGGGCTTGGAAACGGTTCGGGGTGTGGCTTACTGAAGTGGGTACTAATTTACTAAATAAAAAAAGATGGCGCGTAACGGAAGAATGTTACGCGTAACGAAAAATATTTTTCAACCCCGATAAAGAAGTTTCACTTCAAAAAAATATGTAACTACTTATGTAAAAAAATGATGTAAAACACATTCATCGAATCATATTTCCATTATTTTTAGGCACTCCGAAAATCTTAATGATTTAAAATTTGCATATTTAGCAAAAACCAATTCTATAAATAATAATTTAATTTTGATTTCCTATTGTGAATTTAAATCAATACCTAATGCTAATTGTTCCTTACAGACTTGTTTACGGAACACCAAACAAAAAACACATTGTCTATGCACCGATTTGACAGCTCGCCCGTTCAGCCGCGTTAAAAAAAGAACTAGCGCTGAAATCGAACCTTTGGCCGATAGCACATTGTAATAAGGTCCATTGCGGCTGTAACATGTTTTTTTAAGTTTGTAAATACATTTAGCTAGAGGTAATCGGTGTTGTAACGGCAACTATGAACTGGTTAATCCATTGTTAAAATGTTACAATTAATCAATTGGGACTTGAGATTGATTTATTGGTGGGTCCTATTGCAATTGTAGATATGTTTCGTGTTCTAGAATTTACTATGACTCACTCACCTTATTATTAGTATTACAATGTTCATAACACCTTAATAATAAAAAAAATGCGATCTTGACAAATTCCAGTTTTGAGACATTATAAAACCACAAGTCATATCTAGTAGGATAAGTTAAAAATAAGATTAAATGTATAATTTAAAATACCTGATTGATTAGTTATTAATTCAGCATATATATTCATTTTACCGTGAAAAAAACTATGTAGGTATATAAACCTACCTCTTTGGCTTTTAACCTATATCTACGAAAAAATCAATAAATCAAATAATTTTTCTTCCGTGTGAAAAAGGCGAAATTAGCCCACTTTCTCATTTAACTTATTAATAAGGATTAATCCTACAATCCCTTACACCATGAAACAAGCATTACAAGTACAAGGAACACGATTAACACAAATTACAAACATAATAATTTTATCGCTATTAATACAATTAAGTAATCTTATACTGTTATTGCGTGCAATTTATATTGATTCACGTGATGTGATGACAACCAATGGATTAATCACTTACCTACTTGTAATTGTCATGGGTTCGTATTAGACTGGCTTAATTATTTTGAATGACATGATATACTGACTGCCTCAGTGGCGGGGTTGTACTGCGGTTCGACTACAAAGCTGAGGTCTCGGGTTCGAATCCCGGGTCGGGCAGGGTGATATTGGATTTTTCTGTTCATTACCAGCCCGGAGTCAGGAATTTGTGCCCGATATGGCGATAGGCTCGCCCCCTATCACATCATGGGACGGAACATGCAAGGCGAAATGTGGGCGTCCTGGTGGCGCCTCTGCCTACCCCTTCGGGGATAAAGGCGTGAGTATGTGTGTGTATGATATAACTGTTTGTAGTCAATGGATACTACATGGGTAATATTGCTAATAATTACATGTTTCAAAATGTTGTAGCTTGCAATGTTACGATCGCTTGTCTGTTTGATATCAACCCTTTGAAGATTAGGCCTAATCTATGCCGCTGGCTTACTATGGCTAGTAGACTTCACACTTCAAAATTTTTGTTAAGAAATCTCAGCTATTCGTGCCAAGACCGAAGATGTTGGTCTTTTTTACTCATCACCACTGTAATAAAATACATTAGAAATAAAATAAGGGTATGGATTAAGCAGTAGAATGTACTGTGAACGATGGTGATGAAAATAAATATTGCTTAGGTACTCTGTTCTTGTTCTAGTATGATCTAAACCATGAAGATCTACATTGGATTCCCAGGCTGTCATAATTTTATAACCTATAAATCTGTAAAAGTTGAAAATAATTCATTACTTGACGTAACAAAAGACGAGATATATCTTAATGCGCCACCGTCACGTGACATCAAGACGAACAAATTGCAAAACAAAAAATCAGCTGCAATTCCTGACAACAAACGCAAAACTCCATCCATGAGTCACGATAGATTCATAATGTCTATATTTATTAAAGGAGGAAACAACCTGTCGATCCGGGTTCTTATCAACTGAGCGGTTGTCGTGTCAGGCTGACACCAAACTAGCCACCGGTCAGAATGTGCGCTGCTAACTGCACATTAATGTCTTTACAACCTCATATGGATGATCTCAATCCGCTCTCAATCGTCCTCTCGATTGTAGAGGTGGCTCGTGCCCTGCAGTGGGACGTATATGGGCTGATACAGAACGTGTAGATAATCAGTTTATACAGCAAATAAAGACTGATTTTGAAATGTGAAATGACCGCTTCCGACAGATGTAGAGATCCTTGGGGAAGGCTTAGGTTCAGCAGTAAACCTTCTGTGGCTGAAAAGGGAGGGAGATTGAGTAGGAAGACAGACCCTATACCGACCGTGATGTTGGTCACGCCGTAGAATCTTTTTTACTTTTTGTTTTGCTAGGATGTTTAGACAAGTAGGTCTTTCACCTGATGGTAGGCGTTTCGTCTGCGTATAAGCCGTAGCAAAAACGCTCAGGACTTGATATTAATATTGCTTAACATTACGTGGCAACGCACAGCGCTTGTCACTCCGAAAATGCTAAATCTCTTAATTTCCAAGCAGGTTGTAATCCTATATGTAATGGTTGTAAAATATGTTTACTTCTATTGAAAAGCCATTATTATCTATGAAGGAACATAAAATCCCGGAACAACAACAAAATTCTTCTATCCATAAACATATAAAAGGACCATTGACAAAGTATCAATTTTGCCTTATAAGTGTGCCATAATGATTGAGTAATTACTGAATGGTCTACAGGTGGCTACTACAAACGTCTGACTTGAGCATTTGGTCGTTTTTATGCAATAACAACGCAGCCCACTTATGGACATATTGGGACTCACCACATTAACTGCCAATTAAATATTGACACAAGAAGCGTCTTATTTGATGAATTTTTGTGCGTCTGTCATGAAGAGTTTCAACGGCGATGTATTCTGTTTATTTTCATCGATGTATGCTGTTTTTAATAATACTACGTAAGTTTGATAGAACCCGATCCAGGATCTTTAAGATCAGATCAACGCTTCTATTGGACCAATAAAATGAGACCTTAAATATTACAAATACAAAAATTACTTGTCTAAAATAAAAAAAAATTCAATCGACACGTGAGGTATGATTTAGCCGACGGCGCCTTTAACTTTAGCCTATAACGCGTATTATGCTCAATTTAACAAGCTTACTTCATGCATTTCATTAGAAAAATATATTCCTCTCCTCTGTCACAGGAAGTCCATCGCTATAGGTAGGCCTTCCGCAACCAATTCTATAGAGTAAATTACTGAAGTTAAAATAAAACAAAAAGCTTGTGACGTCTCTTCCTCTCAGCTACATCACCTATCGAACCGCTGCTGGTAGCATTAATTACAAATCAAAAAGTTTACAAGATAAAGAATATTTTATTGTTATCTAGGATTTTAGTTCGTGTTTGCATAAAGTCATTCTGTTTGTCCCCTGCGGAATGCGCGACTCGCGGTGAAAAGGCCCGCGCTAATTAACGTGTACTCGACATACCGCTGGTGTTACCCCGTCGCCGACACAAAGCCCACTACAACCACAATAAGTATTTAACACCGCCTTTGTTTTATCTAACGGATTTATTTAGATTTTATTTATGAATATTTTGACATATTTTTTGTAGCAAATCTGCTAAAATGTCAAATGACGTTGACGTCACGAATATCCACGGGAATTCCGACGAGAAACACTACTGTTGGCATTGCTCCTTCGCCGAAAATTACATTAAAGAAAAAGAAAGCATCATATTATATTACACTTTCTCCTATTGAAATATCCCTTATAAAAGTCGCATCATCAACATTTGCCACTAGACAACCGCGACGTCAACATCGCATCAGCACAGCGTCATCGTTGCCCTGACGTTGGAGAAACACAAGCGCTCGTAAAACGCCAATGTGAAGTAGGCATAAAACTTATTTGACGACTGAAAACTTAACTTTAAGTCTTTCCTTATAAAGTTACAGACCCAGATTTACCCGGCGGACGCGTCGCAAATCTTATTGCGAGTACAGTACCTATGCCTATGTATTCTTAGGCACCAGAGGAGTTCCTCCATTATTATTTATTTGTTTTTCTAATGGATAAATTCAGTTTACAGGATACATAGATTTACCCGTCGGATACGTCGTAATATGATCCGTGATTTTACACAGCTTAGGGCATCAGCTGTGATCCTGATGTTATAAAAATATTTTAGTTCTAAGCACGGGTAGCCTGCGTCAAGCATATCAGCGCTGTTTTTATCACGAAAAAAACCCCTGTTTACCTTGGAGGTAATATAAAGGATTTGCAGATTTCTAAGGGCTAAAAATCCAAATGTGATTCCTCACACAAGAACCTCCTGAATATCCAGAAGAACGCACCAGGTCGCTTTTGTATATCAATATCTTTAGGTGTTCTAAATCCACTCATGTAGCTATTATCACGGATTTTGTTACAAATACTCACGCCGGTGGGATAAACACAACAAGAATATTATTAGCAACATTTAAATTACCAATAGATAGCAGCCATCTGCAATTATAACCGATGGCTCCATATTTGGCTGGCTCCATAATGGCCTGCAAACATGTTATGTCTTTATTTAGTTGCTTCATTAATTACAACACAATTAACCGGAGATGTTAGATATTAAAAACATGGATGAGTGAATACGTATCCTAATAAACTTATAAACAAATAAAACATATCATCGTTTGTGAAAAAGACATAATTCTTATCCAAACATGTGTTTATTCTACGTTTAATACTATATAAATTTAAACAACAGTAAATACACAACTTCGATCCCCGCACCGAGACAAATGTTAAGTCTGTTCCACAAGTATTTGCTTGGAGTCTTTAAGTTTTAAGACATAAAAATCTCTCTCAGTTTCAATGACTATGACACAAAACTTGGTTGTTCTTAACGTTGCGTTAGGGCTATGTGTGTAACAGTTAAATGAATTTATTTATTTATACTTACAGATTCCTGGAATGATTCGTAGCTGATCGGCTCGTCCAGGGAGGCAATAGGTACTCCTCGATGTTCCAGGGAATGCGTCAGAATATAATTGATTTAACTCCACACTTACATACATACATAAACTCACGCCTTTATCCCCGAAGGGGTAAGCAGAGGCGCCACCAGGACACCCACATTTCGCCTTGTATGTTCCGTCCCACGATGTGATAGGTGGCCAGCCTATCGCAATATCGGGCACAAATTCCTGACTCCGGACTGATAATGAATAGAAAAATCCAATATCACTTTGCTCGACCCGGGACTCGAACCCGAGACCTCAGCTTTATAACCGTACCGTAATACAACTACGCCACCAAGGCAGTCACTCTGCACTTATTTATGCTAAAATAAGAATTACAACACAGGATCATCGATCAAACACAGCAGCCAGGTTGTATTCGGCAAGTAATGCCTGATTTATAACCCGATTAGAGGTTTTTTCTTCTGCGTCTAGAGCCCAATAAAATCAGCGTTTATCAGGGACTCTACATACTAAGAAAATCTCTAATCTCTCTGCTTTCCGTCGGCACAACTGCTGTAAGTTACCTAATATTATTTATCGCGCATTGCCATGACGTATTGCAAAATTCTAACACCAAATTAAAAGCACTAAAACACCAACCAATGGCATTTAGCATAACGCAGTGTATGGCGATACAAGCATTATCCGGAAATGGTGTATAATTACCCGCGCAGAAACAAAACCCCACATTATACATTTAAATGCTGGCTAATAAGCCTGGACCCTGGACATTAATATCAACGCTTTGTAATTACACCGCGCAATATTTATTATAAATACTTGTAAGTTGTAGCCTACCTTCCGGCTTCGTTGCTAGTCATCAGCTTAGGAATATTATCATTAATACTTCTAAATGACGTTAATCAATACGGTTATTGGAAAAACCATAATTATTCGTTTCAATAAAATGTATATAAATCACTGGATTTTAAACTTGCATATCCTGTGTCTTATTATGAATTCCTATACAAAATTTTATGGTACATTATTTGAGCAAATAGGGCCATTGCTGAAGATGAGACTTATCTACTACTTATCTTTTAACTGATGGTAGGTCTGTCATACGTGAGAGGCCGCCTGGGCAGGAACCACCGCAATATCTATTTCTCCCGCCAAACAGCAGTGTAAATTCACTTTTGTGATCCGGTTTGAAGGACATTATAGCCAGAGTAACTACTGGACATAATGAGACTTAATATCTTATGTCTCAGGATGGCGAGCGCAGTGGAATGCCAAGCATTGCCTTGTAATTCATGGTGTTGTTTAGTTCTGCTTTGTCCATGAGCGGTTGTATTGCTTACCATCAGGCGAATGGCATGCTCGTCGCGCCGTTCATAGCAATAAAAAAACATAGACTATACTTATTGCGATTTATGGTGCACAAATCATATTTTTGAGTGTAAGTGGTTGAGTTTCAATGGGATTCAAACTATGAAAGGTAACTTAACTAATGATAGAGCAAACTACTGTACGATCAGCTCTACCCTGGCGCTACCACTGTATTACAGAAAACCAATATAAAATAACTTGTGACATTGTCAGAACTCAAACCATCCTTAAATGAGCTTCTTTTTTTCCTATTACCTACTATTACTTTGCTCTCTAAGACCAACCATGTATTTGTCCACGATTTCTTCTGTTTTAATGTTTAAAAGTAGCGGCAGACTATAAGAACCTCAGTGGAGCGGTTTGCTGCTATGAATCAAGTACTAAGGAATGTTCTAAATATCTCGACGTTTATATACCCTGGTGCCAATGTAACCTAACATAACTACTCAATACTTTTGTATATTTTGATGTATAACGATAATAACTTCTTTGTTTGAGGGTCGATGTTGAATTTTCTTTTTGCGTATTCTTCGGTGTAGCTCCAATTTTAATTTTACTGATGATGTGTAAAAAGATTTGAATATCGCCCACCGCCCTGTCCAATACGAGTTACTAGACACTTAATTTATTACTGGCAGGTTTCAGAACGGTGTCAGACAATAATATATTCCACAACTTTAAATGCTGCATTAATCGTTCGAAGCAAATTTAGTTGCTGCATAATTTTTCGCCGGACCTGCTTCAAAACAATATTTCAACAATAGCTTGCTACCGAGCCGTCAATTAAACAATCATATCGTAAAATGACTACAGACAGGCATTATTTATTTACATAAAGACACCAGCCAGCTGTCGCCCTAGCCTCCAATAACTGACCTTAGAATAATGTTAATTAACTAATGTTTACCTTTTGCGCAAATTGTTGACAATTTAGCGTTATATTAATCGTGTAATTAGTACGCGTCTAGCGTATTTTATAGGTTCTAGATGTTATCTGAGGGTGAAACTAGATTCTGAGATATGAAACGGCTTTTTGTTGAATAAGCTAATGTTACTAAGTTGCGAGGAATTTTTAATGTCCAGTTAAATATAACCTGGTAGCTTTGAAAAACGTGCTAAGGTCGCGATAAGTAACAATATTTCATTTAAACGCCGAGAAATTATTCGCACTGTTGAACGAACTCACTAGATTAATTTCATCGTATCTGAGCTTTATAAATCAACTTATACGTAATCGCTAACTGAAAATCGAAGCATTTATTAAATAAAAGCTTTCATTAAAGTGGACTAATTTATTGACGCTGTAAAAGTATAGCCGTCACATCAACGTTAGCTAGCATTTGTTCTCAAAATAACACAAAACGTCATTGATTGACTATTGCGACCGAGAACACTAACAAAAAGAAACTATCATATCTATCTTTTATGTACAAGCATCGATATTGTACATGCAATATTTTTCTGTTAAATTTTCAAACACATTTAAAACCACATTTTGGCACCCAAAAGCTACATAATTTTGTTGCAAAGTAATTTTATTGAATTCTCACTTTCTAATTGAAAATAATATGGCAAGTTATTCATTTATCAATCAAACAATAGAAATACCACACCATGCCGTGCCGTGACCTTTTGCAAAGCAATGATATATTTGTAACGAAAAATTAAAGCAACAAATTAATTTCAAGGCAAAATTGTTTTCATAATAAAGTGTTTTGTAAGCAATGGATCATGGGAATGTGGGTTAAAAGTAACCGTTTTGTTATTGCAAGTGTAAATAATACAAAATGCGTTTTGTTTACGAATATAATTTTATTAACAATTTTAATTTAATGACTGCACTTGTAAGTCGATATCGTATTTACAATTTGCGATTTTATAATAATATTATGATACATTTTTACAAATCTTAATCATCTACTATTCAACTAATAGTTAGTCCTTCCCACGTGTAATGCACAAGATGATAAATAAAACTTAAAAAATAATAATTCGGAAAGTTCGCCAGACTTCAAAATATATAAAATTTTACATGTTGACGCTTAGTGTTTTGACTCGGAAATGCTGTAAAAAGGTTTCTTGTGCTAATTATTCATGCATTCATTTTAATTTTTCAACTATATTAACAATTTTTATTCAGAAAATTTAAAATGAATGTACGGATATTTTTTATTCTTTACACATAAAAAGAAAAACTTATTGAGGTGATTTTCTTTTTCGAAATTTCGTTATATTATTAATGGCTATACAAGTTTTAATATATAGAAAAAGAAATGAATACAACACAAAAATTCATGACAATATATTTACAATTAATATTTGTTGTTGAATACATACGTACCTACATAATAAAGACATCTTCAGACATAAATTGCCAATACCAATAAATGTACTCAAAATATTGTGTATTGGTAAAAATTTCATCTAGTCCGTAATGTGTTTAAAAATATATATATGGTCTAAATACATAATATGAATAATAAAAAAAAATAAGGTAGCTACGTAAAAGTCCGCCAACCCGCACTAAGCTAGCGTGGTAGACTGTTTGGCCTAACCCCTCTCAATCGTACTTTCTGGTAGAGGAGGCCCGTGCCCTGCAGTGGGACAATGACTGACTACAATCTCACATAATATGAAGGTATGGGTACAAGGTTACTGCATTATATTTGTATGTATGTGGTACATATGCATTATTAAAATCACATCGACGCTAAAATTCATTCAAATTAAAATGATACAGAAGATATTTACTGTTTTTCTCTCGTTTAATAATCGGAATAAATATCAGGCTCATGAATATGTTTCGATATTATTTGCTTCAATAACAGAAAACACATTAACAATTTAAATTAACGTTCGTTTCATAATAAAGTACAAATGCTATTTTAACACAGATATGTCATTGTAGCTCGTGAGGAGTGTAAAACTATTTCTACAACGGAATATTATTTATATAGATTTAATTTGATATTTATTAGTTTTAAATGTTAACTGTTGTCAATCACGCGAGGAATAATAATTAAAGAATGGAATTATGAACACAGTGAGCTTGTTTTACATATTAGTAATTGACCTTTATGAAACGAATATTTTAAGTAGAAAATTCAATTCTTTTGATCTACCAACAGTCTAATGTTTCACCGATTTAAATTTTCTTTCACACAATGTGTTACAATTCTGGGGTTTTATCTGCCCTTCTTTAACGACACAGACCTAGAGGATAAAAATTAATTTTGTGACCAGTCAAGAATTGGATAACTTTTGTCAAATAAAGTTTCTCGCGTAAATAAATGATATTATAACCAAATGTCAACAGCTAAGGCTGTAAGTTCATTCACCCTAATTTCACGAGTACATCAAATCATAGAATTATGATTTAAATCATAACAAGAGTTTCCTTGTGATTTCAGAAACCTCTGCCCAGCGGGTGTCAACTATATGGACATTATCTGTATCAGCTCATATACGTCCCACTGCAGGGCACGGGCCTACTCTACAATCGAGAGAATCGATTGAGAGTGGTTAGGCCATATAGTCCGCCACGCTGGCCTAGTGCGGGTTGGCGGACTTACATACCGTAGAAATTCTTTTAAAATCGCTACGGTATGCAGGTTTCCTCACGATGTTTTCCTTCACCGTTAAAGTGCGTGGTGATTGACTATCAATACACACATAACTCCGAAAAGTCAGAGGTGTGCCCTGGGATTTGAACCCGCGACCACCGTGAACATGTAGGCAGCCGCGTCTGGTCCGTTACCAACAGGCCACCACGCACTTCAGTCGCAGTCCAGAGAAAATAACCTTCGTCAAGTCGAAAACTTAGACATTATAGATAACCCGAATTAGGTACAAAACCCGTGACATCACATATTTTTTTTTATTAAAGTGACCGCAGAGAATCCTGATTTCGAATCTATGGCATAGGTAGGTCTCAGTGCTATTACAAAGATGTTTTCTATCTGAGCCATCAACCCCTTAATATGTACAAAATACTTTAAATAAAAGTATTTTCAATAGGACTCCTCTAAAACTGAGAGTTCGATAGAAATGGCTGTACCTACTAAAACCATTTTTAATATATTAAGTCCAAAGCGACTGCTTTTTAAATACATCTGGTGCAGACCTAATCGCGCTTTTCACCGTCATTTGTCTCATCTCCGCTTTTAAGAACGCGTTGCCCCGCGATTACTCGACAAAAAATACACACCGATAAAATAATACCTAATAAGTAAAAAGTCGTAGATTATAGAAATTGTAATACACTACTATTGGACGATATCTATGGATTGGAGTTAAAACGCTTGAATATAAATTATTTTTGCAGATGTTGTAGGTTCGAAATCATTTTTTTAAGAGATTCGTGTGTGTTCGCATATAAAATTAAAGCTTTCTTTATCGATGAATAAAATCATCATGAAGAAATCTTCATATATCAGAGATCTTTTCAGAATTTTAATGGTATGTGAAGCCCGCAATTCCGCAATAGGAAAGCGTATTAGAGTAAATAGCCTACTGGATAAATGATAGTAAATGATATTGGACACGCAAACGGTGGTGAAATTCTAAGCCAAATCATTGCGCAAAATGTGCATAATGTATCTATTCAATATAATATTATGAGAGCCTCTGTAGCGCAGTTGGTTGAAAGCCGGCTGTAAAACGTGAGACCGTGGGTTCGATCTCCGCACCGAGACAAATATTTGTGTGAACTACAAGTATTTATTTCGGTTCTAGGTGTTTGTGAGACCGAAAAGTCTCTTGTAGTTCCTGATACCCACGACAGAATACTCAATCTTAGTGTGGGGTCAGGACTATGTATGTGACTGTTGAGTGTATTTATTTATTATTATCATAAGGTAGACAAATCAAACTTTAGTGCAAGAATAAACAAATATGTCTTCGAAAGAATTATTCTTTTTATGGTTCGTGTTTAGTCTACGTATAATTTTCGCGGCATTGCTCAGTGTCTGTCGACACAACACTTGATGTTAATGTAGGATCAGAGCTATGTGTGTGAGTGTTGGCTGCATTTTAGTATTGTATTCCCTGGATGTTGCAAAATCATCATTATCTGGATTCATTACGATTGAAAAAGTTCAATTATAACTGGGGCCGACGGCGTAGAAAACTTTTTAAAGTTTGAGATAATTGACATACCTACACAGTTAAAAAATCAACATGGAATTATTAGAATTAAATCGCAGTTACTTGAATTTTATTTAAAATTCGTCTGTATTTTAAAATTAAGTTTATTTTTTATTGGAAAAGCCTTATTCAAATAAAACTAGTTATTAAGGAAATTTAATCGTATTTGGTTAGAAAAAAATCTTGTTTTACTTTAGGATAATCTAAACAGCGCAGAGTTAAAGTAGTGACAATGACAGAAAATAGAATTGCCCAAAATATCAGTAACAATAAAAAACCCTAGATACAAAAGAAATCTAAGATTAAACACAACATATTTTTTTGTGTCAGGAAAATAGGAACTTGGTACCAACATTTACTAAGAAAATAATATAATAACTTATCAATAAAATTAAAATCTTTCTAGGTGTTAAGAGCTGTAAGTCTGTAAAGATCTTTTTCACTAATTAAATGGCTGTTCTGTAGAAAACGTCTATAGGTATTTACTTTAGACCTGTGTACTTAATGTAGGATCAAAATTCACTCATAATTTCCAACACTCTTCGGATCGGGTACGTATCTTCATACAGGGTCTAAAGTGTATAATTATTGGATGGAATATTATATTTCTTTTATAACTATTTTTGAAACAATTCTATAAACTGCGTTATTGACAGCATCCGTGGCGCAGTTGGTTAGACGCCGGTTGTGAAACTAGGGATCGGTTCGATGTTTGTGTGATCCAGTATTTGTTTCGGATTTGGGTGATTTTGACAGCGATAAATCTCTAGTAATACCTGATACTCACGACACAAAAATTGATCTTAGTGTGGGATCAGGACTAGGTATGTATGTGTCTGTTGGATGTAGGTATATATTAATTTAATTATTAAATTAAGGAGATAAATTGTGCATAAATCATGCAATCTTCGCTTCAACAGACAGTTAATAAAACACAATGAACACTTTTTTATACTTAGTAATTAACTTGATCAATCCCTTTTTAACTATAATAAAATGCTTAAGAGTGAAAAGTAACATTCTTGGCAAATTCATCCTACGCGTTTAAAAAGCGGTATTTTAGCAATGCATTACATAAAGAGATCATAAATAAATAGAAACGTATTGAAAGCTCGGCCAATTACTGTAACTATAATTCCTGGAGTAATTTAAATAAAGTTAAATTAAAAAATTATGCAATTTGTACACGCGGTAATAAACATTGTACAGTTGCGAGTTTTTTGTTCTCATTACATATTCACGTACTAAGTTTTATGAAAGAACATATTACGAAGATTATAATTAGCATAATATTGTATTTTTATTACACACTTCAGTAATATGTTGAAGAAAATAACTGGAAAATGCAGCCACAAAATGCCGTGTAGGTACTAATTCATAAAATTAATTATGCTGTTTAGAAATTAAGGAATATTTAACCATTGAAATAAAACGAATTTTTACAGTCCATCCCGCGACCAAGAAAGCTGTAAAGCAATCGAAACGTCGGGAAGTTAAAAAATGTAAATTATATTAAACCAAATCATGATAAAATCCGTAAGAAATAGTTTTATTTCAATGTGTAACATTCGCGTAAATCTAAGATTATTTAACCGCTCAAAATTAAAATTATATTTGAATAAACTATTCTAGAGCAGATTTAAACCATTCACGAAAAATCCTTTCAAGAAATTACTGATTTTATTTCATTATTATTAAGCAGTAGTATATACGCTACAAAACTTTTAGTAATATTAATGAATTATGTTAATATACTATGTCAGGTTTTTCTTTAGTTGTGGTATATTCCATTATCTTACACAATATAGGTTTTAAAATATAGCGTTCTAATAAAATATTGCACTGCAGAAAGACTAAGAACTTTTTATGATTAAAAACCTTCAAAGTTAGATAAGCTTAACTTTGCAGATCAGTATTCATCTTAGCGAAAATTTAATTTTGATGCTTGCAAGAATACCGAAAACCTTCTTTGATTTAGTTTTACATACATACATAAACTCACGCCCTTATCCCAGATGGGGTAGGCAGAGGCGCCACCAGGACTCCAACATTTCGCCTTGTATTTTCCGTCCCATGATGTGATAGGGGGTGAGCCTATCGTGTTGTTTAATTAACACGACACTAAAAGTTAAGTTTGCTAAAACAACAGTTAAATCTAAATCTGCCTCGGCGGCGTAGTTGTACTACGGTACGGTTACAAAGCTTAGGTCTCAGGTTCGAATCCCGGGTCAGACAAAGTGATATTGGGTGTTTCTATTCATTATCAGCCCGGAGTCAGGAATTTGTGCCCGATATGGCGATAGGCTCGCCCCCATCACATCATGGGACGGAACATACAAGGCGAAATGTGGGTGTCCTGGTGGCGCCTCTGCCAACCCTTTCTGGGATAAAGGCTTGAGTTTATGTATGTATGTATTTGTTTACCACCAGTTTTTTATTTCCGGATAATATGTACGAATTACTTTATTTAAATAACATAATATAGCATCAGTGTTGAGCACATACGCCTCAATCTAGAATTTGATTGAAAGTTCCTAATTCTAGTTAAAGTTAACTAGATGTCAGGGATCAACAACCTTTTGTACGTCTAATGCTAGACTACTATCCTGTCCCTAACGAGAGAGATCCAGAGGTGCTCAATCCGGGTAGTAATTGTCATTGATCATACACCACAGATGGTAAGCGAAGGTTTATGGAGTTCTGGATTACAGGCCAGCAATACAATTGTTTTAATTAGTTGATTGCATAATTGTAATTTGGGTGACGTTGTTATCCGATTTCTATGATTAATTTTGGATAAAATTAATGGTAATTTACTAGACTTTATATACTGAATTTTAACTGCAAGTTCAATTTTTATAGAGATAAAGATCAAATCAAAGGAATCTTGCCCTACTGTCCAATCGCCTTTTTTATAGAAAATGTAAATGTATCTTTCCAATCACACAAAATTGGCGGAGTTCTAGGTTCTCAATTTTTCTTATATACCTACGCTGATTTTTTTAGATACGATAAACACAATGCGCTAAAACTATATTTTCATAACCCCTCGCCCCAAAAACGCACAATATTTAAATAATAAATAAGACTTGTTATTCTTCTGTTTAGTTACTTATAAGTTTAAAAGAAACGAATTAAGGTGAAAATATATGTGATTAAATTGTCTTAAGACTTTTTTACAAATTACTGGTAGAGTCGTAGATAGAGCTATATTCTTTTTATATAAATAAACACACCCAGTCAATAGCCCTGCCCACCCCCCTCTAAGATCGTGTCTTGTGTCGTGGGTACCTAAGACTACGAGAGACTTTGCAGTCTCACAAAGACCTAGACCCGGAACTAATAAGAAATGATGTAATGGTTTCTTAGATTTACGCGAATGTTACACAAAAGAAATGATGTGTTCAAGATGAGCTATTGACGAATTTTTTAACATCGGAAACAAAATATAGGAAAGTATAATGCAGTCAAAATTCCAGATGGAGTTCGGAGAATGGTAATTGCCTCGCGCTGGTCAACACAATTCTGTCCACGTGCTAGACGTAATCCAGACTAAGCCCCGGACTCACAGGGGTAAATAACCATAAGGAGTTTTTAGTACGTTCTTTGTTGCAAATATCGTAGCGTATAATATAATATAGGCATCGGCAATCGTAAACAGTGAACGACACGATAAAATTTTACGTATGTTTGCTATGGGACGGTGGTACTGCCGCAGTTGATCAGACCCATTTGTAGTTTAATGAACACCTGCAGCAATACTCTACCTATTCAAATATGGCATATGGTGTATATGTTATGTTATATAGGAAATATATTTTTCACCAAATTGATCACGCTTTATTTTTAAATTCTAAACCAAGAATTTTGAAGCTCACTTACAAGTAGAACGGGGCGCATATTCGCTAGAAAGCCTTATAGTATGATATTATCATGTGTATATATTTTTTAATACAACACCGCATTATGAGGTACGAGTAGAAGTTGCCCTATCTCTTACCACCGAAGACCCATTGGGCAACAAGAATTGCCCAGTGATCTAGATGCATTCAATTCACGTCTTCCTCAATATCGACCCCACAATTTGTCATTTCGCAAGTATACATTTTCAAACTATATCAGCCCATATACGTCCCACTGCAGGGCACGGGCCTACTCTACAATCGAGAGAGTCGATTGAGAGTGGTTAGGCCATATAGTCCACCACGCTGGCCTAGTGCGGGTTGGCGGACTTACATACCGTAGAAATTCTTTAAAATTGCTACGGTATGCAGGTTTCATCACGATGTTTTCCTTCACCGTTAAAAGTGAGTGGTGATTGACTATCAATACACACATAACTCCGAAAAGTCAGAGGTGTGCCCTGGGATTTGAACCCACGACCACCGTGAACATGTAGGCAGCCGAGTCTGATCCGTTACCAACAGGCCACCATGCACTTTAATACATTAATTAATTACATACATTTTCAAACATTATAAGTTAAATTAAGGATATGTATGTTGTAGTTTTGCTTTTGTAAATCACATCGACCACTGTACTTGTGGTGTACATCGTAATATAGCGTTAAGATAAAATCTCTGTATATCCGGCATCGACCAGGCCGACATAATTGTGTTGACGGCCGAGAGATAACCATTAATCAGTTTCGAATCAAACGAATTGCATTCTATAGACACTTTGTCGTGTGACATAGAATATGAGATTCATTAAACTACCGCAATTCCACATACTGTAATGAGTAAACTAAATTGTTTTAAATAATAAGATTGGATCGGTTATACAAAAGCATTCGCTGATACATTGTTATCATCGTGAGTTAAAAGACCCTAACAAAATTGTACACAGTGCCGATAGCAGTAAGATACAAATCAAGAGGGCATTAGAAAGATAAAGAGACTTTTTGGGTTCACAACACCCAGACCTGAAGCAAAAATAATCAAATATTCCTCTCGTTGTAAATTTGAAACCCTGGCCTCTCTTTTCGCAGCCTTTTAACCAACTGCACCACATTGGCGGTCTGGTTTATATTCGTTAATGTTAAGGGAACTTTTCCGGCTCATAATAATATATTACCACATAGCTATACACTCACGCCTCACGCCTCATATGGCCTAACCCCTCTCAATCGCACTCTCGATTGTAGAGGGGGCTCGTGCCCTGCAGTGGGACTTATATGGGCTAATATATATAGATACGCTCACGCCTGTAGCGGTAAAGTATAAGCAGTACATACAAAAATAAAAATCAAATAATATTGAGACGGTTGTAATCAAGTTTGCAATTACTTCGTTTTTCACACATAAATTAAGATTTTACGCAAAATTTATGTCTCTTTATTTTAAATTGACCTTCGGACTATTTTGTAGTATGATTTGGCTTATAATTTTATGATCGGCTGCCTCTCCAATATCAACTCTTTCAGAAGTAAGCGTTTTAGTCTACTGTCCTGCTTTGATTTGTATACTTCACATACCATCGATTTTTGTGGAGAACCTTCAGGTATCCAGGTTTCCCCACGATGTTTCTTTTCATCGTTAAAGTAAATTAATATTTACAAGGAGAACGCAAATACATATATTTTGCAATGACTACAATAGTCATATTATTTCCTCTTTCGTCTATCTGCATTGTATACCTAACCTTTGAAATTCAACCCACTTGGCTCATAAAATCAATATATTACGGTCTAAACAAACAACAAATTGAAACGGACGTGTGTACGGAGTGAAGTGAAGACAAATAACATATACGATAATATATTTGCAAGCAATAAATCATTTTAGTTGCCGGAATAATGAACAAAGCGATTTGTATACCGGAACATGTACATTACACCAGTGAAACCGCACGCGAGAACTAATTCATTTCACTACTTTTTAATATTTACATAATAAGTTAACATAAACCTAACCGTCATGTACATAGTCTTGACCCCACATTACAAGTCTTGTCTCGTGGTTATCAGAAGCTACGGCACTTTTTGGTCTAACAAACACCCAGACCCGAAACAAATACTTGTCACTTGTGGATCGCACAAACATTTGTCTCAGTGCGGAGGTAGAGCCTGTGGCTTCCCATGCCCTGTGTCTAACCAACTGCGTCACGGAGGCTGCAAACAAAATACTATTATGCCATTGGTCAAAACAAACAAACAGCAAACACCAAACAGCAGTGTAAATGCACTGTTGTGTTCCGGTTTGAAGGACATTGTAGCCAGAGTAACTACTGGACATAATGAGGCTTAACATCTTATGTCTCAGGATAGCGAGCGCAGTGGAATACCAAGCTTTGCCTTGTAATTCATGATTTGGTTTTGCTACTGTCCATTAGCGATCGTCTCGCTTAACATTACGCGAATAGCATGCTCGGCTCGGCATTCACTGCAATAAAAAAAACGCAGAAATCTACCCGTCGGACGAATCCCTTATATTACTCACTGTCTCGGGTATTGTGATCCTAATTTTATTAATACGTTAATTTATTGGCATAACCGGCAGGCAGGAATATGTATATTTGCCTATTCTGTCTACATATTTATGAGACCGAAAATTCTCTCCTAGTTCCTGATACTTACGACACAAGATCTTAGTTACACTACGTCTTGCCAGCTGGTTACGGGCTCTAGGTCTCAACCAAGCTGTACTGTTATATAAACCAAACATTATAGAATACGTGGCCAATTTGTAAGTGTAAAACCAAGAAGCGGCTCCAAAATGACAGTTAAAATGTTGTGACGAACCCTACTAAACACGTAGTTCAGTATAACTCACGATCGCGACTTGTAAGTCTATAAACATTATATTATACGTAGCTTTTGCCTGATTTGGAATAATATAATTCATTATAAAAGTATAAATTTTGCCAGCTTTATTTCTACTGATATGATGACCAGTAGAAATGCCTACGCGCCTAGCAGGCAATAATCATAGGCGGATCTTGTTTTGCCATTTTATTATATAAATTAATGAAAAAGACGTGACTTCATGTAAGTATGTATGTAAAACTCCAATACATGCGATGGTTAGTGGTTATCTCATTTTTTATTTTGATCGTTTATATTTTAAATGTAATATACTATACGTATGTTTTATTGCATTTCATTTTGGGTATATATAAATAACACAATACCCTTTTACGTAAATGCGAATCACAAAAGCCGCTGACCCCATCCCTTAACACGTTTAACTGGTTCTAACCCTTCCGTTTTAATTTTGCTACAATGCTATTACGTAGAAACGCGACGCTGCTAACCGTACTCCATATTCTATTTAATATTTTAGAGAAATCATTACACCGACGAAGTAGTGTGTTTTAGCACAAAAAATCTAAATACATCTAAATATTTAGGAGTCTCTACGCCGAAAAATTGTTTCACGGAATGTTAAGCGTCGAAAGTGATGTCGCATTTTATTACACCGAATTACTTTAGCAAACTGTTGAAAAGTAGTTTTAAATAGCTTTACTATACTTATTTTGATCTGTGGTTCTGCCCTAGTTCATGTGCATAAACAAAAGCAAGTCACAGAGTAATTCAAGAGGCATCATTTCAAAAACTAAATAATCTTTGAAACACATTTTTTTCCTTAGGGTTTAGAACTTCGATCATAAAACCGTGCAATTGTTTAATTTCTCGCATATTTATCAATAGAGTATATTAGTTTATTTTAAGTAAATAAAATGTTGGAATTTTTACGATTCCCAACATAATTTCCAGGTAAGCCAGGATCAGCTGTTTTATTTTGAGAAATCTTATATAAATTGCCCGAGCCTGGCATTTATGCTCGGCACAGAGGTAGGTTTCTCCCCTACACATATTGAAACGAAAATAATATAAGCGATACGATAGAGCCAAAAAGGCTCTACCTACCCTTTCGAGAACACAGTTTAGGGCTGATACAGCACAATACGGTATATTTTTTTAAATATATTCGTGTTTATGTATCATCACGAATAATATAACAAGCGACTATATTGATACTGTATCAGTTTCAATGAGTGGCCATATTTAACAAAAAAAATACACCCAACAGTCACATACATAGTCCTGAACCCACACGAACATAGAGTCTTGTGTCGTGGGTATCAGGAACTACGAGAGACTTTTCGGTCTCACAAACACCCAGACCCGAAACAAATACTTGTGGTTCACAAATATTTGTCAATTATAATATAGGTAATATTACTTTATCGGTCAATTATTGGTCATATTTATCCTAGAAACTCGCATATAAAGTAAGAATATAAATAAGGTGGAACTTGAATTCATACAAGTAAGGATTATTTTTATTTCCTAGATCCATAAAACCTTCATACCCAACTCAAATTATTTATTTAGAAAACATTATTGTAATTTAATCCTTTGAAATGTGATTCTTGACTTGCCACATAAAACCCTAGTAGTTTTCGAACGTTAGCCAAAATTATTGTTTATTAAATTTACGCGAATGTAACACATTGAAATAAAACTAAATTCACGGATTCTATCGGTATAAAATTAAACCAAATTAGCGATAAAATCTGTAAAAAATAGTTTTATTTTAATGTTAACCAAAAGGTTTTTCTGCTGTTTTTTTAAAACTTGGTGTCTCTAATAAGTTTGGCCTGATTTATCTCTGCCTATCACTCCATATATGTAGTCGTAATGGTACGTTAGAGTATTACATGTAGAGTGTATGTATTCAACAATAATAAATAATTTTCATAAAATCATTGATAAGTTCACCACTAACCATGTAGGCCTATTGCGCTAAACCGCATTTCACCCGCATAAAACCTTTTCACAGCACTTCTACAAACTATTTAACGTTACAGCGATATTACAATTACAAATCATATCGTAATAAACACGTATACAATGCTTACGTAGAGGTATATTGTAACAGATAGGATACTACTGAGAAATAATTTCCGATAATGCAACTAAGCGACTACAAAACAACAATACCAACTAAACATTGTTCAGAAAAAAATATCCGTGTTCAGGTACACACCAATAGCATTAATAACGTTCTACGCGAAAATATATTTATATATTACAACTAAACGTTATAAATAAAATCTATGTTTATGGTAATATGTTCAGGCAAGTAAATGCTCGTAGAAATTCGTCGACATCGGTACGTCCGAGAGGCTTCAATAAATAAACTAACAACATTCCGAACGAGTTCACATAACGTAAAATAACCCTGTTACACCTCCACTATGAACCGAACATACAAACAGCCACCGACGCGGCGCGGCCCTCCGTCTCCCACACGCGCTGGTGTTACACTTACAACGAGCAGATCGCATCCAAGCGCACTAGACTCATCTTTATGGCTACAGTTTTTGAGTTGTGAACACTTGACTGCTCGACTCTAAATTCTAGTAAGATTTGATCTTCATTTTAAACAATATACAAACAACAAAGGGCCGCGGCCGTCGTCTCAACTAGTGTTCGAACGGCGAAACCTAACACAGTGCTACATTGTGAGGAAGTCCGCAACAAAATCGGTACATACCTGGTCCGGCCCGGCGGGCACGTCCACACTCGCGACACTCATCACGCACGCGGCATCACTCATCACTCGCCACAGAGTCCTCGCGCCGCGGCTACTCCTCGTCCACGTTGATCTCCGAGTCGGCCGAGTCCTCGTCGTACGTGGAGGAGGAGGCGAAGCCGCGGCCCAGCAGCGCCGACCGGTTCTTGGCGGCGGCGGCGCGGTCGCGCTGGCGCCGGTTCTTGAACCAATTGCCCACCTGCGTGGGCGTGAGCCCCGTGGCCGCCGCCAGCTCGCGCTTCTTCGTGGGGTTGGGGTAGGGGTCCTGCAGGTACCACTCGCGCAGCAGCGAACGCGTGCGCTCCTTGAAGCAATGCGTCTTCTGTTCGCCGTCCCAGATGGTGCGCGGCAGCGGGAACTTCTTTCGCACGCGGTACTTGTCGACGGGCCCGAGCGGGCGGCCGCGCAGGCGCTCCGCTTCCTGGTAGTGCGCCTCCAGCCACAGCGCCTGCAGCTTGGCGTGGCTCGAGCGCTGAAAGCGGTGGCGCTCCAGGATGGAGTAGAGCTCGCGGTGGCGGCCCGCGTGGAAGGCGACGACGGCGCGCGCGCGCAGCACGGCCTCGCAGCGCTCCAGCTCGGCCACGTTGGGGTGCGCCACCGGCAGCGACCACAGGAAGCGCGCCAGGCGCTCCACGTCGCCGCTCTCCTCCAGCGTCTCGCACACCGTGGCCACCTGCGCCGCACTGAACGAGAGCGTGGGCAGAGGCAGCAGCGGCGTGGGCGCCGCCAGCTCCACGCTGAGCGCCAGCGCGGGCGCGGGCTCGGCGCAGGCGGCGGGCTCGGCGGCGCGGTCGGCCGCGGCGGGCCCGCGGTGCGCCTCCAGGATGCGCGCGTGCAGCGCCGCCGTCGTGGACTCGTCCCAGGAGCCGCGCATCGGTGCGAGTGTGCGCGGCGGCGTCGCGCGCGATGTGAGCGCCGGGCCGGGCGCGCGCGCGGTCGCGCCGGGGGCGGGCTCGGCGCCGAGCGGGATTGGCTATCGGTTACGGCGCGGGGCGCGCGCGGGCCAATCGCGCTCGCGCCCGCCCGGGGGCCGGATAGCTTTCAACCGCGGCGCGCCGGGTCGGAGCGCGGCGCGGCGCAGCCGGGGCTGCACTCGGCCGCGTTTAACGAGGGCGGCGGGCGGCGGCCCCGCGCGCGCGCGCCCCGCCCCGCGCCGCCATGATCCGCCACGCAGCCGCCACCCGCGCCACCTCGCCACCTCGCCGCCACCGCCGCCTACCTCTATCGATTACCTGCAAACCTGCAATTAATAGCCTCCATACAACCATCCGGGTGGATTACATGGCGCGCTGTTTGTCCTGTGTGCCACGAATTCGCCGCTGATCGATAAAATATTTAGCCTATAATTTGCATAGTTAGTCGGCGCCGGCAGCTCACTACTCACTACGCACACGGCGCCGCTACACATTCAATCACTCGCTGACAACTCGCTACATCACATACATCATCATGCCGGGCATCATCAAAAGCACTGAATAGTTTTTAATACCTACTGTACATACTACATATTTTAAAATATATATCCTTTTCATTGTTCCAAAATATTTTAATATTTAATATTATAATAATGCGTCCTATCTACCAATATAAATATTTTTAACTTCTCTAATGCACTGACCAAATCAATTCAATCATTTTAGCCATTTCCACGAGCTAGACTATTCACGGTTCCTCCGTTTCGCAGCCAATCCAATTCCATTAAAAAAACCCTCATACAAATAAAATGTTGTAAAATATCAAAATGTTGGGTCGCGCTGTACTCGGAGATTTCAGCGTGAAAGCCTTTCGAGAGTATTAAGTTATTGAACGGCAAACCACACCCAGCCTGTAACTCTACACAGGTGGCTCCTACTCCGACCCCCAGTCCGCCCCGGGGCCCACACCCCCCACCTCCCACCCCCCATGAGATTGTGGGTCGCGTTACTCGGCCTGTTGTGTGCTATTACGTGTTCTTATTGCAACTGATCTGATTTTTTGTCACGTATTGTTATTAATATTTATTTTTAGCGAATTGTTTAGGTTTCTTTGATTATTTTTTTATATTTGAGATATGGACTAGTTATGTACACGTACATCTGCTCTTTCTTTTAAAACTCCATATTTAAAAATATTCACACAAAAAAATACTTTATAGAAACTATAGGTAAGTAAAAATCGGCTCCGACGGCCAACAGACTACATTAAACTAAACGTATGAAATATATAGCTGTTTTCTTACTTCTTAAATAAAAGATTGTTGAAAGCAGACATGAAACTTGTCACCTGATTATTGACCTTTTATTTCCTATGTTTTTTTCTCTAGTATAATAATTCTTTCTTCCTTATAAAGTGGTAGAGCTACGCAGTATAGATCGGCTCAACTAGGGTGGTACCGCTGTTTCACAGAAAACTAGAGTGAAGATATTGCATTTCATTTGGTGAGTAAGAGTGCCAGAGGGTCAATTTACTGGTGGAAGGATTTTTTATCTTTATACATATTTTTTTTCTTTTTATTTTTTGAAAAGGAAATCTTACAGCTAACAGAACATTTGTGAGTATTTAAAATAACTTACTGATGGCTAATGACAAGTTTTCACATATAGTAACTGAATACAGATAGTAGGTAAACAACTTATGGTATAAATCTTTGGCTCGCTCACTCATATTAAGTACATTACATTGAGAAAAAAAGGTGTTGCTCATTTTCTTTTATACAACTAAATAAATAAATACACCCAACAGTCAAATACATAGGTCCAGACACCACACTAAGATTGTCTTGAGTCGCGGGTATTAGGAACTACGAGAGATTTTCGGTCTCACAAACACCTAGACCCGATCCAGAGGGTGACCACCGTACTTAGTGGTAAAACTCGTCATAGTGATCTACCCCAGTGTGTCGTGTTCCAGGATCAAGTTGTGTATAAAAAATAAAATAAAATTTTTCAGCATTAAAAAATACAAACATGGAGTCGATGTAGTGTAATTTTTTATGCATGCCTATTTTAAAATGTGTACATAGATACATCAACTTACGCATTTACTCCCGAAGGGGTAGGCAGAGGCGCCACCAGGACACCCACATTTCGCCTTGTATGTTCCGTCCCACGATGTGATAGGGGGCGAGCCTATCGCCATATCGATCATTGTAAAATGTTTGGTGATGAATTTTGACCAATCGGTACAAGGAAACCACAAGTCAAATCAGGGCTTATGAAATGAAAATTCTCGTACAAAGTATGTTGTCCGTAAGTACATATCTGCTTAATTTGTATAGACTGAAGTAAAGTTTAATTAGAAGACCTCATAATACAAAGTCTATACAAACTACTAAATAAGAGGCTGGTGTTATATTTTGTTAGCGTATTGCTATAATATACGAATGTAGGTATATTAATTTACAATTCATAAGATGGACTTAGATATTTTTTAAAAGAAATTCTTACATTATTTTTCAATATTTATTCTCAATAATGCAATAAATTTTAATATTGAATTCACATTTTATATCTTTTTTATTATATCAACAACACTCATTTAAAGGTCATTTTGACGGCTTATTCATGATATCTAAAAAAATCGCAATGCTCTATATATTTCTAATCTTAATACAGATGTGTAAAAGTATTCCTTTTAACAGTTTATTTTATGTTCCAATTATGACAAGTGATAGCATCTATCCCGACACGTAATAGAGTCCAATAGGAGTGGATCCGTTGTTTCCACAGATTTGTACTCGTAGTATATTTGCATTTTTCCGCACATACAGTTGCTACAACGGTTTGATTGAGTGTCTATCTGCTAAGCGTGATCTAATTAGTATTATCTGTGGAGATTTATTTACTTCAATTAAACTGGGCCTAATGAAGTATTTTGATCATACATTATAGTATAAACAACCTCCGTGGCGCAATTGGTTAGACGCCTGTGAAACGAGAGGCCGCGGGTTCGATCCCCGCACCGAAATAAATGTTTGTGTGATCCACAGGTATTTGTTTCGGGTCTGGGTGTTTGTGAGAGCGAAAAGTCTCATAGTTTCTGATACCCACGACACAAGACTCGATGATAGTGTGGGGTCAGGACTATGTATGTGACTGTTGGGTGTATTTATTATTTATTTGCCTGCCCATTTAAAATACTTATTTATGATAATTCTTAGTTTTAAATTATGTATCTTATGAGGCATTTAAAATACTGCGGCACGAAGAAATATCAGTGAAGGGAAAATATAAGGGAATGGACCCTTGTAGATTACGTATGGATGTAAATAATTACTTTCAAAAAGTTTTACTACTCGAACTAATCACATCAAAATCATTCATCATCATCATCAGCCCTTCTGCGTCCACTGCTGGACATAGGCCTCTCCCATAGCACGTCAGTGGACTCGATCTTCAGCCTATCTATCATCTATCTATTTCATAATCATACGCAACAGGAAGTCACTACTGATTTTAGGCTTCCCCTTATAGCAATGATGGACCCCAAAGAAGCCTTTTCATGTTATCAAAGAGTCAAAAGTGATGGTACAGACAACGATGCGTTAATAAACCAAAAAAAAGTATTTTGTGCCAAAAAAGCAGTATAGGCCAATGCTTGAAAATATAATGACTACAAAGCATATTCATCAGTAATAAAACAAGCGAAGCCACGTGTAATAGTAACTCAATGTTGAATAAGTTGCTAATGCGTCTTTATTTACTTTCGAATAATTATTTACCCCCAGAGACGCGATCTTACAAGGGTGGGGGTGAGATTGAAAAGTTCACCTTAAAAGTTTCCACTTTGGGGACGAAAAAGGGTGTTTGTTTTAAAATACTTTAGGTATATGAGTAGAAATAGAAATAGAAAGTATTGAGATTTTTAAATAATTTTGTATATATTTCAAGTGTACTAACTTGATATTGATTAATAACAGATCGTGTTTGTCCCAAAAAAATTAGCAATTTTTCGAATTGGACCTTTGGGCTTTAGTCCGAAACGTCAGCCTATGCGAGTTAGTGGATTTCACATATATTTGCAATTCTTTTAGCGATTTCTTAGTTATACAAATTCCTTGCAATATTGTAATAATTACCACCATAATTGACACCCTCCCACCCATTGACAGCCTTCGTGGCGTAGTGGGTTAGACGCCGGCTGTGAAACGAGAGACCGCGGGTTCGATCCCCGCACCGAGACAAACGTTTGTGTGAACCACAAGTAGTTGTTTCGGGTCTGGGTGTTTGTGAGACCGAAAAGTCTCTCGTAGTTCCTGATACCCACGACACAAGACTCGATGATAATGTGGGGTCAGGACTATGTATGTGACTGTTGGGTGTATTTATTATTTATTTATTATTTATAAGAAACGGTGGAATCTTGTCTTACTTGGTAATATGCGCAAGTGTATCGCATTCCGAAGTCACTCTGTGTATATCCGGTTCGCGCCGGCCGACATAATTGTTTAGACCGGCGAAAGATAAGATCTCTCCCCAATGGATAGTCATTTGAATTGCACTACTAAGAAGTGCACTTAATAGATCGGGATAATTTTAAAGAATTTGTCGTGTTATAATAAAATACATGACAGCACATATACATTCCACTATAGGGCACAGTCTCCTCTACAACCGAGAGCACAATTGAGAGAGGTTAGACCATATAACCCACCACAGTCAAGTAGTATAATATAAAATCCCAGAATATTCGCTCCCAGCTCAATAGTTACTTATAAAATACAGGGTTATCACCCGTCCAATAACAGAATGAAGACAACAGTAATATTATAATATATTATATAATGAACAGGTACAATTTAAAAGCAATCTCAGATCACCTTTGCCCAGATAACATGAAAAAACCTTATTTAATTTTCCCAACACAAAAAACCGTCTGAAAAGCCAAAGAAAACATTTTTACATTTTCCCTCCGAATCCATCAGCGAAATAGGACTGCTACAATAGCCGCAATATTATGATTTACCAATACACTAATGGTCCAGCCCGGGTGCAGATATTATTTACTCCATTCTACGCCAGAAACCTATGCAATTAAAAATATATATTATGTACTAGCTTCTGCCCGCAAACTTCGTTTGCGTGATTAACTTTATTTGAAATAATATTTGTCTTAGAATTTCCCATCCCGTCCCGTCTCATTCTCACTCAAGGCATGTAATCCAGTCCCATCCCATCACTATGTGTGTAAAAAAGTTACAAATAACTCATCCCACGGGAACACTAAATTTTTCGGTATAAAGGGCCTAAGTATAAATCCAGGGCGTCAGCTACCTCCATGCCAATTTTCATTGAAATCCGTTAAGCCGTTTCGGAGTTCATCACGTACAACCGCACAGACAAACAGACAAACATTCTAAAAATCATGGTTTTGGGTTCTATTACGTTAATACAGACCCCCCATTAGTTTTTCTTATTTATCTTCCATGTACAGACATCGATCGGTTACAAATTATAATATATGTATAGATAAACCATGCTTATGAATCACTCTATGCATTTATGAAAAGTCATTATGCGAGGTTATTTACCTCTTTAGTTCATTGTTTTGTCACCCGCTTTATTACGAAGGAAAGTAGACAATAATTTATTTCCAACTCCTCCTATTACTTTAACTTTGTGATTGATTTCGTTGCGGGTTAAAGACAAGTTAGACATTCCCGGAGACGCGCTGAGCTTCAATGCTCAGTGTCATTAAAATGCGTGTCACTGTTGATCCTGGGTTTCAGAAGTTGCAGTGGCGGTTGTGAGGGCGGGACAGTCTCCTATCAGTTTATGAAAACATCAAATTCCTTTGCTTAAAACAAATCTAAGCGTCCATACGGACATTGAGAAGCGGTTTAATTTTATACCGTGTATACTAGATACGCTGGATACTGTCCCGTCCTCACATCCACCACTGCTACTCGTCAGCCAGCTCAACAGCCCGACATTGGCACCGAGCTCCGAAGCTCGTCGACCATCCCTGCGAAATTAGCTTGTCTTTAACCCAAATCGAAATTAATCAGAAAGACAAAACATATAAGACTTGTAAACAAATAATTATTGTCCACTTCCTTCCGTAGCAAAGCGGGTGATAAAATATTGAGCTATAAATCACCTACCTTAAGCTGGCGTGCGGCGAAATATGGAACTACAAATAAAATTAGAAAATATCGGTGTAACGCTTTGTTGAGATACGCTTTCATAATATAAAAGCAAGCATTTATACTAGTAATCTTAGTATTAATATGTCCTATGTAATAAAATATGAAGAAAGAAAAACTGTCCTTTTAGTTTGGGGACCCCTGTTCAAATTGTATGTACCTAACTGTGTTTTTCAATAAATATATTTTTATTTATTTTTATTTTATATACTTTGTATAACATGAACATAAACTCACGCCTTTATCTCAGAAGGCGTAGGCGCACCAGGACGATGCGATAGGGGGCGAGCCTATCGCCATATCGGACACAAATTCCTCCAGGCTGATAATGAACAGAAAAATCCAACATCTCTTTATCCGCCCCGGGATTCGAATCCGAGACGTCAGCTATGTAGTCGTACCCTAGTACAACTACGCCACCGAGGCAGTAGTACATAGTATGTGGTAATAAATCATAGTAACGGCTCGGCTCTCGCCACACCCACAGGATCCTGTATATATCAAACAAAGAACAATCCGTATTGATCGGGGGCGCCCACCCTCCCACCGCTCCGTTCAACTGCGATAAAAAATATCCAATATTATTGAAATATCGCTGAATATTGAAAAAACAAGACGACGCGATGGACTGTAGGTCACAAGTTCGAATCTCAGGGTGCAGCTTTGACTTTTCGGAGTCATGTTTATTGATAGTCAATTATCAATTTATCATGCACTTTAAAGGAAAACATAGTGAGGAAACCTGCATACCATAGATATTTATTTAAAGATAATTTCTAAGGTGTGACCTGGAATAGGCAAGCGTTAATTGAACCGGTTATTGATTTATTTAATTAATCTTTACTGTAGGTATACCAGGAATACATAAAAAAATATTACTATATTTAATTAACAATGTACTATACAATAGGGTGGTTAGACGTCGGCTGTGAAACTTGAGGCCGCGGGTTCGATCCCCGCTCCGAGACAAATGAGATCCAGTGACAGGTATTTGTTTCGTCTGGGTGCTTGTAAGATAAGTCTCTCGTAGTAAAGACCCACGACACAAAATTTCTTTATTAGTGGGGGGTCAGGACTATGTATGTGAATGTTGGGTGTATTTATTTATATAGGTGCGGAGATCGAAACCGCGACCTTTCGCTTCACGGATTCCCTCAACCAACCACGCCGCGGAATCTGTTTTTTATCGTCGAAATCAACTCCTCATCTTAAAACAAAACACTAAATACGCATAAATATGCTATTGTATTTTAAAAACATTTTTGTACGTAAGATTCGAACCAACGCACCGACAGGAGAGCATCCGCGGCACTTCACTTCAGATAATAGTAGTGTTTGGAAACATCATGAGACGCTGGAACTCTCGCGATTGTCTACTAAACGCCGGCAAAAGCTTTGTTCAAGACGAGTCAGCCGACAGATAGGCTAGGAGCTCGCATTCTAGTATCAATTTAATTGTAATAAACTAAAGAATAATTTAAGGGTAGCATTATTGAACCACAAAAACACTCGAATTCTAAATGAAATTCTTTATCTAAATACTGCGCCTGAACACAATTCTATAAAAAATCAATCTTATTAAATTGCACATGGTATTATCCAGACGGATTTTCCAATTCAATTTTCTGTCTAATAATATATTTACAATATATTTAAGCAGCACCTAAGTAGAAAGTGGACAGACGATGTTATAATATTTGCGAGATGCAAATTGCTCTCACTGGATATCTCAGGTCTCCCCTACGGTCAGCAACGACCGGTCTATTTATCCATAATGTCGGCGCAATGCGTTCGCAACGCGATTTCATTTTGACCAAGTCCAAAATGAAATTGCTGGCAGCAAGGCCCAAAACCAATTCCATTCTCAGAAATCATTTACAAAAATCAAATCATCTCGCTCCGAGTCTACGAGGCGAGCACAATGGCCTATTCGACCCATCCGAAATACCCACGCGACTCAATCCTAACCCGTCGTGCAACGGCGAAATAATAAAACACTATAAAACAGCTACCAACTCCACACAATATGCTATTTTGCATTTGCAAATTTGAAAGTAAAATCTTCCGAGCTACTGTGTCGCAACTATGTATTACTTTACAACTAGCGAATGTTCTGCGTCCTGTATTCAACCTTATTCGAAAGGGTTAACCGTCGCGCGCACTGTGCGGTCTCTCAGGCCCGCCTCGAAGGATTTTCGCGCAGACAATGCGTAATACGTCACGAGGAGCAGTTTACGGTCGCAAGGTATCGCTAGCGGTTTGACACATCGCTTAACGTGCATGATTTGTGAAGGGTTAAAAACCGACGGGTTTGAATTGATCATTCATATGTTGCAGTGTTTAGTAATGAAATCGACAGTTTTTACTACTGCCTTCACTTCCACCGGAGTAATAGTGAAAGCATCCTTTTACTACTCGAAATTCACATAGTGAATGTCAATTTGCAAATCTAATTAATTTGCAAAAGCAAGTATCGAAAAAGTTCCTATCATTGTTGTGGTCAATTACGCCATAGTCCCTTACAAACTGGACTATTCAAATTAATCATTTAAATATTGTGGTAGTCACGATGATCTCCCATTACATATTACAATTCTAACCCTAAAAAGAACAATGGTCGAAAAGACCCGATCTCATTAACAATCAAAGTTTACATTTGGCTCGGCAATAACCGACGCGGCGCACGGCTGCCCAACAAGAATGACAAAAATGAAACTAACAAAATGATCACAGAGGCCGGTTAACCCTTCGAGCACGGTTAGTTAGCGGCGGCCTCTGCGACCGCCCGCGCATATTTCGGGGTAATCGCACATGAAATTGGCGAGCATGCAGATAAATGCATTTCAATAGCCCATTCTGGGACATCAAAAGGTAAATTACTGAGTTCTAATAATCTCGAGTTGTGCTGTAATAAAATAAATTGGTTTGCGACGTGGTTGGGTCAGATGCTTGTAGAATAGATGTAGGGTTATGTAACGTGTACTTATGAGTGTTCAAGACACCATTAAATATAAAAAACACCATTCGTTTTAAATGTGATTATGAAGGAAATAAAATATGTACATGGCTTACCATAAGTAGGCGTTTGTTTTTTAAGTATACTGTTATATAAATTCCACTGGTTGGTAACGGACCAGACGCGGCTGCCTACATGTTCACGGTGGTCGCGGGTTCAAACCCCAGGGCACACCTCTGACTTTTCGGAGTTATGTGTGTATTGATAGTCAATCACCACGTACTTTAACGGTGAAGGAAAACATCGTGAGGAAACCTGCATACCGTAGCGATTTTAAAGAATTTCTACCGTATGTATAGTCCGCCAACCCGCACTAGGCCAGCGTGGTGGACTATATGGCCTAACCACTCTCAATCGATTCTCTCGATTGTAGAGTAGGCCCGTGCCCGGCAGTGGGACGTATATGGGCTGATATGGATGGATATAAATTATCACGCCTTTTTATCAGAAGGGGTAGGCACAGGTGCTACCAGGACACCCATGTTTGGCCTTGTGTATTCCGTCCCAGGATGGGATCTGCTTGTATCTGTGTCAGCTCAAATACGTCCCACTGCAGGGCACGGGTTTCCTCTAAAGTACTTCCTCCACAAAGTACGATTGAGAGCGGTTAGGCCATATAGTCCACCACGCTGGCCTAATGCGGGTTGGCGGACTTTACATATCATAGATTTTGTTCAAATTTTATGGCATGCAGGTTTCCTCACGATGTGTTCCCTCACCGTTATAGTGCGTGGTGATCGACTATCAATGCACACATAATTCTGAAAAGTCAGAGGTGTTCCTTGGGATTTAAACCCACGACCACCGTGAACATGTACGCAGCCGCGTCAGGTCCGTTACCAACAGGCCACCACCCACGTGTGATCTGTCTAATACTTTATAAGATAATTTTAATCCATCGGTACAAAAATTCGTGTCTCAAAATTATCAGAAAGGTCACTCAATACATTAATATTGTAATTATAGAGCCTATATTCTTAACGACTATACCACTGACGTCATTGATCGCAAATTGCATGCGGATTAACAAAGCTACCTGTATAGGATATAACATATCAGGATCGTTAATCGAATCAGTGTTAACAATGCAATTGTTACATAAGACCTCAGTGTTACTTGTTAAAGTTAGTAAGAAACTGGAAGTGAAACGAGAGGCGTGTGTTCGTCCCTCGCACTGAGACTAGGGGATGATCAAGAACATGTCATGAGTATATCAACCAATTCCAGTGTGATTTCAGCAGCATTTTGGCCAGTACTGCTGTGTCGACTCGGAAGAAATAATCAATTTCTGCTTTACAAAATATAATAGCAATTTCTCGATAAATAAACCTCGCTAGCCGAATCCGGCTCAAAGGATAAAAAAAACCTGACGAAAATTGCCGAATTTCTGCGTCCACTTTTTAATTTCACCCAACCGTTCTATTGGTTTCGGGTATTCATATTGAAATGAGTTGCAAATAGAAAGGTAATAGCGTAGGGCGATTGTCCAGAGTTACGTGCGCATTGTGGGACACCCACAAAGGGACATTCGGAGCCGATGTACTTGCACCAGCCTTCCGCTGTTACGCGACGTTTTGTTATCGGTTTTTGCTTGGAGTAAGATACAGGAGCGAGCGGGAGTGGTTAGCGGTAACGTATAAACGTTTATTAATAGACTAAGCGCTCTCAATTAAAATCTAGGTTGTAAGAGCCATGTTCAGCACTGGGAGATTATGGTCTGATAGAGTATATTATATTGAATATATGATATTATTTTATTTTTTTTTGAGACTGTCCCGCCCTCACACCCGCCACTGCAACTCCTGTAAGCCAGGATCAACAGTGGCACGCATTTTAATGACACTGAACATTGAAGCCCAGCGCGTCTCCGGGAATGTCTAACTTGTCTTTAACCCGCAACGAAATCAATCAAAAAAGTTAAATTAATAGGAGGAGTTGGAAATAAATTATTGTCCACTTCCCTCCCTAATAAAGCGGGTGACAAAAACAATGAACTAAAGAGGTAAATAACCTCACATAAAGACGTTTACAGCCAGATAAGCCAGCTGTAAAGCACCACGGATTAGTCATTATAACATTTAATTGGGACCTATAATGTAAGCTGTTATACTTGATTCCAATAATAGGTATGGCAAAATCGCCGGAAAGCACGGAAATTCTTTCTAGTCTCCACAAGGTCCGTGTAGTATACGACTCCAGATGTTATTTGCATACTATCTAGCATGGTTTTACGCTCATTCTGCCAAAGACTACACTCCCACAGTATATGATGCGCGGACTGCTCATATTCGCAATAAGGTGTTGAACATGAGCACGCAGGCGAATCAACGAGCTTAAATGAGTACAGTTTAGACTTAAAGTTACCATGGCCCGTAAGAAACTGTGATACGTAATAATCGATAACTAGCCAAGTCTTATTATGATATTATTTATATCAATAAGTGATCAATGATAGAGTTCTACTGTATATCAAAGCTACTATACAAATGTGTGGTCTCGACTGTTGTGACACAACTGCCGATAACCTACGTGAAATAAAAACTGTTGTACCGTTTCGTTTGATGAGTGACCTTCCCGCAGTGTCTATACCTTCAGTGGTGGAATAGTCGTATTCTTCCGGCCAAACTATGAGGAGAACCTATCATAGTGATGTAAACACACACATACGTACGACACACTAACGCAGTTGAAAAGCTGTGTGACTGTTAATTAATAACGATTTTACACACTCATGCTGGACAGATAAAAGTGACTATTGTAAAACCCGCTGTTCCTCGTAGCTTGTACCACATATAAACAGCACATAGCGCGTCGAGTTCCTTTGTTCAAACGACAGTTTAGCAAAAGCAATTTTGTGTTTTATGTGCGACTCGCGACTCAGAGCAACAGATAGGCACGAACAACACTCACATACCACAACACAGCACTTGATGATTTTGTGTCGTTATTAATAGAGATGTACGCTATATTGGTAGAGTTGGACTTGAACATGAATCAAACTAATAAACGTAATTATTACTGAGGCTTCATTTTTTTTCACTGGTTTGGCAAAGTACGATGGGCACTTGATTATAAGTACAATGCGGTCCTATTAGGAGGACCAAGAGGCAGGAGACGGGTAAGAGTATAAATACCTGTTATTGGTTAATAAATATTTAATTTATTTGAGTTTTCCATCGTATACAGTGTTGCTGTTTGGGCAGATCGTAATGTCAGATTTTCGGTTCTAATATTAATCAGCTATTTCACAGTCTCACTAACAACATGCACAACAGCAGGGCCATTACCATAGTGTTATATTCTCTTTGCCATTACTACGCATCAATTTTCTATAAGTCAGTAGTACCACCACCATCGAACCAGCCCATTTCCACTGCAGCTTTAACAACCTTTAACAATCACCACTTAGCCCCATCCATATCATAGAGCGCCCACACAATTTGACTACAAAGACTGACTACACCAAAACTCATAAATCTATGACTCATAGACGTTCCCAATTTGAAAAATAAAAATAGTCTATGGTTGGCGGGAACAAAGGGTGCTTGCGGCGGCGCGCGCGGCTGGCGCGGGTTATTAGGACATGTCGGCGTCCATCTTGCGATGATTAGTTTATGTGACGCTGGGCGAGACGAGCGAGGGCTTGGACCGATCTCTGCGGTTGAGGCTGTGGTTAGAAGGTATTACGTGTGGGGTGGTTAGAAGACATGGTGAAATCTTGGCTATGGGTTGAAAAATTGTGGTATGGAAAAGAGATTCAAAACTTTTTTCTCGGCATTTGCCAACGCCTGATAGGCTTTACCGGACTAACGTTTATCGTTTATTTCCTTCATCCCTATTTATTTCTCCATATGCAAGTACACCGTGCATACTCAAAATCGTCCTGTCTGCAATTCCACTAATGTTGTGTTGATGAGAGGCTAGTGAACACTTCAGATGAGTAACTTTCTTACCAGCTCAATGCTTTAAAAATAACACTGATTGGTATGTTTGCATTAGTAATATAATTGGGTATAATATAGCAATGCTTAATCAGGTTCTATTCCTACCTCTATAAGATGGACCACCGATGCTACGCTACCGCTATCCGTAATAGATTACAATCTTTGGTAGAGTCTTATAAACCATTTAGTTACTTACAATAATTACTACTTAGTGTTTATTAAATATGCAAATCCATACCCAAAAACTCTCCTAATTATTCAAAATCCTCCGTAAAAACACAAGTCACGTTGAAACACGAAGACACGTAATAAGTGCTTGGAGAGCAGATAACATTCTGCCGCGCATGAATCACACTTAACATTGTGGCCGCTATCGGCTAAACGTTCACTCGTACGTACGCGGGAACGCAACCCGCGACCCCTACTGACACACATCGCACTCACTTAGCACATTGACAAGTCTGTTCAAGTTATTACACTTTAGCTTGATATACTACTATTGACCTGAAGTTGGTCACTGTTTATTTTTGAACTGGTAAACTTAACGAAGGAAGAAAGTGTCGGACGCTTGCCTACAAGGACGGATGACTTGGTAAAGGTTGCAGGAAGTCGGTGGATGCAGGCCGCTTCCAACAGATCGATATGGAGATCATTGGGGAAGGCCTATGTTCAGCAGTGAACTTTTTATGGCTGAAGAGAAAGAGAGAGAGAGAGAGAGAGAAATGAGATTCGACCGGAACTTGCCTGTGATGCATAGTATAATAACACACATTGTCAGTTACTAGTTCATATTGTTCGAAGGTTAGAGTGATCTGTAATCAACATAGGTTTACTAAAAAAATCTAAAACAGAGAATAATCCGTGGCGCAATCGGATGGTAATGATATCCTGGAGGCAGTTCCCGCATTAACTAACTGCATTAACACGTTAAATAAACCCAACAACTAGTTATTTGACGCTGTATCGTTAATCCTGGGAACCGTCTCCATTGGCACTCGCGATACGTCGATGTTATAAGCTTTAGTATAATATACAGGGTATATCAAGACCGCGACCTAAAACGAAGCCAGGTGGTAGTTTTAGCGGCTACAGACACAATGCAACTAAAAATTTTGCAAAATAAGCGACGAATTTTTTTTTATAATTTTTTAAAAATCGTCGATTTTGAGGGGTAAATACCTAGTTTTTGCAAAAATAGTAATTTAAACCCTTACGTACCATTGCGTGTTTAAAAATTAAGCGATGTACGTCATTATTTTAGAAAAACTATGTTTAATCACTCAAATACGACGATATGTAAAAAATAACAAAAAAAAATTGACGATTTTTTTTGTAAAATTTTTACTTGCATTGTGTTTATACCCTGTATATGCTACATGTTGCTTAGCAATTGTATTGCAGTTGCAATTAACTCTCCAATTATGTAATGGAATTTTCCATTGTTTATTTTTGTTCATCTATGATAGACGTTATGTGAAAAAAATGGCGTACAGTATATGGTGGATGATATCTGAAATATACACTACCAAAAAAGTAATAGTAATATAATCAGGATTGCCTATGAAAATATGAAACAGTGAGAAATAACTTTATATAAAAAAATCGAAAGAACGTCCTTCAACCCCTGTAAAGCCGGTGTAATGCTCTAAAGCTATTAGGTAATCATGCTTTAGAGTACAATATACTCATGATATTTTACGAAACAGCTCTCGAGAACAAATTGAAGTCATAAAACTTCAGTATTCCAAATGACGTGTCATACGACAATGAACACGAGCCATCTCAACAATCCACGCGTTCGCATTGCACAAGCCCCAATGTTTGGTCGCGTTAACATTTAATAAGCTTTAATACCGCGGAACATGCCGCGTACCAGCCGATGCCTTGTTTATAATAACATTTATACACTATTTACACGAGTATTTTAAGAAAACTTCTATAAAAAATTGCATCAAATAAGGTCCATATACATAGGTCCTACTGCAGGATACAGGCCTCCTCTATCATTGATGGAGCTTAGACTATAGTCCTACAGGCACTCTGGCCTGTCACAGGTTGGGAGACTTTGCATACCACAGAAATTCGTGTAAAAATCTTCCCTTACAGTGTTTTCCTTCAGCGTTAAACTTCGTGGTAGTTAACAAATAATACACATGTACCTAACTAATAAGTCAGAGGTGTGTCCTCAGAGTCGAACCCGCGTCTACCGTCGAATTCGCAACAGGCCACCACGGACAAAGCTTCTAACAAAATTATACATTAATACAATATCCCAAAACATACAACATACAAAATACAATTTATCTGAGATAATAACAGAACGTATGAGTGCGTACAGTGGTGCATTACAGCGCCGGGCGCGGGGGCCGCACCCCCCGACACCGCTGTCAACTGTCAATCACGAGCGTAAGCGGATTTGCTCACCCGCCTACTTGTGTTGTGGCGCCAGGTAAGGGAGGCAGCGTGTATTGAGACTAAAATCGGTCTTTAGTTGAAACAATGACGCAATTTAAATAAGACACTATTACGATAACCAATGTTGCCTTTATGCATTTTATTGTATAATAGTATTTTGAAAAACTGTGTCACGTCACAATGACTGCATTTCTGATCAATAACATCACCAGCAACTTCATCCACAGCCTTTATCATTTCTGTTGCTTTAGACTTCACATTTCTTCGAAATTCTTGTCGGGATCGTTTAAATACATAAAGATTTTCCGTCCGATACACTATCAACATAGGTGCCGCCAACATTCTTACCAACAACACACACTACAAGCTAAGCCACGCAAGTTTGTCATGACACGTCCAGGTCCAAACAGGTCAGCAGAATTATCGCAACCGCTGTTAAATACACGGTCCAGGAAATATCATACTTACCATCAAATTCAGTACTTATTATTAGTATTAAAATTTAAAAAATCATACCTCCATAATCTTGTGACTTGTAACACACAATATGTACACAGTATTAAAGTTTTATTTAGTTATTGCAGTCACAGTTTCCCGCGCTTTTAATGACGGAAACCACATAATATCCTCACTATATCCTCACTGAATCCCCCCCTGACAATTTTAATTAATTTAATACATTTTACTTATAAGGAACAACACAGTTAAAATTGTTTGTATTTTAGAAAATGTTTTTATGTCCAATCATATGTTAGCTTGGACTCTCTGTGGCTGAAGAGAGAGAGCAATTATAAGTTACCGACTACTGTTTTATTTTACGCATGCTAAAGAGACAACAATCAAAGGCCGGCATAATTGTGCCAATTGTTTGAAGGATATTGTAGCCAGCGTAACTACTGATAATGAAACTTAGCATCTTATGCCTCAGAGCGGCGAGCGCAGTGGAATTCCAAGCATTGCTTTCTAATTCATGGTGTTGTTTGGTTTTGCTACTGTCCGTGAGCGGACGTATCGCTTACCATCAGGCGAATGGCATGCTCGTCTCGCCTTTCCATCCCAATAACAAATGGCGAAAGATAATTGTCTCTTTACACCTACTTCGTTTCATCAAAAGGAAAGTTCGAAACCGTGCACTTAAGTCACCGAGTTTAAATTAAAATATAGCCACAAATAATTATACATTACTTTATTTTTTTTAAATTTAAATTTTTATGTTATTTTATAAGAAAAATTGTTTATATTTATAGTATTTTAACTGCTAAATTTGGTGTATGTTGTGTCTACCTATAAGTAATTGTTACACTTATTTAATTTATAATATGAATGCAAGTGTTTGAGATATGTATTAGTGTAAACAATTGTTGGTGACCTTATTAATAAATAAATAAATTACTAGTCGGATATTCTGTGATTATATTTTGAAAACAAACCAGTAATATTTGATTACCTTAGTGAAATCCTTATAAAAACATTTACCACAGGGGTGGTCATAATCGCGACTCGGGAGCTTTCGCTAAGCTCATCGGGTTACTACAATAATGTTTGCCTTGTCCAAAGCTTATTTGCCATAGGGTCGGCATTAACCTATTCGTTTCGTATACAGGGTGCAAACAACCCCCGCTAATATACCACCCTTCCATGCCCTGTCAGATTAAAAGTATTGGTTTGTACAAATGTTTATGTTTTTTTAATGATTTATGCTTAGTGGTTTTTAAGATTAAGACCGAAAGCATAACAATCAGCTGATGCTAATTGATAGCAACTTCTACTATTCCAGAGCTATATAAATAAATACACTAGTCCTGACCCCACACTAAGATCGATTCTTGTGTTGTGGGTATCAGAAACTACGAGAGACTTTTCGGTCTCACCCAGACCCGAAACAAATACCTGTGGATGACACAAACATTTGATTCGGTGCGGGGATGGAACCCGCGGCCTCTCGTTTCACAGCCGGCGTCTAACCAACTGCGCCACGGAGGCTGTCGAATAATATGAAGATGCAATAGTCACTACATACCATTTTCGATAAAATATTTGTGAATTCCCAAAAACATTTTTTCTGTACAATGATCAAACCTCTCGTTTTACAGCTAAATTACATCTCATTGTAACCAGGTATGCTGCCAAATAATAAACCACCCATGAAAAACATACATAAATCAGAGAAAATATAGGTAATTGTTACATACATACATAAACTCACGCCTTTATCCCCGAAGGGGTAGGCAGAGGCGCCACTAGGACACCCACATTTCGCCTTGCATGTTCTGTCCCACGATGTGATGGAGGCCAGCCTATCGCCATATCGGGCACAAATTCCTGACTCCGGGCTGATAATGAATAGAAAAATCCAATAACTGTGCCTGACTGCCTCGATGGCGTAGTTGTATTACGGTACGGTTACAAAGCTGAGGTCTCGGTTTCGAATCCCAGGTCGGGCAAAGTGGTAATTGTTTATACAAATAAAAAAACCTTATGTTAAACACGCAACTTTTTTAATCTAGAACGCTATAGTCCATAACCTCGTATCACTGTACTTACAATACAAAACAATAATGCGTCAAAATCGGACCAACATCTTCGATAACTTTGTCCACAAATCCCATTCTTAGAAGTGTAAGGCACATTATCTGAATACACGGATGCTGGGATAATCTGGTAAAAGGTGGCACGAAGCTGTATTAGCGTCCAAGCACGTTAACGCACTGGATGGGTCTCAAAGAATGCGCGTTATACCGTACACGATATCTAAGTAATAAGTATGTTGCAAGTTCAATCAAATCAAATCAAAATATTCTTTATTCAAATAGTCTTATACAAGATCTTTTTAATCGTTAATTGCTGCTACCACTGCTTCGGAACGTGTTGTAGCTGTGAAGAAACGGCGCAAGAAACTTCCTCAGCGACACCAACTGTCTTCTATTTTTATGCTTCTGTTTTTCTTTTCCTTTTTTTTAAGCCATTTTAATTACAACGGTGTAAATTAAAAGTATTTTTGTTTGAATCCCACTATAAATGTTTATAAAAAAAAAATGACAGTATTACACAGGAACGAACCTAGAAAGGAGATCGTAGACAAGATGGCACTGCAATTGTAAATTTCAAATAGATAAACGTCAGCTTTTCTATAGTCCTAATCCCCAAATCTTTAACTACGACGGTGCAGGGTGCAAATAATCGAACATTTTACCTAAAATATCTTTGATTCTGCAACCACCTCATTCATCTTCTAAAATGCAGACTTTCGAACCAACAAACGCAATTAAATTTTAGCAAAATCCGGTAGCCGTAAACTGCGTAAAGTGTAACAGTAGAGGGCTAGTCCGCGTAGGAATTATCCGCTAATGGCGGGTAATTGGGCGGAATAACCACATTAGTAACCCGAGCCGGCGATACAACGTGTTTTAAATCAACTAATGACTATGTTAATGCAACTAAAATATCGGTTTACTTGGCCATTCTATTCACTAATTTAATTATCTACTCGTTATGGGATAAGGGCGGATGGGACTTTTTCGGTTAAATTAATTCAATACCTATCAAATTTTTGTAATGGTCCATGTTTTGTAATTACGTAGTTTTGTTGTGTAAAAGTAGTAGAGATGCCTTGTTGAAAAACCTTACATTACTGTAGGAATGCTAACTCTACTGCCTCGGTGGCGCAGTTGTACCACGGTATGATTACAAAGCTGAGGTCTCGGATTCGAATCCCGGGTCGGGCAAACTGATATTGGATTCTTCTATTCATTATCAGCCTGGAGTCAGGAATTTGTGTCTGGTATGGCGAGAGGCTCGCCCCCTATCACATCGTAGGACGGAAAATACAAGGCAAAACGTGGGTGTCCTGGTTGCTCCTCTGCCTCCCCCTTGCGGGAAAAAGGCGTGAGTTTATGTATGTATGCTAGCTATATCAGTGTAGTATCACTGGCGACGTTAAGCGACGGTTTTACTGTCGTGTTGCTTAAAGTGAGATTGTCTAAAGCTCAATACAGCTTTTTCCTTGTCGTCCTTTCACCATTTGTTTTGCCTTTTCAGGGTGTTGGCAATAAACTATGATCCAATTGTTGAAGATGTTACGGCGTATCCAATTACAATGAAGTGATCAGCTTGCTCATTTGTTGGATGTCTTAAGTAAAATGTTTTTGACGACGATTTTGTTTTGGGAACAATGCAGAGGTTTTGCAAAATATTTAGGAACTCTTGTCCGCCTGGCATTGTAGCTAGTCTGGGGTTTAATTGTCATGCCAAATTCGTCAGTTTGGATTTTTCCATGCCAATGTTTTTCATGTTTGAATGTATCATAAAACATTTAGGCTTAGGATTGCTAAATCATACGAAGCAGTAGACAAATATTTCTACTATTATTGCCTGCTAATATATAAAATAATGAAGACTATTCAAATGAAACATTCAGAACATACTTAATATTTTTATTCATATCTCATTATGTATGCTTCAACAACCCTAATTTTGACATACGCTTACTAGTCGCTACATTATCCCAACTGCATTAATACATAATAATAAAATACAGTAACAATACAGCACATATAATAATAATATAATCCATTGACTGTAATACAACCATTTAACAAGTCTCACGCGGTGTCCGTTGACGCGCATTATTCGCCCGTCCGCCGCTTTGCCTCCTCGCCCCTTCGCCCCCTCGCCCCCTCCGCCCCTCCGCCCCTCCGCCCCTCCGCCCCTCCGCCCCTCCGCCCCCCGACAGTGTCACACATAGGTACATAATTACGCGCGACACAATAGAAGTGGCACAATGGCGAATGTATCGTTAGTGAGACGACGCCGACACCCGCCGCGCCGGGGTCGGGGGTTCGTTTCCGGGAGATGCCAGTAATAGCGGTTTAGTTATGTGATTAATTTTGATACTTTGTTCATGGTTTATTATAATATTACGATGTATGAAAAGTGATTTCGTAATGTTAGTCCTACTGTTCGCAGTTCGGAATCCTCATTCATAATTAATTGTTTGTGTATGAACAGATATAAATTCGCCACTTTGCTGCAGACCCGACAAAGCTCCACAATATTTCATTTCTAACAGGAATTTTAAATGAAAAAACATACATCAAACCGGTGATCAGTAGTGAAATCAACAGTTTTGTTGTCACAATAGATACTTCGGTATCTCGATATTGTATTATTGGGTCTATGATTGTATTTATATCAATTTATATATGATAACAAAAACTTAATACGTATAGAAACAACCATAAGAAGAATTTCACTGCATTTAAAAATACAACAATTTTTTCATAGCAACTATTTATCCCTTACATCCAGTACCGTAACAAGTTCTACTGTTTTGTAAACATGTTTCCAAAACTTTAGGTGTTGGGATCACCCCTGCCCACCCCGCTGTAGCAACAAAGGGAGAAAGGCTTAATCCTTATTGAATACAAACCCTGGGAAAGCGCCTCGCTTTAACATATGCACTGAGCTTAGGTACTGCTACTTAAACAAGCTAAATTAGCGGGCTTGTAATCCGACATATTATTATGCAAGTTTCCATCTTAACATGTTTATCGGAAAATAATAATGAATATAAAAACGTCCAACAACCTCATCCATAGGTATAAAAACACTAACGGCTTTATTCATAGTGAGTTTTAAAACCTATTTTAGTTATCAAATATTTTGATTTTTGACCCTTTCGAATGACTATAGAATTCACTTTGATCGAAGAACAATAAATATTAGTAACTAAAATAGGTAGTTTAAATCTGTATATGAATAAGGCCGTAAGAACATACGAGAATTATCTTCGGTCTTGCAAATCACCAAAGTTGGGATCATTTAAACATTTATCCCGGTACAGGGATTGAATCCGCTGCGTCAACAACAACAAGGCCCGCATCTCACACCCTTTGCTTCAAAACCTCTGAATAACACATGTACAAAAATACATTGTCACACAACATTTCCATTACCAAAAGACTAAAACCCACGCAGTAAAAAATTAAAAATGTCACAAACCCTCATATCGCCAACCTTCCAAAATTAAATAGTTAAATTGGACAATGAGTAATACGAGGCGATAGTCCCGAGTCCTGGCCACAAATAATTGGTGAGCCACATTCCTTCGCCTCGCATCACCTTACGAAACACAACACCAGCTGATTCGATCACAATGGTCCCCGTCCGCACGCATTATGTTATTTCACATCTATATATACATTTCATTGTAATTCATCTGTACATTTATACTTTGGTGTTAGAAAATCGAATTTCATTTTTTTGTAATGTCGCTGCGAAGGAGTCTTTTTTTTATGAAAGTACCTATAGTTTCAAAAGAGAGGTGTTTTGGCTCTTCAAATAATATAGCCACATAAAAATGGATTTAGAGGGAAAACACAGCGCAATATATATTTTAATTTATTTAACTATTAATATTTTAATTATAAATAAAATAACTAAACCATTTCTACGATCTATTCATAGTTGAAGTTAAAACAGCTGACAACGAACTATTTACTAACCTACGCCTATAACATTAACACATTCTTATGTTCTTAAACGACTACCACTATATTATAGCATATCTAATAATATAAGCAATCTCGATAATATTAAATATCAAGCATATATAAGACACATGTAAAAGTGCCACACATTCTCTAATTAATGTTACTTTCATTGACGTAAATATTAAATCAATGCTTTCAACACTTTGCATAATCAATACACGCATATGTACATGACAGGTCAGACGCATATTAGTACATAGTACATACGAAAGCTATCAGTCACGGTACGCTACCTCGACTCACTATCATTTGTGAAAAACGCCATGCTATTGTTATGTAAACACTTCAAAAAAACACAATTTTGTCTGTCATTGTAACTGAACGCTCTTATGTAAAACAGAATAGAAGGTTCATGTTTATTACAAAAAGTATTATACATATCTATAAAGTAGACAGCTTGTCTATGCTTAAGCTCCTAGAGTTTTTAGTCTATGAATAGCGGTAAACATTAACATCGTACTGCCAGTTAGAACGCCTGTCCATACCAATAAAAAATATCCCGAATCACAATTTTCAATGTAAACCATAAATTACATAGACAACGGATTCAAACTTAGGACTGTAATAAACGGGTTGTCACACGATATAGATTTCCATTATTGATCATAGTTTTCTCTCCAAAATGTGTTGAACTACTACGATTACAACGGTTTAGATTTAGACACGTTTTTGTACACCTTATTTCCACTGCACTAGTTCTTCAAGGATCATCAAATACATCTCAGAAGTGTCGAAACGTTACGCCACGCTCCAGAGGTGTTGAACAACCTCAAAATGACACCTTTATGTATACAGTAACAAGATCCAAATTGCGATATAACCGATTACGACACCTTAAGGCGATTTGAAATGAAAACATGTTGAAATAATCCGCATTGTTGAGGTGACAAATGGCGTGGATGTGGCGTGGCTGTGGCGTGGCGGTGTGCTAATGCGGCAGATACTGCGCCGTGATCGATATCTCGCGGTAATCTTCCACCTTTTGCTGTTGTGGTGACTATGGTTATTTTATTTTGTGGGATAATTACTTGCCTACCAATATTGAATCAATAAAATTTAATTAAATTGTGTTTTACATGGTACTATTAATAATCTTAAATTGATTTATTAGATATAGGTAGGTAATAAAAAAAATGATTGATGCAAACCAATCCACATAAAGTCATGGTACGTTTTCCTATAAAAGGTTTCCGGTCAACCAAAACAATATTTTGTCTGGAAAATACTTTATGGTGCCGAATATCCCATAATTATTCAATTTTAAACAAAAGTGAAAGCTTTCATATAATATTTCCGACGACTAAAAAAGTAGCGTCAGGAAATTCACTGTTAAACACAGTCCGTTCCAGCAAATTTCCACAGATATTTTACCAACTAAAAACCCAAAGCACTGTCAAATAAAATAACTAAAATATTCCCAAAAACAAGAATCCCTGGTCACAACACGACACGGTGCGATGGCGTCAATTTTAACACCAACGGCTGCGTCCAAAACCCGCGCTATTTATTATTTGTGTATTATATAAATAAATAACACAGGATGAGTGTGAATGCTGTCCCGTGCCATTGTCCTCCATTATACAGGGTGTATTATGTTTTTATGAAATGTCTCCGCGCCTTTGGATTACGGCCTATCTGTCTATTTGATTGCAGGGGCAAATATTTGATGCTCGATACTATGATATTGTACGCGTCGACAAACACATTGTGTTGTCTTTTGGTTTATGCAGAGTGGTAATGGTGTAGGAGTCTCTTAATACAATAGAAATTGCTCACTATTAGAATGTTCAAATGGGATTTGCTGATAAAAATATTCGCGTATGTTGCACGCAACATGTTACAGAAAACTTATTGTTCTAAGTTTTAGTTTTTGTTTAGAGACTTAAGAAAGTTTTTAACTCATAAAATTATTGTAAATCTAGAGCTTAAACAGTAATGTGACCGATATCAGCACTTATTGTCTAAGATTTTCTTTTATATGAGTTGTATGACCATTTCTGTATAAACTTGTGCATTGTTAGTGGCTAGTAATTCCCAGGAAGTGCTAAAGATATAACGAGCTAAATGACACTACAACGCGTATCTAAATGCCTTGTCAACCGCGATTAACTCATATGACTCACCGAGTCATCACCATTACTACAATGCTTGTACAAAGCAAGAAAAATCAACAATGGTCCCATGCAAAAATCATAAAGTGTCCACAAATCTTATCGCCATTAGGGCACGCTAATCCCCACTGAAAGAACTCGAAAAAAATAAATGCGGATTCCCATTTTAATCCCCCAAACAATCCACTGCCTGTCAATGGATTTCTGAGCTTCTTATTCCGAACAGAAGTTGTTAGTTCTGCAAATTTACTTTTGCCGTCGATATTTCTTTGCATTGGAAGACAGATATGGCTTGGACATAAATCACAGCCGCATGTAAAATTTTGCAGTAACATTGGCCAAATAGCTTCGTTCCAAGAATGTATTTTTTATGTGAAACTAGGTTAATGACAGCGGTCAGCGTAATCCTGCCACGTCCGGCATCGATTACTCGCAAACAAAAAACATTTTCGCCACTAAAACATGTCAAAACAGTGCTTTGTACAATCCGGAAGGATTATAAAGATTAACATTGCAAGATAAAGAGTTATAATAAAGTTATTCATTATGAGTCGTTTTGTTTGGCTTATCTTTGCGTAACATCTGGTTTTAATTGAAATTGTGAAATAATCCAACATTCTCACAGGTGAATATTTAATCAAAAATCTACAAAGTATTATTGCGCGGAAATGAACGTTTCTAATAACTGAGTAAGCGAATCTTTGTGATCTTCAGAGTGAGGAAAGTTAATTATACTTTTACAATTAGTTTTTTATATGGAGCGATGAGTCTTACTAGTAGATGTGAGTTAAACACACGTTTTGATTATTACGGACGTTTGTAATTATTTTTTTATTGTAATTAATTCGTTATTTTATTAAACCAGCGTCATATTTAAAAGAGTGGTAATAAAATATTAATATTAAATTATGTAAATCATACCGCTCCACATTTCTCATTTTCTTTTATTAAAGATCATGTTATGATTGTCTGTATGAATTTACCACTAACTACAAGTTCGCCATAGACATTATATCATTGTTTTCTACGATTTGTATGTCACTGGTGTACCACAAAATGTTATACCTAACTATAAAATTAATCAGTGTACACTGTACAATGTGCATTTTGAATCTATCCCAAGTTTTTAACAACCAACCCACATAACATCTGTAGCGCAATTTCTTAATAATAAACAACAATCAGACAGGAGTTATGTAATTAATGGTTTTTAAACCAGCGGCTTGCAACGTTAACCATAATGGAAAATGACCCAATCACAGACTTCACCTGACCAATGAATCAGAGGCATAATACGTAAAAATGATCTATCTGGTTCCATATATAGAGTATCAAATATATTTCTAACACATTTCAAACCCAGCCATACAAAAAGTTTAGTTCTAAGCTATTAATTTGCCACCATCCACATTTTGTTTCTAGCTTCAAATTTAGCAAAAACAAAGCACCAACGAGAGCGCAGTAACAAAACACCGGCATTTAGTTGAGCGATCCGTCGTGATTAGCAGGTACCTCGCCTTGGCGCAATTTTCGTGTAATTTCCCCGCTAATGGCCGACACACCCGGTTACTGTTACACTGACGTGCAATTACCTTTGTGATACGAGCCCGATGTTAGCTAAATACCGCTTGCTGGCTAGCACCCAGCTACGACACGAGGGTGCTTCCAATAGTGTCGGGTTGGCGCTATCTACCTTACTGAAAACTACGGGATCGCCTATTATACTAACTTATCAAATATAGCACGCTAATCTCTATCAAGTGATTACTTACTCTATGATCTCTATAGTATCGTGGTCAGCTATAGTTACCTTACAATAAGATATTAAGTTTTTCATTATACATTCCAATGGTTTTGCGTTGTAGTAAAACACAGATAACAATTTAATCAATTACAAAACAGATTTTAGGAGATTTTGGATCTATCAATTAGAATTACTAATTTGTATGCTAGCGCCACCTAGTGCGAGTTTCTTAACACTAATCGTATAATTTTGCCATTCGCTAATAGGTGCCGCTAATTTTGCAACGATTTGTTTAAATTAAATAGTGATGGTTTTCTTTTAGTAGTTAAATAATAAGTTAATTATGCCCTGTTTAAAAATGTATTTTATCAAATGAAATATTTATACAATTAACTAGGTTTTACAATGTTAAAAAATATAACTTGTTTGTGTTTGCGAAGTGACAGCAAATGTCAAACAACGCGTTATTTTTGTTCCGTTGTTGCACCTAAAAAAACAGAAAACTTATAATGTTCGGAGTCAAAATGAATCCATTTAACGATACCGAACAAGAACAAGATGCCAATTCCGCCTTAACTGAGTTAGATAAAGGTAGAATTAAAAACTAACCTTACAATACCTATCCCTCGACTCTCTCATATGAAACCATATCTTACTATCATGATGTTACAGGACTGCGGTCAGGAAAAGTCGGAGAGCAATGCGAAGCGATCGTCCGCTTTCCGCGACTGTTCGAAAAATACCCATTTCCTATACTAATTAATTCATCATTCCTAAAACTTGCCGATGTGTTTCGTATGGGCAATAACTTCTTGCGGCTCTGGGTTTTGCGGGTTTGCCAGCAGAGCGAGAAGCATTTGGACAAGATACTGAATATAGACGAGTTTTTGCGGAGAGTGTTCAGTGTGTTACACTCAAACGATCCTGTTGCGAGAGCTTTGGCACTCAGGACGCTGGGAGCGGTTGCCGGAATTATCCCCGAGAAGCAAAATGTGCATCACGCTATACGGAGAGGGTTGGACAGCCATGACAATGTGGAGGTCGATGCTGCTATTTACGCTACTACCAGATTTGCTGAACACTCCAAGTAAGGAATTTAAAATCCACATTAATTATACAAGAGAATAACTGACACATTTGTTTCCTATTTTGTAAATTCAGTTTTTCCTCTTAAAATTCACCATACAATTACTCAATTCGATGTTCTAACTAAATATTATAATACTAAGTTTTTGTTATGAATGTGAGTTCATGAGATATTTAATTAATTTATCACACCATGGGTAAATTATGAATATAGAATTTACTTACATTTTTATTCAGTATGAACACTAGCCAAAATAAATTTGTAAAAAAAATTTGCCACTAACATACCTAGTACTATGAATATAATTATAATTAATGAGTATGTTTCAGCACATTTGCCGTGGCCATGTGCAACAAACTATCTGACATGGTTGAGTGTGAGAGTACTGCAGCTGAGAGAAGAGCTAAGCTAGTGAGAGCTTTAAGAACTGTACATGGAGGAGGTAAGAAAACTAATTCAATATAAAAAGTGTAATCTTTATTATATAGCCTATTAATAAATTTATAAATGGCTAAATGGATGCTTTTGGACTTACTATAAAATGTAGTGATGTTATATTGCAAATCTAGAAAACAAAAACCTTCTCATTTATGCTAAAAATAATTAATAAATAAATTATTTGTGCACAGCTGTGCGTGCCCAAGGTGTGCTGAAGCTTCTCCGATCACTGCTGGAAAAGTTTCCATCATCAAGTTCAGTGCGAGCTGCCATTACAGCACTGACACATATTGCTGCTGACACAGTTGTGCATGTTCCTGACCAAGTGAGTTCTATTGCACACACATTACTTTTTTAACACTTACAAATCATGCTAAATGGTAGGATTCTTTTTTCTCCAAATATTAGGCAAATCTCAACTAGGGAGGTAGAGGTGGCCCATTCCCTGTGGTGAGACGTTTATGGACTGATACAGATACAGATTAGGTAAATTTAATTAAAAATAATAGAAAATGGTGCATGTTCTACTATATTTCTGTGTCATAAATCCAGCTCCATTCAATTTATTATTTTACTACTTAGTGGCAGGCTGCTCACAACATGGTACATTATGAACTCTGCCAAGTGCTTATGGCAGGCATTAGCCTGTCCATGACTGTAGATAATGATGATGATTATTTTTTTACTTGTTATAAGTAGTTTTATTAGACATCTATATTCTGCTTTAACCTACCAATAAATGTAAATAATAATTACTTTTCTATCCACCCAGGTGCAGCTCCTCCTAAGCCTAGCCCGCAACGACGCTCGCTCAGCGGTGCGTCGTGCAGCTCTCTTCGGGCTGAAGAAGTTAGCCGAGCATGCTGCATTGTGGCCCGCGCAGTGTATTGATGACCTGGTGCGAGCTGCCACTGACAGCCAGGATACCGAGCACACCATGCTGTGTCTACAGGTTATGCAGGTGAGGTGGTACTTTGATACATTATTTTTAACCTGTACTGTTCCACTGCTGGGCGAAGTTCTCTCACTTATCAGTTGCTGATACCATCCAAATGTTGCTAAATTGGTCGACGTCGTTACTTCACCTTTTTAGAGGCAGCCACACTTTAATACATACAGAGCAATTATTTAGAAATGAAACAGAATTAAATGAAATGGAACAGAACACACTAGGCGAAACGTGGGTGTCCTGGTAGCACCTCTGCCTATCCTAATGTTTGTGTGAACTATAAGTAATTGTTTCTGGTCTGGGGTGTTCGTGGAACCTAAAATCCTCTTAATGTAAGACTATGTGTATAAGTGGGACGTATGTATGTGTAGATGCTGGTGCGCTGCCCGGCGGTGTGCGCGGCGGCGGGCTCGGAGGCGAGCGCGATGCGGCGCTACTGCGGCGCCGCGGCGCTCTCGCACCACCCGCGCCACGCCGCCACCGCCGCGCTCGTGCTCACCAACGTGCTCGTGCACTGGTAACTATACTACACTACACTACACTATTGTACAGTGTACACTATACTACAATATGCACTATGCACTATAGCACACTACACTATAATACCCAGTCCTACGTATGTACTCATTGAAATGCACCCTACACTATAATACCATATGCACTATACTACACTACGATATACACTAACGCGTACGTGCGCACCAACGTACTTGTGCGCTGGCCACTATGGCGTAAATACCCTCTAAATTTACTAATACCATTAAACCAGAACACAATAGTACCAGTTAGTTTATTTACCTGATACCCAAACAAGATGGTAATGTAGATAATACCTCTTTTTTTTATAATACCTCTTACCTAGGATTCTCTGGAATCTAACAAGATACTTCAATGTCATAGATAAAGATTCCACTGTTCATAAATATTAGTGTTTAATTACTCAATATCTAGGACAGTTTATACGAATTCCTAAGGTATTTTAATATGTAATAAACAATTAAAATATTTGTAGCTATGAAGAATCTCTCCCAGTGGACGGATCAGATCTGATGCTAGCGTTGGAAACGCTTGTAATAGCTACGGGGGTGGAAAATAATCCTCAAAATATTAAGTCTTTGAGAATTGCATTGCAGTGCTTGGTAAGTCATTTTACTGTATTGAATTAAAAAATTTTTGCATATATATTTTTTAAAACACTATACTACACTAAATTCCGCACTTGGAGACGCTTATAAAATTTTCTGACTTGCAATGAGTGAAGCCGCCAGTTAGCTCTCCGATAAAAGCGTACCGACCTATATCTATTGCCTATGTCTAGTAAAATACTGTTGTTTGCAAAATCTAAATTTGCAACACGCAGACGAAGCCGCGGGCAAAAGCTAGTACAAATATATTTACATTGTATTTAATATGGCTGAGTAAAGCGAAGCCTATAACGAAGAACCAGTATACTCAGTTTCGCCAACGCAGTAAATAATGGCAGGATGGTGTGTGTATGTGCAGGTGCGTCTCTGCGGCGCTCAAGGTGGCGAGGCGTGTCGGCGCGCGTGCGGCGTGCTGGCGCAGCAGGCCGAGGCGGCGGCGCGGGGCGGCGCGGGGGGCGCGGGCGGCGCGGGGGGCAGGCTCGCCGCGCTGTTGGAAGCACTAGCGGCACTAGCGTCGACCAGTCCACCCGCTATCAACACTGCACTGCCGCCGCTGCAACGCACGCTGGCGTTGTTGCACAAGTATGTACATATGTCACTCGATCTACACGAAAAATAATACATACACAAACGATTTTAATAGATTAGCATTTACCAACACATCTATACGAAATATTGTCAGGCAGCTGTAACCGATTACTATCAGACAACCCCATTAACAAAATAATATAAGAAATTCTTATCTTTGTCCGCAGTGAGGTGAAGCAAAACAAGATGTCCGACGACGGCACAAACCTAGTACTAGTGTGTACCGTCCTACTACAAGAACGAGCCGGCGCCGCGCTCACCTGCACCATCTCCACCGCGTGGCACCGCACCATCCTCGCCGCCATCGCACACGCGGACGGCTGGCTGCGGTACCGAGTGGCACGAGCGGCGCTCAGGTACTGGTCTTCGCCAGTCTGGATACTGTCCACCCTCACACCCGCCACTGCAACTCCTGGGAGCCAGGATCAACAGTGGCAAGTCTTAAATGACACCGAACATTGAAGCTCACCGAGTATTCGCGAATGACTAACTTATATTTAACCTGCAACAAAATTAATTAAATAGTTAAATAATTGGTCCGTCAGTCTCGCTGCCATCACGAAAATATTTTTTTATAAAATTTCACTGCATATTTCGGACAATAAATAAGTGTTTATTGTTTTGTCATAGATACGGTCACCACAGCCTGGCAGCAGATATCCTGAAGCGGCTGTGTGAGGAGGCACCTAGTGAGGCGGCGCAGCGTTGGCTCACAGCACTACATAGAGCCGCTGCAGCTGATGCTAAGCTTATGAAAGAGGGTATGTTTTATTTTAGTTTTGCTAAATGTTAGCTATGATCCGGCTCGAAGGACTACAAAAGTTTTATCGAGTCGATTATTCGACTTATTTTTTTAATGTTTTTAGTGTCATGAATATATGGATCTTTGTTGCATTTCCACGTCAAAACTACTGGGATGATTTCGGATAAATCTTAACATTTTTTGTTTTATATTTACATAAGAGTAACATGTATATATAGGCTATAGCCAGGCGGAACCGCTCGCTGCTACATAAGATGTATCAATTGGTGTTGTGTAGGTATCTCTGGGCTGGAAGAGTGCAGTGCGAGCTGGGAGGTGTGCAGCGGGGGCGGTGGGGGCGGCGGCGGCGGGGGCGCGGGCGCGGGGTCGTGCGCGGGGTGCGCGGGGTGCGCGGCGTGCGCGCCGCTGGCGCCGGCGTGGATGCGCGCCCGCGCACGCGCACTGGCCGCGCTCGCCAACACTGCTGCTGCGGCCAGGGCGCTCTGCACGCAGCCGCCGCCGGCCATCGCACACGCATACGCACAGGTATCATATTATACTATACTCCTTTCAACTATGTCATGTAATGTTTCGGTAACGAGAACTGCACATGACGGTCTCGGTAACAGACTATTTTGGCTCGATAATTATTCCAAAGGAGAATGCCCATTTATGGTATCGGAAAAAAATAACGTTGACTCCGATACCGATACTGCTTAAAATTATATTTATAGTAGTTTTTATAAATTGTCCTTAAACGTTTTCCTGTTTTATGTACGGACGACAGATTTCTATAAAATAAAATAATTATCATCACATATTACGATACATCAGCCATTACTAAAAATGGGTTTGCCAGAGTGACTGGACTTCAAGTTAATTTCTCCAAGAACTCCGGACTGTGGTCGTAATTACGTTTATTTTTATTGAAAATATATAGTTTCTCCTACACAAAGAAGTAGGTTTTATCGAGGGAAAAAATCTTCGCAGCGATACCAAGTTTCATAGCTTCATGTGCATTCTCTTTTATGTACACTTTATGCGCCAAATTGCTATAGACTGTTAAATTTACCATGATAATTTTGACAGCAGCTCACGTCTATAAAGTTAGGAACGAATAACCGCAGACTATCAATAATCGGTTTTGAAATGAAAACAATACATAAAAAATTAAAATAATTTGTTTCTTAATTGCCGACATATTATGTTCCATTAACAGTACTGATTACATGATAAAATATGTGCATTGAATAAAAGTTACCCAGTCATATTTTGAGATATTATACTAAAAAATGGATAAAAGAATAGTATCTATTGACTTCACGATTGTAACAATAATATTTTATGTCCGGTTAATAATAAATAAAGAAGTTTAAAGAAATTATTTTATAAAATCCATACCTTAAACACGCGATTATCGATTACAAGTTCCAAAAAATAATAATCGAATAGATTAATGATCAGCATGATCTATAAGTAAGGTGATATTGCGCCTCACGACATGATAAAGTGAGATCCGTGCGGCAGGCGAGCCGCGACCCGCTGCTGACGGCGGGCGCGGCGGCGCCGGCGCTGCGGCGCGCGGCTCGCTGCGTGGGCGCCGCCGCCGCCGCCTACGCCGCCATCGCGCGCACCGCCTTCCACGCGGACGACTCCACGCTGCGCCATCTGCACATGTATCCTTTACTGCCTAGTACCTGCACTATGTGTCGTCTGACATATTGACTACACCGATACTATACTGTATTTGATCATTTATTAAGTAATCAATAGAAATATATTTCAATTATTTTTGGTTGGTAATAATACTCTAATATTATATCTGTTGGATTTTACCACGTTCATATTTGAAATTACCAATCGAAGCTTAGGTTCAAAAATCTCTGATTAAAAATCCGTACAAGAATCTATTAAGAATTAATTATTTTCCTCATTGTTCATTACTTATCCACAATTTCACAACTAAAAAATATAAAAAAAAAAACAATTTTAATAAAACATTTGTCCAGCATACTTTCTTTAACAACACCCTACAGTTCTGAGCACACATACACCCAACTAGCTCAGTTCCTGGACCGCATCACCTCCAACCAGCAGGAACGGCCCACCGAGCTCCTGAAGGAGATGAAACCCAACACGCTGGACGAGATGATAGCTCTCGCCCCTAGTGAGAAACTCGCCAAGATCTCCGAGAAACTCTTCGACAATCCTACTACTAACCCTGGGATCACTCATCGGGTAAGTTTTAACCTGATATTTATAGGTATTTTTAATGATTCGGAACGGTTTGAGTGAGGGACGCATTTGATCTCACTTGGTTATCTTAGTGTATCCCCGCTCGAAAGACCAAGTAAAGTTGTTTTAAGGGCATTTAAATAACTGCATGATATCTTGAAATTTTTATTGCATAAATATATGAAATTGTTAAAATATTTTCATCATTAATTAGTAATTTGTTGAAAATGTCCATGATAGTTTTTAAAACATGTCAATATAACTGACGCGGTCGGTTCTTTTTTTTTATTGGTTTACTTGCATCTATACTTTAATCCCGAAATGTTGTAAACGGATTTTGTTCTTAAGTCTTTAGCAACCTATCTGACTTTATGAAATCATTCGGCATCAATTTTGACTTTTCGGAGTCATGTGTGTATTAAAAGTCGATCACCACGCACTATAACGGTGACGTAAAACATCGTGAGGAAACCTGCATACCGTAGCGATTTGAAAGAATTTCTACGGTATGTAAAGTCCGCCAACCCGCACTAGGGCAGCGTGGTGGACGATATGGCCTAACCCCTTGTGTGTGGTTCGCAGCACGCGGAGGCCGTGCTGGCGGCGGTGCGCGCGTGCTGCGCGGGCGCGGCGTGGGCGCGCGGCGCGTGCGCGGGGCGCGCGGGGGGCGCGCTGTGCCGCGTGGCGCTGTCCCCCGCGCCGCGCGCGCCGCCCGCCGACCACGCCGCCGCGCTGCCGCTCAAGCACCGCCTGGCCTTGAAGCTCGAGGGCGTCATACTGCCCGCGCAGCCGCTCAGGTACACGCACCACACACACTAATCAATAATCATACAGCGTACTATACATATTAATGTGTTCCTTATGTACAATATTAAGTTTTGCGAGACACTTGTTGGAGAAGGATATTGGAGTATATGGCTCTCGAATTAAATGAAGATTTTATGATGAAAAATAAAATACATAATGCACTGAAATTAAAAAGATGGGCCACCGACTGCGGGAAGTGCAAGTGTGTCAGCAAATAAAAGTCAATAATTGAGTAATAAATAACACTCCACATACGCTCGACAATACCCTTTAAACTCTAATATAGTATTACTATCTTTATTTATTTAACTACCCACATTATGTAATAAAATTTAAAATCTTGTATTTTTTTTGTAGTAAACGACAGAAACAGCGGCAAGTAAAGGGAGTGCAAATCACTGTCACGGCCACTCCCCACCCGCGCACCAACGAAAAGGTATGGTAAATTTAAATAATAATTGCACATTCTTTTTTAAGAAAAGGAAAACTGTTAAGATCCCCTTCTCTTCGATACTCTTAGTATGATAGAACAAAGTTGTTTCTACATTCTTAACACTTCACAAGACTAAAGATAACAATTCCCCATTTTCCCCAGACGGTAGAACTAACGAACATCCCGCCAGTCCTCACCGCAGTACAGACGGTAACCCCAGTACGGGACTTCTTCTCAGCACAACAGTTAATTAGTGTCAATACTGCGGGACTTTATACTGTGGCTGTGGAGGCCGCCTTTGTAGACGAGAAGGGAGAACTGTGGAACACCGGGCCTAGGACTTCTATTGTTATCAAGGTAAGGGTGATAATGAGAACGTTGGTAATAGACTCTTTCTGTTATTTTATTGTATGAGTTTATCTGAATAAAATAATCTATATCATCTATCTATATCAGCCCATATACGTCCCACTGCAGGGCACGAGCCTACTCTACAATCGAGAGAATCGATTGAGAGTGGTTAGGCCATATAGTCCACCACGCTGGCCTAGTGCGGGTTGGCGGACTTACATACCGTAGAAATGTAAGTCCGCCAATGTAGTGTAGTATGTAATTTTATTGAATAAAACAATAAAATTGGTAAATTGTGGAATATAAAACTTGGCTGGTGTAAGTGTACTTTTAATCATCAATTTTATTTCAAAATTACTTTTATCTCAAAATTAGTCGGATTGAATCAAAATTTATTGTGTCAAAAATATAAAATTTTAACGGCCTTATTCGTAGACAATTTTAGAAACCTTTTTTAACTATCGAATGTTTTGTCCCTTTCGAACGACTTTAGAATTCAGTTTGAGCGAAGAAGACAAAACATTCGATACTAAAATATGTTTTAAAACTGTCTGTCTATGAACAATGCTGTGTTGTTTATTTAGGTGAATTACTATATTTGATTTTTTCATTTTTATTGATGACTATACGCTATATTATAAATAAATATGCCGTAGATTTGCATAATGGTTTCTTAGATTTACGCGAATGATACACATTGAAATAAAACTAATTTTTACAGATTTTATCGCGATTCGGATTCCAAAAAAGCTGTAATGCAATCGAAACGTCGGGAAGTTAAAAAATGTAAAAATTAAACCAAATCCCGATAAAATCCGTAAAAAATAGTTTTATTTCAATTCTGCATATTTATTATGAACACCTATTATTTTTAGGCCCATGATGAACCCAGCGCTAAGGGCAACACACAAACTACACGCGGGAGATTTTGAAATAAGAAGATACAGTAAGTTAAGTAGACAATTGAATTTGTATATTGAACTATTAGATAGCAATTCAATTTATAATAGTTTTTCAGCGTGACATCGGGAACTAAAGTTGAACTTTATCACCAAGGTAAGATAAAAATGTTATTGTACTAAAATAGTTTCGGTAGTCACTTTGCCGTATCAGTGTAGGTAAACCGTTGTAATTAAATTGTACTAGGAAATAAGAAATAGTAAGTAACATATAGAAATGGTACTATCATGTTTGTAAAAAAAAATTAAGGTAGTAGGTATGTATAATTTTTTTTTATTATTGAGTATAAAATAATGCTTATATCTATGTAAAAAGAACTACATATATTATAGCTATCGGAACTGAAATGCAAGAATAAATTATATTAATAATTATGAATAATATAACCAACTGAATTGTCAACTTACTCTCGTGTGGAATATATGAAGTATTTAGTTAATATTTTAAATAAATACTTTAGGTAAAGATTGTTGAATGTTAAAATTGTAAATAATTTTGACATTTAACAATCTATACATTAATTAAATTATGATTTCCTTTTATTGAGGTAATTCCATACAATTAAAAGTTAGTAGTAATAAATTGTTAACTTGCAAAACTATATGTGACCTAGATATAAATATTTTAATTAAATGTTCCTCTGTAGATATGCTATCTTTATATTCAGAAAGTAATCCTAGGTTTAGTATTTAGAAATACATATTTAGTACATAGGTTAAATTCTATTTTAAAAGTAAGTATCGAATAATGTTCATGATCCTATGACAGTTCACTAGAAAGTAGAACTGTCTCTACTTTGTATAGACTCGTGATTGCTTATCTCAATAAACTTAGTTCTTTATGACGACTATAAACTTGTTAATGTTATTTGTGTAACGATTAAAATATGTTTTTCAATGTAATCTTCTTATATTACAATAAAAATAACACTATTGTTACTAGGGTTTTAAAAAAACACCCTATATATATTTTTAATTTTCATCTTTCCTTATAATCCTTTATTGTTCTAAATCTATTCCTATATTCATCGGAGACTTTCTATACAAGGATTAATCAGGATGAGTAAACAAAAACATTGCGATAAAAAGGTATAAGCCCTACATAAATGTTATTGGAACAATTATAGTGTATAGAACACTGACCAACAATCAGTTTTATCGGCGATAACGTGTTTATCTACCGACTGATAAGCGATACACCTGCGCAGTGCTACAGCGGACGGCGGCGCGACACAATGTTCTTCTTACTTATACCCTACCTCGTTTATCAAGCACAAGCCGTTTCAGTGTGTAAATACAACTCTAACGATGACTATCCCGGTGAAACTGTCGATTGCTCGTATGGGAATAACAGTTTATTTAACACAAATGTTTCTTTACCAAATACAGTGCATACCCTCGATATATCGTTCAGTAATTTGATGCGTGTTGAGTCAGCCGCTGTATTGCAATCGAAAACAATGCATGAATTAATTCTAAACAACAATGCAATAACCGATATAGCTCCCGATTCTTTTGTGTTGCCAGAATTGAGAAGAATCGACTTGAGCTTCAACCAACTAGAGTTTATCGATAAAGAGACGTTTAAGAATTTCAAAAAGCTACAGTATTTGAATTTGGCGAATAATAAATTTACTACTTTTGAGAAATTAACTTTCCATCATTTGAGTGGTTTGAATGAGATTATCCTGGATGGGAATAACATTGGACCGAGTTTACAAGAAGCCAATTTGTTTGACAGAAGTGGGTTTGGGCTGACGCAGAAGATACAAACAATAAGCATAAGTAGAATACAATTGAATGTAGTTCCAGATAATTTCTTCGTGGATGCTTACGATTTAAGGAAACTTGTGATCTCAGACAATAGCATAAGTGTCATATTTGAAATACCGTTCACACTAGAATATTTAGATTTATCTGATAATCCTATCCAGGAAATATCAAGCGAAGATTTCACCGACTTACCAGCATTAAAAGTGCTGAAACTGAACAATTTAGAAATCAAAGAAGTACCCGAATATGTGTTCGAACCACTACACTCATTAAAAACTTTGGAGCTAGAAAGAAATATGAATTTAACTAAATTTGACAAACTGGCTTTTGGCAACGATGTATTGCAAGACGCGGATGACTTTGCCCTCGAAAAACTATCTATAAAGGGATCCAGAATACGGACATTGGATAAAGATTTATCGGAGCCCTTTGGTCATTTAATACAGCTGGATTTACAAGGAAATATGTGGAAGTGTGACTGTAAGTTGCTTTGGTTGAAAGAGTTGCAAATTACTGAGCCATACAAGGAACATTTGAGGTAAGACAATAGAATTTGTTAATTAATATAATTCATCCAAGAATCAAAATCTGCATCTTAGGTTTTATTTCGATCTCACAACAAACAATTTCAATTGGTGGGACAGAAACAATTGTCTCTTTGCGGGGATCGACCCCACCACCTCTTGTATCATAGACGGCTTCTTAACCAAATACGCCACGGCAGTTGTTGTTCCTAAAAGGCTTTGTATGCTACAATTATTAATTGTCATGAGTCACGTTGCACATGTTATCTTTTCGTTCTTTATTGGATAAACTGTTTTTCAATTGTTTCTTCACGGTCTATATTAAAAACAAAGAAATGGATTAGTTAAGAATCTGCAATGGGTTCATTGTCCTAGCTGCATGATAATTGTGAAACATGTGGTTTTTGTTTCGATTCTTGGATGATGCAATGAATTCTGTGATAGAAAATATTAGGACGCGAATATACGTGGCTTATTGTGGGCGACACTCTTGGTATCGCTACCTACCCTTACGGGTACACAAGTATGACGATATGTTATATGAAGTTTACTAGAAGATCCCTATAGCTTAACTCTTAGTTGCAATTGAATATTAAATTAAATTTACTTAAAAAATTACAATCTAGAAATAACTAATACATGTCTATGCCAAGCTGATGCCATCATGAGGAATATTGCCATTTATCACGAGTTTTGAACAAAGACTTAAAACGTATGCTAATGACTTTATCTATACGTAGTCATTACAAATATACGTCATCGCTAATCAAGGGTAGTGCTTTATCATTATAATCCCGACGCTAGGTCATTCATAGTAATGATGCTAACGTAAAACTATTCCACTTGTTATTCATTCAGTCTATTACTAATATTATAATGAGAAAGTTTGTGAGTGTATGTATGTATGTTTGTTGCCCTTTCTCGTAAAGCCTACTGATCAGATTTTGATGAAACTGCACTGTTTTATAGCTTGTACAACAGAATGACATACAGACTTACTATACAATTCATATTGTCCCAGTATAAAGTATAAACAAATGCTATAAGCACCGTAATATTAGTTAATTTAACTAATTTTAACGATGCTTAACTCACTTTTTCGTTTAGTAATTTGAAATTTAAAACGTGTCTATATTTTATTTTCAGATGCTTCACACCAAAGCCGTTTTACAACGCTCGGATTTTCGATCTAGACGCAAAGTACTTTACTTGTGGGGCGAATAAGAAACATGTCGGAGGAATTATAGCTGTGGTAGCCTTCTGCATCATTTCGAGTGCCCTTGCCATCTGGATCTTCCTGTTTCTGCCCAAATACCAATCTAGAAGCAACTTTATACAGCAAATGTACACCCCTTCCACTGCGTACAGTATACTGCCTTTGTCGACAAGTGTACAGGAGCCCAATCCATATTAACTTCACATATATTTAAAACTTGTATATATTTGATTAGTTTTATAGATAATAAGTATTAAAAATACATGACACGATTATCGAAGTGGGATCATGTGTAGAAATGATCGGCCACATTTCGATTATTCAGATTAATGATTTTGACAATTTTACAGATAATAATTGTTTTCTACTTATCATAAAATGAATCTTTCTCATGCGAATACAGACGTTTTTGATAGTAAGTTATCAATAATTTAGTTTTAGCAATGTGGGTAAGATCATCTCTGCACATGGCTCAAATATATTTTAAAAATAAATTATTGTTGCCATCATGTAATGATGGATTAATTAAAAAAAAAAAAGTTTTTTGGATCCCCCTTTATAAATAAAAAGGCTGCATTGCAAAATTCACATAATATATTTAAAAAATACAAGTGTACAAATCATTATACAATGAATACAACGTTGTGCATAATTGATTTACAATGAGGCTTTTGTTTTGTGCTTCTGACATCTCCAATTGAACTCATCTTTACGATCCGATAACAATAATTTAATACTTGCATGCGATTAAATGACATCTGGTAGCTTTGAATTAGGTTTACAATTTTAGAACTAAATTGATTTATTGATTTTTGGAATCAACGGCGTTTTGTATATTTTTTTTTCTAAATTCACGCTTAAGCGCTCTTCCTGGAATTTTTCACTTCCTGTGCAAATCTTGTTATACCTATATCCTTGATTTGACCTTAGGTATTTTTCTTATCTAACTCAAAGCCAACAGATTAATTACAAATTAACTGCATCGATATCATACCGATATTGAAAGGGGTAACACCACGTAACTTATATTTAAAAGTATATCAAATATGGAGAATGCAATTTTAGAAGTAGACTTGAAATCAAAACAACTTTTTCACACCAAAGTTGTACCATGATTATCCAGAGTTCCAAACCACAATCTTGGGATAATTTTCCGGTTATTATTATACTTCTGTATATGAAATAAAAATGTGTGTGTGTATTAGTGTACACACGTAAGAAGTGAAACTTCTTTATGACATAATTTTTCGATAAATGATCTACTATTTACAAATTTACAGAATTGGTAAAATAAAGCTAAATTAAATAAAGTTTAAGTTTAGGAGGGGGGAAATTTTTGAGGGAATTTGGGATTTCTATCGGGGCCAATTTGTAGCCCTCACCGAGACGGTTCCGAGGATACCAAGCTCGGTGGGTCCACGACCTTTATTATTTAGGTTTCGTGGGGGGGCTATTGGGCACCTTAAAATATTTTTGGGTGGGGAAAGTTGTGGAGGGGGAATTCGGGAATTCTGTTGGGGCAGGATTGTAGGCCTCACCGAGCCGGTTCTAATGAACCCAGGGTCGGTGGGTCTACGATGGATATTGGTGGAGATAGGAATAGGGGGGGTGAGGTAAAAATTTTAGGTGGGGGTAAGGGCGGGGGGGGAGGTTTCATGGGGAGGCTATTGGGCACTGTTTTGGATTTAGGGTGGGGGAAGGCCAAAGGGGGGGTAAGGATCAAATTACAAAAAAGTGGGTGGGACTTAAAATTTTGGGTGGGGCTTGGAAACGGTTGGGGGTGTGGCTTACTGAAGTGGGTACTAATTTACGAAATAAAAAAAATGGCGCGTAACGGAAGAATGTGACGCGTAACGAAAAATTTTTTCCAACCCCGATAAAGAAGTTTCACTTCAAAAAGAAAGAGTAAAAACATATGATTACTTCTGTAATAATTTCCGTAATATTCATAATGTCTTTTGAGGCTAAATTATGCGATGTTATCCTTTCCATCAATACTATTTCATCTTCATTTTCCTCATAACAAACATAATCCATTTACAATCATTTCGCTTACATTAAATACCTTACACTTACTTACTATGCAGGCACAAGCATCTTACAGAAGGCTGTTTATTTGAAACACAGGGCGGTGATCAGAATCATGGCTGGGGGACATTTATTAATGTTTACGTACCTCGAGATTTAAATATGATACAGAGGTCAATTACATAGATAACACATTTAAGCGCAAAGCCACTCGCTATGGTAAATTTCAAATACTATACACATAAATCCCCACCATGAAATCTGAATTTTCGCCCTAAATACAATAAAAAATTTCACACCCATACGCGATATGTTACAACTATGTTTTTCAAGCAGTCTTTGGTCAGATTAGCTAAACATTGATATTTATATAATTTAGAAAATTGATTCTGTAACTATTCTGAGCACAACCATACTTAACTTACGTAGAAATGTGTAAAGATTTCAAAAAGTTCATGAAAAGCAGTCTTAAATATCAGCACAAACACTTCAGGCTTTCCATTTACAAAATGCTTTAAAGTCTTTAAAAGATAAAATTATGTCTAAAAAATAATACACCAAATAATCTCTAAGACGGTGGGGGGTTGTCCCCCAGATACCCCTAAATACTGCACTGTACAATAATAAGGCATTTTTTGTATGTGAATTATAGAGTATTATGATACAGAAATATCAAATATGTGTTTGTCGCATTGCAACGTTTTATTCTATGATATGACGGTAAAACTATTATAGATATTATATTTTAGTTGCCTACTAGCTGCATTACGTTTCATTAAACTGCAAAATATTCGAAACATCTAAATTGTCTAGTTCATCCTGAAGGGTATCAGATTTGTATAAAATGTCAGTAAATATTACTGTTTTATAGTATAAAATCATAAAATTAATTTATTAAATTTCACTAACTTAATAGAATGTTAGGAAGAGTAAAAACATTAAGGACTTCGCAGACATTAGACAAGTGTCAAATTGTCATATAAAATATCTACATACTCCTTAACATTCCATACCAAATTGTTCCTAATAAAATAACTTATGCATTTAATAATTTCATGTGATGTACATAATACTAAAAAATATGACACAAAATGTACAATTATAATTAAACTAAAAATACTTCGTAACAATGCCCGCCGAATTATAAGAGCACGCCTCTTGAACAAAAGTTACCAAAAAAGAACTATTAATTGGGTTTTACTGATATAAGAGGCAGTCAAAGAGATCCAACGCTCAAAAATTCAATATACATCATTTCTTTATATGGCTATTTTTACGATTTCATATTCTTTATTGTTTTTATTGCAAAAGAGGCAAACGAATAGGCGGTTTAATTCATGTGAAGTTATCACAAGTCTCAGTTGTATTTAACATCTTAGACTTGTCTTATGAGCATAATTCTATATTATTTTTAAAGTGTAGGGTAGTTATGTATGTCAGAGAGCAATGGGCAAGAACGGACATTGTTTAAATGCAGTCTAGTCTTTAACATCTGTCTTTTGAGCTTAAAACTTAATCGAGATTCTGAAATAGAGATTGCACATTTTATCCCTTACTCAAACCTTTTCTTATAAAGATGTACAGTACTCCGAGTATTAAAGGTAGAATTCAGAAGTAATTTGTAGTTGAAAATCAAATTCATCCAAATAACTTAGTAAACGAGTTAATTTGCTAATAATCTCCTAAGAAAGCTAGCGTCTGTATTGCGCTACAATTCATTCATCTAATTTAGAATGGAAAGCAATTGACAGGCATTAGCTGCTGTGATTTAAATGTTTAAAGTGTCATCGTTTGCAATAATATAAATTTAAAACATTGTGGTCTTTTGAACATTTCATTTCACCACTAACGGTTTTAGTTTTACGTAGAAATACTTCAGTTTTTGGTCATAATATAGTGGTGGTGAAATATTCATATCCACCCTGATAGTGATCCCATATACAAAAATTTTAAAATCTCACGAGTGGAATATTCATCATGCCAGTATGAAAAACATCTGATCCTTTACCATGTTCAATGCTACGGACACCACAAATCCAAAGACAGATATTTCAAAATACCCTCCTCTCAAAATCCTAATGCCTGCCCTTGCTGACTAATCTAGAACCACTCCGTATGTCATACCAGCCTGTCGTCATCCTCGTCCCAATACTCTTCCTGTCAGACAGACGTCTCCGAGTTGAGCCTTAGAACAAACCTGTTGCTCTTAGGGTCTACCACTTCTTCGGACAAACTGAACTTGGGCAGTTGTTTTATAGTGCATATTAGAGAGATATCACCTTGCCTGAGTTGGAATTCTATGTTATCAGCCAGTGGACGGGCTAATAGCTCATCTGAGATGAGGGACCACCGCTGGACGGGCCTGGTTTCTTGCTCAGCTGATAGTACTGGTCCTTCCACCAGAAAAGGTTCCAGGAAAGCTCGAGGAGATGCGTCCTGGGACAGGCAACGGCCGAGATGTGCTAGGACCTGAAATTATGTATGAATTGTTATATTTTTTCTTTTCTTTAGGTTTCTACAGGGTCTTCCTAAATGATAAGTTAGCCAATTACACACAGGCTATCAATAATTTAATTATGTAGGTTTATAGTAGCATGGTTAACTGTAGTGGTATACGTCAATGTAAAATTAAAACACTAAATAAAGCCGAAGTTTGGCATAAAGCCTAGGTAATGATTTTTTTTTATTGAGTTTATTAATTATTTAAAAACATGATTCTAACCGAGTCTGCAGAATGTCTGGGCTGTTGTCTGGTAGCACGAAGATATTTCTGCAGCGCGCGCGCCAGCGACGGGAACACAGCCTGCGCTGCCTCTCTTGGTCCTAGTGCACCACCTGAATACAACAACATTAATATGTACATTTTTTCATGTATTTTTAAACTATTTATATTTTTAGGTACGCCTAGATGACTAAAACAATTATAATTCGTCATCATCATTATCAGATCGTTGCAGTCCACTGCTGGACTTAGGCCTCCCCTAAGGTACTCCACAGAGCCCGGTCTGCTGCTTTATGCATGCAGTCACTGCCGGCCCTCTTGCGCAAGTGGCCAGAGGGCGTCCCACGCTACGTTTGCCAATAATAATTAAGACTACATATTTAATATAAAAAATAATGGGTCATAATGCAATAAACAAGTCATTAGTCATGGTATAATTTATGTAGTACTGAATTAAACATTTTTTCATTTAAATTTGTTAAAATAATATTCAAATTTATTCAAACAAGAATTGTATTAAGATGTTTTTTAATAGCTTACACGATTCGTTTAGTCTTTTATCGTTTTATCAAGTAAGCAATCTAGTGACAACCATTCGAAGGACTCGGGATCCAATCACTAATTATTATAATTTTTACTTAAGTGCATTTCTTACCCTTATTAATCAGCAATTGTTATATCAATTATACAATCATCATTTTTTGCATGCGCCCCATATTCTACATCTCTTTACCATAAGGTAATCTATCTACTATCTATATCCACTGACCATAAAGATTACATTACATCTTATCATTCGACACAATTTTCCTTTTTAAAACTTCCATTAATAAGTATACATAGACATTGTCATTGTAGTAAGTGTGGTCATGTACTATTATAAAAAGTGGAGATGATTAGCGATGGTAAGATGGTGTAATGATCCAAACCGTTAGCAGAAGACACCCGGACCCTTCGCACGTGTGCAAAGGCGTCCTCGGCAGCGGACAGCAGACGAGCTCTACGCTTGCGCACGCGGCGCTCGCGCTCCGCCTCTTCGTAGTAACGCTCGTTGTGGGCGGAGCCCGAATCGCGCCGTCGACCCGTGCTGCCCGTACACGATCCCGTTGTAGACCTACACCATACATTGATATTTAACCACGTATTAGTAACAACCCATATACATCCCACTGCAAGCCATGGGTCTCTTCAAGAATCGAGAGACCAATTGAGAGGGTTTAGGCTATAGTATAATAATTCAATAATCCAGCCCATATACGGCCACATGCCTTCTTTAGTTACATGGCGTGACCTAGGAATCGAACCCGTCACCACAGACTCTTTATTTTGCCACCACATAGAGTCCAGTATGTATATCGAAGCTTATTCCACGGCCGTTACTAGCAAATTGATGGACAGTTTAATTGATCAGAGTAACTAGGCCAGACATTCGTCGTCAATTGGACTGAAGTCTGAACCTATGACTCATGTGCATTCTAAAGCACGGAAATGCACAAGATTAACGCAATTAAATACAGTAATTGTAGATTCGAACCTACATAATTCCAATAGATGTTACAAAAATATGTTTTACCAACAAAGCAAGGAAGTTTTATTCTCATGTCACAATGAAAAATTAACCATAAAAAGGCCATGTACATTCATTGTAGTCAGGTGTCCTACGACATGATCCGAATACTAATTAAGTTTAAAATATTCCAAATAAAACGAACTGAACGACACAACGCCATGATAAAATAACAGCAGGACGTAGAATGCAAATTACGAAGTATCACAATAAAAAAAATATAATAAATATTGTACCAACATCATTATATTTAGTTATTAAGTAAATAACTGAAAACTATACAACCGTTAACTTACCTAGCCTGTCCAGGTGGCCCATTAGTGTTAGATCCATCCACTTCATAGAACTTTATGCTTGACTGCGCCTTTCTCTGGTTTTTAGATATTGGTATCTTTTCCAAATATGGATTGTATATTGGAAATTCTGTATAATACTTCTGCAGCACCCAAACAGCAGCCCTTTGTATACTCAACTGTCCTATCGCATATGACCGGCTTTCGCCATCAGGGCTCCGGACAATCTTGATATAATAAACAGGCTCTAGATGCCTTATTTCCATTAATATTACCGCTACATAATGAATAAAGAGCAATGTATCTGAGAAGCTAGATACATATGACACTAAAGAATTATAATCTGTTGCTTCATCGCCAACTGCCAGGGCTTTCGTAGCCTCTGTAATTTGAACTATATAAAACAGCCAGTATGAAAATGTACATACAGCTAAAATGACTAAAGTAACTGCTCTGAATACAAATATTCTTGGTAATACAGCATTCCTTGGCCTTAGGAACACAGCCCACACTCCAATTGCCAATAAAACTAATTTAAAAGCTAATGAAAGCAAGATTCCTTTACATTCTGCTGCACAAGCTAATAGCTGCATTCTCTGGCTAGGTTGTATGGCTATATTATCTGATAGTCCAGGGAAAAATCCTATTTTTGGCAGCACCACCATAGCGAGTGGACTTACAAATGATACAAATGAAAGTCCGAGTGCTATTGTTGATCCAAAGTATCTTGAGCAGACAAAACCTATTCCACTGTCAGACTCCACAGGCCAGTTGCTGACATCTTCCATGGACTGGGAGCCCTCTGACGTATTTCCTGTGACTGCAGTTGTGTTTTCACCCCAGTTTTCATCCTGGGGCAGTATTTGTACTTCTATAACTTCTTGTCCATCTCTGCCCATTTCTGGATTTATGTTTACACTGGTTTGGAATGGGGCCATAGTATTGTCACTGCTCTCTTTCCTTTGTGATTTTGTGCTCCTGAAATATTTTAATTATGTTACTTAGTCTAATACTAGACATATCATGTATTAATATCATTATGATTGTTATTAAAATGCCAAATTAATATTTAACAGTACAATGAAAGTCTAAAAACTATTAATTTCTTGGTTTTAATATAAGGTTGACCTATTTATTTGTACAAACTTTTAATTCACTTGGTGAACAAATTCCTCCTCCAATTATGTTTGTATGATAGACTCCTATATCTACTTCTACAGGATAAAGGTACTCAGATAATGTGGCATGAAATAATTTCTAACAAAAGACATTCTATACCTTGATGTCTAAGATATCATCTCTCATATTAAATTGCAATTTGAAACTTGCAATGCCATGCTCCAGATATGGTATGTTTAGTACTTTCTCTATATTTTACATAAACCATAATTTAAACAGTGCCCCTTCCAATTAATAGATACTTAGAAAGTTATTCTTAACATGAGTGTAACAAGATTCTAAGTACATTTGATTCAATACAAAATATTACCAAATGATGTAAAATGTAAGCTTTAGAAAAACATAATTAATTTACAATTTTTAGTATCTTGGAAAATTATTGAAAATACATGACTCTTCTGGGTATTATTTAAACCTTAAATGTATTAGCCTGCCTCGGTGGCGTAGTTGTATTACGGTACGGTTACAAAGCTGAGGTCTCGGGTTCGAATCCCGGGTCGGGCAAGGTGATATTGGATTTTTCTATTCATTATCAGCCCGGAGTCAGGAATTTGTGCCCGATATGGCGATAGGCTTGCCCCCTATCTGCTATCACATCATGGGACGGAACATGCAAGGCGAAATGTGGGTGTCCTAGTGGCGCCTCTGCCTACCCCTTCGGGGATAAAGGCGTGAGTTTATGTATGTATGTAAATGTATTAGCAAAACCAAATATTCATAGTATTTATCAGTTGAGGACATCCACATCAATCTTCAGTTAGGAGTCATAGTCTTCCATTTACTCAAGTTGAATAAATAGGTATTATTGACAATATCCAAGTTCTAATTTGATAATAGTGTTTAACATTTATAGCTGCCACTCAATAAGTCATACTTTCACTACTTCATGTATTATTGATAAATAAATTAAAAATATTGGTATTTATATATTACACACATTATCTACAATTATACATATAAGCCGCATGTTCTGAATTCAGATGTTTTCTTAAGGGCCTTTCATAAGAGAGTACTTGATGAAATTCCTTTGGGCAATTGACACATTTTTGTGCAACATGACCCACTGTATTCCTGAATAGCAAACAAACACACACAAAACACAATAGTGTTCGTAGAGTAAACAGCGAAGCTATAATTAATCACTAACGGTCGACACTCGATGGTAAAGTAAACATACCGGGTGCTTCTATGCGTGTGTTGCCGATGTCGAGAGCTGCGACGAGACCGACTACTTAACTCTGACCTCACTGACTCCGTCTCCATGGTCCCGATGTATTCTGCGAGGAAACTCTTCCTGCAATTCACCCATGAGCACACTCCCAAATGATCCTAAAAAGTCCCATTAAATATAATCATTAGCAATTATGCCTGCAGTCACGGCATCTGCACACGCCATTATACCGAATTTCACACAGAAAACTGGCTAACTAGACACAAAACCACAACATTTAGTATGTTTTTTTATTGTTTCTAGTTTAATTTATCAACAATACCTTTTCATTATCTATAAATAATATAAAAATTCCAATAAGAGCGTCTTTACGAGTGTCGATCAAACGGATTCATGTCGTATTATGCAGTCAAATATGAAAACACGTTTTTGCTTAATTACATATATGGTATCTCCTTCTTTCACTCAAAAACCGCTATTGCGCTCTCTGTTCATTTTGGGTAATCAGACGACATGTCAGACGACTTTCCTTTTTTCCAGGTTATTGGGTTTTTAATTTTACGTTCAGAAATCTGGCTCGGTCGACATTTGTCTGTAAACATTTTTCAATACGTTTCTTTTATTTAAAATTAATTTTATAATATAAAATTACTTAAATTCCCCGGAAAACATTAATGTAAAGACTATATTCAACATTCTTTAAAATAGTGTGCATGTGAACAACAATGGATTGGCGGTGATTTTAAAATATAGCACAAGTGATTACACGAAATGATAAAAGATAAGATAACACACCCATACTAAACTGATAACCAATTGACTATTCAGTGGTTCCGAATATGAAGTTGTTGTTTATTCAAAAATAATGGAAAATCCAAGAGTTCCGAATACAAACCAAGCCGAAAGAGGTGAAAATAGGGTAGAAGACCTGCACCTAGACAGAGTGGTAGCTTCTCAACCGGAAATAGGGCCTACGCCTCCTGACGGCGGGTACGGTTGGCTCATTGTTGCGTCCGCGGTGATTTACCACATCACTGTACCAGCTGTATTATCCTTATATGGGTTAATAATACTAAAAGGTATACGGGAAGAAGATCATGAAGAAAATGAGTTGATGAAAATTTGGGATGTCGACATTGCCTTGGTGCCAGTGCTTATGGTGGTGATTAGGCTTCTGTTAGAGTCATGGTGCCGTGCTGTAGTGAAAATATTCAACATGCCAAGATTTATGGCCTTGGCTGGTCTATGTATGACTGTGGCTGGAGTGTTGCTGTCCAGCTACTCCACAGATGCGGACACCAATGATCACATTATCAACATATTCTCCGGAATATTTGCAGGTAATTCCAGTTATATTGATTTCCATTATAACGCTTAATAGTGTCATAAGTTGTCTGTTAAGTATAGTGATGAATGGGTGTTTAATTGCTTTAACAGTAGGTACTTAGAGCAAAACAATAGACTTCACGAAATACTGTAAGTACTAGGTATGTTCAAATAAGTTATACCTTCTGTGAATACACTGATTTAAACATCTATTTCGACTTTAGCCTTGAAGCAATACGTTATGTTATTCAATCAACACTCCTTCATTACTACTTTAGACTCAAATATGAATACAAATGGATTTGAAAAAATACATAGCCACGTGAGTAGAACTAATAGAATGACTTCATCAGGGAGTGTGTCAATATTAATTGTGTCACGAGCACCGCCATCCATCCATCAGCCAAAGGACGTCCACTGCTGAACATAGGCCTCTCCTAATGATATAATACATTTGAATTAGCACTTCCTAAAAGGATTTATTTTTCGTAACGATTCACACACCAGATTTTATTATTGCTGGAGCCTAATTATAGAAATCGTGACCAGCTAAAAGGAAACCATATTCGATTTCTTTCAAGTCCGTAGTATTTTCCCATAAAAACATAATATTTTCACTATTTCTTCGTAAAACAGTTGAATACACCTTGTTACTTCCAATGTCGTTTGATAAAATTGATACAGGCACAGCTGTAAATACACTGTACAATTTTAGTATAATCATTTTTAAGCAAAATAAATACCTTTCTTGAAACACATTTTTCATTAATGATTTGTTTTACATTTTAGGAGTCGGTTGCGCTTTAACAGGACAACAAACTGAAGTAATCATAACTCATTTCTTCAGGGAAAAGTTGACAATGGCGCAAAGAATAGTTCGTATGGCACCCTCAGTTGGAAATTGCGTAATTCCAATCTTAATCGGCTACTTATGCACAATTTACTCCGGAGACGTTGTCGTCATGATATATGGAGCGATAATTATGCAGAACTGTATTTTCCTAGCTTCTTATACTCGGCCAGTGTATATTGAAAGAGTTATCCGCAGCACATACAATATGTTAAGAGACGCAATAGAAGATGATGATGAAGTTATATTTTCAAATCAAAGTCGTAATGCTAACAACGGACCTGAAAGAGTTCAACAGAATCCCGAGACAGAAGAACAAGTTTCTAGAACTGCTCAAGATGACGATGCTGCTGACGTTGTAGTATTTAAATCTAGAAGAAATGCCAGAGAAATCCTAGATCCGTCTATGCAAAACAGAGAAAGCGCTAATCAGTCAAGGTTTTCGTCAGATTTTAGCTCAATGTTCGACGATACAACCCCTAACCGATTTTCATCCAATTTTGGCGACACATCAAGCAGATTCTCATCAGATTTCGGTTCATTGGAAATAGCAAACTATGCCAGGGTTAGCGGTTATCAGGAATTGGAAAGTATAGATAGAGATGGACAAAATCCTCAACCTTTGTACCGAGAAACCACGGTTAATGCTCCGCAAACTGCCGTAGTTTTTGCTGATGAATTGTCTCCTGGCACTGCAAGGAGGACAGCGTCGTTGAAAAAGAACTTTATAACGATTACGAATATGCTTTTGGATATCAATTTCTATTTATATGCACTGTTACATTTGTGTACAACATTTTCGATTCTTATACTCGGAGTGGTGTTTCCTCCTTTGATTTGGGAGCAGAATCCGTCGATGAATATTTGGTCGGTAAGTAAAACCTTTAATAATAACAAGAAAAATATTATCACAATTCATTCGTTAACATTAAATTCACTGCGGAAATCGATGCCCAGGAATGCACTACGGAAATAAATCTTACAACTCCCAGCCGGCTTTTCGACGATTGCGTCTTGTGGGCTGTTTAATTGTTAAGGGATATAGCTGTCTTCATCCGCGCCAGAACCTATTTCCAAGTTATTTTTACATTTGTGTATAGAAGGCACTAATAGATACCTACATGAGCAGTGACAAATCAACGTATTAAAGACTATAGTACATTCATAATGCTAAAAAGATGCATCGTAGCCCGTAGGTGGTTATACTGCCACTGAAGCTTATCTTAATGTCTGCATCCGATAATTGAATTCAATGAAAATGTAAAACAGTTCGGTGTCTTTTGAAAGTATTGTCAGCATGATTAAACTACTAGTAATTTAGTTAGGTACTTATTTCTAGTTTATAAATTAACTAGAAATAGTACGTCATCGATACTTGAAGTCACAATTTCCGTTATTTCGAAATGAATAGTGGTAGCTTTTATATTGCAACGTATATAGTGCGCAGTTACCAGGAAGGCAACTATTGAACTAGAGACCATGGGTTCGATCTGCACCGGAATAAATGTTTATTCATGAATTCTTTCGGAGTTGGGTGTATTGTGCCGTAGCAAATACATTAACTTGAATGTCCATATTCATATAGGAGACTTCTGAGAACTATATTTTTTTCCAAAGTACGTAGACCTTGATATAGGTACCTACTGAATTATCTATTTTTTACGACAGGTGTCGACGGTAATCGCAGTGGCACACGGGTCGGCTTTGTGTTTCATAATGCTGTGCATTGTTCTTCCGAAGTCTATCAATGAAAAGGCCCGGCTCTGTGCTGTTTTTTGTGTGGCAGGAGCCGTCGGGTTTTATGGTAAATATATTATTCTTTTAGTATTCATTTGAATAAAATTTTCCCCGCAAATGTTTGGCATTTAAATTCTTTTTTTATCGGTTTAAGGGGATTACGCTTTTGTCTAAAATTCAAGCTTCGTGTGAATGAGTATACATCGCAGATTTTAAAATTCTTGTGGATGACTCGGAACCATTTTCTTTCTCTATAAGGCTGAGCCATCATATTTTATTTTATACTTTTTCAGGTATAACCCTAACGAGCAGCAAAAGTCTTCTCGTAGTCTGGTGCATGCTCGCCAGTTTCGCGACAGCCGCCTCTAGCATTCTCCAACAGCCTCTTTACAACAGCACGCTCAATGAATTCGACACGACAGCTACCATGACCGCTTCCAACGCGATCGTCGCCATTTTCATCATGATATGTTCATTGACCCACAACTACGAGTACAAGACGTGTTTCTTAACAGCCAGTGTTTTGCAAACGATTACTGCTTGCATGTTCTTTGCGCTGTCTTTTAGAAGGCGGAGATAAAATATCACGCCATAGCTAGGATTTAAATAATCGTAAGATAAACATAGTAATTGTTAATAATTTAATAAACAATAATAATATATTAATTTGTCGAGGAGTGGGGTCACAAATTGAGGCTCACTATGATATCAGTTAAAACATAAGAAACCATATTCCCAAAAAGCGTATACAAAATTAAGTTTTGCGGAATTTGGAAGTAAATTCAAGTTTAAGAGTGAGATAAGCGTAAGACATTTTTCTTTAGTGTAAGACAAAATAACTAGTTTGAATGTTTAGTGTATGACTTGGTAAGATTCGTAAGCATCGGGGGTTTTAGACCTAAAATTAATGTGGGCAATTTTTTTTAAATAAAGTTATTTTTTTTTAAATAAAGTTCTTACAAATCGTGGGGACTAAAATTTATATTTGTGTTCACAAGTTTTAATGATTCGAGCTATTATAACGAGTTTAAGCTTGCTTTGACTTTTTGGTCCCCAAAACCGTGGGGGTCTGCCCACATCGCCCGTGCCTTACGCCGGTTCTGCCCTTTACTATTATTGGGGGTATTTCTGAATAAATGTATTGAAAATGTGCACGGTAGAAAAATATATGGACTTTTGAAAAAAGACTTCTATTAAGTTCTGAATTCTGATATAGATAAAAATATATAATTATGCACAATTAGGTACGTGATATTCTTGAAAAAATGGATTCAATTTATAAAACACGCAGTTAGTAATTAGAATAATAGGTATTTTTGTTTTTATTGACAATGTTTTTAAGTACAATTTAAACTATATATGACATATAATTTTAGTAAAAAGTAAATACTTAAGTCTTTGTTTTTTATTTATTCGAGAAATACCAATTTTTACATAATTCATAAAGATAAAGATGTAATCATGTAAGTAACGAATTACAATTAATATTAATAGACACAAGAGCTAGTTGACTAAGCACAAATAAAAATATATGTACCAAGATATTGGCGACATTGATTACACTATTTCCTTGGATAGATATAAAACCACCTGACTCATTTCTTATTTTTACACTCTACTAGTATGGCTAAAATATAAGTGGTCATTTAATGCATGCAGAGTATAAAGTCGTAACAGGATGTACTAAATGTACCATCACTAGTATTTTTTCCATAAATTCTTATATACAAGACAAATGGCATAGTTGATAGTGTTGCCAATAGTAGACGATTTGGTTGCCCATAATCTGTTTAAATAATTAAACATTAGTTTGTAGTTGTACAGTTTAAAATGCAAGTGAATGAGTCCATAATATTATATTGTATCTTCAAATTATTTATTAAGGATTTTATATTTAATTTATGATGGAAGACAAGGATTTGATTAGGACATTTCTTGGATGTGACTAATAAGACAGAGGGCGCCCAAAACCTAATTGATAAATTATAGAATTGCTTGTATGTAGAATTTATCTTGTTTCAACTATATAATGATATAGTGCTGACATTTATATGAGTACTAGACTATCTAATAACATATGAATAACGAGAAGAACAGGCGAACAAAGGGCGTTTTTATGGAAAGAAGAATAAAATTGCAAGAGATCATTGTCAAAATGACAATGTAGTTCATTTTATTAAGACTTCAAACAAAATTATGAATACAATAAATATTATAACTAAATAGGAATGTAGAACTAGTCTTATAAGCTTTCAGCATAAATAAAATTAAAATTCATTTAATTATCAGCAATTTGAAGTAGATAGTTCATATCACACTCATATTTGCGAGTAAGCAAAATAATAGTTACTAAATTACTATATCTAAAGATAATAGTTACAATATAATTGTTTGATCGAGCAAACTGCAGCAAACAGTCTCAAATCTCAAATTCTTGGATATGTCACTTTTATTAGAATAATCAAAGTCGAACTTACAGCGATGCTTTCCACCAAAGAAAGTTTCAATTTCTCACACAGACGCAACTCAACTCAGTAGACCTATGCACATTTATAAAGATCTAACACATTTTTTTTTATTCTATACCGCGCATATGCCCACTTGATTGAACCATTTTTTCCTATATACCTCAAAAGGCTTGCGTTAGACTTGGCTTCCTACTCGATAATTTACATTGTAACTTATAATAAATGCTAAAATCATTGGAATATTATACTGTAGCGGACACCGTGGAACCCCGAACAAATAACAATATCTGTATTTTATATCCATGTACCTGGCACATAGGGAATAAGTGGGGAGCGAAGGGAGATAAAGGGAGGAGCGCAGTGCGCTGTCTTTAGATAAAACCAATTTGATGGCGGTATCCGCTATATCTCCCGGATAAAATCGATATTGCCAGTAACCTTAGAAAATGATTGGTATTGCCAATTAAAAGCATGATAAATTCCTATAATCTCGTAAATACAAAGCGTTCTTAAGTACCAAAATAAATACGGTTTGATGGAAATTTAAAAGTACCGTACCATATGCAAACATAATTCAAAATAACCTAACTTATTTTGTTAATTAAATCCGAGACTTTTAAAACGGACACTCAACTTTCTCAATATTGAGCGAATCAATCAGTCCATTAAATTAACTTAACAAGTCCATCATTTCACTATCGTTCAATTTCTTCACGTTGTTGTTTGATGTGGAACTATTTTGACTTGGTAATAGAGATTCAAACGCCGACCAATCTTGCTTCGTGTTCTGATTAGTTTGATTATTTGACCATTTATTGTTAAAGTTCGGGTTTGAGGCTGACCACCCCGAACTTGTCAAAGCCAGCTGATTGTCAAAGTTTATTGACATGTTTTGATTTTGGTAGACATAGGAGCTCGAGTTTTGTGGACGTATGCTCATGTTGTTAGCCGGCATTATCGTGTTTTGGGGTAGCATATTCCCCATTAAAGGGGGGGTATAATTGGAGTTGGGTGAAATTAGGCTGGATTGTGAGTTGGATGATGTGGGGTAGGTTTTCTGTGTGGAAAGTTGAGAGAGGTTGGACTGGAGGAGGGATGAGGTAAGATCTACGGCTCTTGGGGTGGTTTTAGGCGGCGCTGCTATGGGCATTGGGGGCGGCTGGTGCGATAACTTCCGCACTGTTTCTTGCTGCTGTGCTATCCTGAAATTAAATAAACAGAATTTTATTATAAAATATCTTTGCTATATTCATATCTACTTTATAACTGATTCGAAATATTGTATTATTAAGTGTCAAAGGAGTTAATCTCTTGGCTAAGCATTATGCATTACTTCCACTAATATTTTAAGTATCTATTATTCAGAAGGCTAGAGCCACGATACAGCCAAGAATGCATGGACTGCATTGGATAATAAGAAATCTAAATAATCATTAATCAGAATCCTTTAAAATAATTTAAAAAGGACCTCTGCTTCTCTTCGATGCTCATGGAGCTTGCATCTGTCATAGTAGGCACCACTGGCTCTTGTTTCTCTGGTTTAGTATTGTTGAAGGAGAATGGGTCTATACCCAGTCCAGTGAACATCTTGTCTATGTCCGTCTGTGGCTGTGGCGCCGATACTAATGTATCAGACGTCGTTGACAAAGAATGTTCCATTACTCTGGAAAAAAAAAACAAAATCTGTTATGATAGTCCAGACTTAATTTTAAACTACCAAAAAAAAATTGAATTGGCCAAGCGTTAGTCGGACTTGCACACCTAGGGTTCCGTACCAGACAATTATCTAAACTATTAGAGACTATGGAGCCGACACTCCTATCATCGCAACTTTTTTAGTCAAGGTTCTTATAACAGCAAAAACCAAATCGAAATCGGGTGGGGCTGTGTCGGTGCACATGCTCGTTGATTTAACGTAAAACATATATTTTTAACATTTTGCTATGTATTAAATAAATAACAACTGAACAACTTACTTGGACTCATTCTGTATGGAGTTGAGTTGTTCTAGCTTCGCCCTGTGTTCAGTCTCCACTTTGGAGACCATTTGCTTGACCAGTGTGACCAGAGCATTGAACTGGTTTAATGTCAGACCGTTCTCCACGCACAACGGGATCAGAAAAGGCAGCACTTTCGTCGCCAACACCTCTTTAGTGATGCCCAGCTTCTTGTGACTAAGCGCTAATTTGTAAATACCTGGAAAGAAAATGTATATTTCATGATAGCATCCATTTGATGTTTATTTCATTTATTATTTCTTCTATCTTTTCGCATATCTCACGTTACGTGTGATCATTAAGAAAATATGTTTTTTATTGCAATAAGATTTGATTAATAATTTTGTGGAGTGGTAGTGAGTGGTGAAATATTTTTGCCGAAATATATCTAAGTATTTAAACATACACAAAATATAAAGTTGGAAGTACGAAATACTTACAATGCAAAGAAAATATTCAGGGTTTGCGCAAGAAGATGTATCGTTTTCGAGGATCACTACCCTTCGTGATACGTATGATCAGTATCAGTGAATAATTCATTTTCATCGACAATATCATCGAAAACATTACACAGTGTAGGCATATTTAAATTGATCAATTTGTGAGAGAATTTATCAAAATAACGTAAATAGCAATGAGTAACGAATAGAAAAGTCCAACGACTCAATTATCTCCCGGAAATATTCCTAAATGGATAAAGGACCTGCATTGTGAAATATGAATCATATTCTGAAGTCACCGCCAGCCGTTATCGCGAATTTTATTTTAACAGCAGGACACAATAAAATATGATTAACTAAACCCATATTTATTTATTTCTCCTATCCTCTTCGAACAATTATTCTTTCTGCCTAGCATTATGCTGACTGGCGCCAGAGAAATATAAATAATTCAAATATATATTAACTTACCCAAAATGCCCATTAAAACGGCGGGCTCCCTCGACGGTATTTGCGGTAGGAACGGAATGATCTCATCCAGGACCAGCCATTTGTCCAAATGCTCCAACAGTTTGCCCAAACACAGCAGGCAATTCACACGCACCGAAATGTAATTCGTGTTCATGCACAGCTTTTTAATACGAGGAAGCAACGCATTCTTCATAGCAGGGTAATCAATAAGAGAGGCGAATGTAGGAAGCACAGAGAGACACAATTCTTGGATCTGTTGGGCATCGGACTCCAAAGCCCTATACAACATTGGTAGTATGTCTGTCTTCACTTCTTCCCCAGGTGTCAGTTTTAACAATAGTTCCATCTTCTGCATAAATATCAACAAGATTTGTATTGGATCTTGTATCAGCATGACTGGTTTCAACACAGGAAGTATGTATTTTACGTATTCCTCCTTAGAACAATTCTCTGCGATCAGTAGTACATTGGGCAAAACAAACGGCACCATTGGTGGGTTGATAAACTCTTTTGAAAGGCATGGAAGAATACGGTATATGCATATTCTTTGGGGCATTTTCTGGATGATTTGTGGAAGGCCCTTATAAAATTGTGATTTTTGTAAATTATCCCATTGAAAGAGAGAGTCTAAGTAGTTAAGCGTTCTAACGCCGACATCTTCGAAGTATGGTATCTGTGAAAATACAAATGTTATTAAAATAATGAATAAAGCGCACTACAAATCAAAACCGCCGACCCACCAGCTTAAGTCGGCAAATTTTTGTAGGCGGGCTGGTTGGCGGCTTTACTCAGTGCTTTTCGGAAAACTTAGATGGCGACATGGCACCGGCTTGACATGACATGAGGAGCACTTTAAGACGTTGTTGACGATATGACGAGCAGAGTGCTTGCGTTGTCGAAATGCCAACATGTCTGCGAGCAACCATGCGGTCGCTTGTTGCCGACATGATTATTTTCTTATAGGCCGCCGGGTTGTGACGCCGGGCCAGCGGCTTTGGTGTGTAGTAACTTATAAATCGAGTAAATTATAGTAAATTGTAAATCGAGTTCTCGCGCGGAGCTCGCGGGTTTAATGTAAGTTAAAACCTTACCTTCAAAAATTGATGTGGATCTGGTCTCAATTCCGGCGTAACATTTAGCATTAATTTAACATAATCCCTTAAACCTTCAGCCACACAGTCCAACCGAGATGGTGGGAGATTTCTGATCTCATTCACATATCTCTTGAACTTCATGTAATCTGTCCCAATATTCCCTAACGTCACATGTCCTGTACTGTGCACAGCGTAGATAACCATTCCGAGAGAGTAAATATCACTGGCTGGTGAATGGGACGCAGATAGAATGTATTCAGGAGCTAAATAATCAAGAATTGGCTGAGTCAAATGATGCATAGCTTGACAATATTCAGTAAAAGGCCAAAACGGTGCAGAACCTGATGAACTCTGGTTTGCAATACAGAAATCGAATCCAAATATTTTCCAAGCACCTTGCTGATTGACTATAATAGACTCTGGACATATATTACGGTGCAACAACTTTACATCATTGTGTAGGAAAGCTAGGCCTTCTGCTATTTGCATCAAACCATATTTTATTTCCAATTCGTAGAGTTTATAATTGACTAAATGTGTTGGAGTTGGTTGTGGCATATTTTCTGTGTTTCCCAAAATATTTGCAAGACTCGCAAAGACTGGTTCGGTGGCAAAAGCTAAACTCTCTCTACTCTCTTCTATGCTGTGTTGCACAATTAGTATTTGTGGATGTCGTAATTTTGTCAATTGTATGATGCCACGCTTCAAAGTGTCCAACATAATATCTCTGTCTGCTTTCTGCCATCGGTCAAGTTGCTTCTTTTCAAAAACAAATATTGATGCTTCTTGTTTGGTTGATTTTTTGTATCCTTTGTAGATTTTCCATAGTAAACCTAGTAATATGAACACAGTATACATTTTTAATGAATCTGTGAAATACATACATACATAATTTTGATAGACTGTATATCTAAACAATAAAATATGTATTTTTATTACTGTATAATATACTTTTTACTATCTTAAACTGGCTCTCTTGAATAATAATTCATTCACTAAGAAAATAAGGTCTGAATTCAATGTTTATTTGTTCAGGAATATAAAAACAAACTAAGGTTTCCATTATTATTACTCTATTATTTACACATCTGTAAATGTCAACCTATACTGATTTGTATTTATGAATCTATTGAAAAAAAACATCATGTCTTTCTCTTTGGGTTCCGTTTTAGTTCGTTTCTTTTTAGACAAAATTTAGTCTATAAATCTAAAATAGGAAAACGAAATAAAGGTTTTTTGTTTCTCTAAATATTGCTTAGGCAATAACAAAAAACCCTGTGTGACATATGAACAGAGACAAAGTGTAGGATGATCAATTTACCAGGACCAGCGCTCGCGACGTATTGTGTAGCTTCGAATTCCCTCGTTACAGGATTACCCGGCAAAACACCGGATAACTGAGACACTGTATTGCTGACCGATGAGTAGAATTTATTAAAAACTTCCATTTTTAATCACTTTTTACCTAGATAAACGAAAACCATCACGATTTCTGACAAATAGCCGAATCTCGGAACCTGACGGAAGAATGACATTGACAGTTAATGTTTCGTTCTGAAATTTACAATCCAGATCAGGAAAAAAACATGAAATTTTGACACACTACAAAGAAAATTATATTGTAAATATAGTGGTATATTCTTTGCTTTATACAATACAATACAGTTAAAGTTTCACTGCAAACTATTGAGTGAAAGTTAAGATTTTAATAGGTGATAAACTTATTGATAAGCTCTAGAAAGAACTTTCAAATTACCGTATTTGCTCATTAAACTTACTTCTTATCCACGTATCTGTACATAAATAAATATATACTATAACCACAGACCACCAAGAAGATGCGACTTTATAAAACTCAATCCCTTGCCTTTTCGAAAGCGTTAATTAAAAAACAATACAGTTAATATTTGTCACTTGTGTTCAATGTCAACTGTCAAAGGACAGCAGACTGCATATCGCAATTTGCATTATTTGTTGATTTTATTTAGAAAATATGTAATATCTGACGAGTGTTAAATATGATATATACAAGCAAGTTCATTGCTATTGTATCAATAGTATTCATCGCTCTACCTTCTAGTTTGACTGAAAGCGAGCTTAAGGTCCATAACCCATTAGGTCCTTTAGTTAAATGCAATTTCTTGCCGTTCGAATTCATTGAATGCGATGAACCAATCGACCACAAAGGAAATGCAACTGCCAAACAAACCACCGGATACGGTTGCGTCTATTTTGGAGGCGTGAGATACCACGACGTGGAGAAAACAAAACTGATGTGCAAAGCTTTAGAAGGCATCGAGTGTCAAGGCAACAGGAGCTTCCAGCGAGACGGGTTTCCCTGTGTGCGGTACTCAGGACACTACTTCACGACTACACTGATATACAGTATACTTCTAGGATTTTTAGGTATGGACAGATTCTGTCTTGGCCAGACAGGAACTGCAGTAGGTAAACTGCTTACTCTGGGTGGGTTGGGTATTTGGTGGATTGTTGACGTAGTCTTACTGATCACTAACAGTCTTCATCCTGAGGATGGGAGTAATTGGAATCCCTATGTTTAGTTATTTTGTAAAGTTCCTACACTGTTACTTATTCGGCACTTTTGTGAATTTTCTGAAATCTGAATCATCAATGTATAGTGACAGGAAAAGATCTATTTAATATAGGCTTTGTGGGCGATTGTGATATTTTTCATATAATGAATGTAAATAAATGAATTTAATAAAGTATTATTTTAAGTGTATTTTTGTTTTTATAATTATTTTATGTATCTTAAACTTGTTATGCAGTTGCAGTGTTTCATTTTTGGCAATACTGCAAGTAAATTAAACTACATCAAAAGACAGATCTGTAGTAACTTTTCATATTTTATGTTATTATTTACTCTTGGGTTACACTTGAACTTAATCATTAAATATTATATTCAGTATAAATGCATGTTGTGATCTTGTGTAATAAGAGATGCACATAGAAAGTTTTATATATTTTTTGTGAAACTGTGTTGTGTAATATTTGTTGGAGATTAACAAAATAAATTAATTAATGACAATGTTGTAGTTGTGTGTCTTCATCTGCTCCACTAAGTCAAATTATTTAAAATCACAATATTCAAATTGTCTAAAAATATTTCCGAAAATCTTATGTTTGTAATTATACCTCAGGTACAGAACTTTAATATTCATCATTGGAATTACTAAGATTAGCAACAGCATCCTGTATGCTTACATTAAGCATTTCCCTGGTGTTCTATTTATTGAGTGCCATGTTTTCCAATTAAAGGGATAATCATTATAAGCAAGTCAGATCAACATGTTCTGTATTGTGAAGATAAATAAAGCGCATGGCGCGTAATAGTAACCGCGCAAAACACGCGACTGAGCACCAGTCAACAAAATTGCAGTGTCAGTGGTAGTGTCAAACCATAGATGTGTTTTATACTACATCTATGTGTTAAACAGTCAGTTACCATGTATCAGTCTGAGACATTGGAATCTTATTAGGTGAGGATTGTTGGCTTTTATTACGAAATGTTAAGAGTGCGGCGTATTACTTATGAAAATGCGTAACAAGCCAGGCATGGGACAGCTAACATGTTACGCAATAAAAATCTCGAATGTGTGTGGACCACAACTAAGGTGTTAGGAAACAAAACACATGTATGTTACATAAAATTTATTAACTTAAGCCACAAGAGCCGAAGCGGTGCTCGACTCGTATTTCCAGTTAGGTGGCAGCACACTCTTAGTCTTGTAGTAACGGGCTAGCCTGTGGATTCTGGACTCGACGAGAATCAGCCTGAACTTGCTGTCCTTGTCCTTCCTGTTGCGCTCCAAATGCTTCCTCATGGCGACGGCTTTCTTGATCAGGTAGTACAGGTCCTCTGGTAGGTCAGGGGCCAGACCCATGGCTTTCATGATACGCAGGATCTTTTTGCCAGTGACAAATCTGACTTGTGCAACTCCATGGGAATCCCTGAGCATGACACCTGTAACATAAATGAGAGGAAAACTGATTTGAATATTTCTTAACAAAAGTGAGTAGTATAATTAAATTGTTCTTTCTAACTTCAGAAAAGTAACACTTCAAGAATTATGATTTATGCTCCACTCTTAAAATTTAGATCAATATTTCAAAAATTGTAAAAGTTTATTGAAAATGGTGGTGGTTTTTTCCTACTGGTAAAACCAACTGACTGCACTGCACCTTATAATAACTACAATACTGTGGATAAAAAATGTGTAAAAGTTGTGTAGCAGCAAGTTGACTGTAGCACACATGCTACATCGTACTTTTGTTTTAAAAAAATAATGTTATTTCTCTATTGTAATTGGTTCTATGTATGGTGCAAAAAAGGATAAATAAAATGCCCAAGCTGTAGTCAGTGTTCATTATTAATGTTTTTCATTACTTTAGTATTTATATTATACCTAACATGTAATGGAACAATCCAAACAAATACAAAAATCTATCCACAAATAAGACATTTATAGGCAGCACATTACTTTTATTGCTGGTTCATAATTCTTTAATGTTCATACCATTACCATACCAGGTACATCCAAGCAGCGACCGAAAACCAAGCCAGGTGGTTAATTTTAGTAATTACAGACACAATACAATTAAAATTTTCCAAAAAAGCACAATTTTTTATATTTTTTTTAATATCATTGTGTTTGGGTGGTAATTACTTAGTTTTGGATAAAATAATAATTTAAACACTTGCCTACAATTGCGTCTTTAAAAATAAATTAGCGTATTTTTAATTTTAGGAAAATGATGTGATAAAAATGATTTACCACCCAATTAAAACTGTAAATAAGAAATTTAAAAAAATATATGTTTATTTGCACAATTTTTAGTTGCCTTGTGTCCGAAGTCACTAATACTACCACATGGCTTCATTTTCGGTTGCAGTCTGGATATACGCTTTATTGTTTCATTGTTTTTATTAGTTAGTCATTTATGAACTGATAATCCACATTAATTTGACTGCATTGATTTATAGAAATGTTCTATGGTCGATGTAAAGACATTGACATCAACACCAAAACAAAATGATGAGATATAGGGCAATTCAGAAATGACTACTTAGATCTTTGGTATATAGTCATATTATATCAGTTGTTACAACTGCTTGCCTTATAATAAAGGTTGCATTATAATAATATTAAAAATCATGTGTGGCTTGATGTACTATGTATTATAACAAATTATGTCTTATAGCTACAATAAGAAGTCAGGATATATAATTACAATATGTTTACCGCAATAACATTAAGAAACAATTTTTATGCCTGAAAACACTGTTCTGTAGTTAGTATTGCTATTTTGTTAAATGTATGTTGAATTAGCAGAACAATTTAAATACACTATGAATAATCTGAAACTCCAATTATCCCCATTAAATTTCTTATTAAATTGACTCTTTTATATTTTATGCATACATGTGGATTATTATACATTATACAGTTGTTAAAAAAATATTAGAAGTGTGACAGCCATCGGAGATCACTTGCTTTAAATAATCGTTTTAACAAAGATAGTGATTTCCACCAAAACTGTATGAAGTTAACTTATACCATACAAATTATAATGCACTATTTACAACAACTTATCGTTATAGTTCAAGTTAAATGTTGGGGGCTTTGTAAAACTTGTCAAGCATGCAAAGTAAAAGAGAAGACGTATACGCACCAATTTGTGAGGGGGTAAGACCCTTTTTGCCAAGCTTGAAAATCTGTTCCTTAACATCATCAGCGGTCAGCTTCAACCACGTAGGGACGCTACGGCGGTACGGCAGTGCCGACTGGGAAATACCCTTACTGAAAACATAAAATGAAGCGATTCATACACAGGCCATGTGGTAACGGCGGCAAGGTTATGTTTCTATCACTGCAAAACTTTTTATCGCGTAACAAATACACGTTTATTATAACACGTTGTACACTAGTAAATAAACACAAGAAATTACCCAGGTGCGTGCATACGACCCATGCTGGCAGATTTTTAGAAAATCGCCGATCTGACAACGACAACAAGAGAAACCAAAAAGATGGCAGCCGGAGCCCGGAAGAACGATAAGCGCTTCGTCTCATTCACCAGTTGCTCTAGCTTTGTCTATGTTATCTTATTATTTAAAAAATCAAGATAATCCTAAACTAAACTGAAATTAAAAAATAATGTTTTAGGCATATAATTTTGTACTATTTTATATATAAGATTAATACAAAATAAACATAAAATAAATTGCATCATTGTATGTATAATCTGTGGTCACCCACTGCTTTTTTTAAATGGATCAAGGGAATCCGAATCGTTCATCCTAACTGACAAAAATACGAATACGGAATAACTCAAGAAATGTCAAAAATCACTGACAGTTGTGTAAGCAAAACTCCTTGCGGGTGTTCTCGCACTCAGCGGAGATTTTTCGTTAAAAATGGCTGAAAAATATGGAATATCTGAGGCCGAACTCAACCTCATCAAGATGCAGGCTGCCAGGCGTGCAGTTATGAGAAAAGAGTTCTTAAAGCAAAAGACTAACCCTTGGAAACACGCCTCGGAAGCTGGATATGTTGTGAGTTGAAGTTAATTACGTAATTTTGTTATTAAAAGTTCTTTACAAAAACAAAACACTGTCGCTATTTATTATAGTATTCTATATAATATTCACGAATTGTTTCAGTTCGATCCAGCCCTTCAGAAATTCATATCCATGAAGGTTACTCAGTTTGACCATTTCACTCCTAACAAGAAGACAAGTTTATTCGGATTTGGCGCGTGTGTTCTGCCCATGTTGGTTTATGGATACATGATTTGGAACGACAGAACAAAGCGTGAGGAAAAAATTAGGGCTGGAGAGCTGCGTTACAAAGACAGAATCTTCAAATATGCCTAATTCTGCAATTACAATTAAAATAATGTTTAAATCAAACCATGTAGAAATATAATCATTTATTGTTGAGTCTTTTTTTTTAAATTATTGTTTAATTGATACTGGCTAGTCATATATTGTTTTTTCTTTTTTTACAAACTTGTCAGCAAAGTTGTGTCTGATCACTTGGCATCACTCACATTCAAAATGTCGAAATATGGTTTATCTGAATTGGAATATAAAATAATTTTGAAACAGATTGAAAGACGAGCCAAATATAGAAAGGAGTTTTTGAGAATGAAAGGTGATCCATGTCAACACTCGTTGGAAGCCGGACATGTTGTAAGTTAATGCAACAATAGAGTGTATACTGATATTGTTATGTATCTTATGAAATGTTTGTTTACTCATTACATTTTTTTCTAATTGTTAGTTTGCAGTATTACATTGAACTTACTATAAATATTGTCTGGAATATGATCACTACTTATTTCATTCTATAAAAACTCTTCTTGATTTCAGAGAACTTCAATAATTTGGCCTTAGTTATTGCAGCATGTAAATGAACAATATTCTATAGATTATACAAGCTACCCAACAGTAGGCTGAAATTTTTATTATGTAATAATGACAATATCCAAATTTTTATCTTTGATTTATATTATATTTTTAACACAAGTTTATGACTTATATACTTGTTACCTATGCAAGAAATGCATTAAAATATGAATTAAGATTATATTATGCAAGAAAACATTTAGACAAGTATATGGGATACTTTTCTCCATAGCTCAGTTGATTATACATATTGCAGTTTTAGCCTGTGGGTTCGATTCCCGCCCTACATTGTGAGAAACATACTTTTCGGCGTATTGGCTTGTGATCTAGTCTTTTTGATGACAATCTGCAAGGGCGTATTTGGTTAGACGGTTGCATTGAAACGAGAGGTTGCGGGTTCTATTCTCGCAACATAAACAAATATTTATGAATCTCAAATATTTGTGTCTGGTCTGCATGTTTGTGAGACAGAAATCACAGAACAGACAGAAGACACAAGACTTATATTGGGCGACACACTTATTACCTACGTGGGGACAGGCACACTGTTGGTATATAATGTAATTATAAAATTATTTTCAGTTCGACCCAGCTATACAGAGGTTTTTATCCATGAAAACCTGTCAGTATGATTACTTCAAACCAAACTTCAAAACAGCGCGCTTTGGTCTGATTGGTGTGATACTGCCCATGGTGCTGTACGGATCTCTTGTCTGGACACAGCGACAGAAGTTCGAGAGCGATTGTCGAAGTGGCAATATTAGATATCGAGACAGGATATTTAAATATCAATGAATATGCTACTTATTACTACACAATATAATTTACAATTGGAAGAAACTTTTTTAATTTTAAATTAATGGTTTTTGATCATATTTGTGTAAGTTCAGTCTCTGTGACGCTGTTGATAATATGTCGGCTTTGAAACGAAGGTCAGTCGGTTCGATCCACACCAATGGAAAATATTGGTGTTATCCACACTAATATAACTTTTGAGTCTGGGTGTTTGTGGGACCGAAAAGTCTCTTAGTTTCTAATGTCCGCGACGTTAGATTTGACTTTAGTATGGAGTCAAAACTGTATATACGATTGTTTGGTGTATTTATTTATATTGAAAATATTTGTAATAAGCCAAATGTAACAAAAACCACACATCAAATTTTATAACATATTTTATTTTTATACAGAGCATTTAATTATAACTTACATTAAACAAGCCACTAGAACATGAACTTTAATACTGTTATTTAGCGGTCATCAAGAGATTTATCGCGAGTGATGACTGAGTCATCAAACTTCACCATGTAGGTGGTCCCCTTGTGCCAGTGTGCAGTTACTTTTGCAGGCTGTAAAAATAGTTTTATTACAATTAAACCTAGGAAACAGTAAGGAGAGAAGTTACTACAATTAACTAAATTTATGGCCTAATAATCTAGTATTTAATAAGAGATAAAGAACATATGGTAATTTTATGGGGCCAGCACCAACCAGGAACCCAGGTTTTAAATATTTTCTACACATTTTGACAGCCTCCGTGGCGCCCTTGGTTAGTCGCCGGCTGTAAAACGAGAGGATGCAGGTTCGATGCGGGACAAATGTTTGTGCGGCCCAAAAATATTTGTCGGTCACGTCTGGGTTTTTGCGAGACCGAAAATTCTGTCGTAGATTCTGATACCCACAACATAAGACATTTTACATGAAACAATATACTTACAAATCCACCCTTGGTGAGAACAGCTTCTATAATGCCAGCGTTAAATGTTGCGCAGTTGAGGGAGCCTTTGTCTTTTGGTACACTAATGAATTTGTTTATCTGTACATGAAAATAATTTAATTAGAGTCTGCATTATACAATACAATAAGCAACAAACAGGTATGGTTTACTATCAAATTGATTTCCAGAAACTAAATTTTACTTATCCATTTATTTTGTTCAGGCATTTAACCAGGTAATGAACATGTCTGCATGTAACTGTACACGCAGGAAACACTAATAACACAATATATACATAATATGTTTGGTGCAGTTAATATGGTTTGTCAGTTTTAAATGCTTATTGTATTCAAATGTATATATGTCAGAGATTGCCAGATGCCCAATACTCAGTTTCTCTTCATATCCTTTTTCCGTCCCACTCCCCTCCCGATTTGATGGACTGGCAACACATCTTTATTCCCAGCATTGTGAATGTTCATGGGTAGCAGTGTTCACTTACCATCATGATATCTGTTGGTTTGTTTGCTGGACCTAATGTTTTAAACAAAACGGAATATTATACAAATTTCCCTGCAAGAAAAGGCATTTTGTTGTCCACTATACAGGCCTTAATCTATTCATAGTAAGATCCAGTAGTGTAATACAATATTCTATGTGCCACACATCCTTTACAGATTTTTTTGTGGAAGAAAATATATTATTTTAATATGTATAAAAGCTTACCAATGCATCTTTTTCAATTATGTAATAAGTTCTCTCATCATCATTTGCATGTTCTAGCTTATCAGCTTCTTTACCAAATAGCACCTGAAAAATTGAATTATTAATTAACATTACAGATACATAATATATCTCGTAATATCAAATAGAAAAATATTATGGGACAAAAACTTCCACTGAAATTTTAATGAGCAGTATAAATAAAACATTGCACTGAAGTGAAATCTCCAATAGTGTGTTACACAAAATAATTAGTTAATGATTTCAATTTAATATTTATGTATGTAATATAAAATAGTGAAACTGGAAGAATTTCAATACATATAACAAAAAAGGAGAGGTGTAGGACAGATTTAAATTATACACAAGCCAGCTAGTTGCCTGTGTCCCACAGTTATAAATTAAGCTAATCAATAAAGAATGTAATACGTTCATTATGAATCATGTTCAAATATTTTTAGGTTTTTCATGAGAAGAAACAGTAGAAAATGTAAATGGTAAAAATAATATATGAATTACCTTCCACAGTGTTGATTTCACAAAAAGCAACATATTCAGCAGCTTGATCTCACGTTTACTGTTTCTTTCTCTTACAAAATACAGATCCAGTAATCGGGTTCCAACATCCTGGCCGATTTCAGACAATCTAAAATAAAGAGGTTTTTCAAACAACGTAGTAGCACAATCATTAGCTTATAGCTATTCAAACTTACTTGTTTTGTAGCTCATGTATTGAATGTGAGCGATTTTGACAATATTGTACTATTTCTGAGAATAAAAGGGCGTAAAAAGCTAATGAAACTTCGCCCTTTCCCTTGCTAAGGGGTTTGTCTAATATCGACGATTTTGAACGACCAGAAGACATTGTTGTGTTATATCTTACTGAGTATTTCAAGAATATTATTACTGGATTGTAATTTGTGTTATTTTAACATTAACTCAGGGAAACAATTGCTATTTGGTAAAAAGCAAAAATCCGAAATTCCAAAACAGAACACCCGTGTTATTATTCCAGACGTGGTAAGTTGTTTTATTTATATTCTAAACATATAAATTGTGTATCTCTTTCTATCGTATGCATAATGTTAAAGACTTTTACTATTTCTCAATAACAAATGCTGAAAATATGGACCGATGATAACCGAATACCGAAACCGTTCATGTGTCATGTCAATCGTAAAAAAATTATCAAGCCGAAAAAAATCATCCATACAGCCTTATGTTGTGGTACAGAAATAATATTTTATTTATTTATTTAAATGTGAATTCACATTTCGCGGCTTTTTAATATTCAACGTAGGAATTGAACCTAGGAATAATAATTGCAACTTTGATTATAAGATACGACACCGAAGGAAAAAAAAAGGCGCTGTGAATCTCGAGTTCCAGTGTTCAAATTCTATAACAGGCAGTTCATTTTGTATGAGTTTTTCTTTATGAAAAATTTCGTACTATGAGTTTTCCAGAACTGGAATTTGTGATCTTAATAGCAAAAGACACTTAAGAATGGTAATAAGCTTTGCAAACTGTAGGCAAAGAGAATATAAAACACTACGTTAAGAGACGGGACTCCATAGAAAATATTTTTATACATTTGCATGGCATTCTATTACCAACATTAGGCAGTAATGTCTGTCATTATGTCAAAAGTCAAAGGTGCCAACCCAACAGAACAAATAGTGCTAGACTGCGTGCAGTGCGCCTGCTTTTATCGATATCGATAAAATGTACGGAATCTAAATGAAGGCTCCCTTAATATTTTTTAAAATCTAACTATTATGGGTTACTAAACTCCACATTATAAGCACAAAATTGCACATTGAAGACAGTCAATACAATGTTATGCTTAAATGTGGTCCCGAAATTAAATAAAAACAACTTTTGATAAATGTTCTATTATTTTTTTAATTCTCTGAGTATAAACAAATATATTGTTTGAAAAGAATCTGTCAAAAAGTAATTTATTTTGCAATGCCTTGTTGCTGCGCTTTTTTGTTATTATCGGCAGTTGGTTCCTCAGCCTGTGCGAACTGCGAACGATAGATTTAAGTTTACTGATGGTACTGCAGATTTCTTAAGTCGATTTTGTTTCCTATTAAAAAATGTCGTCTCAAAGTGGTTTCCACATGCATATTTTAAAGTATGTAGTTTTTCAATAGAACATGTATGTAATCTTATTTACGCACAACTTTTAACCGCTGCTAGAATCTGAAACAATAAAGAATGAAACAGATCTTTTTATCAAAGATATAGGCATAGGCTAGGTTATGCACCTCAGACAGATATTCAAGAAAAAAATTGAAATTATGTAATTTTTTTGGTAAGATTTTACTTTCGCTGTTGATTATAAACCGAAAACCGAAATGGTTCAGCAAGGAGATAACTACAAATCTTTGATAATTTTTAAAATCTATTATATTTTCATAGTTATCGATAATCATAGTATATACATCACTAGTTAAAAAAATTACTATTATGACTGTAAAACTTAGCTTGATAATTTTGACAGCTCACGCCTATAAAATTTTGCATTGTTTTTGTTACGATGTCATACAGATAAATACTGTACTTCATGGATGGTTACCGCCCCCTTAGAGATGTGCCACGCATAACGAATAACCACAGACTATCAATAATCGGATTGGAAATGAAAACGATACATAAAAAATAATGTAAATATAAAATCATTTGTTTCTTAATTGGCGGTTAATTACGGTACGAATACAAAGCTGAGATCTCGGGTTCGAGTCCCGGGTCGGGCAAAGTGATATTGGGTTTTTTCTATTCATTATCCGCCCGGAGTCAGGAATTTGTGCCCGATATGGCGATAGGCTCGCCCCCTATCACATTATAGAACGGAACATACAAGGCGAAATGTGGGCGACCTAGTGGCGCCTCTGCCTACCCCTTCGGGGATAAAGCCGTGAGTTTACGTATGTATGTATGTAATTTTAAATTCAAATTCCTTGTTTGATTTCATTTTAAAGGGCCCTTTCGTATAAAACGATTTCGATTCACGCGTATTCTACTGAATAGTATGACTAACCGTATAAAAGTAGGCATGAGCTGAAATCGGCACTGTACTGGAGGGCTATTATTGTAGTATTAGTAATAACTTATTTTTGATATTATAAATAAAGAAGGTTAAAGAAATTATTTTATAAAATCCATACCTTAATCATGCGATTATCGATTACAAGTTTCAAAAAATAATAATCGAATAGACTCATTAACGATTTTACACTACCCTCATCCCTACTGGGAGTTGTCAAAATTATCAAGCTAAGTTTTACAGTCCATAGTAAACAAAATTTAATTTTCAAATTTGAGCTGTATACAGCCCAAAGAGATACAGCCTGCTGCCCCGACATAGGTATATAATAAGTAGATAATTTGCTTACCTAGCTTCATTCAAAGGAAATTAAGCCATAATTTTTCTTTAGTCTTCATTTTTCCGACTAACACGATCTCCACAAACACATATTATAAGCCGTCTTTTCGGTGGCCTTTAATAAATAATAAATAAATAAATGCACCCAACAGTCACATATTACAAAATTGTATTCACTTCACACTACTTTTGGTATTAAATTAACTAAAAATGGTTTATAATTAATGTGGAAAAAATACAAACTCTCACAAGGACAACTGACAAGTGTTGACAGCTGCACTCAGAAGGAGAAAGTACACCGAAGGAATGCAATAGCAATAATCCGCCATTATTTGCCACGCAAATTCCATAGAAAAGATTTTTTGTTCTTAGTTTCATCAGACTGACTAGGTGGCATATATTAATGTCACCTCTATCTACCCCGTTCTGTACTACATCGATGGAATACCCTATTGGTCATAAGAATTAAGAACCTGAGCTTAAGTATTTTAACGGTCAATTCCAAATACTTAATTTCAAATAGGTACTTAGGTAGGTACTTATATTTTTCGCGAAGAGTTTGATAAGCTTCGTGAAGTACTTAGTAATATCAAAAATCTCAACACTAATAAGAGTTAGACACGAACTTTAATCCTTAGTCTGTGACACGAACCCTTAATAAACCGGTCGTTTAAGCGTGTAAGAAGGCCAAAACTCTGTGCCGTATTAGAATAATACTAAACTTGATTTGTAAGATATTTTATAAAGGCATTTCATTTTTTGTCCTAGATGAAAGTATATTTTTAGGCATTTGACATAATTATACGATTTTGCCAAGGGTCTCGACCCCCACGAGCACCTCTCGAACCGCGCCTGTGCATGTCAAACTGCACCTGTATGGAAATAGACTCTAGGTACATAATGATGTAAGGAAATAAAACACCAGGCGTGTGAAAGCCGCAGCTAACGTGGGCGTACCTACCTAATATTAGCAGTTAACTTCGGCACGATTTCATGCAGGTGCCTAGGTAACTATAGGTACAGGTAGTGTACCTATCAAAACGCCCTTTACCTAGGATACAATATTTCCGATAAATATAATTAGGTAGGTGCCTAAGTTACGAGTAAATACACACAAATCACAATGTACGTTACACATTTTGAAAGTATGGCTTTGATGCTTTGAATCCTGTATTTGAATCGAACCCAAGACTAACTTCAAGCCAAATCGTTCACCAGGCAATCTAAATAAAAGAAGTTTGATAAGATTGTGGATTCAATGCGTCACAGAGCGCAATAGAGATCAAAATACATTGTATAACAACGAGCGATGTATTTACGCACTATTTTCTATATCTGTTTAATACGCATTTTATATTTTTACACATAATACGTCCATCATCCATGATCACACATCAGTGACGAATGCACTAAATAGAATGAATTTCGCGGTATTCCTAAAATTGCTTTGTTATAGTAAACCGATTGCCAGTGAATGGATGTTTACACAAATGGCACTTTGAAATAGTAAAATTTCCGTACTCTGTTGTAATTTTATTTCACAGACAGGTGATGCAATCTCCGGCGATCCAGATTGTTTGCTCCATACATTACTCCACACAGCTTTCACTCTCACGCTTATGAAAGCCATTTACTTCACGTTACATTTCTACGTATCGTTTCAGACATCACAACTTTGTCCTACTTTAAATTCTCAATGGAAATAGAACGGTCACTTGACCCGGTCTGTACTCGACCCACTTTGCATTTATCTCTTGATATGTTTGTGCCACGACAAAGTGGCTACAGACTTCAATTCACCTGAGTCCTGATGGTATAAGCACTGCAGTGCAGGAGTCCACATATCAACAATCGACACACTTATACCAACTGACTTGATGATAAATCTGGATATAAACACTGAAACCGGAAAGCGACTTCCTTGTGTGGGGTCACATTGCCTTGTTTTGCACATGTCTATGACGATCAGTAGATATCACAGGTGATACGAGTTTTCTATCATTATCTTTCCGGCCACAGATAGTCCACTGTTGAACATACGCCTTTCCAAAGAAACCTCTTGGAAGCGGTGTCAATTCAGTGACTTCTTACAATTAGCTAGGTCATCTTACCAACATTCTACCAAGTAGGTACCACTAGTAAAATAAAGGGTAACAAAATAAATAAAACAAGGAGCGTATGTAATTAACAAAAACTTTACTTCGTATTAAAGCATATTGTAACAGCGTAATGACAGGCTACACCACTTAACTCGATGTAAAGTTAACAAATAACTGTAAACAATTACATTTAGCTGTTTATTTAGTTCGGATGTGCGATAGATCGGTCAATTTCGACTTCGCAATAGCGTAATTGTAACGAATTGAATTATTTTTAAGTATGTCAACATTCCTGCATATTTAATGAGGCATTCAACATTTCCTTTTTTAATAAGGTCATAATAGTTTTGTTATGATTAAATGTAACAAAGATACGTTATTACGCATTGAAAATAATATCAGTAGATATGTAATAGGATCTTCTGTTCACGAACTATATCAGCTCATATATTATGTACCACTGCAAGGCACGGGCGTCCCCTACAATCGAGAGTACGATTGATATAATCGACCACGCTGGTTTAGTCCGGGTTGGTGGACTTTGCATACCATAGAAATTCTTGGACACAATAATGGAATAATGGACACACCTTAGTCTCAAACGTTATTTTGTGATAAATAACGAAGTACTTTTCAGTCGCATACAACCCAAAACATTTTATTATCATGCACACATTTGTCTCGCCGCGGGAATTGAAATTGCGACCTCGTATTATAGTGTTAATCAAGCAGATGATAAGACACAATTTTTTTATGTATTTTTTTTATTATAGTTCCTATTTCAACAATAATAACAGATTATTTGCCAACTTTACAACTACTTAAAACTAATTCAATGTACACAATATTATGCCCCAAATCGTGTGGATGCTAGTGTCCCAAAACATTGCATTTTTGGATTCTTAAAATGCATTGAACATAACAAGTATTTGTCATAGACGCCAAGACACCAGTGACAACGGAATTCTTAATTAATAATTTACTGTTTTCTTTGGCTCCTTGCTAATATAAAATATTGCAATAATACTTATATCAGAAAATACCATTAGATTTCAGGGTTTCATTAATTAGGTATATTAATCATATTTACCTGTTTAGAGGCGATTAAGTTTACAATATTTCTCAACATTCTGAAATATATTTAAGTGGCGTTTTCGCACTGCGATACTATACACCGTAAGGCATTCACGTGTATATAGCAATACACCAACTTAGTATTTTTTTTACATTATTACACTCAATTTATACACGGAATGGAGTGTATACTGTATAGTATCCATTATAAATTCGGGGAAGCACTATTTTCAGTAGAAATATTTGCATTGGTAGGTAGTTAAATATAATAAATGCTATTTATTACGAACTCCGAATGATATCGAGCATTACAACTTAGAAATAATGTGATGATTGTACATTCGTGAGTAGGATTTTAACAGTGCTGTTAATTGGGTCAAAATATAAAAAATTGCGAATTATTCTTTAAAATCTAAACGTTCTTTTCATTATTTTTCGTCAATATCGCAATATTTTTATACAACTACACTATATTTTTTAAGTGTGTAGATCGAATACTACAGTAATATAATAACTGTGCACATTAAAATGCAATCATACAAATGTGTAAAGCTGATTTGAGGCACAAATCTTCAATGTATATTGAACTAAAATGGCAACCCCAATTAATAATCGCCCGTATGTTTTTTAAATGGACGGGTACAGCTCAGAAATTTAATATAGCTGCTAACTTTGTGAAATTGTATTATCTGCCTCTTGCTAGTTCTTGTATTATCTGAAAATTATTCAACTAGGTAATTTATTATTTTTATTAGGTGAAAAAGATATGGATGAATTATATATCATATCCTTCAACAACATTATTCAGAGCACGTGTAATCACATTTTAGAGACTCTTAACAGTGTTTCACACATTCACATCCATTAGATTCGTGGAATAAACGAACTGTGACCAAAATATATTTGTTTAACACATTCAGTTTAAAATTAAATCCTTAAATTATCGATTACAGTGTCGCAGGTACAATTATAACTAAATATATGTTAGTGTTAGTACAAAATGTACAAATTAATTACTGAATAACAAACAAAAAATGACTATACATTTTTTATAAAATTAATTTTATCCGGTGTTTCATTTTCGACTCTTTGGCTCTAGTTTGGCGCATTAAAAACGAAACCGCGTATCCAATACTCCTCCTAGATAAGTTTACGTGTAGTGTTGCTACAAAATATCGATCACCGCGGTAATATTTCTATGGCGGCTTTTTGTGTGATAACCTTCAAATGACACTGAAATGCTATCAGCATTCTGCACCATGGTTACTGCCTAGTATATACAGGGTGATAGTGACTTATGATATTTAATTTAAACAACATATTCCTAAGCACCCCAGTCCCCAGGTAACATTGGACAAATTTTAAAATATTAACTACATATTAGTTTTGTCAAAAAACGCGATTTTAGTTTTCTAGGCTTTGGATCAACCCGTACAGATTCTGGTCTTTTTACAGTTCTGCTAAGTTCCCGAATCGAACCGAAGTTCAGTTAAGCGGTAAAAATAATTGTATTTATACGGGGAGACAAATTTTCGTGAAAACTAATAATGATTTTTGACAAAAAATCTATTCTGTTTTTTTCATATTTAGTTAAATGTCACCTTAGGTGATGAGAAACATATTGGTTAAATTAAATATGTACCATTTGTCAATATCATCTTGTATAACTGCTGTTTATGGCGATTGCAACATCTCAGATATTTATACAGCCAACAGTCCCATACACAGTGATTCAACTCTAAGATCGTCTTATGTCGTGGGTATCAGAAACTACAAGACTTTTCGGTCTCACAAACACCTACACCCTAAATAAATACCTGTGCATCACAGAAACATTTGTCTCGGTGTGGGGATCGAACCCGCAGCTTCTCGTTTCACAGCTGGCGCCTAACCAACTGCGACACGGAGGTTAACAGATATTTCCAATGTCATTTGAAAACAAACAAAAATAACTAAAATTGAAATAAATTTTACATGACATATTATTTACAGTTACTCATACATTAATGAGTTCGTACTTGTGTATACAAAAGTTTGAAAATAAAAAATAAACGCAGATTATTATTTTAAATTATTTAAAACATAGCCACGCATGTCTATACTCTATGGTCCAATGTTAACATTTTTTTCACATTTTTATTTTCAAAGTCAACCACATTTGTTTTACCCATTTACCTTGTTACGAATTTACGATTAACAAAAAAAAAAAAACATTTTAACATATTGTTATATGTCTCACCATTTGTTTTAAGACTCAATCAACTAGACATTGTGATGATCTTGAGCAAATTATAATAATTTAAAAATTAATAGAGTTTATTAGGTAGTTCTTCTATAAGATGTCCTTCAGATAATTTGAATATTGTTTACTATGAATTGTATCATACCCTGGAATATATACAAACAAATTCAGGCAATGCTTTAATTTTGCAAATGTTTAACATAATAAAAATATATTCATTATCATTTTTTTCGCATATTAATTAAAATAAATATGCTATAGTGCCAATACATTTGTTGAGAAGCAGTAACCAAAACGACAAAACGCGAAATTATTCCCTAACAAACACTGCCCTGAATTTGTATGTAGCACACCAGACAACATAAACAGGATCTTATCTAATTACAAAATTATGCTTATATATTGTATAATATCTATCATGAGTCAATTATATACATAATTCTATACATTATATGTATGTATGTCTAGCAGCATGTGGACTGTACCGTTTCCGCTTCCAGTAAATTAAAGTCCATACCATTGGGTCGGTTGAAGCCAGTCTTTATACCATCCCATCCATCCTCCACTTTGTATTCGCCTGTTTGGATCCGGTTGTACACCTCCTGAGCGACTAACACAAATGCTTGTTCCACATTCAGTCCTGTCTTTGCCGATGTCTCAACATGGTGTAAGCCTAAAAAGATTAAAAATATGTATTGGAAATTCCTTTTTTGTATATACCTTGTTCAAGAAAAGTAGTCACAATGAAATTTGAAGAAGCAAATTACAATATTTTTTTTAAAAGTCGAAATAAAACTATTTTATACGGATTTTATCGCTATACTTTTTTATTAAATTCTAATCATATTTTTAAATATGCTTTTGAGTAACAAACATAACATTTGAGCTTTGGATTAATGCCAAAGTTAAATTGGGGCAAATTCTGTAGAGAACAAAATCAGATCTATTATTTTATAAATACACACACATTACATATTTGTAGTAGCCTGTCTAAAAATATAAATGTATAAAGTCATTGCTAGTCCATTGTATTTATCTGTGACAAGTGCCAAATAAGTAGTAATCTTATACAAAGAACTTTTTAAATATTATAGAGTTTTCTGTAGAATGGAGGCTTAACACATGTATTAAAGTACATTTAAATAATTTATATAAACCAGGTATATAATAATACTGTGGGCAAAAACCTTTCAATTACTAGTATATAATAGTTGACAAATATGTTTAGAACTGCATAAATCTACTCCACTATGCAAATATGAATACCTCCAACTAGGTATTTTAAATAAACAATAAGGCAGATTATTAAGTGAAACTCCAATGCAATTTAAAATGAGGACATCCGGATATATTATTTGATACAAATGTATGTTTAGCTAATTACTTTTTGCAAGTATGTGGTAAGTCATTGATATGTAACATTCATCAAATCGATGTTAATTGAATATATATTCACAAGACAAAATTCAAATGGCCTTATTAATTGACAGATTTATAAAATATTTGTTATTTATTGAATGTTTTGTCTACTTCGCTCAAACTGAATCCGAAAGCCATTTGATAGGGACAAAACATCTGATAACTAAAATTGGTTTTAAATCTGTTTAATGAATTGGGCATTTAAGTTTCCATGAATAATCATAACAAAATGTTTCAAAAATCAAATGATTGGCAGTAAAATATTTAATTTTTGTTTTGGTTTTAAGTGAAGTTTTGACTAGTCACATTCAATTATTGATTTTCTTTACCAAAAACCCACAAGTTTCAAATTGTTTTAGTTATTAAAGGTTTGTATGAATGGGACACCAAATCAACATAGATAAAAAGAACAGGTTATGAAAAACTTTAAAATGATAGCTTAATGCATATTTAATGGATAAATAATGCCAACTGTATCCACGTGAGAGACGGAATATGAAAAACTGGCCAACAGTCTACCACAGTGATTGTGGTTGTCACATTATTTCAATATATGTATAATATGCCAGGGTCTCAGTCAATATCTTAAAATAAAGTTCCCTGTAGTCTATAGTGTAATATAACTAAACATAAAACATTGACTTTTCAAAATCAAATAAAATAGCAGTTATCCCAATTGCATCTTTTATTATTCCCAAATTATGGTCGCTTGAATCCTTTAGATTAAGAACTTTATTACTGTAGTTTTGCTAATTATACAGAGATAACCTTTCACCTCCTTAAGACTTCGGACTTCGTCGGTTATCATTATAAAGGTCCTGTTCAAGGATGAATTCTACCACTGATAAAATGTATTCCAGTAGTAGTTCAGACACTAACACAAAGAACATTGACCAAAATGGGAATAAGTCCTTGGTTTTTAATGTTTTTTTTTCTTGCTTCCTGTATGATGCAACTTACTCATATATGTTACTAAAAGTAAGGAATATAGAAAGAATTACCATTCTCCTCAGCAAAAAGTCTCGCCTCCTCGCAAGAAACTTCTCTTCGCGCACCATTTTTGTTGTCTGTACCAACGAGATCCACTTTGCACCCCACCAACGCAAACACCGGCCTGTGAGGCTCTATATGCCTCTTAGCTTCCATCATCCACAATGGTATATGTTCAAAACTCGATCTATTGCACACATCGTACACGAGGAGCGCTCCCACTGAGTTTCTGTAGTAAGACTTGGTGATGGATCTGAATCTCTCCTGTCCTGCTGTATCCCAGAGTTGCAATTTAATTCTAGTGCCATCCTGCACCTCAATTATCCTCGCGAAGAAATCTACACCCACCGTCGGATCGGATAGCTAAAAGTTAATGCGCAATTTACTATTTAAAGCACTCAAATTAATACGAAAACAAAGGACGTTACATACCTCCGCAAACTTCCCGTCTGTGAAATATTTAAGTAGTGAACTCTTGCCGACCGTACTATCACCGATGAGGATCAGTCTGAATTGGTAATCAAATATTGGATCGACCATTTTTTGACTGCTGTTTCAATAACATCAATTGATAGCAACAATGGTCTTGTCGAAAATTACGTATTGTATAGAATGACAAATAGAAAACATCAAGCTTTATGTCACATCCCAGGGTGACATTACTTTATTGTCTATGATTCAATATGTGTTTACAAAACATTTTTATCGTTAATACGTACTTTATAGCCATTAGATAATGTCGGAAAAAGTTATAAAATATTTATTATGACCATTTTATTGCAGTTTTTGGTAAAATTATAAAATAGATATCATTTTTTATATTTTATGCATGAATATCCGCTTCCTCTTTCGTTCTGTAGTGAATGAGCTAAGAGCGTAAAGTTTGTTTACATAATTCATTCAATTACAATTTTCATTCATTCAATCACAATCGTAGTCCAGTGGGCAAGCGTATTTTAAAAACATTATATTTCAATTAGTGCTCACAGTTACTTGTTAAATCGTGATTTTAAATATTTCATTATATTTACATAAGTTCTACGTAGTAGTTGTTTTTTATTAATGCGTTAAGAGTAATTATAACCTACATGGCTTTTCGTTGGCGCCCCGGTCATTTGGGCCTGTTAGCTGTGTTGTGAGTAAATTAAAAGATTTCCTTTTTCCGTTATATTCCTGTTTAAATTCTTCTAAGTTTAAAATTTATTTGACCTGGATAAATTAGTGAACTGTAAGTCGTGTTTTTATTCCAGATAATTGTGATTTATTGGTAAATTACAATGAATAGCAATCAAGTGTACAAGATGAAGGACAATGCGATAGACCACGGCGATAACAAGACAAAATCAACCCCTATTGGTAAGACACTTGTTGTATCAACCACCATGCACTATTGTCAATATGCTTAGCTTAAAGACAAACACAAGATTTGATAATAGCTGCTAAGGGTCTCTTATAAACTCTCTTTTCTTAGTGTTCCACATATTATGAGATAATAATAAAAGTTCTGCTATAAATCAAAATAAACTCTATAGATAGAACTATTATTTGTAAACTGTTAGAATTGTTGGTATTAAACGAAACTAAAGTAAGTTCTAGTTGTGACCCTTTTAATGTTATTTATTAATTTCAGCAATGGTAGCCCCAGAGTTGAAACAGAGTGCGGATATTGATACCGAAATAACAAAAACATGTGCAGTGCTGGGATGTGAGGACTTTAAAAATTTGGAATCTGAATCGTTTTTTAGGTGGGTGGTGGCTTATCAAGAATTCATATAACCCCTTTTGTTTAAATTATTCAACGTACAAACCAATAGATTATGTTTAGCTTTTGTACCAGTTTTAACATACAAATATTATTATTGGTAATCTTATTAATGGTATTCTAACACAAACTTTATACAGTTTTGAAAGCCCTGAAAATAAAAATAGGACACATATTCATGTTTTATGACCATGTGAATAATTTTAAGAAATTCAAATTAGATTGAAAGTATAATATTGGCATATTTTATAGATTCCCTGAAGACCCAAGCCTCAAACAGATATGGACAGACTTGACCGGCCGCAACAACTGGACCCCAACTGACTACTCTTACATATGCATCCAACATTTTGCAGTAGACTGTTTTATGGTTGATGAAGAAGATAGGATGGTGTTGGTAGACAAAGCGGTACCTTCACTCAAACTACCCAGGCATGTTTTGGAGGTTGGTATCATTGTTTTTTAACACAATAATTCAATTGTTAAAGTATTAATTCAATAAACTTTAATATTATATTCAATCTTAGTATCAAGTAACAAATTCTATTCTATTTTAAAATGGTTTATGTGTTAATTAAATCAAGTTTTATGAAATTATGATAATGATAATTTCTATTTTTGGCAGGTTGAATATATTGATGAAGAGACTCTGGACAATGAAGATGAAGAATATATGGAAACAGATGAGGAAGAACCAGAAAAACAGGTGAACGGCAACACACACATTGACATCAACAACATACCATTATCAAAAGAAAATGAAAACATTGAACTGTTAAAACTCTTTACTGAAGTTCAAAGGATGCAGAGGCAAGCAATAGGTCTTAAAGAAAAGCTCAAATGCAATATGAGAGTGCATAACAGACAAAACAGGTTTCTATTGAGAATTAGAGAAATCATAGAGATGAAGAAAAAAGTACTCAATCAGAAAAGAAAGAAAAAATGTAGAATTTTGCTCTCACTGCAAGATAAAATAAAAGAAGATACCACAGGCTTGGTTCTAGCAATGCCAATGAGACAGACAGAGGACTTAAAGAATTTTGCTCTAAGCATCTACAAGTATTCCCCACAAGCATACATATACATTCGGAACACCCTTAGAACAATGTTGCCAAGCACAGAGATTCTAGATTCATGGGTTACAGCGGGCTATCAGCCTAAAAATCTAGCTTCCAGTCTCATAAAAGTTGTTGCTGAACAAACGGAAACGACACTATCATGCAAAGTTACGTTAGGTTGATGTTAATATTAAATCTCTATTTTTTTGATTAAATAAATTCAATTTTTCCCATCGCATTAGTTATTTGTTTTCTAGAATTCATTATTTTAAGTTTGATATTCCTTTTTTGAAATCACACGATTAGTGTCAATAATAAAATGCTTGAATAAAAAAGATTATACACTCGAGTACAAAGCATTGAAAGTTTGTAAGTTGATTGTTAATTTATATGGGTTAACATAGTTTATACTCTACGTTATGGCGTTCACAAAAAGCGTTTAGTCCGATACATAAGATATTAATATCACGCCGCAGAGCTAGATGGCGCTATTATAAATTAGTGGCCATGTTAGAAAGGGAGGCACAGTCACAGAGCCAAACAAACGAAGTACGAGCGCGGAGCGGTTCCGGCTCAGTGCCGTGATTCCCTCCTCGAGGAAGGTGGTTTGGTGTCGCAACTGTTGACACTATCTTACGCCGCGCGTGAACAAAAATAAATATCCCATCTGTTTAAATATTGTGCAAGTTTTTTTATTGTTTCCCTTAAAAACTAACACAAAGGATGTGTGTGTTCCATGGCCCACCATATGGTCTAGCACCGCAAACATCTTAAGTTCGTTTCTTATTGTTTTCGTGTACGTAAAGTGTCCGAGTGGTTTTGTTTTCGTATAGTGTGTTGTGAATGGATTTATACAACGCGATTATGAAGGCGGACGCGTCGTAAGGTACGTATGCGTTGTAAAAAGCGCGTAATATTTTATTTTGCGCGCGTGTCGAAGTATTTATTTCCGTCAGTGTGCCTCTATATATCAATGAGTGGAAGTGTAACGCTGGCGGAGTGCGAACGACGTTCTCGGCCACACCGGTAACTGGACTTCGCAATCACTATTCTTTGTGCGTGTTGGTAGCCTTATACGTAGCCCGCAGCGCCTTAATCGAGCAGCATTCAACAGTCCTCGAATTGCGTGTAAAATTTTTAATGTACTACATTATACAGTCGTAAAACAATTATATTTATATTATATACGACTGTCATATTCAAATCATGCCTAGAGAACATTTCTCCGCACTTTTTATGGTGTGGAAATAATTTTCTAATTATTACGAGCGCAAAAGAAAGTATTTGTTCCTGATTTCTTTTGTGCGTTTATAATTAGTTGAAGGATGTTTTATGATACTGTTGGAATTGGAGAGTCGTACTTTTGCATAGGTTTAAGAAAATGAGGGTAGTTCTTTTTGCAAGGACTTCCTGTTATGAACGGCTCCCGTCCAAACTCTTCAATCATTTACAGACATCGCGCAATTACATTAATAACATTTATTTTAGCTTTAGACATTTCTGACGATGCCTTGACAGGCGTCCGGAAATTAAAACAAAAAAAAATGGAATAAATACAATAACTTTTTGCGTCTTTCATTTCGTTTTACGGGAGGGATTTACGTTGACTTCATTATTTATGACTTTGAATGTAATGGAATTAGCGACAGTCTAGTTGGTGGCGAATACTAACCAAAATGACAAGGTTGTCGCAGGTTCGAACCCAGAACTCACATACATATCAAGTATGACTTTTCATATTATGTACGTGTCTTAATAGTTGATTTCATTCGCTGTTACGTAGAAGATCAATATTTGCGAAGAGACGTACCTGAGAATTCTGAAATAGAATTTTAAGGTACTTAACATGTGAAATCCGTCAACCTGCACTCAACCAGTCTGATGAACTATATCCCTTTCTCAATTATAAAGTAGGTCTGTGCCCCGCGAAGCCAAGGAATACCAATATTATTAATTTTAATGTAATTAAAACATTAAAAAGTGTTTCAATTTTGTCTTAGGAGATAACATTCAAATGAATAGACCGCTACACTCGGGTTACTCTAATTGGAAGAGAGATAGTTAACATAAAATTAATTTAAAGGCAAATTGTCTTTTTTGAAGAGGTTTCATTGCTTAATTTTGTAATGGAACATTTATTAGTGGTAACATACCTTATCGGAGATGTTCGGTGTACCTTGGGAGAGGCAGTCTACTTGTTATTGGTTATTAAAATATTTTTAAAGTTACATCTAAAAGGCTAATAATACGGGGATCATTTTAATTTTTGGAGAGGTGGGCACTTTATTCCTTATTGTTATTAGTTATTAATACTATAATGCTAAGTTAACCAAAAAAGTACTTGCTTTAATTTTATAATATCGTCTGCAAGATCAAAGAATCAATGGTCTCACGGACGTCCGAAATGGCGAAGATTGTGCAAGAAAGAAAAAACAGTCATCGATCGGGATCGCTACCTAGGAAAAAAGAGATATAGCATACAATCGAGTCCGCACTCAAATAAGCATATATTTACTAGATATGTAGAAATGAAACTTCCTGTCTTCCCCCGCAATGCACGGTGTTGCGGAAACTTCGTTGCTAACAATGTTGCTCATACAACGCAGTATAGGCAGCTTACATACGTAAAGAAATCATTCACATAGAACTATATTCTCAAGATGAGGCAGTACACATGCGATTTTGGAATTAAAATCTAAGGAGAAAATGTACTTTAAACAAGACGAGAGTTTTTTCATTGATTTGTTTATCTACTTGATTATTTGGACTCATTTATAAGAATTTACAGTCTGATACATAAGTTTCAAATTCAAATTCAAATTCAAATATTTTATTGATACATAAACAAGCTTACAATATAATGTATGTGTACGTTAACAACTGCATTAGTTCGGGAGAACTGTGTCGCAGTCATTAGCGCCCACCTCCAGGAGGGAAGACGATCGTATCTCAAAAATATTCAAAACTATAACTAAATAAACTACTACTAATAGTTATAAAACTGGACAGAAATGTTATCATAATTTTTGCCTAATATATGTATGTTTTAATTTTAATTTTATTATTTTTATATTTATATATTTTTATATTTTTAAAGTTAGTAGGTGTTAGTTAACTTAAATTTGTGTGTAAGTGAGAAAATATGTGTTTGTGATAAATTAGTAATGTATATGTGGATTTCGGTGTGTGTGTGTCTGTGTGTGTGTGTGTGAGGGTGTGTGAGTGTGTGTGTGCAAAATAACTGTGATGTATATGGTGAACTAAGAAGGTAAGAAATAGTTCCGTTTCCGATGATTATACTGATCAACTGTTAATTAAAACTTCTAGATCCTCATAGTTTAGGGAACTGAGCCATTTACTGATTACCAACTTACATTTCCTTAGTGACAGAGAATAAATATTGAGAATTTTGTTTATTTTATTATACAAAATTGGACTCGAATAATGATATTGCCTTCTTGCTATCACACTAGAGGTAGCCTCAGTCTGACAAACTCTATTCTGTCTGCGCTTCTGTCTACTAAGATGAACGTCAAAGGAAAGTTCAGAATGTTTGCGTAGAATTGTATTAAGAACAAACATCTGCCTAACCGTGGGCAACTCACAAATGGCATACAACTCTCCAGTCGGGAAACGACAGGGCTTATGTATCATAACCTTGAGAACCGCTCTCTGAGCTCGTTCTAAGCGGAGTAGCAAACTCTTTCCACAGTTACCCCATGCTGAGATACAGTATTTTAGAATTGAGTACGCTAGAGCATAGTATATCATTTTAAGAGTGGAGAAATCAGCGGAAGATCTTATATTTTTAAAAACATGTTCACACCATGAAATAGTGCTGTCAACAATCACGCCCAAATATCTAATACTGTTCGTGCGCGAAATGTTGTCGCATTTACAGTCCGAATTATTTACTGAACATTTGTGCGCGGTTAAGGTATAAGGAGAAGCAGGTTGAGATGCCATTCGCGGTGAAAAAGTAATGAACTTTGTTTTGTCCAAATTTAGAGTGAGGAGATTATCTGACAGCCAATCCATGACTATTTGCAGGGCTAATTCAGCATGGGTTCGGGTTTCAGCCCAGGTTTTACCGTGTACTAGTATTGCTGTATCATCTGCGTAAGTTAGAATTTTAGAGTTAACAAGGGGTAGAGTACAGAGATCATTTATGTAAATAAGAAACAGGGTAGGTCCGAGAACACTACCCTGAGGTACCCCATAACTGAGATTCTCTAATTTGCTAGTGTAATCTCCCAACTTTACTAGTTGGGTTCGGTCACTAAGGTAACTCTTAAAAATTTCAAAAGATAGTCCTCTTATGCCAATATTATAAAGTTTCGTGAGTAAGAGAGGTATAGATACGGTGTCGAACGCTTTAGATAAGTCGAGGAATATTCCTATAGTTTTAAGTTTACTATTGCAATTTTTTGCAACAGTGTCGGTTAATTCGAGTACTGCATCCTCTGTATTTTTTCCAGATCTAAAACCATATTGGTTTTCAGCCAAAAAATTTATAGAGTTTATGTAACTTAGCAGTCTTTTATTAAGAATTTTTTCAAAAATTTTGGATATACTCGTGAGAGCGGAAATTGGTCTGTAGTTGCCGACACTTTCTCTGCTGCCACTTTTGAATACAGGGTGTACAAGGGCCCTTTTAAAAGCCTTAGGAAACACACCTGTAGTCAAAGAGAGGTTAAACACATAGGAAATAATCGGGACGAGAATATGTCTAGCAGATTTAAGTAGTAACGGAGGTATGTTATCCCAGCCTACTGCGGTATATGGTTTGAGATTCAGGATTAAAGATTCTATTTCGAGATTGTCTGTGTTAAAAATGGCCATTGAGTTGAGGTGCGATGGGGCAGGTGAGTCAGATGGATATGCAATTTTGAGGTGAGATTGTCTACGTACTATCTTTGAGGCTAATGATTTCCCTACATTTGCAAAATATACATTCACAGCATCAAGAGACTTAGATGGATCAGCAGTCAAGGAGAGGAGTTCTGTAGGGGAAGATTTATTGTTCGGAATATTAGCAATCGTTTTAATTAGTTTCCAAGTGGCCTTTGGATTTCTGCTATGTTTATGGAATTCTGTGCGTTCGTATTGCCGTTTTAATTTTTTAACCAAATTGTTGCAGAAGCTCTTATAGCGTACGTAAGTTGTTTTTAGGATGTGATTATTGGGATCTCGAGCAGTTTTTCTATACATTTTATCACGATTTCGTATACATCTAAGGACACCAGGTGTAATCCAGGGCTTAATTATTCTTTTTCTACTTGGAACTATACAATTAAAAGAATTGTTTTTGATTACAGTTGAGATAATGTTCACTAATTCCGTAGCTGCTTTATTTGCATCATCTTTACAAGAAGTTACTTTCGAAAAATCAGAAGTTGTCAGTTCCGCTACGCACGCATCGATATTTATGCGCCGGGATGTTCTAGGGACTCTGTTAGTCTTCAAATGGCTCTCACATAAAACAATAACGGGGGCGTGGTCCGTGATAAAAGAGTCAACAACTAATGTGACAACATTTTTGTTGGATTTAACCATCGCGTGATCTAAGCAGCTATTATTTCGCGTAGGGAAGAGGTGACCAGGTAGCAAGCCATGCGAAGCAGCCGTATTCAGATATAAATCCGAGTTGTTGTCATTGGTATTCGGTGCTATATTAATGTTTATGTCACCTAGTATAACAAGAGTTTTAAAAGTATTAAGCGCGAGTAGAGTTGAATCTAAACTATCTATAAACTTGGTTAAAATTCGAGTGGAAGGAGAGCGATATACAGCTACTAGAGCCACTTCTGAAGAAAATTTGACAATTAGAGAGTTGGCATCGATTATAATAGGTGATTCGACTTTGTAGCTTAAATTAGTCCTAATATAAATAACTATACCTTCGTTTTGGTTTTTATATTCTGTTTTGAAGGATTCAAAGCCAGGCATTGCGGGAAGTTGGGGACATTTACTTAACCAGCATTCAGACAATACAATACAATCAAATTCGATTTTAATTCTATTCAATAAAATAACTAGGTTATTATAGTTACAAATATTGCCTAGGCTTCTTATATTTAGGTGGAAAAACTTTAAGCCATATACAGATTTAGATATATGAGAGACACATTCTTCGGGTGCGCAGAAATAAGAATTAGCAACTGAAAGTTGATCTAAATCATCTATAATCACAGAATGATCGTTATCCATTAGAAGTTTGCAAATGAAACATTTTGTTCGTGATTGATGAAAATAGATAGAAATAGTAATAGCAACCGAGAAGTTCCTATGTTAAATAACCTAGATTTAACTTTCCTTCCTTCCAAAATAATATGAGTTTTTTTATTTGTAGTGTAAGAGTGAGTGTGCAATTTTTGAATACTAATGTAATAATCGTGTAATGGTATGTAATAGTCCTTATTATGTGTGTGTGTAATGGTATTTGTTCTTAATATCAAAAAATATAAAGTTTTTAACAAAAAGAAGGAACTACAAAGATATTCGGTTAGTCATTTTAAATTTGTCGCTTGTGGTAAGTCTGATTCTTCCTTGATAAGTATATGTTTAGCTCCTTCCTTCTCTCGCAGAAAAATCTTCCCATTGGTGACCCAACAGTAACGGTAGTTATTGGTAGTGGCAAAGTCTTTAGCGAGAAATAGTAGTCGCTTCATCTTAGATGTCAGATTTTCTGACACAAATATAGGTTTTACGGGACCGCTAATTTTAAGTGTTTCAGTTGTCAGGCCGTTATTCCCTTTGTTATATTGTTTAAACATCTTTAAAAACTTGATTTTTTGAAGGTTCGTCGAGAAATCAACTATTATTGTTCTATTGTTGGCAGTAACAGGTCCTTTGCGATATATGTCTTTAACATCATGTGGTTGTAGTGGTATATTTATTATAGAACCTATTTTAATTATGTTGTTTATTAGGCATTCCTTTGTTTCCGACTTAGCAACGGGTACATTTCTGACCTCAATGCAACCTGATCGCGCATACTTTTCCATTGTTTCCAATTTATCTTCTAAAGATTTATGATAGTTAGAAGTATTTTTACGCTCTGAGAGAAGCTGTGTCTCTATTTCTTCCATTTTTACTTTTATACTGTCATATTTTTCTGATAGGAATGACACTGTAGACTGAAAAATCGTATTTTGCTGTTTTATTTCTTCTATGGATTCATATATTTTTTGTATTTTAGTATTTTGAGCTTCTTTGAATTCAAGTAACATCGACTTGACTTCAGCCATAAATATTGATAGTTGGTTATTCTGATCAATTCTAGATTCTGAACATTTGCGTTTACTGCGACGTGAAACATTAGAAAAATCGCACTCGGCATCAGTTGAAGGTACATCTTCTAGTCCGTGAGCCAGGTGCAAATTTGGTCAATTATTTCCTCTCAAGAGATAATTCGTGAGACGCATCAGAGTATAGTATTATGAAGCCTCGTGAACGTCAGCTGGCACTCGGTTGGGGGGATGAGCGGTTGTAGCCTCCCACGCACGAAGAAAATAAAAATACATTCACTCATTTCCTCTCAGCTAAAAATTTGTCAAATTGTAGCTTATCTAACATCTCAACGAAAAAAAATAATCAGCTGGTTCCAACATAGTGTATTGTACGTCAGCTGGTGTCTCGATCATGAAATTTTTATTTTTATTTTCAGTGATTTCCTCTCAAACAAAAATTTACCTGATGATAGCTTATATGTAACTGTGGATAAATATATAGGTCAGCTGGCTGTATCTTGGTGGAAAAACCGTCAGCTGATACTTTGAAAGTTATAACATAGGAGTTAGGCAGGAGCATCTACTGTCAATTTAAATGCATTGAACAATAAAATTGCATTTTTAACTAAAAAAATAAAATCAAATAATGAAGAAAACCATATTTTTTCATCGATCGATCGTAAGAATATAAGCTCATTTAAATGCAGAGACCATAACAAGATTTATCAATGTTACTCAATTATATGAAGCTTTAGGATCTGATTTGAGCGCAGCACTCGCGGCATTTCACGCGTTCACAGGGTGTGATTTTAACACGGACTTTTTTCGAAAAGGAAAAAAACGTCCTTTTTCAATAATGGCTAAATTGAAAAGTTTCATCGAGTGTTTCATCCAAATGTCAAAACCATTAGAGAATAGAGAAAATATTTTTGAGAAGATAGAAGAGTTTGTTTGCCATATGTATGGATTTAATCGTCTAAAAAAGATCAATGAGGCAAGAGTAGCGTCGTTTGAAAAAATATATAAATTTTTGGATACTGAAACTTTCAAGTTACCAAAAAAAGGTATTGATGGCTCTTCTTTACCAACATGCAGATCAGAGCTATATGAGCAATTTTTAAGAGCATGTTACATTGCTCAAATTTGGTCACATGCACACCTGAAGGTTCCAACTTCTGATGATCCTGTAGGTTATGGTTGGGCAGAAATCGACAACAAGTATGAATTCATCTGGTTTTCTGGAAGTCAGTTACCATCATCGATTAATGAAATCAGTATTCAGCCTGAAAAAGGTAATTTTTTTTTATCATTTTGATTATATTATGCTAAAATACGCATCCTAATATATTTTTTAAATTTTTGTTCAGATGATGACAATGAAGACATAATAGCAGACAGCTCTGACAGCGACTCTGACGATGAATCGGAAAGAGAGGAAAGTGACTCAAGCCAGAGCGAAAACGAAAATGAATAAATCACATTGTTATTCTCATTGTCATTTTTCATCACGTTTATATAATAAATATTGTTTATCGAGTAACTCGTTAATTTATACTAAGCTAATTGTTTATTTAATTATTTATATATATCTAATATCATTGGATTACATACTTATTCGTTTCAAAAACATTGATACGGAATATTTATTTCAACTCAAATCTCATTTTGATGCAGCGCTATGTCGAATAATTAAAGATGCGTCATTTCCTCCCAGATGAAAATTTGTGAGCTGATTGTTAATATACTGATGCGATAAATAAAAAAAATCAGCTAGCAATAAGTCGAGGATAAGCTAGTCAGCTAATGCATTTAAATTGACAGTAGATGCTCCTGCCTAACTCCTATGTAATAACTTTCAAAGTATCAGCTGACGGTTTTTCCACCAAGATACAGCCAGCTGACCTATATATTTATCCACAGTTACATATAAGCTATCATCAGGTAAATTTTTGTTTGAGAGGAAATCACTGAAAATAAAAATAAAAATTTCATGTTCGAGACACCAGCTGACGTACAATACACTATGTTGGAACCAGCTGATTATTTTTTTTCGTTGAGATGTTAGATAAGCTACAATTTGACAAATTTTTAGCTGAGAGGAAATGAGTGAATGTATTTTTATTTTCTTCGTGCGTGGGAGGCTACAACCGCTCATCCCCCCAACCGAGTGCCAGCTGACGTTCACGAGGCTTCATAATACTATACTCTGATGCATTTTACTAATTGCCGCTTGAGAGGAACTTGGTCATGAAAATCTGTCGCTGGCTCCCGGACCATTCCGCAATATTTGGTTCAGACGAACTCAGGTGGAGGGTATTTACCAGTGGCGCCGTCGACGTATTGCGCGACGTAGTTGTGGCTGGTGTGGACGGTGGCGGGGATCGGTTTATCGGCATGTCGCTTGAATTAGTACAAATTCGGTACCAACTACCAGGGCGTAAGAGGTTTGCAAGAGATATTGTAACTCTAAGCGTCCGAGGGATCAACTCGTTGGACGTGCATCGACGATTTCATACAATATTTTGGGTCACCACTATAAGTTGACCCAGTGTGACACAGGTAAGATTTAGCCTGTTGTCGCTTTCCGTTTGATTGTTTATGTTTGTATGTGTGCTCCTGTACACATTCAGAGTCGCCTTTGTTGTGTGTTTACACTTTAGTAGTAGGGAGCAAATAGACTACTTAAAAACACTCACAGGTTTGTTTTGTCGGTGTGTGTAAGCGTGGATTGCAGAGTACACACGCAGCCAACCTCTTCAGTGCTGTTGCTCTCCTATTATTCTATCAACACTAAATTTACTAATTTCGTGCAAATTTAATTTAAAAATCAAAAATAGGTCCACTTAAAAAACGTCTGAACACCTCAGAGATCCGGAGGGAAGGGGAAGGGGTTCACGCCTGTATCCCCAAAGATGTAAGCAGAGGCAAATATTTCCACGCATAGTTCGCTGAACTTATGTCTATCCCAGCACATGATAAGGAGCGATCCTATCTCGATTTCGGGTACAAATACCAGTTCCGGGAAACTTTTATTTGATCTTCAAAACAGAACCTTATACAAAGTGAATTGAACAGGTAATCGAACCTAGGACCACGGTTTACTGGCTATATTAAATGCGCTAGGTACCTACATGAATAAATTTGAAATTAATATAAAATAAACGCCGAAGAAGCACGTATCTTACTACTTACTAGGTATGTAGTAATTAAGATGCAACATTACGTAACCAGCAATATTTTCTAAATAAAATACATGCATTATTTTCCTAGTAGGTAATATTGCTTCAAAGATTTTTAATAAGCGGCCATACGTTAAATAAAGCGATTGCAAAATCCGTGTGTGGGGTTTTAAACTGGGCTGCTGCAAAGGAACCGAGCACAGACTGCCTACTGCCAACTCAATGTTAGAAATCGCACTTCGTTTGCGCAACTTCCATGCTGCCCGGCGATTAACCGTTTAAGTGACCACGTGTCACACCGTTACGTGCAACCTTGTTTTAGGTCGCATCGTATGGTTTCATTACAATGAGATATTGTTAAACTTGGTGTAATTATAGCCACTGCGACATGTGTAAGTATCTTAGGTAAAGCTAGATTGTGTTTTCTAGTGTTTTACAGAGATAGGTTTTAATATTTTGTTTCTATCGTATGCTAGGACAGTGCCGTATCTAATGGTTAATCAGGAGTTCTGCCGTCCGTGCGTTAGAACACAATTATGTACTTGCTTCTTACCTATTGTTTCACCTTAAGGTTACTTATAAGCGCTTAGAAGCTTAATACATAACAGATTGTCCTTATTATTAAAGAAATTTAAGAAGGCATACCTTAGTCGAGAAACTGGTAGATCAACGCAGGATTTGAAGGATTCTTTTTCCAAAGGCCAAAACTAACTTAGTAGCTGAGCCATCAGTTACCTAGTCGAAAAAATGTTAAGATTAAAAACATGACGTTACACATCCGTGTGACCGACGGTCATATTGGCAAGCGCTGAATGTGCAGGTCCGTCTAGATTGGCCCGATAAGTGCACCGCTCGCTCGTGTTTCGGTTAATTAGTTTGGGATCCCTTCACCGCCCACCTGTGGGGTAGCGGGTGATATTTACACGGCCCGTGATAGCCGATATTGATATTTGAGGGTCGTCTTTTATTAACGCACCTTTGAAATTGAGCGGGGTTAAATCTGCTGAAAAAAAATTGGTTTGGTGAAACATATTTCATCGGTGTTTTATGTAAGAGATGTAGATTACGGTTCAATTTTCAACACAGTATCTAGAGATATTGGGAATATATTGCCAATGTTTTCTAATTTCCGATGATAAGAGATGAGGATATCCGGCGCAAATTCAATACTGCAGAAATTATGTTTACTGAACGTAATCACAAAATTAAATAGAATTTCCTCTACTTAAATAAGTGTTCTTTCACTGTTTAAATGATGAGGTTAACTCTACGATTGATTTGTACTGTGTTAGAGTTCTGGAGAAGGTGTAATAAACAGCAATACGAAATTGTTTCTTTGACGAGTCTAAAAAGTCACATAAAGAAAATTTAAGTCCACAGGACTCAAAAGTTACAGCTTGCGTACGCTACCTACATATGAAAAAAGCCATTATTTCAATCCTATCATAGTTTTCATCACTACAAGAACTCCAAAGGTACTTCAAGTCTATCTGACCTAGACCAGGGTGGTGGACTGAGCCCCAACCTCTCTCAAAACGTAGAGGTTTTAGTAATTGAGGAATCAATATCTACCCCACAATTTTTACTTTCACTTATTCAGTCGTTCGTCTTTTCCTAACTAAATCGCAATTGAATCTACAATGCGAGTGTACATATAAGTGCAATAGAATCGAGGCAGGATGCTGGGGGCCCACGGCATAAGTAATTCAGTGAACGGCCGCCATTGTGGATGCTAGTGTTGACTAAATTATTCTTGCAATATTAGATTTCCCACAGCGGCGTGCGGTCGTATCGGTTATGGTGATTTTATCGCCACACCCTGTTACACCGTGAATAGTTGAGGTAATGTTACGACATTTAATCAAATTCAGAGATAGTTGATACTTTTATTGCCGTGTTTCTCTGATGGGTTTAAGTGTTCACTGACATCAGATGGGATCAAATTGTCATAAAACCATTTGAGGATAGTCTTTTACTATCAAAAATGTATGATCAAGTTGAAAATTCCATGTTATATTTAAAAGTCTCTGTACATTGATGAATGCTACCCATACTGAAAGCTTTGATATTTCATTCCGTGTGTAGAAAAAGTCAGCGAACAAATTTTAATTTGATTTTTGTATATGTAATATGTATGGTATTTTTTAAAACAATTTGCCAATCTAACTACAAATAAAAAATTTAAAGTTCTAAACCCTTAAATTTATTACCATCACTAGCGAAGTTGGCACACCGAAGCGGTAACATAGTTCCGCGCAATTCCGACTGAGCAAGTTGGAGCCATCATTACTATAAATCATCGCAACAAACACCCGACACCCACCGGCACAACTCAACTTGTTTAATTAGCTTTCGCCATCGCACGACTAATGGCGTTAGATTAGTTTAAACATATATTACTGGGGTGTTTGTAACAAATATTCTGGTGTAAAACATTATTAAAACTAAATTTAATTTGTAACAAATTAATTATTTATAAGGCTTCATGTTCCTTATTTCCTATTCTTACAGATTAAAAATAAAAAAATATATCAAAAGCTCGATTTTTAAAATTTAGAATACCTACAAAGGAAAGCATTCAAGCAACCGAATTGAAAATAAATCCAGAATGTTCGTTTCAAATACAGATGTTTAAAGTGTTACTAAACTTAAGGGATAATTTACGATACTGGATACGTGATTTGGCAGGAAAGTGGAGGCGTGACCATTACTTCCTGCTCGTAACGATAGCATCAAGCTATATGCAAACGTGTGTTGTCTCGCACGGGATGGTTAGTGGCAACATTTGCAACACACGGCTAGATTTAGAACAGTGACAAAAGGCTACATTTCTGTTTCTATTAATGTTAGACTGTGAGACAATATAGCCAGGTTCTATTAATCAGTAAAGCAGCTGGCCGAATATTTTGAATTTAATGTGTAAATTCTAATTGAACTTTTTCAAAAAAACAAAGAAGACAAAAGTCTCGAAAAATATGCATGGTATAAGATTTTTCCGAGAGGGTTTTAAAGGAAAGGAGCTATCTTAAGTCCACTGACTCACACTAATCCAGCAGTACGGTCTACGGACCGTTGTATCCATCTCTTTATTACTACAGGGGAAATTTCTAGCTGTGTACCAGTTACATAGGCTGAAATCTTTTTAGTGCTTTTTATAGTTGAAGATTCGTTGAACAAAAAGCAATCGATACCTCGGTCACCTTCACGGTTGAGTGTTGTCAATCTATTCCCTGGGTAAGGGCTGCGATCCCAATCCATCAGGCGGATTGATTCCATTTGTTTAAACCTTGTTTAGACTCCTTACAACATTTATTATTTATGAGAATAGGGAACAATACAAAGAGCAATGTGAACAAAAACTGAGCGCGTATTATTTCACGAGATTTATTTAATCTAAGCTGTTTTAAGAAAGGCTTTTGCTTTAATAATGAAGAATATAAATTTATCTTTTTTCATCCGAGCATTATTGTGTTATAATCTCGATCTGTAGTTGGAAAATTTCTGTGTGGTCTTTTAGGTTTAAATAAATGTTATTACAATTTAGAAGTAGGTTTTAAATGTAGTACTATCAAGATTGATATTTCGACTGAGGTTCAAAGGTATTTAATAATGAAACTTTATTGGGTAAGTTCGGATCTAAATTTAACTGGAACAACTACCTATCTTAAAACTATTAACGTAAAATTGCTTTAATCTAGTTAGTGATTCCAGTGTTAAAGTCAGAATATAAGTTCCAATTGAAAATAAACATCTATGTATAATATTCATATAACTAAACACAGTGTATTGTAGAGTTGTTAATTTCTATTCAGAACGTGCAGAAAATCAATATTTTCCTCCTATTGTACTACAAGCTGGAAAACTTACTAGTTGCTTATCAGCCTCTAGATTACGAACACGTTTTTAGTGATATGCCGCATACTTTGTCTACATACTTACTTAGCACGATGATTCTAATATTGCATCTAATATTATTAATTTCTCATTAAATTGTTGAGATGGTGCGGAAAATTACTTCAATATCATTATTCATTGAAGTATATACAAGGCTACGCATGATAAATAAAGCAAATATTATTGCTGACTACTATTAATACCTTTAGTTAAGCTGCGTTATAGAACCAACTTCAATGTATGCATCTTAAAAAGTCTCGTATGCATATTATGTTTTGATTCCGTCGGCGTTTCCGTCGAGGTTCGTGAATTGAATTTAATATTCCAAACCCCAAACATTTGTACAAAATCTATAACCATAAATTTCATCCACACACATTGGCCCAATACGATCGGCGTCAACGTTTGACCCAGTATTTGAATCAGGGGTAACAAAATATATTTCTGGGTCCAGATGTGCTGTCAAGCGAGTGTATTGTCAGGTTTGATTGATGGCTGTGCGGATTGATACGTGATCCCTTTACTGCTTCCCGGCGAGACACTTAATCTGTGCACGTTTTTGGGACATCGATATCAGCGTCGTACTTACTCTAACCACCATTTGTATTGGAGTATCCTTTTGAGGTCATGTTTGGGGATTTCTATCTCGTCATTTTGTATTTAGTTAACTTTAAGCAATTTGGTTAACGTGTAGTCGTATGATTAATTTTTAAAACAATGTGCTTCTTGTTTATTACATCTAGCACATAGTTAGGTGTTTGTTAGTAGTTTTCTAGTAACTATCATATTAAAACAACCTATGACACACAAATCATACAAACTGTATTGATCCATGCATTTTATATTAGTTACATCAGTTGCTACATTTGCCGTAGGTAAAGCATAAGTGGATGTAGCAATTCCTTTTTTGTTACCACATTAAAAGTACCAACATATACTGAGAAATTGTGGATACACTATTTTATTCTTATTACGTCAACAGATGGCGTTAAAATGACACATTACCCGCACCTTTGTCAGGGAAAGTGGTTCTCGGAAAGACATTACGCTGCCTACCTTATTTTCCTGATTGCCTAGACTAATGTTACATAACGTTGTCCGTGCCAAATTTTGAAAGCCTGGCTTTTAAAATACTAATAACATCTCCAGGGTCTCAAACCTTTTAAGTTGTAGCTTAAAAAGGTTTTTCAGTTTACCATTAGACGGAATGTCCCAAGAGAAAAGGGATTTTACCCCTACACGGCGGGTTCATTTTAGTATAGTTTATAAAATAATAACCAAATGTTTTGATATGGGTACAAAACAGCTCAACGCGTAAATTCCACTGAAAGATCACAAAACAACATAAGTTTTTTGTACATTGCTTTTAAGAGTCCCTCTAGTCTTTACATTTATTGATACGGCTGTGAAACGAGAGGCCGCGGGTTCGATCCTCGCACCGAGAGAAATGTTTGTGCGGCCCACAAATATTTCTTTCGGGTCTGGGTGTTTGTGAGACCGAAAAGTCTCTCGTAGTTCTGATACCTGCGACACAAGACTTAATTGATCTTAATGTGGGGTCGGGACTATGTGTGTGTGACTGTTGGGTGTATTTATTTATTATTTTTTATTTATGTAGAAATGATTTTAGTATTTACGTCAAGCGTTCGTTGACTTCTAAATTCAAAATATCTACGGTTTTATGCTAACGAAACCGAAGAATTAAGAAATCATTTCAACTACGACCTATCTTTTCTACTGTTGATATCTACAATCGATGTTTACGCTAGTGGACATTACACAATTTTCTGTTGGTCATGATAACCACTGTTGCATAGCAATTAATAGGTCATTAAAGAGTCAGTAACAGAGATCCTTAGTAGGAAGGTATGATAAAATAGAGACAAGGATGTTTAATGAGATTAAAAGCCTCGTAATAAGGACCCATCTGAAGTTCTGAAGGGCTGCACGTAGGCCCAATAAACGGTGCCCATTTTGATAGGCTATAAAACTGCCCTAAATTGGAAGATATAAACCACTTAAATGCGCGGTACACCTGGAGATGCGTGACCTCGGCTCGTCAGTATCGTGAAGGAAATATGGCGCTGATCTCGTTTTTAGGATTGTACATATGTAACACCTATGTAGTGTTGTATGGATTTGGATTTTGGTAGATTTCTTGCCTACTTGGTTTTGTAATATGAGGCTTTTTGTGTAGATACTTGGTAATAAACTATTTCAATGTGGAACAATAGAAACCTTTTCCAATATTTTTATCATCGACATTAGTGCAATTATTATTCAGATGGTTTTCTGTCTTCATATTCGTTAATTAGGAAACGTCAGAGAAAAGACATTGAAAAGTTCACAGCTGTGACGTGAACTGCGGTCTCTTTGTCAGCTGCAAAGTTTAATAACGTATTTCATTTTAGTCGAGTTGAATCGTCGAAATTTTCCGCCATACAAAGTATCACTTAGCGAACTAACGTGTAAACAACATTACTAAACTTAGTTTCTAAGTCCTACCACTTTTATATAGCAAGTGAACCGAGTTTTGGTTAAAACTTGGCATTTTGCGTTTGCCCTTTAGGATCGGTTGTGGTAGGCATGTCCAGAGAAATGCCACGGTTCACGAAATAGCGAGGTTATGTGGGCGTGGGCTGTTCCAAATATTTGGTAAAGGCCAGCAATAACATGATAATTGACTTTACTTAGATAAAAATGAAATCCTTCATAATGCGACAAGATTGATAAATAAATAAATAAATACACCCAACAGTCACATACATAGGTCCTGACCCCACACTAAGATCGAATCTTGTGTCGTGGGTATCAGAATCTACGAGAGACTTTTCGGTCTCACAAACACCCAGACCCGAAACAAATACCTGTGGATCACACAAATATTTGTTTCGGTGCGGGGATCGAACCCGCGGCCTCTCGTTTCACAGGCAAATATCTTGCAAAAAACGTGGGAAGGTGGAACGTTTTGTATTATGTTTATGCTGCTAACTTAATGAGGTTTTACAGATAATTTATCGTATGTAACACTGGGAGTTGTAAATTGTAACTTAATTAATAAATCTTTGTACTATGAAGCGAAAAAGCCTTTCGCCCAAATATGCCGCTCGGTATTTCGATTTATAATCGTTTAATTAAAATACCTTAAAGTACATCCAATTCGATTACGGTAGCCTCGCGAGGAATTTCTTTGTGCGTTGTTGAAAAGTTTTTCCGTTTGATGTATTTATTTGTGCAGTAAACTAGGGGAAGGGGGGCAGGGTGCAGAGGGCAATCAATCGGCCATCGAACGTTTGAACCAGTCGGAACCGCGCCATCAATCACCATCGCCCACACTAATTTCTAGTGATGTTTCCGAATGTTGATTTTTGAAACCGTCCGCAGCAGTTTCTACTTTCGGATTTTTTCTTCCCTCGCTGCGAAAATCCAATGATTGCGAACGGTTTTTATTGCCTATCCATTTTGGACCGTAAATACAGCGGTGCGGCCTTTCGGTTTCAGATACGCGAAATACCGAAATAATTTCTCAATTTTATTTATAACGCTTTGTGGTGATTTTGTTTGTCAATTATTAAATACCTTTTATGCATAAATCAAGTTGTGTTAAAAATTATTTGCTTCTGTTCTCTATATTTCGTACTTATTATAAATTTTCATTTAAATTCACATTGTGTAACTTTTGAAATTGCTATTTCTTTTTTTAATTTTATACAAAAAAGGTAGAACTATTAATACGACATCATATTACGAATGAAATGAATGTCATGTTTCAGGCTTCGAGAAATGAATTCAGATTGAGTTTCACAAAATCTCGTATCACAATTTTACCTATCGTTTGAGGTATTTTGAAAATCCATTCTCGCAGTTAGATCGTCGTTATTGTGCCCTGCGGGGGTGTCAAAAACAGGCGCTTTATTCCCAGGTTTTTCATTGTGAACTCTTTTCAAACGTCTCGTTGGTAAAAAATGAAGTATGAATCCTTGCCTGTAACTCTCGTGTCGTTTATTTGTGTACTGTAGCGAATTGTTGAGAATTTCATGTGAGAAAAGGTAAATTGACGGCGTCTTTTTCCAAGCCTTTTGTTGCTTAGAAATATGTGTAATTTGAAATATTTATTTGTCGCCATATTGGTTATGTGAGGTTTGTTAATTGAGGTTTTCTAGGTTCAATTTCCAAGTTGAGATTCGTTTTGTAAGTTTTTAATTTTGAATATGCTTGCAATGCTCGAAATTGGCATTGGGCTTGCCCTGTATTGCGCATTGGGCCGGAGATAAGCTTGTTTAACTGTGCTGCGTGAGTTAGTTAACTGTGTGCCATTACTGGCATCCCTGCTTACCTGTTTAGAACCTCCATAACAAAAATATCGTATCCAATTACAAGCAAAGAATGGCTTTATAAGTATTGTGGAGGTTGATTTTCCTGCTATTGTATTGCCTGAAAGATGAAGATAGATATAATAGAAAGAATAAAACGCGGGCATGGTAAAATATTGCGTCTCATCTCTTGTGTGTGAAGATATTTATTATGTAAGCTAAATAAATGCTAATTATTATTTATTTAAAATGGTACACCAACAGAATATTACATTAGATCGCATATTTTTAGACTAAGTAGTACATTATTAATAATTAAATGTATATGCTTATTATAGGCGTATACACCTTTGGCCGTGTACACACGTAATATCTTATTTAGAAGTGGAATGTTGCCTAGGCTCTCTGATCTTAACCTCATAATTTTACATGTTTAATAATGCCTCCCAATACTATTGCGCCACATAAAAACACCAATAACAAAGTAGAATCATATAAACATAAGTACTTTTCTAAGGGATTAAAATTCGTTGACACTTTCAAAGATTACCACAAAAAATTACATTACTTGTTTATTCCATTTTGAGAAAAATAATATTGAATGAATAGTGGATTATTATTCTATTCACGAAATAACAAAGCATTAACAACGAAACATCGTGACACTTAAAATAATTTACATTTTAGGGCCAGTGTAATATAACTTTAACCTCTTTTTACGATTATGGCGTTAAGAAAGTCCCGCGTCTCGGCATCACGTTATGACGCCGTTGCGTAACATAAACAATAGAGTAAAAAAATAAACGCGATAGAACGTAACGTGTCACGGGTCACTCGTCGAACAAAATGAGTGGGAACCGCGCCCGCGATAATTTCCTCTGACAATTTTTGTACGAATAATAATGTAATAAAAAAAAAAACTACGCAATGTTATACAACAAACAAATTGCGTGTTACTTTGTTACGGACAATTTTATTGTTTCAGTTTTACTCAACGATTTTGTCCATTTTGTAATGCGTGGTTATGTATGTGAGGTCACGTTTTCCCAATTCAAAGTTTATTAGTATTCATATTTTGATAGCTTTTGTGCCCGTAGCCTGTGATTTTGCTAAAAGCTGACCTGATGATGACGGCGTAGAACAATATTTGACCGGCCATTAGTTGATTAAAATGCATCGCTCTTCAATTTGTAATTGACAGGTGGCATAAACTTTCTAACACTCCATTACCTATAAATTGGATTACAGACCTATTCGGTTACTCTGATAACGTGACACACTTTGTTTTAAATTAACGTAACCCCCATTCGAATTTCAGGTGTGATTGAAAACACCAACCTACGTGAAATAAATCGACAGATCAAACTCGTAACCTTTACCTAGAGAGCAACTGCCAATCGCACGTCACACAAAATTTTATAACCAAAGTTTAGCGCAAAAAATGGGATTTCTATTTCGCAGGTGCACAATTGTTGTGAACGCGATACCTGTTTATGAAGGAGCGTATAACAAAAAGAAATGTGTTAGTAGGCAACGCGAAATATAAAAGTAAAAAAGCCGCGAGTAATTCTCAGTGTAGTGCGGACTGCGGGCGGAGCGTCATTATGTGTCTATTCTAAAAATTTTACGCTCGGTCTGCTTTATGAATACCAATATATTCACGTCGACACTCACGTCCCTTACGTCTATCTTTTTCTTTTTTGTATAAATAAATATATTTTTTTTGTGCAAACAAAATTGATAGGGGTATGGTTTAGAGAGTTTTCGTTAAGATATGGTTAAAGATTTTTCTTAAAAAGTTTTATAGTTAAGCTGTTGGTTCTAAGATATTTATTAGGGTTGTAAAAATTAAGATTTTGGATCCTTCTATCCTAAAATCCCTTTTAGCAATGTTTTAAAAGTAGTGTTTTGGATTGGGATATTCAACACAAATTTTGTTATCCGATCAAACATTCCAAAAGTCGAAACCACAACAATTGAAAAGTATATTTATAACTTTCACAGCCCCAAAAAATTGCTTATACTTATTCAATGCCAATTATCTAGACGAAGAACAAAACCAGGTACCCGAGACAAACACTTATGAAGCTCAAGCCTGTACCCTTACCGTCCCGTACCCGGGAGTGCTGAGCGAGCGGATTATTTTGTGTATTCAGGAGGGCCGACGTGTGTTATCTCTCAGCTGATCTCTCTGTTACCAGAGTTACGTAAAAATGATACAGGTGGCGTTTCAACCGCGCGTGAACATCATGCTAATTGAGTCTCACATCCGGGACGCGGGGTTATTTTATTATTAATTGATTTTAAACGCCAAAAGAATTAACAACCCGTGGGATTATTAAAATAGGTAAGGTTTTATTATCAACATTATTACTTAGTAGTTTTAAGTGCAAGAGGCCTACTTCCAGCATTAGACTGTTATAGATTTATGACAATGATGTTACAATAAGGGCAAGCAGGTCATGGGGATTCTGTGGAATTGTATTCTGAAAATTAATGATGGATGAGCTGTACGCAGGAAAAAGGTCAGGCATGATCGGGATTTCGACAAACTTACTTTCTCGTGAAACCTGATGTCGGTTTTACAAAGAGATAACCTATGGCCAGAATAAGACTTTACTTTTCAACTTGCAAAATGCGATTACCTTGCCACGATCGTCATAATTCTACATGTATACTAATGACTTGTAAATACCATCGATTATAAAAGCAATTAGCCTGTTGGAATAAACAGAACTAGAAGTATACTATAAGGCCTAATCTGCTGACCATGCTTAGCCACAATCGGATTGTCATTGTGACACATTACATGTCACCTAGAGGCTTAGCCGTCGACGTTTGCAAATGAAATGCCTCGGCTATGACAATAGACGGAATCTAGACGTACAGTTAATCTTGTAAACGTCTAAAGAAATTGCGGCTTTGCGGCAAGCGGGAGATTTTGGTAGAAATTTCTGCTGGGAGATTAGTAACTGTTTGAAACATTGTAAAAGTACCGGTTTTAGCGTGAAATCTTTTGTGATACGCTTTGTAAATGATGTTACGTGTATCTAGTCTAGTAGCTTTACTTTCAGTACTTACATCGGCAAGATACTTAAATTTTATGAATAATATTTAACAATATAAACAAATGTCAGTATTTTGTTAATGCTCAATAACTTGAATATCGTCGATCTGAAAAATCTGAAGGTTCTAAATTTTATTGATTTTTTGTCTTCTATTCAAGAGTTTTAAAAAAGTATGGTATTTAAATCAAGTGCTTTGACCAGTTACACAATTTAGTTCAGAAACTTAAGTAGAGCAGTGTACACGTACAGTTAACGTTCACGAATGAGTGCATGTTAACCGTCAATCTCCTTTATTATTTAACAGAGACGTGATCGATTCTTTACTCGGCGTAGCTGTAATCACAGACATGCGAGCAAGAATACATTTAACAAACATCAAAAATAATTGATTATACGTAAGTTTCACAAAATATACGCAAAAGCTTATAAAGTTTCGAATTTTATTCATAATCATAATACTACTGAAATAGTTTCTTAGAAGATCTTTTGCCACTATTTACAATAATACTTCTACTATTTCGTATGAAAGCTATAAAAAGAGATCAGCAACTCGAACTGTTCCTTTTTTACCGCTAGAATTCCTGCTAGAAAACCCCATCACTTCGCATAAATTTACGAACTCTGAAAGTAACACCGAAAAGTGTAAAGTGCTTTTCATGCCGTCGGAGTTTTTGGATGTGTCGATGCAAGTGAGTGGTGTGAAAAATTGATGGCTTAGTGGCGGCGCGAGCAATCGATTGACGCTATTTTTGTCCACCGCCACAATACAATCAGCTTAAATATGATGCACTGCCGACGTTCTCGTCGAAACGTCAATCGAAATGTTTAAAAACTGTCGGTTTTATTACACGGTCATTTCGGTGTTTGTAAACTTCTTTTTATAAATCAGAGTATTTGATCATTGATTTTGGAGTACTTTTCCTATGGATTACACATTTTCATTGGATCATTGTGGATTGGTGGGTTTATTATTATGCTAGTGAATAATCGAGCAGTTGATATTTAAAGTAACCCGTAAGATATACTTTAGTATTTACCAAATTGGTAGTATTAATCGTTCTCCTCGTGATATGGTAGGACTACCAAATTTAGCCGCACACCTGGAGCTAACCCAAGCTTTCCAAGGTAATGGTATGTTATTGTGATCACCTGACTTGGTTTTATTTTGTTTAGTAGTAGTAATTACTTATAATAAATCAGTGTAATTGAGAATTCGAGGCTTACGGCCCACTATTTTGATCCAACATTGCGAAAACCGTCCTACATATTATGTTTTGTGGGTTGCACACCATTATCTAATATTGACTTGCTCTAAAAAACAATAACATTGTAAGGTGTAGTTTGATAATTGAAATGCCCTGTTCCTCGGTAAGAAACACAATATTTAAGATATATATTCGGTGTTGATAAATGTATATGTGTGAAATATGTTAATCAAATAAACTCTGGCTAAGAATACTTCAAAGGGATTATTTTTGTGTTATGTAGGTAAAGACGTCGAATATTTTATTTATGGTAGATTTAAGATCTTGTGAAATATTGAATGTACCATCGACCTTGTAGAAAAAAAAATGTGTGTGTGTATTAGTGTACACACGTAAGAAGTGAAACTTCTTTATGACATCATTTTTCGAAAAATGATCTACTATTTACAAATTTACAGAATTGGTAAAATAAAGCTAAATTAAATAAAGTTTAAGTTTAGGAGGGGGGAAATTTTTGAGGGAATTTGGGATTTCTATCGGGGCCAATTTGTAGCCCTCACCGAGACGGTTCCGAGGATACCAAGCTCGGTGGGTCCACGACCTTTATTGGCCGAGATAGGTTTAGGGGGGGTGAGGTAAAAATTTTAGGTGGGGGTAGGGGCGGGGGGGGGGTTTAGGTTTCGTGGGGGGGCTATTGGGCACCTTAAAATATTTTTGGGTGGGGAAAGTTGTGGAGGGGGAATTCGGGAATTCTGTTGGGGCAGGATTGTAGGCCTCACCGAGCCGGTTCTAATGAACCCAGGGTCGATGGGTCTACGATGGATATTGGCGGAGATAGGAATAGGGGGGGTGAGGTAAAAATTTTAGGTGGGGGTAGGGGCGGGGGGGGTTAGGTTTCGTGGGGAGGCTATTGGGCACCTTAAAATATTTTTGGGTGGGGAAAGTTGTGGAGGGGGAATTCGGGAATTCTGTTGGGGCAGGATTGTAGCCCTCACCGAGCCGGTTCCAATGAACCCAAGGTCGGTGGGTCTACGATGGATAATGCCGGAGATATGAGTAGGGGGGGTGAGGTAAAATGTTTAGGGTAAGCGGGGGGGGGGGGAGGTTTCGTGGGGAGGCTATTGGGCACTGTTTTGGATTTAGGGTGGGGGAAGGCCAGAGGGGGGGTAAGGATCAAATTACAAAAAAGTGGGTGGGACTTAAAATTTTGGGTGGGGCTTGGAAACGGTTGGGGGTGTGGCTTACTGAAGTGGGTACTAATTTATTAAATAAAAAAAGATGGCGCGTAACGGAAGAATGTGACGCGTAACGAAAAATTTTTTCCAACCCCGATAAAGAAGTTTCACTTCAAAAATAAGTTCATAGTCTTGTTTTTGTTCATAGTTAATTGCAATAATTGTGTGAATGTATAAAATATTTGAACAAATAAATCACCATTGTTGATCAAGAATCACCTTCTCCCTATAAACACACAAGACTAACACAAATTATAAATAAAATATACCAAAGTTTTCAATAATAAAACATTAATTAGGTACTTTGCTTGAATCTATAGGTTATTTTAGGATAAATCGTTCGGCGCGGCTCTGTGCGTGACGGGTCCGGAGATTTTCTTTTACAAAAGTTTATTAATGACCCCGCTGCCCTTTATTATTCTCCAGTGATTAATTGACAAACGAAGCAGTGCATTGCGATAAAAAAAAATACATTTTCGTTTATATATTTTTCACGAATTGAGAGTAGAATTTTTGGCGCAAGGTTTTTGAGGCGCAGAAAAATTATAATTTATCTAATCTATTTCAGCCCACGTCAACCCAATGCTGGGTATAGGCCTCTTCATTTAGTGATGCGTTCTCCCACGTCTACAACCTTTGTTCTTCGTCGGATTTCTATATTTGCGATTCGATCAAACAGCGTTATCGCAAGCATGGCACGTTTCATTTGTCTTTGGGCTACTTTGATTAAAATTGCGAACAATTTAATTAAATATATGCAGGCTTTCTTATTGGTTAAAATTTTATTTTTGTGTAAGTGTACGTAAAAATATTAAATCAGTCTTCAGTACAACAAATGTAATGCTCAACATACATAGGTCTGAATCAGTTTCTTCCCAATTGTCCTGTTGGAAACAGACCGCGACCAGTGATTTTCTTGGCCCCTCGTAGGTCTATCCCCTTGTGACGGTCGACGGATGTCCAATCTAGCAAAGCTTATATATAATTTTTTTTTTCCGAAAATGTAAACATGTATGTCTAATAAAATAATATTTGTGTTGTACGTTTAATGTCCACGTGCAAAGACAAATAAAAAACCAGTGTAAGTACTCAGATGAAACAACATACAAATCCGTTTCTCATTAAACCAGCAGCACGTAAATAAACAAAGGGACGTCGAATAATGAAACGTACAATAAATTCCTTATTACCACTACTTCCTCGGAATGCGTAACGCGCGGGGTTATATTCTATTTGCTTTTGGAAACAACTGAAATTGCACTATAACGTTTTGGAATTACGGTATATTTTTGATTAGTAGATGAGGGTTTAATATTTTTTGTAACACAGCTCGTGGTCTAAATTTAAATGGCCGAATGAAATTCGGAAACGTTTTTGAAATGAGACTGGGTAAACAAGCATGTTTATGTCCGTGTTTCTTCACGACTCGTCTTCCGCGGGGATTACGGAAACAATATTAGAACCCACGCAAAATTATATTATATTGTTAAAGCTTTGTTAGCTTCGTTACTTTGGCTTCTGAGTAAAGACTTTTATATCATATTTGTAATCGTCAAGTCAAGGGTGTGAGGGCCAATAATCCAGGCCAGTAAGTTGCGCGAGTGTGTTACATTCAGACTTCAAGTCAACATTTAGAAGTTTTATTTCCCGCAAAAAGTCCTTAATCAGAACCTGAATAGCAGCGTAGTGTCTGAAGTTAACCAGTAATGTGGACAGACAACTGACATCCTAATGAAAGTTGAAGGAAGTCGTTGGATGCAGTGCAGGCAGTTTCCAAAGATCGCTGTCAAAATGTTGAAATCCTACGATCAACTGTAGGTAGACTTCCCGCCAAACAGGAGTGTAGATGCACTGTTGTGTTCCGGTTTGAAGGACATTGTAGCCAGAGTAACTACTGGACATAATTTGAGACTAAACATCTTATGTCTCAGGATGGCGAGCGCAGTAGAATTTATTTATTTATTTTATTTTATTTATTTTACAATTTTTGGAAATCTTACAGACAAATTATAATAGAAATAGATATTTAAGATTAAGTATGTTACAAATTTGCTGATAACAAGCTTCCACATATTTAACAAGCCAAGAATGCCAAGCATTGCTTTGTAATTCAGTGTTGTTTGGTTTTGCTACTGTCCATGAGCGGTCGTATCGCTTACCATCAGGCGAACTACATGCTCGATACCATTCACCGTAATAAAAATAAGACTTTTTCGCGTAAAACATGATGGTATGAGAGCTTGTTACAGAAGTATATAAAATAATACAGTAAGCAGCATTTACTCCAATGTATACTTTTAACCATGTGGAATATGTTTAACATGTTTACATAAGAGCAATTTCCTTTTTCTCTCGGTGAAAGTAAAACTTATTTGAATATTCGTAGTTAGTAGTCATGTGTGGATTGCATTGTGTAACAACGGTATATAATTGAGGCAGTGATACATATACGCGGTATATGTATAATGAGTGTTAGCATGCGCATTGTAATTTGTAATAATAAATATCGACTAATAGATATACATACATAAACTCACGCCTTTATCCCCGAAGGGGTAGGCAGAGGCGCCACCAGGACACCCACATTTCGCCTTGTATGTTCCGTCCCACGATGTGACAGGGGGCGAGCCTATCGCCATATCGGGCACAAATTCCTGACTCCGGACTGATAATGAAAAGAAAAATCCAATATCACTTTGCCCGACTCGGGACTTGAACCCGAGACCTCAGCTTTGTAACCGTACCGTAATACAACTACGCCACCGAGGCAGTCCTACCTAGATAAACTACTATTGTTTATTAAGTAAAGTAAATTAAATGACTGCTTCATATCTAAATGTAGAGTTTAAAATTTGTTATGGACATAATCCATTGCTCTTCTTTTAACGTTATTAATCAATAATCAAAAAAGCTGCATAATAAGAAGATTTTGTTAACACGTAACCTAAAAGAATAACATAAAATTATTTGGTAAATATAAATTTATGTCTATTTGTATGTTTTCGAGATGCGAAATAGAATATTCATGAGAATACTATACTTGTAAGCCGAGTTTTTATTGTAAACAACTAAGTATAATTTTAACATTTACCAGCTTTTGTCACGAGATAACAATTTCGTATAAATTGTGCACGATTCAATATCAGTTTTCCCATTTTTTGTCATTTCCCGCTTCAGTCTGGCGAATTTTGTGATAATTGTAACGGAAACTTGGTAACAAATCCAGATAGTATAATCTATAGTAAATATGTATAGCTGAAGAATTTGTTTTTTTTTTTTGTTTGAATGCGCCAATCTTCAGAACTACTGGGTTTAATTTAAAATATCTGCTATTTTTGGACACTCCGTTTATCGTAGAAGGCCATAGTGTACTAGTATCCGGAAAAACTTTTTTAAGCGAACAAAGCTGCGGGCATAAATGAAAATAATTTATTGAATCCATTAAAATGTTCAACATTGTTTAGACTCAGTCATTTTTTGAACTACCACCCGGTTCGGAAAGCGGTTTTCACTAGAGAAGAACGGGCAAGAAACTCTAGTGTTGCTCTTTTCAAAACCAGTTTACAATGTATGATTATTACAAAAATTACAAGTTGGTTTAAATCAGAGCAGTTCATTAATAACTTATGATTTGCAAGTAGGATATATTTGAATACGAATAAGTTTACTTTATATTTAATATGGCTGAGAGAAACGAAACGTAGTAACCCATAACGAAGAATCAGTATACTCTGTTTTGCCAACGCAATACATAATTATAAAAGCGTTAAGTAATCTACTTATCAATTACAAAGTAAGCAAATCGGACAGACCAGTCCACACAAGCAGCACCCGTTCACGAGTATGACGCATGTGCCAGCCATCGGCCTCCTCAACCATGCTACAGGGAAGTGACCGACCCGGCACACGACGCCACCGCAAGCACAGACTTTTAAGCGAGCATGACTTATCCAATCGCTTACAAAGCAAAACAAAATAGTTTAAGTTACTTAATATAAAAGAAATTATACAGAGCACACTAATACCTCCGCTCCAAGATACTATATATTTAATTAATTTTATACTATACTATTCCCAAGCCTTATTATCATCTAGATATTCTGAAATTTTATAATAAGCTTTATTGCATAATTTTTGCTTGATAGTAGCTTTGAATTTTTCAATACTTAAGGCTTTAATATGAGTGGGAACTTTGTTATAAAAGTGTATACAGTAACCCTTAAAAGACTTGCTGATCCTGTGGAGTCTGGTCTTATGAGTAGCTAAATTGTTCTTATTTCTAGTATTTTTATTGTGAATATCGCTAATCTTTCTAAAGTTTTCTTTATTTTTATGGACATACATTAAATTTTCAAAAATATATTGTGATGCCACTGTCATTATATTTATTTCTTTAAATTTTTTTCTAAGAGAATATCTGGACCCTAGCGAATAAATTGATCTTATAGCTCGCTTTTGGAGAACAAAGATGGTATTAATGTTAGCAGCACCACCCCACAGTAAAATTCCATAACTCATCAGACTATGAAAGTAGGCAAAATATACCAATCGAGCTGTATCAATATCAGTCAATTGACGTATCTTACCCACCGCGTAGACTGCGGCGCTCAGCTTTTTAGCTAAAGCGACTATATGAGGACCCCATTGAAGTTTGGGATCTAATGTGATTCCCAAGAACTTAGTTGTATCCACAAGGCTCAACTCATCCCCATTCAAAAGAATGTTAGCGTTAACTTTTTTGACATTAGGAGTCACAAACCGTACACATTTAGTTTTCTGACTATTTAGTAACAAGTTGTTAACGCTAAACCAATGTACGATTTTTGTGAGGGTGTGGTTTACATCGTCAATAATGGGTTGATGTCGATTCAGTTTAAATAATAAAGAAGTATCATCTGCAAACAACACGACCTCACAGTTGTCCCTTATAAAAAAAGGTAAGTCATTAATGTAGATTAAAAAGAGGAAGGGTCCAAGAATCGAGCCCTGCGGAACTCCCATAGTAACAACAGACCCAGGAGATCTTTTTCCGTTGACATCTACACTTTGGACCCTATTACTTAAATACGACTTGCATAAATCAAGCGCAACGCCATTTACACCGTAGTGGCTTAATTTCCTGATAAGAATTTCATGGTGAACACAATCGAATGCTTTGGATAAATCACAGAACACACCTAAAGCGTCCTGTGAATTCTCCCAAGCATAACTAGTTAAGATACATGCATAGAAAATAGCTCATCTAATTTTTTATATCCTAATATTTTACGATTTGTAACATAGCTATAGAGTATAGACATATTTACTTTATAAGATAATTTATTACTTCCGTTAGTCCTAATCTCACACTAGCTGGGGATCTTTGTAGGTCGCTGAGAGATTCGCCTTATGACTAACACAGACCGAGTTCTCGTCAATATTTTTAGAAACAACGTTAAATTCTAAGTAAGTCATGTTTTTCAAGTGGAAGAACTCGTTTAAAATGAATTAATCACATGATCAACGTTCTATGGCTCTAATTCCAACTACAGTACCATAATCATTATCTTCACTGGCAAGAAGTCCATTGCTTAATAGCCCCTCCAAGGATTTTCGCTACAATCTATAGGATTTCATATATCCAACGATTTTCTACGACCTTTATCAGATCGTCTTTCCTTACTCCTCGCTCGTCTTGATACAAATAGTAGTTTTCAAATTCTAACTTTACTAATAATATGCAAGGGCGAGACGTCTGTCGCCTTGGTGACGATACAGTGCAATAATGTCTGAGGTCGTCTCGTCTGTCGTTTGTTGTCTGTCGTCTGTCGTTTGTCATCTGTTGGGCGATACAATTACCCCGACTCAAAGGCTACACTCCGAATTAGACCTGGCCTTTGCAGATCGGCATGCGCTTTATTGATTCCCATGTGAATTGGAATTCTTTGCAAATTAATGCATTTAGAGTGCGATATATTAAGTTTCTTCCGTTTTGGGAAATGGCGGCTTTATTTTAATTGTATGTGAAATCGTGATTTCGTGTGGTGCCCGATATGGCGATAGGCTCGCCCCCTATCACATCGTGGGACAGAACATGCAAGGCGAAATGTGGGTTTTCTAGTGGCGCCTCTGCCTACCCCTTCGGGGATAAAGGCTTGAGTTTATGTATGTATGTATGAAATCGTGATTAGAATTTGATATGGCCTTTTCGCGGTCTAGAAAGAGATGGAGAATATTTCTCTTTAACTGGGATTATATTTGCCATATTATGTCAGTTTAAAAGTTCAGTGACAGTATGAAGGCCCATATTCCCTTTATCCTTCTATCGTAGGGGCGTTTTTATGAGTTTTAATTAGCATTTGAATTACTATTCACATCCACTTGACTTACGTATTTAATAATTACGCAATTGTGATGTGTAAGCTGTCTGAAGTACTAAAACGACTTTTTATTAACATTTTCCTGGTAAAAGTACCTAATCTCTAGATTTAAAAATATTTAGTCACCTTTTCCAGTTGACCCATACATCTTAAGCAATGACCCATATGACATGTACCAAAAATATCTCATTTTGTTAGTATATTTCATCGTGGGTGGATCATTCCTAACCTTGATATTTTGCTTTCGACCTCCTCCCATTGTTTTTTCCATGTTTTTCCCATTTTCCTATCGGTTTTCATGGAATTTGTTCGCATGTGCTTTTTATCCTATTTTCGAATGTAATTGACAGCTTTTAGAAACCTATTAGGTTTTTCATATGGTGCTGTAAATCCTATCATATTTTGTTTTGTTTGCGTTGTTTTGCGACGCTTCGCTGTGGCGCGGTATTAAAAAACAATGAAATGTACTCTTATATTGTTTTTAATTCGTAATAATATGTGTGTTTTGTTGTCGGTTTTAGAAATTACAGACTTTTTTGTAACCCATCACCAAGCTTCGAAATATATTTAAACGTTAATTGATCACGTAATTGTTTGTTTTCTGGAGAACCTTATGAATATTTACTACTAAATCTTAGATAACATACATTATGCAAAGTTTTTATCTCGTTTCTGAGATGTCTTCTATTGACTGCGCTGCGGAGATTGTTATAGAAGCTTGGGAGTTTGTTTTGTTACAAAGTAACGACAACATACTATTTTTACATTTTGAAATAACCTATGGATACGCTTTGTTATCCATTGTTTTACTCTATAAAACTTTTGATAAAACCATTATTTTTACAAAAACAAAGCTAACAAGATTCAGCCGTTTCATTTCGCATACCTTCAAAATGCACCGTTCCAATTTCAATCAGTGTGAATTGTTGAAATTCTCATACGAAAAAATAATTTAATATCTGTCAACGGGAGAGTTAATCAACATAATCCGGCTCCTTGCTGGCTCAGCCGTTTGAAAGTTTTAATTAAAAAAAGGCAAACATTGCTCTATGGATCGACAAAAGTTGGAGCGCACTAAAACCTTTCACCATTTTAAACGATGTTATGAATTTTTTATTTAGTTTACTTTAAGCTTTGCTTAAAAGCTGATGGATTTTATCGGTAGATCGGATGGTATTCGACGTCCATAATTCAGTTTGAGTTTAGTTATTTATTGGAATTTCATTTTAGATATATTTTTGAAGTGTATCTATTTTAATACGAGCATCTTTGGTAGACAGACGGTTAAATGAATGTCGTAGAGGTCGCTGGGTGCAAGACGTTTCTAATAGATTTCTTTTAACGATTCTTGGGGAGATTTTTAACGATTATTTTTTATTTATTTGTACTAAATACAGCAATTGAGGTTTGATATGTTCCAAAATGTTATTTTATTTATGTATAAGGTATTCCTCCTCGCCCTTAGCACAGTTGCCATCTTGATGTTTCCAACACAGGTGCTAAATTTCTATGCAAATTTTTATCAAAATCAATTTATAAAATACACTACTACAATATTTATACTAGTTTCCATCGACGCTAGCGCGAAACTCATTCCTTTACTCGTGTATTTTCTTATAAATTATCACAGAATATTGAGAGCGTGTCTACAGTCTAGACAAATTGTAGTGGAGTTTGCGCTGAAAGTCTGGAATACGGGCTTTACTGAATACCTAGATAATGTCTGTAATATTTTCATCTAAATATTTGTTCAGTTAGTTAGAAGCGCTGTTGATTTAAATTGTTGTATTTTGTTTTAACTCATATATAGAGGTGGTTCGTCTTTATTAAACTATGAATGAACCATTTCGATTTTGTTGGTACCATTGTCTGTCAAGAGACACGCGTAAATAACTTTGCTATTGCGTTCAGTTCATTCAGTGAGGTCACTGAAGGGTTAATAATCTCTAATCTTCTTATTTTTAATCCACCATTTTTGAGAGCCACCTACAAACATACGATTTTTCAGGTGCTAGATCTCTGGAATATGGTCAAAATGACCAGTTCGCGCAATTCCCCATTTAGGGTATAAAAGGCCACATAATTGAAGCACGTATTCTTTAAATTCCACCGGTATCGGTGATGGCGCACTTATGTTTAACCCTCGCTGACAGACACCGAGTTGTTTACACTGGCCCACCGCGGGCCGATTCGACCCGCCCGCTGAAAGATTAGTTAACACTCCGCTCGGTTTACTGAAACTTTTTATGTCAGCCCCCGCTGTGATTTTCATTGATTAACTTTATTGTTTTGTTATTAAGCTTTACTTGAATTTTAAAGAACATTATTTGGGTTCTCAGCAAGGTATGTGTTAAAGAGTTTGCCGTGGGTATCAGGTATTATGAACATCTTTTCGATACATGTTTAACACTCAGATCTAAAATGTAGTTTCTTCAGTAATTCCTCAACGATTACATTTTTAAATACTTTGTCTGGTTTTGATAGTATCTTAAAACCATTTTGATATCAGAGGTTTTATGCGGGAGTGAGATATTAATATTCAATAAATCAAGCGGCAGGTGCAGTTTTTAAGGAAATATTAAAAAATCTAAGGCGAAATATTTCTTATTTTTAGCTTATCGTTGAATTTTCCTGGTAGAGTCAATCGTAAAGCCGCCTCTTATTCACGTATTGATTGTTCTACGCTTGTTTTAGTTCTCGTAAAGATCCAAGGCTTAATATAAACATGGGTCTATATTATTAACGGAACAAAACTTGACAAAATCCTTCGGCAACCAATTTCCACGATAACAAAGGGCGCAACTACAGAAATACACGCTCTTCAGTATATTTCCGTAATTCGCAGCATCACTCACAACACAACCCTACGCACAACACAGACACAAACACAATTTCTCGCTTCTTTCACTCCAATAGGAAATAACAAATCGTCCCCGACAGCGCCTTGACAGATTCCCCCATCTTTTTTTATAGATTCTCTGATTTATAGCAAGTACTGAGTTGATATTGGCCGTTACCCCAACACATGTCTCGTTGAGGCGGAATTTATTCCGGGTTTCGGTTAAAATTGTAATATTTTACGTACATGGTAAGTCGGTGAAGGGTTACGTACGGAAGGGTTATGTGACGGAGTTGCGAAGATGTTTTTGTATTTCTTGGTAGGTTTTAGTTTTTTGTTATGGAAATATACACTGGTAAACTTTTCTGGTATGGGATCAGAGTGTAAGTATTGAGTTATTGACGAGGTTCAGTGGGAGGTTATAGCACAATGCATGATACGAGTGCAGTTCGACGATTTATTCTCCCAATATTCGAATAGAACGTATAAGTCTAAAAAATCGGTCCGAAGATTTTAAGTATTTACATGCATGTTGATTTTCTCGCCCCCTCCTCACTCCCACCCCTTTTTCTCTACCTCAATAAAATTTGACTTTTATACTGAACCTAGTGCATAAAGAACCATTAGAAACCTGCCTAATTTCGAGGAGTTCTACTCTCTAAGTCCGAAGCTATTCATCAGGTCTTCACCAACTTTTTATGGGACCAAATAGCAGCTATTTTGCATCTAACTAAAGAAGAGTTACGTAAATCGAATCATAAATCTCAGAGTAATCGGTGAACATACATAAGAAAAAAACCTCCTCTGAAGTCGGGTTAAAAATAGCTATTTAGATATTAAAAAAAAAAAATTGCCAGAGTGTTATAAATGTCTTTAAAAAAATCATAATATAAAAAATTGTAACAGACTAAATTAAGTAATTAAAACAAATGACTGTTGCACAATGCTTTTAATGCCGTCTAATCTGACAGCAATAAAAGTGATGGCTTAGCACCGTTGAAAATGAGGCTAATCGATAAATCAATAAAATAAACGAGTGAAAGGATTAATTAATCATGTATTTGCGCAAGTACAATGAATATCGACGGTTTATACTGCAACAATATTAGGAATTACGATTGTATTACCAAACGTTTGCGATCTCTGGCGATAGTCCGACAACAAATACTTACTTCTCTTTAGGTGTTCGTTAAACTCCATAAATATTATTTGTGTTTATCTTTGCTATGGTTTTCTTTACTCTGTCTACACCATTTAACTCGGTTTTAAGTTACCTCGATTGTTTAATTAGTTGTACACGTATGATATTTCTTTAGTCGAATTGGTGTTCACATACAAAGATAGATCTCCGTAAAGATATTCCTTTCCTGTTATATTCATTGTATTAACTCTAAACTCAGTGGTGTGAAAAATTCTGCAGTGCAGTTTCTAACATAGCATGTATATTTGTTAATCTTTCTCTATAAGAACAATGACGAGCGTTTCATTTGGCGTTGCATATTTCTTTTCTATTTTAAATATTATTAGTTTCTTTAAGGTGACCTTCATATCTCTATATCTTCATCACATTTCTGACATATTTATCACAGAAGTCTCATTGTGGACAGTCTAATTGTGAACGACTTTTTCCCGAGACTTGTTAAACGCTTATATGTTTTTACAAATGTCTACAAGTTTATTTCAAAAGGCAGCAGTAGTAAGCTTAACCCAAGCATCTCTTATTGGAGTATCGGTGACCGTGACTGGATCCCGGAACCTCGTGGTGCGACGCCAATTGGGCGGCGTGCCAACATCAGTGCTGAGGCACCGACTCGGTAACGTAATACTACTCGTAATGATGTGCTCATCGTTTTACCTGGTAACTGGAGACCTGTTCAGATTGCTTTTTTCTCTTCTTTACTTAGATAAATTACAAATGACTCTAAGGAAAGTTTATTTGATAAACGACTCTACGGTAGAGTCGTTCTGTAGATCGATCAATCTCCACAAGTACTGTAATTATTATTACTGTGATTATCTTATCGAGATTGTCGGAAGAATATCGCTTATTTGAGAAACTAATAAAAAAGTTACAGAGGTTTTGTTGTAACTTTACTGGTGGTAGGTCTCTCATATGTGAGAGGCCGCCTGGGTGGGTACCACCGCAATGTCTATTTCTCCCGCCAAACAGCAGTGTTAATGCGCTGTTGTGTTCCGGTTTGAAGGACATTGTAGCCAGAGTAACTACTGGACATATTGAGACTTAACATCTTATGTCTCAGGATGGCGAGCGCAGTGGAATTCCAAGGATTGCCTTGTAATTCATGGTGTTGTTTGGTTTTCCTACTGTCCATGAGCGGTCGTATCGCTTACCATCAGGCGAATGGCATGCTCGTCTCGCCATTCATTGCAATAAAAAAAAAAAAAAAAAACTTAAATATAATATTGTCGTTGTTAGAAAAACTTTAGGCCCTTTACGAGAAAAATAATACAAACTTGTCAAAAACAATATAACAAAGAGATGTGCAACGAATATCGTCACTCACGCAGCGGATGACAAACAAGTCAATACACACAGTCAATATTTGAAAACATGAAAAAAAAAAGGAATTTTTACTCTATGGTATTTGCTTCCGAGCGTGCTGTGTTGCCATTTTTTTTACCGTTTAAAAAACGCGTATTGCGATACGCCGCGTCCCGTTGATTGATTGCTTTTACGCGTTTAAGTAGCGCTGGCAGCTGGCTACCGAAGCAGTTTACAGTTGTTCCGATTGTTTTTTATCTGCCGGCGTGTGCAGCGTAAAAAACACTTATTGTTCTCACAGACCGGCCGACTTTAAATGAGTTCGGAACAATGCGAGCGATTATGAAATATGCAGGTTTGATTAATCTTTATTGGACGTATCAAGAGTGGTGTGGGTACGGTAGTTTATTTGTGTCTATGGTATAAATGGGGGTATGGCCTCATTCTTAATTGAGCATGATTTTTGCAAGAACGCTGCAAGAATCTATTTTGAACATACATCAAAAATGTTAAGATTTACGATGCGCGCTGGATAGTTCAATCAGCTGAGTGCATTTTACTAAATCATAGTATAATAAGGAGATGTAGTGAATTTATTTATTTACTTTGATGATAAAAGTTGCTCACGTGTTCCAAAGCTCGGCTATTTCCATTCATTCAGGTACATTGCTGTTTGCAGTACACGAGTATTAAAGTGCTCTTCGAAACTTTTTACTCAAACACTAGCAACGAGTTCGCTACACGTTATCGGGAGTAAATTGTATCAATCGCTGAAAGAAAGTGCCGTCTGTTTGAGTTCAACAGATTAAATAAGCAGTTATCGTGTCAAATCCGAGGCCCATTTCGCAGCCTGCCCGATTTCCCAAGATTTGTGTTAACGAAGCCTACAACCCAAAGAATAATTCAATAGAACTGGAAATAATATAGTCGGGGTCGTTTAGTCGTTCTATTAGAATGAAGTGTGAAGGAATGGCGTCCTCCGCTCGAACAATAAACTGTTCATGAGCGAATTGTGAAAACGGTGGGCAAATTAGTGCGAGCGATTCTGGAGCTTGTATAGCGGCGGATAGGGTCGGTAGTGATGTGCGGCGGGCACAGTAACGCGCGCGCGCCCATAGACAACTGACAGCTTCCGTCGGTAATCGGGTCACGTTCCTTTTTTGAAAAAGCGCGCGGTTCAAGGCGTGGAGATTCCATAGCGGGCCCCGAAATAGAATTTTATTGTGCCCTAGTACGTATCTGTGGGCCGGAGCGCCTCGCGGCCCCGTTTCGCATGTAGTGTGTGCTGGATGTTGGAAATGTGTCAATTTGTTAGAGAATGAGCGTCTGTTCCTCGCGGGCTAAACATTCGCTGTAATTGACAGGATTGCCGCGTTTCCAAACGAAGCCTTAAATTGAACGCAGTCGCGAATGTAGCGTTACGAAATAGTAAGCTGAGGTCGGATATTCGCCTCCTAAAATGCTCAGTACTTACAAATGATAAATAGGAAACTATGTTAGATTAAATAAATGGGTGTAGGTGGTGTTATGGATATTAATGTTTTGTATTTTATACTCAAGGTGATATCGAAGTAGAAATAATCATTCATTAATCATTTAATACTGCGCATAAAGTGTCTATTACGTGAATCAACAGTTTTTTTTTCAATTTGTAATAATAATAATATTCTCTATCTTGACCGCACTCCGCTTAATAATAGGTAAAGTCATTTAGGAATTGGTACACAAATATCAGCCAATAGGTGTTACTACAAAAATCTAAATAACAAACCTTTTCCAAGACGCAGTCGTAAACACAGATGCAATAAGTTCCCACGCCAGCAGATTGGATTGCAAGTTCTCGCTTCCTTAACAAGTGCGAGTTTAATATTGAACGACGCCAGTAACTCCATCTGTCGGTGAACACCGCAATACAACTAAACTAATAAAACTCCTTTAAATTACCTGTGGGGACTTTCTAAAATAGCAGTTAGTATTTTGTAGTGTTATATCGAGTTATGGTCACTTTTTTAATCTAGATTTTTGTACCATATATGAGCTGTGAATTGTCACTTTCTGGGTTTAGAATTTAGATGTCTGGTTTTTTTATTGCATACTTCGGACAAATGTGAAATCGACTCAACGGATAGTCCGTGATTGTATATTATCGCCGTCTCTAAACGTTTAAAACGGCTTTTATCATAGTTTAGGCGTTACCGACTTTTCAGTGGGAGGAAAAATCAAAGAAAAAATTATGGGGGGAAGGAAGGGGTATCAGCCTCAGGCGGTTCTCTAACCGAAAGAAACATGACAGCAAAGCGGTCGTTTCACGTCCATTTTCTGTGAAACCTCCCCAGTTAAGTCGACATATCCCTATACTAGGTTCAAGGTAACTATAGTCTGGCTCCTCTGCTTTTGAATGACCTTTAGACAATGAAAATTCACTACACTGCCTAGATATTAGTGGATTCCTACTGCTCCAGAACAATATTTGAAGAATACCACATTGTGATAAAAATATTAGTTATCTTTATGATCTTAATGGAGGAAATGTTGGTGATAGATACTGCCCCGCCTGCAACTCCTGTAAGGAACAAAAGTGGCGCGCATTTTAACGACGCCGAGCAATGAAGCTCAGCGAGTTTCTGGGAATGCTTTACTTGTTAAGTAGCAACGAAATGAATCTCAAAGTTAAATTAATAGGAGGTGTGAAATAATAGTTAATAAATAAATACACCCAACAGCGACATACATAGGTCCTGACCCCACACTAAGATCGAGTCTTGTGTCGTGGGTATAACTAACTACGAGAGACTTTTTGGCCTCACAAACACCCAGACCATGAGAATATGTTAGGTTGAAATAAATGTTGGTGTTATCTAGATATTTAAGTATGCTGTATTTCGGGTTCACTACCTATCTGTATCCACTATCCAGATATAATCAGTCCAGCATTATGGTGTCGACCAGCAAGAGTATCTCCCGTCGCTTGATACTCCATCAAAACTTCTCTGCACTTACCAATAGAGCATTAGTAATTGTGTCGTAACAGTATGAGGAACCATTCAAAATCTTCTCAGATGCAATGTTATCTTAGAATTTTAATATTAGAGCACGTAGAGATTTTCTCTAAATCTAATTTGATCTTGTATTAAGATTGTAATTATGTATGTATTCGTGGGCTGATCATAGTGGAGATTGTATTCAATAGGGATATTTCCAATGTTAAATTTTGAACATATTTTAATGATCACTGCAAAATATCTTTTATAAAAAACAAGATGTATAATGATAGTGATATTAATATTAATATTTTAGTAGCGCAGTGGGGACACTCGGTTTCTCTTTCGTACCCACGCGCCTTATGGAAGATGACGTCAAAGGACGTATTTGCATCCTTTTCTATTCTTCCTTCCACCAAATTTGGAATACGTGTAACTTGTTTATTAAACAGATTTTAAACATGATTTCTTTTTTAAGTAGCCTTTCGATATAATAATCATAAAAATTGAGTCAACATCCCTATTTCTTTGTGTTCTTGTGTTAAGATTGTGAATATTAGAGGATGTGGATGTGGACTGATCCTCATGTCGTAATACTTCGGTAATGGTGTAATTTGGACGTCACGTGGCGAATGCGCGAGACGTTATTGCCGGCGCTGATGGATTCAACAGATTCATTTCCTAACTAATGTTTAGTGGAATTGTCTGAGTCGCAATTTGAACGTTTTACTTAGTGTTGTAATAGTTGCTGAGAGTAAAACGGCTAGTACTTATTGGCTTTATTTCAAATGTAATGTAAGCGGAATCATATTTGCGATAGCCGTGCGGTGAAGCATAAATTTATCATGAGATCGACCATGTATGTTCCCAATATATTTTTTCTCTTCTAAGGAACCCACTGCAGCAGTACCAAACGTATGTAGTATTCCTATTTCCATCTACCATTGATACCATGAGATGGAAATAAGATACTCCCGCCCACCACTGCCACTCCTGTCAGCCAGGATCAACAGTGGCACGCAAATAATTGGCACCGAGCTTCGGAGCTCGAGACGGGGCTCTGAGAAAAGCTAATCTCCCTAAGAGACTCGCCGAGATGGAGATAAGGCGATGATTGGTGGTAGACTTCACTTGATGTAAAAATTGATCAAAAGTGGTCTATGGAAAAACACCGATGATTAAACGCATTAGGCAGTGTGCTGTAGCTAGTTGTTCGTACCAGTTTCTAATACGTTTACCGCATGGTCATGGTATATTAAGTTGTTGGCAGAGAAACTAATTCGTACAATCGTATACATACATAAATAAACTCACGCCTTCTCCAGAAGGGGTAGGCGGAGGTGCTACCAGGACACCCACATTTCGCCTTTTATGTTCCGTCACATGATGTGATGGGCCTATCGCCATATCGGACACAAATTCCTGACTCCGGGCTGATAATGAATAGAAAAATCCAATATCACTGCCCGACTCGGGATTTGAACCCGAGACCTCAGCTTTGTAGTCGTACCGTAGTACAACTACGCCACCGAGGCAGTCGTCATATAGTCTTATGGGTAATTTAGATTATTATACAATCGTATAATAAATTATAATCTTAATTACCCATAAAAGTATTTTCATGAAAAAAATAAGTCGTGTTTCGGTATTAAAAGAAACGATATGATTGCTATATACTCTTTGCAAATATGAATAAAATTTCACAGTGGCCACCGGCGAGCACTAAGTCAGTTGTTTTGCAAATTAAATGAAGCGGTTGTACAACGTGTGATGAAATGTGAACGTCGTGATGAAATGTTCAACTGTAATATACTAGTTACTTGTGTTGCGTTTGTGTCCAGTGTATTGTACGGTATTATATTTTAAGGGATCAGTCAATGTTTTTTTTATTACAATGAATGGCGAAACGCACATGCCATTCGCCTGATGGTAAGCGATACGACCGCTTTTGAACAGTAGTAAACCAACCAATACCATAAATTACAAGGCAATGCTTGGCACTTCACTGCGCTCGCCAACTTGAGACATAAGGTGTCGAGCCATATTATGTTCAGTAGTTACTCTGGCTACAATGTCCTTCAAACTGAAACACAACAGTGCATTTACACTGCTGTTTAGAGGGAGACATAGACATTGAGGTGGTACCTACCCAGGCAGCCTCTCACATATGAGAGACCTACCACCAGTAAAACGTTGTAAGTGTACATGCATGTTTAAAGCAGTCGGACATAATTGTATCGATCTATGAGGAATAATCATCTGCAAATTGACAATCTGCTTGGAAATCACCGTATTTTCAATAGGCGTAGTATAGTCGTGTTCAGTATACAAGAGAAGATTTATTAAGCGTATGATTTCACGAACGTCGAAGAAACGGCACAAGAAATTGCCTTATCAATATAATCTCTACATTTTTCAGTTTTATTCGAGCGTTGGCTCACAACTTGATGCGTGATTCGAATGGCGTTAGTTATCAACACAGATTAAAAGGTTTTGGACTTTGGAGAAGTCTTGTTCTTAGTTATAACCAGTGTAAGTACACTGTAGCACATATATTGGGCTCGCAACTCAGTCAAAATTGCAGCATTACGTTCCATTTTACGCAGCTTACATGTTTTGTTCTAAAAATTATGAAACAATATAACGTACCCGATAGCTTTATTCGATAAGTTATGGATCATTTTGCGTAATGAATGTGGGTCGAATATTACTTGTGTTACACGCACTACAGCCTAAAGCTATAAAACTAGACTATAACAACGACCGGCCGAAAAAACGGTCCACCCAAGAAAAATAATGAATTTGTTTAGGATATTTTGGTATTAAAGTGTCGTTGTTCATTAAATAATATACAAGCTGGGTGTGTACGATAAAAGATTGCATTTATATACATATGTTAACATCGATATTAGTCGATAAAGCCTGGTTTTCAGTGGATTTAACACTAATCCCCTTTTAGCGAAGTGCATTATTGGTTATGGTTTAGCTCGATAATTTAATATATCACGTTGGAATAGATTTAGATATAAAGTTATCCAGTGAGGTATTGACTACATTTATCAATTGTATTGTTGTATTGTATCAGCCCATATACGTCTCACTGCAGGGCACGAGCCTCCTCTACAATCGAGAGGACGATTGGGAGGGGAGAGGACATTCATTAATGCAATTTTGTTTTTTTGTTTCCTTTAAGGAATACAAGGAGCCAAAAAATAACTGGTGTATATTTACTATACAAAAATGCAACTATCAGCTTAAAAGCAACTACAAAAATACTAGGTAATATCAGTAATTCAAGTACGAGTATATTTTTACTGTGGTTATTTTATCATAGCAAGACCACTTCTGAACGCAAGTGCAGATTCTTATAAATACAAATCTATTAAAATTGTTCTTTTTCAGGTATGATTTTCATCATTTTTGCCAGTTGTAACGGTTTGTATGTGAATATGTATTAAGGTTAGAATTTTGAATACTAACAATTTTCCTTTTTCTACATACAATGGGTCTATTGCATACAATAGGTACAATGACAGCCAAAATTATATTTTTTTGTTTGGAAAATAATTACGTTAAATCTGAAATTGGCATCATAGATTCCATTGTACAAACATTTAAAAAAAAAACTCCATAAGATAGTTTTGTTGTACTGTCCGTAATGGGAGCAGTGGCCTACTGGCTCACTGGTCGTCCCATTGTGGGCGCATGCCTGTGCGTCTGCGAAAGTCGGACTCTACATTTGGTAACACGGATCCACGTCGCCATGGTAACCGAATTTTATTGTTTCTACTTTAGACTAATGTGCATTTTAAAATAATTTATTTCTAAAGAAAAACCAGAATGGGATTTATAAGGAACAGTTTTTTTCGGCCCGTGCCCTGCAGCAGGACGTATAAGGATAGATATAGATATAGATATAGATTTTTTCGAAAAGGGTACAAAATTAATAGCAAAAAATTTCATTCACTTCACAATTTTTTATAAATAAAATTATTTATTTCACATAACATATTATTTAATTAGGATTAAAGCTTTATCAAATTATATCCTCAAAAAAATGAATTTTTCGCTAGATAAAAGGCGCTAAGGCTCTATTATTGTAAACCAAACAAAATTGTTATATAAAAACAATATTCATAAGAATAAAAAGAAGCAGCGCTGTCTTGAAACTTTGCTGGGCCTTAAGAACGACAAAACTTTCACAAGCGGTAGTATTACTGCGAAGCTCAAAGACTTGAAAGTCTTTCGAACTATATATTGATGTAGCCACTAAATGAAGACAATATTAAACTGTTAAAACATCGAGTGACAAATGACAATGTTTCAATTTCAATATTAATTTGATTAACGTGTATCGGGGTCTAAAAACAGACTTAGTAAATGGTGTTTGTAAACTGCTATTTTCTGTCGGTTATCACCATCATCTTTAACAACAGGACTTGCACCGATTAGCACAGCCCTCATCCAAGGATTTCCACAGCACCACACATTAATTGCTTTGTCAGTATCAGAAAATAGAAGGACCTTTGCAATCACAAATCGCTCAGAACGAAACAGAATTGCGAATCACACAGAACCCCTGGTCTTACACTCTGTTTTTCGGCCGCGGAATTCTTTAATAAGAATAAAAAAACATTATAAATATATATAATTGTAGTTATAGAAGGCCCCTTACTCACCGACAAATATTTTACAGCAAACTGTAAACGTTCCATCATTGTACTTCAACTATAAAAGAAACATCGACATTATAACCCTGCCACTCGTAACTCCTAACCACAAAGCCATTACACCCAAGTTACTAACCTTAAAATATATGCAAATAGCAAATGTAAAGTTTTTATTAGTTTTCAGCTAGTAAAATGTTACGACGGAATTCCATAGCTGGCCCGCAAACACTTGATTGGATTCGAACACGCTACCCGCCAATAAAGCCTTTTTGTCACTAAACATAAGTTCGGTACGTCATTAAATATATCAAAAGTTAGCCACGTTTTAACCTTATTACATTATATTATGATGGCGGTTTGATATCAGCGATGTCTCAAAACAATATCAAAGGGTTTTAAAGTCGGTGAGGTTCAACTTGGGTTATGAGATTTATTAATTATCGTTATTACTAATTATTAAAGTCGGGCTTATTAACCATTTGGCCGGAATAACGCTTGTAATCGACTTGAATAAACCTGCATATGGAATAAATTTACAAAACATTTGAGTAATAATTAAATTGAATCGAAGATCCCGCGAAGCATTGTCTATAAACCCTACCACGAAATGAAGCTACTTAGCAGACGTAAACACGGGAGAACATATTATATTACTCATCAATTTGCAAATTAACTGAGATTTATACCAAATCTCTCGGAAGATTCATCGACACTTCATAAGAAACTTCTTAAGCAGCTTGTTTCAAAATATATGCGTATGATTTACGCGAATATGTATTTGTTCCGCAGGCACGACCGTTCCTTATACAATGGCTGATTTATTGATAAACATCCTACCGCGAATTTGGAAACTATTTGTAAACCGCACACATTACTTACTGTATTTTGCATTGGATACAATGTAACGTATTTTACGTTGAGATCATTGACTTTATATGATTTATATTTTTCTACCTTATATATCTTCTATAACACAGTAGATAAGAATCCGGAATTTAAACGCGATTTTGGGTTAATCAAACTCATCTTATTATTTAGTAATTATTAGCTATCGTCGATCAAGCTAAAGTTAGCCACAAGATCATTATAAAGAAAGAAATCGTAATTTCTTGTAGTTTGAAGAAGTGCATAATAAGAAAGGGTCAGACAGAGCGACTCCATCTTTTCGGAGACTGGAAACAGCACATTGTGGAGTGTATATCTGCTCTCCGAAACAAGAAACAGCTCTTTACGCAAATTAAATGTATTCAAATTGAAACAGTTGTCACTTGCTGTCCTTTGAACTTTTATATCGTCTTCACAGGGTGCAATGTATTTTATTCAGGTACTTTTGATTTGTTTCGCGTCTGGGTGTTTGTGAGACCGAAAAGTCTGTAGTTTTTAATACCCACAAAACAAATTCTCTTTTTTCCTCTTTTTCCCCCTAAAACATCGTGGGACGGAACATACAAGGCAAAATGTGGGTGTCCTGCACCTCTGCCTGCCCGTCTGGGAAAAAGGCGTGAGTTTATGTATGTTTAAAATCCTCTTTTATCTGATTACTCCCTTATAACTGCGGTACAAAGCAACGCAGGCCTCCCCAAAGAGTGTCGGTTTACGGTCGGTAAATGTACACGCATGTCGTAAACTTCTGCGGTGCGCGGCTTCTAATGTAACACTACACCTTGCGAAACACTAGTGAAGAGCAAACTTTATACTCCTGAAAGGATTTAGTTGGGATGTTTTGTGGGTTTCTTTCTTAAGGGTATCAAGGGTGTGTTACAAAAGGGATGTCGAATAGCGAATGATCGAATATTTATTTTTTGTTTTGTTGAGATTTTTTATACTTCAAATAGGTAAAGGTGATAAGGTTTAAAATATAAATTACATAATGAAAGCCGGAAGAAATCGAGTTCAGGGGGAAAATTATTTGTTGTTAATTTGAAATAGTAGGAGTAATTAATTTCTATTAAATGAATTGGGAGCTCTGAACTCTTTTTGCGATTGGTAAAAACGTGTAATTTTTTTGTGATATGACCCGTTGCCCGTGTGTCCCTTTTACTACAATAAGAATAACTATCTCAATTAGGATGGAATTATTACCTTACATAATATTGTAACGAAGTCAACATCTAGCTATTGTATTTCACACAGTATTCGATTTTCCAATAATTGACAAATGTATTCGACCATTTACAAAACTGTCCGAATTGGATTCTGGAAAGTGACCACAAATCACAATGCATGTAAACACAACTACAATGATTCATAATTCCGGTATCGACTAGTTAGATATTAACATACCCTCTTGATCAACACAATTTTGCCGGCCTCCACCAAATCAGATACACCTTATAAACGCAAATATAATATAATTGACTAATCTTGTGTTCAGATAATTGTTACGTTATTCGCCATCCAATACCAAGTTTGTTCCAAGTCTTTATCAAGTTACACACAAACTAGACTGGGCCAACTCCGACGAAAATTTACTAATTTCCCTTTTAATCTGGACTAAACAATTCTGGAACACAAACAAGCCCTAATGTTCGGGAGGAGGAAAAATTTCGCTTATTTCTTTGGCGTGCGAGTTAATCTGGGATTAGTTCTGCGCTATCCCGAGGGCAGCGGGGAGATTAGTGCGGACTTCGTGTCAACTGAGCGGTAGAAAGAATTTATTTATATAATATCTTCAGTGCGGATTTGTTGACGTTTGGTATACAGGTTTGGATTTCGTTGATTGTGGCTGGTGATTTTATGTAGTTACTACACATATAATTTGTGATAGAATTATTCGTTTGTTTTCCAGCCGCCATGCTAGTTTGGCGCTCTGTATTTGGCGCACATTATTAAAAGGCTGCTTCGGTGGCGTAGTTGAACTACGGTATAGTTACAAAGCTGAGGTCTCGGGTTCGAATCCCGCGTCGGGCATAATTATATTGAATTTTTCTATTCATTATCAGAATCGGGAATTTGTGCCCGGTATGGCGATAGGCTCGCCCCTTATCAAATTGTGGGACGGAACATACAAGGTGAAATGTGGGTGTCCTGGTAGCGCTTCTGCCTACCGCTTCTAGGATGAAGGCGTGAGTTTATGTTTGTATTAAAAGGCTGGTCTCAATAGAAGACATTGTGTTATCCCAGATAAAATCACGGCTTACTCTAAGTAACCTGTAGCCACTAGCTCATTATATTTCTTTATAGTTTTTAAGAAGTTAGTTTAAATAGTTTAATGTAGACATATTACAAATTCACAAATAAACATGATTATACCGATCTTCATTGTAACGGTTCTCTCATAAAGGCACTGGGAAGTTGTCACATATTGTAATTTGTATATACTTCGACGACAAAATTCTCCCCCTACAAGGAAAATCGTGGCACGAAATCAAACAAGTCGACAGACCTGTCACGCCTCCCCGTCACAATGAAAACAAAACATCAGTGGATTACGAATTACAAATACATTTGCCGCGAGGTTTCTTCCGAGTTCCACTCCTTCCGTCAAAATGTAATCCAAATTTCGTTTCTCACGGAAATATGCATAATGGAGCCACTTAGCACATTTACCTACAACATTCTGCTTTAACGGGCGGTATAATTTTTGTATGAGGGTCTTTTTTTAACTACAGAATTTTCGCATAGTTTCATGTCTTCGTTATTAAGGAGGTAGATAGATGTGCAATTGGTATTTTTGGCAATGACCAATTAGTTTCCATTCCAAAATATTGTTAAGGGAAACTAATCGCCACCATCAATTGATTTAAGCCCTGGACTAATTAGATTGTTCATACAAAAAACCCCAAATTGTGTTGCTTGACTTATGAGTTGACTCCAAGACTGCATGTTTCATAGTTCATATGGCATTATGGTGTGGCTAATGGCTTGTCCCCTATCAAGTTAGAACGGAATTGAGCATGGTAAACAGTGGCAGTAATGTCCTCTGCCTACCCTCATACAGTAGTTTCAATGAAGTGACGTCTAATACGCTGTCCATTTGGCTGTCTGCTCCCTAATCCCGTTATCCCGGGCCGTATTGACAGGTTTACAGTTACAGATTATGTTTCTTGAGGGAGTTGCGACAGATGCCCGGATTACTCGCCCGGGGAAATTAATTTCAAGAGCTATGTGGACTTTGCTTATTTCTGATTGATTGGTGATTGAGGTGCGGTGGTGTTATTAGGGTAGTAATAATAATAATAAATACACCCAACAGTCACATACATAGTCCCATACTAAGATCACAAGTATTGTGTCGTGGGTATCAGGAACTACAAGAGACTTTTCGGTTTCACAAACACCCAGACCCAATTCAAACACACCTGTGGATCACCCAAATGTTTGTTTCGGTGCGGGGAAAGAACCCGCGGCCTCTCGTTTCACAACTGGCGTCTATCCAACTGCGCCACGGAGGCTGTCCTAGTGAACTATGATTATGAACATTGATTCGTATAACATCATTTTCTCGCAAGACAATTTGGTTAAGTTTAAGCATGTGGTCAGTCCGGAAAACACTAGCCAAATCTTTCTCCATTATTCATCAAAGTCATATTGCATTGACCCCACATATAAAAGCTGGTAATTCAATGACGTGTACACTTGGAATCTCATTGTCAAGTCCATCAGGCATTTGAACTTGTATACACGTCCTGCTAGAAGGAAAGCATTGCTATTCAACAAGCATGTTGCTGAGTAAGGTCGGAATGGTCAAACGCAAATGCATTGTCATTCAATAGTGGGGGTATTGACGCAACGGGGACTAACCAATTTGATAATAAAGTTGATATAATAAATTTGTAACCGATCGATGTTTGTAAATGAAGATAAATGAGAAAAACTAATATGGGGGTCTCTATTAACGTAATAAAACCCAAAACTATGATTTTTAGAATTTTCGTCTGTTTGTTTTAGAGTTATAATTTCTCTCTGTGCGGTTATGTGCGATGAACTCAGAAACGGCATAACGGATTTTGTTGAAATTTGTATAGAGGTAGCTGACACCCTGGATTAACACTTAGGCTACTTTTTATCCCGAAAAAAATAGTATTCCCGTGGGAACAAAAAGGAATTCCGATATATTTGTTACTTCTAGCTCAAAGGGATAGGATGGGACTGGATTACTTGCCTTGGGTGAGAATAAGACAGGACGGGCGGGATATGACGGGACGAACGGAATCGGGAATGGGGATTTCCAAAAAAAGTTAATCACGCAGACGAAGATTGTAGGCAGAAGCTAGTTTGATAATAAAGTTGATTGTTAATCTAGCCGAGGGTATTTAATATGAAACTCCTTAAAAATTGAAACATCATCATCATCAATAATATATTTATTCAGCCAACATAGCAAAAAAAAAAAAGGAGAGTTGTATCATTTTTATCAAAACGTATAAATAGCTTTTGCCGTTTATACTCAATCAGGTTATTGTTTTATCGATTTTAAAATGTGAAGATTGAAAAGTCGCTAATATGTTGAAAAGAATGTATAAATAGAAAGTGTATTTACCTAAAAGACTAGATGTTTAAGTGACTACTCTACCCTGAAGGATATTGTTATGACGCCCAAAGCAAATTTCTACGGCGTCCTTTATTGACCATAAAAAGTCACGCGAGAAACAATAAATCGCAACCACTACTCCACATGATGAGACAGTTTGTGGTATCGACTACCGATACGTTTGATTAAAGAGGACAGGGCCCAATAATCCAACGCCAAACTTTCTATCATCCATCCATCCATCAGCCGAAGGAAGTCCACTGCTGAACATAGGCCTCTCCCAATGATTTCTAAAGTGGAATTTTTATGGAGGAATTTCTAGTCCTCCACTTTTTTTAACCAAACATTAAGGAGTCAGCTGGCATCAAAAATCGAATTCTTCCATCCGAACCGCAATCCACTCTGTAACAAAAGCCAACCAAATCAAATAAGACACTACATTAAAAGTGTTTCAATAAGCACAAAATTCCCTTACAGACCGCGAAGTTTAGCGCAGAGGCGCCACCAGGACACCCACATTTCGCCTTGTATGTTCCGTCCCACGATGTGATAGGGGGCGAGCCTATCGCCATATCGGGCACAAATTCCTGACTCCGGGCTGATAATGAATAGAAAAATCAAATATCACTTTGCCCGACCTGGGACTCGAACCCGAGACCTCAGCTTTGTAACCGTACCGTAATACAACTACGCCACAGAGGCAGTCGGCACAACCGAGGCACGGGAATCTTGTTGTCTTGATATGCTGTGTGGTATATTTATTGACGGTTGAACACATAAATTAACAATTTTATGGAGATATCACTGTTAAAGAGTTAATAAGAATCTAAGTACAAAATAAATAGAATTAACAATGTAAAGTTTAGTGCCAATGTCGGTTTTAATAAAGGTAAGTACCGCTTACAAAACTGAAAATTTTGACTGAAATATTTACACATACTGCATGCAAATTAAAATTGAATTATTAAATCACAATTACACGCATTTTACTCCTTTATCCGTATTATAATATCCGTAAACATCAATAATCGGATATCCGCCACAGCATTATCCGTTTGGTGCATGCCGCCCAATCCGTTATATCCGCAGCCTTCGTTATTAAACTCTGGGGTGCCTTCACCATGTCTAGCATAATGGATTGAGCGGCCGAGTTTGATAACATTTCAGGATTGAAAATTATTTTGAATTAAATATACGGGAGGAAAATCAGCTAACTTGTTGGCTAGTGGTTTTTGAAATTATTGATTAATACTGAAAAGTATTTGCCTATGCAGATCCCGTTAAACAGGTGTCTATATTGGGTCACCAAGTCTTAAATTATACGTTTAGTATTCTAATTAATGGTCAAATAATTATGTCATTTATAAAAGCCTGTCCCGCTCTTTATAATAATAAGAAAACATTGACTAAATTCAATTTTCCTATTACCAAAATATTGAGTATTTCGATAAGTCCTAAAATGGCCCAAACACATAACTTGAATTTACTTATTAACCCCAAAACGTTTCTAATATAAATGTAGACAGAACGATTAATGTTATTGAATCTGCGAGGGCCGGACGGGCCCTTTGTGTCCCAAATATCCTATTACAGGAATAATATGCCCCGCATAATATTCGCAATATGAATTAAAGAAAGGTTTGGTACTACAGGGTGAATTTTTCAAGTGGGCGTGGATGGCCAAAACGAAAACTATAAGGAATAGCGAAATATAGGTACTAAAAGGAGACACGAGCCCGATTTTTATGAAAACTAAAACTGCATACTTGGTTATTGATAAATTAATATTCCTAGTGAGGAAAGTTGTATTATTACGCTATTCGATAATGTTGTTAATAAGGATCAAATTCTGGGAAGTAATGAGACATGACAGACTAAAAGAAAGAGGTAATTTTAAGCAAAATACTATTTTTTATTCCGTTGCCTACTACATAAATAAATCCACGCCTTTTTCCCTGAAGAGGTAGGCAGAAGTGCTACCAGGACACCGATATTTCGCCTTGTATGTTTCGTCCCACGATGTGATAGGAAGCGAGCCTATCGCCATATTGTGCACAAATTCCTGACTTCGGGCTGATAATGAATGGAAAAATCTAATATCACTTTACCCGACCTGGGATTCGAACCCGAGACTCAGCTTTGTAATCGTACCGTAATACTACTACGCCACCGAGGCAGTCTTATACTGGTTTAGAAATGGTTGTTTTATAAGTACTGGATGAATTATGGAATATCTATATTTATAAAAATGAATATCTGTTTCCCTTGGTAACGGTATCACACGTGAACGGCTGGATAGGAAAGGGACTGTAGTTAATTAAGTTGAGTTTAGGAACACAGAAGTTTGAACGGGAATAAGATATTTCTGATCTGGAGTGGAGCCTATATATCTGCAACCAGACGAAGCTGGGCTGGGCCGCTAGTATAATAAAAACTGAAAAACAATCAAATAACACAGATATTGCCATAAGAAAGAACTTAGGTCTGAATAAAATCTAAATAATAAAAATAAATCACAACACAAATAACATCAGGCTATTCTTGATCTTCAACATAAGATTTAAAAATATTTTAAGCATTTTTGCGATTTTCGATGCCATAATGTAGCACATTGGGAATAAGCATATTTGCTACCCAATAAAACTAGTGTCAAGAATCCTTTACCCTTCAAATTCATATTGAAAAGGGTTGAACAGCTTATTGAAAAGTCCTGGGTATCTGTATTATAATTCAATGCAAAAGTACACAAGGGGCTGTCTGGGTAGGTCCCATCGCTTTATCTATTACTGCCGGCGAGGATGTGCAAGTACTGTGGTGTTCCGATTTAATATACAGTGTTAAATTGTAATATTAAAAATAATTCTTCAGTCATATGAAGTCTACTGCTGAACATAAGCCTCAGCCTTTTGGAAGCGGCCAGCATCCACCAGCTTACTAAAAAAAATTGCCGTCATCTGCCCACCTTGTCCATGGACGTCTCACGTCCGCCACTGCGTTTGTTTTGCTTTAAAATAAATAAATACACCCAACAGTCACATACATAGTCCGGCCCCACACTAAGATCGAGTCTTGTGTCGTGGGTATCAGGAACTACGAGAGACTTTTCGGTCTCACCAACACCCAGACCCGAAACAAATACCTGTGGATCACAAATATTGGTTTCGGTGCGATGACTGAACCAGCAGCCTCACGTTTCGCAGCCGGCGTCTAACCAACTGCGCCACGGAGGCTGTCTATTGAAGAATTACAAGTATTAATTGTAACTGCCAACCCGCACTAGGCCAGCGTGGCGGACTATATGGCCTAACCACTCTCAATCGATTCTCTCGATTGTAGAGTAGGCCCGTGCCCTGCAGTGGGACGTATATGGGCTGATATAGATAGATAGAATTGTAACTCAGTATTGACCCTCTGTTGAAAATAAACTCACAGTAAAACGTTTTGTTGTGTACATCATACTTGACAATATTTTGTAGATTTGTGGTCAATAGCGTGTGAGAATATTTAAGCGGCTTACAGGCCGCAGCTTTCGCTTCATAGTAAGATCGACGGCGCCCGTGCTCTTTGAACCGGCGGGAACGTGAAATTGTTTTGCCGGTTGTCGGACAAAATCTGCTGAGTTGTGGTACTTTTGTGAAAGTGACGTTAGGTTTTTGAGGCAAAGGCTAATGGACAATTACATTTTAATTTGTGTTATTCTTATTAAGCTAAGGTCACCTCAAAAGATTAGGTGCTCTTTTAACTTAAACAAGTGTTACAAGTGAGATACGAAAATAATAAATGTGTGTTATGCATCTTAATCTTTAACACGAATAAAAATATGTTTGTCCCAAATATATCCACAGCGATATTTTGGAATTTCTTATATAAAGAGGCATGTTAACCTTCTCTTTTAAAATAGTCCTTATTTATTATAGTTACATACTCCCCAAGTTATAGTAGTAGCTTCTGGATAATACTGATTATGCTGTCAAAATTACAACTTCAAATTATATAACAACAGTGTTTACATAAAACAGCATAAATTATTATTCATATAGTAATTAACGTTATTGGAATATCTATCTTTCAACATGATAAAATTTATGCACCATTTACATTTCATTAATTCGTTTTCGATTAAAATACGCTGTCTATTTGATATTAATAAGTTTTGACGTCAATAATATACGCAAATGTTTGGTTTGTTTAATAGCTTTTGACTGTGCAAATAAATTGACAGTAAATGGCTCCTCTATTTATAGTTAGTGCGATGTAATTATATACATACATAAACTCACGCCTTTTCCCCAGAAGGGGGAGGCAGAGGTTCTCCTGATAGCAACCAGGACACCTACGTTTCGCCTTGTGTGTTCCGTCCCACAATGTAATAGGGGCGAGCTTATTGCCGCGCACAAATTCCTGATTCCGGGCTGATAATGAATAGAAAAATACAATATCACTTTGCCCGATCCGGGATTTGAACCCGAGACCTTAGCTTTGTAATCATACTGTAGTACAACTACGCCACCGAGGCAGTGGTACACAATTCAACGTCATTCAAGCGTATATACAATACATAGTATATGTATCATCAATGGGCTGTAAATTGTGCCATTAATGAAGTCTACGCCTTTTTGCCATTAAAAGGAGAGGTTTGGGTAATTAAAGAACGATCGAAAAAGTAAATTGGTTGTAGAATAGTGGTATCTCATTATTGTAGTGATCAGATGTATAAAGTCTAAAACAGAGAAAAGACAGACAAAAAACACCATTTGACGAAGTTTAAGAGAGTGAATATTCACTTATTTGTAAATAATTTTAGTGGCAATTTTTTTGTAACCATTTTTGATTCACACATTGAAACTAGAGAATTCCTACCACGTAACTTCCAGAGACAAATACGCTTAAATGTAATTTTTGGTCCACCCGATTCATATCTACGCACGTCACCATTTCAATTTTCAACCATTCTCCATCATGATATAAACAGTAACAATAGAAGTCTTAATTGCATTGCAACAAAATGGAGCGTCGTGCATTCAGTTTATCCTCAATCCACAGAATTTGGAGCTATGCAATGTAGAACCTGTGGCCTAATTCCAGATATTGATTCATCAAATACTCCGGATTTGTGCGTGTTTTAAATATCGTCGATCTTGTTTAACTGTTCGTTGGGTGATAATAGATTGGCTGTATGGAGTTTCTCTCATGAATTGAAGCGCTTCAAGTGGAAAATAACAATATTGTTTTGCAAAGATAAACGTTAAAAGAGTATTTGGATTACAGATTAAAATAACCAATAGTGTCACTCCTAGTTCTGAGCTAAAATGATGTATTCATATAAATGTTTTTGAGTTGTAGGTTTCAAAAAGGGAACACTTTTCAATCCAATAACAGCCAGATTGGATACAAATTAATAAAAAAAACTACGTTTAAAAAAACCGACTTCAACTACTAAAAAGTATAAAATAACTTAATAAAGATTTAATTTAATACACCTCTTGTGCAAACCTATACCTTTCATATCAATAAAATACAATTATTTATATGTGCTACCTATTGATAGGTTTGAAATCGGTGCCAAGCCAAATGGAATAGTAGGTACCTACACTCGCCGCGCGTGACCTGGAGCGGGATAGCTTTGTCTACAACAGTGTTTTTCAATCTGTGGGTCGCGACCACCTGGGGGCCTTACTCAAGAAGTCGCCATTCTTACAGAGTATAGGTGTTCATAATAAATTTAGGTACCAAAATGGAGAAATTCATTAACACAGTCTTCTAAATCACATCTAAATCTTTTTCTAAAACTTTTAGTCTGTGTATCGCCCACGGGGGTCGCCAGAAGTTTTTAATCTGAAAAAGTGTCGCATATTAAAAAATATTGAAAAACTCTATACTAGTCTAGTACAATGAAAACAACACAAGCGGGCAAACGACGTAGACGGTCGTCTCGAAATATAGTAAAATTTTGATTCGTTGTAACCTAATTTATTTATTATAGATTTGTATAATTTATCGGCTGCACGAAGGTATAATATATAAGTTGTTTTTATAATAGTAGGTATTCATTATTACTTAATTCCATTATTAGTTTGTTTTCAAAACAGAGGTACGCAAACCAAAATGTCACAAATTCACATTGCTTATAGGATTATTTATGTAGGTTAATCTTTAGCGTAATTTGTTTACAGAAACTAAGCTGTTTATAGTATTAAGTTTTATTTTGTTTGAGGCTTGGCACCAACTTCAAACCTATCAATAGGTAGCACATATAAATAATTGTATTTTATTGATATGAAAGGTATAGGTTTGCACAAGAGGTGTATTAAATTAAATCTTTATTAAGTTATTTTATACTTTTTAGTAGTTGAAGTCGGTTTTTTTAAACGTAGTTTTTTTTATTTTTTACTTTTTAGTGTGAGCTAAACTCAATTTTCGTTAACAACGCTCATAAGAGCAAAACGCCTACAGTAACTTAATTTTCTCACCCTCCTCCTCACCCCCACCACTTCTTCTGCCTCACTATAGTTCGACGTTAATACTGAACCTGTTAAAAAAGAACTATTGGAAACCTACTCAATTTTGAGAAGTTCTACTGTCTAGGTCCGAAGATATTCATCAGGTCTTCAACAATTTTTTATGGGACCAAATGACAACTATTTCGCATCTAACTAAAGAAGAATAACTGAAAACGGTTCAAAACTGCCGAAGATATTAAGTATTTACATTATTTTCATTTTCTCGCCCCCCTTCTCACCCCCACCCTTTTATCTCTACCTTACTAAAATTTGACTTTAATACTGAACCTGTTACAAAAAAACCATTGGAAATCTACTCAATTTTGAGGAGTTCTACTGTATAGATCCGAAGATATTCATCAGGTCTTCACCAAATTTTTATAGAACCAAATGGCAACTATTCCGCATCAAACTAAAGAAGAATCACTAAAATCGGTTCAAACCTGCCGAAGATATTAAGTATTTACATGCATATTAATGGAAACTTACTCAATTTCGAGGAGTTCTACTCTCCAGGTCCGAAGATATTCATCAGGTCTTCACCACTTTTTTATAGAACCAAATGGCAACTATTCCGCATCAAACTAAAGAAGAAAGACTAAAATCAATTCAAAGCTGCCGAAGATATTAAGTATCTACATGTAAATTGATGGAAACTTACTCAATTTTGAGGAGTTCTACTGTCTAGGTCCGAAGATATTCATCAGATCTTCACCAATTTTTTATGAGACCAAATGACAACTATTCCGCATCAAACAAAAGAAAAATCACTAAAATCGGTTCAAAGCTGCCGAAGATATTAAGTATTTACATGCATGTTAATTTTCTCACCCCCTCCTCACCCCCACCCCTTTTTCTCCACCTCACTACAATTTGACTTTTATACTGAACCTATTGCGTAAAAACCATCGGTAACCTGCTCAATTTCGAGGAGTTCTACTCTCTAAGTCCGAAGATATTCATCAGGTCTTCACCAACTTTTTATGGGACCAAATGGCAGCTATTTTGCATCCAACTAAAGAAGAATTACGTAAATCGAATCAGAAATCTCAGAGTAATCGGTGAACATACATAAGAAAAAAAAATTTACGAATTGATAACCTCCTCTGAAGTCGGTTAATGAAGTCGGTTTAAAATTAGGTTGGAGGCGGCTAAGAGATAGTTTTCAGTCTCATGTAAACACTTCTATACTCGTTGAAATAAAACTAAATTTTTACGGATTTATTCGTGGATTTGGTTTAATTTTTACAATCGCTGTCCGCCCCGTATCCATGTCAGCTGTAAAGTAATCGAAAAGTCGTGAAGTTATAAAATGAAAAAAAAATCGAATCAGTGATAAAATCCGTAAAATTTAGTTTTATTTTAATGTGTAACATTCGCGTACATCTAAGAAACTATCAACTACTATTACTAAACCCATCAGACGTTCCAAACACGACACACTCCGTTGTATCACTATGGCAAATTCTCAGATATTGTGTATTGTGTACGTTCGTCGCTTTGAACATCCTATCACCAGCCATACCCATCTAATGGTACGAAATAGAACAAATGTATTAAATCAGTGCTTGTGTATTTGTCGCCTCGTCGAAGCCTCTCCAGTGCATCAAGTGGCGGGTCAAACGCTCCAGCTAATTAGGATAATCTTCAACACCCGTGCTGATTGCATCAATGGCGTAAGCGTTCATTGCTCTATTTCGTTGGATGCTATTATGATCTAGAACTATATTATACATCGTTATTTTTAGTATACTACAAACCCGAAAATAGTTTTTTTAAGAATCACAGCACAATTAATAGCACATTCCTTGCACTCATTTTTAACGTACTTTATATTTTTTTATTTTATCCCAAAAATACTTTGTCAAATAACGGGATAATTTATCGTAGCCTGTCACCGCGTGGGATTTTATTATTATTATAATTTAATATTTGTCTGATCTTTTATACCAAAATCTCATCGGGGTGTTTCAGCATTAGGGTCAACAATAACTTTGTATATTTGTTGGCTATTCAGGATCTGTAGGCCAATTCACGTAATTAAATAAGTTCAGTTGCAGTGCAGTTGCAGTTAAGTTTCGATCAAAACAGCCCTTTTTGTATTCTCGTAATTTAGACAACCACTGTCAGATACGCTCGCGTCAAGTTCGCGTCACGCGAGCGCTTTAGCGTATTCTACTGATGAACGTTTTATACATGCGTGATTCAGATCGCAACTTGATTGGTATTTACCTGTTCATTCGACGTCTCCAATGACAGTTTAGTCCAACCAACGTGCAGCACATGCGCAGTTTATGCATATCTTACGCGCAGCTAAACAATTACAAGAATACCATTTTGACGTACGTACCATTAAGACGTAAACCTAATCGAAACTGCATCGTAACTTGATCGGCGCGTCAATAAATTACGTGAATTAGCCTACTGAGCGTGTGTAGTGTTGATGAATAGAAAGGTCATCTAACTAGTCGGGGTAATTATGTGTTTAAATGGTCATACAGGGTATATCAAGACCGCGACCGAAAACGAAGCCAGGTGGTAGTATTAGTGACTTCAGACACAATGCAATGAAAAATTTCGCAAAAAAAATCGTCAACATTTTTTGGTAATTTTTTACTTATCGTCGTATTTGGGTGATAAATACATAGTTTTACTAAAATAATGAAGTACACGTTTATATTTTTTAAGAAGCAATGGTACAATAGGGTTTAAATTACTATTTTCGCAATAACTAGGTATTTACTACCCAAAAACAATGATTTTCAAAAAATTGCAAAAAAAATCTGTCGCTTATTTTGCGAAATTTTTATTTGCATTGCGTCTGTAACCACTAAAACTACCACCCGGCTTCGTTTTCGGTCGCAGTCTTGATATACCCTGTATATCTGAAGTAAAACTAAAACTAAGGGAAGGCTTTTGCCCAGCAGTGGGATCTTTTAGGCTAGTATAATAATAATATCTGAAGTAATTTCTTGACATTTTATCTGATAAAGTACGCAATTTAGTATATAGAAACTGTGCTTCTAGGAATATTAATGTATTCTTCCCAATACAATTAAGATTAACTGTCTGACAAGGAAATAACCAAACATGTTTTTGAACCGAAAATCTTATCTAAATTAGGGTTTCTGGACTGAGGGTCAATCCTGGGACTTATCTTCTTCACACGGGAATCAAACATTTCACTTTCAATACACATAAATTCTCATTTAAGCACCGAGGCGTATACTACGTAATAAAATCAGTTAATGTTTTGTCCATCATAAAGAATAATTCAACCGCCCACGAATCAGGAACATTTCTATAACTGTTGTTAACAAAACTCGTAACACATGTAAAGTGTGTCACGTACTTTTATAGCGCAATAAAATATTCACCTTTTTATCAGTAAAATGTATGGAGATTGACAATATAACTATTTTATAGTTAACTAACAGCCTCCGTGGCGCAGTTGGTTAGACGCCGGCTGTGAAACGGGAGGCCGCGGGTTCGATCCCCGCACCGAGACAAATGTTTGTGTGAACCACAGATATTTGTTTCGGGTCTGAGTGTTTGTGTGACCGAAAAGGCTTCCGTAGTTCCTGATACCCACGATACAAGATTCGATCTTAGTGCCGGGTCAGGACTATGTATGTGACTGTTGGGTGTATTTATTTATTATATTATTTTTTATAGTTGATCTTGAGGGAGCTGGTAGTTACTTTTGTAGTATAAACGGAGAGTGAAGTTGAATTCCCAAAGATAAGCATCTAATTTTCTTCTTCTTCTTTGAGTGCCTCTTCAGTGTTAAAGGTTGGCTGTCAGCTTCTTGTATTCTTCCTTGTCATTAGCCAGGTTGAATAGTTGTTTTAATTGTGCTGATGCTAATCTCATCTATTTTTAATTTCCGTTTTTTTATCTATCCAATAAGTATATTCTGCTAAACGCGTGTTATAATAATTAGAAACTTCATTAATTGAGCTTTGCAGCAGTTCTGTGCCTCGCAAGCTTCTTCGTGGCTCATAAGCACATTGTTTAAGTAATAAGTGATATAATAGTTCAAGATACTAGTCTGATGTCAATTTTATTTGTCACTGTCTTCCATCTTCCTATCGAGTAACAAGAAAACATTTACCTAAAACCTTACCTTATACAGGGTATATCAAGACCGCGACCGAAAACGAAGCCAGGAGGTAGTATTAGTGATATCAAACACAAAGCAAGTAAAAATTTTACAAAAAAAATCGTCAAATTGTTTTTGTTATTTTTTACATATCGTCGTATTTGAGTGATTAAACATAGTTTTTCTAAAATAATGACGTACATCGCTTAATTTCTAAACATGCAATGGAACGTAAGGGTTTAAATTACTAATTTTGCAAAAACTAGGTAATTACCCCTCAAAAATGATGATTTTTAAAAAATGTTAAAAAAAATTCCTCGCTTATTTTGCAAATTTTTTTGTTGCATTGTGTCTGTAGCCGCTAAAACTACCACCTGGCTTCGTTTTCGGTCGCGGTCTTCATATACCCTGTATATAAATTGCATTTGGTGAGTTATAAGGAATATTATGTAAATACATTACTACAATGTAATGTTCAAGCACCATTATAAAACCGACATTGGATACCGAGTGACATAACGCGGACCGCAGTTTGCACCAACCGCTTTCAATGCTACTTTCTATTTAATATACCGAATACATTTTCGTAGTGTTTCGTGTATAATTTAATATATTTATTAATAATGGTGGTCATTGTGGTGGATGCTGTACAGCATTTTTAAGTTAAGTACATTTTGCTATAAGAAATAAAAATAACAATTCGGAGGAATTTCAATGGTGTGTAAAAGTACGCCAACCGGTGCTAGGCCAGCGTCTTGCACTATACGGCCTAACCGCTCTCAATCGTACTCTAGATTGAAGAGGAGGTCCGTGTCTTGTAGTGAGACGTATATGAGCTGATACAGATACAGATAAAAAAGAATCTAATTTGTGATGTCAAGAAAAATACCTAATCCAGCGAACCAGCCATATTGTGTTGCCAATATTATCCTATAGTTATCGTTCCACGTGACCGAACCATCTTTACCAACAACCCTGGGTTTATCTGGTAGCGTTTGTTCACCAGCACTTAGCGAAACGTTAGTAAGTTAGCAAGTGGTAATCTTTTTGGTTTTAGATTGCACAATTTGTCAAGCTTTACATAACTGCGAAACAAATTTATTTCGATGTTATTACAAAAAATAAATTACGGACAATTGTGATCGGAAGAACGGGTAGGCAGAGGTGCTACCAGGATAACCACAATTCGCCTTGTATCTTCCGTCTCACGATGTGGTAGGGGGCGAGCCTATCGCCATATCGGGCACAAATTCCTGACTCCGGGCAGAAAATGAATAAAAAATCTAATATAACTTTGCCCGACCTGAGATTCGAACCCGAGACCCCAACACGGCAATCATGCCGTAGTAGCACGCCACTGAGGCAGTATTTTTATATGAGGTTTTATACCATTTTGAAACATGGTATACTCCTATTGGTGCCTTTCCAAATCAAATTAAGTACCTAACCAACAGCGTGTATTGATGTGTATTTAATGTGTGAACATTAAAGTTACCCTCGTAAGGGATACGAAGTGCTCCTGCCTCCTGTGTGGTTGGTTACACCAGAGGTTAAAGTTTGTCTTACTCGTAAATCTTCAATGCGCGAGGTTCTCGAAAGGAGGTGGTATATTATAAATTGTTTGGCTGAATGTTTTATCATGATCATCTGCATGTAACATGGGTGTATAGTTCTTTGTAGTTTTTGGATCTGTTCATTTGGACTATAGAGGATCAACTAGAAAACTTTGTTTCGATTTACCAATGTTTATAAAACTGGTATTTTTCTGTCACGCGTCTTACAGCAAATACCGTCATTTTTTGGTAATAAAAATAATCTGCTTTTTCATGTAACTTTTGTGTACTAGATGGGTTCGCGTTTTACCGCGATCTGCCTGTTGTTAAACAATGTTGCGATCTACGATGGAGCACGCTAACCCAGAAGGTACAGATTCACTGGCGATTTAAAGAGACCAAATTGTATGAGAGGAAACAGGGAAACACACAGAAACTTTTGTGTCATAACGAAGTAAAACAAATGGTTTAAATGCGAAGTTAAACATCGTAGTTAGAGTTTTAATACTTGTAATTGTAATGTCCCAGTTGCCTTGACATATAAGTGGCCTCTTCGTAACAAAGCGTGCAAGTAAAATATTGACAGTTGTCAGCGCCGAGCGCGGCCGCGCCGTGAGCTCAGCGTTAAGACATTACGACACTGATATGTACATGCTATTCGATTATATAGCTCAGATATATTTTATATGTATTTATGTGTTTGAGGAGGACCCGAAAAAAGAACTGCCTCGTTACGAAAACTGACCTTTATCCATTTATTCAAAGTAAAATGCATGTTAATATACATCTAAGACCTAAAAATTTACATTGTAAGTAATACTAATACAATATAATCTACTATACTATAATTACTCATCATCATCATCTCTCATCTGCCTCACGTGGTGCTGGACGGGGTTATCATCCCGTTTAGCGACACTGTGAAAAACCTTGGCGTAATTTTTGATCGCAGTTTATCTTGGGGCCCACAAATAATGGCAGTTAGCCGTAAAATGTTTGCTTCTGCTGGTGCGTTGCGTAGGTTGCGTAATTTTCTTCCAAATACCACTACGATTGCGCTTGCACAGTCTCTCTTGCTCCCTATTCTTGACTATGCCGACGCCAGCTATCTCGATCTTACCGAGGCCCAGCTAGATAAGCTTGAGCGCCTTCAAAATTTTTGTATCAGGTTTATATTTGGATTGCGCAAATATGACCATGTTTCTGAATATCGTATTAAGCTCAAGTGGCTTCCCATACGCCGTCGCCGGAATGTTCACATCCTGTCTCTTCTCTACAGTGTTCTGTTTAATCCCTCAGCTCCGCGCTACCTTCAGGAACGTTTTAGTTTCCTACATACTGCCAATTCACATTCTCTTAGGTCATCAGAGAATCTGAAATTGCAGTTTCCAGCACACAGAACGTCGTTTTATGACCGTTCCTTTACCGTTGAGGCAGTCCGGCTGTGGAACGCTTTGCCTCTCACAATTAAGCGTTCATCTTCGCTGGATACATTCAAACTGAAGGTGAAAGCTCTCTATCTTTCGCAATAGCTTTCTCAATTATATGTATAATATTAGTATGTATATATGTATGTTTATGTATTATATTATATGTAAGTTTATTATACTTTTATTTATTCGTTTTTATCGGTATTTATCTATGTAATGTGCATGTATGTTTATTGTAGATAATAAACACCGCCAGCAACAATTCAATGTTTCCTCTGCTACCCGGTTGTCTGGAAGAGATCGCTTAAAGCGATAAGACCGTCGATTATGTCACCATTTTTTTTTTTTGTCTGTTTTATCCTTTTCGTTTTGTTTATTTTGTAATATGATTTTGTGGTGGTATAATAAAGTGTTAATTATTAATTATTAATTATTATTACTATACATACTATATACAGGGTATATCTAGACTACGACCGAAAACAAAGCCAGGCGATAGCATTAGTGACTTCTGATGCAATGAAAGTAAAAGTATCACAAAAAAGCAAACAAAATTTTTGTTTTTATTCACTTATAGTCGTATTTGGGTGGTAAATACATAGTTTGCCTAAAATAATAATGTACACCTTTGTAATTTTTAAAGACACAATGATACGCAATGGGTTTAAATTATTAATTTAGCAAAACTAGGCATTTACCACCCAAACACGATGAGTTTTAAAAATAATAAATAGACTGCTGATTTATTTTCAAAATTTTTAGTTACATTGTGTCTGTAATCACGAATACTACCACCTGGTTTCCTTTCGGTCGTAGTCTGGATATACCCGGTATTATTAGTAATACTACTATAATATAATTCTAAGTAATACTTTGCTGCCAGCAAACATTTTTACCTGATATTACTGTCATTCATACCTAAGCTCACTCCTGAATCTTCGATACGATTGGGCGAGTTGCTTCTCACAGCTGGCTGAGAATATTTCCATCCTATAATATGAAAGACAACGTTATCGTCATGTCAAACACCAGTTCTAACTTCTAATCCCTGGTAATTTGTATGTGGTTTTTTAAACGGAAATCTGCTGAAAGTGACATTTTTCTTACAATAGGACCAAACGATTAATGTAAGATATGTAAAATTATTCTGGTTTAATAGTAACTATAGAAAACAGTCGTCAAAACTCAAGTCAGCATTATTTCATGGCTCATAAAAAGAACCAATATAATACGAAGGAGGAAAATATAGTCTGAGAATGCATATTCTAAAATCTAGCGGAATATTCTCGATAGCAAATACCGATGTGGTTCTGCACAAACATTATTTCATGCTTGGATCAAATGAGTCGAGATTGTGTGCAGAATATTGTCGAAAGGAATGTATTAAACGTCAGGTTATTCTGAAATGTGAAAATTAAGGTAAAAAGGGAGTTTTTTGGAAATATTGCAAAGCTGGTTATAAGATGTTCGTGATAGCGCGTATAGTGACAATATATGGTGGGATTCTCGTCATAATAAAGTTTAAGACTACTTTATTTCTCATAAGATTACATAAAATCACTTACTGAGAAACGTATAGAGTATAATCCAACATTTATACATACTTGGGCGAGCATACAAATTAAGTACATGCACTGATTTTAACCTATTAACATTTTGTTATTAACATAATGACCGATGTAAATGTGTCCCATATCGTATTCACCTGGACATATAGATGCAGGTCGGCATAATTATGACAATCGATAAGAAACCATGTTTCGTAGATACTTTAATTGAACTGAACTGCACTCAAAGACCTATGTATTAATTACGGAACAAGAATGAGATATGTACATAAAGGTACATATAAAAGTTAGTAAAAGGTAATCAGAACACAGTAAATAAAAGAAAAGAGCATAAAACAAGGTTGCAATGTAACAGCAGCCGCAATTAGTCCCCCGCTCTGCATTATGCGTTGCTTGTCTATAGTCCATGCACTATAGAGCTGTGTACTGCCAACTCCGCTCGCTCATAATCAAGATACATGTAGTTTTATATACGGCGCTGTAAACGTAATTACACTCAGAAGTCTCATCATAATACATAATGTAAGATACAATAGTAAAAGCTTCTATTTCTATTTCAGCCCATATACGTCCCACTGCAGGGCACGGGCCTACTCTACAATCGAGAGAATCGATTGAGAGTGGTTAGGCCATATAGTCCACCACGCTGGCCTAGTGCGGGTTGGCGGACTTACATACCGTAGAAATTCTTTAAAATCGCTACGGCATGCAGGTTTCCTCACGATGTTTTCCTTCACCGTTAAAGTGCGTGGTGATTGACTATCAGTACACACATAACTCCGAAAAGTCAGAGGTGTGCCCTGGGATTTGAACCCGCGACCACCGTGTACATGTAGGCAGCCGCGTCTGGTCCGTTACCAACAGGCCACCACGCACTTAAAAAGTAAAAGCTTAATAGTTAGATATGTTCACACCTGTTTCTGTGTAGGCAGAGATGCTACCAGTACCAAACATAATTCGCCAAGCTATTTACGTTCCAAGTCATGTTAGTGGGTGGGCCTATAATATCGCAGGGCATAAATTCGAGCACCAAGGAACTCATAGGATTATTCATACCGAACTACCTGTTTCGGAATTTTATCTAAGTCCTAAGACCTTACGCTATCTAGTCCATACACGCTGTGCTAGACTACTATGTCGACAAGCTTCTAAATAACCTCCGTCACACTCATTCGCTAAATTCGCGTAATTTTTTGTTAAGTTTTTTTATTTACACACCAAAAAATGATAGATGTTTCAAAATATAGTATATGCAACGACCACGCGAAGACGCTAGTTGACCTTACAGCCCACGCCAGGCGCCATGACTCACGCTAAATTTAGCATACGTACACAATGCGCCAATAATGGCGAGAACGGATGTTTTTCCTACGTACGGCCGCGGAAAGCGAAACGAGAAGTGTATGCTAATGTAAGGATTCGTTGCGAAACTTTGTTGAAGGGTGTACTTTGGATTTGTAGACGGCCGACTTTAGAATTCGTAAAGTGCCACGAGAATTGTTACTTGTCGAATAGGAATTCGATTCAACGCAGGGCTTGGTGGCGTATCAATTTACTTGTACTTGAATACGTTCTATAAGGCATTTTGAAGGCCTTTCGTTGATTCTTATTAATGTTATGTTGTCGTAGGTACATAATTATAAAATCCGTCTGATGGTAAATGATCATCGCACATTGTCTTACGCAATGTCAAGGACACGACACAGCTAATTCGCTGCCTGGCCTCGTGTGGTAGTCACTATTTTTGAGCCTCGCTAAATATTATTTGTTATTCTCTTGTGGTATAGGACCTGTTTAGAAGAGCAGGTGTACCTGTATCCATTAATAAAGTTGGCGTTGATTTTCCCAAATATTCATTTAGACTATGATACATTTAGCTGTGTTTTGTTTGGTAACTTGTTTGGATCAAACTGCAGCGCCTCTTTGTCACGTCTCCGTTACCGGTTACGTCATCATGTGAAATATTATTATGCGCAAATAAAAGACGCAGGGAAAAAAATCACAAAAATAATAAACCTCATCATAATGGTGGTAATCTTATATCTCACCGCTTTAACGCAAATAAACGTACCTTTACGCAGCATTCCCGACGTACTCGCTTACTTTGTTCAATAGAAATATTGAGCAATGTTCAATACTTTTGTCCCCCGAGCCAGATACCTCAGGGCTACCCCCCGGTTTGCTTCTAACCTGTATGTTAAAACTTAAAAGTACTGGTTGCGTCCTTATCTGACCACTTGAACCTTTTACGCGACAGCCCAGAGTGGGGTTTAAAACAATTTCATTACTAAGCCTAAATTTCAATTACACTGGAAATTCGTTGTTGCTAACAGATTAAATTTTGATTGGCTAATTTTCAAGGGCCGGGCACGAACGCGAGGACTTCGCCTAACTCCGTAATTAAACACTGGACGCGTTAACACTTCATTTGAGCCAGGACAGTTTCAGTTGGTCATTGTTTCGTCCTTGGATATTAAAGGGTCTGCGTGTTTTGTTCGGTATAGGTTTTAATTTTAGTTTTAATCTGTATGGGAATAAAAAAGTATTTTGTTAGTAGTAAAACGATGATACTGGGTTTCTATCGATCGTATATTTAAATAATAAATACATACAATAGCACACGTAGTTCTGACCCAACACTCAAATACAAATGTTTTGTCATGGTTATCAAAAATTACGAGGAACTTCATTCGAAAGAATACCTGAGTAATTTGCTGATCTTACAAGTCTTTGCCTCGCTGTGGGATTCAATCTCTTGCTGCCTCTTGTTTTACAGCCATCGTTCTATCAAAATAATGTTATTGTTTTCCATATAGACATGGGTACGTAAAAAATACATAATGGAATTCTGATTGCATTTGACGATTATCTAATGTCTGTCATCCGGCCATCATCATTAGACTTAATATCTTTATGGGAGGTTTAAATATATGTGCATTTTAACCTTTAGTAGCACAAAATAGCGACCATCGATCACAAAAAGATACTGTTAACAAATTCTGCACTCGGCACATCTCTGATATACGAGCAGAATGTTCAATATTAAACGCGCTTGTTACAAATATTCACATATTATGATATTTAGAAAGGCTGGCGTGGAATCCCTGTACTAAAAATATATTATATTGAAAATATTTTAGCAAAATGACACATAGATCAATATTTTTGTGTTTTGCAGATCTAAATGCTGCATTGTTTGTTTTTATTTGTTATTTAATGTCTTGCTTTAAGAATAAATTATGTTTTTAATGTTGTCTATGACATTCCAAATATAAAGCATAATAGTTATGAAATTCGAAATTCAAATGTTCTGGCTCCAATTCAATTTCAAAAACCATTTACACGGACCACGCACAAACGCTATCACAGGCAAATTATTCACCGCAATTCGGGAACAATGCCGTCGACGTACGCTACTGACCATAGATAATAAACTTGCCTATAGACCATCCACTAACTGTGCCACAATGCTGGGGTCATTGTCCGTCCACCTGTCACGTTTCGCCATCTCGTTTTGGCAAATTAATCTGTTTCTTTCTAATCCATAGTGTGTTAATCATTTTCCAACAATACGTGTTCGTGGTTCACGCTCTGACGGTTACGTGTTACGATTTGGACGGTAGCGATTTAATTACTAACGTCCAGTATAACTTGACCTTTGTGTAGATCAATTTTATCGCCTTAAAAACTTTATCTCCTATAAGACGAAAATAATGCTTGTGCAGACCTTAATCTTCCCGCTGATCGACTATGGTGATGTGTGCTATTTCGACCTGAATGCAGATCTTCTTAATAAACTGGACCGCCTTCTCAATAACTGCATTCGATTCATATTTAATCTTCGCAAATATGACCATATATCCTCCTATCGTTCTAAACTAAAATGGTTACCTATTCGCCAGCGGCGAAGTTTGCGTGCCCTTACAACTCTTTTCTCTATCGTAACGTCTCCTACACCACCTTCTTATTTCATGTCCCATTTTCAGTTTCTTTGCACTAGTCATGAGCGTAATCTTCGCTCCTCAAATAATCTTCTTTTATTGTGTCCCCCCCATCATTCTAATTTCCTACATTCCTCCTTCTTCATTCAATCCATTATTCATTGGAATGCGCTCCCTCTCGAGATCAGGACGTCCACTAACCGTTTTCTATTTAAAAGAAAGGTTCGGGAGTTGTTGCTGGATGAAGCGGCTAAATCATCACACTAGTATGTCATCGTATATATATAATATATTTATTTATTTATGTAACTATATATATATATATATATATATATATTATAGTATATTTATAATGTATATAATATATATATTTTTTATGTATTTATATTATAGTACATGTTTATATAATTTATGTATATTTATAAGTAAATATCAAATCAAATAAGCATTTGTACCCCTACTTCTGTCATCTCTGCACCATCTCAAGGTAGACTGGAAGAGAATGCCTTTGGCATTAAGTCCGCCTATGTACAATGTTTGTATGTGAAGTTAAATAAAATAAAAAAATAAAATAAAAATTTTACGGGCAATGAGAGTCTATACGAGTTAATTCCTAACGAGGTATCTTCGCTCCATGGAATGAATGATATTAATAACTTAGCAGCTGACGGTCGATGAGTCATGTCTATAATTATTTCACGGACGAATTGTGACAAGATTTTTATATTACGTGTGAAATTAAGAAATTTTGTTGTTCGAATGAGGTATTGATTCACAAAGTGGGAAAAGTTGCATTCTGTCTTTGAGTGTTAGGAATACCCAAATGCCGTCATTAATTAGCTATTGCCTATTGATATGCCGTTTTACTGCCTATGATTACTCTATAGTACTTATAAATAATTAATCATTTACATCGATTAAATTAATAATGAATTCATTATTCCAAGGATTAGTCACATAGGTGGCTCCAATCAATCAATAATGATTATGTCTTATATCAGAGTTATCAAAAACTACAAGTAAAATTTCCTTATACATCCACACTCCAAATAAATATTTGAAGATGTTATATTTTTGTCACGATGCGGGAATCGACCTCGCGGTGTCTTGTTTAATAGACAGTATTGTAGCCATCTGTTAAATCGATATGACGCAAAAAAAACATAAGCTTACTCTAATAGTATCTGATGAATCTGTCTGTCATCCGTTTACCATACATACATACATAAACTCACGCCTTTATCCCCGAAGGGGTAGGCAGAGGCGCCACTAGGACACCCACATTTCACCTTGCATGTTCCGTCCCATGATGTGATAGGGGGCGAGCCTATCGCCATATCGGGCACAAATTCCTGACTCCGGGCTGATAATGAACAGAAAAATCCAATATCACTTTGCCTGACCTGGGATTCGAACCCGAGACCTCAGCTTTGTAGTCGTACCGCAATACAACCACGCCACCGAGGCAGTCATTTACCATCACATATCATCCGTTTACCATTTTAGACTAAAAACTTGGAAGGTTTATTTATTCATTTATTTAAATACTTTGTTGTGCACCAAAATAAAAGAAAGTAACACAGTAAAAGTTAAATCACTTAAAACTAAAGGCATGGTTACATATAACATTTATTTGCAACGTAAACTAAGCAAACTTGATCATAATTACATTTTTCCCTGCGATCTAAACCGCAGCCTCTGACACAGCGTGTCGTTATAACATTTATAAAGTGTACTGTTAAAGTAATTTGATATTATGTAAAATAAAGCATGGAGTACGTATTTATTCAATTAATTATATACATCGAAAATGTTTATAATTAGCGGCAGTAATGGGCCGTGACGCGCAAATTACTAGCTCAGTAATTAATGCACAGACTGACGGCTTCATTGGAGTCCGGTGTCTTGAAGGTCGGATGCGATTTATCAATTAATGTGAACTTAGGTCAATGTTTGATGTTCCCCCGCCTGTTGGTGAAAGGAAATAGATAAATTTGTCTTGTCTCTAAAAGTTATCTGGTTCTGCGCTCTATATTATTTCAAAATTTCAAATGATTCAGAAACATTTTACACTTAGGCCCAATTGTATAAACTAACTTTGTCCACAACTGTGACTTTGAAAACGTCAAAACAATAAGCAATGTCAAATTACCATTAGGCGAATGGCAGGCTCGTCTCGCCATTTATTGCAATAAAAAAAATAAAAAATACGTCACAAGATGACATTGTCAAAGTAATAGTTATCGTCATAGTTAGTTTAAGCAACTGAGCCTTACTTTCAAATTATAAATAACTGGCAGCAATGGATATAATTGATTTCAAATATATATTCCAATCACAAGCAATCTTTCAATAAGGTGTAAATAACAGTAAATTAATTGTAGATACTAGATATCAGTTACCAGTTGGTGTATAAATGCCTATAACTGCATAAGTAATAGGTATGATTGCGCAGGAAGGCATTCGTATAGACGTCGGAAGGCAGACCCGTCCAGGAAGTTGCACTAGTCTTGCCCAATTCTATTAATACGAGTTTTATTTTATACTAATTGGATAATTTATTTTATGTGAAAAGTTGTAAGAATTACAATCAAACTAAGTCGGTATTGATATCGGTCATGGAATGTCAATAGCCTTTTTGAAGTATTCATCATATCTTTTGTTGGCACAAAAATTACATAAAAAGGCCCAAAAATAGGAAAAATATACCATCTTTTTAACATACCACAAAATGCTAGTTTTATAACTAGGACTTATGTCCTATTTTCAATCTTATTATTAGTTTAAATACTGCATCTGACCCTTAATTTAGCGTTCACAGAAGCTGTAACCTGCTGTAGAACATTTTGTGCCTGCTACCATCCATCATATGTTGATGTGGCATTAAATTCGGAGGAGTGTGTCGGCCGATAACAGCGTGAGAACAATATTGAAGCGATAAAAAAAACAGTCAACATGGCGGCCGATTAATATGAACGCGTCATAAATTGACAGCCGGCTGTGACTGATTGAACGCGAATGGAAAAAGAATGAAAATCTTATTGAATATTAATACAAATATGAAAACGATTACGTAAAATTAAGCGAATTTTATTGACGAAGAAGTAATCAAAGTAATACAGAGGACGAAAGGGGCGGTGGGACCACTAGCAAACTCACTGACTAGACGAATTAATATACCTCTTTGGTACTTCAAAGTATTAAAAAAACTCAATTATAAGTGTAAAATACGTAACACTAGGCATGTTACCCGAGATTTAAATAATGCGACAATATTGAATCACATTTTAATTATAATTGACGTTGTGAACCACACACCATAGACAAACTCAACTAAAACATAAAACTCCACAATAAGTTTTAATAATAATGGTTCATTAACCTAAATGAAAACAATGAAATCTTTTGACTCGTATATGGAAATCGTACAAACTCTCGCAAGTGGATTCTAAAGACCTTATAACAAAGTTCAGTAACGTGAACTGTAAAATAAAGTAATAATTATGGTAATACGTCGAGTAGAACTAATTTGCTCAAGCTAGTCACAAAATTAACAATTAATGCTTTATTAATTTAATCATATTATACTCGACGTTTTCGTTGAGTAGGTAATTGTATAATTGGTGTTGCGTATTAGGTGTTATTAAATTGTTATGTAACGGCTATTGAGGGTAACTGCTAACTACATGATGTTAAGTTGGTAAAATTCAAGTCATAGTTTAAAGAATATTGGGCTTAAAATGTATGGGAGTTTTCTTGTCTCTGATTTTTTATCACAGCGATACGTTATTCCCGGATGATAGGCTTTGAAAGATGTCTACAACGATATTATTTAAGTAGCCTAAACACGTGTTTAATTAGTCGTTAACACGATTTTGCAAATTCCTAAAGTGCATGTTTGTTGTATCTGGAACTTATCATTGGACCCTTATTGAACTCGTTTCGCCAATTACACTTACCCTCTTTTTGCTAATCGCCTCTTATCTATCAATCTTTCAATTAACTCGCAATTAGTTCCCCCAGAACTTTGAATCCACGTATGTTATGACAATCTGGTGGTATTCTTCTGATTGCATTTTGTTTCTGCATTCTAAATGTATATAGAAACCGGGGCAGGCCCTTGACGAGGTGGACCGACGACCTGGTCCACGTGGCGGGGAGGAGCTGGATGAGGACTGCCCAGGACCGAACAACCTGGCGTGCATTAGAAGAGGCCTACACTCAGCATTGGGTGGATACATAGGCTGAAGAAGAAGAAGATTCTAAATGTAGTATAAGCTTAGTATAAAGTGGTACCACTTGTAAAAAGATTTTGAAGTTTCTCAGAGAACTGCTTTAATATTATTAATCTTTTATCATAACCTAGGGCCGAAAGTTTAAAGTTTAAACCTTGCATTTCCAAACATTAGTGAGTTTCCTGTAGTACGGTGCTCAAAACTTGGTACGAGGATATTTCTTTAAAAACAATATATCTGTTCACTTGTTGTATTTACTATGGGCTTTGTAAAACATGATTTCTTTTATGTAAAGCGTTTCTGGAAATTATGACTGGGTGTTTATACAGTAATATTTGTGTAAAGTCTATAAACTCATCCACACATCGAGGTCAAAGTTCACGTTGCCGTTGTAAGTCAATCGGCGATACTAAAAGGGATTTTCCAACCGGGCGGAAACCCATTAATGGATTTCACGTATAAAGAATATCAACTTATTCATAGCAAAACCTTAATCCTGTCTTCATCGAAGAGCGAATAACAACAAGCAAATGGCGGGCCTTTCATATTGCCACCATGGCGGATATTCGGAGACATTCAGAATTACAGAGGCATATTTGAGTTTTTTCTTTTTTTTTGGCGGCAATTTGGTTCCCTGTGTATTTTTTGTGGCCAGTTTTAATCGGCGTCGCCATTTTGGGGCACGGTAGCGTTTCATTTGGCTGCTACCTTTTTCCAAACCTTTTTTTTATTGCCGGGGCATTTTGTGTCACCTGCCTTGTTTCGTTTGCCGAAATGGAGCTCTTTATTTCAGTAATGAATCGTTACATTCTTGTTTGTTGTAGGCAAAGATTTTTGGTGTTTGCTCTAAAAAAAAAAAGATTTGGTATCTGCTGGCATTTATTTTGATACTCGGGTACTGTCATATAAGTTTCTTTTCCATAATAATATTAATATGATGAAATTAATATTGATTTTTAATAATAAGGTTTTTTAGGTTTATAAACAAATGTTCACATTAAAAGTTGGTATAAAAATAACGCCTCAATTATCTTTGTTGCAGATCACAATAACTAAGATGGTGGGATGACGTGTAAGCGATGCTGCTGCAGCAGTCGTCGCCGGGTCCAAGCGGCGCGGCCAGTCCCAAACTCGCTTCCAGCCCTCGGCCCAACCTAAGCCCTCGGCCCTCTGGCAGCCCCAACCTTAGCGATGGCGCCTCCAGCTCCAACAGCCCTAAATTGGGCGCCAACAGTTCCAGCTTGGGCACCAATAGTCCCAAGTTGGGCGCCAATAGCCCCAGCTTGGGCACCAACAGTCCGAAATTGGGTGGAAACAGTCCCAGCTTGGGCACAAATAGTCCGAACTTGGGAGCTAGTCCGAAGTATGGAAGTCCGAGGATCGGAGGGTCTCCGAGGCCTGGAAGGACGGCTGTGGAAGATGAGGCAGCGCTGGAGAGGCTGCAGACTGAACTGAAGGAGGGATGGACGGTGCACACGGGGAGAGATGGCAGACTGTACTATTGCAAGTATGTGGTAATTTAATTATAGTGATTACGAAGAGTTGTTTATTACCTAAATGGTATATAGATATACAATTGTATAAAAGTGTAATAATGTTTTGTACCTTCAAATTCTGCTAATTATGCGACTATATTTATACTTTGTTGCAAATAAAACTATGTTGTGCTATAAGCCGTAATTAGTAGTCTATATTCAACTGAGTTCGTTGAATTTTATTTTTGAAATGTTGGTTACAGGTGTATGAAATTATTAGACACCACAAAGCAACTATGTAACAGCATTTAATTATTAAATGAATGGCCTCAATTACACAAAGACATCGTTACTCGGTAGTTCTCAGTATATATAAAATTATCTATTTCTGGGAACCGTTTCCGTTTAAATTATGAATTTCAGTAATAAACGACGATGTTTCTGCTACGTTTAATAGGAAATGTTATCATTCAAGTATTCGTTTTTTATTATTACGTTATCTGTACTTTTATGTGTAATTTTATTACCTCCTAAGTTTATTAGCCTTAATGTCTGCAGTAAAGAAAAAAAAAAACGTGGGATGGTTCCGTTGGGGTCAAAGTCAAAACAAAGATTGTTGAGATATTCTTCACTTTAATTATTTATCTTTTTGATACATCTTTACGTCGTCCACGTTTTCCATCGTCTTTCAAACTGTTCAGAGAGAACAGTATTCCGTCCTTTCATATTTCACATCTTAATCATTCATCTTCTAACTCCTAACCTCCTTAATACTTCCATTCGTCATCTCTTTCACATTCATCGTCATCATTACACGTTCCAGTCATTCGTCTAACGTTTCATTCCACTCATCTTTCATCATAACATTAATATCCTACATAATACTTCGAAAAACTTAAACTACGCAACATTTATCGATCATGGCTATTTTGGGTGGGTAAAACTTCAAACCCCATCACGTCATGAAACGGAAATGTTGGCCAAAAATGGAGTGCCAGGAGCGTGTACGAATGTACTGTCTCAAATTCTTCGAAATACTGATTTGTATGCTGTTGTACGCCAATTAGTCTTAAGATTGTATGTTCTTCGTTGTGCTCTTTTTGCTTTTATTACACTTATTTCAAAATACTAAATGTTTTGTGCTCGTAACAAATCTTGGATGCTTTTGACAAATTACAATGATTACATTTTGCTGTCGATTCCGTGAAAGAACTACATAATTAGCTGATCCTCTTAATTATTATAAACGCAGTTAATCTATTTCTAGTGCATACTCGAGAACTTCAGACGTCTGATAAGATCTGCGTTCTAATGCATTTGCAGAGGTTATGCGCCCTGCTTGACCCCGATGTACCAAGAAATGTTATAGTTGGTATTTCTACTACACCGTCAATTTGGTTTTAAACAGGCTAATATACGAAGTCGCTGTTTATTGCTTATCGTTGGATAATCTATTTTGATAAACTGCACTTATATCAGATGTATTGTAGCCATTTTATCATGTAAAGACTCTTAAACAAAACATGAAAAAGCAATTAAAATTGATAATCGTCTGTTACCATTCGCTTTTCATGGTACTTCTTATCAAGCGCAGTGCAATTTATCAGAATAAAATAATAGCGTTTAAAAATAAACAAGATCAAAACCAAAGACAACGATACTATTGTTACGTGTAATTAATACGTGTGCACTCGGTCTACACTCTTTAGTTTATGGTATAAAAGCGTGCGTTGTGTCACAAACGATGATTGTTATAAAACAGGGGCGGGGCGGGGACATGCGGGGCCCACGGGGGACACGAGGGGGCCACACGGCGGCATCTGCGAGCGGTTACACACGTCACAATGGAACGCCAACAAACTACGTTGCTGACTGTTCGCAACAGCGCCACCGCGCCTCTGACGTCAATATTTTCCCGCCATTGTCAGCGCGTAGGGTTACCAAAGCGCTCGACTATTATTTCTTTTCAACTAACGGTCACTGTTTTTGTGGCAGTATTCCTAAAAAGTTTATGACAGGATGTAAAGAGAAAATGGCGCCATAGAAAACTTTGTCGTAACTCGTAAGACTCATATTCAAACTGTTTTGTTTGTTTATAGTTACAGTGCTTTAGAAATTGTTGTTATCACTAGAAAAATAGCGTCATAAAACAAAATCAATACGGTTTGACGTACGATAAAGTAATGTATACCAATCATATCAATCAACAATTATCGTCCGAAAAACGAATTAACTATCCATGTCAAGGCTTTAGTTTTCACGCATTATTGAAACCATAGTTCCAAAGTAAAACAGCACAACTAAAATATGTTTTTTCCCCAACCACTCAAAAGCTAACTACATTTGCAAAGATTATAAAACACGACGAAAACCATTATATTCTGTAGTACATTATTGCTCCTCCAAAATCAGTTTGTAAACAAAGATATAAGTTAAACACGATAAAGTTTAGTAAACACCGCCCGGAATTGAGTTCTGCATAAAGCATTTCACGTCTAACCAGACGAACTGATTAAATTTCTATGCAAATTGGTCCGTCCCGCGGATTAATCCGAGGACTATTCTTTGTACCGCCAATAAGGCGAATAAAACAGTTTCATACTTCTATTGTATTAGTTGCAATTGTTCCCTTGGTGTATGAAATTAAATAAAAACAAATACTAGTGCAATTGTATCTAAACAGGACATAACAATGAAAAATACATGAATGTAGAACCAATTCTACGGTTTCTGTTTGCTACAAAAGCATTTTCTGGGTCAATATCGGGATAATTAGTCAGATATCATTTCTAACATAGCTATATTTTTACGGGAAACAAATTCAGCCTTAACCAATATTTTTGTAGGCCATAAAAAGTGTTTTCGCGGCATTCAAAACCGCTATTCAAATCCGTTTGGTTAGCCATTGCATCAATCACTTTTCAGTTTAATCTTAATTAATTGTAATAGCTTTTCAAAGTTTTCCAAATTCGTCACCGCTGTTGTCAAAAGACATTTATCAGAATATATTTCAAATCAAGTTTACTTCGGATAATGAGTAAATTGTGTTTTGCTTAAAATTCTAATTTGTACGTTGTTTTGGCTCCCGAAACGCTGATGGAATATTAATTTGTCATTTTTCAACGCCGCTTAGGGATTCGACAAGCTCGAACTGAAAAAACCTTTTTAAAGAAATATACATTTAAATTCAAAAGTTGTTATAAAAATGGAATAATGAATTAGATTCTTTCATTTATCTTTCTTTATTATATTTCTATTGAATTTCTATAGTAAAATATTGTATATGACAATACCTTTACGAAAAACACAATCTTATGATGAATGCAACATATTAATGTTCGGTATGAATGAGACACACGAGGAACTCGCTCATCCGACTGCAAATCTTTACCATCATCCATGCTTAAATATCGTAGGTGTATTATCACCCATAGAAAGTGGATCATTAAAAAGCGGGGAAAATATAGGTCTCTGGATATAATATCACTCGCAATTCGAAATGAAGCAACATAATTGTTACTCAACTTGGCCTTCTCTATGACAGTTATACCACCCTGGACTATGGGATCCATTTGTGTTTAGGTCTAAATTCTCCACAGCAAGGTTCTACTTTAATAATGTATATTAATTAAATATGGAAATTCAATTTAGTTTGCAACGTTGGCAGCCCTGTCGCGTCATGATGGCGGCGCGTCATTCGTTCCCGCCTTCATTAGACGGATTGAATTGAGACAATGTACTCTCTATCCGGTTGTAAATGATCCAGCGCTGGATCCGCACCACGCCCAACCGCCGTATTGCTAAATAATTAACTTTTAATACGAGTTTTCCGCTTGAGAAATGTTTATAACAATGGATGCTCTTACGCAGCAAGGAAACGCTGGTTCAATAGTTTTTCAACAATGCAGTTGGTGTTATTAAGTGTGCCGTCCGGCATGTTTAAACTTGGAATTGCCAATTTGTAGTTGGAATCAAAGGTGAATTTCTTTTTATTGGATTTTCAGCCAGTGATTTTTTATTATTTCTTTATGTTAATTAGAATCGAATGAAGATAAAGTTCTAATTTGGGGAAGCTATTTGATGCGTGCTTCTTAAAACGTTGTCTCTTTCTAGTACGTGGAATAACATATGATTCCCCAATTTTTATTCATGTTTATGGACCGCCGTGATATCATCAGATGACTCAACTACCATACAAAAATCGTGATCATAACAAAATATAATAGTAAAGCACAAAGGCTTATTTTACTGTTCTAAATCTGCCATGCGTTATTACAAGTGCCATCATGTTGGTAACACGAGACTGTCTGTACAAGTGGCTTTGTTCAATAACTCATTATTCCGATGTATTCCGGATGTGTTGGCATGAACGTCCAAATGTTTAAGAACCCGCAATTGTTTCGACTTTTTGGTTTTACTAGAAAAGTGGATAGGGTAGTGGGGATGGCAGATGTAATGAATTTAATCTATTATACGATAGATCTGAAGTAGTCAAACTTAAAATACAAAACTAAAAATACAAAGTGAAAATACATTAAATTACATTTTCTTTCCTGTACCATAAAACAAAACTGATGGAGATGTTACAAACACTTTCAAATAAAATAAAACATTTTGGTGTTGTCTAAAATTCATAAATTAATATATTTCTAGGGATTTTCTTAATCGTAGGGAATACAAGAGTTTAATTTCATAATATTATACAGTGCGATGTATAAATGAAAGCATAAATTCTTTGCTGATAACTCCAGGTCACTTGATTTTATTTTTAAGAGACACAGTTTACTAGCCCCACTAACCATGAACCCACTAATTATTCCCAACATCTCGTCACATATTTTCCAAACACACATACCTGCCCTCACAATTGAAGTGTTACAACATCATTTCACTATCGGTTGCGTGGCTTCGACCCACATCTGTCAGACGCGTGTCCATTGACACGACACGTCACGGCATTTTTGTGTCATCTGCCCATTGTGATGGGTTATCGGGACTGAGGCTGTAATTGTACTGTTGCATATTCATGCATGGAGCTATCATTCGTGTAAAATGGAGATAGACAGACATTGTACATCCAGATACTTAGGGCCATAAGGAAACCCAATCAATGAATATAATAAACTATTATGACGTTTGTTTATTGTTATCAAAATAGTCGATGCGGCCCTTGATACATCTAAGAGACATTATCTTAGTCTCTCTCTTCGTCTTTTCCTCTTCAGCTACAAAAAGTTCACTGCTGAACACAGGTCTCCCCCAAGTATATGTAAATCGACCCGTTAAAAGCGGCCTGCATCCAGCCACAATTTATGTAACATAATAAATGTGTCAATCAGCTGCACCACACATAGCCAATATTATGCTTCACTCAGAAGATAACAGGTTCCTACAAATCGATGCCCTATTTGAACGGCATTATACTCACCATCAGATGCAGTGCAGTAACTTTGCCGAGCCAGAGAAAAAAAAAAACAATACAAATTCAATAAAGCTCCATATGCCGAACTCCTTCATATGGAGCCTTACAGTAAAAAAAACTTCAACATTTACATACATAAACTCACGCCTTTATCCCCGAAGGGTAGGCAGAGGCGCCACCAGGACACCCACATTTCGCCTTGTATGTTCCGTCCCACTCCACACACACACGTCCGTTCCACACAACTTCCACATTTGTAACTATTTATTCTAGTACGTAATTATTTACGTACCTATTTTTATTTTAAACTTTTGTCTGAAACTGAAAAAAAGATAAAAATCACGTATCGTGTTAAACAATGCGCACTCCACGTGTGGAAGCTTTTATGCTATCAAGTTTTGATTTATTATTTGGTAAATTTATGTGTCGGCTGACGGCTCGCACAAAGAGTACTCGGCGGTACAGTTAATGTGGGATTGCGTAAAGTACTATCGGGGGAGGAGAGAAGAGGCGGGGAATGAAGGAGATGGGAGGGGAGCTTCCGATAAACACTCGCCGACAGATTGGGACGTAATGCGTACGCGATAACTGATTGAGATGCAGCTTATTTGCATTAGCGTCTGCTTCTGAATTGTTGTTTATTGTCGGAGATGTATACCAGTTATCTTATACAGTGTTACGTTTGAATTCGTGGCGTGAATTGTACAAATAGGTGATTCATAGGTAGAGCGATATTGTAGTTACCTTTAACTAACTAGTAAGGAATTGTTTTACATACACCGACATGAAGTGTTCGGTGAATTTAATTGCTGGAGGCAGAATACCCTCGTTTCGTCCTTTGTCTAATTTGTGTTTCAGTCACCCCTTACATTTTCAGAGGAGAACGCCTCTCACAGGAGTGGTGGGTGTGTGGGCGGGAAAGGTTCTAAAAAGATGTTAATGAATAACGGTGAGATTTGCTATCAAGGAAGCCGTTTTCCTGGATTATCAAATAATAAATTCCTGAAATACCTGCTATTTTACATTGTAATTTGCAAGTAATTCAAATGATGCTGTACTATATGTTCTTGTTATAAGTTCAAATACATCTTCCCACAGACTTCCGCTCCCTGTCAACAGTGCTTAAGTGTGTCTGTATGTGGTCTGGGCTATGTATTGGTTAATTATTGTACAAGTGCGTCACCTGCGAGGCAATTAACATCACATTAAGCTTTTGTGCCCCCTAACAACCCCTCGAATAGGGCTGTCGACGACCGTTGGCATATCTGTGGTAGGTAATAAAACATAATCATTTAGAAGAATTGTTATTTAAAACTAAAGTTATTTGGTTTTCGGTGAGAATCATCGTTTATTAAACAATAATACATTGTTCTTCTTATAGCTGAGCTCGGGCGTCCTTACAGCCGAGAGTTCGATTTAGAGGGCTGAGGTCATCTTGATTTGCAGTAGTAATTCGCAATGATTATGTTTAAAATGTAAATTGGTACAGGATTATAAGAAAATTATTTGTTAAATAAATCCGTATTTGACGTTCATGTTTGTACTTTCAATTCATAAAGTATTAAATTGTGCAGCTTTTCCTTTGCGATGCTTAAACAAACTTCCGAAACATACAAAAGAAGTTCGAAAAGCTTTGTAACTTTAAACACTTTTAAAAGTTCGATGTAAATGTATACGAAGGTTGTTCGAGGAAAATTGTTTTAAAATCCCTTCGTGGTTAAATGAGTGTTAATAGAATAAATAAATGTTACATTCTTTGACTTGTATTGTATCATTTTTCTTTTATCCTTGTGTTAAATTGGTAGAAATTCCAAAGATGGTGTAAAATATTTTTTTATATACCAGAAATATCCAAATGTAGTCCACTTGTACGATGGTAGAAAAGTCTTCATAGGGTCATATAAATGTATCGCGTTTCAGCTTTCGACTTTGTATATAGAGTTTTAAGCAGGATGGCATAATTATGTCGACCATTTCTCGCTGGTGAATACTATATTCAGGCTGGACTACATCAGATCAGACGAATTGTAGACATTTTATCGTGGAATTATAAATATGTTTTGAAATTTTGCTATAATCGAGTACAATATATATATTTTTTTATTGCAATGAATGGCGAGACGAGCATGCCATTCGCCTGATGGTAAGCGATAAGACCGCTCATGGACAGTAGCAAAACAAACAACACCATGAATTACAAGGCAATGCTTGGCATTCCACTGCGCTCGCCATCCTGAGACATAAGATGTTAAGTCTCAATATGTCCAGAAGTTCACTCATGCCTATTTTTTTATCTTCGAATATTTTTTGCGTTCGCGCGACAACCCTACGTATAAGTCGTTCACGTGGAGCATGCAAGCAGTTAATTAGGAGTTGTATACAGTTTGAATGAACCAATACGTGCAGGGAGCATTGAAGAAACAACTAAAGTTCACGCCATTTCATTAACTTGCGCTGGTACTATTTAATGAATGTGCATAGAAATTGATTCTCTGTTTCTTGTGTTATTTATTAGTATGTCGTTAATTTTGCAATTCGTTGATTAATTTTATTTGTAAGAGCGTTTTGAGGACACATAGCGGTCACACACATAACCCCATCCTTATACGACTCTTGTGTTGTGGGTATCAGAAACTACGAGATAAAAGTCTCGCGTACTTTACAGAATATTAAGACTCGAAACAAATATTTGTCACCAATTAATTTGTGCTGGTGCGGGGATCCAAGCAGCGGCCTCTGGTTTCCCACTTGGCTGATAACCAACTGCGACACAGAGGCTGTCAAAATAGGTAATATGTACTCTGTACCAGCCCATATACGACCCAATGTAAGACATGGACCTCCTTATAATTGAGAGCACGATCGAGAGGGGGGTAGGTTGAGGTAATATGTAAATGTAACCATCATTTATAGGCAAACACTGCATGATATGTATAATGATATAGTTAATAATATATATTAATTAGTAAAGATATATTTTTTAATTAATAATGCACTGTTCGTCCAAACATAAGCGTAGGTTTTCGTCGTACTATCCTTTAATGGATGTGTGTATTATACTATCTAATATTGGTGCCGTCTGCAACTTACGTTTTCTGACTCATTATGCTAAACAGAATGTTTATGTAACAATTAAATCATAAGCTATAAATTATTAATTTATGTCATAGATATTATTTCATATTTTAAAATTATACACGAGCTGTGTAAATATTTAAAATATTTAGCGAGTTATATAACTGTGTATATGTATTTATTAGTATGACCCTGGTTGTATGATATTCTGTGTGTAGAGAAACTGTAACGCTCATCATAGAGACCTACGAAAGATGGATTCAGTCTCTAACATTATGATGTCACAAGTATTTGTTTCGGGTCTGGGAATTCGTGAGACAAAGAAGTCTCTCGTTTCTACTACCCATGACACAACACTTGATTGATCTTATAATTATAATGTGTAGTCAGGACTATGTGTGTGACTGTTGGGTGCATTTATTTAAAGAAGTTCACTGTGAAGAGAAGTTCCAAAGATCTCCACAAAGTACTGTGAGAAGCAGCCTGCATACAGCTATTTCTTGGCTCCTGCAACCAACAAAACCTACTATCACTGTGTATATTACATATCAATTAAACCAAATGGTTACTAAAAAAAAGTTTTATTACATTTCATTTCTTTTTAACTCTGACCTCTGTTAACAAAATCTTTTCTCAGTTTAGAATCTAAAAATACATCCCCAAGATGAGTATTTTAGTATCCTCGTGGGATTGGCCCTTCATCTGCACTCATGAACTGATGATTCAACAGTTTCGCACGAGTGTACGAGAAAATTGAACGCTATAGAAAATGAACTTTACTGCCATGGGATCGCGAAAACTTGGCTGAATTATAAATTCAAGCGCCAATCGCCGCGAGCTCAGCTCTTGTCAATGTTTAATCACATTTAGATATTGTAGGCTAAAATTATCATACTATGTTTATCCCCGACTGATACTGTTGTAATGATGGGTATCAGTGTCTTGTAAAGAACCAACGTAAAGCGATGACTGCGTCGTGTTTCGTTTGGAGGATGAGACATTCCTGCCGTTTTTAGAAGTTAGCAACGCATATATGTCGTAGATGGTCATAGGTAGCGGGAAACAGTTACCATTGGATGAAACGTTTGTTCATCACCCAGTCCAAAATGTATTGTGGATCATAAAAATCTTTGAGGAAGCGCTCCGGTCAGCAGAAACCTTCCTATGGCTAAAGGTGGTGTTGACGCCACTTCTCTCAGTGCTTTTGTTTATTTAGCTTTACCGCCTACATATCTGCTAAAGAATTTGCTACATAAATAAATAATAATAAATAAATACACCCAACAGTCACACACATAGTCCCGACCCCACATTAAGAACAATTAAGTCTTGTGTCGCAGGTATCAGAACTACGAGAGACTTTTCGGTCTCACAAACACCCAAACCAGAAAGAAGTATTTGTGGGCCGCACAAACATTTCTCTCGGTGTGGGGATCGAATCCGCGGCCTCTCGTTTCACAGCCGGCGTCTAACCAACTGATCCACGGAGGCTGACATACTTCCTAGCCTTAAAATAATATCTTGTAATACTATGCAGGCAAGATCACGACGCGTGTTATGTCGGCTCCTGAATCCCGAGAAACTATGTAACTTATCGAACTTCGAAAGCGTGTCTAATTATCGACGTGATATCGAAACTTTGGGAATTTCTTATAATTTTAGAGGGAACGTTACTCCGTTGTTGGCGGTGTTTGAATTCCATTGTGTTTACAATTTTGAAGCAATTAGTTGCCCCTTCTTTGAAAGGAAAGGGAATGGCGTCGTTAGTGGGGATTGTCAGTTGTACGAAGAATATTTTATTAAGATTCTTGATTCATTGTTTTTTAAGAACCTGAGACGAGTCCAGGAGGTGATCATGAATAGGACATAATTGTGTAAAAATGTATGTAATGTATGTAGGCATAGTGATGTGTTATTTCATCTGTAATTAATTCTGAAGTTCTCTAAGTTCATTCCCTTTTATTTTTCCCAGCTCCGAATCTTTAAAACAACTCCGAACACGGTTTAAATTAACGAGAATCTAACAGTTACGCCGTTCAGGACCGAGAGTTTTAAAACAAAGAGTTCTTGTACAAACTAGGGGAGTTCATTTTGTCGATGCCGTAGCGAAAAACTCGAGATTTCCAATATCCTGTCAGACGTCTTGAAGCGGTGTCCCCTTGAGTGAGGCTCAGAGGGTAATCCCGACTCCTGTCCTTACATAATGCAGGGATATTGATTGCTACGGTTGAGCCGGGTAGTTCCCTTGGGAAGGATGACCATTCGAATGTGATCATGTGTCTTTATGGTCAGTTTCCGTGGGGCGACAGAAGGTTACGAAAATGAAGGGTTTAAGCGCGGCTTTAAGATATGCCGGACATTTTTTGATCGAAGAGGATTTGTATGTTTTTTTTTTTTTAAATAAATACATACATACATAAACTTACGCTTTTGTCGCAGAAGGGGTATGCAGAAGCGCTACCAGGACACCCATATTTCGCCTTGTATGTTCCGTCTCATGATGTGATAGGGGGCGAGCCTATCGCCATATCGGGCACAAATTCCTGACTCCGGGCTGATAGTGAATAACCAATATCACTTAGCCCGACCTGGGATTCGAGTCCGAGACCTCAGCTTTGTAGTCGTACTTTAGTCTCACTACGCTACCGAGGCAGTCAATAATAGTACGAATTCTTATTTAAGTTGCGATGCAAGAAATCGTTCGTGATAGATGTGATATTTTTTAAATTCTATGTTGTTATTCTATATTATATTCTTTTGAGGAGGTAATTTTGACATCAAACTATATGTATAATTAGGTGCGTCTGTACCACATATCAATTAATTATTCACATTAATTATTTCATAACATTAAAAAAACTCCTAAAGCAAATGTGTCTGCCTATATCCAATTAAAACACCCTGCGGCGACCTGCATGCATGTCCAGCATCTGAGGCCGCAATGCCGTTCAATAGTTATTGATAAAGCCATTCGTTGGCCGTGCGACCCCGGCTCATCGGGCCGTCAGATATTCAATTACTATCAAATGGTTGCCGATAACTGCATTTGGCCGCACGTGATTGGCTCGTTCACATGTCTGTAAATTGTCGTCATCGGTGCTCGTACCGGTTCAGGGGTATTGCACCTTTTCTCTGTACGGTTAGATATAAAAATGTTTTGTTTTTTAGGAGCTTGCATTACTATTTTATGTATTGTTTTAAATTCGTAAAAAGCATTACATTCATTTATTGTTCATTCGTTTCTAAACGTCCTTCAATTCAATTACAATTCTTATCAATGGCTCATTTAATGTTTTATTTTCCCTAACCGAATTTAAAGTACTGTATTATATTGACTTAAATATATGATGGCGTAACATGCACATTGTTTTTTATTTGTTTGTTTTAAATTATTGTTTTAATGAGCCGCTTCCTCTCTCCCACATCTTATAAAAATAATGAAGAATAATAGTTTAAGACGGTACAATTTTTTATCGCATCAAATATTTTAATATTAATTTTAAATAGTGTGAAATGAAATGAATTCAAATGAATGTTAGCGTTTGATTAGAGTCCACAATCGCATCAGTGATGCATGGGTAGTCACTTTGCGGTTGTATTAATCTTACTTTTTTTATTTTGCTAGTGGAATATGGTCGAGAGGAATTAGGTAATATTTTGTATTGAATTATGGTGATATGTTATTATTAGTAATATTGACAGCCTCCGTGTCGCAGTTAGTAAGACGCTGGCTGTGAAACGATCGATCCCGACCGAAACAAATATTTGTGTGATCCACAGATATTTGTCCCGGGTCTGGGTGTTTTTGAGACCGCAAGTCTCTCGTAGTTTCTGATACTCACGACTCGATCTTAGTGTGGGGTCAGGACTATGTATGTGACTGTTGGGTGTATTTATTTATTAAAATATATTTGCTCAAAAACTTGAGTTAATTTCATGATTAGAGCATTATCGTTGGCATTAGCTAGGTTTATATGATGAACATTTTCTATACAAATAAATTAGTTTGAATGATGTAGATCATGGGTTGGTCTGAATCATTTTACATTAATAGCAAAAGGATTCATTATATCTACGTCTATGATCAGTTATTATAAATTCAATAACCATGATCAATAACCCCTTTTAAAAATATAGAGAAAAAACTATAGATAAAAGTAAATTTAAAATTAAGTAAAAGTAACAGCCCTGGCTTCACTAAATGTGATTACTTAGAACATAAGCACCACTAAAGCGATTATCTGGATGTTGCAGCTCATATCATAACCCTTTACGGTTTATGGAGGCGATGTGGCTCAACTGGTGAACGTTTAATAACATTTCAATAGTTAAAGTTACGGATATTCTAACTGGAGTTTGGATGGAAAGATTTTAAGCAAATAAGCACTAGAAACTTGGTTTAAAACTTTTCTTCAATTGTCTAGATAAGTTTCTCGTTTCTTGTGGTTGCAGTTTTACTAAGTTGTTTAATGTTGGGAAGTAACATACAAGGCGAAATGTGGGTGTCCTGGTAGCGCCTCTGCCTGTACCTTCGGGGATAAAGGCGTGAGTTTATGTATGTATGTTTAATGTTAGTTAGCAATTGATTTACATGATATGTATTAAGAGTTGTCGAGTAGACAATCTTATATCGATAAATTGAATCGTTTTGTATCTCTCTTCGTACAATATGGAGTTACTAAACAAACGCGTTATAAAATAATAATTATATGAAATAGCTTTGATCTGTCTCATCGTGGGGCACGCGAATTATTATCCATTACATACATACATACATAAACTCACGCCTTTTTCCTAGAAGTGGTAGGCAGAGGTGCGACCAGGTTTCTCCTTGAATTTTCCGTCCCACGATGTGATAGGGAGCGAGCCTATCGCCATATCGCGCTCAAATTCCTTACTCCGGGCTGATAATTTAAATAAAAATCTTTGCCCGACCGGGGATTCGAACCCGAGACCACAGCTTTGTAATCGTACCGTAGTACAACTACGCCACCGAGGCAGTCTTACATTATTAAGTACTTATAGCTTAATCAACTTACATACTCTTTTGGGGAATAATATCCTCTGCGGAACACACATCAGATTGTAATAAGTATAGATTCCACGTTCCATCACAAACTTCATCCATATTACTCAGCCACAACCGCGAAATCCCAACACGAAACTCAAATATTAGTTTTAATATCTCCCTACCCCATACCGCAGCGTAAAATGTACTTAATCAGCTTATGCAATAGTTCGATCAGGGTGAACTGGCCGTCTCAGGTCTCCCCTTTTCCCCTTCCCCTTTTCTCCTCCCCTTATCCTCCCCCGGAGCTAGTCCAGGCGCATTCAATCAAGCAGTTTTCCCCTAAATACACAAACGCTACTTACTTTAATTGAGTCCGATGTTACCAGATCGATGCTCTGGTGGAAATATTTGAACTCTGAATTTTATAATCGACTGAACATGAAGCGTTAGTAATTTTGTGTGATTGTAAGGAGTTATTTTCTGTATAAATTATTTCTAACTTCTATTGGAGACACGTTAAAGCAACACTTAATATTGAAAAGTATCCTTTCATAAGTTTGTTTTAGATATTACATGTAGATCCAATAACCTACATTTAAAGAGGTTCTCTCTGGTATAATAAATAAAGATCTACTTACCATCAACGTTGATCTAGAAATCTCTATGATACCTAAAATGTGATATTGGTATTTATAAGCGGTGGTTATTCTTCATAAGTTGAGTCGTTATTCGTTTGCATTAGCAAGACAGAAAGGGTGACGATAATTGTAAGTAATCTTTACTCTGGCTTACAAGGATTCCCTAGCCGACTAAAAACATAGAAAAGAATATCGTTGAGGAACATTTAAACTAGATTTTTTTTTATTGCGATGTATGCCGAGACGGCAGACCATTCGCCTGATGGTAAGCGATATGAACGCTCATGGACAGTAGCATGACCAAACAACACCAGCAATTACAAAGCAATGCTTGGCATTCCACTGCGCTTGCCATTCTGAGACATAAGATGTAATTATACGAAAATTCATTGTGAAAATCAACGAATTATTTTCGTACTCATCTGCATTTCATAAATTATAAAGCTCAGTCTAGGAATAATGTAGATTAATGTTTCGCTACAAGCGAAACTCGGAATGAAAGCGAATACAGTGTATTCAAAAATGAGATTTTATTATGTGAAGAAGGTTGTTCGAAATTAAAAACATCATAGATTTTTGTTTATTATTTTTGTATACGGCTACGAGTTTTGTGGTTTTATGTTTGCATGTTCAGTAGTGTTTTGACTCTGAATACTAATTTAACCACAATATATTATGCTGGTTGTGGTATTGATTTAGTCACCAGATTGTACAAATAATTAATGCAGTAAAATTGTTCAGTGCATCATCATTTAAAAAATGTGTACCAATTTTGAATTGAATGTCTTGTTGTCCGGTAATGGCTTGTATTGTTTTTCCATTTTGATAAGCATGGTTACCGGTGTGGAATATTATGATCGTAAATTTAATTATTTCATTTCTACCAGCTTCAGTTGCAGAAAGTCTATAATGTAAGTCTTCTCTAAGAATTTCCACTGCAATCTGTATAAAGCACCTAATTACTCTCGAATCTTTTATTAGATCATCCGTATCCTCTTTTTCTACTAACTCTTAAGTTCTTATAACTTCTATGAGCCCTATTTAGTTTGGAACAGCTACTTTTGGTATGTGTTGTATGGTACACAGCCAGCATTCCGTGTAATATTTCCCGAATCGCTTTCGTACCTGTTGCATCGACTTTTACGACGGGCAATGTTACAAAACTGCGATTAGGACCAGATTGCAGCTTGATGGCAACCATTAAACGTGTGAACGTGGTTAACTACAACCTGTTTTTAAACTCCAAAAGTTAAAGATTAGCCTAAACTAAACCATTGCGGGGATTAATTTTCTCTGAGTGACGAAGTTATGAGACATAATTCTAAGACGCAAGTCTTGGATTAAAGTTGATAATTTATTAATCTTATTCGAATAACTTTTTAATCTAAATTAATAATTTAAGTTGGAATTAATACATCCTCCTTTCTAGGATAAAATAATTTACTTTCCGAGGACTTTTCTATCTTCCGACCTAATTGATATAATTATGACATATCTGATGGAGTCTTACAAAGTAATAATATTATCAATTTTGCATTAGTGACTATTTGAGCGATCGTGCGGGCTTACAAATATGAACTTAAATGACATAGAAAATTACATAGTTCCCGTATTCTTACCTTAAACGCATAACAAAATATGTATCGTTTAGAGCCATTCCTAATAAGAATGCGAGGTCTAAGATACAATTTGGTCTCATCATAAATAAATATCTCTCTAACCAATATAAAGATTTGAGATTCGTTATTCGAATAAAATAATGAATTATAATTATATTTACTGAATCACTCATTGCCAATAATATTACAAATGACCCTATCCCAATTAACCTGAATAGCGAAACAGAAAATTAACTCGAGCAAAGACCGGAAGCTGGGAGTTGGCAACTCGTGAACGTAGGTGCGAGGGTGTAGTATTGAAACTAGAAGGTATAGGGTAGAGGGTAGACGGTACAAACAGCCGATAGCCGGCACATCGAGTGGTTTGTATTCATTAGCTCGTGGCTCCGCCGACCGATACCGCGTTGTATATCACACACTGTTGTTGAGAACGTCTTTCTGGGGTAATTGTTTCTTGTTGATTGATTTTGTTGTGGGCTGAGAGTGAATTAGTTTCCGTAGAGATGAGCGGATAGAGGTTGAAAACGATTCCAGTAATTCTATAGATGCTATATTATGAAGGAGTAAATAAAAAAGTGGTCGGGATATTATGCAATGATCATTTTCATTTGCAAGTCAGGAAGTCCATTGTTAAATATAGGTGTCTCTAATTGGTTCCCCGGACAGACTTTTGTGGAAACGTCTATACTAGAACTACATCTATGGCATATTTGTCGTCTTTTTATTCAAAATATCAATTGTGACACACTCATAATGCAAATTGGACCATAAGTTTAAGCACAATATTAGTAACAATTCACACGCTTATTTTGACACTTTTTGCCAGAAGTTCTTTCCGTAAGTGTGTACCATCCCCTACCCACCCCACCCCTTCTCCAGGACGCCCGTCTCCGTCTCACCCCCTCCTTACCCCTTAAATTACCAACGCCACGTTTGAAAAGAAATTTTTCACAGTAAATTTAAATGATTTGATAAAGTTCCGGGCCGTACAACCTTTGCCTCTCGTGTAAGTACTTTTAAAATTTGATTTTCTCCTTAGAGTCTCGCGTTTTAGAGAGCTTTTCTTGGTTTAATTTGACGTGGTTTTGTGTTATTGAGTCTTGGGTTTGGATTGAATTCATGTGCTTCTTTATGTTGTATATTTATGCTTACTTCGAAGCGTTTGCTGTGGGACGTACTTTAAGATAAACATAGGATTCGATTAAATAAAAAAATGTAGATTTTGTTTCCTTTTCATGATTAGCGATTGTTTTTACATTAATAATTGGTTAAACTAACTAAAAATGTATTTTATTAATTATCCCATGAAAAAATTAGTGCTCCCAAACTAGACTCTAGTCTAGACTATTGAACAACGGAACATTATCTCTCGTGAGTTGCAAACATATGTCAGCAAACATATGTCAGCTATTTGAACACAATATATGCTACTGATCTCGACACCCTTGAGCGGTGACAACTATCTGGCAGGATATAAATGTCCTGCGCAGTCTCAGGTTACTTGTCATAACATCTCCATCGCAAGCCATGCGTCATATAGTTAGATCGAGCTGTTAAATATTAATGCATCTCCTAGACTCTTTGAACTCTGATGAACGCGGACTTCAGACGAAGTTTATGCAAGACTTGTTTCAAAAAATCTCCGCATTTCCCACCCCTCTTTAATAAACGGAACAAATAACCCTTACGTTTACTTTGAGAAAAATATTCAGCTGCGAAAATCACGTTCAAAGAAATGTTATCCTAAAATTATTTTTCATCCTTCATAAGAACAGCTAATTGAATCCGTGTCGAATCCCCAGTGATAACACTTAAAAAATATCTTCAAATTGAATAATTTAGCGTCATTTTTTCACGCCATGTTTCAAGAAGTTTCCCGAGATTTATTTCTCGCTTATTTGGAAATGTGATCTTTATTTACTGCGCCGGATTTGGTTGTTTCGGGTGCTAAGTTTCTAATTTGAGATGCTTATGTTTTTCATAATTTATCTTTATTCATATAATTCTTTTGTGCGTGTATGTGGGTGAACTCCTATTAACCGGCTGAACCGATTTATATATTTTTTATTTGTGTTCAAATGGATTCGTGAATGGTTTAGATTCACAACTCGGTCTATTCAAAAATGTTTGGAAGATTTATGCGTTCTGGTGTAGGGTGGAGAAAAATAATATCTGCAGCCGGGCGAAGCTGAGCCGGGCTGCTAGTCTCGTTATAAACGAATATCAATTGTCATCGAGTATTTTATAAATAAATAAATAAATACACCCAACAGTCACATACATAGTCCTGACCCCACACTAAGATCGAGTCTTGTGTTGTGGGTATCAGGAACTACGAGAGACTTTTCGGTCTCACAAACACCCAGACCTGAAACAAATACTTGTGGTTCACACAAACATTTGTCTCGGTGCGGGGATCGAACCCGCGGCCTCTCGTTTCACAGCCGGCGTCTAACCAACTGCGCCACGGAGGCTGTCGAAATTAAAAATTAAAAATTAAAAAATTTGCGTAATAAAGAGGTTTTGGCTCCATTAATTCAAATGCAATACAGTAATGCATGGTTCACCACATTATTATTACGAGGTAATTGTGTGTTTGTAGCAACATATATTGATGATGAAACGCCCGTTTTGAATTCCACGTTAGCTTGTTCATGCTGTTGTTTTTGTATCGAATCTATTCTTGTATAAAAATTTATAGACACACGATCCGTAGTAGAAAAAAGTCAATGAAATGTAATACTGTGCTGGAGGAAACTGCGTGATATAAACCGAAAATTTCTTCGTAAATAATAAATATAATGCTACCTAAATTATGCAATTTAACTAAAAAAACGCAATATACCTCCATAAATAAAACAACAAAATAAATGTTGAATACTTTACCTAACTCACTCACATACTTAACACGCTCACATTAATTAAATTTGACACAAAGGAAGCGCAGGGGACAGGTAATTTAATTGCATTACGCGTTTCAACCTAACAGCATTCCCGAAATAAGTTGTGCCATTAACCAGCGCAGCCAGATTTAAATAGTGTCTGCCTCAAAGACAGGCAGCTACGTCCTTAGTTGGTGAAATTGATATTAAATTTACTTTTTTGACGGAACGGTAAAGGAAAACATCATGAGGAAACCATAGCGATTTGTAATAATTTCTATGGTATGTTAAGTCTGCCAACCTGTACTAGGCCAGCGTGCTGAACTACATGGCCTAACCCCTCACAATCGTACTCTCAGTGGGACGTATATGGTCTGATACAGTATAATACACTTTTTTGATAGTAAAAAGCTTTTCACTCACTGCCTTTCGTTTCACAGCCGGCGTGTAACTAAGCCAGGGAGACTGCTTGTATAAGAGCAGAAGACCAATAACTCGCCACGCCAAACGGAAACATAATTTTTTCGGCGCCGGTACAGTCTCACCTTTTATCAACCTTTTCACGTAAATAGCCACTTATCTTCTCTTATTTTGTTTCTAAAATTCAGCGTTATGTTGGCCTTTTTACGTGAAAGTCGAAATAATTGTCTGCTTAAAGGGGCAATTTGCGCGTGAAATTTTAATATTAGGGCGGTAAATGTTGGACGTTGAGTTGGGCTGAAATACGTTTTATAAGCCGTGTTGGGCCAAATGCGGCATATTTGAGAGATGTTAGTGATTTCATTCATGAGGAGTGTTGATTATTAGGGCTTATTTCAATTCTTTTGTTTGCTTGTTCGACTTATCTTTGAAGATAATCTTTTCTGACTAGATGAAACAGATGAAAAGATTTCCAAAATGAACCTCTTTGCTTTTCGTTATGTCGACGATTTGACATCAAGTCTTTCGCTAATGTACCACACACACTGGCCTCAAGCCAGTTGCTAGGCATTACATTTGAAATTCTAGTGGAAAACTCGTATGCACCCTTCCTCACGGCGTTATCCTTTGCAGTTAAAGCATGCGGTAATTAACTACATGTGTGTGCGTAAATAATTTTGCCGGCCCTATTTGCAGCGGTCGCCGGCGGCCTGTTTATTATATATAAACTGTTTGACAAATTAATTCATCAGTTTCTGTTACCTGGCTCGATGGAGTTGTGAAGATTTTAATATTTCAACAGCGGTGTCTGTGATAAGCTTACAGCGGTAATGTTTTGTTGTGGATAATATAATTTATCTATTGTGTTGGTTTAAGTTTTCTAAATACGTTTTTTTTATTGCGATTAATGGCGAGACGAACATGCCATTCGCCTGATGGTAAGCGATATGACCGCTCCTGGACACTAACAAAACCAAACATCACCATGAATTAGAAACCAATGCTTGGCGTTCCGCTGCGCTCGCCATCATGAGAAATAAGATGTTAAGTCTCACTATGTTCAGTAGTTACTCTGGCTACAATGTTTTTCAAACCGGAACACAACAGTACATTTACTCTGCTGTTTGGCGGGAGAAATACGTTGCGGTGGTACCTACCCAGGCGGCCTCTCACATATGAGAGAGCTACCACCAGTGGATTTAACTCCTGGAATAAAAATAATACTACCGGGTATATCAAAGCTGCGACCGAAAAAGAAACCAGGTGCTAGTTTTGGTCACAGACACAATGCAATCAAAACTTTTGCTAAATAACGCGACAGATTTTTTTTGCAATTTTCTAAATATCGTTTTTGGGTAATTTTAACCTTTGCGTCACGTTATCACGTCCTTTAAAATAAGAAGATATAATTGATTATTTTCTATTATTCTACAAATGTTCAATTCCGTCCTCAATTCACCACACAGTTTCATACGGGTTAACGAACTTCACAAACGTTTAAAATTCTTAGTCAGAACTCGCAGGTATCGTCACAACATCGCGACCTCCTGAGCCTCAGCCCGCGTACAATCCAAGTTTTAAGTCGCCCCAACTAATTTTCATGACGAGGTAAGATTAATTGAATTTGGTGGCGCACCGCACCCCTGCGGCCTCACAGAACATCTCCTGCTTACCTGAGGGTCCCTAACACTTAGGGCGATTAATAAAAACGGTTTATGTTATAAAATTTTCATTATACGCGCCCGGTGAGCCGGCGAGCCAAACGTACAATATTTTTGCTTATTAAACTTGTAACACTAGAGGTTCTGTCGGATTAGTGGGTGGAAATTATCGCTTTATTTTTTGGCTAAATATTTAAATTTCATTCCTTCAACATTTATGCTATTTCCAAAAGGTTTTCGAGTGAGATCAAGTATTGGAAATGTAGCAATGTAAGGTCTTTTGCACGGACTGGCTGTGCCTAAATGATGCAGTACACGCTGGACGAAGACTGATTCCAAGTTTTCTTGCTGGACATTCTGGAGTGAGGCCTGTTTTGCAGTTATAGCCTCGGTGTAGTATGAGATGGGAGTGATTCTTTTGTCACCCTGGGCTAAATTCTTCTTGTAAAGATTTTTAGAATATATTTCACATTTTTTGATTAACTTAATTTCAACATTCATCTCCGAAATACTATTTTACAATCCAATTTTAGCAATACCCACTTCAAGTTGAACCAATACTAACTTTCCTAAACTATACTAATAACCGGCGATTCAATACAGGTGGATGCTAGTTTAGTTGTAGTTGTCAAATTGTAATTAATATCGCCAGTGACGGCCATGCCGTGATGGATGTTTATAATTTGTGATGGAAAATAAAATGCTGGCTGGTTTATAAGTATTGAAACTATATAAGTAGGTAAATGAATTTAAAGTGAATTAGTGGTTCGCATATAATATGGTAAAATAGACAATCATGCTTGGCTGGGTCAGTGCTGTGAGAATTACAAATTACATTTTGCCGATAAATTAACACTGGTTATAATAGCACGCGTATGTAAAATATGTAGCGGTAGACAAAACACAAGGCTTGGCATCTTAACGTGGGGTAAGGAATATATATTATATACATATTAAATTATATATTTAATTATTTATTTATTTAATACTTTTTTGCACTAAATGGACATATACAAATGCAAACTTATACAATACAAATAATAGTACAAGTGGCGGCCTTATCACACTAGGTAATTTCTTACAGGCAACCATGGGATGGATATATAAATAGGAGAAAGAAAGGGCAGTCTAAAGCGTAAAATAAATAATAATAATGTATTACTCTAAATATAAACATAAACACATGTAAAAATATATGAATACACACATACTTACAATACATACATACATACATACATACATACATACAAACATACAATACATACAATACATACATATACGTAAACATATTATATACTTATCCTAACATTCATTAAAGGAATAGTACTCAGCGACAATCTTGTTGAGAGAGGAAATAATTCTTGATACCTCAAGTATATAATTGTTATGTAAACCGAGTCTAACAAATATTAAAGTAAATTCGACTTTTATTTAGAGTGCAAGCGATAAACAACGACAAATAAAAAACACATTTTAGATCCGTGACAAAAAGGCAATAACAATGCGAAAATGCGAATATAATGATAGGCCGAGATGAAAGAGGAGATATTCGTTTATGTTTCGTGTTATGTCGAAACGTAATTCCGTTGTTAACAATTTAACGTGAGCATTACAGTCGCGGTGAAAAGAGGAAATTTTGGGGCTGGCCCGGAGCGAGGTGCGGCAAGGGGCCCTTTATCGCTTTATTTAAATTCTATATTATATTGGTTTCTTAGATTTACGCGAATGTTACACATTGAAATAAAAACTATTTTATACGGATTTTATCGCGATTTGGTTTAATTTTTACATATTTTAACTAACGTCGGGAAACGTCGGGACGTTTCGAATTCTTTACAGCTTTCGTGGTCACGGTCTATATTATATTTCTTCCAAGAATAAGGCGTATTTTGTATTTAAAATCTGTTTGTGTGAATACTGCTCAAGGATTGTATGTGACTTGTTTCATGTTTGGATTGGATAAGGAAGGAAATCATGCAAGGAACGAACGTTGATATTTTTATTTAACTTTTATACTATTATAACATTATTTAAAAAATTAGGAACATTTCGTATTATTTGAATAACTGTGTTCAAATGATAATACGTAAAAATTGTGCTCAACATATTATGGTAAGAAAAGGTAAATTAAAATAAAGAACTAAAGATTAACCTGTTAGAAAATAAACGTACATAATATACTCGTACATTGTTTTTCTTTTCATTTGTAGATTTTGGTGTAAAATGTAAGCATAATCCCGACTTTATAGCAAAACGCCTATAATACATCTTTCGGTATTAACTCTATGGAATAAACAAACCACGAGGGATTTGGTCCCAGGAAACAAACACCCGTACAAACATTGTTCAGAATTGCTCTGTGAAATAGCACATACTATTCTACTTCATATTGTTTTAATTAAACCATTTAAGTACTAATCCACTCTACATTGCAAGCTACAAGACAGCAGTACATACTTTAGAGCAAGATTCAAACAGTTTGGTCCCCAGCGGGTTTCCTACATCCGTCCCTGTTCCAGGGTCCTCTGCAATCAGTGCAGAGTTCCTCCGCGCCCTCAATAAATATTTAAACTGTGCCTCCCGGTGGTTCGTAATTAGGGTAGGGTGGAGGTTGTCGGTCTGCAGGTAATGTGCGGTCACAATTATTGCTGGCTAAGCGTTTTATCTCATCAAGCGTTTGACCGTTGAGGTGTGGCGGTTGATGTTGTAATTGGTTCAAGTACTATCATTGTTTTGGGTTATTTAAAAATGTACAGGATAAGTTTAAAGTAAAATGAAATTATGACTGCCTCGGTGGCGTAGTTGTACTACGGTACGACTACAAAGCTGAGGTCTCAGGTTCGAATCCCGGGTCGGGCAACATGGTATTGGGTTTTTCTATTTATTATCAGCCCGAAGGCAGGAATTAGTGCCCGATATGGCAATAGGCTCGCCCCCTATCACATCATGAGATGGAGCATACAAGGCGAAATGTGGGTGCCCTGGTGGCGCCTCTACCTTCCCCTTCTGGGATAACGCCGTGAGTTTATGTATGTATGTATGTAAAATGAAATTAGGAAATATATTCGTAAATGCGGTTGTATTATACATATTTCTCGGAGACGGGCTTGAATATAATATAAAAAAATAACTCCAAAACAACTTTACCAGCCTTATTACAAAACGCGGTTTATCTATAAACCCAAGTTTAAATCCCAGCAAACCATGGTTTATACGAAATCGATATTACAAACAGTGGTTTAACGAAAAACCATAGACTTTTTGATGGTTTATCGCTAAACCTGGGCGACACCTAGTTTAACGGTGGTCTAAATCGTAAATGCCAAAATAGTATTTTTTAGTTATTGTATATTTCGTTGTGTTGTGTTATTTTTACCCTTAAAATGACTATTAATATGGATTTCATCGATATTGAGGATATTGAAGTCGCTGAGCCATTAGAAACGCCACGTCGGCCCAGCAAAATGCGTGTTCGATTCAATCCCTTTCGTGATTTGTCCGACGAAGATTTCAGGCAAAAGTATAGGTTTACTAAAAGTTTTGCAATGAAAATAGTAGACCTATTAAGGGAACAGTTAACTGGGGATACCCAAGGATGCCCTGTGTCTCCCGAAATCTATTTTAATCTATTTTTATTCACTTACTGTTTCCTCAGTACTCCAATTCTCCGACATTTTTTTCGTTCCTTGGTCCATCACAATACGATATTATGAAATTAACAATGTGTTATATGACAATTGTTTTAATATATAAAGACTTCGTTAGCTGACTACATTTCAAAGTTAAATGAACTTTGTTTAGCTTTCGATAAATTTGTTTATTGTTAGGGTTTCATATAACGCGCCAGAAAGTTACGTTTCGTTACACACATTTAAATGTAGCACTAGCAAATACAACATTGCTCAAAGTAAAAATATATAACGATTACGCCATCGACATATCAATTACTGTTCATATTGAAGCAAAATATCCAAGCCTCAATAGTTTTAACACGCCTTAACATTATTTGATCATTAAAATATTATTAAAACGTTTTCTTTTCTGTGTGTATGGAACGTTGCGATGGAATGATATCATGTTGAACGAATGTTGTTTGTATTAATCTGTGGTTGATGCTAAAACCACGGTTCAAAAGGCGGTACTAAAATGTCCACGGTTTATTTATGTTTTGTAATACGGAATTATTTGAACCATGGTTCAACAGATAAACCTGGTTTTGCTAGACCATACTCAAACCAAGGTTTATTTCAGTTTTTGTAATAAGACCGTACAAGTTACTCGTTTGGTATAAATGATTTCCCTCATAATTTATTGACAGTCGTCAGCTTAGAAAACATCTTATAATGGCATAAAAATATTTTCAAAAAATTTATTGACTTCTGATTTTAAAAATGGTCTCTGTAACTATTCAACTAGGGAATTGAACCCAGGTCCAAATACTGACGAGATCAAGTTTAGTTTTACTAAACTAATGTGCTAATACAACACATTCTTTAACAAAATTCTCTTACATACATATGCACATAAAAATGACGCCTATATCTGAGAAGGGGTAGGCAGAGGTGTAACGAGGACACCCACCTCTCGCCTTGTGTGTTCGATCCCACGATGTGATAGGGGTCGAGCCTATCGCGATAACGGGTATAAATTCCTGAACCCGGGCTCATGATTAATAGAATAATCCAATGTAACTTTGTCCGACCCGGGATTCGAACCCGAGACCTTCGTAATCGTACGTAGTACAACTACGCCACCGAGGCAGGCAAAATACTATTAATATTCCAATAACCTATTACCAAACGAAACTCCTAACCTCATTTGTAAGTCCTACATTAAATAAACCGCAATACAAAGACTAAAGAGAAACATTGGCTTAAGCGGGGCTTAAATAAATGATTTTGTTTTCAAAGGCGCTTAAGGGTCGGACACTTGTAGGGGAAGGGCACATCTGGACTCGAGGGGCGACGGTATAATGTTATCAGCCCTTAAGATGTTATCAAAGGACTTGTAAGATATGCTTAACAAGCTGGTAATGTCAGAAAAGGCGCTCAGGAAGAATTGTTAGAATTAGTTCTTTTCGTTGTTCAGGATGTGTATCTCTGTTCCGGGTTTTGTGGATTAAGTTTATAATGAGAATATATAGTTTATAAGAGATTGAAAAAGTTGGTTGCGGTTCGTATACGGCACAAATAATAATAATAAATACACCCAACAGTCACATACGTAGTTCTGAACCCACACTAAGATCGAATCTTGTGTCGTGGGTATCAGGAACTACGAGAGACTTTTTGGTCGCACAAACACCCAGGCCCGAGATAAATATATGTGGGCGTCACACACACATTTTTCTCGGTGCGGGGATCGAACCCGCGGCCTCTAGTTTCACAGCCGGCATCTAACCAACTGCGGCATGGAGGCTCACAAATGTTTGTGAGATTGGCCAATATTGCGAATTAAGATGGCATACAGCAGACTACTTTCTCTCTTTCTAGTGCAAGTCTTATATTGTTGCTGATATCCATAGCTTATAATATCTATCTGAAATCACAGGCATTTTAAAAATCAGTACTTACATTTTTAGTAATATTTCTACATCCTTCAATTAAAAACTAAATCCGAAAAAATCATATGCATAACAAAACCTGAACCAGTTTTAAAATAAGATATAGTGAATAACTATCTTATACTATATTATACTACTCTAAATTACTATGAATTTTGTAATGACAAACCAAAATTCATAGTAAATAACGGTTCTATAATATCATATGGTTTCAACTGCACTGTCCCACGCTAAGAAGTTTTATCGGATACACGGGGTCAGTGACCGGCTGCTGATATTATCGCGGACAATTTATTCTTCAATTGGTTAATGCTCTGTTACTGTTGCTCTGCTCAGAAATAGCAGAACTTCAATAAGAATCTTATACTTCAGCTGACCTGTTAATTTAAATAAAATCCTCAACATTAAGATAAGACCTGAAGGAAATCAAAAACTAAGAGATCCTCTTGGGTTTCACAACACCCATACTTAAAAAAAGTATTTATGATAATATTTAAATACAATATAGAAATAGTATAATAATAGAATGGACAATTAGTATTCGTCTCGGTGTGGGGATCAAACCTGAAACCTCTTTTCACAACCGTCTTTCGAGCAGCTGCGTTACACAGGCTATAAATCTCTACATTAGATTATGCTTTGTTAATAGAAGATCAGTTTAAATCCGTCATGAGAATTCTATTTAATTATCAAATTCTGTCAGGTAATGTCTGCTGTACGTGATATTGGAATTTAATCTAAACACAACTTTGTTGCTAACAGTTCAAATTAGATAGTTTCCGCAGCGTGTTTACATAATTTACAGGAAGATAAAGCGTATTTCAGATAAAAACATGCATTTACAAACGCGCTTATATATTAATTTTAATAGGCTTTTTTTCAACATGCTTAAAAATATACTACCTGTCTGATAGACTAATAGACTGGCTCGGTGCGTAGTTATTCTAGGGTACGATTACAAAGCTGAGGTCTCGGGTTCGAATCCCAGGTCGGGCAAAGTGGTATCCGATTTCTATTCATTAACAGCCCGGAGTTAGGAATTTGTGCCCGATATGGCGATAGGCTCGCCCCCTATCACATCGTGGGACGGAACATACAAGGCGAAATGTGTGTGTACTTGTGGCGTCTCTGCCTACCTCTTCTGGTATAAAGGCGTAAGTTTATGTTTGTATTAAAAATATACTTGTTAGTAGATAACATCGAGAAACCACTAATAAGATGTGATATTTAGGTCAGTCAATGATATTATTCATGAGGATACTTCAGATTGAAAGAAGTGAAAAGTCTTGAAGTGAGAAATTATCGAGTGCCTTGAAAATTGCTGGGTGGATAGAGAAGTAGCGTCAAATTCAAACGTTGAAATCAATCTTAATTCCATCTTAATTAAAACTAAGACAAAAATGGCCTTCCACTATAAAATATAAGTATAAGCTGACTATTCCTGTATTATAAAATGAATAATTTTGCCTTAGCCTTATATTTATTCCCTAATCCATTTACTTTTCAATTTGCACTAGATGTCAAGTTGCCTGTAGTGTTGCGTAAGTCTGCACGCGAGCTTCCTGCATCCGGCCGCGGAACAAAACAACACGGTAATTAGCTGGCAACACTCCAGACCCATTTTAAGTTTGTTGCCAGATCAAAAAAACCAACAGTCGTCACCTACAGAGATTCTGTTGCGATTGGAGGTAAGGTACGTCTCGAGCGGATTCGCTGTTACCTTGAATTTCAGAAGCGTAATTTTTATGTTGTCACGGTACCGTTTATAACGTGAATAATGTAATAAATAAATAGTAAATACATGTAATACCCAAAAATAGTCCTGACACTACTCGAAAATCAAGTCTTGTCTCTGGGGATCAGAAACTACGTGAGTCTTTTCGGTCTCACAAACATCCACACTCGAAACAATAACTGTTATCAGACAAACATTTGTCTCGGTGCGCGGATTGAATACGCGGACTTTCGTTTCAACTGTCAATATATTTGATAAGTACAGTACAGTCTATGTACAGTATCCTCTGGCGAAACATAATTAAACACATTAACACAATCATATCTGCCTCGAAACTGGGTTTGCACAGGCTGAACCTGAAACGCGACACAAGTGGCTCACTATGACGACTCTTCTTCCATCTGCATAATATGTATATCTATACAGAGCCAGGCAAATACATTAAACTAACGGCTTTATAGACAGTTTAAAACCTATTTTAGTTATCGAATGTTTTGTTCGTTTCGAACGATTTTTGAATTCAGTTTGAACGAAGAAGACAAAATACTAAAATAGGTTTTAAAACTGTTAGGGGAATGCTATCTCTTTCTACTCGTCTTTGTGAACATCTTTTACTGTGGGACCAATACTGAAAAAGCGAAAAAAAACAGGTGTTCCAAATATTTTGAGAAGGATCATATTATATTTGTATTACAGCAGATTTTTTTCGTGAATTTACGGTTATCCCGTAGGCACCTTTTCAGCTCAACCGTGTATATGAGTCTTCCTAATACAGTATACTGAATAAATAATCTTCAACTGCATCAGTGGTGCAGGTGTACAAATTAGCTGTTCCACGTGGGAACTCTTATCTATTACATAAGAGCTAAGTAAGGTGGGTTGGCAGAGTTCCAGCCTTGTCGACAACTGTCTCACTTAGCTGTCCGCCGGACCGCACCAACTCAATTTGGATGACTATTTGTGGCTATTTTTAGCTCGTTTTAAGCTGTTTCATCTAGTAGTAATCTGTAGGAAACATTGCAGCTTTGTGGTCTAGAATTTGAGCTTAACTTTTGAAAACTTTGAAAAATTGATTGAGAACACAAGTGACTTGACTACAAAATACTTTTAAAAGTGGTGGAGCCACGCTTTTATTATACTTTTATACAGGGTATATCAAGACCGCGACCGAAAACGAAGCCAGGTGGTAGTTTTAGCGGCTACAGACACAATGCAACTAAAAATTTTGCAAAATAAGCGACGGATTTTTTTTTACAATTTTTTAAAAATCATCGTTTTGGAGGTGTAAATACCTAGTTTTTGCAAAAATAGTAATTTAAACCCTTACGTACCATTGCGTGTTTAAAAATTAAGCGATGTACGTCATTATTTTAGAAAAACTGTGTTTAATCACTCAAATACGACGATATGTAAAAAATAACAAAAAGAAATTGACGATTTTTTTGTAAAATTTTTACTTGCATTGTGTTTGATATCACTAATACTACCTCCTGGCTTCGTTTTCGGTCGCGGTCTTGATATACCCTGTATTTTATACTTTTATAGCCATGAATGTTATGGTCAAAGTTAGTTTATGCAACTGGGCCCAAATAGTTTCCTGTGACAATAAACTGTTAGAATCGAGACTGTCACTCACATGATCATCGTAATAAATTGTAATACCTCCAAACATTCTTCTTCCAACACATCATTCAGCAATTTTCCGAAAGTTTCCATTAATAGACTTGCTTTTACACAAACATTAGTTTTAAAATATCTTTAGAGAGTAGAACATAAGACTCCCATGTTAAAATATTACTAAAAAAACAATACACTCCGCTCACTATGTATAAAACCAAATCAATTTATTTTTAAAAATAATTCCACTAATCCGACTAAAGTATTCACAAACCGTATTTTGAATAAAGCGGTTTGCGGCTAATAGCGCGGCGTGCTTGGCGGCTCGCCAGACACCGGTGCGGGTTCTGTGCCTGGCGCAGCCCATCGTGTTCAGATACAAAAGCAGATATTGGAGATTTAAATCTAATAAATTTGTTGGCTTCTCTGTAAGCGATAGGAATATTCTGTTTGTGAATGGTTTGTTTACTTCTAAATATTGATGTCGGTAAACTGAATTCTAAAGTCGTTCGGAAACAACAATCGATAACTAAAATAGGTTTCAAATCTGTCTCTGAATAAGGCCGTGGTGGTTTGTAAGATTAAGCTCAGTGTTAAATTAATTAAACCAAGAATAAGTGATTGCGTGGTAGAAAAGCCAAAGTAATGTGAGGTTACAGTCTCTTCAATCTTATGAAAATTATTTTACGGTTGTCAAAAGTTGGAGTACAAAATAAAATATCGAAAATGTTGGTAACTTAAACCCAAAACTGTGTTTATAGGATTCACCTTACTATGTTTGTTATAAAAATACGAGATACAGTTCTATGCCTCGTAATAAGACAGGTATTTTTGTGTTCCTGTAATACTCAAACTGAAATTATTTGTTGCTGAAAAAAAAGGTATTTGTCAAAAGTTTTCTCATCCATTGTAATCCTAATAGCTGTAAAAATACTTTTACAATTATATACGTGTAAAAGACGCCGTATTTTGGCCGAACTGTATCTTCCTTAAGGTCGTTGCGAATCTGAGAATTTATCGATACAAGACCTTTCGTAGATATAGCTTCGGGGCGGTATTTTGGAAGCCGTTGTAACACAATGTCGCGTGTTTTATATGGATGAAAATTAATTTTCCGCCGGCCGGGTACACATTCCACGCGAACCTTAATTCAGAGGGTTGACAATACACCCCCGCACTCAAAATGTAGATAGAAAATTCTAGCCTAAATATCTTGTATGTCAGTTTATCTATGTCAAATTACGGTTTCCAATATTTATTATTAAATATTTTTGAAGTTCGTGGTGGCCTGTTGGTAATGCAACGGACGCGGCTGCCGAGTCTGTGGTCGCGGGTTCGAATCTGAAATCACTTCTGAATTTTTTGATCAATTATCTCAGCCTTAACGGTGAAGGAAAATATCGTTATGGATGCATACGATAAAGATCTTCATAATATTTTCTGTGTTTTGTGAAGTCTACCAACCCGCACTAGGCCAGCTTGGTGGACTATGGAATAAGCTATCTCCATTGAACTGTCGGTTGTGTAAGAGACCAGACATGGTTCCGCGCCCGGCGAACACGAGGATGGAATCGGGGCGCCTCTCACCCTGAGGTATCCAGTTTCGCCCAAAATGCGTGCGATGGCCACCGAGGGGCTTTAGTTGGTAAGCTAGTGTAGGATTTATTAGGGACCCGGCTCGGCCGCGTTATTCGCAGCGTGCCAGACTGGAAAGCCAGTGATACTAATATACCCCTTTCAGCCTCCTCCGGGGTACCGAAAGGGGAGCTTGACAGCTTTCCTCTTGACACAAAAAAGGGGGAGGTCCATGCTTAGCATGGACAATAATTGAAAGCTGATACAGAAGTACGGTTTTCAATAGGTACCTATTAAATAGTCATTCTTGATCCTTGCAGTAAGTTACTCAAATATAACACAGATAATAATTTTACTACTACACTAACTACATACCATAAATCGACGTCTCGCCTATTCGTCGAGATGTGTTGATATCGAGATAATCACTCTCTCGTTTCAGGCGGGGTTTATATCAGTTTTAGTTATTGGACTGTAATGAGATGTTTGTTCTATGTGTTTGCAGTGAGCGTGTTTCGATCTGACAGTGGAGTCGGTAATCATGTCAACTGCAATGCGCTATGAATGAGTTAACGTACAGCTTATATTGTTGGTTAATCATGATTGTTGTTTGTTTTAGAATGACTAGAGGATAATTGTAATGATTTATATCATAGAAGTACGACAACAATTATCCATACGTACATAAACTCACGCCTTTTTCCCACAAGGGGTAGTCAGAGGTGCTGACGACACCCACGGACGCCTTGTGTGTTCGGCCCCGCGATGTGAGGGGGTGAGCATATCGCCATATCGGGCATGAATTCCTGTCTCCCGGCATGTCTGTATATTGAATAGAAAAATCCAATAATGTTTATGTACTAGTTACTAGGCATCCCATGTTATCAATAGTGCTGACAATTACCAACGAACAGACACCATGTCTATACAATCAGAAGATGAAAAAAAGGTTTGTTGAGTTTCAATTTATTTCGGCACAAAAATAAAGGAGATAGCAGTTATTACGTCTCGTCAATTGTCGATTCTTTGTTGAATCCACCACTTAAGTTCTACTTAGTAATGTATCAGCCTCAGCACGGGTCTTCTCTGGAATCGGGAGTTTAACTGAGAGAATTCAGACTAGGTTAACTAGGCATTTCACATACAATAGATCCTTGCTACGCAGGTATCTCTACGATAGTGTCGTCTGTTTGGCAATAATTTATACAAAATGTACATTTAAATATGTCAAAATCAAATTAAAACTCAGTAAACGCTCAAGATATTCTGTTTTGCTAGTTTACTTAAATATATAACCCTCGCTTAAATACGTTTATATTCTAGACAGCCTGAATTTCAGGAATTCAGTCTAGAAAGTACTGCAGTAGCGACTAAGCTCGGGGCATATTTGAAAGTGTCAAGCCGCCGTCCATTCTATTACAAAGCTTATATTGTTTTCTACATAGCAGTTTATGAACAGGCATTCTCGGGAGGCTTTACTTAATCACATACCGACCTCTGAAGAAGGGAAGGGGGTGTCCTAACCTCACGAAAAGGAGATTATAATTTTGAGACTTATTAATGTTGAAAGATATTCATCGATAATAAATTGGGTTTACTGCCTCGGTGGCGTATTGTTGTACGGTACGATTACAAAGCCGAGATTTCAGGTTCGAATCCCGCATCGGGCAAAATGATTTTGTATTTTTCGATTCATTATCAGCCCGGAGTCAGGAATTTGTGCCCGATATGGCGATAGGCTCACCCCCTAGCACATCGTGGGACGGAACATACAAGGCGAAATATGGGTGTCCTGGTGGCGCTTCTGCCTGCCGCTTCTGGGATAAAGATGTCACTTTATGTATAAATTAGGTATACATATATTGAATTTAAACCATGTGTTTTGCATCCTTTTTCAGTAGTTGAATCTCGCTTCTTTTAAAATAAGTAAAGCACCATATTAACACTAAAGTATCGCAAGTTTTTCACCGAAGAAAAAGCGAACGGTTTCCAATGCGAACAGTTCGCGGCGGTCGTCCATTACGAGATGTTTGTCTACATCTGACGCCGGAATCAGACGGGATCCCGCGGGATTTGCACCCCGGGATATGGGATATATAATACTGTATGATCTTGCTGCTTGATGTATGTATTTTGCATGTATTTGTTAACATAGACGAAAAATAGCGTTGAAATAAAACTATTTTATACGGATTTTATCGCGATTTGGTTTAATTTTTACATTTTTTAACCTCGACGTTTCGATTACTTTACAGCTTTCGTGGTCACGGGGCGGACTGTAGGTATTAGTCATCCGCTCAGTGACTGTTACAATTTAACTACCCTTAATTTATAATTATTAAATTAAAAAAGTTAATTTAAAAAGTTAGCTAGTTTTTGCGATCCGATCCCTCCGAAAAATCCGTATAAAATAGTTTTATTTCAATGTGTATCATTCGCGTAAATCTAAGAAACCATTATAGAAAAATAGCGTTTTAAATTATGAAAAATTATAATTTTTTATTTAATAAATAAATACACCCAACAGTCACGTTTTAAACTATAGTTTATAAGCTCGTAATACTCTTCTACAAACAGGAGATCGATTGTAAGGACTTAGCCAATACATAGTCTATCACAAGACAGAAATTCATGTCAAAAATCTTTAATATAAAGATTTTAGCTTTCGTGGCGCAGTTGGTTAAAATGCCGCATGTGAAACCAGAGACCGCGGGCTCGATCCCCGCACTGGTACAAATATTTGTGTAAACCATAGGTATTCCTTTCGGGTCTGGGTGTTTGTGAGACCGAAAAGTCTCTCGTAGTTTCTGATACCCACGGCACAAGACCAGATCTTAGTGTGGGGTCAGGACTATGTAAGTGACTGTTAGTTGTATTTATTTATTTATTTTCTTACTGTGTTATTCTTCACTGGTAAATTAGTGGTAATTGACTATCAGTGCCCAACTGACTCCAAAAAGTAAGAGTTGTGCCCTGAGATTCGAACCGCGACCGCCATCGCGGCAACCGCGTTCGGTCCGATACCAACAGGCCACCACATACGCCAAATAGGGTTTTTTTTTATTGCGTTGAATGGAGAGACAAACAAGCCATTCGCCAGATGGTAAGTGATACGACCGCTCATTGATAGAAGAAAACCAAACAACACCATGAATTACAAAGCATTGCTTGGCACTCCACTGCGCTCGCCATCCAATGTTACAAAAAAGGTAAAAAAAATATGAAATTAATCAAGGTATAAACCATCACAAATATTTTACCCAGCTATACATAACCCTACACATGTCCTCTACCAAACCCCGAAAAATAATCCAACATAAGTATTTCAGACGCGCACAATATATCACTTAAGGAAAATATAGGGCTGCGACAAATAAAAGGTTAGCATTCAGTACGGTGCATTGTGTTGCTGGAATTCCAATAGGGTTGGCGCGGCGACATTCCCGTCACGGACGGCCGACCCGGGCTTTGAGCCGCGGCTTAAGCCCCTACTTTGAGTCCGCACTTTGAGCCTCGCCTTGAGTCCGCGCCGTGGGGCCACGCGTGCGAAATCCACTTATGAATATCTTATTACAATAAGAGACTGCTAAACCTGATAATTTATTATTTAGGGCATAATTCGGTTAAACCTTACGAAGTTGTATGTGGTTTTGTAATGTTACCCATACATTTTTGAAAAGGTTTATCGCATTTTCCCTTGTTGAAAATTGTACAAAACGCATTCAATATTATGTTTACGAAGATAATTAAGAAAATATTGAAATAAAACTATTTTTTCGGATTTTATCGCGATTTGGTTTAATTTTTACATTTTTTACCTTCCCGACGCGACGTTTCGATTGCTTTACAGCTTTCTTGGTCACGGGGCGGACCAACGTGTAACATTAACGTAAATCTAAGAAACCATTAATTAAGAAAATAATCATAAAAAATATTTTTTAGGCCCTATTTTATCTACCCGTAAGGCGTACAGATGATTATTAAAAGGTAAAGGGCTTAATAACTCTCAATGCTTGTGACCTACTTCATTATCTGGTTTCAAATGAAAAGTGATGATTTCCCGTCATCATTTTCGCTACGTTTCTGGCTAGATAGGCCTCCTGTACAACCAAAATTAACTAATTAAACTAAAGCAACTGTTCCCCTGAACTTTAATAAAACAACGGTACATTTCAGTTGATTTAATCCCGAAGTTATATTATACACAAACAACGTGGGCCGACATGCGTTCTACAAACTAAAACTAGTTTGAATACACACCGTGGATATACAATGAAACCTGGGAAAACAATTATATCCAGCCTTGATGTGTATTTTCATGTATTCGACAGACGTGGCGCAGTTGGTTACACGCCGGCTGTGGAACGTGAGGCCGCGGGTTCGATCCCCGCACCGAGACAAAAGTTTGTGTGAACTACAAGTATTTTTTACGGGTCTGGGTGTTTGTGAGACCAAAAAGTCAGTCATAGTTCCTGATACCCATGACACAAGACTCGATCGTAGTGTGGGGTCAGGACTATATATGTGACTGTTGGGTGTATTTATTTCATCCATTCATCCATCAGCCAAAGGACGTCCACTGCTGAACATAGGCCTCTCCCAATGATTTCCACAGTGGCCTGTTGGAGGCAGCCTGCATCCAGCGACGTCCCGCCACCTTTACCAGGTCCTCTGACCATCTTGTGGGTGGACATTATTGGTGACCATCTTGTTTATTTATTTATTTCTATGTAAAAGGTTATAAGATGATGCGTAGTGAAAGGGCACTGGAAGTACTAAAATATTATTTTAATAACCTGATAAATAATTATCGTTGTATAGCCTTGAAACAAAAAATTTACAACATTACGAGATAGTCAAAATCGTTCAAATAGTTCTGACTATGAAAAACTGTGGTGGGGACGCAATTTTGTATGAAACTTTTAACGCTAGAATATTGCGATTTAATTATACAGTTAATTTCGTTCCAAGGTAACAAATTATGTTCAAGTGATAAACTTCCATGTATTCAAAATTGTTCCACCAAGCTTATTTTACAGACAGAGGTATTATAACACCAAACTCTCTCAAACCGAGATAATGGAGGAAGAAACAGTTGGCGAAACAGAATATACTAATTCTGAAACATATTCGTATAAAAAATATATATCACTTTAATTTTCAATGAACTGCTCTGATTTAAACCAACTTGTAACTTTTGTAATAATCACTATATTGGAAACTGGTTTTGAAAAGAGCAACACGAGAATTTCTTGCCCGTTCTTCTCTAGTGAAAACTGCTTTCCGAACTGAGTGGCAGATCAAAAAATGACTGCATCTAAATGATATTGAACCCTTTAATGGTTTTAATAAACTATTTTCATTTCATTTTCAATAAACTATTTTCTTGTACGGTACAAGAAAATTATTATTGCTATAATTACAATTTTGAAACTCTTATCTAAGTTGTGCTCAACTTAATAAGAATTTTGAAATTCTTCCTACTCCAGCTGTCCAATCCAAAGCTTCAGACAGTAAACTGTAAGTGAATAAAAACAGCTTGAAGTAATAAACAATATTAAAGTATCAATGGCGGTGTCACTCGCACGGGTCACGTCCCGTGCCACGCGGCCGAGTCTTGTTCATCCACTGGTCAAGGTTCGAGGTGATGAGAGGAAGCGGAGGATTAAGCGGGAGCGGGAAGAAAATTAATACTTATGAGAATCTTACTGCTGAGCTTAGAACTCTTTTACAACCGAGTTTGGATTAAGAAGACCCAGGCCATAGTTAATCACGCTGGTCTAGTGAGGGCCGCCAGACTTCACATGCCATAGATTTTGTGAAGATCTTTGTGGTGTGCAGGTTTCTTCACGATGTTTTTCGTTGTTAAGTATTTATAGCAAATTAAATAACTGAAATCAACTGAGTATCTGTATCGTTTTGTAGACGTGTGTTAAGTTGCATATCTCATTTTGAATTACGCTCCCGCTCTCGCCTCCGCTTTCACCTCCGCTTATCCACTAAGCTGTGAGTACAAGGGTAACACGGGGTGGTAAGACAGCAGCACGCGGCGACTCGGACCGTCTCGTTCCATTACGTGCACCAACACTACTTCTTTTTGCACAATACAGATTAATTTCCTACTATTTGTTGTCTTATTAATTTCTTGCGCGATCACAAGCTAGTGCTCACGGTGTACTATAGCTATGACGATGATGGAAAACATCGTGAGGAAACCTGCACACCATAGTGATTCGGAAGAATTTCTATGGTATGTAAAAGTCCGCCAACCTGCACCAAGCCAGCGTGGTGGACTATAAGACCTAAACCCTCTGAATCGTTCTTTCGATTGTAGAAGAGGCCCTTGCCCTTTAGTGGGACGTATATGTGCTAATACGGTAAATAAAGCTAGTGTATCTGTGACATTGTATTGTAAACTAGTTTTGAAAAGGGCAACACTAGAGTGTCTTGCCCGTTCTTCTATAGTGAAAACCGCTTTCCGAACCGGGTGGTAGTTCTAAATATGACTGAATTGAAATAATGTTGAACATTTTAATGGATTCAATAAATTATTTTCATTCCATTTCATTATTGCATCGGGTAACTTTGACCATAGTTTTAACTTTGACGATGCCCACTCCATTCATTTGGTATTTCAAGTCTATGACATTGACAGTGAAGTTCTGGTCAGTGTGATTTGATGCAAATGGTCCTAACACTTCGGTCTATAGTGATCCTGGTTGACAAGACTTGCCCATTAAATGTTGTGCACAAATTTCGCTGCATTCCAGTATGTTTTAATTAAAATCGTTTTTTTTTATCACAGGAATAAAACAATGCACTTACTTTAAAATCCTACTATCAAATATTAAGCGCTTGCCTTTTACTAGTTACGTTTTATATGTCCTTAGTATTTTTAATAAACAAATACTTTTCCAGAGTTTGCACTACCGACATCAGAACTAAAACTCAAGCTACTATTAAATACAAATCTAGACAGATCGCAACATTTTTCCAAGCCGCATTTCAGACATTAAAGCTGAATTTCACCGTGTCCTACATCCAGACAATATATCTGCCGTCAGTCCCAACTCCCGGATAAACATCCCGTGTCCGGGACGAGCGACAATCCCGGCATCCCGGGACTTGTCAAGGAACTCCGTAAACAATACACTTAGGATCGTCGCGCCCGGCGAGGCGCTGTGAAATTCTCCTGCATTTTTTGAAACTGTAGTTTTTTGGGATGAGTTTTTAGTGCTACTGGCTCGATAAATACACTTTAATATAGAGGTTAGTGTAGACTGTAGTGCAATGTTAATAAAGAAGCTTCCCATTATAGATAACCACTACTTGCCGGTGGAAACAATTTCGCCGGCTTTCTCATAAATACTAGTGGATTGCACAAACGTTTGTCACGGCGCGGGAATCGAGCTCGCGGCTTTGTGATTAAAGCCATGTCTAACCAACTGTTGCCTCAAATAAGAACTTAATTTTAATTCATATTTCTCTGACTATTTAATGCCTTCGAAAGATGGACTAAATGGCACGGCAATTAAGTTTATGGCTGAATGTAGAATAAAGGACCCAGTTTTCAACCGAAGCCTAAAGAAGTAATTAGCCGTGGCGGTCTAATTGTGTCGTCGAGAGGGAAAATCTATCGGTTTAAAAATATATTTTAGTGTAGGAAACTACTTTTGTCTTTATCATTATTTATAAATTAGAGAGGGACAGAGAGACTTAAAATATGTTTGGTTGGGCTACTAAATGCTAGTTTTATCTTTTTGTGTATTCACAGATCAGACAGAGACTTCTAGAGGTTACTTTATCGGCAAACTTACTCTTGCTACTCGAAATAAATAAGTTTTATTCAAAGCCACCGAGATCTGTTAAAAAAGAGTTATATCGCGAGATATAGAGTGCAATACCAAATTGATAAGTTTTCGATCCTAATCCTAAATTTCAAATTAAAATCCGTGTCAAGGGCAGGCCGATTTTGACTTCGAAAATGTCATATTTCGGCTTTTATGCCAAAAGTATTATAACATATAAACTCAGGCACTTCCATACTTAGCGACCTTATTTCATTTGTCTTAATTAATCAGCTGTCGCCATCCATCATAATATTGCCTTTAGTTATTTCTTTAGATGTGAGAAACCGCTCATAAGCAAAACTTCTTAGAATAATTTTACCCATGACATACTCGACAGCTCGTCTAAACGATTTCCGACGAATCTCGACTTTACATAAATGTATATACGCTAATGCTGTCATTACATGGCCGATCATTTGAGATTCTTGATGTTAATTCTGTTCAGCGTTCTTCCTAGAATTTTATAGTGTTAGAGGTATGCCCTACGGCAGATCGCTATATCTTATCTATCTTTGACAGCCTTCGTTGTGCAGTTGGTTAGACGCCGGCTGTGAAACGTGAGGCTGCGGGTTCGATCCCCGCACTGTAACAAATATTTGTGTGATCCGCAGGTATTTGTGTCGGGTCTGGGTGTTTGTGAAACCGAAAAGTCTCTCGTAGTTCCTGATACTCACGGCACAAGACTTGATCTTAGTGTGGGGTCAGGACTATGTATGTGACTGTTGGGTGTAAAAAAAAAAAAAAGAACTAATCGGAGACACTTCATTACCTACTGTTATTCCATTATCAGTAGAAAACAGCAAGTTTAGTTACAATAAAAAGTAATTTGCCGATACATCCGCAACGTTTTAACAATGTAAAAAAAATAGATACAACTTATTTATTTTTGACTAGAGCTTAACATAGCTACCACTACTATGTCGATACAATTATATACTTCAATAAACAAAGATAGACATGTATATTCATGTCACTTAGCTATCTTCAAATAAACACCATGTCTATATCTTTCTATTTTGTTTACTAAAACGTAAAACGCAACAATATATGTTACGAAAACTCTTGTTATAGATAGATAGATTATAGAAACTGAGCGTTAGTCTTCACTCGTCACTATAGCTTATAGCTGACTAGTCTGTTCTAACTCACAAAATCTGTTAAAATACACTTCCCTAGTCCTAGATAGCCCTTTTCTCCTTTTCTAGTAAATTCCTTTTTAAAATGTAAATTCTATACTTAAAAGCCAGTAACGTAATTTAACTAATAAATTCCCTAAGTAGGTATAGTAGGCGTTCAAAGGCAGTTTTCAAGATTTGAGCCGCTTGTTTGTTAATCGCTTATACTTTAAAAAGTACCTGTTTTGCCTTAAAAAGTAATACTTTTAAATGGGAATTACGCAAACGGTGTCCCATTTTTATTGCATAGGTCCCGCAAAATAGCAATTTCACCTGAAGGTAAGATCACTGCCGCCGAACAGCCACTACGCTTGGATGATGAAGATATTGCCGGCCCATCAGATCGGCAGGGTAGCGGGAAGAAAGAGGATGGTAAGAGGGGTATCGGGCATCCAGGAATATCACTCATCGAACGAAACGCGAAAGCAAAGCTGTCGATTTCCTGCACCAGTGGTACCGCCCCGGACGAGCCCGCACATTCATGCGGAGTCATGACTGACAACAGCGTGGCTCTACCACTTCCAAAATCGACCAAATGGCCTTCTATTTTCTGCTGGAACCCTACGGATCTACATAAGCAAAAGAAAATAAACTGGTACAATATGAATATAGTAGGCTTCTATATTCCTGGTTCATCATTTTCATAACTTTCTCACATATGGTCTGAAAATGTTGAAATATTAGTGAGCAGTTGAATGCGCTAATCGCTTTACTGGCGATAATTTCGAAGCGCGTTCGTGCTTTCGACGCGAGTATTCACAACTTTTGCCTAGGCCAGATAGACAGACTGGTGTAGGGAGGGACTATGTTATGTCGATGAAGATAGTGGCTATTTTCCCGTAGCTGATATACGTTTAATGGACTTAAATACACGAGTAAATGTTAAACCTATTCAAGAATTTTATTAAGAATACGAGTATATATTTTTTAGGTTTGATTCTAGTCATGTTACCTATTTATGTGAACCGGTGTAAGAGTAATAAGTCTTCATTGTAATTTTTAATGTTTATCGACATGTTTGAATACATTATTGAATATAATGTTCTTTTTTGCAGGTAAGTTCCTGATAATTCATAATATTGAGCTGCCAAAAGGACTCCAGGTTTGGTAAGTAAGATAACAGACAGGTTTCGTAGTTTGGTTTGGGTGAAAATCCAGCATCGTGTGATAAATATTTGTATCTGATACTCACAGCGCAAAACGCTTCGTAGTGCGGGGTTGAGTTCTTGTGTATGAATGATGAATTTATTTATGGAAATACTTCTATAATGTGTTATCATCATTCCCTTTAAACCACTGAAAGTCTACTGCATAGGCCTCCCTCAATAATTTCAATACTTCCCTGTTGGAAGCCTTCATCTAGCTACTTCCTGCAACCTGCAAACTTCAAATTAATTAAAAACACGGAGAAATTATTATGAATTCAATGCGAAGCGTGAAAATAATAATAAATAACTGCAGCAAAACTGGGAGGAAACTCAATTCCTGAACTAACGAGCTAAAAAGAATAAAGTGTTTTTACTACTTCAATCGAGGTTGTTGCTCGTAAAATAAGGAAATACGAACCAATATAATTAAACATCTTAAGTGTTAGAAGCGCTGTAATTAGTTTTTTATTTAATTGAATATAAAAAGGAAGAGTATTTTTTAATGCGGTGAATGGCGAGACGAGCATGCCTTTCGCCTGTGGTAAGCGATATGAAAAGAAAAGAAAGAAAGAAAGAAACATTTATTTGTTACAAGCAATGGTTTGCAGATTTAAGTAATTAAAACATACATATACTCGTATAACAGTGCTTGTCAACAAAACGGCTCAAGCTCAGCATGTGCTGGTGTAAACCAACGCTGGTCTTCCGCAAGGCCGGTAAGTGACGTCACAAGCGCCAAAAACATAATGAGCAAAAAATAAAATAAAAATTAAATTAAATAAAACAAAACAAAATAATAGCAATATCCGCTCAGATGTGGGTAGTGAAATATAAATATCTCGCGTCCCGCTGACGAGTGTACACAGAAAAAGACTCCCAGGCATCTTGAGCACTTTTAAACGGTGACCTAGTATAACAACAACTTTATACAACTACAAGACTTTACTTACAATTACAATTATATGACCGCTCACGGACAGTAGCAAAACCAAACAACGCCATGAATTACAAAGCAATGCTTGGTATTCCACTTCGCCATCCTGAGACTTAAGATGTTAAGTCACATTATGTCCAGTAGTTACTCTGGCTACAATGTCTTCGTCCTTGTCATTAAATCCTAGGGTATAATAAGTATAGATAAATAAATGATGTTGATGACTCACCAGCACGCTGATAGCTCGCCTACACCCCTACCTACAACTAAGAATCCCTTTCTATCGACCCATCGATATCGATATAAATTTATCGACCTCACTCAAATATTTATCGACATTGTCCCGCATCCGGCTCGGCACAGGCCGGGCGGCGCAACTTATCGCCCGTCTACTCTACACCTCTCTTTTATCTATACGTATCTTAGCGGTGTTTGTGTTGCATTACCGGCTGGCTTTGCGCCCCACTTCGTTTGTTTTAGAGTAAAAAGGCAAAGGTGATCGAATTTCCCGTAGAAGTGGATTTGCGAGAAAAACATTTTTATGTAAAACTTTTTGCTTTTATTTTAAACACTAGCGAGTTTTGTAATAGAGCCTGTTAATTATAGACATAATTTTTTGGCATAGGATACTTATGAATCTTCTGCCTCTAAAAATATCTTTGCGATGCATGTATTATCATTAACTTTTATGCATTTATCTTGCGTCGCTATAAAAATAATAACTATACTCTCAATCTTGAGATTTGGCTGACGCATCTATTTTGTTTCAATTTTTTATATAGAACCTATCTTTGTTGTCTACTACAGTCGCAGATGTGTAGAATAATATTGATGTTGTTAAGTATGTTTTATTCAATTAATAGTAGCGTTTAGTTATTTTACTCAAATTATTCGTATGAATAAATATACAGCGCGTAAAATTATATAACGATAAATGTATTAAATAGCCTAATATGAGGTAGAGATTATATACTCTACTGAACTCTATCATCGCTCTTCTCTACAACTGAAAGTTCGATTGAGAGGGCTTAGGCCTCTAAGTAGTGTGTATAAAATATATTAAGATATTGTCAAAAACAAACACTGTATTATAATTTTTTTAATTCAGTCTTATGGGAATTGCTGGACCGTTTTCAATGTGCGTTTTGAGGTCGCCCTCTGACAACTTGAACCCTTTGACCTTATAAAATTTTTGTCCTGAAATTGGGTTGTTATCCTGTGGGAACACATTCGATTCCGCGGGAGGCGGTGGTAACTACAGAATATTTTACTATGTCATGACCTGCTTTTAGATTAATGCCTTTGTATTACACATAAAATCACATTACCTTGGACTATTCGTTGTTCGTAAAAAATATAGTAGACAGTTTATTCTTTGAATATAGCATGTATAAAGTACAGACTGGGTTTGAGACAGGTGTCTGCTGTAGGCTGAGCTTGCGCTTCAAATAAATGCAGATTTTTCACCCAAGTTTTCCACAAATATACACATAATTTTGCAAAGAAATAACAATAACATCTTAAACAGGGATTTTTAAGCGCGCATCTTAGAATCATTTCCTACATAAAAATAAATATAACTGACCATCAAATGTATTCCCGCTTTGTAATGCTCCATAAAGTAGTCTCGGCGCGACCTCAGACCTGTTGCTTCGGGGTTCGTTTGACGGTAGTAAAAAATATTTGCGGCCGTATTTTGCCTTTATAAATCAGATGTGGCGAGTTGTCTGTTGGAACTTGTGACGTATGGCTTGGGAAAACAGCTGGACCAAGAGCCTGAAAACATGTATAAAAGGTCAGCTAAAAGCGCTAGTTTGATGACAGGGTATAAATTATGAAATATTATTTACTGGTGGTAAGTCTCTCATCATCTTAATCTTTTTATTTTTAAAGACGCAAGGGTTTAAATTACAATTTTCACAAAAACTAGGTATTTACCAACCAAATATGATATTTTAAAAAATGCAAAAAAACATCTAGCTTTTTGCGAATTTTTTAGTTGCATTGTGTCTGTAACCACTAAATCTACCACCTGGCTTCGTTTTCGGTCGCAGTCTTGATATACCCGGTATAGTGTATATTATTAAACAATGTCCCGAACACGTGAGGGCCAGCGTCCGAAACCAGATATTACATTAAGCCGCTTGAATAACGCGTTCCTGATTACTGCTCGAATCCCTCTCTGTTCACGACACGCTATTGTTTATACATACTACATATACAACTGACATATAATGCTGAGTGATGTGTGGCATAATAATTTGATGGTATTGTAGCGGTTGTATGTGAGTGTACCTGCAATACGTAACGAAAATAATAGGCCCGTGACCACGAACGCTGTAATGCAATCGAAACGTCGGGAAGTTAAAAAATGTAAAAATTAAACCAAATCGCGATAAAATCGGTAAAAATTGGTTTTATTTCAATGTGTAAATCTATGAAACCATTATGAAAATAATGATTTAATATAGATTTAACAGTTATTACGTTACTCTTACTTTCCTTTCCCTCACCGCGAGCACACCACTATAGGTGTATGGTAGTGACTATATGGCCTAACTCCTCTTAAAAGTACTCTCCATTGTAGAAGACCCCAGTGTCCAGTGTGACGTATATGGGCTGATGTGCAGATACAGTATATTTGTATACATAGTATACAGTATATTCTATTCATTATCAGCCCGAAGTCAGGAATGCCCGATATGGCGATAGGTTCGCCCCCTATCACATCGTGGGACGGAACGGTGGCGCCTCTACCCCTTCTGTGATAAAGGCGAAAGTTTATGTATGCATGCAGTATATTTGTAGTCTTCTGGTCTTTCACGTTGGACCTTGTAAAGTGGCTCAAAGTCTTTTAAAGAGCTATGTAAATGCTCCTTATATCTCTATGAGTTCTTTCCTCCAACTAGAACAGCAAGTAATTCGTAACTATTTTCCCTGGTTTCCATGACAGTATATAGGAACGCTTCTTGTGTCGTCCATACGTGTAAGTTTTTAGTTAGTATTCTGGCGAAGTCTTTTTGTTAAATATAAGAAGGATATAAACAGGTTTTCTCTCTATAAAAATAATAGGTATATTACAAATGTAACAATTGATGTGTGTACGTAAAAGAAGGGATGAAGGGGACGTATTTACAAAGATACTCGGTATGATAGCGACCTCGCTATGCGCCTTGGCTCCGACACGTAACAGTAAAAATACGTTTACTCGTTACACTACGTGCGTGTACTGAAGGATTTACATGTGTATGAGACTATTGGGTGTAGTTTCAGGCTTGCATTTTTGTTTGTCGTTTAGATATGATCCTCTTTATCAGCTACATCGAATGGGTGCAATACTTTTGTGTTTCGTCGATGGATATGATTTTGTTAAATAACACTTTTGAGAAATATTTCACTAAACCTAGGAGACGACTGAAAGTATTAAAAATGTTTATAACTTAAGCATAAGTTCGAAACAAAAAATTAAGTATTGAATTGATTTAACTGTTTGCAAGATCTTGAGATTTTAACCTGTGTATTTGGCCAGTTTTGTTACAAGCATATAAGTTTTACCCTCATCAGCATTTAAAAAAATATGTAAGTCCGTTATTGACTGTAAAATATACCAGTTGTATTAAAGTAGTCTTAAGGGCTGTGGATCTTATGTGAATATATAAATCAATTTCTGAATGTCTGATACGAGTGATACGACACACATTTTACGCGCTGTTATTATGCAAAGCGGTAGACAGAGATGCCACTTGGTGCAAAGTTTACCGATTTCAGTCCTCACTGCCAAGACGCGCATATCACCACACCAGGCAATATGTAAACATACACAAACAACGTAAATACGTCCCTAAATAACTGCTCTGAGGCAGAAAGGCATATTCAACGTGTTTGCCGAGCCAGGACCGACGTTAATTAGACGTGGCATTACGTTGGCAGGGAAAGGCGCGCTTTATGTCTGCAAAAGAAGCCTTTAGTGCGTTACGTAAGGCTCTGAGGACCGCGTGTAATACTCCACTTGAAGCCCTTGCGCTTGCTCTAAGATGGGAGATGAGAGACAGCGGGTGATATTCTGAATTATTTTAGACTTGGATTGATAGGAGAAAACTTGATTGTAGAGTTGGTTATCAGGAAATATGTGTTGATATCTTCAATATTACATACGTATATATATATATTTTAAGCTGAAAAAGGTGGAAACTGTCACATTGCACGCCAAACAGCTTCAGGCCAATTGTGCTCGAACGCATTTAGATTTGTCACCGCATTATTGATTAGTTTCCTTTGATAGAATATAATAAATAATAATATAATAAATACACCCAACAGTCACATACATAGTCGGTAGTCCTGACCCCACACTAAGATCGAGTCTTGTGTCGTGGGTATCAGGAACTTGAGACTAGTATATTATTTTCGTTGTAAATTAGCCATTAAGTAAGCTATTATTTATTTAAATCTTCCTGGGTTCAGCTATTCGTTGTTTACAAATTACAAACCCTCTAACGCTTTAATTTTATAACTTAAGCCCATTTTTAACAGCTCGCTGTCCGCTCATGACTCGGGACACATTGTTGAGGTTTCGCTTATACATCGGATCGCGCTGAGAGCTTTCGACAGATCACGATACAACCGCCGATACAGGACACTATCAAATATCTTGTACTTTGTGCTAAATACATACATTATTCATACATAGATAAACTCACGCCTTTTTCCCAGCAAGGGTGAGGGTCCAACCAAGACACCCACATTTTCCGCCCCACGATTTGATATAGGGTGGTCCTATCGCCGCGTTGGGCAGAATTCCTGACTGCGGGCTGATGATGGATAGAAAAATCCAATATCAATTTGCCCGACCCGGGATTCGAACCCAGAATAACAGGATTATAATCGCACCGCAGTCCAATTACGCTACCGACGCAGTGACGTCAGTGCTAAATATACAGGGTATATCAAGACTGCAACCGAAAACGAAGCCAGGTGGTAGTATTAGCGACTTTAGACCCAACGCAACTAAAAATTTCGCCTATTTTTTTTGTATTTTTTTTCTTATCGTCGTATTTGGGTGAAAAATACGTGGTTTTCCTAAAATAATGATGTACACCTTTTTAGTACCTAATAAAGTCGCAATGGTACATAGGGGTTTAAATTCCTTTTTTCGCAAAAACTAGGTATTTAGCATCCAAACATGATGATAATCAACAAAATTGCAAAAAATAATCTGTCGCTTGTTTTGCGAAATGTTTAATTGCATTATGTTTATAACCACTAATACTACCACCTGGCTCCGTTTTCGGTCGCAATCTTGATATACCCGGTATTTAGATGTAGTATGATTTAAAGGGTCTAAGATCATTGTAGTCTGAAGACTACAATACAAGACTATAAAGGCCGTTTAAAACCTTTTATTACTAAAAGCCTAAAACTTTAGATAATTCAATACATTTTTAATCAAACATCTTTCTTTTCAGTAAAAACAGTAGAAACAGCCAATTTAACTTTTCTAAGTCGACTCCCTCAGTCAACAGCAAGTTTTTACGAAGCGTCCATTGAAAAGGTTTTATGAAGTTTAAGCTGCTTAATTACACGAAGTAAATTATTTTCTTAAGTTAAATTGTCGTACATATCCATTAGAAATAGCATACAAAAGGTGTGCGTGGTGGCCCGTTGGTAACAGACCCAACAGTCAAATACATAGTCCTGACCACACACTATGATCGATTCTTGCCTCGTGGGTATCAGGAACTACGTGACACTTGTTGGTCTCACAAACACCCAGAACCGAAACAAATACTTGTGGTTCACACAAACATTTGTCTCGGTGCAGGGATCGAACCCGCGGCCTCTCGTTTCACAGCCGGCGTGTAACCAACTGCGCCACGGAGGCTGTCAATGAATACAGCAATCCTTTCAAAATTATCTTATTAGAGATAAATCAATCAATCAAACGGACAGGATATTTCGGCCACATCTATAATTCCCACGTGTTAATCTCCAACATTTTTAATTTAACACGCACAGAAGAAGGGAGGGGGTAAAACAGGTCATAAATTATTACCCCCGCTAGGATTTAATTATTTTTACATCTAACGGGGTGTACAAAGGATCTTCGGAATTTCGGATTGATTCCGCCGATTGGTGTTGTAAATCAAAGGGTTTTGTTTGGACAAATAAAACGGGTGAAAGCAATAAGGTTTGCAAATATGTACAAATGAATTCGATTATGTACGGATGTTTTGGAAATATACGTTTTATTATTTTATAATTTATTGCAAAATACGACAGCCGTTACGTTATACATGTAACTTCATTTTTAATAATATCAAAGTCAAACGCGGAAGTCATTATAATAATTATTCCATGGCATTAGCAAGAAACTCACATAAAAACGAATGATTAAGAATATTATAAGACGTTGACATTTTCTGGGGATAAATATAGAAACACCTTAATTAAATTGATGGGAGTTCTCCGTTTTTGTTAAATATTCACGAATTATTGGCACTTTGTATTTTTATATCCATTACAGAGTTTCTTACTGAAGTATAAGTGATGATGACGTACATATATTTTGAGTTCTAAATTTACCAATATTCGGGTAGTCGACCTAAATATTTCGAGGGTATCATCCAGTGGAAGACCTTCTTTTTTGCGTTGAATGGCGAAACGAGCTTGCCATTCGCCTGATGGTAAGCGATACAACCGCCTATGGAAAGTAGAAAACCAGCCAACACCATGAATGACAAACCATTGCTCGGCATTCCACTGCGCACGCCATCCCGACACATAAGATGTTAAGTCTCATTATGTCCAGTAGTTACTCTGGCTACAGTGTCCTTCAAATCGGAACACAACAGTGCATTTACACTGCAGTTTGGCGGGAGAAATAGACATTGCGATGGTACCTATTCAGGCGGCCTCTCAGATATGAGAGACCTACCACCAGTAATTAAGATTCCTTGAAAAAAATACTTACCCGACTTGAAATGGATGCTAAGGCTTCAAAGTTCAGAACTCGTAACTTGACATAAAACCATAAATACGAATTATAATAATAATAATACACCCAACAGTCACATACATAGTCCTGACCCCACACTAAGATCGAGTCTTGTGTCGTGGGTATCAGAAACTACGAGAGACTTTTCGGTCTCACAAACACCCAGACCCAAAACAAATACCTGTGGATCACACAAATATTTGTTTCGGTGCGGGGATCGAACCCGCGGCCTCTCGTTTCACAATTTTAATTACCGAGTGTAGTAAAAATGAAACAAATATGATACAAACACAAATATTTTAATATTGAAATTAAAATTCAGTCTGTAACTTTTTTCCCAGTATACATAAAATGTAAAGTTGAGTATTCTTCTTCAGGATATAGCAAGAGAAACCTGAAAAAGAGAATATAATATAAGTAGAAAGAGCGATGAGTATTAAATCGATAGAAATATGTCTTGAACAATATGAAGGGGAAATTCTATCTATCTATCTATTCAGCCAGAAGAAGTACACTGCTGAACACAGGCCTCCCCCAAGGATTTCCATTGACCTATTGGAAGCACACAAGGAGAGATTTATCTTATAATATTTGTTTTAGGTCTGGATGTAGTATACTGTATACTTCATATTTTCGGAGTAGCAGTCACATTGGGATCAATCTTGAGACCATCATTAATAAGCGTGTTTAACTGGGCTGGCGTACCCAGCCCGGCCACAATCCGGAGCGTGCTGGGCTTGAAGGCCAGATACACTGACATACCCTTTTCGGCCTCGGGGTACCGAAAGCGGAGCTTAATAGCTTTTCCTCTTAGACAAAAAAAGACCTGGTACCACTATCTCAAAGAATAAAATAACATAATTGCCGTTTTGTTGAAATAGAACAATGCCTATACTCTGAATAATCGTAAGATTATTTCCTTCTTACTCCTCCATCTTCAACCGTAGACACAGACCATCAAATAAAACAGCTTTTGTTTTTATACCTGAAATATGTGGTAGTTTCCCCTCTTTATTCGGTTATACAAGGGTAGCCAATACTAATAAATTCCATTACGCTTTTCGTTGATGACGTGTTATTTGAATTATAAACGTTATGGTGCCCTTGTGTCGCCCCGTGCCCTAATATTAGCAGTATATACAGGGTGTCACAGAATGTGTCGTGTCTGTCTCGCGTGACAATTTACCCTCGATTTATCGGCGTTTTATAATTTAAAACATGTTTAGTATTTATCGCTTTGTGTATTGGCCTTTGTAGTGGCGTAGTTTGATTTGTCGCGTCGTTTGTCTGGTGGAAAGATAGGATGTAAATTGTGAGATCATGGGTTCGATTTTCGAGTTTCTAAGTCAGAAAAAATATTTTTTTGGCATTGGACTTTGTCAAAATTGTCTGTTTAAATCAGAGAGTAGTTTTTCAAAATGCTAGGAAAAAATAATCTATTCAATTATCTTTTGCCGACCCTACAACGAAATAAGAGCTTCTTTGTATGGTATTCAATTGATTACAGAAAAAAGAAGCCTCAAAACGATGTGCAAAAGTAAAACTGAGAATGAGATAATTTGACCATGTTTAATAAAAGCAATACCTGTGTAGTGGTAGTTTTTCCATGACGATCCGCAGGTTGTTGGTGAACGGCATCACCATGTGCTTGGCGACGTCCACGTGCTGTACCACGTGGTACGCCCACTCTGACCACTCGTACAGTCTTGCTGAAAAAAATTAACAAAAATAATGGTTTCTTAGATTTACGCGAATCTTGCACATTGAAATAAAACAATTTCTACGGATTTAAATTTTGCCTGAGAGAAAGGAAATATTGTACGGAATCTTGCACAACATAGCGATTTGTAAGAATTTCTAGCCGTGGGGCGTATAAGGACTGACACAGGTATGTAGAAGATTAAATATTTTAAATATACAAATTGCGTCTTAAAATGTACTTGAAGCAGCGGGTTTTGGAGCCCATTTTATCGGGCTAAAGCAGTAATAGAACAAATAGCTTACGTGCGTGGAATACAGGCAATGATTGGCAAAGGGCGCCTCATTGGGCTGGCAATGGAATTGTTGCTGCATTATTTGTAGCTCAGGTAGAGAAGAAGAGAAACTATAGAGTCCTATATAGAAGTTTAAAAATAGTTGTATTTAAATAATAACATGCTCCTTAACAACCTGTACTGATGATTACAAAATTGAGATAGTCAGTATTTTTTAATTGCCTTTGCGGCGAGTATATAAACTATCAGTAGGAGCATAAAACGAGTTACAAAGAAGCACTATAAAACAGCAGAAACAACGTATCTGAATATTACCCTCAACATTTTAAATACCAATTATCCGCGATTTTGAATTTGTGCCTATTCAGCATCCACTGTCACTACTTCAGCGCCCATTAAGTTCACAAGTGACAGCATTGTAACTGCCACTAAATAACATTCAGATATTCAACTGAAATACTGTCTAATAAACCTAATATTTGCTAAAGAGGGCCCGATTTTTATATTTTCCTATATTTATTAGTGTGGAGTCAGGACTATGCATGTGACTTTTGGGTGTATTTATTTATTCCCATATAACGAGATATGGGTGAAATAATTCTAACTATTCATCCTCAATGTATAAATATCGCTGATAATAAAACGAACAGTGACCTGAATGTAAACGTATGTGGGAATAGATCTTTAGGGTCACTCTGCTGACCTTTCAAGGTTGCTTTCTTTAAAATTTGGAAGGCAAGTAGATATGCAGGTTTCATTACAATTATATCCATTCTTAAGTACAGTTGGCATCAACGTCTATGAGTCTTTTAAAATACAAGAATCTCCATAACAAAACGAAAGGACAAAACCCAACATAATACGGAATAGCTGCAATCAAACCGAGAGCATCATAATTATCTTCCGAATGTCCTTTTTACTGCCGAAATCGACTCGAAACTTATAACGATGTAAGAAATTCAAAAGGGCACCCCATTTCAACCCCTGGCCTCTTTTACGAGTATATTTAAATAGTAAAGTATAAATTATGTCGGGGCATTAACGTGCTTAATATCTTAAGAGTTGTAATGCTTTGTAACGGTTTCGTGGTTCGTGGTTTGTTGCGGCGCGGTATTGGAATGGAAGCTGTGAAAGAATTTTAAAATTGTTTAAATGTTTGTAATTTTTCTATTATGATTTTTAGTGTGTTTTAGTGAAAAATAATTTATTGTAGCATTTTTATATCGCTGGCCCTGAGCGAACTGAAGACTGTATTTCAGGAGCCAAATAAATATTATAATTTACGAGATTTTCTATGATATCTATGTATGTGAAGTTCGCCAAGGTCCGCACTAGGCTACCGTGGTGGACTATAGCGTGAGCTCTCAGATGTAGAGGGCGCCTGTGTCCTGTCAGTGAATATACATGTAGAGATATATTATACTTATGTTACTCACATTCAATTTTATTGTTCTTGTTAAAGTGACTGAGATCCGGTATGTCCAATAAGACGTCCAAATTCTCGCTGGTCATGTTAATATACGTTTCGCCTTTTAACTTCTTTAGCGTGTACGGGAAGGTAATTTGGATGGAGGCTGGAAAATAAAACACATGCTTTGTTACTTTTTACGTATGTGAGTCATATGTAGTACGTTGTTTCACTATTGAAGAACAGGACCAGAAAATGTTTCGTCAAATGGTTGAATACACAACATTGGTTAGAAACTGGAAAATGCATACTTTTTTGGTCTCGTTTAAGATAATTAAATACACAATTTTCAGTACCTGTTGATTTAATTGTCATATTTTTTATGTCTGGAAAAATTAATGTAGACAATTTCCATTAGCCTGTGAAAATATCAGCTACAAATATAACTACCATACTCGCAACTAATGACCTTAAAAACAACCAACGCCATCTACCGGTCGGGGGGAGTAACCGATGACCTGATTTGCATCTATGGATGTCAAAACTATAGACACGATTGGGCCGGAACCGAGGCGGCATTAACTCTTCTATTCAGGGGCACCACTGGACCGTAATCAATTAGTGCAGTGGCATTCAGATGACCCCACGTCTATATGCTGTCTTATTTTGATGAGAATGTCGCGCGACAACCCTGTTCTTGCCGTTATAGATTTGGAGTGGTGATTATTTTTGGTTTGCCATCTTTAAAATAAAGAAAATTAAAAGGAATTTTCGTGGTTTGTTATGCTGGTTGACGGAATTGATTGTTTTTATAGAATCTTTTTATATTATATGTATATGTCTAGTATCAATGTTATCAAGTTATAAGGTTTTTGCGTGATTTTTTAAGATAGATAAATTGCATATTTCAGATTTTAGTTATAAAATGTGATTGCTGCCTTTTCTAGGCTCCAATATACGTCTTTCCATGATAAAGACATCACGAAAGTTGTGTCAACTAAGTTACTTACCCCTCTTTATGCTCTAAAATATTTGGGAGTAGAATTTGGTCTTAATATCCTCAACGTTAGAGACGACATTGTCACGTCGCTACTTACTTTACGAAGGGTTCGGGTCTCTATTGTTTGGTGAAAAATCGGTTTACTTTTTGAGGCGTGAAGTGTGGAAAGTTTTTGAAAGTCACGTAAATAAGTTTTCTTATTTATTTACGCTTAAAATATTTTCAAGTTTGGTCACTATCCACATTTATACGTTTGGTAACAGGTGTCAAACAAACGCGTTCTAATCAAAAGAAAATTCAACTATATTTTTGTATTTTGGTTAACATTTTGATATTTTTGACTATTTCATTTATTTTTTTGTCACTTTACTTTCGTACATTTCATATTGAACCAAAATAATAACAGATGTTAAAGTTAGTGCATGAAGTGGCCATGCTAAATAATTGTTTTACGTTTATAAATTAATAATTATATTGATAAGTATCTTTCTAACCAATTATCTTTACGTCTACTTCAAATACAATAACTGTAATTATTTATAATTGGACTTACCGTTGCCGGAGAACCTTCTCAATGGACCTGAAATTAATTGAGATAATTAAGATACTGCCGTAATGATGACTACATCCTAATGATTTTCTTGTAACACGAACGTAGTGGGATTATAAGATTTTCTCCAACAGTAATGAAATTTAATAACAATTAAAGGAACTAATACGTCTCTGACACTAATAGGAATCACAAAAGTAAAAAGTGTAAAAACCTATACATAAGGAGGTTTTCGAAATATTAGTTGATCAACCAAACGTTGATCTCGGTGAATCATAGCCCCAACTTCTATGTTAAATACAGCTTCTGACCTACTTCAGCAACCTCTCGATTTCCCAAAATTCCTACACATTAGAATATATAAAAGTATTATAAATATCTTTTCCAATCCAGACTAATAAATCCTGAACTTACCGGTATGCGTTCCGACGCCCTCGAACGCTGAAAGAAGATAAGTCGCTTTGATCAAACGTGTTAGCATTGTCTGTTGATATATTACTTTTCTTATTCTGGATCTTCAATATGCGTGATATTTAATCCAATATCTGTGTTTTTTTTAATTAAGGCGGTTAATTTATAATTAATACCTTTGTCTGGCTTGGCGCACGGTTTATTGTCATTCCTGATTTGTTGTATCCTGAACGGCATCTCTATGACTAATGAGTACTCCTTGTTTCGACCGTCCATACTGGAAATATTGAAAGTGCATTTTAAATATTTCAAAGCTATACATATATTTACACCTCAAACTTTCGGCAGAGAAAACCAACCGCTTCTTTGCTACGGCAATGGAAATTTTAATAAAATACATATTATGCTAACAAAACAGCACAGAAAGTACGAATGAAATGTAATCAACACTGCAGTATCTCACATTTAAATTCAATTTAATTTCCATTCGTTAAATCAAATAAACTGTTGATTGTGATATAGGATCGCTTTCAACAGTGCCGCGCGATATTCACTGATTTCCACATGTACATGTAAAGTCCGATGCAACCACAATCAGATGAAATTTAATATACCTCCATCTGTTATCTGAGTACGGAAACAAATTGTATTTCGTCCGCTGACGCGCATAATTACATTATTCACAATCTGCATACATCGCTGAACACGCTTTGGTGGTATTTAGCATTTACTGAACGAATATTATTTTATATGATACAGTTTCAAGTCTTTATGCAAGGTTATTTACATCTTTAGTTCATTGTTTTGTCACCCGCTTTATACGGAGGGAAGTAGACAATAATTTATTTTCAACTCCTCCTATTAATTTAACTTTGTGATTGATTTTGTTGCGGGTTAAAGACAAGTTAGACATACCCGGAGACTCGCTGAGATTCAATGCTCAGTGTCATTAAAATGCGTGCTACTGTTGATCCTGGCTCACAGGAGTTGCAGTGGCGGGTGTGAGCGCGGGACAGTCTTTATGATATAGTTTCAAATTGAAGTGGTAGAAGTAAATTATTTGAAACTATTCGAAAATTGCTTTTGTAAGTTGGTAATTAATGCTATAGAATCTCTTACAGCAATTTAGCATACTTTTACATGTTACAAACCAACATTATTTCCATATAGCAAGGATAATTTTAAAACAATATGAAAAATTTAATTTAGCGCCATCTATTATCCAAGATTCGAAACTCATTTACAATACCTTAAAGCCACCAGCCCGCTCTCTTCAATGCCAGTGAGCTTGACGCAAGTTCCGCTCTCGCCGTACTGATATCGGAAAGCCTCGTAGGTCTTCGTGCCTAGTATGGAGTTGCCTAAAAGCACTCGATCCCGAAGCGCAATGTACTGTCTCCTGAAGCATTCGTAGTCTGTAGTGTGACAGGCGATTATGTACCGATCTGAAAATGGGAGTATTAAAAACACAGGTTCTATAGCCTTTTGTTTGAATATTCATTCAATTGTCTTAGTACACAATAGAATATTTTTTCAACAATTAAAACGTTTTACAGTTTGCATTTCTCATAATATTGATGGAGGAACTGGGGAAAAATTGTCTTTTTTGTAAGTTCATTAAAAACATTCGTGGGTTAGAAGTCATATCAATGTGACATATCGTCTCATATGTGAGAGGCCGCCTGGGTAGGTACCACCGCAATGTCTGTTTGTCACACCAAACATCAGTGTGAATGCACTGTTGTGTTCCGGTTTGAAGGACATTGTAGCCAGAGAAAGTACAGGACATAATGAGACTTAACATCTTATGTCTCAGGATAGCGAGCGCAGTGAAATGCCAATTATTGCTTAGTAATTACTGGTGTTATTTTGGTTTTGCTACTGTCCATGAGCGGTCAAATCCCTTTCTATCAGGCGAATGGCATGCTCGTCTCGCCATTCATCGCAATAAAAAAAAATATTAAATTTAATGTAACATTTTATTGTAATCTTTTTGTTTTTCATTTTAAAACACTTATAGGTATTATTATTTCTTATCAGTCAAGCTATAGGTACACCATTGACTGCCCTCTCTTTTATCCTTCTCTTATTTCCATCCCAAGGTAGTCGGTAAGAGATTGCTTCGAGCGATACGACCGCCTTTTGTACTGCTATCTAATTTAATGTCTTTTTTTGTTAAACTTATGTAGTGTAGATTAAAAGGATATAAATAAATAATAAAAATAATTAACATAATATGCTGAAAGCATAACCGTAAACATTTTTATTACACCATACTAACTATCAGACCAGTTATAATTTGCACAGCAAAACCATAAAAAATGCATCTAAAATCTACATTCTATACGAAAATCCTTTCAGTATCCATTCGCGAAGCCTCTGAGACCATGAAAATGTTAGCAGCGTATAAATAAGAAATACACAGGTTCTTACGCGGTAATATGAATGCAAATTGGAGACCTCACAGTTTCCACGCGTGAATATTTCAAAACACCTTTGTATTGCTCGTATCCTGGACCATTTTCCGTTTTGGTGCCTTTTACAGCCATTTTGGTGGAGTGTAAGCGTTTGTACGGGTTTGGGAGGATAAGGGTGGTTTTATTTTGCCATAGAAAATATTGCTAGGATTTACGTCACCAGTAGTATCTAGTATCTACTAGTTTGTGACTTTTTTCATACCACTCCTTGAGTAAAGTAATAAGATAAGAGTAAGTCAGTAAGTATAAGTCATCTAACTAGAACAATTTACACTATTAGAGGAAGTTCGCGTTTTTGTAAGGTTGTAAGCACTCTTACTTCCACTGACCCAGGACTACGAAACGCAAGGGGAACTAATTTTAGTTCTTCAATACATTTTTTATGCGAACGGAAACCAGTATCATACCGCCAGTGAATGAATTTAAAATTATACTTTTTATCTCTGACCTTCATTAATAAAAGTTTTATAACAAAGATCGTGATTGTATAGCAGTTTATATAATACATAAACTCATTCTTGTAGTTCCGAAGGGGTGGACAGAGACGTTAAATAGTGATATCTACGTTAGGTCAAGCTGATTGGCTTTCTATATTTTTAGCATTAATTTCCGTCACAGCCAATTTAAAGCGATGTTTAAAACCGAATAACTTAGACAAAGCAAGACGGTTCAATAAGGATTTAAACCCAGGACCGCGCAGTTGATTGCTTATGCATGCTACATTAAATTATCAACTAGCCAACATATAATTAAAATAAACAAGCTTTAAACCACAGAAGTCGCATTCCGTGATGAAATGTATATAAATCCAATCAAGCGGTAGTAATTTACATTAGATAGGTGACAGTAGAATAAATAAATAAATACACTCAACAATCACATACATAGTCCTGACCCCACACTAAGACCGAATCTTGTGTCATGGGTCATGGAAATACGAGAGGCTTTTCGGTCCCACAAACACCCAGACCCGAAACAAAGACCTGTGAATCACACAAATATTTGTCTCTGTGCGGGGATCAAATACAATAAAAACAAAACTTACCAAGGTTAAAAGTCGCGTTCTTCGCAATAACCACTATGAACTGAGCCACCACCACGCATAGTTTAAGATGCATTGTGACATGAATTGTCTCGCGCGGTGCGACGAGCTCGTGACTGATCGGTATTACATGTGCTGATGAAGTCATTAGTGAAACAGATAGAACGCGGACTTGAGTATTTTTAATGATTAATAGACTTACAGTAAAAGTTTGATGTCACACCGAAACGAAATTGTAAAATGTCTCCGTGAGAGGAGGGAATAAGGGCATATAGAAGAAATAAATAATAGTTTAAAAAACTAAAATACATGTTTTATTAAAAGACCTAATTAAAAAAGTAAAATAATTGATAGTGTATTTAAGATTGAAAAGCGTGTAAAAAAGATATAGTCACTTACATACTTCTAACTTTACTACTCTATCAATCTATGGGTCGCGGTAATAAGACACTCTATCCAGTCTTAAACACCCAGTATCTATATTTTGGCATTAGGTACTCTAACCTTTCGATGATGCAAAAACCCCTCAGAGTGGCCCACGCAAGTCTGTTGCCATGGTTAAGCTTGTTTGGGTAACCCGGTTCAAACCAGATTTATTGCTTCTTCATAAGACGATCATTCCTCGACGGTAAATCTATTTGGAACGCCATCAGGTACATTTCAAAAACATTCTCGCGACAATATAAGAATTACTTTAATCCGCCTAAAAATAACGCTGTACTGTATCAGCCCACATACGTCCCACTGCAGGACACGAGCCTCCTCTACAATCGAGAGTACGATTGAGAGGGGTTAGGCCATATAGTCCACCACGCTGGCCTAGTGCGGGTTGTCGAAATCCTTTAAACGTGTGAAAAAGTGCCCAAGTTCAATAGCTACGCGGTTGCATTACATTAATGATAATAAAACAATACCACATGCGTTTGTTTTCCAATGCGAAGATCGCGACCTTGATCGCGAAAATACATTCAGTTTGAGTAGTATTTACAAATAACATTTCATGAATTAAAGTAATCCACCCACAAGGTGGATTGGTGAATACTGTAAGAATCTTTGAGAAATATTGTATGCAGCAGTTAAGATAATGATGTCTGTGGATTGGGTTGTATAAGATAAATTAAGTATCTTCATGGCGCTATGCTAGTTTTTTTTCATTTATCTTCGACCTCTAATACAGGCACAGCTGATACAAACATTATACGCCCTCTGCGAAGCAAAGGACTCCTCTTGAATCAAAGGTTAAATTGATATAGCTTAGGGCGTGGACTGTTGCTGGTTAGCGAATTTTATATACCATAGAATTTCTTGTAAAAACTCTCAAGGTTTTTTTACGATATTTTCATTCACCGATTCTCAATAGCGTGATGATAATGACCCGCCCCACTACTAACAGATTGAAAGAGGATGATGTAATAATACACGTATGAGAAATACAATAAACTTACATGGACAAAGCAAACTTCGCTCACAAAAGCCCGTAACTCAATGCATTTTTATCCAGCAGATATGGTAATGAGCGCTGGAGGGTCCAATCCAAGTTGCGCTCAACTTGTTTGCACTTGCAAATAACTTGCAAGTTAACGTACTTGGTCACAACCAAGTCCGGCTGCAACGAGCGCATTGTGAGACGTTGTAGAGTTGCGTTGCCGAGAAATGGTGGGATTGTAATGTTGTTCGTTGCAGGATTGTTTGTTGTTCTTAAAAGTAGGATCGTGAGAAGCGAAGCTTGGTTTTTGTATAATTCTTTTATATAATTCGGGGAACGAGCAAACAGGACACGTAATGCTAAGTGATTATTGCTTCCCATTAACACTCACAACGCTTGGATCATAAACGTGTTGCCGGCCCATCTAAATCGTGAAGGGAGCGGGAAGGAAAAAGGATGAGAGAAAATGGATATTGGGCATCCCGCAATCTCGATCCTTAATCAATTGGTATTGAATAAGGTTGACCTAGTAAAGTCTTCATATAATATTTTTCATAAAGACATTACAGACTTTCAAAGATTGTTTTAGTGGCGTTCGAAGAACTGTCACATAAATTGCTTCATGTAAAGCTGAGATTTGACTGAAGCTTTGTCTGTTACCTGCAATCATCACACGTCGTGTTTAGTTGTCGCTATTTGCGCGGATATAATTATCCTACCACAACGTATACGGGTCATACACAAAACGAGGCTAAAATTTTCATGAAAAACATGGTCGATATTTTTACAAAGTTAGTCTCATTTAATAATATCATATAGGTAGTCAATACATTAGAATGAAATCATAATACAAGATACCCTATATAAATACCAGAAATACCTCCATAAATCGAGGTAACTGTTGGTGAAACGTTACTTTAAAAAAATCCTTTCTAAGTTTGAAAAGTCTACAGGTTTATGTTACACTGCTTGGTTTGACGGTAGTTAACAACCGTTGCAGTATTAAATCCCGCAATGTATCTCTCACTGTCCCCCTGCCTTAGTAACTGTGACGTAACACAGTAGTAGGCACGGTTGTAGTTCGGCAACAGATTAGCAAGAGTTATTGTTGGGTCTAGTTTCAGAACGGCGTCAACACGCAAATTAACATAACTTACGATTAGAATAAACTTGTCGTAGGTCTCAGAGTTTCTTTTAAGTAGGACTATGCACTTTATTTAATGTTATTGACTATTGTTAAGGTTACACAGTCATGAACACTATATTTTGTGTTTATTTAATTAAGTAAATTAGTTTTATTCCAAGCGGGCATTATTAAATTAAGGTCCATTTTTGAATGAAGTATTTAAAAGTTTCAAATGCGTTGACCCTCGTAGTAGATTTTTTTGCCAATAGTCGCTTCATTATATTGTGACGTGAAATAAGAAGAAATATCAAAGATAATACCATCAAAAACCGTTCAGATAAGCATTATAGGCGGCAAATTGTAATATCTCGACGCCGGGGGCGACTATCCAGTAAGAAAGCACACAGCGCCTTTCAGACAAGACTCATCCCTCGCTATATTATGGATCAGGCCAATAAAAACTAGCTGATAACTACTAACTAGCTAAAACTGATTTCTGTACTCATCCTGACGATAGAAGACATAAATGAGCCTCCGTGGCGCAGTTGCTAACATGCCGGGTGTAAAACAAAAGCCCGCGGGTTTGATCCCCGCTCCGAGACATAATTTTGTGTGAATTGGTTTCGGGTGTGGGTGATTGTGAGCCCGAAATTCTTGTTCCTGATACAAGACACAAGACTCGATCTTAGTGTGGGGTCAGGACTATGTATGTGACTGTCGGGTGTATTTATTTATTTGTTATGTTTAAATACGACTTTGTGTAACCTACCACTTAGGTGTAATATAAAATTCATTACATTTTTACTGAATCGGTCAACATGGCGACTAGAAAATTTTCTAAGGATATATTAAGAGCTCGCTCGCTAGCCTTGGTGCGGGAATGCAATTTCTGCATGAGCAGATTTAAAAGGAAACGGAAGTATGAAACGCGCTTTGCCCCCTCCAAGGTGGAAGGGGGAAAGTGAAGCGAACATAGCGGTATGAAAAACTACTAGGTATTTTATTAAATCGTTGGTTATCATTGTTTCTGGGGGCTCCCTTTGAACTAGGATTCAGTACTATTCTAATCTTAGAATCACGAGGTCTATGGTTCGATGTCCATGGAAGATTTTTGAAATTGAAAACGTTATGTACTAAGTATAAGACTATTTGCTTTGAATGTTTCCGTTACCCATGAAGCTAGTGAACAGACAGAATATCATGATTTAATTCAATCAACGAGGCATTATAAATAAAATACACGACCCAATCACATTTTAAATTCAAAACACCCCAGGCATCATCAGAAACAATAATTATGAACATTTCAACAAAGTACAAAAGCCGAGCCGCGCTATTAAATACAAACAATAAGTACACATTTTAACCTCCAATTTCATTCATTAATTCCCACCATTTTCCTCATACAAAAATATTAAATAAAATAATTTCACAACACAAGGCTGTACGGTGTTGTCATGTTCGCTTTAATAAAAGAAGCATCGTCTATGACAGCTATGGCGGGTGTTATAGACAGAATATAAATAGAAATTCAAAAATAGCGCCAACCCGCGGACGGATGTTAAGTAATATTTTTTCTGGCCGGGTTTATTTATGTTTCGTTTAATAATAGATTTCTATTGTGGGTTCAATATTGAGAATATAACGCAAAGTATAAAAATACATCATGGAACGCGTTGTTGGGGTTGCACTGTTTTTTTACATGTATTAAACAAAATTATCTTTCATAGATTCCGTTATTATTAGAGAGAATAGAGATGTGTATTTGTCCAATTCTTTGTGAAATGTCTTTTAGAATCGGTTTATGAGACTACTAGAGACTTGACCCTATTAAACTATAACGCGATCGCTACGATTCAAAATGCTTCAAAATTAGCAAATCAGGTTTATCATACTTTAAACTTTAGCAACATCATAGAATTAACATGAAGCATTAGGTATGCATTTATGATACCACTAGCGGCTCGGCCCGGCTCTGCCCGAGTGTAGATTTATTTTAATTCCAGTCCACATCAACAACATATTACAGTTTTCGTAGCGCACGCGATGTTAAGAATATTTTAGGTAATTATTTTACACCTTGGGTTACATTATTGGAGTTTTAGTAAGGATCCCTAATATTTTGAAAATATAATATAGCTTATGTCACACGGGGATAGTGTAGCTTCCCAATAGTGAAAGAATTTATCAAATCGGTTCAGTAGTTTCCGAGTCTATTCAATGCAAACATAGAAACAAACAATCAAATCATTCGTCTTTATAATATTAGTATAGATTACGATAATTATTGTTGGTTTCCATCTAGTAAACGTTTCCAAGAAAATCTTAAGCGCATGCAAGACTCCAATTACTTTCCCAAAAGAAGAATTTAAATATGTTAAAATATTAGCTCCAAAATAACAATAAGGGGCGTTGAAATTGTTTCTTCCCCGTCCGCGAGGGTGGAAGGGTTGTAAGCTTGTAATAAAGCTGGTAATTAAGAGTTCTACCCTCAGTATTTATCACTAAAAACGGTGCTTGCTTGCAAGCGCTCGCGTTCTCGACTAAAGTAAAAGTTTATTACTCCGGATTAACTTACGTTAGGTTATATGAAGGGATTTTCGTGGATTATTTTTATTTACTTTAATGTTTTTGATTACGGGAAGGCCCAATGATTATTCTTTCCCCTTTTACAACTCTACCTATCTCTATGACGTCTTAAGCTGGAAATCCTATGACGAAATAAAGTTATAACAAGTCAATTTGAAAACACTTGGGATTAGCCCATTTTCTGCAATACACTTTCTGTACGTAAGCGAGTAATGAGATTGAACTGATTACATTGAATAAACCATCATCAAATTCATTTCCACTCCAATCCCCAATTCACACAATACCAACTACGAACCAAAAGAATATTCCCATTTGAGTACCAATAACGCATGGCGCCTGAGGGCGAGTCAGAACCGGGTACAAAGAGCCACTCGGCGCTCAAATGTCGGATTGACGAGCTTTGTACGTAAACATGCCTGACGCCAGTACACGTTTGTATGAAAAAACTTGTTACGTTTGAGGGTTGAAGTTTTGTTTTCCTGCCAATATCACACAACACCAATGCTTTGGAGTTGTTAACGGGGACTATAGGAAAGGTTTTCCGTAAATTGAAAAATGAAATAGGGGTGGAATCACCGATTAGAGGTATGAGGGTAGAGACCTACGCACAGGAGTGACTTTTTGAAGTTAATAAAACAGGGAAGAAAACGTCTTGAGCAAATGATGAAAAAAAATGATGGGATTAAATTATAGTCTCTTCGTAATTCTGTCTCGGTGTTAGGATTACAATTCTATGATTCTAACAAAATACCCTGTTGGTGTTCAACCCATCTTAATCCCACATTCTATAGTGTAAAACAGGCACAGTAATAAACTTTACTGGAGGCGTAATGACATGAACATTGATTCGGGTGCGCAGAACCGCTGACTCGCCTAATAGTTATAATCACGCAGCTTAATGGAGCTGCGGCTTGGGGTACTAAACATTGTTGTTTTACGTCGACAGCCTCCGTGGCGCAGTTGGTTGGAGGCCGCGGGTTCGATCCCGCACCGAAACAAATATTTGTGTGATCCACAGGTATTTGTTTCGGGTCAGGGTGTTTGTGAGACCGAAAAGTCTCTCGTAGCTGTTTCTATACAACCACTACATGAAATACTAACTAATCAATCATTCGATTATTTCTACCACTGGGTTTTTTTGGCAAGCATTTTAACTTTGCTATTTATTTTTCCTTTGAAAAAGACACGCTTCGAACTATGTTTTTATTAAATCTGTATGTTAATAAAACTTTATTTATTACACAATTGAGTGGTAGTAATAGTGTAACTGCGATACAATCCTGCGGTCAGACCAGTTGTATGGGTTCGCGGGGACACGCACAAGAAAACTTTTGATTTATGAATTAAATGTAAAGTAAATTCTGTTTATTGCGTTGCTTACTAGAATACGCAACACTAGGATATCTCCTGTATTGGGTTCCCTAATAACACAACAAAACTGGTGGTAGGTGTCTCATATGTGAGTGGCCGCCTGTTTAGGTACCACCGCAATGTCTATTTCTCCCGCCAAACAGTTGTGTGCCGGTTTGAAGGACATTGTAGCCAGAGTAACTTCTGGACATAATGAGACTTAACATCTTAAGTCTCAGGATGGCGAGCGCAGTGGAATGCCAAGCATTGCTTTATTATTCATGGTGTTGTTTGGTTTTGCTACTGTCCATGAGCAGTCGTATCACTTACCATCAGACGAATAGCATGCTTGTCTCGCGGATCACAGCAAAGTAAAACAAAAAAATATTTTAAAATAAATGAATAAATATAAAATAATACTTTCTTGGTGACCAATACCTAGACATGAAATAGTAATTTAAAGGCTTTAAAATATTGTATGTAGGTATTGTACATTACGAGTTGTCGGCAAGCTACTCGTAGTTATTAAATACTATCCAAATAATTTTTCTTAAACTTTTTCGTCCAGAAATCTAGTTTTAAATCATTTGTACACTTTAGTTGACCTACTTCCGTTAGCGTAGTTTTTTAAAATTCAATGTTTTGAAACTTTGGTCTAAAAATTTACTTTTTAAGTGTACTTGGTTTCCCTTTTGGAAGTCAATGTAGGAACCTATGAATAATTTTCGTGCTATAAAATTTGTCAACATAGGTCGCGGATGTGTGAAACTGAAGTTTTAGGTTCTTATAGCTGGTGCTAGGTTATTCATATAACTACCGTATGTCTTACTAGTAAACAACTCGTGACCGTGGTCATGGAAGTTTTTCGCGACGCATTTAATACCGGTTGAGTTTAGCATTTGCACCAAAATGAGGACAGTACATACATAAACTCACGCCTTAATCCCAGGAGGGGTAGGCACAGGCGCCACCATGACATCCACATTTTGCCTTGTATGTTGCGTCCCACGATGTGATAAGGGGCGAGCCGATCGCTATATCGGTCACAAATTCCTGACTACGCAATAATAAGGGGTAATAAATAGAACTGACATGACAGCCTCCGTGGTGCAGTCGGTTAGACGCCGTCTGTGAAACGAGAGCCCGCGGATTCGATCCCCGCACCAATTTCTCGGGTCTAGGTGTTTGTGAGACCGAAAAGTGTCTCGTAGTTTCTTATACTAGGAGGGCAGGACTATGTATGTGACTATTAGGTGTATTTATTATTTTTATTACAACTCGTAATCATGTAACACTCGTAATTTCACTTCATTTTAGTAGAAACACATCGATAACTGTACACTGGTGTATACTATCATTAACAATTCAAAAATCATTTTAAAAGATTCAAACACTACAATGTTGTCCAATTTGTCGGAATGTTCTGCGTGTCTAAAACCCATGAGGATTATGAAAAGTTTTCATGGAATAGTTGGAAAATCAATAGAGTCGCATTGCGCTGTGCCTAGCGAGGACCGACCTACATAGTACAGCGATCGACGATGGCTTTATAAAGAAACCCTGGCTTCAGTAGTTGGAATAAACTTCTATATATTTGTCTTTGTACATACATAAACTCACGCCTTTATCCCAGAAGGGGTAGGCAGAGGCGCCGCTAGGACACCCACATTTCGCCTTATATGTTCCGTCCCATGATGTAATAGGGGGCGAGCCTATCGCCATATCGGGTACAAATTCCAGACTCCGGGTTGATAATGAATAGAAAAACCCAATATAACTTTGCCCATCCCGGAATTCCAACCCCAGACCACAGCTTTGTAGTCGTACCGTAGTACAACTACGCCACCGAGGCAGTCTTTTGTCTTTGTATGCTTATATAAATACTCATAGGTCGAGGGAGATGAAGGCTTTAACTGTGGATCTAGATTCGATTCTTAGGTTAGGTTGTGAGAGTTTTTAAACGTGGTTTAGTTGGAAATGTTTCATGCCTTGCAGTAAGTTCGGAAAGGCTACAATGTTTGTGACGTATAGGTGTACTTGTATATTTCTTGCCAGCTCTTCGGGGGTCAATCTAAACCATTAGCGATTGTATGAAAGTAGTTTCAGTCTTAAAATTGGTTTAGGTAAGGGTATACATTGCTTCTAAACTATTATAATTTTCGTGATCTATCTAATAACGTAATAGTAACACACATAAATAGTAATAAACTTGGAATCCCAAACTCGTACAATACTAGACATGTAATCAGACCCAACTCAAACTAGTTTATCCTATTCTATCGGTCTGAATACTAAACGCAGACCTTGCCCAAGTGACCTAAAGTCTAGTGCTTTCGAATAAGTACGGTCTGTTTTTATCCTATTTGGAAAATCTTAAGAGCTGTGTAACTTATACAGTGGGGTTGGTAACTTCTCCGAAGATTTGAGCACAGCGCACAGCTAAGCGATAAAGCGATAGCGAAAATAATAGGTTTAGTATTATTTAATAGAGAAAAATATATTTAATGACGGGTGATTAATGATTATCAATTCTTTCAACATTTATGCTGGTGGTAGATCGCTCATATGTGAGAGGCCACCTGGGTAGGTACCACCGCAATGTCTAATTCTCCCGCCAAATAACAGTCTAAATGCACTGCTGTTCCGGTTTGAAGGACAGTAGCCAGAGTAACTCTGTCTCAGGATGGCGAGCGCAGTGGAATGCCAAGCATTGCTTTGTCATTCATGGTATTGTTTGTTTTTGCTACTGCCATGAGCGGTCGTATCGCTTACCATCAGGCGAAAAGATAGGTAGTCGTCACAAAGGTTTACCTAGATTTTCTCCGAATACCTACGATCTGTAGCCTATTATTGTGACCACATTATATTAAGGGATTTAGTATGTACCTGAAGTGACGAAAGGTTATTTAAAAAAATATCGACGAAAGGACCTTCTTTTTGCACCGTTTATTGCTAAGTTTTGTGTTATTAAGATTTGTATTAATACCAAGATGTGTATGTTTGAGACTCAGTTATATGTATAGCATTTGTTATCGCATCGCTCGCTCGCGTTGGTGTGAGAAAACCTTTGTAGCCATTTCAAATAAATGAGAATTGTAAATATCTCTTGAATCTTGTTTCTGAAAAACATTTTAAAGAATATCCTACGATAGGAATTGTTTTGTCTCAAACTTATTATTTAAACTTTGGAGTTTATCTGTTTTTAAGTCTTTTATGGGTCTTTAAGCGAGGTAACGGATATTTTATGGGATTTTATGTACATCTGTATTATTTAGGTTGGTAATAAATCCTCCAAATATACCCAAATTATGTGATACTAATATTACTGGTTCCGATATATGTCTCTGTGAAGGGGTTTTCGAAAACAGAAGACACACGTATCTTACTTAATATGGATCAATGTCTTAAGATGATTTCTGTAAAAATATAAAATTTCAAAATGTTAAGTGTATTGTGTATAGTACAGAACTATATCATTTTGTGATAAAATATTACTAAAATCTTATGTAACTAGACACAGCTGCCCACAAATTTTCACAGCCTACGTGTATCCAAAAACACTTGAAGCCAACCCCTCGATCCAGTAATGTAAGCTTCAACCCTTAATCCAATCCCATTAGTAGAAACTATCAATTTCGCTTCATCCCCTTGAAATCCTGTAAGGGCGGCGCGTCACTTGTGCGGTTCATGAATAAAGTATTGAGCCTACAGGGTGCGCGGTCCACTTGCTTAGGGATGGGTGCGGGTATCCGACGGAAAATATCCGATTGTTAAAAGGCATTTTTAAAACTACTGGTATGATACCTACATCAAAATTGTATGGCTGAGTATCAAGTGAGGCCTCGTCTTAAAAATCGGCTGAAAAGCGTTTGGTTCATATCGTCAAGTAAAATATAAGAGTTTTATAACTGAAGTAAGTGAATATACGAGTGGAATTTCATACACTTAGAGCATTTAACTGTTTAACTGACGATTTGTTCGTAACAATATTGAAGCAGTCAAACAAAGTCCACATTAATATAATAATTCTGTGTTACCTACCTAAGCACTTATAATGAAAAATATAAAACAGTACCATATAATAAGTAGTATTTTAAACATCACATACACAAAAAAGCAATTTGATTTATAGTCTAAAAACCTCACAACAATCGGATATTTTGTCGGAGAAAAATAAAACCTTCGTAACCCTACGTCGCATTCTTCGGTCCGGCGGAGACCCACTTTAACGTTTCACAGAAGGTCCTTTCAGCTTATTTACTAAACCTATTGGACTTCGGTGAATAGCTCAAAAGGTAAAGAATTAGGGAAGGCTGGGGCCCAATTTATTGTTTGTTAGTATACGGGTTCACATCGCCCTTAGTAAAGGATTACTTGCTTTGCATAAACGGGATGTAAATAAAATTTATTAGGGTATGGGAGATGGAAGATACAATCATTTTTGGATTGGATTTCTTAATCCAGTAAGTGGCTTGAAATGTTGCCGTTGGAGTTTTAGTATTGTATCAGCCCATATACGTCCCACTGCCACGGGCCTACTCTACAATCGAGAGTACGATTGAGACTGGTTAGGCCATGTAGTCCACCACGCTGGCCTAGTGCGGGTGGGCCTTTTTGGAATTTTAGTATTGGCCTCCAAATATTTGGACTTTTGAGTTGATATATACTGTCATAAAAAAATAATTTCGTCTACAATTGCGTAGGATTAGGTCGACTAGTTATGCTGTTTTACTGTCGATTATCTATTTCTTACACCTTCGAAATTATTATCGACTGCTCTCAGATATAATGAATGTTTACTCGTAAAGTTTTCTTTACAAGTAATACTATAATTAAAATCATTCTATAACATACATAAAATATATTTCGCCGACCTCCCCCAACTGTAGGAACAAGGGAACAGCAAATAATTACTCGTTCTAAGCGACAGAATGATTAGCATACTAATTTGCGAGTAAAATTGCAGCTGTAGATATTCGGAGTGGACAAACGGTACGACAGAACTCCTTGGAATTTAGAGCAGCGCAAGCTTCCCTAGGGAAAGTCGGGATAGTGGCTATTTATCCATTAGAATCTAGAACTGGTGCTTCGTATTCCAGTGCAGTGATTATATAATTATTTATTCTATTAATGTGTAAGACTGGAAATAATGGGCTTTCTGTACCTGCGACACGTGACTTGATGTATCTTTGTGAGATAATTGTGTGGCATTGTTCGATGCGTTTATTAATTTTATTGGTTTGCTGTTCTAAAATACGCGAAGCTAACAGTAACTAGTCTTTTCACTTTCCCATTTTCTTCGTCTCATTTTAAATATTGGCAACGCCTAAAATTCTTAAGTGTGCTAATAAGCAGTGGCGTTAACTTGTTAACTACATGTACTTATTCGTAGGCTCTATTGTCGTCAATTTTAATTGATTTTCTTTTCCTTTTTCCTGTGTGCTTGAGCTTAGTAAGTAAACTAATATAATTAGTTAATTGTTTTCTCCAACGCAGTGTTTACTATTTTAGGACATGCATGTATAAATGTGTAGTACGAGTGTATCTAGCAACTAAGTGCAAAATTGTATTGTCTGATTTGAGAACAAAAAAAAACAATATCAATATTTAGCCATAGAACGTCCACTTTTGACCTTAAATCTTCCCCGACGATTTCCACATTAAACCATTGGAAGAAATCACGTAACGACTTCCCGCAATCTTCATTAAGCTGTCCATCCTTAAAAATATATTCTAATTGATTCATCTATTAAAGAAAAGTCGCTTCACATCATTGTCACGCGTAACGTTTCAAAAGAATAAGATAAAAAGGCGAAAGTCGAGCCTTTGTGTTAGGACGAGCAGTCCCAATAAATCAAATCGCATCGGCTTTTCACTTTTAAAAAATAGCTTTCGAACAAAGACGTCATCCAATTTCGCCGGAGAAATAATAAGAGGTCCGCACAAAGGGGTCCTTCGGTGCACTCTACGGGCCCACTTGGTAGGGCTGGCCTGAAACAATTACAGATTTTTTTTGGGAATTTAGACAGCGTTTCTTTTAGGAATTTTGGTTTATGGAGTTATTAGAGACTTTTTTATTTTAGCCAGGCAAACTGCCCAGTGCCCTGATAAGTTCATTGCCGTCTAGATAAAATGCCGAAGACAACTACATGTTTTTCGTAATTCGACTTAATTATGCAAACTTGTTTGTAATATGAATATCAATGTTAAATTATAAATAGTAATAGTTGGAACTACACATTTATTTGAATCAAAGCTGAATAAACTATTTATGTGATAGTACGTATTGGCTGAATATCAGTTTTCAGACCATTTTGAGGTTGCATGAATTTTTTTATTAGACAAATGGATGTTTCAGATATTTCTTTCCATATAAATACATATTTTAGCATTTTCTCTTTATGGAGTTTTTACTATATTCCTACAGAAACTCATCTGTCTTTGTTTTTCTCTTGCCACGTGAATTAAGAACAAACCAACAGGCATTTTCGGAGATAACATTTTAATACCAGGTTTTCTTACGTCAACGATAAAATCCAGCACCGAATATCACCGACAGCCCTGCGCACATGTAAGCGCCATTATTGGCTGAAATTCTAAAGATTTCCACGACGACTGTAACATTTGACATTTGGACCGTAGTGTATTGTTTTGTCGACGTGAGGGCGCCACTTACGCCGAAACGTTTTGATAAACGACGAAAACATTTTCACATCGATCACGGCGCGTCATTGGCAGGCTTATGGTTGTATGTAGTATGTACCTTTGTAATATATTTACTGGTCAAATGGTTGATTATGGAAAATGTGCGTGATTTTTTATCATGCTTTATAAACAGGAAAAACATTAGAATTTATCGTTACTAAGATCTGCGTAGCACTGCAATGCGCTTGTCTCTCCGAGACATGTTAAGTCTCTTAACGCCCAGGGATGACCGACTACAATGTCATTCAAACCGGAATACAACAGTGCTTACTGCTGACAATGCAGCTGGGTGGCATATGTAGACGAATCAATGATCCAGGCGGCCTCTCGTATATGAATTAACATAATATTTATACTAATATAAATTAGTATAATTAATTCATATACGAATGCGTGGTGGACTATATGGCCTAACCACTCTCAATCGATTTTCTCGATTGTAGAGTAGGCCCGTGCCCTGCAGTGGGACGTATATGGGCTGATATAGATATAGAATTTATATTAATACAAATATTTAAATCAAAATTAAAATATTCTTTATTCAAGTATCTAGTCTTCTACAAGATCTTTTGAATCGTTAATTTCTGCTACCACCGCTTCGGAACGTGATGTAACTTTGAAGAAGAAACGGCGCAAGAAACTCCCTGTGAAATACGAACTGTCTTCTTTTTTTGCTTTTCTTTTCTTTCTTTTTCTTTTTTAAACGCCATTTTTAATTACTATGGTTAATTTATATTAATGTCACAATAATGTTTGTATATATAATATTATTATTTACGGACGGACGTCGGACGCCCACAAGGTGGACGTACGACCTGGTGAAGGTTTCAGGAAGAACTTCCTGAGGCTGAAAAGACGAAGAAGAAGAAATATTTACGTAACTCTGAGATAAAGTATCTTCAAACAAAAATAGAGCTTCACTTGACTAAGCTGACTAGGGAGCTGCAGTTATATTCATGTATGGAAGATGTATTGGGAAGCGTTAATTCATATGACTTAAAAGATCTCGTGTCTGTAATATTTTGCTGGTATATTCGGTAATTCGGCTTCAATATTATACATAAATACGTACAAAAACTCATGCCTTTTACCCAGAAGGGGTAGGCAGAGGTGCTACCAGGACACCTTCATTTCGCCTTGTATATTCTGTCCCACGATGTGATAGGGGGCGAGCATATCGCCATAACAATATTTTTATGTTATTTAATTAAACTTCTGTTTCTTTTCAGGTAAGTTCGTGACAATTCATTGTTATTAAGGTATCTAAAAGCTATCGGTGAGTTCATTATTAATTCTTATTTTTAACACTAGTTTTAATAACATAAAATTACCAAGAACTTGGAAAATGCAAGCTTTGATTATATTATTTACTGTATATCTACAATCAAAGTCAATTTGTGCTCCAAGCAATTTGGGACCTGCTACCACTGTCTCTATTTCACCCTAGGATCGATACAAACAGGCCATAAATTTTAAGTCGTTTCTTTATTTAGTTTTTGTTCCAACGAAGAAGTCTGTGAAGCTTGAACTTCACCACTGTGACCTTAGATCCACGATACAAATTGACATCCTCGGTGACGCAGTTGGTTAGACGCGGTCTGGGAAACGAGAGGCCGCGGGTTCGATCCCCACACCGATACAAATATTTGTGTGAACCACAGGTATTTGTTTCGGGTCTGGGTGTTTGTAAGACCGAAAAGTGTCTCGTAGCTTCTGATACCCACGACACAAGACTCGATCTTAGTGTGAGGTCAGGACTATGTAAGTGACTTTTGGGTGTATTTATTATTATTAAATACACCGGTCTACTATTAAGGTCGATCCTAACATGTTCCGTATTTATACCTTCATGAATATACAGTGGGGAGACGCGGCTGCGGCGCGTGTGCGGGACAAACAGACAGATAAATCAATTACAGTTATCAACGGCAGCCGACTTATGCAAATGTGCATTGATTTATGGGGGGCCCTCCCTCCCACAAACAACCTTACTGTCATTAGGATACGCACATATTTACCCATAGGACACACCTCTGACTTTTCGGAGTCATGTGTGTCTGTATCAGCTCAAATACGTCCGCGGGGCATGGGTCTCCTCCACAATCAAGAGTACGATTAAGAGGGGTTAGGCCATATGGTCCGACAGGACTGTCCGTATCGGACAACTTGGGTCTGATAAAACTAAAATTTTCTCTATAGTTTTTAATACCTACAAAACACGATCTTACTGAGGTTTCTTACTCATGTTTGTTTATTTTTTTTTTATTCAAATGCTTCCGCTTCATAATTAACATATCTATGTAGCCCATCAGATAGGGTTTGCCATGTATTATGATCATAATCGACCGCAATCGACGTTTATTAACCGCAAGATGGCGACTTGTGTGAAGTGCGGTCACAGATATAAATAATGAACAGATAAATTGTCTTTGTAAGGTTTGTACCGTAATATATACCCACCATTGCTAATCAGAATTGAGGTCTTCTTACTAGTGGTACAGTAAAAGAAAACTTACTTTTAGTAATACAAAATACTAGTGCTCATACTTGTGAATCAGTTTCTTTGGGTCAGACACATTAAAAGTTTTTTTTTGTCTGGCCATGACGGTTTTCCAATCAGCCTGTGCCTATTTTAATACCCTTACAGAGATAATAAAAAAAAATTGAAATTCGAATTACAATTCCAGAATCTGGAATGTCGATGCGGAATTATCCGACAGTTCCCGGAATAAGTAAATTTGATTACACTCGGAATTAATTACAATAATTACGGAGGGAATCTCCTGATCCGCCGTCTGGCGTTTTACTAATTAATTAATATCGGAGAACGCAGATCATTGCGGCGGAAACGTACGGAATATCGTGTGGTCGGTTTCATAGATTCTTTAAGTAATATTAACACCGGAAATATGAGACAATTATTTCAATATATGTTATGATAAGTGAAACGTATCTTCAATCTTGGCTAACAAGGCTCTTATATTTAATTATACATCTTATTACAAACTAAGTTCATAATGTAGGTCTAATATCAATCTAGATCTTAGCTAAACTAGATTGTAGCTAGAGTAACTACTGGACATAATGAGACTTAACATCTTATGTTTCAGGATGGCAAGCGCAGTGGAATGCCAAGCCTTGCTTTGTTATTCATGGTATTGTTTACTTTTTTTACTGTTCAAGAGCGGTCGTCTCTCTTACCATCAATCGAATGGAATGCTCGTATCGCCATTTATTGCAATAAAAAAAGATCTCGAAGCCAAGGCCCTGTGATGTCTAGTCTAAGCGAGCGACATGGACGAACTCCTGAGCTTTTCTTTATACGCACCAAATCTTCTGTAGCGACATTTTTGGAGCTAATCTTTGGTATTTTAGTCACTAACAAACACAAAACGAAGACATTAATAAAATGTGTTTATTAAAATAAATAATAAATACGCCCAACAGTCACATAGTTCTGACTCTACACAAAAATCAAATCTTGTGTATTGAGTATCAGAAAGTACGAGAGACTTCGGTCTCACTATACCCAAACCCGAAATGCCTCCGGATCACACAGACGTCTAAACATCTGCGACACGGGGGCTATATCTATTATCTAATATCTATTGTATTATGGAATACATCTTAGAATTCTCAATCAAATGACGAGCCTTCACGAGGTGCCAGTTTCAATTCCCTCTTAGTGCATGCGCCCTCATTAATGTCAACCGAGCCAGTAATTAGGGGGTCAACTTAATTATAGAGTGCGATCGGCGCTGACCCTACCCCTTCTGTAGGGGGGGGGGGGTCTTGTTAACTAATTCCGTATTGACTGTTTGTGGTTTGTGTGCAGGGTGTAATTGGGGGAAGGATTAGTGTTGTTTATGGGTTATTTTTGTGTTTTGTTTGGGTTATATTGTCCGATTTGAATGTGGTGATTTGTATGTCAGGTTTAGGGGTAGAATAAATAAATAAATACACCCAATGGTCACATACATAGTCCTGACCCCACACTACGATCAAGTCTTGTGTCGTGGGTATCAGAAACTAGGAGAGACGTTTCGGTCTCATAAACACCCAGACCTGAAACAAATACCTGTGGATCATACAAATATTTGTCTCGGTGCGGGGATCGAACCCGCGGCCTCTCGTTGCACAGCCGGCGTCTAGCCAACTGCGCCACGGAGAATAATTAGATAGATCCGTACGCTCACATCTATGTCCTCTGAAGGGTGAGTAGAGTTCATTAAGCAGTTATACGTGGCTTTTTTATTCATTGCATTTGCTTTGTTTTACACAGGAATTGCTGTCCCAGGCTCCTTCGTATCGCATCTTAAGCTTGACAAACTGTGGATAGCACTAAGGACTCCCTTGCCTACCCTCTCTAAGATGACGTGAGCTTACAGTTTACACTATAAACTGTACTATCAGCTCATAATATATTAATATTGACAGCCTCCGTGGCGCAGTTGGTTAGACGCCGCCTGTGAAACGAGAGGCCGCGGGTTCGATCCCCGCACCGTAACAAATATTTGTGTGATCCACAGGTATTTGTTTCGGGTCTGGGTGTTTGTGAGACCGAAAAGTCTCTCGTAGCTTCTGATACCCACGACACAAGACTCGATCTTAGTGTGGGGTCAGGACTATGTATGTGACTGTTGGGTGTATTTATTTATTTTATTTATTATTTAATAACCCTCTTCTGAACCAGGGTCTTCTTTACCATCAGAAGTTTGAGAGGCTTAAACTAAAGTCAACCACGCTAGCCCAATACATAAGGGAAGGGTGATAATCTAGCATCTAAATGCATAATAATCTAGCTCAGACACATCACATGCAGGACACAGATTCCCTTTACAAATTAGAGTTGGCTAGCTGCCTCTTTAGTTGACGTGCTTCTAAAAATTCTTGCTAAAACATATCTTGGTATATTCAGCTGTAGAGGATGATAATGAAATCTGGCGCGCTCTCGGAGTGAAAGCAATTAGAGCGGCTGTGTATGTGTGTCAGGTGGGCTGTCCCGCGGGAACGACCCTCACCACTCACTCTATCAGCCTTTTGATTCCGAGATATGGTCTCAGATTTAGAGTGGAGTTTTTCTAGGATTGTTTTCATGTTCGTTGTATATGCTCGTGTAAATCTAGGGGAAGTTAGGTCAGTAGGGCTTTAAATTGTAGATTGTGATTATATCCTTGCTAAGTGCAGTTATAGGGTCAAAAAGGGCGCCGTTTTTTTATCATTTAGTATTTTTCCATTTCGAGATCCCTAAAACGTATTTGCGATCCATTTTGGTAAATGATTGATACTATAATTATTATACTATAAGATGACCCATGTCTAATATAGACATAACAAATAGAACCTTTGGAATCCTACTCTGTTTCGAGGAGTTCTATTCTCCAGATCCGAATATATGTATCAGGTCTTTATCATTTTTATGGGACCATCTATGAAGTATACCCTTTGAAACAAAAAAAGAATTTTCCAAATCAGTTCTGGCGTTTTCGAGTAATCGGTGAACATACATAAAAAAATATTCCGATGAATTGAGAACCTCCTCCGTTTTTTGAAATCGGCTAAAACACTCCATCAATACAGTTACATTTTCTCTATTATTAACTTATTTATAAACTTATATCGTTTAAAACGATATGAATTATAAATGTAAGCAGCAAGTTATATTGGAGGTGGATCGCGCTGTGCAATTTGCTGTAAAGTTTGATCATGAAACGCGTACATTTTTAACTCTGCAGTTAGTGCGGAGCTTTCAACGATTCTGTCTGCTCGATAGTTCGGTTTCAATACCTTGGAGTTTTAGTAGTTGATTGGTATCGTGGTAGAGTTTATAGAGTCTGAGTTGTGAGATCTTGGGTTCTACCAGGTGAGGAGTGTTTGGGCGTTAATTTCAGTCCCCTACGCTCCACATGAGAAGTTTCAAAGTACAAAAATACACTTACAACACTTTATTAAGATATATAATGTAAATCGACTTAACGTCTCTCGTTATCGCGTACCCAAAATATCGCCAAAACCAATCTCATCCGAAACGCCACGAAATAAATTGCGAATAAGATACATTTGCAGCCCTGGGCGTTCCCTTTAAAGTATTAAACGTTATTCTCATAAGAGATAAGGCTAAATAAACAGGGGAGGTTAAACTTCGAGTGTGACGTATTTCCGCCGGAAGGACCGGTGTACTTGCATACATATCTATAATATTATCTTAGATATTTGGTATATACATACATCGGCCTGAAAGCATAAAGAGTAAAAACATATTGCCAAGATATATGAATAAAATATAAGGTATATGCACGATAGTTTATAAGTAATGGAAATTGTGTCTATCCTACAGATTTTGGGGAATCTAATGGTTTCTTAGATTTACGCGAATGTTACACATGTGTTTGGGGAATCTAGTTTAGACTCCTATCATTTATCTAGAAAAATGCAGATAATGCCTAATGTGGTAAACAAAACATGAAGAAGGCTTGCTAACTAATGCTCATTTTTTTCTCATGTTTATTATGTTGAATCCGTCAGATATTTTTGCTTCTTGGTTTATTTTTGTTATATTGACAAATATTTTAATACTAGGCTAGTTATCTAGCTATTAATCAAATTCCGAACTACACTTATGGAGGCTTTACCAACCGTTTTCAATTTCGTAGTTTCTTAAAGCCTGACAATTAACTTAAGAATTTTAGGAGTAGGATCGCAGATGTGTCAGTGACCTCTGAAATATTTGTGCCTAAATGGCATGTGCTAATGGAACTAATCGAAATTGAATGTCATTCGTAGTCCAGTTGATATCTCAATCCTATGTTATGGGTAAATGGCTGTGCTTGGCAATTTCTAGTCATTAATCTTATGTGTATCTTTGAATCACTACTACAAACTTTTTGACTTCACCACACTCAAATATTAAAGACAGTGACATAACCTGAAAAGTTCCATCAGGCAAATTGTGTTTGCACGCAAAGACGACAGAGGGCGCGTCTCTCGCTCAGTAAACATCTCAATATTACAATGTGGATTTTGTTACGTGTGACGCGTCGTATGAATCAAATTTGCTACATGGAAAACGGGACTGTGATTTTTGAGAATATTCGCGTACTTTGATAGGTCATCTGGTAGAAAACATTCATATTTTTCTCCCGATTGTTGTCTCTTTTTCCTGGTTCGGTGTAGTTACTGCCCGGTTTGATGGTAAGCATAATGCTATCAAATACAATCAAATGGGGTGAGTATGAACTCTCCTCATTTAATACAATGTGCCGGCCTGCTAAGTTGTTATCTTAATATTATTTAAGATTTGCGGTTTATTATCTAGACAAATAATAATAAATAAATACACCTAAAAGCCACGAACACACTCCTGACTCGACAATTGCATTGTATTTAGAGAATCTACTAGAATTCAATGGCTTTTTGGTATCAATACACAGACACAAAACAGAAAACAGCTCACAGATCAATAAAAAATCCATATTACATTTTAATACCGCGAATATTAGAAGTAATAAGCATTTTTATGAGGTGTCAGGAACGTCTGTGCGGAAGTTGTCAGTTGGCTGCGACGCGCCCGGCCGTGTCACTCCTCTCACCCACTTCCTATTAGGAATTGACAGTGTTAAATATCTTGTTTACTAGTTTAATCGAAAATGTAGGTTGACTTTTATGAGTATTTGTTCTACTAAGCTTTGTCTTTGATACACTCTGGCGATAGTTTCGGAGAATTCCTACGCATTATATCTAGTATACGTTTAAATACCTTTTAAAGAAACATTGATAGTGATACATACCTCATTGGACAGTTTATCCATGTGTTTAGTTGACTTTTCGAAGTAGTATGACGTATGTGCATAATTAACTGTCGTGCACTGTAACAATAAAATATCTGGGAATCTCGAGTCTCTTTGTGTCTAGAAGACAATATTCAGAAGGCCTCATTAAAGCGAAAACCCTCCCGGAGAAAAAAACTCTCTGAAGCAAAGTTTTTAATATCTGAAAGATCTGAAGGCGTAGTGTCCAATCATATTATCGCCAACAATCTTATTTCCCTATAGTAAAATCCAAAAACTTAAAACATACCTGAACATTTGAAAGCATTACACGAAACCTCATCATAAAGTGAGCAAGCTCCCGACTCAATCTCCATACTTAATCCTGCGCAAATATGTTCCGAGTGTGAGGAGAAAAATTGAAAGTCGTTGGGGTTATCGATAAGGCTTATAACTCGTTCCTGCGAGGCGGGATCAGACGACTCGTCTGGGGACTCCAATTAAAATATCCGTGTTGTAATTGTAAAAATATTACTGTACTGTTGAAGTAAGTAGGTATAAGGTGAGAAATGAGTTTTGAGTTTTGTGGGTTGAAATGGTAATAAATTGTATTTTATTAGGTTATTAAAAATAACTAGATATTTTAGTCCATAACAAATAGATCTAAACGAAGTAAATAATTGTTGGATATAATATAATATTTGTATGGGTAGATATATATACAGTAAGGTACAGGTAATGATTGTCGATGTAACTTAATTCAATTGAAAACATACAATTAAAGAATTTGTACAAAATACTATAGCAGGCCATAATTTCTCGCTGATTATTCAATTAAGAGGGCATGAGCCCTACACCTCTCATATTATACAAATTATTAATGAAATCATGCATGTAAATATTCTTAATAAAAATCAATAAGCACAAAATTAATTCAGGCAACACAAAGAGCGCTTTACACGCGCGTCACGCTCCGCAGTCGGCGTGATGTGACAATAATGACACGCGGGCGGGAAGACAGCGCTGCGGGGCGGCGGGGGAGGGGGTAGCTGGCACGTCCGACATGTCAACTGGGTAAATGAGCTGCCACATGTATAGCGTAATTATAAGACCTGGTAGACGAATTGTGATAACAGATTATACGGGTGTGGTTAGAAATGGGGTAAAAAAAGTTGGTTTCAATGTTTTTAACATATACAATGGTTAAGGATCCTGATAGTGGTCCAGGTAAGTGTGTCGCGTTTTGGGTTTGTCTCGTGTATAACTGGAACTGATATTCTTATTGTATTCTGCAATTACCTTCGGGTTCCGTGATCGGATGCATTGTATTGACTTTCTCTTGCCTGCATAAAGCATAAAAACACTGTAAAATGAATTCAGTAATTGGTTAGATTCTTACATAACATACATACATATACACCCGCCGTTTTCCCAGAAGGGGTAGGCAGAGATTCACAAGTGGTATAAGTTGATTAGTATCTTTTAATTTGAAAAATAATATTAATACCTGTGCCTTTTTTGCGCTATGATAGGTAATAAATACGTCAACTGAGTAAATTCATTCTAATTGCAAGCTTTGCCTTCAAATTTTAAGCTCGCCATTTATCTTGGAAGGTGAATGGACTTCTGTCAATGTTAACGATGCGATGCACGTTGCGCAGTGACGCCACAATGATGTAACGCGTACGTCATTAAGCCACGGTGACGTCATACTTAAGCTGACCAATCAAATGTGGTGTTAGTTGCTGCAATGTCTGAAATGCTTTGTAAAACAGATGCTAGTGGTGAAAATATTTTTGGTGAGTCCGATCTAGGACATTCTTTGAATTAAACATAAGGCAGTATAATTACGGCGGAAAATTCTCATAAAATGCCGTAGAATTGAGACCTGAAAAAAATATTATATATTTATGAAGATTTACGATAAATTAACAACATATAAATCGAAATCATTTAGCACTAGGAGTTACGAAATTTGAGTGATGTATCATGAAAACCTAAATTTAGATACCAAAAGAACGCAATAAAACCCTCATTTCATCATCGAAGCCGGGAAAATAGAACAAACCCACTTGAGAAGTAAAGTAAAACGCTCTACAAGTATTCACATTTGAGGAAAACCCAGTACGTAAAAGTGCATATACATTATCTAAATAGATACCGCATATCTAGTACAACGTCTCCATTATCATCATTCCCTTAATTTATTTCATCGCTTTTTTTGCATATACATGTTATAAAAACTGCCTCGGTGGCGTAGTTGTATTACGGTACGGTTACAAAGCTGAGGTCTCGGGTTCGAATCCCGGGTCGGGCAAAGTGATATTGGATTTTTCTATTCATTATCAGCCCTGAGTCAGGAATTTGTGCCCGATATGGCGATATCTATCACTTCTATCACATCGTGGGACGGAACATGCAAGGCGAAATGTGGGTGTTCTAGTGGCGCCTCTGCCTACCCCTTCGGGGATAAAGGGGTGAGTTTATGTATGTATGTGTGTATGTAAAAAATATATACATATAAAAATACAAAAAATGATTCACCCTCCGGTGTCAAAGCAAGATCCAGTAATACTGCCTTCTGTATCTGACTCTTGACCTAACAGTTAACTTAAATCGTTTTCGTGTAAAGAACTTCATCACTAAAATGTTATGCCACAGTAGGAAGCAAGAAACAGACACCTAGTTTTGAATTAAAGCTTGCACCATTTATTTATATGCATATTTGACATGACAGCCTCCGTGGTGTAGTTGGTTAGACGCCGCCTGTGAAACGAAAGGCCGCGAGTTCGATCCCCACACCGAAACAAATGTTTGTGTGATCCACAGGTATTTGTACCTGGACTGGGTGTTTGTGAGACCGAAAAGTCTCGCAGTTTCTGATACTCACGGCACAAGACTCGATATTAGTGTGGGGTCAGGACTATGTATGTGACTGTTTGGTGTATTTATTTATTTATTTGTGGAGTGCACACTGCCTCACTAACAAACGGTCCTCCTATGTATAGGGAGGGCTTCACTTCCCTCTTCATTAACTTGTATGCGTCGTTAGCCTGTCTGAAATTCTGAAATAATTATATTTCAAGTCAGAGAGGTAAAGAATTTGCCTTTACATAAAGAATGCTTTTGTAAGAAATTCGAGTAAAATACGATGTTTCAGGTTACATAAAGAAGGTTTTTTGATGTCTGAATTGTTGTTATAAAATAACTAGTCAAAGGTTATTTTTCGATTGTTTGTTACTTTTTCAACGGCCTGCATTCTTTTGCGGTTTCTGTTCTTTGGTCTTTCGTGTCTTAGTTTTGACTTTTCATCCTGATTTTATAGGAATAATTGGAAATTAATAATTTTATAGGAATATCAATAATTTGTTGCCGGTGGACACAGCATCCGGATGTCACACGGAGCCCCATTGAAAATTAGCGCTACAGTACAGCTATCATTGTTGTTTGGCCATCATATTAGCAAGCTATTATCGCCTTGTGTGTTAATATTATTGTTTTTCTTTTGATGTGTTGGCCATGCGATAATAAATGTTTTTTCTTTCTTTTCTTTCGAATAGGTGCAATATCGTCACATTCCCAAGCATGGAATATAACCCTATATCATATCGTCTATACCAGGAATTTACCCCTCATAACGCGAGTTGCTAGACCCCAGCTCTTGGCTTCGTTACGAGTGTGGCCCGGCTTTAATTATATCTATGTTGTAAGCCGCGCCGAGATTTTAATGGACGGCTCTCGTGTTTTTTACTCCTTCCCCGTCTTCAATGAAAATATGTTTTTCGGCTAGGCTTTTTTCGTAGGAATGTTGCGAGATTTTCGGGTGTATTTTAAATTATTTTGATGTTACATACACGGAATATGAAGGCTATGTTTACTAGAATATCAGTCCTTATGTAACATATTACATTGCTCATGTTGGATACGTAAAGGGGATTTGAGTTTAATGTAGTACGTTCACCAATGTGTCTGTATACTCGTTAGATAGACAGTGAGGGGCAAAATAAGCCTTCCATATACTTTCTGACACGGGTCAAAGACTGCTTATGTTATATGACAACAAACAGCACTGTCATACTATGCTTTCCGAGGTAAGCAATCTAAAGATTGAATGTAATAGGTACATTTGTGTATTTTGTGTGGGGGCGGGAGAAAACAATGGGATTTGTTTTGACTTCATAATTCAGGGTAAAACGATGTACGCCTTGAGTTCCTTTTGAATAAAATTACAAAGACAAACGAAAAAGCAAATTCTCATAAATTCCACCCACACACCTACCAGTGTTATTGTAAAGGACAGATATTTACGCAAACACCTACATTGCTGTTAAGCCTACACCCACTAAATGTGGTGAAATCCCATCGTAACAATGCTTTTCTTTCTTCGTGGTTGTAAGGCGAGAGATTCACCGATACCCCCGGGTCAGTATTTCCGCATCGCTTGAATTGCTCAATGTCAGAAAATTCATATGAATTGTCCAGGTTAGAATACATATCCAACTCTAAGGATAACCCTATCATATCTCGGGGTGGATTAGCTATGCGAAACGTGGGTGGTATTGGTAGGACCTCTGCTTAACCTTTCAAATATACTTGCGTGGGCGTATTTTTATAGAAGCGGTATATTAATGATTGACTGAAGATGTCAATAGTAATAGTGACACTTTAACTTATCTCCTCGAAGTTGTATGCGTGGGCGTGTCTATACAGCGTGATAAACAAATTCTGTCCTATCGATAAAGATATTATCAGGCATCATTAATGTGTTCTATTTCAAAGATCCGTTTCGAATAATATAATAAAAACTCCTTAATAAAAAAAATAGGGAATTACACTGCTAACACCGCGTTCGTAACAAGCAACATGCGGCGCGACGGTTCAGAATTGTCAGAATGTGTGTTGTTTTTGCCAGAATTCAAAACATTGCTAGATTTTACGTTAATATTGATACTAAAATGTGTATTATAACATACGATAATAATGTTATCCTTTATCGTATTTTTTTAAATACTACAATTGAGATACCCAAATGCGGTTTTACCTAACGGCTATACCATGCTAACATGCTAACATGTATCTTTATATAGGTGGCTACGCAATTGTCTGTCTATAGATAGGAAATACTGAAAAGAAAAACTGGATGGAAACAGATTTTGATAGAAATTACCAGGTACTCCAAATATCAATCAATATAGGTATGATCGTGTATCTGTTGATTCAATTGATAGAAGTGACTACGAATCAATGATTAAAGAAGAAATATTTATAAATATTGTAGAAAACAGACAACATAGGGTGAAAACATGGCTTTAGAAGAGAAATTCGCCTTCTCCTCCTTCCGTCCTTTTTTCATTATTTATCCAACCGAAATTAAGAACCCTAGCATAATATGCAACATTCACAGCCTCCGTGGCGCAGCTGGTTAGACGACGGCTGTGAAACGAGAGACCGCGGGTTCGATCCCCGCACCAAGATAAATGTTGGTGCGGCCCACAAATATTTCTTTCGGGTCTGGGTGTTTGTGAGACCGAAAAGTCTCTCGTAGTTCTGATACCTGCGACACAAGACTTAATTGATCTTAATGTGGGGTCAGGACTATGTATGTGACTGTTGGGTGTATGTATTTATATTCACTAACCATCAATTATTGAACCGTTTGCTCGTTTGCCAGACTTTTATACTAAAACAAAAATATATCCAGTAAATTATGAAAATCCTTCATAGAAAATAAAATCCTCATAAAAATGAATAGGTGTCGAACACACAGGCATGAGGCAGCATTGTATACATTATTAAGGCTAAAATCGAGGCTCGCCTGAATCTTTAATGCGCCCGCTATTGATTCCACGGTAATGGATGGACAATGCGATGGAAATATTAACATCCTAGCGTATACTCATTAAAATGGCGGAAGATAATAGTTATTGTGTTATTATTTTTCCCTTATTAGGATTTCTACTGATGACAATGATTTTGTAAATAGCTTTCAGGTTAGATAAGCATCCATGAGATTTACAAACAATGAGAGGTCAGCAGTTAAACAAGAGGATGTATGTTCCGTCGACACATATATTTGCGATATATACTATCAATTTTTACGAGTATCCGTGATCTAGGATAAGATATCCCATGTAGTATAAAGTAGTAATCGAATCCACGTGGTTCGACAGTCAATACCCTTCAATTCCGGTCAACACTGAGAAATACAAGACCACAATAGCAACATTTTAAAAACTACAGTTCACAATTGAATATGAATTCCGCGCAAAAAACTTACATTCGTACGAAGTAATGGGATTAGCTCCTCGCAGAGTACGCAACGGGCACAACCGGCCAGTCCGGATAATTCAATCTCCGGACATCCGGACGTACCGGCGAAACCGGTACATCTGTCCTATTAGCTCGCACCTCGCGGAATACGCAACTCGCGGTACAGCCGACAAGTCCGGATAATTCGATATCCGGATATCCGGACGTTCCGGCGCAACCGGCACAGATGTCCTACACGCGGACCGGCAAATAATTCAATTATTTTAGTTAGCTGTAGTCTACTCGAAGTGAATGTAATTGAAATGTTCATTATACAAGTTATATTATATCATTGTCACAAAAAGTAAAGGACATGTTTTTTTTTCACTTACTTTTAACACTGCAATCTAAGGTGGTATGGCATTCAGAACATTTAAAAACAGGAAAATGTAGATTTGATTTAGTTTCCTGATTTGCACTTCAAATCATTTATGAATCCAATTTTTTACTCGCCTTTGAAGCTGGAATTCGCCACATTTTTTGTATTAACCCTTCCACGAATGGATCTTTAGTCCATCATATTTTTGTCCTTATACCGTTGTTAGACTTATACACCTTTATAATTCTTATCAAAAACCCTAAGCTATTCAGGTTTCCTCACGATGCATCCCTTCACTGATATCAGCAATGCTGTGTGATTTTAGCTTTAGGCTGGAGCCACCGGTGTAGCAGTCCGATTTCCAGCTCTCTTTAGTCCGTAATTAATTGTAGCATCTCAATAGTATTCTTCGATTTGATGGCAATCTGTCATTTTCCATCGGGACACTCGTCCACCGGGCATTGTGCATATAGAGGGTATCTACTCATGCTACATCATGGAAATGTTCAATAATTACTGCTTTTTAATTAATTATCAGGTGGACCGATTGTGGATGTTCCGACATGAAGTCGATGTTACAATTCGAATGATTTTTGATGTATGCGTAATGTTGTAAGTTGTAACTCTACGGTTACATTAGTGGTCTGATTGGTTTTGTAGCAGCATATTTCGTGACCATTTATATTAGAATCGTAAGTATGGAAATCAGTTTTCAATCGACAGGCCGTTATTATTTGAATTCCAGAAAATAACCTCTTCATCTATACTCTGTCTTTTTGTGTACGCTTAAAACAATGTGACGTCACGGTCAAGTCCAGCAAACCTACACAAACAAGATGGTAAATTTCGCACGCACTAAACATAATTTACGTACATTCAATAAAACCCGTCGACACAGGCGATATTCCCAAATCCCATGCCAGCAGTTTTGCCACGCACGTAATGCAGACTAACGCGTTAGATACGGTGTAGTACGGCTTTGTAGTTCGTACCCTTTATTAGTTTACTTTACAAGCTCAAACGGATTGGGTATCTTTAACTAGCAAAGAGGAATATCGGCAATTTATTTAAATAGAAAGGTGAGCGTATTTTTATAGTGTAAGTAAAGATCTGAAATTTGGTGGTAGAATATTGATGCCTGCTCGGACCACTGAAAAATATGGTTGAAAATCTGTTGTAGTGCCCCTTGCTTTTATGTCCCGTTTGGTGACCTAGGATTTAACTTAGGACCTCGCGATTAGCCCATATATGCTACAACTAGACCTATGAAGGGATCGTGATAAATCGTGAACTCAATAAATTAATTATTGGCGTGAAGTCGCATGGTCGAGAATAGCCACTCTGATGTGTACAGTCAGCGAAATCATTAATTAAAAATGGAGCCATATCTGAAATGTCTGGGGAGCGCGGTAAAAATATAATTAATTTCTGCGGTGACATGTCTTATTTTATTGCGCACTCGGCGTAAATTAAAATATACTCTTTGTCAATATTTATATGATTTTATATATTCGAGTCCATGACCAGGGATTTGCTTGTGTAATAAAATTTTAAAATTTATAGCGAACATTGCAAGTTTCTGACGCTTTGAGTTCAGCATGTTATTTTCAGGAGGCCGAAATTATTGTGTCAAGATAACCATCTCTCCAGTCCGCAATATCTAGAAAGCTCTATACATCTTTGCTTTATACACATACATCATACATAGACTCACGCCTTTATCCCCAAAGGGGTAGGCAAAGGCGCCACCAGGACACCCACATTTCGCCTTGTATGTTCCGTCCCACGATGTGATAGGGGGGCGAGCCTATCGCCATATCGGGCACAAATTCCTGACTCCGGGCTGATAATTAATAGAAAAATCCAATATCTCTTTGCCCGACCCGGGACTTGAACCCGAGACCTCAGCTTTGTAACCGTACCGTACAACTACGCCACCGAGGCAGTCAAGCAGTCAGCCTTTGCTTTATAGTAACAATAAAATGCAGTTCAGTAACTTTCTCGAGCCAATGTAAGGATAACTCAGATGTGAAATTGTGATAATTGTTTACGAAATAAATCTCACGTAATTCCACGTGGAAGTCGCCACATTTCCCGCCAAAATGCGGCTTAATCCGCTTTGATGAAGTAAACTGGTTCTGTTTACGGAATAATCAGTGCTTACAATTTTCACTTTACCGGGATCAGTTTGAGTGGCGTCGTAAGATTTTCACGATTAGATGTTGAGAAATTTTGATTTAAACTTTAAGGAGGGTTTAAAGCTATTAAATATTTTATTTAATTATGGACGATCGTTTGCCACAGCAAGGAATTAGTTGCCCACTTTTCGGTGTAATTACTGCCGGTATGATCCTCATATTTTGAGCTATAGATGGTTGTACGTATCAGAACTGGGTGTCAGTAAAAATTGTGATCCACACTTACGAAAAATTCTCTTCATTAAACTCGTCCCTTTCTCTCCCTCGTTTTTCATCAAAATATAGGTACCAAACATATACATACATCATACATGTGTAGTGTGTACTGTGTACCAGAAACCATCAAGAGCAGACAACAAAACAATTACCGCACAAAAAATTACAATTTAATGCAAGTATAATTTCTCCCAGTGATTACATCGAAGTTTAAGCCACCGGGTACATTTTTGATTAGTTCCACGCGTGACGCGTCACGTATCGTTCGTTCCGGGTCATTTCACATCCCCCCCCCCCCCCCTTCCCCCCTGGTTTCACCACGAGGAAGCTCCGCCGCGCCCGAGGAATGAGTTAGGGTCTTCGCACATTTAATGTATCTTTTAAGATAGTATCAATTAGTAAAAACTTTTCCGAGTTGGTTTAGTGGTAAATTCAAGGGCTCGTCACGAAAAATGATAACGGATTGGTTAACAATCTAATGTATTCACTGAAAATAGGGAATTTAATGACAAGTTTCACGAAGCTGTTGAATGCATGGTATACCCAAAAGTGAAGTTATTCATTTTAAAAGTTGATTAAACTTGGCAGACTCCATGTACCTTCCTTAATTCGGAATGTACCGAATCAGAAATATTGATTCCATGATTTTATCGTTTGTGAAAATGTACAAAAAACTGAATATGCGTGCGACCGTAATATCTTTATTTGAATATATTGATGATGATGGAAACTATCTAGTTTTCTACTGATTTGATACGTTGCTATGACCCATGTGCGAAGTCCCTAACGAGTTTAGTATTAGCAGCCGATATAAGGAAGTGTGTGCACAATAAATTGCAAGATCCGTTGGACACGCGCCAGACTTTTCTGTAACTAGCTTTATACGCTACCGCACGTGTAGACTGTGGAATTATGACGCTGTGGTTTGTGGTCTTGTTCTGTTCTATTTTTAAAATGCTTTTTTATTCGAAAAAGGAATTTCGAAGACGTTGTTTTTGATTAAGCTTTTAAATTAGAAAGATCAGAAAAGTAAAAAGGAAAGGAAAAAAACATTCTTATATGCTGTTTCTCCGCAGCTACAAAATATTTTGAGATTGTAATAGTTGGGGAACGATTCAAAAATCTTGTAAAAATCTATTATAGTAGCGAGTTTTTGTACTTAAATAACCAAGTAAATCCTAAATAACACAACTCAAATTACAAATTCCGAATTCAACTCAAATTCAAACATCTAATTATACAAAGCCGTATACTATTAACGCTGTGGTCGGAGCCACAACAGCGCCTTATTTGCTTTGCTACTTACAGCGAAAGGGTTGCGCAAACTAAGTAAAACAATTCATTTGTAGAAAAACGTGAGTGTAAAATAACAAGAGGGAAGTAATCTCGCTCACAATGGCTTGAACAATAAGCTTAATCTGCTATTGTTGGTGCCGCCAGGTTCTAGTGCTGGCGATGGTAGGAATGCGGTGCACAAGCCGGTGTAAATAAATAAATACACCTAGCATACGTGTCTAATATTCATAGTAGGTAGTAATGAGTCTTAGTATCAGAAATTACGAGATTTTAGTGTCACATAAAACCCTACTCAAATATTTCTGGGTTACATTTTTTCGGTTCAGGGATTGAACCCGTGACTTCTTGGTTTAATGCTGGCTATATATAAGCGTCACGAAGGCTGTAGAAAAATTGGTGTCTTTGCCAGTCACTATTCGATTCGTAAATTATAATTATTCTGCAGCCTTTTTTTGACTCCAATTATCTCTTTCTTCACGTGGTAATATAATAGGAAGAAGAGAAGAAGACTTGCAAGAACGAAAGACCGAAGTCTGTCATTGACTTGTCTCTTAGTATGGGTCTAGACTATGTGTGAGACAGTTGTGTGTATTTCATTTACTGATAATTATTTGAATAAATCCTCTAATCCCGCTTGCAGTAACATCGCGCCCCGTGCTCTGCATTACCCTGATAAAATATGATCACTTCAGACCTTACCTTCATACTCATTCGGTTAAAACATTCCGCGTCTCACTTTACCACTCAGATAAATCTGTGTGGAACCTTTGTGTTGAAATATTTACGCCATCCTAGAATAAAGGATTTAAAATCCACTGAGCTTTTGTTTTGATGTCCTGTACGTGAAACACACAATGGCTTTTTAAATGTTGTATAGAATTTTAAAAAATCGACTGTGACATCGCCTTTTACCAAGACGAGCTTTACAATGGAGAACTCATTATACGCATGAGGTTCGCTCGAGATCAATATTCATATACCATACCATATTATATTGATAATAATAGTATATTATTAATATCATATCTGGTTTTGAAGAGGCCACTGTAATTCTATTGATCTAGAAATTACCATCTCCCACCATCTCTCACCATTGGTACTTACCGGTATAATACTGGCTTCGAACCCCTAGGTCTATTTCTTTATAATATCCTCCTTTAGCCTCAGAAAGTCTACTGCTGAACGTACCTTCCCTGATAATTTCTACAGCAAACTTTTGAACGCGATCTGCATCCAACATCTCCTTGCAAACGTTATTTTATCATGAAAGAAAGAAGATAGTTTTATTTGTCATCAAGCTATATCAATGTACATACACATACATACATAAACTCACGCCTTTATCCCAGAAGGGGTAGGCAGAGGCGCCACCAGGACACCCACATTTCACCTTGTATGTTCCGTCCCATGTTGTGATAGGGAGCGAGCCTATCGCTATATCGAGCAGAAATTCCTGACTCCAGGCTGATAATGAATTAAATTTACATACACAGGTGTAAAAATAATAAAAAGAAAAAGTTTTAATGTCGTTGATGTGACAAGTAGGAGTCAGCAAAATCATTTGTCGACTTTGTCCTTGGCTATAGACACTCTTATAAAACACTAATAACTCCTATTATAGGCCATATAACATGAAATATTTCTATCATGTCCGAGCAAGCTGACTCGACAACTGTTGCGCGGTCGACGACCTGGCACGGTCTAGCTCTCCACTTAGTACCTAATAAGACCTAACGTCCGCCTTAACGTCTAGGAACACGTGTTGAATTATTCATCAAGTTTATTTCAATTGAGAGCCATTTGTTATACTCATGATCTATGTACCAAGCGTGATTTTATTATGGTACGGTAAAGATGATGTTGCAACATTACCAGATAATACTGTATTCAGCCAATAATTGAGTACTGAGTACGGGACCCCTCTAAAATCGAGAGTTCCGTTGAGGGAGGTACGCCTAAAGTCCACCACGATGGGTTGACAGCCTCCGTGGCGCAGTTGGTTAGACGCCGCCTGTGAAACAAGAGGCCGCGGGTTCGAGCCCCGCACCGAAACAAATATTTGCGTGATCAGTGATCCACACGTATTTGTATTAATTTTCAAACCTTGTCCAAAAATTTCCATACCTATTGAAAACAGCCTACATATATTAGATATTTAAGGGTCAATCTCCGAATCGGGCGTATTCGTGTGATCGCTCTGGTGCTTTTCAGTTATTGATATTTAATGGTAATTATGTATCTCATTAAAAAGAATGACATTCAAATAGCACATTTTTACTATTGGCCTTCAATTTACACATATAGTTATTGAGATATTTCAGATCAAAAAAATTCGCGACCAGAGTAATCATAATTGGTGCCAGAGCAATCATAAATGGTGAAATCAGTGAAACAAAATATAAATATATTGATAAAATATTATTTATTTAGCCGTTTTATTTATTCAGTATAACAAATAAAAAAAACGAACTATTTTATAGAACATAATTGCTAAAATAACAAATTAAAATATCAACTTTTGGCTTAGTTTCATTTATTTGGACTTAAATAAATCACTTCAAGGTTAATGAGACAAAATTAAAAACCTTTTGAAATTCAACCTTTAATACCTACAGTCTTTTATAGTTATAAAATGACTTAGACTCATTAAAATTTAATTTGAAGAATTAAATATTAGTTTTTAAAAAGTAATTAAAGAAACCTAAGGTTTATAAAAAACAAAATAAAATTCTTAAAAATAAACATTTTATAAAATAAAATAACAGTCTTTTCAAGATTATCTAAGAGATTTGTAATAATCACATTTTCCTTAACTAAATATTTAGTGGTAAGTAAAGAATTAAATAGAACAACACAAAGTACAATGCAGTTCAGAATATGATCAGATCAGATTGAAATATTGTTTGCAAATTATAATGATACAAATTTTAACACCAAGCAAAAAAAAATACAATTTCTATAAGGCTTAGTTGATCAACAAACTAAGAATAGAAGGTTTATTGAAAGCTCAGAAAATTGAAAAGTCATCAGAGTCGGAGTCGGGTAAATCTTCTGCTGCAGCAACCTTTGTCAAGGTGTTATCGTTTTGCAACGAAGATAAAACTACCTCGGAAATACTTGGAGTAATTAAATTTTCATAGTTAATAGATGGAACTTCATCCCAAAAACTGTCCGGCAGGTCCGAGTTGTGTAATGATTGTTGACTTTGATTTGCAGTTATAGTCTGTCTATTATTTAGCATTTGTGGGAGCTGAATTTGCTTCTCTTGATTGTAATTTTTTGAACGCTTAACCAGCAAAGGTCGGCTTGTCTTCCTTGGTGCCCGTGACATGTTTGTCTTTGAGGTACTTTGGTTCGAATCGCTATTAAGTTGGTAAAAGCCTAAGTGTTTGCCGTGCGGACATTGTACAGTCTCTTGTGAGCAGTTGTCTAAATCACAACTTAGTCGCCTCATAGCCAAAACGTTTTTAGTATTTGCTGAAAAATAGATTTATTACGTACAATTAATGCAAAATATCACCGCTCTGGTCTTTTTGGACAGAGCAATCACAGCCATAGCGATCAGAAAAAGTCACAAAATCATAAATATAGCCGAATTTAAAAGCAGTAGAAAGTTGTGATTACGTCTCATAAAATACATCATAACAATCACTTAATTCACATAAAAAAATACATTCATTAGCTTATTATTTAATTTAAATAACATGCCATAGCAATCGTAAAATTCGAGAACCAAATCCAGAGCAATCATAAACTTACCTTCGTAATGTTGGAGCACAGGAACGTGGCTCACAAATATCCTCCTCTTCGGTTAGACCACTACTGGTGTTACCCCGCGGGAGGGGAATAGAGTGTCTATAACGCGTAACCAGGGATGAGCGCGATGTTTTACCTCAGCGCAGAGCGATGAGATAAAATGCCCGGTCACGATTTTAAATTCAAATTGTGGCAAAAGTATTGTTCATATAACTAAACATATTCTATTACGATGAAGATTAACTATCTGTTATGTAATCTAAATAAGTTGTTTCATATGAACCTTCTCATTAAAAAGTTAAAGAATCTTTTTTTCATTCAATCCGGAGTTCGGTCAACCCAGAGCGATCAGGATTTTAGGGTTTAAGATTTTTTTTTAAATATTTATAATAAACTTATTCATAATATTAGCGTTGTATCACGTAGATTAGGCACCGAACTGTATATAAAAAAATATCTTGAAAACGTTTTTCGATTTTAAGAGGGACTTATTCAGCCCGACACGAAAAAAAATGCCTTTGGAGATCGACCCTTAAACATACATTCATAATCATCACGCCTGTATCCCATAAGGTTAGGCAGAGACAATGCATTACCACTTTCCTCAATCCTGACATATTACTTTCGCTTCATCCACTTTCATCATTCCCTTCATGCATTCTCGTCGGTTCAGGGTACTTTTGACCCGATTCTTGTTGAGGGTATTACCGATTTAGATAAATATTTAAACATAAAACCCAATAAAGTATTAAAACCATAACTAAAAACGAGATGGAAGGGAGTCCGGGCGTTTCGAGCAATAACCTCAAATCGGCGACGCGTCCGGTCAGTTGGCGGGCAAATTGCGATCTCCCCGCGTGTTCCGGTGACCCCGCCGGTCCCCCTGCGCCCCGCCTGGCCATGTTGCTCTTTTTGCAGATTAGTACGGTTAGGGGTCATTCCTATGAGGGGTATAATCGCAGCGGTTGTTATCGAAATTAAGAATGGATGTTGTGTTGTAGCAGGTCGTTGAGGAAATCATTGCAAGAGGGGAGTGGTGTGGACTTTCTGTGTAGATATTATGCTTCCTAATTCTTTTCTATTCTAATAAGATTTCGTGATAATGCCAATTTTATTTCATAAGTAAAACTTATATTTTGTTCAACTTGACTTTTTTATGCTTTAGGCTTTTTACAGACGTACTTAATTATTAAACAAATTATACAAGTATAAAATACATACAACAGTCATAATTTTAGTACTCAATAGTCGTCCGAATTCTTTCTTACCAATTTCTAATAATTGCCTAGTTTTGCGATATTTCTTAGGCGCTAGCTAATGTTTTAGTGGTTTTACTATCTCGAAAAACTCAGATCCAAATAAAATATATCTTATAGATCACACATAGTATTAATATCTCTTTTTCTCTAAAATCTAAAACATTGCGATCTTCCAGCGTGTGGACGAGGCCCTTAGGAAGAGAAGCATTAAGATGTCCATTAAGAGATCGCTCATATTTTATACACCCTCCTTGCTCTGTTGGCGAACAAATTGTACCGTGTATTAATTCCATGCTTGTTTATATTCAAAATAGCTTTTTTTTATTCCATAACAAGTTCCATACAAAGTTTCATAACTATACTATTTTGCACTCTTTTATCTAGATATTGATTATAGATATATTTAAATAAAATAATTATTAGAAAAATTATTTAATACTTCTCCAATATAATTTCCTTAATCGTCATGTTTTCCTGTTTTATTTAATCAATTCCTATTTTATATTTTCTAAAATGCCTTAAAAGTTACATATTAACTACACAATACATTGTTAAACTTGAAAAGATCAGAACAGGCATTAAAGCAACGCAAAGCGATTTAAAATGTTATTACAAACTTCCATAGGATACCTTAAACGACTTCCTGTAGGATCAAATTATTTAATATTCCGTGAGAATTCTTTTAAAATATGCCTCGCTTTAACAAACAACGTTAAACAGAAGTAATTTTATTTCGATTAATATTCGTGAATAGCTAATGGATAAGAACACGATCAGAATACTCATGTTTTTATTTGTACTTAAATTATAATTAATAATATTTTAGTCAGCCTCTATGGCGCAGTTGTTGGAGTACAGGCTGTGAGTGAGTCCGTGGGTTTGATTCCCGCGTCTGGATTAATCTTTGTGTTATGCTCAGGTATTTGTTTCGAGTCTGGTTGTATGTTTTAAATGTGATAACTGTTAGCTTTTCTATACAAGTACATCATATAAAGTAGGTAGGTAGAGAATTCGATTGAATTTACGTTACAGGTTGTTTGTCTTAGTTCGTACAGACCCATATAAAAAGAAAATCTCGTCCCAGTGACACAAGCAAGTCTGATGTTTCGTGTTAAGCCAGTCTGTGTCCAATTCTGAGCCAATACCAATACACCATGTAAAATTACACACACACAGCCATTGACTTATTTTCACACAGCATTAACTACTGATTTGGCTTTAATCAAGGTTGCGGTTTCTAAAAGCATTGATATTTACCCATTCCTGCCAGGTTATACGGGAGCTTTATAAAAAAATAATTTGAACTATCTCATCAGTTTGTGTTGCTACTTTGATATTGATGTTTTTAAGCTCCCGAGTTATATACTACAATATCACATTAGGTTTTTTAATCCCACCTCTTCACAATTAGTCCCCTTATCAACCCCTGAATGATATACTAAATCCCAAATCCCGATTAAAGGTACAAATGTACATGAACATAAGCCGTTTACGGCTGGTCCCTTTTTAATGAAGCTCGCGTTATTCGCCGCTCTGCGTTGAGATTTTATTCAGTAAATGTGTAATACAGCCTTCGGATTGGTGGAACATTGCGATAAAGTGTGTGGGTGTACTGAGTTCGTGTGGTGCGAGTGTCCGCTGAGAGCGGAGAGGCAGCGAGAGCGATTTATTAGGTGAATTGTTTATGATGATAGTGCAATTATGTGACAATGAGGAAAGAAAATGGAACAGTCTCTTCGTCTTCTCTTTAAATAAAATACAATATTTAAATAAAGTATAGACTTTACATAAGATAAAACGTATGGCAAATAACGAATTAATGCGTGAAAAATTCATTAGTGGATATTTTGGGATTAATAATATCGATGGCTTCTGGAATAAACAATCTAACACGGGTAACATTGATTAGTTACAGAAACAGAAACCACCTAAAAACTACTGAAGCCACATCAATAGGCATCATATACGAAATGGTGTTTTTTTAAACGAAAAGGTATTTCTTGCTATCATCAAAAATAAACAAACGTCCTTTTCTGAAAACTGCTTACCTTCAAGTCGCCACTTAATCGCTGGCAGTCGCACCGAACCCCACACCAGTTACAATCACTAAAAGAAACTTTTTTATTTATCATACTCGACAATGTGCGGCGGCAACAAATGTTTGAATGCGGGGGCGGAACGAGTGGACTGTGAAAACGTTGCGTGAAGGGCGCCACGCGGGGCCCCGACCCCCCACCCCCAACGAATTAAACAAGAGAACAAAGGCTTCCGTTCCCGTTGAATCCTTTTGTTTCTTAACCTTAAGATGAGTTGTACTCGAAACTTTAAGGTATGCTTTTGTAATTGTATAAGTGTCTTCGTTGTTTACGGTTTGGTTGTTGATAAATATTTGAAGACGAAAGTTTTGTTTTCATTAACGTTTAATTTCTAAACCAATTTTTGTGTCTTCTATTTTATTAAAAGCGGTGAATTGTAATTTCTTTTTGTATAAATGTAAGAGGCTCTTACTACATAATTTTGCAGAATGATATAAATACACAAATGTTCCAGCATGAGACAGATATTATTACTAATAAAATATATCAAGCTAAGCTCTTTCTAGTTAAGCAGGGAAAGTTAGTGTATGAACAACTCTGAAATATTATTTTTTAATTAAAGAATTGAAAAAATAATAATTACGATATCGACTATTATAGGGCCCTATACCCAATAGTAGCACCTGCGTTCGCACCTGGTGTGAACACATAACCTCTCTATTTGATATATTATGGTGGGGGATTTGGGTCGCCCCTCACTACTCCCCCACCCTCCCTCCCCCCTTATGTACACGCTCATTACACTGAACCTGTAGATGTTGTAATGAGTTCTATACACGGATTTTTCCGGTGGGTATGTTTCGTGTATGTTTTTGATATTTTTTGTGTTAGACGGGAACATGAGCGATAGTGTAGTTATGTGATAAAGCAGCTTTTGGAGAAATGGTGATTAGTGCTTGTCGACAAAATTATGCCAACCACACTTGTCCTAAGGGGTTGTTGGGGTGCTGACCCCGCAATGACAGGCTTGTATGGGGTTATGACAGGTCACCTTATGTACAGTAACTGCTCTTGGAGTGATGCCCTTAGTGCTTCGTGCAAAAATATTCTAGTGACATAGTTTTTATTAAAAAATACACACATACACAAACGAAGTCACCCTATCTGAATTAGACGCAATGACCTCCTTTAGCAGATCACGTAAAACATCCTTCCCCAACAAAACAGCCAATTAAGAAAAAAAAGAAAAAATATTTTTCAGATTAAATTAAAGTTACAAAAACGTGCAAAAACAAAACGTTACCCAGTTAAGAATTCGGCTCCATATCTCAGTCATTACGAGGCGAGACAAAAGCGGCCCCATCTTTTCGACACAGTTATTCCGTTTTATTAAAAAAAACCGAGCTCACAAAAGAAACGAAGGAAAATATTCTCCCGGTTATTGCGCGGCCTAGAATAGTTTGAAATTCTGTTAGTGACATTTTTTTTTTAATTATCCTTTCGTAGTATTAAGAAGTTGGTGTGGAAGAAATGATTTTCTTTATGTCTAGTTGTAAATTTTAATTAGTTTGGTATGAAATTTTTTCTAATTATTCCGCTTATAAAACCTGAATAGCGTGGCGATTTAAAAAAGTAAAAAGTGATTTCTACAGTATGTAAAAGTCCGCCAACCCGCACTAGGCCAGCATGGTGGACTGTATGGCCTAACCCCTTAATCGTACTCTCGATTGTAGAGGAGGCCCGTGCCTTGCAGTGGGACGTATATGGGCTGATTCAGATACATATTCCGCTTATTGTTAATACTTCTCTTGCTAATAATATCGCCTTGCTCCAATCTAATCACGACTAGTAAAGTGTCAACAACTTTATTTTAACTTTATTTTTTGCCTTCATGTCTGCATAATACAAGTTTTCTGAAAAATGCATACAATCGTATAGAACCTTCTCCTTTGATGTCGCTTTTTATGAACATTATGTTCTTTATACGTAGTCTTAATGTTGTATGTCCAAGCATTAATAAATCATGTTTTTATGATTCAGTCACATCACGCGCACGGCGAGCTGGTTGCCTCCAGCCGAGAGCTGGCCTGTCGGGAGGGACCCTCAGGATCAGGATGAAGAGGAACTGCCTTATGGATGGGAGCAGGCGCTGGATAGCAGGGAAAAGCCTTATTATATCAAGTGAGTAGAAACAGGAACACTAGTTTAAAGCTTTTAGGCTATTACTTTTAGTCTATAGGCTTTTCAGCGAAGTGACACCTGCCTTCACATCAACCGTTCGTAAGATAGGCCTTTTAGTCGTTCATGTTAGTCAAATGTGGTTAGTTTACTTCAAATACTTTGGGAATTCTTGGAGAAATCTTACATATGCAGATCGTTCACAATTAAAGAATATACATGTAAAGTCAATAGTATGCGTTTGCTTTTAAATCCTTGATCGTCGGTTTCGAAGTGTGGTCCTCGTCTGATTGGCCTATCACTGTTTATCTGCTTAGTTTATTATAGAAGTAAAATATTGTGAACCATAATAAAACTTCCTAAAAAAGTTCATGTTACTGACTAGTAAAATACTGTGCAAACAATTTTATGTGACCTACTCAAAATTATAAGGTAGGGATGTAATTTTGCTATTGACCTATAATCAAAGATTTCCGTGGATCTACTTTAAGTTAAAATCTATCTACAAGGTAAATTCAAGTTTTGAAATATTATTTCCAGCCATATCAACAAAACGACGACATACGTGGCTCCAGAGGGTTGTTCGTGCGAGTCTCCCCCAGCGCCGAGAGACGTGGTGTTGGAGAGGCATCCAGAACTTGGCTTTGGGTTCGTCGCTGGATCAGAGAAACCCGTCCTAGTCAGATTTGTCACTGACAATTCACCTAGTGTCGGCAAGGTGAGGATTTAGAATTTTAGGGTGTTTGGCCAAAATAGCGTAGTCTACCACGTGTTAGCTATTGCAGCGAAGTATACCATGATCGAACTATCAAAGTATTAGCGAAAAGATATTCTTCGTATGAAAGAATAGGGGACGCTGTCCACTAATCTGTTTTGTTAGTTTCTGATCTTATGGTGCATAGAGACCTTTAAAATGTAATAAATTATGTAAAAGCAACTTAAAATATCATCGAATTAAAAATGACAACATTTTACCATACCAAATTTATTGGACTTTTTTCACGAGATTTGTACATTTGTATTCTACTTTTATATAAAAGATTATAGAATGTAAGGAGTAGACCGACACATTATTTCTTAGGATAATCGGTTGTCTCCTACTAAGTTTCAGACGACCTGGTTAATGTTACAGGAAGTCGCTGGATGCAGCGATTTTACTGGTGGTAGGTCTCTCATATGTGAGAGGCCACCTGGGTGGGTACCACCGCAATGTCTATTTCTCCCGCCAAACAGCAGTGTTAATGCGCTGTTGTGTTCCGGTTTGAAGGACATTGTAGCCAGAGTAACTACTGGACATATTGAGACTTAACATCTTATGTCTCAGGATGGCGAGCGCAGTGGAATTCCAAGCATTCCCTTGTAATTCATGGTGTTGTTTGGTTTTGCTACTGTCCATGAGCGGTCATATCGCTTACCATCACGCGAATGGCATGCTCGTCTCGCCATTCATTGCAATAAAAAAAAAAAAAAAAATGCAGGCCGCTTCCAACAGATCGATGTGGAAATCCTTGGAGGAGGCCTATGTTCAACAGGAAACTTTCTGTGGCTGAATAGATAGATACAAGTCTAAGACACACTAACATTTCCAAAATCTTAACTCAATATCTTCATGAAAAGTACAAAACAAATTACTCCTTTCTTAAACCTAACCATTTTTATATTAGCCACCATCTGCTCATCTTCCAGTTGGAGCCCGGAGACCAAATTCTCTGCGTGAACGGAGAAGACGTGAGCATGGCGGCGCGAGAGCACGTGATATCAGCTGTCAGGGCTTGCAACGAGCGTGTGACCTTGCGCGTGTGCCAGCCTGCTAGGAGCGGCAACCCTGCCAGACGGTCAGCCATGCTGTCCGCTGCAAAGCGCGCCAGGCTGCGTGCCAGGCCACCCAGGGTGCGGTTTGCTGACTCTGTCCAGTTGAACGGAGCGCCCATGTATCCAGTAAGTTACTTAATAACTTCTAAAAGAAGTGATAGCAAATTATGGTAACATACAAAACTTTGTTTGTCCACCTTAAAATTGAATACTCATGAATATTCGGATTTTAAACTAACATTATTAAAAGTTCTAAAATCAAGTCATCATACAATTAAATATGTTATTATGGATGTCCATAATAAATGTCTATTTTTTGTTATAACTTGTTCTTTAATTTATTGACTTCAGTGTATTTTTTATCGTATCAACGTATTCTCAAAGTTCGAAACCTTCTTTTAATCGTACTTACATACAAAATACAAAATGAACTAATATTTAAATTAAATTCTTCATATCTTATCAAACCTTTCTCTCCTATTACAGCCATCAGCATTCTCCCTAGGTGACCTCTGCTTACCACCAATGGCGAACGTGCTCAAGGTGTTCCTAGAGAATGGTCAAACCAAGTCGTTCAAATACGACACCACCACAACGGTGGCAGATGTGGTGACCAGCCTGAAGGACAAGCTATGCATTACTGCTGAAGAACACTTTAGCTTGGTCGTGGAACACGTGAAGAGTTTGAGGAGGAATAAGCTGACGTTGTTGGATCCTAAGGAGTCGCTGGCTAGGGTAAGATTGTTGAATGACTGGCAATTTTTATAAGGTTTTTGTGAGAAGTGATGTAAAAACTACGTGGTACAACCAATAATCGGAATCGGCCTGCCTCTGAATGAGATTACGAGCTAAAGTAGATGTTCAATTAAGCATCTGGTCTTCATACCGTGTTTACTGCATCGAAATAGGCTTTATAAATAAGGTTTGCTGAATCTGGTTGGTCCTAACCTATTTGGTCATAGGAAGATATTTTCAATAAGTATTACTTATTGACCTGTAGAAGCATTTATCCCTTTTTTAAACAATATCACATGATAAAACATTGAAATTTTAATTCATTCCTAAAATTCTCTCTACATTTCAGATCGCAGCCCGCCCCGGCTCTCACAAGATGCGTTGCCTCTACCGCGTGGTCTTCATGCCGACATCAGCGGCCGAGTTGGCCCAGCGCGACCTGGCTGCCCTGGACTACCTCTACCTCCAGTGCTGCAACGACGTGGCCCAAGAGCGGTTCGCACCGGAGCTGCAGCCTGAAGTGGCGCTGAGGCTGGCAGCACTGCACATGCACCAACATGCTCTGGCGAACAACCTCTCGCCTGCCAAGTTGACTGTTAAGGCTGTTGAGTGAGTGGATTTTTTTTTGAAGATAAAAAGCATGATGTGTTGTATAGTGCCGACTTAAACATTATTATTCAAAATATAAAGACAATTAAACGCTGTCTAAGCTACCTTTCGATTTGAACAAAATGAGGCAAATAAGAAATACGGCTTCGTGAAGCGTATTCTCTGGATGCAGATGGCTTTTTATAGCTCGCTGTTGAAATTATTGGGAAAGGTCTGTGTTCGGATGCAAATGATGATACTGGTATGTTGATATAATGATCTGAAAACAGAAAATTGGGTGTCCCGAAGCTTACCATGACACATGGCAGTCTCGTTCAAATGGTAATGTATGTTCACATAATATGGTATCTCCCATGGTATATTGTGTGTTATCCAGGAGGGAGTTCGGACTGGAGCGGTTCGTGCCGAGCGGGCTGCTGGAGAGCATGAAGCGCAAGGAGCTGCGCCGCCTCGTGGCTCACTTCCTCAAGCTCAACGCGCACATGACCGGCTCGCAGCGGCAACTCACGCAGCTGCAGGTGATACCTTACTCTACTAATTAATATGCATTAAATTGTTTCACGTGGCTAATGACAAAGAGGAATACAAGAAGCTAACGACCAACCTTCAACACTAAATAGGCACCCAAAGAAGAAGAAGTATTAAAATGCCGAGCGTTAATTATTATGAATTATTAAATTACCTGTCCATTTGGAAGGGATAGGTTAGATGTAGCTGTCAAATCTCTAGAGAGCTTTTTACTATCAGTAAGTTTCAAAGTATTACAGGGTGTAGGTATTACATCAAATAAAGTATGTAATGCAGGTTCTATAACGTCATCGAATTGAAAGTATGGTAACACCGAAATAAGCTTAAATTATTATATTCTTGCCATAGTTTTACCAAGTTGTAACTATAATTGCAAGCATGTGATAGAGCCACATACGCAATTTCTTAAAATTTGTAGATTAATTCTGTTGTAACCTTGAATTATTGTACTAAAGACTTAGCTTCCCCGGTGTATTACTATCTGATAGGAAACCGGAGTACAGTTTAAGCTTTTCTGTTGTTTTGATAGTTTCAAGGGCGAAGGTAACCTTCAGCAGATATATCGGCGGTGGTAATCGTTATAACGTAAGACATTAGCTCGTCTCCTGGACTTAACCAACATCTGTCTCCAGGCCAAGCTGCACTATCTGGACATAGTGTCCGGGCTGCCCAGCTACGGCGCCAAGTGCTTCAGCAGCAGCCGGCCCGAGCGAGTGCTGCTGGTGTCGCCCAGGTTTGGGCTCAGCCAGATCGTCGGCCGCGGCGGATCTGTGGTCAGTCTCTGTGTTTTACTTAACTAGCTTTACTTATTCATCCTCTACAAATGTACACCAGTCCTTTAAACTAAACTATTAGGTTTAAGAAGTGAAATTGGGTATTTGACTCATTTTTTTTATTGTATTCGTCAAAAAGTATCCATAACCAAAATCTAACAAACAAAGAATTTTGTAAATCCATTCAGAATTTAAAAAGTTAGAAACGTTTTAAATCTTGTAGTGGGGGTAAAAGAAAAGGGATGCAAAACAAAATTACTAACGTCACTATTCTTAATATGCATTATAGTGTGCGGGTGTGAAAGAGACGGCAAGATGTCCCCACTACGTCCCCACTCTTTCATTTAAAATACTAATATTTGCCTCATGTTACAAGCTACTTTATCACTGTTTTCACAAAAATGTTTTGTTTTAATGGCACTTCTGCTTGTCTGCAAAATAATACAAAAAATCGATGATAGTCAAATACCCAATTATTGAGAATCAATGAGGAAGATAAGTTACCTAAAGTTATATAATAAAAAAACCAACGCATACAAAATGTGGTGGCCCTAGTTGTAGATAGTTGGACTGTAAAGGACAAAAATGGTTACTACTTGATATACGCGCTCTGTGAAGTAACAGCATTGTTTTTGAAAGAGATTACCAATGGTCTTACAACACTTTGTTGCCACCTTTTATATTTTCTTTCTCCGCCCATTTCCAAAAGCCAAATGTTTATGTACGATCCTCAAATACTGTTATTTTTCTTTGGTAGTGACCTCCTACCATCAATTAATCTACATGCTCCTTACTTGGACCTATGCTAAAAAACCGACAGTTGCAGTACCCACTGCTAGATTTATTTTATTTTGACAGCCTCCGTGGCGCAGTTGGTTAGACGCCGGCTGTGAAACGAGAGGCCGCAGGTTCGATCCCCGCACCGAGAGAAATGTTTGTTCGGCCCACAAATATTTCTTTCCGGTCTGGGTGTTTGTGAGACCGAAAAGTCTCTCGTAGTTCTGATACCTGCGACACAAGACTTAATTGATCTTAATGTGGAGTCAGGACTAAGTGTGTTACTGTTGGGTGTATTTATTTATTAATCTAAGTTACTTATACAATTGCAGCCTCAAGCAATCGCCTCTCTGGAAGAGGTGGAGGGCATCAGAGTAAAACGCGAGTGTGCAGGCAGTGCCGATGTAGCTATCTTCCTGCAGAGGGACCGCGTGCTGGCACTCCTTATGGATGAGAGGGACGCTGCGGAGATGCCTCTTGTTATCGCTGGGTAAGTGACTGAGTGTCTACATGGCGCCACATTGGGCCAGCAGAGTGGCTCGTGGCCTAAGTTGTCTTAGAAGCTCAGTGCTTGGTAATGGGATATTATTATAATGGGTATTGATAAAAGTGAATTAGATTTGAGAAGTAGTAAAACTTGTGAATGTATAAATTCAAATATGAGTTTCAGTTTCTTCTATTATATTTGGAGTTTATAAAGCATACATTTATTAATAAAAACAATATTATTAAAAAAAATGGTTTTTTACCTGTTCGAATTACACTACAGCCACAATTTTGATTGTTTTCAGATATTACCGTCTCGCGACCGGCAGAGATCTGAATGTCGAGTTAGAACGGGAGCCCATTACCGAGGATATAGGTAACAAATAAAAATAAATTTTAAATTACTTGTAGTGTTTTAATACTAAATCTGAAGAATTTAATAAATAAATAAATTGTAACTGCCCAACTTGTCAGTTTCATACAAATTACAATACAAATAAATAAACGTTTTTCACTTTCAGCTCCACCATACCTGTCACAGCACAACGTGGTGCCGGCGAAATGGAGTTACTTGCACTACGACGATCCCAACGTTTTATCCAAAAAGCATTACGCGATCTTCAGCATGCCGCCGCCGTACCACTCCACGCCGGAACTTAACAAGGCTTTAGACCCCAATTTCAACACCAATATAAAAAGCAACAACTCCAGTCCCCTCACAGGATATGACACTAAAAGTGGTCTGCTCGGCCACGACGTCCACTTCGAAAAATGCAAAAGAAACGACGATTATAGACTTTTCGATCCAAATGATGCGTGTTATTTGGACGATGGCATGGGCTTCGACCTACAAAGCGTACTATCCATGGAGTTATTGGAGAATGCAAGCAATCCGAGGTTAGTTGAAGCTAAAAACGAAGAGGTGCTGAGACGAGTGGCAGAAATGCAGAAGCTTGTTGAAAATTCCGAGCAGTATCTAACTGAGAACTGTGATGTTTATGGCGAAGATCTGTACCGTGATGGCATAATTAGGGACGAATTTGTAGGTAAAGAAACTAGCGTCGATCACGTCGAGAGCGATACAGAATCTAATAATAGCAGAATGTCGTGTGCTGACGATGCGCCTGGTATACTGAAACACAGTGATTCCTTGCTACTACTGACAGAAACTATTAACCAAGGTCTCAATGGATTAAATGTGCAAGAATATGCTAAAGAACCTAATAATGTTAATTTGACAACACGACAGTCACAAGGTCTCAGTGCCATATTAAATAATTGCGGGCTAACAGATGCTCTGTTAGCTTTGAACAACGACCTCTGCCACTCCGAAAGCGACAATGACTCGCTGTACACGCCCACTAATAGCCCAATACGTAGGCATCAAAATAAAACTACGAGTAAAACCGTACGAACCAGTTTTGGCCTCCATAGCCCTGACAACACTCAGGAAGCTAAGGAACCGAACCTCAAAGAATATTTAAAACAACTCAGAGAAAAGAGTAACAAAGAAGAAACTGTTGCGGCAGAATATCCCTTCTTTTACCAAGAGAGCTTAGTTGATAATGACGTCGAGCTTATAGATTTAACGTTGATCCCACCCCCACAAACCCCGGATGAACTAGACAGCGCCACGCAAGTGCCTCAAATACTGCCAGTCGTTCCACCTTCCTTCGCTGATGATAAGGAAGGCTCACAGGAAACGCTTACTGGAGCACCGAAGACAGAACTAGATGAATTTATTGCAAATGTTACTATACAACCGCCTACAGTGAAAGTTACCCCCGCGATAGAATTAACGCCTGAAGAAATAATGTCGTACATAATTCCACCACCTCCGGGTTCAAATGCTTCCACATTAGATAGAGAACAAGTGAGTTACGTTAATCAAACGCAAATTTTAGAAGCTAAGGGTCTGAATACTACCGCGGAGAATGCAAAACCTTCAAATGGTGACGTAATTAAAGGTCAACTGAGCGTGAGTGAAATAAGAAATATGTTTGCAGCTAAGACTTTGAGTGAGGCAAGGAATAGTTTATTGCTCAAAGATAAAAATAAAACTGCTTCTCAAACTAAATCAGACTCTCCTAAAGGTAAAAGAAAAAGTATTACCGGAGATAAACAGTCTAATGGTAACGCGCACGTTATAGAATACCCGACCGTAGAGCGGAAAGGAATGTTCTCGTGTTGCAGTAAAGACAAGAACAAAACTGACGAAAACAATGAAGAGACTGAAAAAGTTGAACCACATATACAAAACTCAGATTCCATGCCAGACGTATGCGAAATAAGGCCACCGCCTAGGAGAAAAAATTCAGACGTTAAAAAACCCCCTGAAAGGCCACCAAAGACTCCGCCAGCACCAGCTCCAAGACCTCGTTCTAACTCATTTACATGTCTCAATAACGAGTTAACTGCAGTAGAGATAAGGAGTAACCATTTCAGTACTTTAAACAACAGGAAACTGAACTACAAAGTAATCTGCGATATCAACGAGCAAGCTATACAGGCGCCTCAACTCCCGCCGAGGTTAGAAAACAAAGCGTTATCCCCACCACCGCCGCTGTTACTTCCCCCCAAGAAACCACCATTGCCTCCAGTGCCAAGCATCGAAGTTCTCAGAATAAAGAACTCGCAAAAGCAATCGCCGATAAGGAACCCAGAGCAACGGTTAGCGAGCATCGGATCTCCGCACTTCCAGCGCAACTTAAACACATACAGAAACCTTGAGAATGAAAGCCGAGCTGATGAAGAGATACTGATCAGATCCACGCCAAACTACAGCTCAATGACGTTACAGAACCGCCACGTGAGATCCAACTCGGAAACAAAGAACACGATATTGAAGAATAAGGAAATGTCGACTGCTTTATCGTTATGCTCTCCGCAGATGAACAGGAGGTTTAGCAATCGCCCTGACTTGTTAAATGGGGCATTATGTGAGCAGAAGGTCTTCAGTCCACCTCCAGATAGGAAATCCTTTACAGCCAGCCCTACTCCGAAGGTGAACCACGTTAGGTTCAAAGATGATGTAGTGGATGATATCCCTACTCCCCCATCACCTCCTACGGTGAAGTTCCCGGAGTTTCAAGCAGGAAACAACGGGCACGTGTCGATAGAGAACCTGCTTTGTAAGACGGAGGTGGCGGTGGATGGGCTATTGCAGCGTTTGCACCAGGTGGCGCAGAAGTGCTCGCACCAGCACGCGCATGGCGGCGGCGAAGACATCGACGAGATTAAGTTTCAAGTGAGTTAACTGAAGAAACATAAATTATTTTATCTATAAGATCTTTCTTCATTATCCTAATCTCATGTCAGTATTTAATGTCTAATATTCTATTCATTATAATTCTATTTTTTTACTAAAAGAGACTTTATCGAATTAATACAAGGAGTATGCGCCGAATAGGAATAACCTGCATGCATAAGGATTTGTTCCAACGTTCCATAACCGTTTTCATTAGAAAGGAAAGTAATGGAATGTTGGAACAACTCCAAAATGTAAATGGAAGTAATCCTTCTTCTTTTCCGAGACTACTGTCAAGGACACTTACTAAAGTTTATTAATGTTGCAGCGTGCGCGCAGTGAATTGACGTCATGCGCGGTATCTCTAGTGGGCGCGTCGCGTGCACTAGTAGGCGCGCTGGGGGGAGGTGGCGCGGGTAGTGGGGGGGCGTGCACGAGCACTGCGCCCGCGACAGCGCTCGCTGACTGCCTCACGCCACTGAGGAGGCTCTCCGACCTTGCACAGGTATAGACATTTCAATTGTTAAATAAAGCGCCATCTATATTTCGTGGCAAGCGGGATTTGACTTGAAGGATTATAAGATAGTTTTGTAATATTGGATCGTAGATACCTTTTGTCAAATAAAGATAAATAATATGCACGAATTATTAATAGATGTGTCAGGTATAGGTTTGAAATCACATCTTGCGACTGAAATAATCTCAGCGAACAGTAGATGGCACTAGTGCAACCTCTACTTATCCGATTGGGAAAACACAATAAGCAATAAACTACTTGTTTACCATTATTTAATTAATTTGTAGGCTCTAGGTCGGCATACTTCATCTCCACTTCAGACCAGAAACTTAGTCCTCCGGGTACACGACGTGACAGCGGCTTTCAAGGAACTGGCCGGCGCGGAGATGGCCCAAATCATCCACGAGCACAACACCAGGAAGGCACAAGGTCAAGGGCAGGACAATAACTCCACCCTCGAAGGTCAACTGGCGCTCCGAGCAGAATGTCTAGCCAACGTGCTGGCCACGCTGCTCAGGAGTCTAAGGGTATTTTCTCCATAATAGCGCGTAATTAGACATAGGCAAATTGGCAGCTGTTTACTGCTTGATTTCAAACATTATCGTGTCTGTATAAAATATAGTAATTTAAGTTACACTATAGTTTTTGTTGAAAAATGTAACCGTTACTAAAATGAGACCAAATAAAATTAGGTACGTTTTTTTTTTGTGTAGAAAAATTTAATAGTAGTTGGCAACACTTGTGTTAATTTTAGTTGTAGAGTTGTAAATTTTAACATTCGTTCACTGTTTACATTTGTTGTTATCGTTTATGTGGCGTCTTTATTGGGATGGACGGTTTTTAATGAGGTTCGTGGCAAAACGCAACCGCTTCGAGATGAATATAATCGCTCTTTAAAAATATTTAACGCGTTGTTAAATATTTTCAGCTATCGAATAAGGAAGAATACGAGAGATGGAATATCAAATATTCGGAAAATATCTGAAAACTTATTTTCGTCAATCATATAATAAATCTTGATAACTTATATTAACCTTTAAAGTAGGTACCAAAATATTAATTGGAATAGAAAAATGAAATATTCGCGCAACACTATATGCCGGAATCTAGTTAAACATTGTTGAAATCCAATACAGAAGGAGTAGACCACGTAGAGTTATTGTCTATGGATTCTGTATTCAAAGTGTTACCATAGTTATTAAATAATTTTACCTATACATATCTATTTACGCGAGAATTGTGTATATTTCTATTCTTAAGAATGTGTGATCGGATTTAAGGTGCAAAATTTCATAATATCTTAATGTCTAACTAACCATATCTATCGGAATAAATTATCATTATTCAGTTTAAATGTGCGATATTAAAGTTGGTGTTGCTAGCTGTTAAAAGTTTTTTCTTCAATGTTGCCAGCGGTATTCAGTAATGCTGATATTATAATATTGGTGCTATTTTGAATGAGAAAATGTGTAAATTTTTTTGAAATTGTGATATTGTTGTGTTGGAACCCCCCTTTATGATTTTTAACGCATTATGCATACATAGTAAGTAATTTGCACCAGTGATTTGAAACTTACTTAAGCGAACGCTTTCGTCTGCGAATACGACCGCGTTACCAACTTGTATTTAAATAAATTGAAAATTCCACGAAAAATATTGCTAATTTTGCATTGACACACGAAAAAGCTGAGTTTAAACTAATTGATCTGCTGGACTATTCACATTTGATTACATTTAGTTCTCTTTGTCACTGTGACCAAGTAAAACACAATAAAATCATGAGTACGATTTCGATTCTACTCCTAAAAATGAAATTGAGTTTAAAAGTAGTCTAGCTGGTCTTTGGGTAATGTCCAGTGTTTAGCGCGGCGTCCATACAATTTTATACGTAGATAATTAAGGTTATTTTCGCAGTGCAATAAACTATTAGCAGGGATATACGCATAATCTCCATTTCCGCCTGTTGAGTACAATTTTACCTTTTTTTCTGTTCCAAAGCTTTTTGTGTGAGGCCAAAGACGAGATTTTTCCATATTTTATTTTAAACACATTATTTATTAATTTACGAGCATTCCTTCCTCGCCTTTGATACTTCGCATAGACAATCAGATTTTATTCTTCAACAAATATACTGTAAAGATAACTTAAAGTTAGTTTTGTGAGCGATACACATTAGGGCGTAAAATATCCGGATTTTTTAATTAATAAATGAATACCTAAAGTGATGGCTGATTTAATCTGTAATTTTACCAAAATAACTTGATCACTAAGCAATATAATATACCGATTATTAAAAATAAATTATTATTTTAAAAACATTGACATACTATGTTTACAAATTATTTATTTTTGAAGCGTATTTTTTACTGATGAAGTAAGGCAAAGTGGTTTACATACGGTACCATAACATTTACATATATGCTTCCATATATGTTATATGTGTTTTGGATTATCACACGGTTTTACTTTTCATAGGAATACTGAACTTGTTTAAGTAGCGGTTTTTATTTTAATTTTAGAATATGGTCACAGGTATGGTTAATGAGCGCCATCTATGAATATATTGAGAAACTACGTCTAATGTGTATCGGTCTGAACAAAGCTAGGTATCGTATAATGTATAAAAAATAGTTAAATGATATACAAACTAACATTGTATCACACTCCGTTTATTTATTGTTCTGAATAACATATACAATGCATTTGATGTAATAAACTATATGAAAATAATAATAAATCATGTTTTATTTATTAATTTCCCGTACATATCCTAAGCCCAAGATACCTCCGGGAAGTCACAGTAACAGTATTTTTGACGCATGGTTTTATGACTTGGTAAGTTACCACTCAATTCATTTTAAAAAAGCAATAGGTTTTTGTCTAGAGCTTACCAGATGCTGGTCGAATGAGGATTGGTTTTTCTATAGCTATTTCGAAATTCTGAAAATGTTTCTTTGAGACATTTTATTTATTAAACTGCTTCGGTGGCGTAGTTGTATTACGGTACGGTTACAAAGCTGAGGTCTCGGGTTCGAGTCCCGGGTCGGGCAAAGTGATATTGGATTTTTCTATTCATTATCAGCCCGGAGTCAGGAATTTGTGCCCGTTATGGCGATAGGCTCGCCCCCTATCACTTCGTGGGACGGAACATACAAGGCGAAATGTGGGTGTACTGGTGGCGCCTCTGCCTACCCCTTCGGGGATAAAGGCGTGAGCTTATGTATGTATGTATGAGACATTTTATTTTATATGATAGGTCAATTTGGTTTTTCGATTTTTCGATCCTGACACTTTTTTTGGATAAGCAGAGAGTACGAGTAGTATAAAGCATATAGTGCACGCAGAGAGCGATAAGACCGCCATCTGCACTTTTTTGTTAATCTAAGTGTTTTGTTCCTTTTTTGTGTGCAGTTAAGAATAAATAAATAAATACACATAAAGTATTGTGGGGTTAAAAGGGCTTGCCATTTTTTGATACCGTTATTACAAATCTACCACTGCAACCTTGTATCGAGAGACGTGGATGTATATGACAAATCTGTAAGATGATAAATGTGTGATTTTTCCGAATCGCCATTGTCGTAAAACTATTTTTTTTTTACATAGAACCACCAATGTCCTTAAAAACACCATTAAAAATATCAATTCACCAATAAAAACTACCATAATAACTTTCAAACCCTTTAATGATAAAACTAATGTTAACATCTGTCATTTAATATGACTTTTTGCTTCCCTACTGTATGCAACATCGGTACATAAATCAAAATAATCCGGTGAGGCTAAACACAGGCCAGGTTAATAATTAGCCTCGTTATATAAGCTGCGGGTTTGTTACGTGCCCGCCACCTCTGCTAAACTTGTATAATTTTCACACGATACCTCACAACCGGTCTGTGTGGGGACACTCGATTATATCCAGGGGTAATTGAGGGTTCTGTAGGTAGGGATTTTGTGGGTAAGTAATTCCCTAATTAGGTTTCTAAAGCCGAAGGCGAATATCAGCTGAATTGTTCGAAACTTCGGAGTTTGTAGTATTACGCTATATGGTTCTACAATGATTTAAAATGTTTCTATTCTGAGGCCATGGATTCTTAAACAGTCTTTTAACTACAGTAACTAGTCTTATAGAATAATTCACTGTGGTTCACTGTAATACAACATAATAGACAAAAATCAAAATTCTCGTAAAGGATCGATTTAATCCAACACTGCCTTACTTTTTTGCAAAGAGTATTTTAACAAATGATTATCACTAACCCGTTCTGAAAAGGTTATCTTTAATTCAGTAATAAGTATGACCTCTGTCTAATAACTCGACCTTTAAACGCGGCATGAAGAAGCAATCAGGCAGGCGAAACGAAGCCAACATCTAAAATACAACTAAAAGAGAAATCCTCCTTACTAGTTGTGGCGTTGAACACAATTTCAACGTAAAATTGAGTTATTATAATCGTGAATTCATTGTACAATGTTTAAGGTAATCTCTAGATCTGTATTCTACCTCGGGAACTCTAAGCAACTAGTTCCCGGCGACAGGCTCTGGACTGTAAAGCAAAAAGATGAGCAAAAATAGTGCATCTTTAGTACTTGCCGTCCAGCTCAAGATTTGCCACTGGAATATAACATTGATATTTCAAATACTGAGGAATACGTACCAGAAAAAATATTCAAAGCTAGCTTGCACAGCACATTTGTTACATAATTTTTGGTATTTTGATAGTAAGTAAGACTGCCTCGGTACCTCGACTGCCTCGTTGGCGTAGCTGTATTACGGTACGGTTACAAAGCTGAGGTCTCAGGTTCGAGTCCCGGGTCGGGCAAAGTGATATTGGATTTTTCTATTCATTATCAGCCCGGAGTCAGGAATTTGTGCCCGATATGGCGATAGGCTCGCCCCCTATCACATCATGGGACAAAACATACAAGGCGAAATGTGAGTGTCCTGGTGACGCCTCTGCCTACCCTTCTAGGATAAAGGCGTGAGTTTATGTATACATGTATGATAGTAAGACGAATTGTGAATAAACTGATCTACGTCCACCATGTGGCTGCAATTTATTTTAAGGACTGCCAATTGTAGGTTGTTTTGTATTGTAGGTACATGATCGCTAATCACAGGATATCCACTGATGTACACCTACATTCTTCAAATAATTCCACACCAATCTTTCTGCCTCAAGCGATTTCTGCGACTCAATTTTTTTTATACTAAGGTCTATGTGTGCCGGAGTCGTCTGCCAACAGTGCCAACGTCTGTTTTTCTGCTCAACCTTATTAATTTTGTGCGAATTTTACATCTTCAATTGAAATGTATTCCAAGGCGTCATCAAATCAGCGTCTTTTGGTCGACCTCTGAGCCCAACTGTGTTATGGTCCAGGCACATGGAACTAATTTACGTAAGCTTGTACCTAATTTTCGCCACCCACAATCTATATTACCTCAACAAGATTCTTGGAGATCTAGTTATTATATCTCCCAGTGTGCACAACGAGATGTGGTTGGATGCTGTCAATGTTTACAAATAAGGCGAGCTGATCGAGGGTCGTTCACCCCTAGTTTTATCGCGTCTGTCTTGTTTCCAGCCACGACAGCCGTGTAACTAATGCAATAGATACCTCTCATTACAAATAAACTTCATTTCATATTATGTACGATCCACCAGGTTTGCGCTTCAAGCTATATATGTATGTAGTTATTTTATCTGCGTTATTGATGGCTTTAGATAATGCAGTTTAGTTTTGATGGTAAAGTTGCTTTATTTGGCCTTATCCCATACATATGTAGGACCGGCGCAGCATGATTGAATTAAAATTAGTCTAATAGAATTCGTTCTGGTGATTCACTTTAGTTTGCACAGTGGAAATTGTGCTGACAACATTTCCAATGTCGAGAGCTAAATACTTTTAAATGTTACAGGATCCTTGCAAGGACATTCTAAAATAATGTTCTGTACGGTATTCATTCTTAGCGATAGCAATATACATTCATTATCGTTTACCTACGTATGTTGCGTGAGTAAATAATCAGATTGAATACAATTAAACATAGTTTTTTGACGACTGTTTAAACTAAAGCTACCACGAAATGTAATGGCGTATAGAGGGTAAGTGGTTATTGGACCTCCAGCCATTTCAAAATGTTTGTAATAAGACCGAAAAGCTATTACACGACATCGGGTTTCTGCGATATCTTGGTACCACTCCTAATCCGATCTAACCATAGCTTACTACAATGCTATTTTATTTGTATGCCTATAGCCAAAATTTTACCATACTGATTCAGCACATGAGCTAAAAATAGCTCCATATTCATAATTTACATTGAAACTGCTGGTCTCAATAAAATATTGACCAAGTATTTTGTATGTTACTGTTTTCGAGTCTTTTTTAGACCAGCCAATTTATAATTAATGTGAACATTCTATCTTAAATATAGCGCTCCTAGTGTAATCACTAAATCCCTATTGAAAGTATTTTCGTAGTTTACAAAGAGAAGAACTGTTGCTCACTGTAAGCTGAGGACTATGTGAGTTCCTTCCTATGGGTCGTATATTTTGTACTAACGTGGTTTAGAAAATACGGAGCTTTTTCATGCTTTTGACTAAATAACACACATGTTGAAACTAATATTCCTAATAAAGAAGTATACAGAAGCACCCTTTATAAATTTACATCTAGACTTTAACACGAGGCATCGAAATGATATAAAAATCGTCTTTCTCACACGCTATACCATCATTGATATCGCGTGACGAGCACAATAAAAACGTTGTTTTTTATAAACTCGTGCATGGCCCTGTTGCGAGGGTGAGCTCTCCCTTTACTCGAAGGTCGAGGTCATTGGTGCTATTACACACTAATTACCTATTGTAGGCGCTAATAATGATGAATAATCATAGTTCGAACAATTGATAAGAGATGGCGCTGTTTAAAAATTGACTTTCAAAATGGTATATGATTTTAAATTAACAACTGTGTTAATTAATCCTAGAATTAAAGATTCCTAAGCAATTAAGAGAACTTTAAGATACCTAAGTTATTGCTGAAGATAATCAAAGTACCTTATTCAGGACTTAAATAAAATACTGGCATAAGCTTAGTACCCTATGTATTTCCAATAATCATAACATAGAATGCTCTATAATACAATTATATCCACCCTAGCAGAACACATGAATGACGCGGCCGTTGCGAGACAATTCGGTCAGTTTTTATGACAATCCACCCCTAGCGACATAATGAAAGGTAAAGGTTAAAACCAACCGATAATTAAACATACTAAACGCTTTAAATGTCAACTGAGTTGAATTATTTGCGCGGGGGATCGTTAATCTAGTTTTTTATAACCAACGTGAGTTGATAAGGGTATAAATTGAACGAAATATCAAATAATTAGGCAATGTGATGCCTATGGTGGAGTGACGATTGTCGCGGTGTCTGGTTATAACGAGGTGAAAGAGGTCTAATTTCCAGCAGTGGGCTATTTGCTGTTAATAATGCTAAAATTGTGTTGGAGACTGATTTCGTTTGTACAAAGTTCTTAATCACCAATTTATAGTTTTCAGAAGAAATATCAAGCGATAGGAATATCTAAATAACAAATTAATACATGCAGTTATATATAGAGCCTGGAACAGCACGATCAATTCTAAAATTACCATTACATTAATATGAAATGCCATAAGTTTTACTAGGAATGCAGACGGTCATAAAATCTTACATTAACACTTATATTATATACCCCACGCAAGTGTAGGATAGATGAGTGAAATAAGTAGAGAATGTTACGTTAAAATGTTATTCATTTAAATTTCTCTGGAAGTATTGAAACCGTATTACACTAATTAAAAATCGGTAAGTTTTTTCCTAATTATTCGAGTGCTTTACTAGGAGTTCAGTAAATACTAAATAGCTATTTTAATGTTAAAGATTGCCTTATCTTATTTTATCATATAAAACTATGGATAATATAACACCGTATTGCAGCATATTAAATTTCTTACAGGTCCTTCAAGTTTTTCGTAAGACGAAACATTTAGTTAATTAGCTTTGGAGATCGTCCAAGCTCCACCAATTAAATTTATTGTCACAAAATTTATTCCTGAATCAAACGTAGAAAATGGTTTCGCAATAAAATAAAAATAAAAAAAAATGTGTGTGTGTATCAGTGTACGTACACACGTAAGAAGTGAAACTTCTTTATGACATCATTTTTCGAAAAATTATCTACTATTTACAAATTTACAGAATTGGTAAAATAAAGCTAAATTAAATAAAGTTTAAGTTTAGGAGGGGGGAAATTTTTGAGGGAATTTGGGATTTCTATCGGGGCCAATTTGTAGCCCTCACCGAGACGGTTCCGAGGATACCAAGCTCGGTGGGTCCACGACCTTTATTGGCCGAGATAGGTTTAGGGGGGGTGAGGTAAAAATTTTAGGTGGGGGTAGGGGGGGGGGTTAGGTTTCGTGGGGGGGCTATTGGGCACCTTAAAATATTTTTGGGTGGGGAAAGTTGTGGAGGGGGAATTCGGGAATTCTGTTGGGGCAGGATTGTAGGCCTCACCGAGCCGGTTCTAATGAACCCAGGGTCGATGGGTCTACGATGGATATTGGCGGAGATAGGAATAGGGGGGGGTGAGGTAAAAATTTTAGGTGGGGGTAGGGGCGGGGGGGGGGGTAGGTTTCGTGGGGAGGCTATTGGGCACCTTAAAATATTTTTGGGTGGGGAAAGTTGTGGAGGGGGAATTCGGGAATTCTGATGGGGCAGGATTGTAGCCCTCACCGAGCCGGTTCCAATGAACCCAAGGTCGGTGGGTCTACGATGGATAATGCCGGAGATATGAGTAGGGGGGGTGAGGTAAAATTTTTAGGGTGGGGGTAAGCGGGGGGGGGGAGGTTTCGTGGGGAGGCTATTGGGCACTGTTTTGGATTTAGGGTGGGGGAAGGCCAGAGGGGGGTAAGGATCAAATTACAAAAAAGTGGGTGGGACTTAAAATTTTGGGTGGGGCTTGGAAACGGTTGGGGGTGTGGCTTACTGAAGTGGGTACTAATTTAGTAAATAAAAAAAGATGGCGCGTAACGGAAGAATGTGACGCGTAACGAAAAATTTTTTCCAACCCCGATAAAGAAGTTTCACTTCAATAATTTAAATTATGATCAGTGATCCAAGTCCTAAGTCGACAATTAATCTACTCATTAAGCTTTACTGAGAAACCTAGAAATTCAAGATTTGCATACACAGCCCAGCAATTCCTTTTAAGCTACAAATGTCGTTTGAAAAAACTAGGCACCTACACCAGTCTAAGCAACTAACCACCGTATCTGAGCCCATGACCGATGTCAATGAATCCAACTTATTTTATCGTTAACCCGACACTCAGCGAGTCGCATTCCTCGGAAACCGCGCGTTTGGTCCAACACAAACTATTAGAAACTATCGTCGAACGTTAGGAAACGCGTTTGAAGGAGTCGCTGACTTGGTCGCCAGTCGAGAGTCTGTGTAATAATGTTGTGTGAACGCGCGCGTTTAAGTCCAGTCCCTAAGGGTTGGTGGGTGGGAATGCGGTGGGAACGCGTGGTGGCGCGGTGTTTAGGAGATGCTGAGTGCAACGCACCGCCCGTGCAGTTCCCAGACCGGTTTCTAAACGGCGCATTTTGCTTCGGCCGATCGGCTCGCCGCCGCTCTGAGAAAAACTTAGAAATATATGCAATGAGAGCTTAGCCGACTTTGTATTGTTTTAAAAGCGAATTGCAATTGTTTTTTTCATTTCAACATGTGAGTTTCATTGCTCATAACGCTTACTTCCAGTTGTTGCTGTGCTCTCGCCTTCGTTTTATTGGACGTTTATAATTCTTATAAAAGTTACAGTGGATTTAGTTGGAATAATGGGCGAATAATATTATTTAGACGAAGTACCAGCCACTGCGTTATAATATTATTTTAAAAACTCTTTGTTATAAGGGAGATATATAACATTTCAAAAAATGTTATCTATTAAAAAATAATTGAGTATTAAAATGATTTTATTGTCTGTATAGTCACTTAACAAAATCATTACGTAATAGCACAATATATTTTTAAAAATTATTTACCTAACTACCAAAGCAATTAGGTACCTAAACAAGAAATGATTTTACGGAAATCAAAACTTATTAACTTATAACTTAACTCCTCAACAAAAAATATTCCATCTTTAAAACATTCCCAACCTCACCTACAAGATGTTTCTGGAAAAATAGTGTGTCAATTTTGAAAGCAACGCTTCGGCGAAGGAATGCCGTCGAAACTGAATGGACCAAACCGCAGCCGCGCATTATCGACGATACTTCCGCTCGTTCACTCAAATACTACTAAAATAATGCACTACCAAGACATCCAGGTAATTCTGTAACTTACTGGAACTATTTATATACTAATAAAGACCTTATGATTGTACCTACATTTTGGGCAAAAAAATGATTTCTGATTCGAAAGTAGGTATCATGTTTTTTCAATGGCTAACAACGCACCTATGATTCACATAGTAGAACTTTGAAATAAAACTATTTTTTATGAATTTTATTGCGGATTTGGTTTAATTTTACATTTTTAACTTTCTGACGTTTCGATTGCTTTCTAGCTTTTGTGGTCACAGTCCGCCCCGTTTTATTTCAATGGGCAACATTCGCGTAAATCTAAGAAACCACTATACTAAGACTTTTCATTAGTAAAACTAACAATGGGATCTAAGAAGCCTTAACGAATTCTGAAAAAAGAATTACATGAATATAAATGTTCATGGACGGCAGAGGTTTTGATGTAGGTATCAAGTAAGATGACCAGCTATTTTTTACCAGTCCCATACAGCAAACAAAAGACATATTTTACTAAGCTCAGTCAACGGTTTTAAAGGCAGGGATCAGTTGCAAAGGTTAACTATTTCAAAATTACCAGCTAGACGATCTATGTCTATTTTGTATAAGAACCTATTGTAATAGAAATGGAGCGAACACGTTTCATGAATGTTGGCTATAGATGGATTTTAGAGAAAACGATGATGTCCCTGATATAAAATGTATACTGGCTGCAATGTCCTTCAAACCGGAACAAAAGTGCATTTACACATCCTATTTGTTGTCCTCCAAAGCACTTTTTTCCAACTTAAAATCATACATACTCCAAACATCAACTTCAAATAGTATGCATTCAACAAAATTACGTAGTTTACACATTGCTCGGGCGTCTTTGTTCCTAGTAGGAGTTACATTCGGCTGTGGTTAGACATCGCTGGAACCTGCCTCCGAAGGCTTGAATGGACGTACAGAATCTGAGTGGGTGTTGGCACTCCCATAGCTTCATTTTATACGACGTAGATTGACTGAGAGAACTGGGTAAGTCTAGTTTTAAGTATTTTTAAATTACAAAATATATTTCATTATCTTTCTTATTTCCGAATGGAATAAGAAGACGCGGATTCGATGCCGAAACGGAGGTGTCCATAATAAGAAAGTATTTATTTGAAGTTTAAGTAATTTATAATCGGTCTAAAATCTAAATATTATGGAGAAAAATCTTATTTCTGTCTACTTGGCGTTAACCCAGGCTATGCCAGAGTCAACTTTTTGCTCAATCCTCACCTTTTTATTCGGGCCTTTGTGTCCTCAAATTTTCCGTAATATCTTCAGTGGCGACAATGCTAAAAACAACATTAAATGAAAAACCGTTATGCAATAAGTCGTACATACAGTGCGGCATAGTATTTAAAAGGAATAGGATATTACTATTCGTATTTAACTGAATTTATCGTACGGAGGATGTACAGATACAATACCTACCTTAATGTCTCACGAAAATGTGTCGCGATGTAGAATCAGCCAGAGTATGTACATTCGATATCGAGCCAGCTTAATTTTTGCCACCGATGGATACTCTATATAAGCAGTAGATTGATTTAATTCAGTCATCGATATCAATGTTACACTAGATAAGACATTCAGTACAAAAAATGTGTCCCACCTACTTGCGGTGCATGCAGCATGCACCACACATGAATCAGTTTGCTTCGTGACAGTGACAGTGCAGTACTCCTTATCGCATACGTTTAAAAGTAATAAATGAATGTTTCGCCGTCAAACCGAAAGCAAATCGTCTGAAGTTACAATATTTTAATAAAATACCAGTTAAGTGATGTAATATTGCAGTGTGCTTTTAAAATACGGGGACATTTTATTTCTTTGACGTGTCTCGTCTATCGGTAGAATATAAGTCAAAGCATACAGTGCAATAATTTTTCACAGCCAGTTTAAAAAATCCTGTTTCTAAAAATTATTCTTTTTGACTTATTTATGTTGTAACTTGGCGTAGTAGTCTGTGAATTTATGTACAGTGACTGTTTATTGCAAGCACTCAATAACTGCGCTATTCTGACGTCTCTTTGTGTGAGGGACAAGGATGGAACACTGACACATGTCGATGTTAGAAAGAGATGTAAATAATTTACAATTACGCGTATACATGATGTAAAGCTTGGATCCATGTGGGATAAAATATTTTTAAATTATTTTTTTCCTTTTAAATTTCGAAGTAGTGTTAATGGCGTTTTAAATATAAGTTTAAGAAAAAAAATATTGTGCCTACACCTGATAGATAAATAGGAACGACGTTTTCGCCTTTCCTAACGTCCTAATAGGTACGTCTTCTATACGTATATTCATAATAATTTATGTCTTGTCTTTGTCTATAGACTATAGGTAAAGTTGATTAGTTAGATTGTTTTACATGCATTTCACAGAAAGAAATACTGAATTAGCTGTAATTAATTTCGTTAGATGAAGGAAATTAGATAAATTGATATCTAGCAATATGGAATAGCAAGTAGCAAGCTTTGGTTTAACAAAATGACGATACTTATCCCATTTGTCAGCGTAAAAAACCGAGGTAAAATTAAGCTCTGCGAACTATTGGCGGCTTTGGTGGCACCTCTGCTTATTCCTTTGGGATAGGGTGTGAGCTTATATAAAGATAAAAATTTGTACGTAAATGTCCGAAATATCACAAATAATCTATGTCTAAAAATAACTGTTATGGGTTGGTAATCAGATAGCAAACGATTTTAATTTTTCTGTTCAACCTATAATTCATAATTGTATTGTTACCCACAGACTAACGAATACAGATTTGCCTAAGATTCCACGTGCCTCGCAGCAAATTCTAGCAACCTAACAAACCAAATAATATATAAATTCCTTTCCCCATAACATCACGACCTAACTACGGTATAACACACGTATGCGGAAACATACGACCAAAACCAATGGAAACGTTTACGCCAAGATCATTGATTATAACCTCAATGGCGCTGCGTGGCGTGCACTTTCGCCCAATATGGCGTCGCATTTCTTCCCAAGGACACCGGGCAAACCTGTCCGCGTCGTAACCGCTCCCAACGTACGCTGATGAAATATTTAGAAAATAACCCGTGAAGGGTGTTTGTACTTGCTTGTGGGTTTAAATGTGAATGCTTGGTAATATTCAAACAGTTTTTGCTGACGGTATATTTGGAATATGTGAGTTAGATATTGGTAGGTATTTTTACTTCTTGCATAAATTTTTGAGGTTATATTAATATAGTTATTACTTAATATGCATTGGATGGATTAGGCTTTGTTGTTCAATTAATAGGTTAAAGCTGCGATAAAAACATTATTAAGTTAATGTGTGACTTGTTCTAATAAAAGCATCTAGAGCTTTTATTAGAACTTTCTATCCGCGGAAATGTTAAAAAGAAATATTTATATTTTGTAATATTAGCATTTTAAATACTAAATGAATTAAAATCAGGAGAAGGTAATTATTATTGTCCAAAAATTTTACCAATAAAACATCAGGTACTTTAGTCTGGAATAAGGTCAGTTTGAAAAGAAGAAAGCCTATCTAAATACATTCCAATGGCGAAACTTTCTCCACTCCTGTGCCGGTCGGAAGTAAAAAACAACCCTGAAATGAAACCTGTTTACCTGAAAACGGAATGTGTCGTGCACACAATGCGCATTCAACTTATATCCACTTGCGAACATTCATATTACTTTGATTGAGACATGATAATCTGAGGAAAATAGTCTAGAGTATGGAATAAATGTGAATAAATAAATGTATGAATGTAAAATAAATGTGAATAAATGAATAAACAAAAGAGGTTTTAATCATACGCGCTTTTCAAAAATCGAACAATGATTTGAGTAAACTGCTTTCTTAGTATAATCCAAGTGTTTTTCTAAGCACATTCTCTGTCCTGCTTGCTCTGTGTATATTATGCATAGTGCATCTCTTTTGTGGTCAGAACAAAATGGCCGATATTGGAGTGAAATTGACCAGATGTTAGGATATTTTCACTTGTCAAGTGGCGTGTCTTTAGGCCAGTGATGGACGCCGGAGTTCTTGCCTTGGCGATGGTCAGCAGGTAATTTAACGTTTGTTTAAGACTTATTAACCATACATTATATTTTTTATTTCAGTTTAGACGCTGTGCAAGTATTAAAGAATATTGTGGTAGGTTTTTTCGGAAAGTAAGACGGTGCCGCGTCTAAATAAATTTAAAAGTTAATGTACTTTCTACTTGTTAAGAGTTAAGTTAGCAGTATAAAAGTTCTACGAACTTGTGCAATAATCTGCAACAGTGACGAATGGTGTAGTTATTACATAATCATTAAAATAACTTGTTATGTACGGTCTACACACGAGAAGAACGTATAAGTGGAATTTATTGAAATAATTTCTTGTAGATGGAGAAAAAATATGACTGCTTCCTTCAGCTTTTTTACTCGGAGAACATTTGAACTAATTTGAAACAATTTAATACACACTTTTAAAGGAAATATATATATCGTTTCTTAGATTTACGCGAACGTTACACATTGAAATAAAATTAATTTTTACGGCTTTATTCGCGGATTTTGTTTAATTTTCATTTTTGAACTTCCTGACGTGACGTTTTGACTACTTTACAGCTTTCGTGGTCACGGGAAGGGCGGCGTAAAAAGTAATTTTGTTTCAAAATAAATATTAACTTAGATCTAACTACTTGGGTAATTATAGGGAATTTTATTATAATTATCTCATGAGTTACCTAAATACCCAAGAATGTATCATGAGAACTTAGATACGCCTTAAGCAAATTAATGTAACAAATTTATTTCTCACAATTAATAAATATTCTAATCTTTTACAAGATACTTTCAGCCTTACATATTAAAATGAAGATGTTTTCTTCGTCCATTCGCCGTTAAAAACTAATTAGTAATGAAGTATAGGAAACATTGTTAACTTATATGAGAACTATTTACTTTATGGTGTAAGTGCACCTGCTTTATGGTCGAATTTAATGTTTATTCTATCATAATCTGTTACCGTCAATGGCATTTGGATGACTCAAATATCTATCTTAGTTGCGTCACTTAAAAATATTTAACTTAAAATAAAATGAGCATTTTAGGAAGACTTTTAACAGCATTAATTGTTGCTGAGTCTACATTTTAATAGTTATTTTAGTTGTAAAATATATATAGTAAGACAGCCTCCGTGGCGCAGTTGGTTAGACGCCGGCTGTGAAACGAGAGGCCACCGGTTCGATCCCCGCACCGAAACAAATATTTGTGTGATCCACAAGTATTTGTTTCGGGTCTGGGTGTATGTGAGACCGAAAAGCCTCTCGTAGTTTCTGATACCCACGACACAAGACTCGATCTTAGTGTGGGGTCAGGACTATGTATGTGACTGTTGGGTGTATTTATGGATTATTATTTATTAATCACCTGGTGTTGTGTGTGTTCATTAAAAGCGCTTTATAACTTCCTTTTTCGGCCTCGGGGGAGTTCGGAAGAGTCATACCAGGGTCTCCAAATTTCCAGTTCAGTGTCCGGGGCAGGCTGCCCATGTATCTCTACCATAAGCTGGCCCCATGTGGCTCAATGTTATAGTGTATTACTTAGGATGGTGGGCGTTGTGGAGTTATAATTGCAGCCATTACCAAATGTCACATGGGTTATTCAGTTTATTTTTACAGCTTATGAAGTAAATTTTATTATGAAAATAACAACGTAAACTGAAGACCAATGTTGTTTGCAAATCACGTTTTTCCTTTTCCCGTGACCACGAAAGCTGTAAAGTAGTCAAAACGTCACGTCAGGAAGTTCAAAAATGAAAATTAAACAAAATCCGCGAATAAAGCCGTAAAAATTAATTTTATTTCAATGTGTAACGTTCGCGTAAATCTAAGAAACGATATATATATTTCCTTTAAAAGTGTGTATTAAATTGTTTCAAATTAGTTCAAATGTTCTCCGAGTAAAAAAGCTGAAGGAAGCAGTCATATTTTTTCTCCATCTACAAGAAATTATTTCAATAAATTCCACTTATACGTTCTTCTCGTGTGTAGACCGTACATAACAAGTTATTTTAATGATTATGTAATAACTACACCATTCGTCACTGTTGCAGATTATTGCACAAGTTCGTAGAACTTTTATACTGCTAACTTAACTCTTAACAAGTAGAAAGTACATTAACTTTTAAATTTATTTAGACGCGGCACCGTCTTACTTTCCGAAAAAACCTACCACAATATTCTTTAATACTTGCACAGCGTCTAAACTGAAATAAAAAATATAATGTATGGTTAATAAGTCTTAAACAAACGTTAAATTACCTGCTGACCATCGCCAAGGCAAGAACTCCGGCGTCCATCACTGGCCTAAAGACACGCCACTTGACAAGTGAAAATATCCTAACATCTGGTCAATTTCACTCCAATATCGGCCATTTTGTTCTGACCACAAAAGAGATGCACTATGCATAATATACACAGAGCAAGCAGGACAGAGAATGTGCTTAGAAAAACACTTGGATTATACTAAGAAAGCAGTTTACTCAAATCATTGTTCGATTTTTGAAAAGCGCGTATGATTAAAACCTCTTTTGTTTTACTTGACTCAATGAATATACAAAGGAGAATGGAGTTAAAATTAATCTGAAAATAATAATTGAAAATATTGCATAATGTGGATACAGTGTCGTGTTTTCTACAGCAAAATTCCATGTTTTATGTCCTTTTGGTTCGTGTAAGGCCAGTGGTCAATAACTACAGTGGTGGTGCGCAAAAACGTCTGCAGACTCGGACGACATTCTTGCGCTCCCTCTACTCGTCAGGGGACGTTAGAGCAATCCAAAAAGGATTGTTAGAATTTCATCTTAAATTTTATCGGGAGTGTGGTATATGACGAGATTTTTTAATGTCATTTCGACGTTTAGTCACCTTAAATACTCCTTGAGACAGATTCCGATTGTATGTTGGGAAAATTATGCGGAGAATTTTGGACGAATTTCTTTTCGAAAGAAGTTGTAAACCATCTTTGTATGTTGCTAATTACATACGGCACAAATTGAATTAATTAACATAATGTGTAATTAACGTTTTATTGACTTTAATTTTATTTACGGCGTTAAATATTCATGATTGGATATTATAACAAGGTCTGTAGCGTACTACCCACTACTGAACTTTTAACGTCGGTAACTTTTGAATAACGTGACTTTTATGTTCGTTTTAAACGCGATTTCGCATGAAGTAATGTATCATAACTCACATAATCCTTACAAAATGTCATTTTAAATAAAAGAATATAACAATTACCTAATTGACTAAACCTGGTAGATATTGAAAGAAAGAATTCGTATTGATATAAATAGTTAAGGTAATAAATGTAATTTGTTGCAAGGATCATTCTGCTTTATACTGACACGACATTGTATCTGGGTGCCTGACTGCCTCGGTGGCGTAGTTGTACTACGGTACGACAACAAAGCTGAGGTCTCGGGTTCGAATCTCGGGTCGGGCAAAGTGATATTGGACTTTTCTATTCATTATCAGCCCAGAGTCAGGAATTTGTGCCCGATATGGCGATAGGCTCGCGCTTTATCATATCATGGGACGAAACATACAAGGCGAATTGTGGGTGTCCTGGTGGCACCTCTGCCTACTCCTGGGAAAAAGGCGTGAGTTTATGTATGGTATGACATAGTATCTACAATGTGCCTGGTGCGTGGTGGTAAGTAGGTACTGTAAACTAAGTACATATTAGAGTATCCACCGATAAAACATGGATTTCCCTATAGTCGACTCAGTTATGCTAGCCTTATACGCGAATGAAACGTAGCACGCTTACGTTAATCACTATTACATAATATTTTCTTTGAATACAGTGCGCCACAGCTCAACATGCTGAGTGGTCACATGTCACAGCCACGACGTACTATCTAGATGTACATTCGTATAATACTTTGTTATCTTTCTATTATTTATGAGATTTACGTCATAATTTTAATGTTTTTGGCAATTTTTTTTTTCTTTTCTTACTTTTTAGTCTGTATTTGGGCGAATATCACTAGAAGAACATCATAATCGTCGTGAGATGATTAAATACGGTTTGTTGTGCGTTTGTTGGAGATGTTAGATTCAGCAACACTATTTCACGGTTTTCTATATGAAACAATTGGACCACGCCGATTCAGAATATCTACCACGTTGTAATTTCATAAGACTTTATTCTCAATACCTTTAAACTTGCAAAAGACTCCACGATGCGGTTGGTTAAAACTCCCGCAGTGAAAACGAACATTCGCAGATTCGGTTCACGCAAGATAAATATTTCTGTGATCTTGTATCTCGATGTAGTTTGAGGACAAGTTTCATACATTCATATATTACTGTAATTAGCCAAGTTGAAAATAGTTTTTCAATATCTGATAGTAATTATACAAATATGTAATTGTTTTTTATAATATATATTCTTGGTATAAGCAGTAGTAACTAAAATAATTCAACCAGTAGGATATGTTGTACCCGAGTTGCGTCCAGCAGGACTCATAATCTCACGTGATCTCAGAACGGTTACATTGTACTATTGATTGTATTTGATAAACGCAATTTCAGCACGAACGTTCATATTCGATTTATATTTTACATACTTTTTTATCATAAAGATATATAGCATAGCCAGTCGATGTTTTCTAATCTCTCGCCTTTTTAATCTAGTTGGCATAGTCTTTCTTTGGGTGCTTTCTTTTTTTCTTTTGGTTTGAATCCTAGGTAGGGTAATGCACTTTGTACGAGCTTTACGTTATATAATATCACATAATGAATTCATCATCATCATCATCATCATCATCAGCCCTTCTGCGTCCACTGCTGGACATAGGCCTCTCCCATAGCACGCCACTGGACTCGATCTTCAGCCCATCGTCGCCAACCGCTACCAGCCACCCTACGAATAATGAATTGCGCGATAATAAAGATCGCAAGATCTCACACATCTTACATTAAGTATTTGAAATTTATATTAAATAGCTTCTGCCCGCAAACTTCGTCTCCGTGTCCCCATCTCATTCGCACTAATGGAATATAATCCAATCCCATACCATCCTTTTGAGTATAAAAAAGTAACAAATATATCGAAATTATTTCTTCATCCCACGGGAACACTAAACTTATCTGGATGAAAAGTAGCCTATGTTACTTCTAATACCTCCAAGAATATGTGTACAAAGTTTCATGATGATCGGTTGAGTAGTTTTCGCGTGAAAGCGTAACAAACAAACTTACATTCACATTTATAATATTAGTAGGGATGCTAGTAACACATAAATTACTTGACACGAGTAAAAGGTTTAACAACACGATTACTGGCCGCAATATGGGATTACAAACTCTAATTGCTCGGTTTAATTAAGATATAAGTGACAATAGAATGGGCGTTTAGAGCTGCCATTCATGCTTGTTGTTTACAGAGAATCGATGCGAGCCCGATAATCCTGTATAATTTATATTTAATCCGGTAAAACTAGATTAATTAGCCCGTTGATAAAACTCTTGGAGGCTTTAAGTTAGATCTAAGTAATATTCTGGAGTTAGAAAGCTCTAATATAAGCTTTAATATAAATATTTGACATAATTGTTAATATTAAATCGATATTAAATATGATTTACGTAATAGCCCAATCGCTATTAAATTGAATATGATCAAACAAAGAAAATATCTGCATACGATTTAAAAATATAATTAATAAATTAGCAACGGTTAACCGGACGCCATTTCTGTTTTACCATTTTACGTAAACATACATAAAACTCACGCCTTTGTCCCCGAAGGGGGTCGGCAGAGGCGCCGCCAGGACACCCACAATTCGCCTTGTATGTTTTGTCCCATGATGTGGTAGGGGGCGAGCCTATCGCCATATCGGGCACAAATTCCTGACTCCGAGCTGATAATGAATAGAAAAATCCAATATCACTTTGCTCGACCCGGGACTCGAGACCTCAGCTTTTTAACCGTACCGTAATACAACTACGCAACCGAGGCAGTAATTTTACGTAAATTATTTAATAAATCCAGTAAAATTTATTTTTCCATAGATATTATCGCCTAACGCCTACACTTTAATCACCAGCACGTAAAGAATAATCTGGAAAAATAAAACATAACCTAACAACGCATAAATTGTAATGGCGGACCAACATTGAATGTTACTTTTTTCCTGTCTAGCCTTACACAGGCCTAATTTAACACGGCATCTAACGTAGACCTAAGGTCTTAGACCCTAGCACAAGACGAATGGGTCTCCAGAGGGGACCATATAAGGGGTATGTCAATTTATTGAACGCACTCGATAGCCCGCGTTCCCGCGCATTCGATCCAACATGGCGGTCGTCGCCCGCCATTTTTTACCCTTTTTTAATCTATACTTATCTATAGATTTAATAATATTGTTATGAAGTCCAGTTTGTGTATTAAATTGTGTTTAGAAAAATAAATAAGAATTTTTAATGATTTTTAAAACGTTGTGGCACGCAGGCTTTGTTGACAACTTGACTTTGAATGTAAAAAGTTATTTGTCCATTTTAAAATATTTAAAGGTATTAAATATTATTATTTGCTTTATTCTAAATCATTATTTACCTATATCTTTCAACATTGCATCATATAACATATTCACAGAGAAGTTTAAACAATAATTCCTTGCTAACTATCTCGATAAATTAAAAAAAACCATCATAGCCATTTTCAAGTGTATCTGAACAAATACAAATATTGCTGGTTTAATGATAAACTAAAGGGTAAGTATATATTGCCTCGATCCATCATAAATTGCGGAAATTATAATAAAGAGCAAGCGATCGAAGTCATGGGCGGTCGTTAGTTTTATAATATGTTTTTGTTATTAGAAGGGGCTCAGGGCTAGTTCCAAGTTGAATACATTATTTTTTCCCGTCTCGATGGGATTAGCTGGTTATAACGTGATAAAAACCACTTGTTTTGAGTAATTGAATTTTACTGGCTATGATTAGCTGGGCATAGGGGAGACTTGTGGTAATGACGACTATAAGAATTAAATAAATGGGAATGATTATGCGAAACTTTTATGTTAGGTATCACTGAATGTTTAACCAGTCTAACAACACTTGTTACGATAGTATGAAATATATTTATGTTACTTATAGTTTATTTATATTCTCTCTTCTCGTTTTGGCTCGTCATAAGCGCTTGTTAGTTACGGATATGACGATATTGATAATTATAAGCTACTTGATCATTAATATTTCGTAATTTTGTAAAAAAAAAAAATGTGTGTGTGTATTAGTGTACACACGTAAGAAGTGAAACTTCTTTATGACATCATTTTTCGAAAAATGATCTACTATTTACAAATTTACAGAATTGGTAAAATAAAGCTAAATTAAATAAAGTTTAAGTTTAGGAGGGGGGAAATTTTTGAGGGAATTTGGGATTTCTATCGGGGCCAATTTGTAGCCCTCACCGAGACGGTTCCGAGGATACCAAGCTCGGTGGGTCCACAACCTTTATTGGCCGAGATAGGTTTAGGGGGGGTGAGGTAAAATTTTTAGGTGGGGGTAGGGGCGGGGGGGGGGGTTAGGTTTCGTGGGGGGGCTATTGGGCACCTTAAAATATTTTTGGGTGGGGAAAGTTGTGGAGGGGGAATTCGGGAATTCTGTTGGGGCAGGATTGTAGGCCTCACCGAGCCGGTTCTAATGAACCCAGGGTCGATGGGTCTACGATGGATATTGGCGGAGATAGGAATAGGGGGGGTGAGGTAAAAATTTTAGGTGGGGGTAGGGGCGGGGGGGGGGTTAGGTTTCGTGGGGAGGCTATTGGGCACCTTAAAATATTTTTGGGTGGGGAAAGTTGTGGAGGGGGAATTCGGGAATTCTGTTGGGGCAGGATTGTAGCCCTCACCGAGCCGGTTCCTATGAACCCCGGGTCGATGGGTCTACGATGGATATTGGCGGAGATAGGAATAGGGGGGGTGAGGTAAAATTTTTAGGGTGGGGGTAAGCGGGGGGGGGGGGGTAAGGATCAAATTACAAAAAAGTGGGTGGGACTTAAAATTTTGGGTGGGGCTTGGAAACGGTTTGGGGTGTGGCTTACTGAAGCGGGTACTAATTTACTAAATAAAAAAAAAGATGGCGCGTAACGAAAGAATGTGACGCGTAACGAAAAATTTTTTCCAACCCCGATAAAGAAGTTTCACTTCAAAAAGATGGCGCGTAACGGAAGAATGTGACGCGTAACGAAAAATTTTTGTCCAACCCCGATAAAGAAGTTTCACTTCAAAAAATATGTAGGTCCGAGTTTGATTACTAAGTTGGGTTCACTTTGTCTGGATTTTTAGTGAAACAACCCTCAAATTCGGCAAATTTATACTGATGCTTGCTGCTTATAGCATTTTAGGGTAGAAATAAAGTCGGTATAGGGGGTAGGACCATAGGTATTGTTGGCCACCCCTTTACTACTGGGATACTGACGTAAACTTAAGTTGACGTATTTTATATGAACCCTGAGCCTAAGAACTTAATTAAAAGACTATATCACAAATATGTATAACTATCCTCTTTTGAGATTTATTTAGTTCTATAAACCAAGGCCACATATAACCTAGATAACCTAATACAAATTGTATTTCATATGCTATTGAAAATCTTATGATGATCAGATGTCTATTCAATGTGTTTTCTAACAAGCTATAATCAACCATAAACAAGGAATAAGCTAATAAAAACATAAACCAAGCAGATACGGAACCCCGTCCTGGTTTATCAGTCGAGTTAACCTGTTTTATCGTGGTGTCTGAGTATTTCTGTTAGGGGCAGCCATCCATTCAACACCAGAGCCAAGTCTCGACCGCTCAATCGCGACGGCTCACCACAAACTTATTTTAAGTATAATATATTTAGGTGGGAAAGTATATGTTAAGGCGCTGTGAACAGAAAATAAGGAAAGAGGAACAAAACATCACGGTGCGCCGCGTTACACGTGTTTTATTCGACTCGTTATTTAGCAATATGTTAAAGACCTTTTTTAAATCGATAAATAAAAACAACAGTTGCACTAATCACTATATATTACAACACTGTTATTAATTTTATCAAAATTTGTTTATAAATAATACTGTTACAATTCTAATATTAAAATGGTTATTTTATGAGTTTTTCTATCGAGAAAATTTAACGATAACGTGTTTTGAACACAATGGTCCACTCATGAATATGATCAAGATTAACACTCATTTATTTCGCCGCTCTAAAACGCACACATTTGTCTAAAAACTGCTTCAAGAAGTTTATTTTACAGTGCCTTTATATACATGAAATATTAATTACATAAATGTGCCAAATTTTGCTGGTAGCCTTTTCTATCTGCCTGGATACCGAACGCCGTACACAATACCGACCTATAGTGTCTCGCTTTTCAGGTTCTTAATTATCTTTGACGGTCATCGAAATGCAGTTGGTGAGCCCGCCGTGATAATAGAGGCCACGAGTTTGATAAACCAAAGCTGTCTGTGAGCCGACAAACTTGGGTGTTTATTGTTGTGTTTTATACCTACTGCTGGGCCTAGCAAGCGAAGCCGCGGGCGTTAGTTAGCACATTAGCGTTTATTCATGCGCCGAGTTCAACGCATGCCAACGTACATGCATAATTAATATTCTAAGATGCCTTATTAATAAACTGTACGTACTTAGATTAAGATATATCTATCAGTGTTGCAGGGATTGTACAATGAAACGGACGCTGCGTTTTTGCGTAGAATTTTATTTGAAGCAGAATGCTGGCTCAAAAATTTACGCTAACCTAGGATGGTAGTCGTATAAACACAATATAATGATTTTTTAGATTATAAATTCTGATTAAGTAAACGTGTAAGGTTGTATTCATCGTTTGTCTTTACTCTGTCACAATCTAATTAGGGCCACAATACCCGATCCGTCCGTAAACTTAACAGTTATCTCAATTTGATTTTATCAAATGATTGACAAGGCTTTAAAAAAATCCCAACAAACTAAACTCACTACACCCAAGAATTAAAGGTAACGGAATCATGACAAAGTAGAAATCCTGTGCTTAGAATTAATTTCGCTTAGCGAATTGAAAAGGCTTGTTAGGTAAGGACAGTACTATTTTGGCGGAAAATAATAACCTCTTTCATGAAAGTGTGCCCAAAATTAGCATCTAAAAACGCAGCGTGCAACAAACCGCGGCTTTTTTCTAACGCGGTACAAACACGGAGCACTGGTCGGGCGCGTCGACTAACCCCGGTCTTAGAACCTGTCCACCACCACTTATTAGAAGTTATTAAGGGGCGTTCTTTTTGCTCGGCGCAGCTTGTCACACAGATTGCCAACTCTAATTGGAAGCGTCGTGGGAACTACTCGACTTATCACTATAAACTTCTAATACTTATTGTTTTATGGGCAGACCTTAAATATAAATTAACAGACTATAAATACGATATCTTCTTCTTCAGGCGTAGAAAATTGACTACTGCACATGGGCCTTTCTAAAAGATTTCGTGAAGTGTTGGAGACAGCCTAAATATAATATCAGGTAGCTATAGTAATATACTTTTATATACAGGGTATCTCAAGACCGCGACCGAAAACGGAACCAGGTGGTATTATTAGTGACTTCAAATACAAAGCAACTAAAAACTGCGCAAAAAAATTGTCATCTTTTTTTTTGAAATTTTTTACTTATCTTCGTATTCGGGTAATAAATACATAATTTTACTAAAGTAATAATGTACACCTGTTTATTTTTAAAAACGCAATGGTACGCCAAGGTTTAAATTACTATTTTCGCGAAAACTAGGTATTTACCACCCATACACGATGATGTTTAAAAAATTGCAAAAAAAAATCTGTCGCTTATTTTGCGACATTTTTCATTGCATTGTGTCTGTTACCACTAAAACTACCACCTGGCTTCGTTTTCGGTCGCAGTCTTGATATACCCAGTATATTGGTGTTTTCTATTCATTATCAGCCCGGAGCCAGGAATTTGTGCCCAATATGGCGATAGGTTAGCCCCCTATCACATCATGGGACAAGGCGAAATGTGGGTGTCCTGGTGGCGCCTCTGCATGCCCCTTCTGGGATAAAGACGTGAGTTTATGTATGTATGTATAGTAATATATCGCACGCACAGTATTCAATTAACTTAATTTTAAATAAGTTATACGCGAAACTAGGTGACTAAGATTTTGCATGAACTAATTAAGTATAATACAGTTGACTATAATAATGCCTGGCGACTGAATCTTTTACATGTCATGTAGGACACCTTTTCGAAAAAGCCTTTGTACAAATTCTAGCAAGAAAGTCAGAAATACACTTTCTGAAGTTCTTATTCTTCGCAAAATTTATTCATATGTACTCCATGTATATTTTCAGCTTATTTCTATATATTACGAGTTAGCAAACATGACTATCCGGTTATAAAATGGACGTGCTTATACAAATAGAAGTAATTATTTACTAGCCTCCCCAGCTTACAATTTAAATACGATACTTATTCTCAGGTTATACAAACACATAAAATGGTAATATATTTTGTGGTATAAAAATTACTCAGAGCTTAATTTCTTAAGCTTTTTGACATAAATCAACTCATAGTTGGTACTACTATATGTAGCTCAGATAGAGTGCCCATTTTTCGCCAGTCGAAACAATCTTGCTTGCTGAAAATTGAATACACAAAAGCTGAACCCAAATCGCGATACACATCTTGTGTTGATTTTACAGTAGGGGTAGGGACGATGAAAAAAACTCCAATGTTTTTATTGACATTTCAATCAAAATGTGTTATAGCTATTGCAAAGAAGTTGGTGTTCATAGATAGCCAATAAATAGAAAGACCAATCATATTAGTATTTTGTGAGCTAATAAGGGTTACGTTTTTCCCTCCCCTCTCCTCCTCTTTAATATTTCCAAGTCCTAACCTGACCCTACAACCGTGTAATGGCAACGTTTCTCTTGTCTAAACATTATGCTAATTACTTCAAGCTACAAGTAGCAGGCGATGTAGCCGTCCAGATGTAACAGATCAAGATTACAAGCTCTCGATACATGCGCCGAGATGAGCGACTATGTTGGATATTTATGGCATATACAGGTTAGCGATTTATGTTGGATCCAACATAATCTACTTATTTATTAGTGTTAAACTAGGATGTAACTTCTGTATCCAATTTTAGGACAAAATCCGTTTACAAAGCGTTAGAATGACTTTAAATGTCAGTTATGTAGTTAAGTAGACTTTTTTTTTCAAAAGTGAAGCTGTTAAGCCCTGTAAATTGGCTTTCAAGTCCCTTTACCAATTAAAAAGCCTTTACAAATATATCTACCACGTCCCGAACTAACTCTTAACCCTTCCATGTATCCGTATCGAATCCCTTGTCAAAATATAATTCTAATTACACCACCGCTACAAGTAGCAGTCGATGTAACGTTCAGATGTATCAGGAACGAGTGAGGAGCGGTGGACATTACAAGCTCACGATACATGCGTCGGTATGAGCGATCATTTTGGATATTATTGGCATATACAGGTTGGCGATTGCTGTTGGAACTTGGGTCCAAGTTAAGTTGTGTAACATAGTTGCCGATTGCAGTTGTATCCAGATAACTTAAATGTAGCCAATGTTGGCCCAAAATTCTTTGAAACACCACGCTGTGTCAAAAAGTTGCGTACTATGGTAAGAAATACGTTTCATTTTTCAGAAGAAAAGCAATAGCTTTGTTTATCTTCAAGTTGGACGAGAGCATGCGGCTATCCCGATGATTCGTGTTTTTTGCAGCTCGGTAACACTTTATAACACTTACGAATTGTAGGCGCGCAGCCAGCTTGTTGAATTACATGAGAAGAGTAAGCGAATTTTATGCACCATGCATTAATCAACTATAGTGGAATAAAATATAGTTCTGCAAAGACTCGATAGATGTCGCTGTGTTAAGAAATATCGAATTAAATCTAACATTATTATTATCATAATTAAACGCCGTAATTAAGGCTCTATTTGAAAAGAAAGCAAATAATAATATTATATTTCATTACATTTGTAACTCATTTATTTTACTTACGCATAACGTTGAGAAACGCTGCCAGCGTTTATCTTTATAGATGAACTTGTTAATACGGAGATGGTAAGATAAATTGCCCACGATACCCGCATTTTTGCAACCATTTTTCCCTACTTCATTAGCATTCTATGCATTTAATGTGGTTATAAGCTGTGTGGCTATAAGCAAACTGATTTTCTTATTAGTTTTAAACGCGACATTACATCGTGATCCTGCTAGTTCAGATTTTATTATTTTTTATTGACTGCAGTCTGCAGGTCGTTCGTTTGATGGTAAGCAATACACATCCTGGTTGCCCATAAACAGAAGCATACTCCTTTTAACATATTATTACCAAATACAGCGTCGTTCTGTATTGCAATCGTCACTCCAAGACTCGATTTTTTTTATTGCAGTGAATGGCGAGACGAGCATCCCATATGCCTGATGGTAAGCGATACGATGCTCACACATGGACAGTAGAAAACCAAACAACACCATGAATTATGGTAACAAACTTTAGATGTTAAGTCTTAATTTGCAGTAATTTCTGGCAATGTTCTTCAAACTAGAACACAAACGTTGACATGATAGGAGACAAGAAAATCGGGGTACAAATTCTAATAAAGTAACTCTTTACATTAACAAATGAATATACACTTAAAATACCCGACTCAGGATGCGAATCCAGGACCTCACGATTTTAACTCGAAACGTTGCCACGAGACCAATTTGGTGCCATGCAGTAGAAAACCTGTATGAGATAATAATCAGGTGTTTTGAGTCATCGCCGAGTTACAAGGGTTCAACATATTCAGATTATATCAATGTGTTCTTAGTTAATTTTGTGAATATTATTTACAAGGTAATGGTGATAAATTCGCGAATAATTTGGTTGTATTAAGTAATTTTGATTTTTTCTCAATCGTACTCTCGATTGTAGGGGAAGCTCAGGAGCAGCCCAATCGCTTGATGGTAAGCGATATGACCCCTCATGGACGGTAACAAAACCAAAAACACCATGAATTACAAAGCAATGCTTGGCATTCCACTGAGCTCGCCATCCTGAAACATAAAATGTTACGTCTCATTATGTCCGGTAGTTACTCTGGCTACAATGTTCTTCAAACCGGAACACAACAGTGCATTTACACTGCTGTTTGGCGGGAGAAATAGACATCGTGGTGGTATCTACCCAGGCGACCTCTCACATATGAAGACCACCAGTACGATACAGTACAGTACAGTAAGTAATTTTGACGATTACTTTAACGATGTGAAGGGCAATATACAAGCTGGAGGCACCAAGACTGCCTCGGTGGCGCAGTTGTATTACAGTCTAATTACAATGCCGAGGTCTCGGGCTCGAATCCCGGGTCGGACAAAGAGATATTGGATTTTTCTGTACATTATCAACCCGGAGTCAGGAGTTTGTGCCCGATATGGCGATAGGCTCGCCCCCTATCACATCGTAGGACGGAACACACGAGGCGAAACGTGGATGTTCTGGTAATACCTCTGCCTACCCCGTCTGCTACAAAGGCGTTTATGTATGTATATAAAAGGCAGCAAGATAGTAGCAATTGATTGACCGATTCGGAAGATGGGCAACAAGCAGTAGCATGATGTACCCTGGCTCGTAATTATACTATTGCAATTTACATAGAACGACCGCGCGCTCGACTTGCCTGCGTTTCAAACGCTAGCTCTGGATGCACCGGCCACATTCACACTCATGTGTAATGCACTGGTGTTCGGCTCGGCTCGCGAGAATGAATGGGGAGGAACGAGATGCAAGATACAGTCGGTGGCTGTGTGGGAAAGAGATAGAATGTTGGTTTGACTTGTGAAGAACATTTAGGGACAAGTATTTTGAAGTTGTATTTTATTTCATTTCGATTTAGTTATTTGGAAAATAAGATTAATTAAGAAACATAATGTTTGTTGTGGTACATTTTAAATAGTGACGACGGCTTGTATCCCAAACGGGGACGGGTTAGCTATTAGCTTACAAACTAATCATTATAACCAAAAACTTAAATTATAATTAATCTGATTAGTATGTATATTGTTGTAATTCGGACCCTTGGTTGATTTTATTGCTTTCTCAAAATAATTTCAACGCGTATCACCAAAGATGAGGAATTAAAAGTGAAGTTTCCACTTTTATCGATCCGTATATTATTCCGTTCATAAAATTTTATTTACATGTGAAGGTAGGTTCATAGATCAATGGTCTAAAAAAACGCAGATAATTGTTTTGCTAGTGGAAGGATGGTCATATCCGCCAAAGTGAACCACGCAAGTATGTACGATAAGGGTTCAGGGTGCTTAGTATTTATATCTGTTTTCGAAGTTATTTTTCAGCCACAGCAAGTCCCAAGTGAAAGTTGGCCGTCCCTAGGGGTTTCCACTGCGGTATGTCGGAAGTAGTCTGTAGGCTGTATCCAGTAATTCCTGAAACTTTTTATACTCCGTTAATAAAGGCAGACTGCCTCGGTGGCGTAGTTTACTTCGGAACGACTACAAAGCTGTGGTTTCGGGTTCGATTCCCGGGTCGGTCAAAATGATTTTAGATTTTCTATTCATTATCAGCCCGGAGTCAGGAATTAGTGCCCGATATGGCGATAGGCTCGCCCCCTATCATATCATGGGACGGAACATACAAGGCGAAATGTGGGTGTCTTGGTGCCGCTGCTGCCGACCCCTTCTGGGACAAAGCCGTGTATTTATGAATGTAATAAAGGCAGACCGATTTCGATTCGTCGTTTTTCGAGTTTGGCACAATTGACTACATCGATACACTAATAGGATAGCACTGCGCTTACCATCTTGCATTATTGTAATTTCATCGTTTAATACTAGTGTTAATTAAACGATATTTATTCCACGAGCAGTGAACAAGCAAAGTTCGCCGCGGTGTGACAGTCCCCTGCACACATGCGCATTACGTGACGGCACATAATGCGCGCACACTAGCGCCGCGCGGGCAACGTCCCTCCGCGTACAACCAGCGCACCAGTACCCGCTGCCCAGCGCCGTACTTATGTTTTATTTATACTTTCTTAGCCGCCGCATTAGAGGGATAGAGGGGTAAGTGTATTTTGAGAGAATTTAATATTTTGAAATGAGCTTTTTGTTCATAATAAAAAGTATCTTTTTAAGCAGTAAAGTTAAGTGTTTAAAGGATACTGCTGCCCGGTGGGCGATGCGTTTAATAATTTTTAATTGTGTCTTCTAAGCTACCTTATCAAAGACAGCTCTGTAGATTATGGTAAAAGGTATGTAAATAGCGTATAGTGTGGCACTGGATAATTATTTTTTATCATTCGAAGTATTTTGCCGGTCTACATAACTGCTACTTTACAGTATGGCGAAGGACTTGGGTTTATAGGAAGGAGAAAATATACGTACATAAACTCTCGTATTTTTTCTAGAAGGAGTAGGCAGAGGATCACCTCTGCCTGTTCTGGTAGTAACCAGAACCCCACTTTTCGCCTTATGTGTTCCGTCCCACGATGTGATAAAGGGCGAACCTATCGCCATATGAGGCACAAATTCTTTATTTCGGGATAATAAAAGAGAAGAAGAAAATATTTAAGGCAATAAATCGTTCCATTGCTACCCGCTGCAGAAAAAATATGATATGGCGAACCTCTTGATTCGCGCCAAGATGATGTTGTCCACCAAGCTGTTGCTTTTCAAGCCAGCATATGTGGTGCTATATGAGGAAGCAGAGGAGCGAAATATAGAATTGTAACTATTGTTGAGGTGTATACTATACATTTATGTTCTATTCACCTGGATAGCGATTGCTGTACGCATAGTGAAAAAACTGAGTTCTGAGGGAACTAAAAATTGGTGTTCAGTTTTGTATTAAAGGCTTCAAGCAAAGAATTACTTTATCTCGATTGCTTTGCATTAACCATCATCATTATAGCCATATGATAACAAATGTTACTAACTATTCTTATTTGATTACTAGGTAATTATTCACCTGCGACAACAAAAAAAAGTAATTAATTACCTAAGTATGTCGGCCTACAAACATCATCTATCCTAATATTTAGAAGTTCATAAATCTGAAATATTCAGTATAAAATTCCAACAAGACAACTTTCGCTTTTAATTTTCTTATTAACAAAAAATGTTTTATAAAAAACAATTGCCGCTTTGGTCGGGTCGCGCCAGGCCGGCATTAGACGCGGCTGTGTTGCGTCTCCCGGCGTTGTGTGTGTGTTTGCATGTGTGTGTGTGCGCAGGTAACCGGGATCGACTGCGGTGCGCCAGGATAGGCCGCGTCCACAGCGCGGCGCTCTGTGAAAACGTGTTAGAAACTTAGAAGATTCTTAGTGGCGTGTCAGCTTGGAAATAAAGCAATTCTAAAACTTAAAGGAATATGTAAAAATGTTTACAAGGATTTTATTTTTAATACAAATAGGGCTTTGTTTAACTGTATGAGGAAGTTTACTACTGAATAGTCTACAATTTTATTAAATTGTAGAATAGAAAGTTAATATAGTCGACAGAAAGTTATCGAATGAGGTAAATAAAACTGAAATACCGCTAAGATATCAAAGAAAAGAGTACAGAACTGTAAAGAAAATTGAATATTATATAAAATTATTATTTTTTATCTTTTAATAGGCAGTAAATCATACTCTCTAAACATTAATTAAAATCACACTTTTTCACTGCTATCTCAGAGATAACACACGACCCTTTATCATAAAATATGACCATATTTTGTCCAACCAACTCCGTCTACCACATTAGAAACAATATTAACAAAACTGGAATGTTAGAATAAAGCCCGATAAGCTCATACAACCGTAAGCTATATTATAAAATTAGTTACAAACGACCCAACAATCGTTTCAGTGCAGTCTTTATAAAAAATCATATCGCCAAAAATCTTCGCAAGAAATTAATTACTGAAAAAAAAGAAAGGGGTGCGCGCGCAGTGTGCCTGCTGACGTAATTTCACCGGCGACGCGGCGGCGCGGGCGCAGTTCTCGCCGGGACGCCGCGCGGCCCGCACGTATCAGCGCTGCACTGCACCACCACACTACACAAGTCACAACCCCATCAACACACATAATACTTAATAAACTAACTTCAATAAGCGACCCGCTTGACGGCCGCTCACATTCCAATAGCTTTCTAATTTGATCGGGAACATTTTGGTATTTTTTAGTTGTAATACACCGCAGAGTGCACACTACACAGCCGCGAGTCGACCGGTGCACGTGTCGTGACGTCATACCAACCTACCCGGAGGGAATATGTAAGTTTTTTTTTATATTAGACCCTAAAGTCTTATTAGTTTCCATTACCGGCACAATTTTGTGAGTTTGTCATTTAAAGCGGAAGAAGTTGCGTCTATTTTTTTACGGCAACCCTCTTTTCGTTATAAAATGTGACAATCTTGAATGAAAAGTGCATAACATTACTGCAATGTACCAACATTTATAGTAAAAAATTAACGATAGTTAACTAAAACAAATTGAATTCATAGTTAAATGATTCTAATTCGACTTTTTTATTCACATCTTAAAGCTGTAAAAATAATTATTATAGACATAAAAATGTTAATGCTTTATCAATACCGTAAGATCACTTTTTCTCAGTAATTGTAACTGCAACAAGAAATATTGTATACCTACCTCGTTTGAAATGTATCACAGACACGACATCTTTTTGCCGGTAACTTAAAATTAATTTAATCTTTCACTTTTTCTGATATAAAAGATTTGTACGTTTTATATGCTTCTTATTTATGTATACTGTATTTAAGTTCTTTTTCTGTACTCTAATTTTTTTTAAAATTCTGTTAACATTGTATGCAAACAGGTTCTACCCGCGTCTAAAACAAAAGCGAAAACTTTTCAGCATATTAAGAAAAAAAGCGCATTTATGATCTATGCTTTTTTAACATGGCCGTGCGACACATTTTTCCCGGGCATTTTCACGTTTATAAAATGGCGGCAAAGCGTTCCACGTAAGCGGTGACGCTGAGCATAACCTAGGCCAACATAGAGCCGATCGGAAGCGTAGGTCAATACACTCGGTCACGGCCGTGCACTTTCACGGGAATAGAACTGTACGTGTTAGTCTCCGACGAGTGTTGGAATTCTAATTGCGAGATGCGGCCACCGCCGGCTCGTCCATTTTGTACGAAAATGGCGCACTGTCAATATTTTAAAATTTTTCATGTTTTTAAATTGGCACTTTCATAAAAGAAGAGATTTGAGATTTAAAAATTGGTCCTGTGAACGCCTCGGGATCAAATTTTGTATTATAAACTAGTTTTTGTAAGCCGGCAAAACCAATAGAAGTAGCAATGTTATTGTACATTTATGTATGTATTCTTGTTAAATGTATTTATCTTGTAGGCCGAACATACCTCCTTCAATAGTCTGAGGAAACTAAAACATTAAATATTACTTTAAGATATGCAACCACTTTTTTTCATAAAGTATAACTCAATATAAATACGTATTATGATATACCCAACATGCTCGAAGAAAAAAAATAATGGGTAACAACGAGCAAGTTCATAATAAAACGACCCATTTTATTTCACAAAGGAGGTTATTGTTCACGCGGTCAAATAACTTTTACACCTGTCGTGTCCTTAAAATCGATTATAAATTGGTATTATTTTGCATTTTGTTATTAAATTAACGACTTTCACAGCCCGCAGGCCTATAAAACTAAAACGACATTTATTTTAATAATTTATATCAAAGCTAGGTTTATAGCGACAGTTTAAATACTAATGGTATTAAATCTCTGTCTCCATGGCTCAGAAACCACGGTAATGTGTCTACAGTGGTTGTTGTCAAGCGGTAGTCATTAAACCGCCTCGGAAACTATATCTACACAAATGTCTATGGTGCAGTAAAAAGTGCATTACGAATAAATTGCAAATTGTGTTCCAAATTCGAATTTTATGCTTAGAAAATTCATCAGTTTTAGGATTTATGACAGAGCGCCTTTGCTATTTGTGTTCTACATTAAAAACCTTAATTTTTCTGGTTTTACCGAAGCTATTGTGATACAAAAATGTATGTGAAAAAGAATTAAAGATTAATACAGTGGACTACATTTGGTCAAGTACGTAGCGTGTAAAATTATGTAGTTAGTGACTATTGATTAGAAAGTTTCTGCAAGTTAAGTATACCTATATAGAAAAGTCACAGCCTTGCTCATTTACAAAGGTTTGGTATCCTTAAGGAAAGTAATGGCTGGTTGCCTTTGGGAGTTGCCATGATTTGCCGAATATAGACAAAAAAGGTTTATTGTTTAATAGCTTTGGTAAAATTTGCAGCAAATTGAACCCCAGATTCTGTCCAAAGTTAGAACAATTTTTAAGTCGTGAAATACTTTCCATTTTCTTTTCTGTTCGTAACGATACAATAATACTTTAATAATCGTCAAAGTCAAACTTATGCTAAAGTTGCACTTAGCTTAAATTCTACTGCTCTCAATCGATACCAAATGCTTCTTTAATACGATTTTTTTTTAACTAACACCCAACTGTCTTACCAGTATAGTATAGAGTTACAAAGGGTTGGACCTTACAGCCGGGTAGACCACAAAAAATATGTTACATAACACTTCAATAGTTCTAAAATGTAATCGATGGGTTTCATGCACTTTATCATAGGTCAGTGAGCTTTCCCGACCGCCGATCGGTTCCGATGTTAGCCGAAGTCACCCGAGGTTAGCCGAATGGCACGTCACACGTCCACTAGAATGGTTATCGCCGTCAGATAGTAAGCTCGTAGTATTGTAAGTGTAGACTGATTCATTCATTTGTTTCAATTCTAAAGTCGTTATTTTAATTGGGTATTGTTAGTCTCGACGCTTTTTATCGAATTAACCCTTTTTGAGTGAGATAACAAACGGATTCTCGGTCGTCTGTAACTCTGAACGCGTTTCAGTTTATATGTGATAAATGACGAAGAATCTACAAATTTTTAGTATATAGATTATAGGTGTTACATATGTATTATGGCTATTGACATACATAACTGAATAACACTTCTACAAACCTTTATCCCTCACCTACGCAAATATGGCGGGTTGAGTACTCACGGGAAATATTGTCACGTAAAAGGAAACTATGTTTTAAGAATCAATTTATTTAATGGTGTAGAAATCAAATCAGCATCTCATGAACTAAATATACGATGCCCGTATACCAATTTTACATGAGAGTAATTAATACCAAGACAACTAAAACCACATAGTAGCGTAATTCAAAAAGCCCTTGTAACTTGTAACACAAACAGGCAACAGTACGTACGTACATTCTTCATATTTAAATGCAATTGCCGTATAGCAACTAAACGCAAATACGAACGTTTTAATCGTTTGTATTCGTCAATATTTGGTGACGTTCGTCCCCTATTAGTGATTGTTACTCGAGGTTTTTAGTTCAGTCGGCAGTACATAATTTTTGTCTCCCGATTTGGAATAAAGGAAGGTGGATAATCATTTATTGCCAAAACCTTTTGATTTTACTGTTTGGTTAATAATATTGCGTGTTAGATAGCTTATACATTTCTATAAACTCTTTAAACTTCAGTCATTGTCAACTAAATTACAGGACATGCAGTGACGAGTGTGGGGCAAGATGGTCCCTTCTATTCTTTTCAGTTTCGTCGTTTTAACACAACATTATGTAACTGTTTGACATCCTATTTATTCTCTTACCGCATTCAACTATATTCCCAAGTTATCTAGCACGAAAAAGGTGAATATAATAACTAAATATGTCTGATAAATTGTATAAAGTTGAGAATGTTATGTCTCAAAATAGGTGAACACTTTAAGGTCAGTAAGCGAAAGGTCCCGAACCCAAAATGAGTGGATCGTGTTAGCTCACCGGCCGTGTTTGCCCACAAATATTTGTCTGGGACTTCGATTTGGGGCCGCGTCCTGCCTAATTTCTGGGAGCCGAGTAAAAAATACCACTCGGTCACCAGCCTCAAATATTTACTCTTTTTGGCTTCGGGTTTATATAAGTATTTTTTGGTCTAAATTCTTTAACATATTGGTGTAGGTTGGGCGGTGACACGATGTGCTTCCAGAGCTCCATTATTATATGTCATGTATACAATATTTTTATTTTGTTAGATATTTACCTAAGTATATAAATAAATAAGCATAAGAGGCACTAACGGTCTACTAAAGTTTCCAGAATACCGCTGAATGCAGTCCATTTAGAATCGTATCGTAGATCGTATTATAAGAGAGCCTAATTTTTATTTTTAAAAAGTAGTTCGGTCAATGTGTTGAGACAATAAAGTAGGTATGACGTGCCGACAATCTTATAAAAGAACATAATTTCTCAGACAATTTATTACTTGTTACAAGTGCATTTCTGCTAAGTACTTACTACTGTTTCTCTTAGTTTAGTTAGGTTTCTGTATATGTAAAGCAGATGAGAAATTGTAAATAATACTTGTTTGAAATCGAGATAATATTATCGTGTAAAAATATTTGAATTTGTAAATGTTAACAAATGAATACCAGTATCATTAGATCAGCTTTCATTAATCCTTACGACTTTTAAGGAGAATATTTCATACATCATATTAAACATTTGTCCAAATTACATGCATCTTCTAAAAATGAACTTCTTGTATTCAAACCCAGAACTTAACAGTAGGAAGCTGTCATCAATGATACATTTTATTCCACTGAATTGTATTTAAACATAAGTAAAAAACCGTTACATTAAAAATATCCATTATACTCCTTGATAATTTCAATAGATGCTCCATCGTAGCATTAGTGTCGGTATAAGCAGTGTTTATCGAGGGGTAGTGCGGCGGACCTTGGCAGTGAAATGTCAAACCGGCTGCGTCACATCGCGGCCACTAGTGATGGGATAGTATCGATAACATTTTTCTTTGCGTTTAGGTTATTGTAATTTTAAAAAATGGTTTAGCAACGTGGCTAAAAACTTTTGAAGAAAAATGTATGGGTCTGTGTGTACATACTTAAAATATGTGTGTGGCTTTAAGTTCCTAATTTCACCTATAATTTTGTTACTATCGACGGATTAAAAAATATGATGGTTCAATAAAGCCTTTGTACTAATGTTGACACAATTGTTTTTTTGTGATTTTGTATTACATTTAAAAGATAGTAAGAGAAGTATTCAACAAAATTAAAGCCAGCTCCAAGTTTTACATACATAGGTGTTAGTTAAGTCTTTTTTAAAGTACCTTTTTAAAGTATACTTGACTGTCTAAGAAACTTACAATTTTTACAATGCTATAGAATGCTAACATAAATTATCTTACATCTATCGATATCGACAAACAGCAGCTGACACACGTGCGCATCACCAAACTCGGGAACAAAAACCTGTCTGGTGGTCAGTGGTGACCCCAGGTAGGCTTCGCTGCGCCCCACGGGGACAAATTGTTATGTTTTACGACCCCATCACTATCGACCTTAGCTTTGAATATGTAAGTCGAAAAATAAAAGTATTCTAAGGAATAGCTTTTTTTATTTTCCGTTAAAAAGTCATAGCTGCTAGATGGTTTTCGCTTGTTTAATAGATGGTTGCTTAGTAAAAAACTGTCGTGACTTCCGAAACAGTGGTTCGAATCTTTCACACATCTGACTTTTCAGAGTCATGTGTTGTTGTGTGCTAGTTAGTATTCTTTTAAAACTAATTTAGCACTACTCTTGTCAATATATACTCAAAAAGTTGCTGATTCAGTCCTTAAGATTGAAATTGGACTTAACATATTCTTCTAGACACAAAAATATAATTAAATAAAAAATGCCACGACCTCATTTAACTTAGCTTCCTTTAATAGCTAAAATTGATCGACGTAAATGACGGGTGCATCGCTATTTATAACGTTCCTATAAATAAGTGATCTATTTTGATCGTTAAACGTAAAAACCGGTGGTATACTCGTATATGAAAAACCGGCACGGCTATTTTAATCTGTAATTATGTGTTAACTGTAAGAGAACAAAAGGGGTGCCATATCTATAGAACTGGACTAGACAAATATGTATTAAGCTGATGTGATTATGCAACGTTCTGACCCAGGCTGTTGTAGGTGATTCACAATATTAGTAAACGAGATTAGGATATGTCATTATTTAAAAAATGTAGTAACATTTAATCATAAATTCATTTTAAATATACTATATAATAAAATTCTAATAGTGTTGGATTATAGTGCGGTATGTAATTCCGCCAACCCGCACTAGGCCAGCGTGGTGGACTATATGGCCTAACCACTCTCAATCGATTCTCTCGATTGTAGAGTAGGCCCGTGCCCTGCAGTGGGACGTATATGGGCTGATATAGATATAGATAGTGTTGGATTAATATTATAATTCATACCTGTAGGTAATGATTACAGTGTAATATAAAAATGTATTTACAATTCTCGTAATTGTAAAACATTCAGCTGTGCGGATCAAAAGGGCAGTTGGAGCTACATAAACCGTCAAAGGTCAGTCGCCACGCGATACGATAGGGATGAACTATAAAACCGGAATCTACACAAAAAACACCATGGAACCCCAACGCTTCGATTATGACAGTTTACTTTTTTTAAATAAAAACAACGGGTGACCAAGGCGAAGATAGAAATCGATATTGGTGTCAATACAGTGTTTTTTCGATAATATTTTTTAGGATACAGATAAGTTTTTTAGACAGCCATGTCGCAGTTGGTTAGACACTGGCTGTGCAACGAGAGGCCGCGGGTTCGACCCCCGCACCGAGACCAATTTTTGTGAGGCCCACAGATATTTGTCTCAGGTCTGGGTGTTTGTGAGATCAAAAAGTCTTAATATGGGTTCAGGAATATGTTTGTGACAGTTGGGTGTATTTATTTAATGTTTATTAAAGTACCCAAGCGCTTAAGTTTAAAAAATCAAAAGGATTGTCAAGTCAGTCGTAAGGGGTTCAAATCCGGGGAATAAAAATCTAATTACTAAGTTGCTTCGCTGTTGCATTTCGTTTCGGGAGTGAGATTCTTTCGTTTCACAGGCGGCGTCTAACCAATTGCGCCACGGTGACAGCCTCCGTGGCTCATGTTTCATTTGGGACGTTGGCTGTTAAAAGTATATAGGTGTATCTACTCAGATTTACCAGAGAGTGCAAATATCTAATAGACTTGAAAATTAAATACATTTTCGTATGTGCTTAAATGCGAAAATAGAAATCATAAGAATCAAATTATATTTGCAGTTAAGCTGATTATTTTATTGGGTACTTCTTTAACATAATCCTTTTCACAAAACCAATCCGGTATGTACTGGCCAATTATAAAAAGATATATCCAAATATGGCACTAGCTTTATCCTATAAGTATTAAATAGGATTATAACACCACAAATAAAAAAGCACATTCATAGGGGGGTACGAACGTGGCGTGTTGTCCAATCATCCCTTTGTGGTTAATGGCATTTGCATACACCATCCCTTGGAGATTAAATGGAACAGAGGGTGAGTGACACAGAAATGACCACATGCCGTGGTCATCGTTGAAAGTAGTTTGAAAGGTATGACAGATATCCAAAATGCGAGGTCTGATGGGATTAAATAAAATATTTTTTTGTAAAATAGCTTGCCGGACCTGTTAGTCGAGAGGGAAAATTGGCAGTATGCTTTGTCTATCTATGAGGTCTTGTGTTTGATTCTAGGGTCAGGTCAGGGACGTTGAGTATTTCCATTTGTTTTGGCCGAGATTGAGCGGCTTCTGACGGAGGGCAGGATGCTTACTATAAACTTAAAAAAAATATTGCCATATGCATTTTAATCGTTTACACCGATCTTAGAAACTTACTACACTCAGGGTGTCAGCTTCCTACCAAATTTAATTGTATTCGGTTCAGCCGTTTATTAGATTAACGCGTACAAAGGCACATATAAACAGACAAAAATTCTAACAATCATTGTTTTGGTTTCTATTACGACAGTCCCCAATAATAGTTTTTCTCATATATCTTCCATGTATAGACATCGATCAGTTAAAAATTACATGAATAGATTGATGGCATGATAATTTAATAAATAAAATAAGAAAATCCAGTAGCACAGTTATTAGGCACTCAGTATATTCACTTCACATATGACAGAACATAAAGCATGAGATAGCATCTAGAAACTAATTTTGAATGGGAAAGGCGTAGACAATGGTGAGAGTGTGGCTATATCCGTGCTGTGTCGCTATGTATGACACCACTCATAGCTGATAACTTGCCATTAAACAGCTGTATTTTAAGCTGCTTGATTTTGGTTAAGATAAATACACCCAACAGCCACATATAAAGTCCTGACCCCACATTAAGATCAATTAAGTCTTGTGTCGTGGGTATCGGAAACTGCGAGACTTTTCGGTCTTACAAACACCAACCCGAGACAAATATCTGAGGGCCTCACAAACATGTGTCTAGGTGCAGGGATAGAACCCGCGGCCTCTCATTTCACAGCCGGCGTCTAACCCACTACGCCACAGAGTCTGGCAAATAAATAAATAAATAAATAAATACACCCAACAGTCACATACATAGTCCTGACCCCACACTAAGATCGAGTCTTGTGTCGTGGGTATCAGAAGCTACGAGAGACTATTCGGTCTCACAAACACCCAGACTCGAAACAAATACCTGTGGATCACACAAATATTTGTTTCGGTGCGGGGATCGAACCCGCGGCCTCTCGTTTCACAGGCGGCGTCTAACCAACTGCGCCACGGAGGCTGTCAAATTATATAAATATTGTATTTAAAATCTTTAAATGATAATTATTTGATCTATGTGGCGTAATTGATTAAGACAGAAAAGAGACAGAAAAGGTTCGATCCGGCACTGAGAGAAATGTGTCTGTATAAAAATATTCAGATCGGGTGTAATGAGACCAAAAAGTATTTCCTGGTTTCAACGGTCAGCATAAAAAGGTAGTTCTCGTTTTAACGACTTAAGCTAGTTGAAACTATCCAAAACTGTAAGAAGTTGATAATGCCAGTCTTGATTGGTAAGTAGCAGTAATCGCTACAATAGTTCTCATGATAGATTGACTTAATAAGATACATCGTACCTGTATTTTTTCGACTCCCTAATCTAACAAAAGGCTACATCTTTATAATACTTGTATCCTGTACTAACCGTTCTAGAATCACATTCCATGAAAGATTCATTATTTCCCCGGTAGAAATTAGGAATTCACGGAAAACCCGCGAATTGCTAGAAAGGAGTGGCCATTAGCAGTCACTGGGGGAACGAGGAAGGCGCCATTGAACTTGAATACAAGGACTTACATGTTAGATAATAGCTTCGATGTAAAAATAAGGATCATTTAATAGTTTTAAAATAAGGATATCTTCTTAACAGTCTTCAAAAGACGAGATTATGTATTTACGTAAATGTGTATTTTATGTCCGCGATTTCTCAAAAATGGACTAGCTGATTTGGATGAGGTTTTTGTGGTAATGTGTGTGTCACAAGCGTTTTTTCGGGTCTGGGTGTTGATACCGAAAAGTCCCCCGAAGTTTCTGATATCCACGACACAATAATATTGTATAGTGATTCACACGTTTTCTATATAACTTCTAGTTTTATAAGGCATTAAATAACCTTACATCGATTTTAATATTATTAAAATATTGAACATTATATACCAACGTTGTATCAAAGCTGTATCTCTAAACAACAACAGTAACATTTTGCGAAAAAAAATATTTTTTCATTACATGTAAATTTTTACTAAGCCACAATGTTGGTAGGCAGGCGTCTGATCGTAAAATAATCTGAAGTCTTTCTGCGATATGTGTAAAATATCAAGTTGCCCCGACATTGGGAAGGTGTGAATTTAGGGCAGGTAGACGAAGTTTTCCAATACGATTAACACGAAATGAATTATTTCAAAACAGCTTACGTATCGCAGTAGCCGAAAAGGCTGTGAAATATGAGCACGGGTTCGACTCTTGCCTTCATAATATAATAGTAACTATAATATTATTCCTTTCGGTTAAGTGACTGCGTTGCACCTAATGATTAATGCAATGCCAACTGCAAACTGAGTTTTGTAATAGTCTTTTACCATCTGATAATATTATTCTAGCCTACATACCCTTTGGTAGTATGCGATTTAATCACCACGCTGGCTTAACATGACAAATAGACCATGCCTTCGAAATTCTTAGTTACTATTAGACATCAAAGTTTCCTCACAATGTTTTCGTTTACCATTGAAGCCGGCTATATATAACTAAAAGTGCACACGTAACTTCCGAAAAGTCTGTGGTGTGTCCAGGATTTGAAACCGCGACCTCCGGTTTGAAAATCCGGTTCGCAGCTAAAATAACTTTCCACTTATAAGCCTTTTTAAACCATTCTTTTAGGAGCCAAAAGCCCGTAGTTTCTGATACCTATGATTAAAGATAAATATTTTACTTAAAGGTTGAGACTATGTGACTGTTGCGTGTATTTGCTTGTTGCATTCCATATTTTATTTAGTTAGGTGATAGTCAAGCTATGTTATTGAATTTTTTTGATGAGGATGACGTGACAAGTCCCGAGTTTAGTTTTAGAAAGTACTTCAAGGTGTTAATCATAGAAAAACCTAATTTTTATAAGTGTTTCATTATGTTTTTTTTGAGGCGGTTTTTTTATTATTTTGGTATAGTATGAAAAGCCAGGATGTGTTACCATTATACGTTTCTGATACGGTAATGGTCTTTTTTGATAACGCAGGTATATTAAAAGTATGGTTGTAGGCATATTTAAAGTCAAATTCAACGGACAATATTGTAGTCTGCGTTTTCAAGAATATAGTTATGTCTGCCTTATAGCACATAGTGTTTGTTATTAACATCTCATTAGTTTAAAAGTTCGGCAGTATATTTTTCATGATATGTAACAACATCACGCTATATTACGTTGTGGTAGGCAGAGACCCTTATTTGTACTTTGTTTAAATTTTGTAAATACAATAGAATTTCCATGGCAAGTGAAGCTTACAAGCAATGGGCCAGTGTGTAGAGTATATCTTAGCCTTTTCCATCAAAGTTTTAATTGTAGAAGCGAAATATTTTGAATAAGGATCGTCATTTTATTAATACGCGGCTTTAGAGGTATATTTTCGAAACCGTTAACCAAGGTAAGATAAAAAATCGTATAATTTCGCGGAAACTGGGTACTTGAAGTGACGCATAACTCAGGATCCGGACAGAGTTTATTCGATTAAAAAATACAAGAGTGTAATAAGATATGATCTTGCACGCCGGCGCTATCTCCGCGATCGTGTGCGTTCTTACGAGAAATCAAGTTTTTACTCCATAATACAATGTTTCAAATTATAATGGTGTGTCCGTCATGGTGCTATTGACATTACGTATGACGACTTTACATGTCCAGGCTCTGAGCGGATTGCGTGCGTGATAAATCGTGCAATTGCATTCGAGTTACTTAGGTTAATGGGAATCGTAACTGGGTGGTTTTCTCCCTGGATTATGTGCCTTCTGTATCCTTATATCGTCGGAATTATTGCAAATTGATTTCGTAAAGCTTGCCTTAGGTAATAAGTTTGCTGTTACTATGCGATACCAGGCATTGAAAATAATGAAATTGAAATTATTGTGAGTTTGAAATTGTTGTTTAAAACATGCAAGGTTTTTCATTCATTGAAGCAGATTGGCCAGTAGTATTACTTACTTGAAATACACTGTTCAGGAACAATTTAATCCTTCGAAAACACCCACGCAAGTAACTATGATATAATTCCATGCTGTTTAATTTAAGTCACAAATGGCTCCTTTCAAAACGAGTGGCATAACTCAAAGCACACTTTCCTTGCATATTTAACAACACACGGGCCGCCGACAAAAACCCGACCAGCGCCAACGATATTTGTCCCGAAGAATTCCACCGCACTTGTCAAAAAGCAAATAGTCTACACAAAGAGTTCGGAAAGAAAAAAAACATAGAGGAAGAAAAACAAAAGGGCCAGACCAAGAGACGAATAAGAATGAGTGGCTACAGTGTACCAGTGCATGGAATAAATCATTATACATTCGACACACGAAGGCTGCAGTAATAACTCCATAGGGTTACATCACATACGTATTTGTGGAAACGTCTAGTAATGAGATATTAAAATACCAAGCCCGTCATTAAACCAAGACATCGCCACTCAATTAAATAATTCGACGTGGAAAAAAAAGAATAAAAGCTCACGTGAGAGCTTTAGAAAAAGCTGACACCCCTAGCGATCCAGTTGGGCAAACGACGCGCGCCGCTGCGCTTGCGCCGCTCGCTGATTGGCTGGCGCGGGGCGATGCGGCGGGCGAGGGAGAGAGACGGCGACACGTTCCGCGCGGGTGCGAGCGGGACGGAGGACTGCAGTGGACGGATGCGAGGGTTTCCGATCGTTGACTCTGTTCAAGGCCAGACTGGAGTGAGTTTTTGTTGCGTGTCATCGTAACGCCTGCAATACTGAACTGAAATGACCTACAGAACTTTCTTTTGAGGTCGCACAATCGGGACGATGACGCTCCGATCGCTTCGTGTTGTAACATGCAGACGGATTGGGAACATCACGTTTATCATTACACACTGCCATAACCGATATGTGAGCTCACTCTGTTATGAACAGTTTAATTCTAACTCTCCGTTGAAACAGAAAAAAGGAGAGCTATTTCAAATATAATATTACACCAAAGCATTTACTTATTACATTTAAAGTGTGATCTAAATTCTTTAAACACTCATAAGTAGACGATTTAAGATAAAGTTGAACTTTGGCGGTGATGAATTGAAAATATATTATCTCATTAGGCATCAGGAAAGAAGCAACCTTTTGTTCCCCCATATTTTAAAATTCAATATTACTAAAATATTAGCAAAAATTATTCATGAAAATTATATCTCCCCGTCCTCAAATAACACTTCATTAAGATGTGTTACTGTCTATACAAGAACAAGGAACTCATTCGAAACATGTTACAAACTAGAAAATTTAACACCCCGTTTGAAATCCGACACGTTAAGTAGTGGCTACCAAGAAAGCGTAAAAGCTCCACTGTCTACGGCTGAGCTATTTCAAGCCTCCCTCTTGTGGGTTCAAATCCGAGTCGGTTCTTGGAAACTAGACCCTTGGGTTAAGCTGAATGAAAGGAAAAAATAAACGGAATATAGTTTTTATAGAATCGCATCAATTTTGGTACAGCTTTTTCTAATACTTATACATACATAAACTCACGCCATTTAAAGACGAATAGGCTGTGGTAAGAATATAGCCATAGGTGACATAGTTCATAAATAAATTGCGATCCTAAATGTGATAGAGGCAAGCCATTCGCCATGTCGGGCACAAATACCAATTTCGTGTAATGCATACGATATTTATAAACCCAAAAACTCACTAAATGGATTGCTCGACGTGATTGAACACTGAATTACACGGCTTTGATCTCCGGTATGCTGGTATCAAACAATTTTATATTCCTTTTGAATTTTTTAAACAGTTCTCTTAAATAAAAAAGCTGGAACATTGTTACCCTTCTTAAACCTACCCTAACACCGGTCGGGTTAAAAATAGCCTAGTTAAACAAAACAAACGGATGATAAACTGCAGTAGTTGATAGCGAGTGAGATCGGGTCAGCGTTATCACTTCAAATATTTGACTGATTGTGGAGTCATTTCGGGTATGGGTATAAAACCTGCTATAGAAACAAATTAAAGACACAAAATGTAGAATACTTACAAAGAAAATTCGTATAGGTAAGGATTGAGATCTTAATGTAGGTTCAATTATTGGTGCATTCGTTTTAAATGCAAAAAATAACATTTTTGGGCGGTACAATTTAATCACGGAGAGCTATAAATGACTATACAGTCGACGTCTCAAAACAGTAATTATTATGAATTTATAGGATTTAAACCCCACCTTTGCAATGTTTTCCATCAGCTCATACGAGGAAGTCTACTAAAAATCATAATTTCCACATCTGAAACTTCACAATCATCGCTCCACCTAATTTAGGGGTGTCCTTAAACTTCGCTGCTAAGCCGTGATCTCCGGTACAAAAATATCGGCTGTGCCATTTTATTATTCGAAAGCAATTTATGTACTTTTAGGAATTAACTCACGATCCTTCAAGATAAAATATCATTCCATACTCTTAAGTTTTTAGAAAAACATTGCCTTTAGTAAACTAACCTAATGTTGGTGAATGGACTTCACATAGAAAATGGAAATGAAAATATAGAGGTTCTTATGGATGCCTCAACAATGCAGGTTTCACGATTGGTCATAGATCAATATAAAAACCGTTGACATAATTTCTTCAATACTCATCGCATTATTTAATAGACAATCGTATGTTTATTAAACTTGATGTGAATCATTATTTATTCGCGTGGTTCACGTTCCTTGGTTTACACTATGCGTTGACCTTCACCGGCTGTGAAACGAGGGGTCGGAATACAATATACGATGGCACAATGATTCGCAAATATTAGGGCATTCATGACACCCATAACGGTATATGTATTTGCATTTGATAAAATTAAATTAATTCACCGAGGCACAGCTGACCCTACAGAAGTCTTGTGAAGTTGGTATCAGAAATTACGACGGACTTTTTAGTGTTACAATAATAAAATATTTGTGGGTCACACACATTTGTCCTGATGTGATGATCGAACCCGCAGCCTCTCGTTTTACAGCTGGCTTTTTAACCAACAGCACCACGTTCTACGGCCGTTATACATTTTTGTATCCAGAAATTACTCAAAGCCCAAAGAGCTTAATCAACCGTTTTTTATCATCTTGCCTTCATTCTCAATGTCGCCAATGCATCTACCAAGTCCTGTATGCTCTAACTTTTTACAACCATGTTCATTTTCTAGTCAAAACACAGTTTTTTAACTGTAAATTTTATATTATTTGATACCTCAGTTGTATAGGCATTTATCGGATTTTATGAATTTGCAGAATAACCTGTCTTAAGGTCTTTCGTTCCATAGTCTATCAGAGGTAAAAATATACAAAACCAGAAAACTATCAATTCTATTACAGCATCGATAGGCGAAAACCAGTTAGGATCAAAGATATTAGAAGACTTGCATTAAACAGCTAAACTATTTCAAACCAACCGGGGGATGTATAGCACCATGCATCTTATTAAAGAATCTCCCTACCACTCCCATCGATTTTACACCTTATCTCAAAGTAGTATAGTTCAAAATCAATTAACAATAGAATCTGGCGTAGGCTGCGCCCACACGCCGCACAATGAAAATCTATGGGAAGTGAATTTTATTAAGTTATTTATTGCATTATAAGTATCACAATGTCTTATGCATATTTATCAGGATTGATTTGCATCCGATATTGAATCGGGTTGCCACCTAGCATGAATTTGTGCTGGGAGTCCAATGCTTTAATATCAGCTCATATAAATTCTATAGGACATGGATATTTTCATTGGCGATTGAGCAGGGTTAAGGCTTGAGTCCCTACCACATGAACCTAATGCACGTAACATGCCTTCGATATTCTTGGGCAAAATCTAAGATATGCTTTCCTTGCGATTGACGTTTTCGCCGCTTTTGCTGTAAAGCTTGTACACACAATCTATATTCAACATTAAAGTCCCAGGTCTAGTCAGAATAGATTAAAGCTTATGGGTTAAAGACAACTTTTTTCCAGAGATTCGCTGAGCTTTAGTGTATTAATAAAATGCTTGCCACTGTCTACTCCTGGCTCTATCACGTTGGATACCTTTCGTTTCGTGGAATAATTATGTAATTTTTTCAGGATGCAATTTATCCACGACATTATAGTAGGCTTGTATCACCGTAATTTTAATGGTAAATATCAGTAATGATTTAGGATTTTAATAAAATCTCAAGATTCATAGTACAATTATCGAAAAAAATATCATTATAACACAAAAAGGACTTGCCAGACGATGACCTCATTAATACGGCATGTTTTATGAAAAAGTATCTGGAATGGAACGGAATCCAACGGCTGCAGCAGAACTAATCGATTGATTCCGACTGTACCTCCCATTCCAGTACTGAACCATAATTTAAGGCACAATTACGTTACAGGGATTCAAATCTCTATTAACCTAATCTGTTTAAACATTGCGCATTACTTATTGGCGTTAAGTTTTTCGAATATTCATTTGACGGCAGATGTCCGTAAAATATAATAAATAACTGTATCTGCTCCCATTTTAGAATATGTTTTCTTAATAAGACAGTACGAAAACTACCATTTTAAACTATCCTAGAGAAAGAAGTAGAAAAATGCGTGAAACAAAATCATCATTGTGCAAGTTAAAGGCATTAAAAATTAACAATTCCTCCTACAGACAACCAGAAACAATTAAAAGAACAGCGCTATTAAAGAAATAAGGCCCATACAAAGAACTACTCTAATTAGAGAAACGCTTTCGAATTAAATTAGCGAAGGAACTTCAAACACGTCAAATCCTACAGATAGCCCTACGATTATATCTCACATACAATTATCAACTTTATTATTCAGATATAAAGTTCGAATTTGAATGGCGCGCATTATCAAGATGGCGGCCAACTCGGGCGCAGCTTTTTCGTTTCGTTTTTTATTTTTCAAATAGTCTGAACGCGCCCACAGTCGGTTTCAAGGGTTGAAACGAGTTGCACGCGCAAGGGATTAAAATTGTATTCTTATTTTGAAATATATTTTTCTAATAAGAATATGTCGTTCCGTTACGCGCTGTTCGGAAGCGTTATAGGGGCACTTAATGTTATCTTAAGTGATAGTGTCGGCAGTGAACCGTGCAGTGCAGTGTCGGGAGTTTAAACAAAAGGGGTAGCCTACGTGCCGTGTCGGTGTAACAACGGCCTTAAGAAATAGACTACGACCAACAATACTTACACGTTTTTTCTTTAGCTGTACGATCGTATTGTCTGTGATCATGGTTGGGTAAAGATGTTGTAGCGTTATTTTTCGATGACTTTAATTGGCATAAATATTACCTAGATTAATAAATTACTTCATTCGTCTTTTTTAAAACTTATCCTACGCCGTTTAAATTTTTAGAAAACAGTTTAAAAAGCTTTATTTAATTTTCTGATATCGTAATTTATTTATATACAAATATGTTACAAATTTAATGAATTAGACAACGTACACAAAAGAATTTTCAATTTCCAATTGGACGATTTTATTAAAATAGATAGATTAAAATAGATGTCCAAACTGCTTAATTTAATTTTCTTGATGTTTAAATTCATTCTATTGTCTTATTACCTAACAGTGATTGTAAAATTCCAGAATCATCAATATTTAGTATGTACCTACCTTTCACTTCGTGACAATAAATAATCTGAATGAATTATAAAGGTTTCTGTACATGTAGACGTGATGCATTTTCGCTCTTATGTTCTCAATGACTGGACCAAGTTTGATAAATCTCCGCAGTTATCTAGTGGCATTGTGTAGTTTCAAATTATGTTGCCTTGCATAAAATTGCCATACGCGTACTCCACTTTGTGTGATATTTGCGTTTAAATATTTCTTTTTAATTCCTGGGTTTAAAATATGTCCCGGCATGCAATAAATTCGCTTCCGATGACATTGGGACGGAAAAAAGTTCGGCGCATTTACTCTTTGCGGAAAATTTACACTTGAGCTTGATAAGTAAACTAAGGTGTGATTTGGTTAAGATAATTTTCAATATATTAATTAGAGTCTTCGTTTACATCTAAAGCAAAATCAATTAGTCAACAGGGGAATCGTGCGAAAATCCCCATAATACTCAGCCATTGGAAGTAGCATTGTAGATCTTAATCTTCAAAATAGACCTGTTGAAAATGGTTTGGGTTTAGTCATGTCCTAGGCCTTACACCAGGACCTTTGAGTACTTTATAAATGGACTCATTGCAAAAAACATCCCAAACTTAAAACAAGAATACAATGCTGCGGTCTCGGGTTCGAATCCCAGGTCTGGCAAAGTGATATTGGATTTTCCTATTCATTATCAGCCCGGAGTCAGGAATTTGTGCCCGATATGGCGATAGGCTCGCCCCCGATCACATAATGGGACAAAACATACAAGGCGAAATGTGGGTGCCCTGGTACCACCTCTGCCTACGCCTTCTGAGAAAAAGGTGTAAGCTTATGTATATACGTATGATTTTTTTTAAATTTAAATGCATGTTTTTGTATTACAGATTCGTGTCAATGAAGCAAAAATATACAACGTGGCGCTGAAGGTATTGTTCAGATCAATGCTATTTTAGTATTGAATGGGAACCCAGAGTTTGTCTTTTAGAATTAATATTTATGTTACTCAGAACTTGTAAATGCTTATAAATCATCATCCAGACTTAATAAGGACGTGATAGTATTATTCAAGCTTATTCTATTCAAATTATAGCGTTGTATACAAGAAATGGTTTGTGAATCGGCCGCGCCATCTCGGATAGCCTAGCCCCCTCTTCGAACTTTCGATTGCAAAAAGTTTTGTTTTCAACAGTGGCCAAAAATGGGCTATTGCAATATTTATGTATATGTAGTTAAATGTTAAACAAGTCTTTTTTTAAATACACTATGACGTAACGTTTAATTATTATCCAAGTCTCTTGAATTTGCACGAAAGAAATTTAATAATCCTGATCATATTATCGTTGGCCATATGAAAGAAGTTCTCAACATAAAATAAGTTCTCAACCGAGATGGGCTTTCATTTAAATAAAAAGAAACAAATCTTTCCGTTGTATGGGTTTTTGTAAATGATTTTACATAATAAAGGTGACCGTGCAACATCGACACGCAACGTGCTCTACATTCGTCACCAGCTCAATTCATTCATGAAATATTTATGTAGGATGCAGGTATAAGCCCCTGAAAACTGAGCGGAAAGTTTAAATTATTTCAGATTATGTGGATTTATCCATGTTTTCTGAATTGGAACCACGTCGGAAAACAAGTAAGTAAACAAAAACAGCTTCATTTTCTAACCAACTCCAAAGCTGTTTTGTATCTTCTACAGATACAGATGCAAAAACAGCTTCGGAATTGGTTGGAAAATGAAGAGGCAGTTATTTTTTAAATCTAGTTGCCAACAAGGAAGCCTATTGGAAATATCTTGGTCACCCTCTCAAACACACACAGTCGCTGACAAAGCGTGGTCTTCAGCCAAGAAAAAATGACTCATCTGTGTTTTTTTACAACAGTCACACACATAATTCTGACCCCATTTTAAGACCAATTAAGTCATGTGTCGTAGATTTCAGAAACTAAGACAGACTTTCCGGCCTCACAAAACCCAGACCTGAAACAAATAGCTGTGGATCACACAAACATTTGTCTCGGTGTGTGGTGCGAACCCACGGCCTCTCGTTTCACAGCCGGCGTCTAACGGGCGCCAAGAAGCTGACGCACGGTCAACGCTGCATTTGCCAGTACCTGATCTCCAGTCAAGGACTTCATGAATACCGAAAGTGTACCTGCTACTCCAGGAAGGTGTTCTTCGGACGTACCTGGGCCTGGTAACTCCACCACCGTTGGCGGTATCAGCGCGCCAACGGAGGCAGAGTTCCCGCTCCTAGTTGCGCGGTTCTACGCAATTCTAGAAGATTCTACAAGATAATATTACTACGTCTTCTTAGGCCACTGTTCTAGAACATTCTGAGCGCTATGACCTGTCCTTCTTCAAACGAGGGTACTCTCCTTAAGGTAGGCAGCGACTTTGTTGTGATGGACCTCTGGCACTGCGAAGGTCTATGGGCAACGTAGCGGCTTACCATCAGACAGGCCGCTAGCTCGTCTGCCTATAACGGCAATAAAAAAAGTATTCTACAAGATTATCAGTGCTACGTCTTCGATTATTTTGTATTTTTTTTATCAAAATAACATTTTATACAGTTTGCTTTATTATAAGTTGTGTGTTATATTATTATTTATTATTATACAAACCATGCATTATTATATTTTTATGTAGGTACTTTGTGCAATTCAAAAATGTTAATTATCTCATAATTATAAAAAATAATTCATAAGCCTTAGCGCGAACGATGTGTATTTGTATATTCTAAAATTTAACAAAATTGAATTTCCTTTTAGCCCTTAATGCAATTTCTGAAAGCAATTATACTTGACATAATTAATTTGGCTTTAAATCCTAATCGTTTAATTAATATTGCCGATATAACGCACTAACCATTTTTGTAAGGATTTTCGTTTTATTCATTTATGCATCGATGTGGACAGTTATGTTTAAATAAAGTTTAAGTAACTAATTAGTGACGTTAACGGACTTGTTTATTAATTTTAAAAAAATGATAAATAGTTTTACCAATCTACTATAGTTATAATAATGTTTGTATTAGTGAAACCTTATATTGTAAATACATGTTTAATTAAAATAATAGTTAATAAGAATTGAAGTACCCTATTGTACAATTCCTCTGTCTCCCAAATTAAAAAAAATGTAGGGCGATTGTGGATGAATAGTTATCAATTCTTGATTTTTTTTTATCAGCCATAAGTGCCCCACTGCTGGGCAAATGCCTCCTCCCTTTCCTTCTAGATTTGGCGGTCTTGTGCAATTTGGGGCCAATCCAGTAAGAAAAAATTTTACTTATCTATACATATAATAAAAATGTAAATGGTCGGTGTCTGTACATGGAAGATATTTAAGAAATTTCAATGCGGGGGGTCTTTATAACAGCAACAGTATCCAAAACAATTTTTTTTAGAATTTTTGTCTGTCTGTCTGTCTGTCTGTCTGTATGTTTGCTTGCGCATCACGCAAAAACTACTGCACCAAATGAGATGCGGTTTTCACAGTTGTATTGCTGCAGGTTCAACTTAAAAACTGGTATATGTTGCATTGACATACAGGGTGTTTCTTTTTGTTTGCTTGCACATTACTCATAAACTACCGCACCAAATGAAATGCAGTTTTCACAATTACATTGGTGCAGGTCCAACTCAAAAACTGGTATATATTTCATTTACATACAGGATGTTTCTTTTTGTTTGCTTGCACATTACTCAAAAACTACCATACGAAATGAGATGCAGTTTTCACAGTAATATTGGTGCAGGTCCAATTTGAAAACTGGTATATATTTTATTTATAGACAGGGTGTTTCTTTTTATTTACTTGCGCATAACGCAAAAACTACAAGACGAAATGAGATGCGGTTTCACAGTTATATAGGTACAAGTCCAACTTAAAAACTGACAAATGTCTTATTTACATACAGGGTGTTTCTTTGTATTATGGAATATAAATGAGAAAAACTAATATTCCCCATATTAACACTGGATTAACACTTAGGCTACATTTTATCCAGATAAATTAAGTGTTCCCGTGAGATGAGGACGGAAATCCGATATATTTGTTCCTTTTTATACTCAAAGGGTTGCGATGGGCGTGGGTTATATACCTTGAGTGAGAATGAGATAGGACGGGCGGGATATAACGGGACGGGACGGGATGAGAAATACCAAATAATCTATACATGTATATTTTTTTAAATAAAGCTAATCACGCAGACGTAGTTAGCGGGCAGAAGCTAGTTAGATTATAAAAACCTGATTTCAGACCATTACAATTTGTAATATACTATTTACGTGTTTTGTTACTATTACGTAGCTTCTAGATTTCCGTATGTATCGCCTGAGTATTTTGTAAACCGATATTAAAATAAAAAGATCAACGGCGGTAACCATCGCTGATTTATAGGATTTTTTTAAATGCTAATTTTATCTCCCTCTGCCATAACTTTGTGGACTATAACATTGATATGAAAGAAAAAAAATATATTTATTATAGAAAAATATTATAGTATATGAACTTTGGTTTCTTACGCCTCCGGTAGATGGCGGTATGCTTCGAGACTATTTTAGTCGTCACGGATTTAATCTCTTGTCGTGGGTATCAGCAACTACGAGAGACTTTTCGGTTTCACAAACACCAACACCCGTAACAAATACATGTGGATCACACAAATATAATTTGTCTCGGTGCGGGGATCGAACCCGCAACGTCTTATTTGACAGCCGCCGTCTGACCCACTGCGCCACGGAGCTGTCAACTGAATTAAAAAGGAACAGTTATAATAAAATTGTTATAAAAATTCTCATTCTTTTATTTTTAACGTGAAACTGCTTTAGCCCCGTTAGTGATTGAAAGTTGGATGAAACGGAAAAGCGACACAATAGAACTAAAGCAACAGAGAGAATGTCCCTAACATTCTATAACCGTTTCGATAACCCTATGTATGTCATCCATATGCGGAAAATTATTTAAAGCATAAAAAGTACTAGTGCGACGGAGTGGAGGTATGGCAGTTAGACAGTTCTATCCACAGTCCAATGTCTAGCAGCAATTATAAATCTACCCACAATCACATACCCTCACTTAGGATATTATGTCGCCAATTCAGTGAGTTTGCATTTGCATTAAAATATAAAATAATTTTTGAACTTGGTAAAAATATACAAATAATAAAGCTTATAATAACATCTGGTATTCTTTATTTATCTCAATTTCGTAGCCAACTTTTCTGAAGATTGAATTCTGCCGTTTGTGAATTGCGCACACACTTTGTTCAGAGGCAGTATATTCATGCTGCTTATACTGTATACAGCGTGCTGGTATGTATATGTCACCGTAAAATTGTAAATACCGTTACATTACAATCTATCTCGCGAGATTGTGAACTGTCGAAAGATTGTGAACCATAACATACTGCTTACAATTTAACGCATTATTTTTCAGTAGATTGTAATCTATCGAAGTGAAACTGTTAAATCACAATCTTAAAATTGTCAAATTGTAAAATCTAGGTGTATTATGAGTGAAGTACCGCAGTGAGTTACCGCATAGAAACAATCTCAATCAACAACAATTGTTTCTTTGCGGTAACTCACTGCGGTACTTCATTCATAATACACCCAGATTCATTATATTAATCTACGTTAAATTGTAAGCAGTATGTTACGATTCACAATCTCGCGAGATAGATTACAATCTAACGACATTGACAATATTACGGAGACATATATAAGCCATTTTTTTACCTATACCGTCTCACTGTAGGGAAAAGGCCTCCCTCTCCTTCTTCCAGCCCTTTCTAAGGCGTATTTAAGGCTCTTTAACCCCTGGATTTTTAGCTCATATAATATGATTTGTGTGTTTTTTTGAGTCGATGAAACAAATCAAGATTAATATTAACCCGTATATTATAGATTCTTGCCATCGTGAAACGGGATGTGGTGAAGAAGGGGTACATTTGGCGCCATAACCTATCCCTTACTTATAATTCTTACTGTATAAGTACTAATTATTATAAAAGAACAATTATAGCGAAGTTTTAAATAATTTATTTTACACATGTTTTGGACGAGTCCAATGTTGCCACAACAGAATATTCCAGTGAAGTATTCTTGTATTACAATTATTAGGTAATAATAGTGGATATAAAATGAAACAACACGTTTACTAACAAATCATTAATTTAACAACATCTAACCGAGTTTAAAAAAAAGGATAACCGACTGTTCATATATAAAATGGGAATATTTCCAAAGCGTCTTATACACTCTACGTGGACTTAAACTAGGCTTTACGCAGATGACAATGTACAGGCATCCTTACTAAACCATTCATAGCGATTTCGAATGAATCGTCTCAATAAATTAACTTATTACGATAAGTATGGACATGCGTTATCATTTACAACCATTGTGAATCTATTGTTGAACATAAACCTTTCCCATGGATTTCTTTGAATATTCGTAATAAATTAAAGAAAAGTCACGATTTCAAAGTCCACCAACCGGCTACGTCAGCGATGCACACTATATTTGACAACGCAAGCGAGGGCCGATTTCAACAGTGAAACGCATATTGGTTGGTATTACATAAATAAGTATATTAGAATTATTTATTATGGTTAGATGGCCGTCTGGGAAGTGTATAGCTATATTATTATCACGAAATGGAAGACTAGTTGAGGGAGCAAACAGCAGTAGGTATTTATAATTCTTGCCATAAGAAATAGAAGTGTATCAGTCAATTGTAATATGATAAAAATGGCAATGTAGCATTGTATTTTGCATGATTAGAGAAGAAAGAGGCTGAAGGTTGTTGCGCAATTTTAAACCGTATTGGTAACAACTATACAATCTAAAATGACACGACAAAATATTGTTGTAGAATTTTTTACTGTTATGCTTGGTGAAAACAGCTTTAGATATATTACCGACTATAACAGAGTAAAGGAATACCTCCATACGAAGGAACAAGAATCAATAACGCATAATAAAAAGTCAACTTTTACAACTAACAAAAATCCGGTGAAAACCAGTTAATTCTGGCTCGAAACCGGTTCCATCCTGTTACGTGCGCCGCGCCACACTAGGTGATAATGTGTAAACATAGGAAGCTGTAAAAAGGGGGATGCGTTTAACAGGGGTTGTCTTTTATCATAAGAATAACTTGTTTACACACGGACCGACAGACACAGCTTTACAGATAAACATCTCCGGTTATATCGAGATTAGTCGAGATTTACCGCGACTTCACGCGTTTGTATGTTTGACGATGATCTCGCTTGTCACTGATCCTGTATGCATAGCATTATAAACTTTAATCGTTGAAAGCTCTTGAGATTTGTGGATAGCAGTAGATAATTATAATTTCTTATGCCTATTGATGGCTGTAAAACTGAATATACAGAGCGGTGGCAATATGATGTTATATTACATCTCAATTCCTAGGCTACAACATGATCAATGTCGTAAGGTCGACCAAAAAACAGTCGCTTAATGTCGTCAAAGAAGATATGAGAACCAATAATTCTACAATCGAGGATGGTAAAGACCAGGCGAAGTGGAGACTTGCATCGACCAGGATCACAAGACATTGAAAATGGTAAACAAATTGTGTCTTTCTCTTTATTAGCAGAGATTACACAAAGCATTTTATTAAATCCTATCTTTATATAATATACTTTCTTTACCATATCTTTATATAATATATATAATCCATGCAAGCTAAGCTTAGAAAATGCTTAAGGATTGAATAAATATTTTTAAAACAGCAAACCTTAACATTGTCATACTGCGCGCTATATAAATTCAAATATTCGTACATAGTACACACACTATTTCGACGTATTACACATAGCTTGAGGCCTAAGCGTGCCTCGCCTTGAGACTCTGCCGCCTCAAGCCGAGTCGAGGCAGGCTTAAGACTCAAACCGTACTCAAAGAAACATGATTGAGCCGCCTTTATCTATATTAAATCAGACGTATCTCCACTTCGGCTACAGGCAGGCAGGACATAATATATTGCATACGAGATTCTATGGCAAAAAAAATGAGCTCGATAATTAATTCTTCAAAGAAATGAATTAAAATAAGTGGAGAAGATTATTGCGATTTTACTACATTATGGAAGTGTCCAGCCTACCCTCAGATACGCCCAAAACTGCGGTTACACTAAATAAAGAATTTTATTAAATCACAGCTGACAATCGGAAACCACAAATAGATTTTCGCGTAAATTTAAAAGTGCAACCGCAGCGTGCTGGAGTGTCAAAATAAATCTATACATCATTATAAAATACCAAGGCAATGTCTTACAATTAATCTACGTACATACCGTCAGTTATTTCTATCACCCCAGCATTTAGGTTCAGACCAGGTGAGGCAGGAAACCTGTAAGCTGATTGGACACTGTCCCAAAATCTAGTTTCATTGCTGAAAATTGTCTATGGCCTACAGCAATCATGAAAAAAAATTGTATACTATTTTTTTTGGAACAAGTGCTTATGTGCTGTTTCATATACCAAAAATATAATAAATATGTGGACCAATAAATAAAGAATTAGAATCTATCCTGACCGTACCACTCTGGTCTTAACCTACTCTTAATAATATTTAGATCCGGATCAATTGCTTTTCAAGGTAACATTTTGTCAATTAGAACATGCAAGCTCCTCAGCAAATTATAATGTCTGAATAATTAATTTATCAAAAAATTTAAAATTGGCAACTGTTTTGTACACATAAAAAAAAAACTAAAAATAATACAATCGGTTTCATTACGACGATTCTATCAATTTCTTTATGTTATTCACAATTAATAAATATTATTAAAATTAATTACTATTAATGATGTTAAACGAAACACCAATCACAGTGCATTACAAACATATGACGTCACGCTATACACTTTAAAATCGTCTTACACATTCAATTTTAATATTCATTTTGAAGGATAACTTTCAAAACGTAATAAGCTTTATGAAATTAAAACTATATTTTCGTGGCGTTATTAATTCAAATTAAATATTACCTATTGATGGTTACTGAGAGAAGGTTGTAATACCAGCCACGCGGGAATCCAATAAAGCAAGAAGGAAGATAGTGCTTCTGCGTAGGAGTGCAGAAAAATATATAGAAATGATTGTAACTAAAAGAGCAGTAACATACACTGCTCTTTAATTACCACCATTTTATTTCTAGTGTCCCCTGGGGTATATCTCAGTAATTAAACCCATCGAATGTTACTAGAATTACATGTCGAAAATAATAAAGCTTCTGACTTAAGCATTTTATTTCCAACGTAGAAAACCATACAAAAAGACAATATTGCTGATAAAAACTATGCTCTAATCGACATAATGATTTGTAGTGATTATGGACATTCGAAAAAATTAAAGTAATCAAAATTGGCACCATCTTTGATACTGCGCACATGGAGTATAGCATTATTGGCGTATGAGTGTTGCCACATTTATCCGTTGCGATTTTTTATGTCTGGTCATACCAAGCGTTATTTATATTTATGTAATAAAAGTTGCAAAAAAGGAAAGTATACTTTTGAAAACACAATTTAATGGTGAAGTCCATGTCATATTTTTAACATTTTTGCAAAATAAATTAAGGAAAGAAATGTCTTCAATAATTTGCAAAAAAAAAACATTATTTTTTATTCAACACAGTATAAAAATAGTTTCTACTTCTAAAGAGCGTGCATAACAGTATTAACAATAGTTAAGGACGTATAATAGATGTGTAGAGCGTACCACTTGGTGATTTATAACATCTGTCTTCCGCAAAGATAGGCATGAGCTCATGTATCTACAAATTATTTTTTCTCACGTTAGCATTTTATTTTTTAGATTTAATTTAAAGAACGAATTAAGAGTTAATTATCTTTTTAAAGTACAATATGTTGTCTATATTCTCTGAATTTATGTCAGTCGTTCAAGAAAATTCAATCATGGGACCAAAAGTCAAGCAGCGTCGACAGTGAGATCATTCGGTCATTCGTCATTTTTCATCCGCGTGTAATCTATCCTATACTCTTAGAGTATTTATAATGGAGCCCTGGTACTTCAAAAACTTAGATAAAAATGGTGAAGCCGGGCCACGTTTTTCTGCTTTCCTATTGGCTGACATTTGACAGACTGTCCAACGTGAACAATTCATTTAAAAAAAATTGAATTCTTAAACTCTATGTATTGTAATTATAGGCAAGGCTTTTGTAATCTAAAATTGAAAATTACATCAAAAGGCTCAAATAAATGTGGCAACATCCACACAAAGGACAAAATAACAACTCTAATATAATTTATTTATATTATAATAACTAGCGTATTTACAAATGACTTGTGATTATGGGACCGATTTGATCGCGCTTACACGTACCGTTGCCTCTAACCGTTTGTTTCACCGAGTTACCTGAAAATAAAGCTCAATTTAATGGAAAAAATCTTGTACGTATTAGATGTGCGTGCATACGTGCATGCGTGTGTGTTTTATGCGTATGTGTTTTATGACAAAGGGTGAAATAGAAAACGTTAACCAAATCATAGGCTCTTTTCTTTTTTATGTATTTGTTTGCGTTGCGGTACGTAATAATTTCAGTTATTCATAGATTATGAAGAAGAGATGTAACAGGTAAATATGTTATGGCTTTGTGTTAGGGCTAGATCTAAAAAAAAAAAGTATAATTAAAACGTCAGTTTGTTAAAGTCGTTGGAGAAGAGTGTATACAGCAGGCTGCAACAACTTTTTTGATTGAATTAACTTCATTGTAAAAAATTGAACATAGATTTAACAAAGTAATTAAACTTATTTCGAATTATAAAGTATTTCAATTTTAATACAAAGAAGAACAATGGTATGCCCGTGTGGTTGTATCGCGATATGATGACGTGTATGACGGTAATGATGATATGACGTTCTGGTATGACGGTTTAATAGTATTAAAATATGATGATGCTTGTAATAGTGATAAGAGAGTATTGGGATATGACGGTGTGAATGTGATATAAGTGTGTAGTGGCGTGGGTGAGGACTCACGTGGGTCGGCAGGCGGGCGAGTGCAGGTCGCGGTCGGCGCCGCCGGCGAAGCTGATGTTGAGCAGCATGGCCTCGAAGGGGTCGCTGCGCATGCGCTGCTGGTTGGCGTGCGCCGCCGCGCCGCTGTCGCACACCACGCGCGTCTCCGCCGACCCGTCCTGCACACACACAATGTCACACACGTAGGCCTGACCTCACACTAACATCAAATCTAGTGTCGTGGGTAACAGGAACTACAAGAGGTTTTTTGTCTCACAAACACCCAGACCCAAAACAAATATGTGCTTCACACAAACATTTGTCTCGGTGCGCGAATCGAACCCGCGGCCTATTGTCTCACAGCCGGCGTCTAACCAACTGCACCACCGAGGCTGTCATTACCAAGCATCAACATCCTACTTCAACACAGTAAAAGAGCCAAGTACTGAGACCATAATACATAAAACAAATATATCTTAATACCTCGAGAGAGAGAGAAAAGGGAGACATGCGTGTGCAAACACTGCTTCTTAATACTACTTAACCCTAACTAAACGGTCTTCATGAAATTAAACACACATCTGATGTACTGCACACGTACCATGAACTTATGCCATGCCTCATGTAAGGTGTTCAATTGCTTAGGGTCGGTTGCAACAAGTAACATTGGCGATAACTTTGACTTTAACTCTCTCTCTTTCTTTATAGCCCCCCCCCCCCCCCCCCCCCCACCCCCCGGATCGCCACATAGACCTGTATGAAGCGGCCTGCATCCAACACCATGCAAATCTTTCATCACAAACCCGTCATAACTTTAACTGAGTTACTTTTTTATGGGAAGTAAATAAATGATGATGGTAAGTGTAGCTAAATAGTAAAGGTAACCTCGGGGCGCGGGCTCCAGAGGCGCACGACGGCCTCGATGCCGCTGGTGGCGAGCAGGAACATGGAGGGGTGCATCTGGATGCAGTTGACGATGGACTCGTCGCCGCGGAGACAGCGCACGATGTTGCCCGTCTTGCGGCTCCAGATGAACATGCTGCCGTCGTCGGAACTGCACACATTACGAACGGTTATAACATCATTATTCCCATCCTCTGGTGGGTTGATAAATAAATCAGAGGACTGCAGGAGTTCTGCGATCGATTCCCCCTCTCCTTCCATCTTTTGCTCCCTTCTGCCCCTTTAGTTATTACAAAAATAAATAAGCCTTATATGTCTCAATACTGAGTAAGGTTTCTTCTACGATTGATTCCACTCTTTTTCTCCTTATGCCCATTTCCTCCTAGTAACAAAATAAATAAAAAATAATAATAAAAAAACAGCCTCCATGCGTCCCATTGCAGATCACGGGCGTACTTTACGATCTATTCCTTTCTCCTCCCTCTTCCTGTTTACCCCTTTTGTAATTAAAAAGCTGGGATTTTCTTATTACACAGACCTTTATCATTGACACAACTGAAATTAGTTTCCAATAGAAATTCCTATAACGATTTCTATAATACAATATGAAGAATCCAAATTTCATAATATAATGCAGTTTCCCAAACAATGAAATCTAACTTAGCTAATAAATATTTCCTGTATTTTGAATGTTTTTTTTATTATTATACCAAAATTATGTAGCAATAATAGGAAGCTGTATATTATTTTCAAAACATCTTAGAAAGTGACGCATTAATATTGTGTTCATTGAAATAGAGTAAATACTGTTCAACACATACCCAGCCGCGACGTACTGCGCGTCAGGCCCCAGGAAATTAGCCTCCTTAATATCCGTGGTGGTGTTACAATGTCCCAAGAACCGCAGATGATGGTCCAGCGCGGTTCCACGCAGCATCCTCTCTAGCACACTGGTCCCGGAAGACGAGACCCCCGCCCCCGGCGTGGTGGGGTCTTCTTCGGCCGACGCTGCCATACCACTCACTACATCACTCCCACATCGCTCGTCACACACCACTCCGCGTATCGCCACTCGCGGAGTGTTGCCAGACTTACAACATACTCATTATGTTGGAAGTTTAGCAAGATTTAGTGTTGCTGCTTAACTCCAACACACAATTATAAGGCAACTGTATGTTGGAAGTTCAGCAAGATAAAAGTTGAGCACGTTAACTGCGTGCGCGCGCGTTGTTTGTACGCAACGTTTACGAACACGATCAAGATTTTAAGATTGACTTTTGTATTATGAAACAATTGAATTGATTATAATAAATTCATCTGAGTAGGGCTGTGTTATTTCCATAAATTTACTTTTTGCACACAAAGACTTTATTATTATTTTTATTAAAGGAATATTCCTTAATCGCAGTTGACGGATTGTTTGAATGACGACGCAGGTAACGTGCTAAATTGATCTTAATTTTTGTCAGTTTACAAGAAATCAGTTTTATACTCAGAGAGGTAGATTTGAATATTTTAACTAACATAAAAGTTTCACACACATCGATATGTCTGATAAAAACATATACAGGGTGTAAAGAGGTACCTCCTGAAATCGTAACGTTAATTTATTACCTCAACAAAATAAAAAATAATACCAATTTGTTCATTAGACAAAATCTAAGTGTTTTGATATTTTACAAAACATTGTGGCTCGGCAAAAGAAAAGCAGTTCCTTGCATCATAAGTGCAATGCCGTCCAGTAAAATAATCAATTGGCAGCAGACAGATATCTCCGCCATTCGGTATATTTATATCAGTCAGCCTATACCTTCATGCTATCAAGAAAGGACCCAGTATTTGTCGTACAATTTTTTAGGGGCATTAAGTGTAACCTGGCGATGTTGTGACAATATCAAATTGTTATTAGCGATACATAATGCCATATAAAAATACCGGTGAACATAATTTTAATAAATCATCATGGCCAGCGGAAAATTTTAAAAAATGTTAATATTATTAACGTAGTTTTTAATCTTTAGTATCTATCGTGCCTTTATTTTCGGAAGTCCCTTTACACCCCGCATATCACAGAAACTTAGCATTCCAATAAGATACACGAAGAGGAAGATATAGAAAAGAATTAGGGTGCGTCAAGATGGCGGGTGTGTTACGAATAAACATGCAGTAATGAAAGCGATGTACCTTCGATGTACCTGATCGTACCTAGAAGGAAATTAATTTAACTCTCTTACATGTCTTTAATGTTACTGCCACACCCGCGTAGCGTAACATGTTACCTAACGTGTAAATACATCATTACACCGTAAAAAGAGTTTTTTCTTACTGAAATTCCTTTTAGTTATGGAAAATACCGGCATCCGAATTATGGCATTTGTTTAAAGCTTTGTTGTAAATTAACGTGTTAGGACGCAGGCGTGGCAGTAGCTTAATGAAAACATGAATCGCCATGTTGACTTCAAGATGGCGACTCACATTATTGTTAGTATGGTGTTAAATGTTAATTAAGGCCAAATATACAGGGCGATTTTGATAGTATAGTATTATGACCATTGTTAATTCTCGCATTGTAGAATATGTTAAGAAGTTGTGGGAAGTTTTGTTAGTCCATTATTTAAAAAGCCAGTCTGACAAAGTATCAATTGGTAACAGATGTATCTCCTGCCATTCTATGCCGAGAGAAATGTGTGTGATCCTCAAATATTTATTACAATAGTAGGAAAGATGGCATTAATTTTTGGGTAGACATTTGAGGCAAGCTGAAAGCTCTCAGAAAAATATCCGATACGACATAAGATTTATATCTATGGAATCAGAATTATATCGCCAATTATTCTACATTGAACTAATAAAAATATTTCTGCGATCTCCAAACATTTCTGCCCGATGTGTTGTGACACTAAAAAGTCTCATTTCCTATACCCTAAATCTTGATACCTTCCTATATAATGTGCCTAAGGTATATAATATGCTATGCCATACCCTCATCAGGTTGAGCGGTCTCCATGGTCTCCAATGCCACGTTGATGTCCTTCTGAAGCAGAAACACGGCATGGCTGGTGGCGTGTCTCGGGAACTTGTCTTTGAAGTACAGGAGGCATTCGTACGCCTCCCGCGCCCTTTTGAGGTCCATCAGACCCTTGGCGAGCCGGAAATGAGACTTCACGTGTGTCGGGTCCAGCTTTATTGCTGTGTAGCAGTCTTTCACGGCGGCGTACGTGTCGCCGGACCTGAGTGGACATGTGTTAATGAGTGGAGGGAATGACAGTCAATTTAATTTTTAATGGGGTTATGTATATAAAAGATTTATTTTCACAAAAAGTAGTGTGAAAATGTGTAGCAGTTACAAACTGAACTTAGAAATATTATTTTAAACGTTTACCATAGAAAGATAAAAATCAACAGAGGGCGACACTGTTAAAGAGTGTGATTTTTTTGTACTACAGAACGGGGCACATTTAGTGTATTTGCTAAATTAAATTAATTGTAAGCAAAATGTAATTCTTTAAATATAATATGTAAGAATTCATAGTCTTTCTTTTATTTAAGACGCTATGTTATAAGAAGAAAAATAATCCTCATGATAAAGCTTCTGATTGGTAGCGTAAAAAATCAGAAATGTGATTATTCAAAAATCTTTGAAAGCAGTTAAATGTGTATTCAAAACCAACACGATGCTTCTTCCAGTAAAATAATCTATCTAAAATATTGAAGATATTTGTACATATGTCATGGCGGTGGATCACCCTGTATAAGCAGTTGGAATCGCTTACCAGCCGCGTCGCATGAGTGCGGCGGCGCGGTTGGAGTAGAGGATGGCGCAGGCGGGGCTCGCCGCCAGCGCCTCGTTGTACAGACGCACCGCGCCCGCGTAGTTCGCCTTGTTCACCAGCTCGTTCGCCTGCAACACGCAACGTTACGTGTAACGTGTAACTTGCAACCGAACACATTGTTTAAGTTTTATTTATTTATTTAGTCTTTATTGTACACAACAATGAAACACAATATACAGAAGTAACAAAAAAAAATACAAGTGGCGGTCTTATCATTTTATCATACACATACATAAACTCACGCCTTTATCCCAGAAGGAGTAAGCAGGACACCCACATTTCGCCTTGTATGTTCCCATGATGTGATAGGGGGCGAGCCTATCGCCATATCGGGCACAAATCCCTGACTCCTGACTGATAATGAATTGAAAAACCCAACATCAGTTTGCCCGACCCGGGATTCGAACCCGAGACCTGAGCTTTGTAGTAGTACCGTAGCGCAACTACGCCACCGAGGCAGTCTTAAGTTTCTTCTTAAGTTTTATCGAATTACACGCAATAAAGCGAAACAATTGGTATCATGATCGATCTTGGGTCTCTTGCCGGTAGACATTATGTGAGACTGATTGTGCGTGGTGGCCTGTTGGTAACGGACCAGACGCGGCTGCCTACATGTTCACGGTGGTCGCGGGTTCAAATCCCAGGGCACACCTCTGACTTTTCGGAGTTATGTGTGTATTGATAGTCAATCACCACGCACTTTAACGGTGAAGGAAAACATCGTGAGGAAACCTGCATACCGTAGCGATTTTAAAGAATTTCTACGGTATGTAAGTCCGCCAACCCGCACTAGGCCAGCGTGGTGGACTATATGGCCTAACCACTCTCAATCGATTCTCTCGATTGTAGAGTAGGCCCGTGCCCTGCAGTGGGACGTATATGGGCTGATATAGAGATTGTATACAGAAACTACACTCAGTTAATCATTATTACGTGTTTTTAATTACTGTATATGTTTATTATCCTGTAAGTTGTACTGTAAAATTATACGGCACCGCCAGAGTAGTACTACTATCTTACAGAAAATCTATGTGGAAAGAAAGCTTTGCTATGGTTAGTTGTTATTGAGTGCGTTTACCGAAGCTCTAATTATTTTTTTCCTCTTATCCTAATAGTAATTTCTCTCTCTGGCCGGCGCTCCAAGTCTTGTATATACGTTTATAGGTGAAGATAATTATTAATACATGAAACAGGTTTGTCGTTTCCCATACAGGCAATACCGTATGGAGCAATAATCGAAACCAGTTTAGTATTACTCTAGCTAAAATATGCAATATCGATTTAAAATATTTTTAAATGGGGCTTAAAAATGATTTAAATGTTATAAACTTGACATTTATGTCCTCACCGCCTCCTTCATCTCTCGCACCCTTTCCGGCAGGTTCGGCTGCGGTTCAACAACATGGTGGCTGGTGCCGTTGGCGCTGGTTCCGTTCTTGGGCGAGGCCTTCCCGTCCGCCTCCTCGCGCCGCCCGTGGTTGTGCTGGATGATGAAGCTCTCCAGCATCACGGGGCGGCGGGCCGTATTTATGTCGAAGAGGTACACCTGGAGGACAAGAAAACATATAATTTAAAAAATCGATTCCGAAAGTAAACCAATAAGGATTAAGATTTATCGCCACGCCCACATTTGACTTAAATTGATTGGTTTATTTTCGAGATTGCGACTTTGATAGCCGTTAGTAAGACTAATTTCAGGCGTTGATCTATATAACATATTACCTAAATTATATATTACCTGTTCGGATCCCAAGTTTACAAGCAGTTCGTTACCGTCGTTGCTGAACGCTACATAGGTAGTCGCTTTCTTCGGGAACGAGTGCTCGTTTGGGTCCATCGACAGGTGACCTAGAAAAAAAAATATACTAATGAAGATCTTGATGATGAAGGTGATGATAGTAGTAACGATGGTAGCTGTAGTGTTATAAATAAAAGAGTTGATGATAACTATGGTTGTTATGACGATAGTAATAGTATTCGTGTTGGGATGATGAAGAGTGATGATAGCGGTGATGACGAAGTTTTGATAGTGGTTGTGATGAGGGCTACTTCAGTAGAGATAATAATTGTCGTTCTGGTTGAGATAATAAGGAAACACAGGTAGCAAAGACGAATTTAGTGGTATTCCGACGGCGAATGTGATGGTGATGTTGATAATGATGATACGAGAAATATTATCGATGATGGCTATGGTGATGACGTGACTGAAGGTAATGATATAGTTACCGGGCGCGAAGTACTGCACGGCGCCGCGCGGTATGTTGTTTTCGAGGTCTCCGAAGCCGGCGCGAGAACAACGCACGTTCTGCCGCTCCCACGTCAGGCGAGCTTGCGCCGACGACGTCTGACACAACAAAAACACATAATACAAGGTAAATAGTGCTTCGAAAACTTCTACGAGTTTCATCAGTTTAAGCCTGGCACAGTAGTGTCAATATAATGGTATATCCCTGGCTGATCGAAACAATATTGTTGGCCTGTACGAAACCTAACATACACAGACTGAACTCAAAACGCGTTACACATGCATAGGTCGATATGGCGGGATTTACGGTAGTGTGTCATCGGATACCTATCCTACCACTACTGGCGATACTTCCATACAAGCCCAAAAGCCCGGCTTGCCCTACATAATACGTATATACTCGACACTGATTACAAACTATTACATTCAATACAACAGTCACTTATTAGAAAACATCTACCATTCTTTAACTTCATTTGTATTATGAGTTATTACTGTGCAGTTGTAAAAAGTTCTGTATAAGATTAATGTTTAGTTTTTTATGTTATTTAAACTTTTTGATACTAAAATGAGCAGTATTGTTTCCTGTGATGGTTTGAGTGTGATGGTGAGTGTTCATTACCCGTTAGAAAAGTAAATTCATTCAATTATATTGCAAATTAAAGTCGTGGTAAATCACAAGAGACATTTCATTCGTAAAAAAATATTGGGCTTGCCCTAGTCCAAAACGCCGCTGCCCCAAAACCCCAAGCCCCAAAACCTCGAAATACGCCTTCCGACCTTCAAGACACCGGAGGATCTCAAAGCGTTTTCCTCTCTATCAAAAAGGTACTAACCATATGCAGCTTAGACAGCTTGATCATCCTGGTGTCGTAGAGCCGCACGTAGAAGTCGTTGGCTCCGACGGCCAGCTGGTGGGAGCGGCGAGGGTTGACGGCCACGCACTTGGCCTCGGCGTAGCGGCCCAGGTGGTTGAGAAGGTTGACCACCACGTTGGTGGTGTCTGCGTTGCAGCGGTGGGCTGTGCGGAGGTCGTGTTGCCTGGGTGACATACAAAAGTGGCGGTGGTGATGGTATGAAAAAATAATGAAAACCGTGTCGGATACCTCAGTGTCAAGTGTATGAGCGCAATGCTTGATATGGGACGAGTATTAAAAATCATAGTTTAAAATAGTAAATATAGCATGTTTTCATTCAATATAAGTAATTTTTGGTTTGTGGAAATCATGAAATTTCACTCATGATCAATATAACCATTGTAAACTTGTAATATGAACCAATTTTAATGATAGTTACTTTCAGAAATGTGTGGCCTGACAGAGCAATAATAACGGCTATCTGTTGACAATATCTTGGCAACCTGTGTGCGGCCAGGAGATGGAAAAATGAGAAAGGATCACATAAAAAGGGGGCCTAGACGTACTAAAATCTACATTCATCTGAAATTTGAATTAAAGTATCAGGATAGATCCGAAAACTTCAATAATAACCTCGTCATAAATAAATATACATAGACAGATCACTTACAATATAAACCCATCTTCCCCAGCAGACCAGAACAAGCTACTATTATCCGGCGCATTGGCGAGTCTCTTCACCCGGCCGCAGTGGCACGAACACTCCAGCAACGGAGTCCCTCCGATGATGCTGCGGACTCGCACCGTGCCGTCCGCAGCGCACGTCGCTATGGTGTCCTTGGATAGAAACTGACCACAAAAATACCATGTTAGTTACCTACATGCTTCATCCGGTGGTCCGATCAGACCACAATTGACATAAGAAGCCACACAGATGGTAAACAACTGGATCGATGGGGTGACATGATACGACGGAAACTGGTGAGAGGTGGTCACGACCCTCAGAATAGAGTCTCCTCCTTCTCCTCCATCAAATTCATCATTATTCAAAAAGAACCTGCCAACAACTTTTTAAACTGTCAAAACTTGTCAGTGGGCCCTGTGTCGAGTTTTATGAGCTTACATCTTCAATCAATTTAATTATCTACAAAAACATCTAGATAAGAACAGAGGTGATGTTATGATAAAATATGGCATAGAATGATTGATATCATTTTTAAGCTTATCCATATGTACTGAAAAATATGCATGTCATAGATTTTTCTACTAATTGATGCTTGATTAAAAGCCTCAGCTTTGAAGGGACAATGCAAAGCAATTATTATTAAGAAAATATTAGGTATTGCGGCACAAAACGAACAATTGTCATAAGCCAAGAATGGTCATTATCGGACATATTTTATTATCTATTTTAAGTTTTTGGGAAACAATAGATACAATCCAACACTAATATGTAGAATTAAATAATCTACAATAGTTTCTGCATATTACAATAGCATGTGAAGAAGAGAGCTGGTACAACATAAGCACCAACAAACAAACAAACCATATGCTTCCTTCAAAGATATCTACAGTCACCAATTGAAATCCACCTAATACTAGACACTTCTAGACGTCATAATCAAGTAAAATAAAAAAAGCTCGGTGGCGTAGTTGTACTACGGTACGACTACAAAGCTGAGGTCTCGAGTTCGAATCCCGAGTTGGGCAAAGTGATACTGGGTTTTTCTCTTAATTATCAGCCCAGAGTCAGAAATTTGTGCCCGATATGGCGATAGGCTCGCCCCCTATCACATCATGGGACGGAACATACAAGGCGAAATGTGGGTGTCCTGGTGGTGCCTCAGCCTACCTTCTGGGATAAAGGCGTGAGTTTATTTATGTATGTACATATAAAAAAAATTGTGAATAGCGTACCTTGACTGAGAATATATTGCCGGTGTGACCAGTGGCTATGTTGTGAACCTGCTTGTATCGGAACGGGTCCCATAGAATCACATGTAGGTCATCTGAAGCCGATGCCAGTATACTGCAACAAAACAACAATAAATATTTATTTAACTTTATACTATAGAATTGTACAGGTGGAGTCAATTTAATTGGGGTTTTCTACCAGTGCAGTGCATGCAGAGATGAGACAAAAATATATAACACACTATAGACACTTAGTCCTGACCCTAGGGTCAAATACCCGGTCTTCTGTTGTGAATACCAGAAATGATAAGAGTTTTTTGGTCCCACAACACTGATACCTAAAGCAAGTACTTGTGGGTCTTACAAACATTTGCCCTTGTTGGCACAAACTTATGTCTCCTTATTGCATAGCTTAAGAAACTGTGCCACAGAAGTTGTCAATAACAATCAAGTTAAGTTGAATGCACCATTAATTGTTTACATACTGTTTACACATTGTTTACATATATATTACAATGTCTATCTACCCTCAATATTATTATAACCCTCAATAAATAATCTACAACATTCTGATAGTCATGGACAGTAACTTAATGTTAATTATAACAAGCAATGAATATTGCATCGTGAAGAAATTTGCATGCAACTAGATGCATAAAGCAGCAGACCAGGCTCTGTGGCGTACCTTGGACAAGGCCTATGTCCAGCAGTGGACTGCAACGGGCTGATGATGATGATGATAATGAAGAAATTCATTTCAATTTAATGTAGAGTATTGCATCAGCAATTCATACATCAAAAATATTTAAATTAAATTTAATAGTAATGTCAGTGGGTATACTTCAATAGGCTAAATATATTTTGTATAAAAATGTTAGTTTTATAAAATTCTATTAAATTTGATTTAATAAATGCAAAGTATTTTGATTAATTTCTCCCACGTTAAAGGCCAGCAACGCATCTCCATGCCCTATGGTGTTGCAGATGTTCATGGGTGGTGGTGATCACTTACCATCAGATGAACCGTTTGCTTGTTTGCAATAATAAGAATAATAAGAAAAAATCAATCATGTTGTAGTTTCACAATGTCACAATTTGCAAATTTATTTATAAACATGAATAAATTACTGGGACCTCACTCCTTCAAAGTCCAAAATATTACAGTTAATATGTGCTATAGTGCCTTTAATTAAATGTAAATGGAAATTATGCAACACTTCCAATGCATTATCTGCATAGAAAACATACTTTACAATTATAATGTCTTTGTTATCTTTTTTTATAAGGGTGATTTTTAAGAAAGAGTTTTTATAATAAATAGCAACTGAAAACTACTAACAATAAACCCAGGAATACTGTAAATGCATTGCTTGTAACATTATGCATGATTACTCAACACTAAACACTGCACAGTTCAATCAGAAACCTATCACTGAGTCTAGTTACAATATATAGAACAAATGGTAATTTTCTTGCAGTATATAGAGACTGTAGGTGCACTTACGAGCCATCCGCGTTCCATTCGAGGCAGTTAACGCATCCCATATGCCCGTTGAGCTCCTTCTCCAGGCCCAGCCGGTCTATCATACTCCTAGTGACGGTCAGCCGAGTCTGGAACTGGCGATCCACCTCGCCACGCTCCCGCGCTGCCATCATCCCCACCGTGCCCTTCGCCCATGCCGGCTCCTCTCTCCGACCCATATCGCCTGATTTATCAATATGTCTGATTTACCATCACAAGAACATTACTTATACGCGGCCCGATCTATTTATAGTTTTCCACATTTCACCGATCATTACACAGTAATGCACGCGTGATTAACGACATCAATCTTTAATATGTACAAAATGCACACCGAACAAACAAACACAAATCAACAAAAATCTACTTTTCTTGACGACGAGAGATAATTTGCTAAGAAAATAAAAGCGAAGCTGTCAAACAGCTGTCACTGAGTTGCCAGCAGTTTGTTTTATTTGTCTATGATAATGAGAACAACCACGATAATAATGCACAATGGAAAAAATCAGGAATTCGTGATGAATCATCACGATTTTCAAACTTTAGAAATATCAATATTCATTACTCATGACTTGCTATTTTATGTGATTTACTACAGTCGTTATTTCTAATCCAATATTTATAAATATGTTGTCGATATATATTATTTTTTGAAAATTGATTCTTGATTGAATTCTTCATAATATTATAAAGTTATCATAATTTATCGGGAACAATATGATAATAATCAATTCCATTATTTTCACTCTCGTCTGTTTTAATAACAATGAGCAAGTAATTAAGTTTTATACACGTGTAAATATTTATCGGAGAAAATTCAGGTGTTTTGGAAATATTAAAAATCAAAAACTGTCTTGGTAGCGTAGTTATATTACCGTACGGTTACAAAGCTGAGGTCTCGGGTTCAAATCCCGGGTCTGGCAAAGTGATATTGGACTTTTCTATTCATTATCAGTCCGGAGTCAGAATTTTGTGCCCGATATGGCAATAGGCTCGCCCCCTATCACATTGTGGGACGGAACATACAAGGCGTAATGTACCTGTCCTTGTGGCGCCTCTACCTACTCCTTCGGGAATAAAGGCGTGAGTTTATGTGTGAATTTATGAAAAAAGAAATAGTTATCTAACTTCAGGGGAGCTATAAGCTATTAAATCGTAAAACTCATTTAATTAAAAAAATGGAAAATAAAAAATAAAATTTATTTAGGAACCAAAGAAATAATGTAACAATAACAATTTTGCCATAATAACTGCATTAGTTATTACTGTGTCGCAGTTATTAGGCCCTCCTTAACAGTTGCTTTCATTAGGTTTTATATAATAATAGGACGTTTAAATTATAGTGATAATATAATGCAAATTATTTTATATTCATGACTAACTTGCTAATAAAGTAAACATTTAAATGCAATTAAAGATTTAAAATGCATTTGTATTAAAAACTCGGAATTCGATAACTTTACATTATTGTACCGACTACCGATTTAAAATAAAATAACGATGTTTTGAGCACTCTATCGATTCCGTAGTTTGACTAGTGATGGGCGATTCCGAGATGTTATATCAATCGAAAGAATCGGAGTCGTTAAAATAAATAATCGAGTCAACCATCGACTCGCCGTTCTACAAAACAATCGAGATGTTTTTCGATTGTTTCGAGTCAATGGATTTGACCGTTAGTTTTCGATCGTTCGAATCAGTCACCGAGTCTCGCTCGGTTCTTGTTTAATAGTCTGTGCGCTCGGTCACCGAGTCGATTGCATAGATTAGTATTTGGTCGATTGCATGCATCGAGCCGAGGTGCATGTTAGTTAGAGGCGTGCGTAATTTGTGAACTTTAATACATTTACTTACGATTAATTACGATACACTGTTTTATTTTTAACTAGTTTTTTAATTAATTAATATGCCACGAATTTTTAAAAGATCAATAGTATGGGAGTTTTGTTAATAAACAATTAGTAATTATTTATTCGTACGTAAGTTAACTACTTATATTTTATTCACGTCGCGGTATTGATTATTGTTGATTGCTCTTGTTAAAAGAATTATTAGTTTAAATTCGCAATCTCAACGCAAGTCAAGAACTCGCGTCTAAACCATCGAGTAACAACACTCGATTACTCTCGAGTCTCGAATGAACGCGCCGCGCGCCAATCGCATTCGGACTCGAGTCCAAGTTGAAACAATCGAGAACCATCGAGATGTTCGAACAATCGAAACAATCGAATGAAACCTCTCGTCATCGCGCATCGCTAAGTTTGACGACTGATTTTACATTGTCAATTTTGACATTTATCTAGCATTCTTTAATATGAAGTAAACTATGCTAAAAGTGGATCTGAACTAAATAAAAGTGGATAATATTTTATATTTCATTAACAAGTGTAATATTTAATTATCTTAAGCATCTAGTCACTCATTCTTGTTTAAAGTTTCACCAAAAAACCCTACTCACCTCACTTATCACTTGTCTACTAGACTAAAACACAAAAGATGGGAGAACGAAAGGGGCAGAATCTATACTACCCCCCCGACTATGACCCTAAGGTCGGGGGGTTGAACAAATTTATGGGGACCCATGCCCTACGGGAGAGAGCTAGGAAGCTCCACATGGGAATCCTGATCATCCGGTTCGAGATGCCTTATAACATCTGGTGTGATGGCTGCAACAACCACATAGGCATGGGCGTGAGGTACAACGCTGAGAAGACCAAGGTTGGGATGTATTATAGCACGCCAGTGTACCAGTTCAGAATGAAATGCCACCTATGCGATAATCATTTTGAGATTAAAACGGATCCCGGAGTAAGTATTGTTAATTTAATTTATCTAATTGTAGCCTATATAGGTTTGAATGGTGGGCATGGGTTTTAGTCCTTGACTTTGTTTCACTGCTAATGAGAGTTATCAGAATACATTGAAGGAATTCAAAATTTGTTGAAATGTTAAATCCAAGTTAAACTTTGTATTAAATCCCGAGAATTTGCCTTTACCCCTTGAGATAAATAGGGTGACAAACAAAATATGTATATCTAATTGGGATTTCATCATGGTGTACCATATAGGTATGATTATTTGTAATTATTGTTTAGAAATTCAATTTCTAAAATGTTACTGAAATCTCAACAATTTTATAAGCCCTGGAATATTTAAGCTTAAGAGCAGGTTGTTCACAATGCTAAAATTGAAATTTAAACCCAATATCAAAGCATAAGAATTTATTAAAGATGATGAAGTTTTCCCAAAATTAATTTATTCTTTAAATTCACTTTCAGAATTTAGACTATGTTATAGTATCAGGAGCAAGGAGACAAGAGAACCGATGGGATCCCACAGAGAATGGCCAGATAGTACCTGAAACAAAAGAGACCCAGAAACGTCTGTTTGATGATGCTATGTTCAAGCTGGAACACAAGAAGGGGGATGAAGATGGTGCCAAATTGGATAAACCACGGCTCGGGAAACTGGTAGGCAGGAACGAGACAGTGTGGAAAGATGATTATGAGGCTAACTGTTCTTTGAGGAGGAACTTTAGAGTGAGTACATTGAAATAACTTAGGTAAAGGTTTGATAGCTTGGTAATGACTGAAACATCTTTCAGAATAACAACACAAGTCTGGCATGAATTCATGATTTGAATCGATTTATGTAATATCAGATATTTTCATATATTGCTGAAAGCTTTGGTGTTGGCTTAATTTTGTTTTGAGAACTGTAATTTTTTAAATTAATTGAGACATTCAACCCACTTGTTAATAATCACTAATTTATTTTTATAACCCACAGAAAAGACGAAAAGAATTGGAAGAAGCTGCAGTCAATGATGGTCTGATCCTAGCCCGATCTTCCCTTAACATAGACCTACTCCCAGAAACAGAAGAAGACAGGAACATGGCATCACTTCTTTCACTACAAGCTTCCTCCAGCATTGAAGAAAAACAGATTCAAACTAGAAACATCATCCTTAACAGTCCGGCACTGCCTAGTTCAACCGGCCTTATCACCAGTTTTGGAGGACTTAAAAAAGAGGAACAATTGAGTAAGGGATCACAATTGACTAGAAATGCATTGGGTATTACAATAAAGAGAAGTAAAGTGGAGACAGAAAGTAAACCTCAAAGGGATTCAGTGAAAAATTGTGAGGACATAGTTGATAAGAAAAGTATACAAGAAGAAAAGGGAGATAAAGTTGAGAATACTAATGTTATGAAAGAGAAAATACTAGAAGTTAATATGACAGTGACAAAGTCTTTGTTATGTGATTATAGCTCCAGTGAGGAAGGTTCTGAATGAGAAGGCTTACATAATTTTCATAAAAGTATTTATGAAGTATCAGGATATGATTGGCGCTCAATCACCTTAAAGATGATTGCTGTGTTAAGTGGTTTGGTGTAAGCCCTGTATTTAACGTTTGTCATAATTGTGAGGCTAAACTACCATCAATAAATAGGATGGACAGAATACCAATGTGAAAACAAAAAAGAAATGGAAGAAAAAATTAGTTAAATCTACTTTAATCTTATAATCCGTTTAAAGAAAATATAGTCTTTAACAAAAGTGCCGTTTTGTTATTTAATACGTGTGAATAAAGAAGCCTCAATATCCCATCAAAATGCAATTCAAATAAAATACATTACTGCTCCAACTGTCTATATTCAGTTTCGAAACTGCTGACTAGGTAATAAATAGATATTCAAGATGTTTTACATTAATTCTAAAGTACAAAAATAAAACCACAAATTCCGAATAATAACTTTTATTTCCATCGTTTTATAAAACATTTATATTACTGGATAACACATTTCGATGTAAGCATAATACCCTCATGTTACGATGATTTTATTAAGCCCCAGCATCAGTGTTTATTAACTGATATTTTATTATGAAATATGATCAAACAATATCGTGATTTGTGCATAATGTTTCTTCTATCTTCTATTCGAATACACTCTCGACTCCGAAACATCGATAGTATAATCGATAAAAATAACATTTTTTCTTTAACAAGCTTAACGACACTCCCAAGAAGCAGTCGCTGTAATTATGCTGTAGATGGACACAAAATAATAATGATCGAATTATTATTAGCATGAAACACGCTTTCAATGTTACTGTTTTAATATCGATTTGATACTTTAATGATGATTGTATTTCTGAGTTAAATGGTATACAATAACTCTACATCTAACATAGTACAAGTAAGAGTAACATATTACAGCTAACATACATTCAAAAATATATACCACCTTTCCCATTACAATCTTACTGAAAAGATATATTATGTATTCATATATTTTCAAAGAAAACATTTAAGATTAAATCTGACATTACGACACCCAAACTACTACAAAATATGAATTATTTTCACTATATCGATTTTAATGATTATAAAATTCCTGTTGTCACAATTCATAATAGCTCATTTCATCAAAGTCAAGTATTTATAACTTTTAACACCAGCGTTTCTCGTCCCTATTTTAGAATGCTTCGGGCATTTTCGGAAACACGGAAGCTTTCGTCGGCGCTCTATTTTATTATCATTGGCGCGAAAATAGACGTGTTATGAGGTCTTTGTTAATGTCGATATCGCTTTTCTTTTGTTTGTATTTTTTTAATTGTTTGTTATGTGCGCGCTAGCGTTATTTAGATTTTATAAAATGTGTGTAACAAAAATATATCTTAAAGCATTTTTTTTGTTTCTCGCTTCGTACAGATTTTATCCACGTACCTCAATGTTATATCATGTTCAATGCTGTTATTATGGTTAGTCCAATAAAATCTTGGCACCAAATACCGAAATGTTCCGGTACACGGAAAAGTTTATGTTTATATACGTATATATTGTAATAAATGGAATACCTATTGAAATTAATAGTTTTCATAACATAAATTCAGTACTGACTTTGGAATTCAATGCTCGCTTCCAAATACGAACTAAAACTAACATTAAAATAATATAAAGCCAAGTTTGACTAGATTGGTTAATGATTATTTCACACATTCATTTAAAAATATGAGGAGCATACATTGCTATTGAGGGGTAATATTTCTTTCCATTAAATACAATTTGGTATGGGTATAAAAGAAATGGAAATTACATGGTTTGAGTATGAATGACACATTACAAAAATTGCCATCTACCTTCCCTTTCGAACAACAATGTGTCTGTATTATAATTAGGATTGGTTTTATTTCCAAGTTATATGAAGATTTGGCTTATAATTGTTGAACCGTAGTCGGGTCATCAATACAATATTGCATAAAAATTAAATGATCGATTCCTTCAATTGTTGATGTGTGCGTTAATTTTTGGCATTCAATATTTTAAATACATTAAAGAAACTCAGTATAGAGGCTTATTTTACCCCATTTACGTCATTTTAGTACCTATTTTTTCTAAATAAATTGGGTAACACTACGAGGATTGTAATATTTCTAATGAAGTTCTCAGATGATCAAGGTATGAAGATACACCTAATGAGATGAATGACTAACATAGTCGACACAAATGTAACGATATAAGTACCACTAACTATATCTTCCCGACATCCAAAATACTGATCATAATATTATGTTTACAAATCTCTAGTAACAACACCAACACAGCGGCCACTTGAACTTAAAATTAAAAAGAAATCTGTCGAAAGCCAAATCAGTAATCAACACATGTTAACGTGATAAAAATATTGGTTTTAAAATATAGGATTTTTTCTTTTATTTAAAACTATAGTTCTATAACTTCGTGCGCAACCAACTTGTGGGACGAGGGAAAATGGGGAGGGGTATGGAAGTAAAACGTCACTTATTGAAAGAACAACATGTGAGGCAATTTTTTTAGGGAGCCCCATCTGACGGAACTCTTAACAAAATATCGATGGACTACAGACGATAAACTCTTCTTACGTTATAGTCGAAACAATTACCCAATTTTCACATTCCTTTAAACGTATCTTTCTTCGCGTGAATGTTATTTATTAACATCTATAGTATCTTTTCCTCCCCTTTTCCAACGTCCTTTGTCCCAGAAGAAGGTCGCACATCATTTAGTGTGTCCATCGTTAATACAAATAAACTAGATAAATATGATGTGACCACTACCCACACATTTTCATAATAGTTTACTGGTCGACAGACCACCGCTTGTCTTCCAGCGCCAAGATGAGCGCGCATTGTATCTTGGCCTGCAGCCATTTCAGAACCTCAGGGTCTGATACTTCTAACACCTTCTCGTCCGTAGAAAAATAGTTCACCATCTCGTCCTAGAACACAAATAAAATCATTAAGCACTTTAGGTTGAGAAATTTTAAATTACTACACATAAAACAGGCATATTGACTAATATTTTTAACAGACTCTAGAAAGTCGAGAAATCTTTGCAAACATTTTAAGGTTTAAGAATAAGAAAAATATTATTGGATCAGTGAAGTAGAAGAAATTATTTTATGTCAACATTTTGCCAGTATTTCTATATTATGAATTAAGAGTATAAGTCTGATCTTTTCGTCACAGCGATTCCAATTCTCAGTGAATTATTTTCAAATGAAAATTTAGAACACAACCTATATCAAACGACGCAGAATCTTACAATTCTTAACTGACTTGATTGTTTATTAGTCGACTAGCTATAATGTCAGGTAATTTAAGACAAATGAAGGTGACCTGTTTAATGCTGAGCACAAGTTTGTCTCCATCGATGGCGGGTGGTCCGAGCAGGTGGTCGAGTTGTACCACCCACTCCACGTGCCACGAGCCGCTCGTGCCGCCAGCACGCACCAGGTAAATGCGCCTGCACATACCGTACTTACACCGTAAACAACAAGGAATATTGTAAAGCTGAAACAACTGTAAATCCTTATTTATAGATTTCATTTTTTGTCGGTGGGCGAATTTAAGATTTGTTTGGTTGCCCGTTGAGTCTGTAATAGGCACTCATCCCAGACAATGAGTCAGATAGACATGATTTCGTATCGGTGGGTCTATGATGATATTCTTACACCCCCTACGGAAACAAACTTTCCCCTAGATTGGTTTCTAAATTAGTCCATATTTAGCAACCCAAATTCATCGTTATTAGATGTTAACCATCATTTTTTTGTCACAGAGTATTTGCAACGTTGTTGGTATATGAGGTGCAATAATACGTATAAAGTATACTGACTGCGTGGTGAGCAGTATGGTGGTGGTGGAGGGCGGCGCGAGGTGCGCATGCGCGAGGTACTCGTCGCAGGCGCAGCGCGCGCCGCCGCACACCGCGCGCAGCAGCTGCAGGCCCAGCGCCGCGTGCGTAGAGTACGCGCCCACGCCCTGCACGTCAAATTTTGTTGTTTTCTTTAATGTGTAGCGGCTTTTGGTCCTTCGAGCCGGATAGTATTTAATATATCACAATGGAGTGCCATATAGTCTGCTTTAATGAGCTGTGACTTTTGGTCCTCCGAGCCGGATACAGATTAATATGGCAAAAATAAGATAAATTCCGAGTAAAAGTAAACGCCATAGTGGTATGGTAAGAATCCGGCTGCCAAACCAGAGGCCGATTTCCTGAACTCGGATAAAACGCCTGAATTTTCCAAGATAAAAATGTATATTCTTAGAATACATACTTTACGTAGAAATACGGTGTGAACTGGCATGTAGGAAAATACTTAACGGTGAAGGAATGTAATCCTTCGAGCCAGATACGATCTTATTACTTAACACTAATTAGTGTATATTATATCATGACACAATTCAAAGAGAATGAAGTATGTTAATTACCTGGATAGTAGAAGTATGTCGAGGCAGTCGAACCCTCGCAACGAGTCTGCCGCCGCTCCTCTCACAGCACGAGCGCAGTGCGTGCGCCGCGCTCGAGTACCACACCTGACGGGAGAGCGACGCGCGCGTAGCCTCGCGACACACGTCTACAAGAAACAATATTAAATAGGTATAATCGATAATATTACCACATAATATAATCCTAATTATCCACAAAGCGACAATGTTCCGTGAAAAGCTGGAAAGAACGTTGCTTTAAAGTGTTTTTTGTAATATTATGTTTCAAATACAGGAATTGTGCGAGATACAATTGACATTAAAAATTAAAATACATTTTGTGTGCGTTAAATATCAGCTCAAAAGAAAGCAAGTGCTGGGGATTTGCGTTGTGGAACTCTGGAGAGGGATAACGTTTAGTCCTTTAAATTTTGTAATCTGTTAAAGCTTTAATCCTTTTTACATCCATTTGCTAATAATAGAAGCTTCGCTAGAACCCGAGCCGTATAATCAGTTTCATTATTACGTATATATCAAATTAGAATAACTTAAAATTATTTCATATATAGGATGTATCAAGACTGCGACCGAAAACGAAGCCAGGTCGTAGGATTAGTGACTTCAAACACAATGCAATTAAAAATTTCGCCAATTGTGCATTTTTTTGTTATTTTTTACTTATCGTCGTATTTGGGTGATAATTACACAGGTTTTCCAAAATAATGAAGTCCATCTCTTTATTTTTAAACACGCAATGGTAAGGGTTTAAATAACTATTTTTGCAAAAATTAGGTATTTACCAACCAAAGACGATGTTTGTTTAATAAATTGCAAAATAAATCCGTCGCTGTTTTTGTAAATTTTTTTTTGTTGCATTGTGTCTGTAACCACTAATACCATCTGGCTTCGTTTTCGGTCGCAGTCTTGATATACCCGGTATACATTTTTTTTTATATCATGCATCAAAATGATTTTTAAATCGACATGCATACTTACTCTGAACGATAGCGTTGTCGTCATCTGGCGGAGAGCACGGGAAATAGAATAAGTCATAAGACATAAATAACTGTATCAATGTTGAAGGCATCATAAATCATTACACAAGATTTTTTAATGATAGGACAGGCTCGCCCCCGATGACATAACATTAAACTCGGCTAACTTTGGATAGTACCATCTCTGACTATCCTTTCAGGGGCATCGGCGTTAGCATAGGTAATTATAATTTAAAAAAAAACTGTAAAAACAATCCTTTTTTTAGAATATTTAAGCTCAAACTTATGTCAAGTCATGAATGTTATGCTTATAAACTACATCAAATCTTGATGTAGATATTATAAAATTTTCAAGAAACATATATTACCTTCAATATTGATATTGGGAACAATATAATCACCACTACAGTAAGAAATAAGTTTAGTACAATTTTAACACCAACATATAAATACAATAGCCGTAAACACATAGAACAAAATATGTTGATAATGAAATGAATGTAATAACACATTTCATGTATAATGCTAGCAATTACAATGTTAATGTCAACACCCACAATAAGGTACCCGAATAATTTAAGGATGAAAAATAGCTCACAATTCTTAATCCCCTCTATATCAAACAAGTATTTCAATTCCAATAATTTCGTTTTCCCATTTTATGGCATGACACATGTGAATCGATAGATAAGTAAATGTAAAAGTATGATTGTAAACACCATGCAAACCTTTCAATTAATTATAAAATATAAACGTAATATTTACTACACACCCAAAAATATTCAAAAACATAGTAAATAATTGTAGTATATAAATGACTTACCAAAGGCTGGTGTGGCCACTAAAGCAGCGAGGGCGAGAGCGACGTTCGCCGCGTTGTTACTTGCACTCGACATCACCCAGGGTGGTAGGTCGTTGGTCACTATTGGCGAATCTCCTTTAACGAAGAAAAATTACTGTTAAAGGTAGATAAAAATATTTTAAACGCTACTAAACATTTTGATCCTTCGAGCCAGATATAATATGATCGAACTAATTTTTAAATGGATGATGTGAAATATTTTTATGTCTTTCAAACTTCATCACGTCTTTGTAAATTAAAAAAACAATTGTATGTAACATAATATGTGGTGCAACATGATATTTTGTTTTCAATTTTTGCTTGTTGAAATATATTAAGACTAGGTAATTTAAAGATTCACCAGTTCGTCTCCTCGGTGTCTGGACTGTAGGCATATCGTCGAACATGGTGGAAGCCTTGGTTTCAGGGCAGGAGCATAACCCCATCAACGCAGCCGCGGCGTGACCCAGGCGACTTGACACTTCCATTGATTTGCGGCTTTGGATTGTACCCTATTTTGAAAAAAGAAATTTTTCAGTGATTATAATCAACTAGTAACTCCTAATTTTCTGTATACGATATAATTTTTTCCTTATGCCAATGCTCAATATTAGCAATATTCAAGACTACGGTAGGAAAGTTAGCATAAAATGCTAATTTGACAATGGAAATCATGGAGGTATTTTTTACAAGTGAATTAAAAATATCGCAAATCAATTTGGCTTTGTTTATGTTTATATCCATAGGGATGTAGGTATTATTTATTCATAATATAATCCTTAAATGATTAAGACATTTTACCAGATGCGGTTCATAATACTGCTGGTGGGTTGTAGGACAGTTGGTGCAGAAGTGCGTAGCTTTCGCGTACGGGTTACCCAGGATACTGAGCCCCAACACCAGCACGTGGAACTGCTGGATCAGCTGGATCCAGTAGTGGCAGCGAGCAGCTTCCAGGAGTGCTGCTCCCGTGATGGGCGCGTTACGCAGCTCCAGGTAGGTCATCCTGGATGGGAAATTGAAGGGTTGAAGGGCATAATTGTATCGATAGATGAAGAATGATTGTCTTGCGCATGTAAGTAGGTACTTTTGCAATGTAATTATCATCAAGCGTAATAACTGTAATAGCTTTTGTTATTTATAAAAAGAGCGGCAATTGTCTGTCATTACTCAACAATAAATCAGAACGATAATGCTCTTAATATTTTTGCAAGGAAAAACAATGCTACTCAACGAAATCAAGTTGCAAGCTTGACCAAAATACAATTATTTTTATTACCTAAATACAACATCCTTCATATCACAAAGCGACGTTCCCCACGAATTAAACAAATACTCCAACAAATCACTGTTGAACAACTTAGGCCTGTTCTCTTTCTTCGCCCCAAACATCATTCTAGTAGGACTGCTCATTGACTCCACCATATACCCTCGAGACGAAAGACTAAGCATCAGCTTTATCGGAGACAGGTGGACATATTCAAAGACTACGTTCTTCTGGCAAGGGTTTTGGCTTTTCATAGCTACTACTGGCATCGGCATATACACTAAAGCCAAATCAGCTCGCAGCCTCACAGCCGGCTTCTCTTCAATCTTCCAATGGTTTAGGACATCAAATATATGGTTTACAAATCCTCGATCTAGACTAAGGCAGTATTCTTGAAGTAAGACTTTGAGGTATTTATAAACATCTTGGTTTAAAGATGGTCGGTGTTGTTTTAGAGCAACGATTTCAAGACATGGTTTGACTTCATTTGATTTCATGTTGGGTGGTAACGGTGCAGGGTATAGCACACTTGGGAAAACTGCCTCATGCAGCTGATTGTCTATCTGGAATCTTTGGAGTTTCATGTGTAGGAACGTCTGGGTGTCAGATTTCCTTAGCTGCACCCAAACACCGGGATTGTAGGTTCTTCGTAGCTCAGCGTAGAATGGTTTCGTCATCTGCATCTTTTCCAAATCCATATGAATGTATTCCTTTAACGCACATTTCTTTTGGTCTGTCTGGTATTTATCCTCAGTCCAAGCTGTTAGGTCTGGAGACAGCTGCTTCCATTTATGATTAACATTCACCTCCCACCGAGGCAGTGAATCCGTGATACTAGCATAAGCTAATTCCTTAACTCCCGCACCAGACTGAACACAGACAGACATATTTACACTAGACATTGACAAATAAACTTCATAATTGCTCCTTTCTGATGTAATCATCATCTTGTACTGATAAGCTATTCTTTCATCTTGAGCGAGTACGAAGACTCTTTGATAGCCGTCCATGTATGAAGCCCAGTACACGATGACCTTGTCTTTTCTCATCTTCTTGGTTTTGGAGACGGTCTCCGGTAGTTCTGAGCTGTCGGAGTCATCGCTACTGGAGGAGCAAGGCTCTGGAGATTTTGGAGTCAGTCGTTTTAGGGTTGAGGATAGTTTTGAAGTGACACTGCTCGTTGCTACCAGGGTTGTGTGTTTCACTGAGTGGAAACTGACTTTCTCTTCACCGTGGCTGAAAGGAAACAACGTGTAAGAAAAAAAATTAACGATACACACAAGTTTAATAGGTGGTAAGCTACATTTAACATTCATTTCTTAAAATATGTTATTTAATGTCATTACCGATTCATAAATCCCTTTAAACACATGTACAACTTTTTATATCAAATGGTATTAAAATATTTTTAATGAATTTCTCAAGCCGACTTTTTATAAGTGCAATAAAAAAGTCTTCAAATCATTTACAATGTGCTACTTACCCATCATGCCAGAAATCAGCGACGTAACCTTTGCCCTTGTTGTTGTAGATGTTCCACATGAGTTTCCGCTCCTTGGCCGGGTCGTCCCAGGTGTACAGCATGGACTGGTACGGGCTCAGCAGCGCCACCTGGCCGGAGTCCGCCTGGGGATTTTGAGAAATACTTTTAGTACTTAAATGTAATATGTGCTATGGAAACAAAAGAGTGCTTAAAAAAATAGAAATTAATCCAATAATATTTTGTACTAGTTTCTTATATTGTAAATACATTTTTATAGGTAGTTCTTAAATAATTCAATAAAATATGTTTAAAGCTTAGAAAGTAGCTGAAAACTTGCAAAGTCATGTAGCACAGCCTGTGCAGTTACTGTCTATTTGTTTATAATTTGAAGTATTTACACCACAACAACGAGTAGATTTAGTGTTGTTACTTAAGATGTAAGATTGATGGTTAATAAATAATCGAAATAGAATACTGTTACCTCATTAAATAAACAAACACATAGAGGATATTAAATATTAGAGACGGAGTTTACGTATAATTGCTTTTAATCTTGTCCCTCCATGCTAATTTTATGGTTATTAATAAATCGCTCAACGTCTTATTTCCAGCCGTTTATTTTAACTATTGTTAGATCATAGTTCATACTTACTTGATGTAGCTTTAGAAAGAGGTCATCACACAGGTTGTCGATGCGGACGGGAGCGTCGCCAACGTTGTACGGCTTAAACGTGATGGTGAAGGGACGGTCCGTCCCGCCGGTCACCTCCACGCAGATCGCAGACTGAAAGATATCATAGTAAATTACAGCCTAAACCTATTGTGGTAAAATAAAAAACAAATACACCTAACAGTCATATATGTGCATGGTCCTGACTCCACACTAAGATCGAGTCTTGTGTCGTGTGTATCAGAAACTACAAGACTTTTCGGTCTCATTAATACCCAGACCCGAAACAAATACTTGTGGTTCACACAACTCATGCAATAAAGTCTGATCCAAAACATTCCATTAAGTATTGTGTGATATATGTACGATCAAATATTATTTAGATACTATAAATTATAGGTACCACTTACACTTTGGTTTAAAAGTAACAAAATTTGTATATGCATTAGTCATTAATACTATTGCTATGATATTTATTTATTCGTCTAGAACGATTTACCAAAATCAATTTATTTATTTATTTACACAAGTCATTGACACGTTTATAGTGTCATCTAAGTTTCACAATATACTGTTATTATAGATACTTTTGCTTGTTTCAATATCATGCCATCAATGGAATGCAACAGTTGTCATATGCGGCACGACAATCTAAATGTATTAATTAAGAATACTCTTTATTACTTTCATAAGTAAGGTCATAATTGGAATATATAGATCATCAATTATGCGCCAAAAATGATATAATAGAGTGAAAATAAGAACATTTTTGAGTCGTTATTTTATACACAACACCAATCGACAATTTTAATATCTCTTTTATCCACAACTATGTTTTGAATCTCCACGCAAATCAAAGTAGGCCACAAAAGCCCAGTTAATGAAGTCACACTTAGCACTTCACCACATGCGTCCGCTTCCAGCAATGTAACAAGTTATGTCACACGACACAACTACTAACTAAGTTAGCACCCACTTTCCACTCAACTATTATAAGACCCACGCGCCGTACCTTTCTCTCAGTTTTCAGCACGCCGCGCGACGGATATTCGGGCAACATGCTTATTAAAATATCCCTTATAGCCTTAGTTTTATGTGCTGTGATTAGTTTAATAGAATGTGACAGAGGATACTGCGGGAATTGTCGGTTCGTTCCTTACAAAAGGATCAAGCGCGGGAAATACTACTCCTCGCCTCCCAAACGGTTCTACAGTCGACCTCCCGTGAGGTTCCCGTACGTAGGAGGAGTGATTTCCTACACCCCGCCGCCGAACTACGTCGCTAATGATGACCAGCCTTACCCTGGGCCACCGTCACAATACAAGGTTAGTAAGAGACCAAACAATGGGTTGGGAGACGATGATATAAATAACCTAATGAAACATCTCACACAACAAGATTTGGATAAGATCGTGGAATTTGCAAACGAGAAACAAAGAGCTGAGAGACCATATCCGAACGCATTAGATAATTTTAGTAACGAATATCGGTATCCAAAGAAAAGGGAAGAGATGAGCGTATACCAAGCTAATGACGAAGACTTCGGAACATTTGAACAAATTGAAAAACAATTGTCTCATCAAATGGAAGACGCTAAATTTAAACACGACCCACGTCCTATTGAAAACGAACACAAATATTCTTTCAACGGCCCGTATATAAATCAGAGGTCGAATGAATTTAACCATGAACAACAATTTAACAATGAACATCCCACTGAAGAACCAGCTAACTACGTAGTTCAAGTGAGCAAAACTTACGAAATAAAAGATCCCAGGGAGAGTGAACCACCACAAAATGCATTCAACACAGGAAAAGGCTACCAAACTATGCTAAAAGATGTAGATCAAACAAATGATTATGTTAATGAAGTTAATGGCGAGAATTTACCGAGGCCTTTGAATATGAGACCAGATGAATACGATGCCATGTTTACGAATAATGTACCACAGGTGGTAAAAGCTGACGAAAGCGGTTACAAAGTGGAGAACTTCGGTGAACTGCCACTAATGAACTACAACTCTAAACTAGACACGGTCAGTTCGTACCATGTTCCACATTATACGGTGAGTTTAGGTGTAAATGGGAAAAATCTGTGATTGTAATTTTGTAATAGAATTTTATTTTCAGTTGTATGTTAAATAGATGTAGATCATAGTTAAGTAACTAATAAAGATTAATACGCTTTGTGGACAAAATGTTAGTCAAAAAAAAATTGTTACTTATGGTTCCAAATTCAAACTAGTTCAAATATTTAAACCTAGTATGTATTCGGTAAACGTTGCATATCCGGTATTTAGAACAATAAAACCTTAAGATGATATAATTTAGAGACGATGGCATATGCTAAACCCTAATTGTCATTAATTTTAATACTAGATTAACTATAGACTTAAGCTTTCGACCAACACTAACTACTAAAGTACAATATCCTTTAACATATTTATGTACCTGAAAACCACATTTTAGGGTTATCCCCCCCCCCCCCCCTTTTGTGTAACTTATGTCCTCGAATTTAAAGTAAGTTAACAATAACAAAAAGTTGCTACAACCTAACATTCAACCAATCCTTTCAGATCACAACCCCGACTCGCAGCCAGCCAGCGGCATTACCAAGCTCCTCAACCTACTCCGCGCCCTCACCAGCGTCTGTGCCCCTGGAGCCTGCGCCCCCGCGCTCAGCCGCTAAGGAGCAAAGCGACGCGCATTTGAAAGCTGTCAAGATCTGGTCGCATAGGTCTAAAGGAACGGCTTATACTTTGCACAGCGATGGTACACTGTCGCTGGAACAACCGACGGCTTCGAAAGGTTATGGGCGTTAATGGTAGATTTGGTAAATAATTATGTGTAGTTGTGTTGTTATATGCCATGTAAAAAAATATTCCAATTGGATTCATGCGAGCGAAAATCAAAGCTTTCATATATTTAGGATGATTAACTGACCTTTTAAAATGTAAGGAATTTCCTATCCCTAGCTCACTACAATTTTACTTATACCGGGTATATCAAGACCGCGACCGAAAACGAAGCCAGGTGATAGTGTTAGTGACTTCAGACACAATGCAAGTAAAAATTTCTCAAAAAAAATCGGCAACTTTTTTTTTGTAATTTTTTACTTATCGTCTTATTTGGGTAATACATACATAGCTTTCCTAAAATAATGATGTAGACCTCTTTATTTCTAAACACTCAATGGAACGTAAGCGTTTAAATTATTATTTTCGCAATAACTAGGTATTTACCACCCAAAAAAGATGATTTTCAAAAAAATCAAAAAAAAAATCTGTCGCTGTTTTGGTGAAATTTTTATTTGCGTCGTGTCTGTAACCACTAAAACTACTACCTGGCTTCGTTTTCGGTCGCGGTCTTGAGATACCCTGTATATTCAATTTTACTTAAAATAACATTATTTTTTAATTGAATTAAGGGAATACTTGTAAGCAAGGACCAAATTGTAATCATATTTAAAGCTTCGCTTTTCTAATGTATTGTAAGGCAACTCTTAAGAACTTGTATCCAATTTTACATAAGCTAGTGCTTTAAATCCCATAACCAGTTTGAGCTAAATCATGACAATACATTTTAATAAGCTTAATAATTAGATCGATTTTTTGCCGAGTTACCCAACAGAAACTTGTACGCAGATTACAACTAGAAACTACTTTCGGTTTTATTATTCTATGTAGAGTTAAGAAAAAGCTTTATTTGCAAATTAAATTATTTTATTTATATACTAACTTGTTTTATATTTCTCCTTATGGTATTCAACGAGCCCGGTGGTAAGTGGACGGCGGCTAATAGAAAAACAACCTGATAGGCCGACATAATTTTGTATACTCAGGCGATATAACGCCATTGAGATGGACATTTCATCCAGATCCACTTCGGTTATCAGGACCATTGTATTCATTTTTCATTTGACAGCCTCCGTGGCACAGTTGGTTAGACGCCGGCTGTGAAACGAGAGGCCGCGGTTTCGATCCCCGTACCGAAACAAATGTTTGTGTGATCCACAGGTATTTATTTCGGGTCTGGGTGTTTGTGAGACCGAAAAGTCTCTCGTTGTTTCTGATACCCTCGACACAAGACTCGATCTTAGTGTGGGGTCAGGACTATGTATGTGACTGTTGGGTGTATTTATTTATTTATTATTCATGCCAAAAAAAAACTTACCCCCTTATCCATCCTGAGCACGGTGAAGTGGTTCCTGGTGATGGGGAAGTGTTGAGACACCACGGTGGAGTCTCGCAGCTTGCAGTGCATCATCATGGAGTCCGTCTGCGGCCAGAACGGCGCGCACTGCTGCGGCGCCAGGTCCATCCACAAGTCTGCCGCCTCGTTCTCCTCCATGAAGCGGAGGTGCTTCTTGGTGTCGTTGTAGACCAGGAAGTAGGGGAGCAGGGTCACTATCTTGGTCAGTTGCGGGCAGAGTTCGGAGAGGGTTACCTGTTGGAGTGATTCGGTGTGAAATAGTGTATAAAATAGGTGTGCGTATATTTTAGAAGCTGATGCATATACATATATTTTATATATCCTGTCGGAATTTCGATATAATGTAATTGGATCAAAAATAAATCAATTATGTTTTTTTATTCACCACGGCTCATTGTTATTAATAGTTTTGAATCCGTAATCATCACACGTATTACAAACATATTAGAAGTAGGACTGATGAAATAAGACTTTTGTTTTCGTACAGCAGTTTAAGATTTTTGTAGGCCACATAGATTTAGTTAAACAGAGTGGTAAAGCTTCAAATAGTAATAAGCGTATAGTTACGTGCAACAGCAGCCGGTAATGCATGCGTCTCTCCGCGTGCGGACACACGACGAGCCCGGGCGCGGCGGCGGGCAGGCGGCACGCGCGCGACCAACCCGACTGGTGCGCGCGGAACCGAACCCGCACCCCGCGCCGGCCGCGCCAGCCGCACCACACCGTCGGCTCCTCGCACACCTCCCACACGGACTCTGAGTGCCCGCCCTGCACCACAACAACACAAATACTTACATACATCATGCATTCAAATAGACCGTCATGAGGTCTTTAAAAGTATAACTACTAATATAAAGCTGCAGTTTGTTTGATTTGAATAAACGCGCTATACTCAATAACTCGAATTGAAAAAATATATTAGTGTTGGATAGCCTATAGAGGAAGGCTATAGACTATATATGTATATAACATGCTATATATTACAACAATATAACATCCTGCAATGACGCTATGATATCCGACTATGAAAAATATTTCAAAAACGGAGAAACTTTTACTCTCGGGGAATTTTTACTGATAGCTTATGCACAATAATTTTGGATATCATGTAATATTAGTGTCTGCTCACCTTCATCTGCAGCGGCAGTCCAGTCTTGTTGACGAGCCAGTGCTGCGCGTGCAGGTACACTTGGCAGCACTGCGAGCGAGATATCGCCACACACACGGAGAGAGTGCCCTCCCCCTCCCCCTCGCTTGTTAGGTTGATGCACTTGTCCGTTAAGTCTGTAACAATTGAAGAAGGTTATTGGAAGAAGGAATTACTCTGAATATAGAGCTGTAGGTGTTATTTTGTAAGCTTCCCTGTGGCGAAGCTGGCTTGTCAATTCAACATAGAGTATAGTTGCTACTCGACACACAAACACACCACCGCAGCGAAGGGTAGGCGATAGTACCGGCACAGGCTAGTTACTATCTCACCCTCTTTCTACAGCCATAGGAAGTCCAATGCTAGCCAATAGGTGTCCTTCAAAGACTTCCACTAAGGCTACTCTCTCTTTCTACCTCTCTTCAGAGCCATAGAAAGTCCACTAGTGAACACAAGCCTCAAGGATTTCTACATCCACCTGTCCCCCTATACAGCTACTCACCCGGCGTGAGGGTGAAGGTGCCGGTCCACATGGCGGCCATGTAGTGCAGCTGCAGCGTCAGGCGGTGCGGCGCGTCGAGGCGCAGCGTGTACACGTGCGTGCGCTCGCCCGCCTCGAGCCGCACGCGCCACGCCGACTCCGCGCAGCACAACTCCGCAGCGAAGGGCAGGCGGTTGTACAGCGCCAGCGGGGGAACCACGCGGATTGTGTAGTTCGGGATGGAGCGCGCTATTTTGTGGGACTGGCAGCCTGGGACACAAAAAATATAACTGTTAAATATTTATGCAACATTCAATGTTATCTTTGTTTTTAAGAGCATAAGCACACTGAACTCGCTAGTGCGATTGCGGGTACGAGGACTTTGAGAATGACATATTTTAAGCCACCCAACAACGGTAGATTTTCTAGCTGATCCGCGGTTTCAAATGTTAATGTGTGTACTTTAATCGTAACTAGAGGCCTCTGTGCCCGTAGCCGGAACATTTTGAAGTATCGTATAGTAATACTCGTATAGTATCGTAAACGTTTCCCGCTGTCAAATTTTAGTTCCAAATACACTCACAATGGTACTGTTTAAATTCCCATACAAAATTTTACTATTACTATTCTATTACGATACTGCAAAATATTCCGGCTAGGGGCACTGGCCGTGTCCAGTTTGCTTTATATGTGTTTGTGGACTTGAAGTTGACCCAATGATAAAACAGGTTAAACAATTCACTAGCACGTTAACCAGACATTCGGAGAGTTGGTACAAAAATAGTTTTTAAGTATCTACAGTACCTTCAACAGTAAGTATTCTCATGGCGAAGATCATGTTGTCGTTCTCTCCCTTGGCGGGACACACCACGTCCCGCGGCGTGCCCACGTCGTTGGCGAGGTCCATCCACCAGATGCCTTGAGTAGCGGTCTGGTAACTTCTGTATAATGATTGTTTACCAAATTACCGATAATGTTACTGTCTCACATATTTTTCTTTGAATCTTTCAGTTGATAACTAAATCGGACGAGTTTAGAGTAAAACCTAACTGATGTTTTCTTTTCTCTAAAATTCCGAAATTGAGGTTTAATACTATATCTGCCTATCTTCACAACACATTTATAAATGACTTCATTTCTTTCTATAGTAAAGAAAGACAATTTTTCGGCCGATCCAGCATTTATTACTTTTAGAAGAGACTTTTGAATTTACCACACAAATAGTTTGAGTTTGAATTTTTTGCTGAGAAGTCTCATGTACGATAGATCTAATATCCAAATGGTCTACTTACTCGAAGTTAGAAGGCAGCAGGAACAGCTTGCAATGATAAGCTATATACAGCGGTACATTATACGTGTCCTGGGGCGCGATGACGCACAGCCGCATCTTGTCGTCGAAGGGGTTGGTCAGCGACCCTACCAGTTCGACCCCTATCGCTTGGAGGTCTGTCTTCTTGTAGTATAACTCCAGGGCGTATGATGTTTCGTTGCGGATCTGTTGAATTTTATCATCATTTGGTGCGTTGTAAACACTGTTTGAAGTCCCTTTAATTCTTAGGTAAAAAATACGACCCTGGTATGGGATTGTCACGGTAATATAAATTAATTTCAGAAAATTGCCTAATTACTAAACAAATCTAGTGGTTGTCTGTATAGGCTGCGAGTCATTAGGTCTTGAGTTGGATTTCTAGGTCGAGTTATCGAGTAAATAAAAACATGGGACTTACCTGCAGTGGTGACCTGACCACAATCTTTTTAGTATTGTATTTGGAAGTCCTCTCCACAACGATGTAGTAGCGAGTGCCGTTCTTGCTCGGGTGCAACACGTGTAGTTTTGATACCGTTCTTTGAGGACACAGAATCTGTAAAGCACACAATTAAGTGTCTAAATACATCCAACACAAATTTTATTTTATTAGGTTAGGACAATCATTTTATTTTTGGTGGTAGCTAACTAGTAACTAGGATTACGTAGCCTCCTAAATATTGATTACTTTATAGAAAATACAGAAACTGTCTTAATGATCCACACTAATGTGTAGTGGTCATATAGAGGGATTTTATCTAGGGCCATGATACTAGCCAACTACGACTTTATTTAGGTACTCCGGTAATTCTTGTGGAAACCTTTTAGTACGTGGGTTCCTCATGATATTTCGACTGTTATGGTGAAAGTAATAAAGAATAAGGCCATTCTTAGACAGTTATTAAACATATTCTACTTCGCTTAAACTGATTTTAAAAGTAGTTCAAAAACATTTGATAACCAAAATAGGTTTAAAAACTATTAATGAATAAGGTTAATGTATATTGGGTTTTTCTATTCATTATCAGTCAGGAGTCAGGAATTTATACCCGATATGGCGATAGGCTCGCCCCCTATCACATCGTAGGATGTGATAGGGGACATCATCATCATCATGGGACGGAACATACAAGGCGAAATGTGGGTGTCGGGTGGCGCCTCTGCCTATTCCTTCTAAGATAAAGGCGTGAGTTTATGTATGTATGTATATCAATGTATAGAAACAGTAAATAGAAGACACAGAGAGTAGAATGCAGTGAATGCTTACGGTGAGGTTGTCGAAGTCGTGCAGTTTGAGCGTGAGCGTGAGGTCGGTAAGCTTGTTGCGCAGCGCGGCGGGGCTCGGCGGCGGCGCGGGCGAGCACGCGCACTCCACCAGCGGGGACACCGCGCCGCCCGGGAACCCGCCCTCGAAGCTGCGACCATGTAAACTGTTGGTAGCTCTCTCATATGTGAGAGGCCGCTGGGGTACGTACCACCACCGTAATGGCCATTGTATCTAAATAGCAGTGTAAACCCACCGTTGTGTACCGGTTTGAAGGACATTGTAGCCAGAGTAACTATTGGACATAATGACACTTAGGGCCTCGTTCACCATCTTCAAGTAAACCGTTGATTAGTTACTTTTCGTTTAACGTTAATTGCCAAGTAAATGTGCTTAGTATCTTCCGTCGATTTCACAAGTGAAAATAAAGTAACGTGCTGGTTGAGTGAATGACATAAGAAATTGAACGAATCATTCGTTCAATATTGCGACAAATGCAATATAGAATGTGATTATTTAATCATTGGTCAAATGTTCCCTGCCTCCCACTGAAGTGACAACGTGTTTTTATTCTTAAAATATAAATAAGGCTGTTGAGATTTTTACCTATCAAGTAAACACGCTAATTGGCAGATGATGTAGCCAATAAAGTACTGATTAGAGTAATAATAGGATTAGTGTTACTGGAGCATCGTGAAATCGACAAGTGATGTTACGGGTGACTTTAACTGATAACTAGCCTAATCAACGGTTTACTTGAAGATGGTGAACGAGGCCCTTAATATCTTATATCTCAGAATGGCGAGTGCAGTGGAATGCCAATCATTGTTTTGTAATTCATTGTGTTGTTTGGTTTTCGTACTGCCATGAGCGGTCGTATTGCTTACCATCAGGCGAATGGCATTGTCGTCTCGCCATTCATGCAATAAAAAAGTCGGTACCCTTAATCTCTGGACATGTTGGTACTACGTGTGAATCTTCCTTTTCAAAGGGAAATACTTTAAGAGGCCTCGAGAGTACGTTAAATGTACTTAACCTAGTACGACGCCTGATCCTTCTGTGCCAGAGGCCAAATACAATAGGAGGCGTGCGAGGTTTCGTGATGAGTTCGAAAACTAGTTTAATAACTTTTAATTTGCCTAATGTGAAAACAAAATGTCCGCGAACCCGCACTAGGCCAGCGTGGCGGACTATATGGCCTAACCACTCTCAATCGATTCTCTCGATTGTAGAGTAGGCCCGTGCCCTGCAGTGGGATGTATATGGGCTGATATAGAATTTGAAATATCTCATATCTTACTTGCACATTATAACAAATTATTAATGAACTGCTCTGATTTAAACCAACTTGTAACTTTTGTAGCAATCACTATATTGTAAACTGGTTTTGAAAAGAGCAACACTAGAGTTTCTTGCCCGTTCTTCTCCAGTGAAAACCGCTTTCCGAACCGGTTTGTAGAACAAAAATTGACAGAATTTAAATAATGTTGAACATTTTAATGGATTCAATAAATTATTTTCATTTCATTTTCATTTCATTTCATTACTCCTGTATCCAAATGGTTATTTCTATAAAGATTTATAAAATTTTCATTTTTAATTTAGGGCCTTTGCGGTTTTTCAAATCGAACTACAATTTTTATCAATGGTTTCATCATTAGATAAAATTCTAAGAAATATTCACATGTAATGTTTTCTTACCAATCCCATTCATCGCTGTCGTCACTGTCTCCGGTCTTCTTCTTCACCTCAACGTCGTCGAGAAGGTCGCCTGACGATGTGTCGCAGCCTGCGGTGATTTATAACAATAAAATTCAATAGGTAGGGTTACAAATACACTATCTATAAACTTATAATAACTATTTATGGACAAATAATGTAATCCATGTACCATTCAATAGCCATAATGTATTACTTGGATAGTCAATAAAAGTCCCAAAATTGATAAAACCACAAAACATTTAAAATTGTATAGCACCAAAATTCTAGGTATATAAGTACACATGCAATGGACATTATAATATAAATAGAAATAAAACTATTTTTACGGATTTTATCGCGATTTGGTTTATTTTTTTCATTTTTTAAATGTGTTGCATTCCTTGATGATTTGTCTCCAGTTCCCAGCAGGCCGGCAAAATTACTCCGACCTGCGTTCCCCTGCGGGTTTGTTGTAGCCACTTCATCGCGCCAGTACAAGAAAAATACACTTATAAATAACACTTTTCTTCGTACTGAGGCGGGAAAGTGGCTGCAAAGTACGTGATGTGATGGAAGCAGCGCTGCGCAGTCCACATGTAGCGACTAGTGAGAGATAACAATAAATACACCCTAACACATAGTATATCAAGACTGCGACCGATAACGAACCCAGGTGGTATTATTAGTGACTTCAGACATAGTGCAACTAAAAATATCGTTAAAAAAACACGGCAATTTTTTTTGTAATTTTTTACTGATCGTCGCAATAATTCGTCTAAATTAATAAAGTACACATTTTATTTTTAAAATCGCAATTGTACCTACGCTGGAGTTGAAATTACGATTTTCGCAAAAACAAGGTTTTTACCACTCAAACACGAAAATAAATAATATTTGAAAAAATTGCAAAAATATCTCTCGCGTTTATGCGAAATTTTTCGTTGCATTGTGTCTGTAACCACTAAAACAACCACCTGGCTTCGTTTTCGGTCGCAGTCTTGATAAACCCAGCATAATACTATTACCTCAGTGATAACTTACATAAGTAAATTATGTCGTAGTTATTGGAAAATGAAAGACCAACTCCCCAACTCACTCGAAGCAAATATTTATGGGCTACACATAGTGCCCTTATTCACGAGTGAATATCGCGAACAAAGCGAACATGTTAATGGTTTCATCTCTAGTTTAACGTCAAAATGTGGCCTCTAAAAAAATTGTCTGCAATCTCTTGCTTAACGCCACTAAAACATTTGTCTCGATGCGGGGATCGAACCTGTGTTTCTCAGACGGTAATGAATGTTTGTTACCTGGTGTGCTGGGGCGGCTGGTGTCCACGTCGTAGTCCGCTATGGCCAGGACCCGGTCATTCCCGGCGAGGTCTGTCTCGGCGTGGGTCTTCAAATGAACTGTTGACCCGGGACCTGATAAAAGCACATATTCAATTGGTTAGAAAGTTTTGATTTTTTGTACACCAAATAAACTTATGGAATATATTATATATCTATGTAGGATTTGAATTTTTATGGTGAAAGATGAGTAGAATGAAACCTTAGACTGATATTGAACGTAGTTTACGTGAAAGAGATGACGTATAAGTAGTGTAAGTATTTCAAATTCGGTTTCGGTTCAAATTCGGTTCAATTTGTTTCGGTACGGGGATCGAACCCTCGGCCTCTCATTTCACAGCCGGCGTCTAACCAACTGCGCCCCAGAGGCTGTCGAATGACTAAGTAAATGAATGAATCCTCACCGATATCATTATGCAGGTGTAGGCCAGTATCAGCAGCGACGATGGCGGTGACGGCGGCGGCGCGGTCGGTGCAGGCGCCGAGCAGCGCGGAGAGAGCGCGCGCGCCCGCCGGGCTCAGCGTCACGGCGAGCGCGTCGCGCGCCTCCACCAGCACGTACGTGCAGCACTGCTCCGAGAAACTCTCCGCGTCCACGCCCGAGTCGATGCTGTCTTCGCGGACTGGGTCCTGGTGTACAAGAGTACGTGAATTATAACGCAGTTTTAGTTTAACTGTGTTGTCGAAATAACGAATTATGAAACATTGCGGATCGAGCGTGTTATGTGAAAAAATGTGCCACGGGTTTCGGCTAAAAGGATGTAATTTAAATGTGTTTTTAAGACCATGGAAAATTTTTGTTCCTATTAGTGTAATGGTAGCATGTGATAACAATGAACCTGGGAGTATTGAATTCAATTTCCAAGCTTAGAATTTTAATCTGTGTCTGTGTATTTTACAATTTGAAAAATTCTGATACCTACAAGTTAAGTATGCCGGACTCGGGCACCTTGGAACGGAATAACGTGACCAAGCTGTCGATACCTTTCTGTACATTGTACAAACACATAACTAATTTATTACAAGCATTAGTACGTATATATTCAATATCAACCTGCAGAGTAACAGTCTTATGCTCAGCATCCTTCTTGAGTTTGGTGCCGTCAGAGAAACTGCCGACTTTATCATCGTCGTCTTCTCGCTCGCTGCTCGCGTCTGGTTCGCTGTGCTCCGGGGCTGAAGAGTCGTCCTCGTTGCTTAGGTCTTCTGCACTTGAATCACTGGTAATAAAGTTTGAAATTAAAGCAATAATATCGATCCGAAACAATACGTGCATCTTATACCTCTTATACCGTGTTACCGCTACATTTATACTATAAATATGAGATATTATGTAAGACTAGGTATGCAGCACATCAATTGTCATTATTTCATCAATCTTCATTCTAAGGAAGACTCTATTTTCTAATGTAGTCGGTGTGAAAACATGGATTTTTCATTCTGATGTGACATCTAAGTGAATCAAGAACTGTAATTGAACCTTATTAACTTCTAATAATATTAACTTACTCAGTAAACAAATGTCCTATAGCAGTGGCCAGCTTATCCATAAGCCCGTTGTCATTCTCTGAGTCAGACTCTTCCATATCCAACATCCCCAGCAACGACATGTTACCCCCAGCGAAGTCCACGTTATAGTGCTTACTCTCCCTTCCATAAGGGTTGCGGATGAACGTCATCTCGTTGTCCGTGTCGTTCTCATCTGCCGAGGTCTCAGATTCGAATTCGTTCCGTTTTTTGGGTTTTTTGGTGGATTCCGTGGCTGCTGGGGTATCGATTTCTGTCTCTTTTTGGGCTGTGTCCAGGCGGGTTGACATTGGGTATGCTTTTGCCTGTGAAAAATATCGTGTTAAACCTTCATTTGATTTATGTATGACTATTGTTTATGTATTAATGAATTTGAATAAATAACGGTGTTCACAGTAGGTTTCTTATCTCCTGTTCTCCTAATTTATTACATTTCTATGACCTTTTTCAAACGAACAACAACCACAGACGATTGTTCTACAGATTGTGGTTGTTTAGAGGTAAAGTTACTCATGACCCGCTGGGTGATGAGGAAGATCAAGATCAAGATCCATGCCATAAAAACAAGCAGTTAACTTACCTGGAACAAAGTAACGCCAACATCCCAAGGTCGGTGCAGGTTCTCGTTAATGACAACTGTTTCCAGCAGCGGCTCCCAGGTCTCCAGGCGCTCGTTGTAGCAGCTGGCGACCGCGCTCACCCGCGCGCCGCCGTGCAGCTGTTGCGACCAGTTGTACAGGGAGAGTTCACCCGTTAACTGAAAGATGGAATTGATATTAAAAAAGTGTATTTCAGGGAGTGTACGGTCCGCCCCGTGACCACGAAAGCTGTTAAGTAACCAAAACGTCCGGGAAGTCAAAAAACGTACAAATTAAACCAAATCCACGATAGAATCCGTAAAAAATAGTTTTATTTCAATGTGTAATATTTGCGGAAATCTAAGAAACCATGAAGTGTATTTCTTGAAGAAATGGGTAATTTAGTGAAATTACAATCGCTTGCAAAATCCCATGAAATATGGACCTTGTTGTTGTTTACATTTGATTTAAGCAACAACAGAATTATTATATTTATGTCAAATCGTGGAGGAAAAACTAACAAGCAACGGACGCCATTCAAAACAGTCAATAGTAAATTATGAAATTCGATACATTACTCTTCCAACCAATACCATTTACCACTAAAATAAACGAATTTCATTTCATTTCATTGTTTTACCACTCAAATTTATAACTTGTTTGTAACTAGGTACCCACCTTCATAGTAACGACAGGGACCCTGACATTCTGTTCGATCTCAAACAAGACCCTGACACTGGGTATAGTCATGAGGAAAGTCTCCATGGGCTTCACGCAAGGATACTTCGGCTGCACGTAGCTGTCCACTGGGTTCAGCATCACGTACGGAGTCAGTTTCTTGGGAGACCACAGATCCTCGTCAGATTTCTCAGGCTTGGCCGTATATGTGGCAAAGTTGAAGACTTCTTTCTCATCGGGCATGGTCAGTTCCGTTGTTACTTCTTCAATTATATCTGTAAATATAATAGGCACCTATTGGAGAAACTTATGTATCTGTGGTTAACAATTTAATCTCAAGGTTTTGTTACTTGTTAATCATGATTGATAGTATTTTTTTTAGAATAAACAGAAATTGGTATATAATTATTCAGGGCGGGATAACTCCACGGGAATGTGAACTGCAGGCAGACTTTCCGCGCATCTTGTTCTTATCTTAAAATGTTCTACAGTAGAGTGTAAACTACTAGTCCAATTTTATTTTGTTTATGTCTAACGATTCCTCATCTGAGCTATACGAGACAATAGTTAATTCATCAATACTGGATGTTAACCAGACTATCATGTTTTTACTAAATAATGATCTGCTTACCTATTACAGTATGTACCGTCGTAGCTGCTATGTGCACTTCTATCTCAGAAACCTTTAGCCTCACCATCACACCTTCCTCTATGTTCTTAAAACTCTTAGAGAATTCCACATCACATGGCTTCAGAACTATTTGTGGCGGAAGGTTCTTCAGTTTTGATTGCAGTTTTGACATAATCTAAAAATGAGCACATATTGATATTTTAAACGCAATATATGGTAGAACAGTCCCTAATAATATATCTTAAATGTAGTTAAAATCAACGTCAAATGATAAAATTGGATAATTTTATAAATTGGTGTGTGTTATTAAAAGAATAATAACTTCGAATAGTTTTTTATTCTGTATTTCATATAAAACAATGCATCAAACCCCGCCTAATAAATACGAATGGATTAGTAAATAATCGAAACTGCGCGAATAGCAAAAACCTTACACTGATTATAATAATAAAACCTCTCATAGCGATCCATAACCAAGTAACGATAATCTCTCGTCGGAAACTCTACTTAGACTGCACTACACATATTAGATGCAACGCAGAAACTTTGCCATCATCATTATCATCAGCCCGTTGTAGTCCACTGCTGGCCATAGGCCTATCCCTAGTCGCTACCGGCCGTCTTGTGCAAGTCGTCCCGCCATCTGGCCAGATGCCAAGATGAAAACATTGTCATGCCAAATAAAAATAATGGTCTAACCTGTAGTCCAGCCAACGAGATGACGAGGCTCTCACTATTGGAGTGATACGAGTAGTCAATCAGCAGCTCAGTCCTCAACAGCAGCGCGTGACCCTCGGACTTCGTCAGATCCGTGAAGAACATTACCTCTGGTTGTCGGAACTGGATCGATATGGATAGTCCTGGAGTTTCTTCTGTCAGGGAGTTGGCTAGAATATTATTAATATTAATTGTACAAGGATTTTAAACACAGTGCATGAAGAACTGAGAGCTTATATAGCTGAAAAGTTATTGAATCCCACGCACAGGAAAGCAAAGTATCGTAAGTCCATCTAAATATTCGATAGACGTCCTAGCTAAGCTTGCAGGAAATCGCTAGATGAAGGACTTTCAAAAAGCAAGACTTCTTGTAATTGAAGATAGAAGAAATATTTCGACGATACTGTGACATTTAGATAAATCAACCATTGTAATTTAAACTGGCCTTTAAAAGAAAGAAAAAGAAAGAAAAGACAAGAAAAAAAAAAAAAATGAGGACAGTTCGTGTTGCTGAGGGAGTTTCTTGCGCCGTTTCTTCTTCACAGCTACAACACTTTCCAAAGCGGTGGTAGCAGAAATTAACGATTCAAAAGATCTTGTAAAAGACTACTTGAATAAAGAATATTTTGATTTTGATTTCATAATAACAATTTGTAAGCAATTTCCTGCACTTATTTGTTGCGGGTAACAGGTATTTGTTTCTGGGTGTTTGTGAGACCGAAAAGTCTCCCGTAGTTACTGATACCCACGACACAAGACTAGATCTTAGTTTGGGGTCAGGATTATGTATGTGACTGTTGGGTATAATTATAAATTATTAACTATGGATCAAAATATACTTACATGCAGAATAGTAACCGCTGGTGGAGTCGCTGGAGCTGGGGAACCTTGCTGCCCTGTTGTTATTTCCGGGTTTGGAGGGGTGCAAGTCCCCCACGTAGCCGTGGTTTACTACACCTCCCTCCATCGTCTTCTCTCCTGGTGACAAATAAATGTTGTTGGGTGTAAAGAAGATTCTGCTATAGCTGCCAAAGAAAAAAGTTTGCTGATTAATGGTTTACTGGACGTAAAAGATAGACTATGGAAATTCTTGGCTGACCTAGAGGAATTTCAACGACTTAAGAGATAGAGGTAAAAAAAAATTCTGTCCATCAAGTAAAGCTATAAATATTTGTATAATTTGATATACATGTATGTAAATTACTCGTATATGTACAATAGCGCATTAAATTTGTTTTAAAATTGTCTTTTTAATTTAAAAAGACTTATTTTAGAAATAAACATATTTTAATATAATTATACGAGTATGATGTTTTGATATAATTTGAAATTTCAGTGTAAGGATTGTCATTTTGATGAATATTATACCTAATAATACCATCTTTTGTATCTGACGTTTCACCCATCTGGCAATAAGCTTAAGCGTCAAACTCCTGACGCGTCATCTAGAATTCTCGAAACAGTTTATGCAGGAAAGACATACCTGGCATAGACAGGAGCAGGGTCCTAGCGAGTTGCAGTAGGAACGGCAGCGCGAGGTTGAGCCTGGTGCGGTCCACCCTGACGTCCAGGTGGCGCGCCCTGGCGGCAGTCACGCGAACACTGGCGTCGATGAGAGGAGGCCGACGCACTGAGATGCAGCCGCCGTCGGACGCGCGACGCGACCCGCCTTGTGATTGGAAGATCCTGCAAATACAAATAAAACACGAATTACTTTTACCCTTTAACTTGTTTAAATTCAGTTGCGTCAAGTAGGTATATCTTTGACGATAGCAAAAGTTTCATAAACGCTATCGTCACAGCTTCTCGATGCCACCGAGCCTGTGATACAATTCAGGAATTACTCAGGTCTTTTCGGTCCCACCAATACCCAGATTCCAGACCCAAAAGCAAAATTACTATGTAGATGTGAATATTCGTAAAACTCAATTGTTTTTATGGTTTAATGTAATAAGGAGTGTTAATCTCACCTCTTAATCAGAACAGTAGGGTCAGGTCTGATATCCTCAACCAGCAGACTCTGCAGACTAGCTTTCAGTTCCAAGCTGCCGTCAGAGGAGTATTCCAGCTGCAGGGTTGTCTCCCCAGCTGTTAACTTCGCTAGGCCGTGGTTCAAGTCTCTGACGGGAGAGCTCAGAACCTCGTCCATGTCCGAAAACAGTTTTAGCTCTACGCCTTCGAGAGTAAATCTGGAAGAAAACAAAATACACTATTTTCGACGTAGGAATATAATATATTAAAGAATTCTTTATCATCGATTTCGTCTCATTAATTTACTATATCGTATCTATTATATGGAAAATGTTATTTATAACCAAGCAGTAAGTTGAGTATTAACCTCAACACAGCTTCCTTTCTGATGGGTTCCCCTTGTGCGAAGAACGCTTGCAGCTTCTTGACCGACGTGTCCACCGGCGCCACCTCCACGGGAGAGCTCGGCACTATGCTTCCTGTACCACAGATATTTTGTTTGAAACATCAGTTTTCTATTTATACCTGCTCATTTACAATGCCTTCGGAAGATTGGTGCATTGATGATTTTTTGCATTTTATGACCGATCGCTACAAATATCGAACGTTGAAACGTATAGAAACTGGAAAATCAAATCAGAAACTCATTGGTTAATCTGTAAATCGGATACGGGGCATCTAAGTTAATACAAATTATTGTGTTGGATAAGGTAACCATTAGGTGCTAGTCGGCTCCATCCCGGCTGTACCTACTGTTTTTTTCATAATTTGCATTGTAACTTTACTTTTCCCAGGTATAGTTGAAAAAGGAACAGAATATCCTACCTATATAATGCCCCTCGCTAAGATTGTCGCTCCACACGGCAAGTACGGTGGCGAGATCTTTCTGCCCAATGTTCAGGAATATGGTATCAACGGTGATGTCAGCAGAGAATGCTAGAAGGTCTCTGTACGCCGCGATGGTGACCATCTGCTGGTAGCAGACGGCGCGCTTTAGGTCGCAGCGTATGCACATCGGCTCCAGAATAGGTTCCTGGGACGAGAAACGAAAAATTATGGAAAATGTCATAATGAACCTTATTTATGTGGACATAGAATCTGAACTGAATATCTGAGTATATTTCGATATCAGTATATATACATTATTTATAGATAGCACTTTAGTGTACATGTTTTCTCTACGACAGAGACGGCTTATACTTAACGTTACTACGCTGACATGATATTTTTTTTTTGGAGAACCCTACCGAAAGCATAGACATTTACCTACTTCCTCACTACAATTTTATTATTAACGTATGATTAATAATTACAACAACACGTTACTTTGCGTATAAAGACTATCAAGAGTAATATGCCCTACGATCGGATCTATAACTGTCCAAGTCAATTTCAATTCTACCACTGAGAATTTCAGCTCATTTAGTACCTATTGAAGTATAATATAGTTACGCTACTTACAACCTCGTTTTCCGTGCAATTAGAGCTAATTTAATTTGGTACCTACCTGAACTTCCAAAGTGCCGGCCAGTGTCATGACAGCTCTGGAAAAGGTGATGTTGCTCAGTTTGATGAGGATGTTGTCAATGACGGGACTCTGTATCGGGCTTGTCGCCTCCTGACATGTGTTCAGTTGCTTGAAGAAGTTCTCCATTTGGAGGTCACCTGGGAAAACATAGATGGAGTTTACGCATGTTAAATAGGACTTTATGTGATGAGTAATATATACCTAACAGGTTTATTTTGTAAAATGAATGCACTGAACTATCACGAGTGAATATTCAGCAAAAATACCTAAATTAAGTACAAGTAGGTTTGGCGATGATGGTTTCTGTGGAAGCAGAAGAACTGGAGCGTGTATCTGAAACAGAAAATCAAACAAAATTTATTTGTATTTAAAGCGATAGGATAGACGTAAAGATCATATTCAGTTACCTGCAATTTGCGAGTGAAAACTTACTATTTAAGGTGTAATTTCAATTTAAAGTGTTATTTATACAGGGTTCCGGAAAAAATACAAAATCATTTTAAAATGTACTAATCACATTGTTTTTGTTCAATTAAAATTACTAAATTACGTTAGGTTCTGGAAAGCACCTTATGATAATAATATCAAAAACATACCTCGATGACAAGGTTGAGTCTTGTCGACCAAGAGCGGATTCCTTGCGCGTGTTTTTCCACCACTCTCTCCGTCGCCATTGCTGCTTCCGTGGCAACGGATCCTGGCACCAGCGGTTCCAGGAATTGCTGTAATGTGTCTTTGATTATAATGACTATGAAACATGGGAAGACCGCACCTTACTACAGGGTTTTTGGAACATAAGGTTCTGTTTATTGAGCAGATGTATGCATTTCTGCTTTGGCAAACATCACAATGAATGACGGTTTTAATTATTGTTAATCATCAGAAGAAAGAAGATCTTTGGCCGGATTGATAAAAGGCGTTTAATAAGATATGACCATCTAAAATATTAAGTAAATAATCTCCTCAACGAAATCTCCATTCAACCACTTTCAAAAAAGAAACTACTAAGCACCTGGAGATGATACAAGACGCAGCAGAACACTACTACATGGAGCCTGCCCACGTAGATCCGCAGCTCGCCGTGCGCCTTGATGTCGTGCTGCGAGCCGTACACCCTCGGAGCCGCGCGCACGTACTTCACTTCCAACACCTTGTCCTCGTCAGGCCATACCAACTGTTGAGGAGTTGGGGTTGTCTATTAACTATTTATATTCGTTACTATATTAATTTCGTTTTGAATTCAGATGCATCACTTACTTTAGGATACAAGGTGGCTTCAGACAAGTCATCTAGCTGCAAGGAGCTGAGATACAGCTTGAAGATCATGCGGTCGTTGGCGCGGAACACGCAGTCGCTTTCCAGTGACGTCAGCTTCATCTCCAGCACCGAGCACTCCAGGTGGCACAGCTTTATCGATATCGATGACGCTCTGTACGACACAATCAACTCATGTATTTTACTAATACAATACCCGTACTATCTCGCTTCCATTATAATCTAACAACCATCTCGTAAAATTCTTAAAAGTATTACGATGAAAACATATATTTTCGTGTAGCTATCAACACACCAGCAAATATTACATTATATGCAAAACTTTGCACAGAGTGCAATTACATCTACCAACCTGACAGAGTAGCTGAATTTAGTGGCGCCAGGAGGCACTGGAGGATCTGAATCAGACTGCATCAAGGAGTTCCACAAAGACATGGTCTTCGGGATCAATATCTTGGTTATGTTCAGCGAGTGACGATTTTGTACTCTGGAACAAAAATAGTTTCAGAGATAAGACGTAAATAATTTTCAAAACCCGCGTCCTCTATTTCAAACGCATATTCTGCATACCGTTGACATCATAATTTTCAAAGATTGGCTATAAAAACTTCGCATTTTGGAGGAAGCATTAAAAGTTTTACCCAACTAAAATTGTTTCTCAATGGAACCTAAGTTTTTTATTATCCTTGCAAAGTCGAGAGGTACCAGGTTAACATAGATTATCTAATAAATAAAAACATACTTATCAAAGATATACTGCAAATACTTCATCAAAGTCCTGAGCGCGTCTGCGTGCAGCAGTAATGACACATTGCCTGTATCTGCCACTAGAGCTTGCTCCACGCTGTGGAAGTGTGATTTGAACTCCGGACAATCAGCTCGCACCTGAGAAAATTGTAGGTCATATACAGTAATACTAAAATATGGGATATAGGTTACTATATTTATTTAGTTTTAGTGCCTGCGCCCTCTGAGTGCTTATTATCAAATTCGCAGCACAGATTTTTTTTTCTTTACTACTATTTTCATCATTATAATATGAACTTTAAGCTACTGGACAAAGTCACTTAGCCGAAAGGCTATTTTTATTTAATAAGATGGTGAAATATCTGAAAATAATCGTTGAACTTGATAATATAGCTGTAAGAAAAGTTGCAACAAAATGTAAGGGGCACTTCTTTTTTCTACTTCATGAACTATTTTATTAATTTAACACTTTGTACATTTTAATGGTACAGGCGGACTTAATGCCTAAGGGCATTTTCTCCCAGTCAACCTTTAGGTCCTCAACTATCAGGTCTTAAAGTCCTAAAATCATGCCCACCTTCCTATAAAGCAAATTGAACAGCTCTCCAGAACTGGTAAGGAGCTCCAGATACTGTCCAGTGCTGCTGTGGTGCTGCTTGTCGGTCAGCAGGGCCTGGGCCACAGACAGCTGGACCGCTGGGCCATACTCCATGAGGGCCACGTCGAGGCACACCTTAGTGATGCTCAGCATTATGTAGGGGCGCTCCGTCTGGTCCGTCGAGCGGGAGAGGTTGATTACTATTTCACCTAGGATTAGGAAGCAAGGGTTAAATTATTTAAAACGGGATTTTATTGTAATTGTAGTAATCTTTTAATGTAACGCATGGTGCTATTTTATGATTGGGTAATAAAGCTTAATGTTATTTTTCTTTGGGAAAGTCCTTCCTGCATTACTTTGATTTTATACGTTTAATATGTGCTTATTTAGGATTTATCTTTGTTTTAGGATATTAATTAAATGATATAATAGATTATTTTTTCCGACACACGTAATTAAAAAATTTAATCAAAGCTACCATGGGCCGTACAAAATAATATTTTGATTTTCAACTACTATTCGGTTCTTACCTACAATAAACCTGAGCAACGTGTTGATTGTGTTATTGGGTGAGACATTATCATCGAACCCTGGCAGGTCCACGCATCTAGCGAACAGCTCCATGTCCTCATCACTGTGTTCTGACGTGCTGAACGCTCGCTCCGACGCTTGAAACCCTAGCTTTGCACCCGCTTTGTCGAATGGGATCTCTGCGATTCTGGGTTTAAAAAGTAAAGACAAAGGTAGCTACAAAGCGTTTAGAATATTTCAAAATGCGTTAATCAGTCGAAAAAAATGTCGATGACATGAAAAAGATGCCTGCTCACCAAAGAGGAGAAGGCAATTATGACGGGTTTAAAGTACCTACCCACCCCGACTCCTAACTGTCGAATTAGTCAGAATTGCCTTTAATAGCTATTTTAAAAGATAATATGTCATGGTGGAAGTAAAGATTACAGTTGCTCGTCCTCCCGTCATATTAAACCAAGAAAAAAAAAAACAAATGTGCGTGAAGTCTCACCTATTCCTCCTTAAATAAGCAGAGACAATCTTCTGCCTTAATTTAACCAGGTCTTTATACCCCGGGTCAGCTTTCACGCGATCTAACTCAAGCAATTCTATCAGCTCAGGATCTTCCATTTCCTCAGCGTAGTCTCCGGAATCTATGAACGACACGGGGACAGTGTTGGGCACCGGAGCTGGCAGATTGTCGCAGAAGTCAAGAAGAAGTCCAATGATCCGATCTGATAGATTCAGCTTGAAGCTTGACAACGATATATTGAGTTTGTATCTGAAAAATAACAGTTTAGATTGTAGTAGATACATTAGATGCTTAATCCCTGTGTATTTTAATATGACATTTTTTTTATTTCACATCCAAAAGACGTTTGATAGAGCTGGATAAAATTAAAAAACTATTTTAATCACGTAAGTATGTAACTGTATATAAGTAAGCTAACAGTTCAATTTGGTATAGGCAATTTCCCTACCGTGGCAGAAGTTTGTATTCTTTCTTGATACTGTTAGAAAACACAACTTGTGCCTTGATCTTAGGAATCAAATGCAGCTCAGAATCAGCATGCTTTCGTTGTTCGCGCCACGGGTCATCCCATTCGCAGAATAAGACCTGAAAATTAAATTTTATTAACCATGTCTCCGAAAAGTTGTAAGTAGGAAGAACTAAATGTACCACGTCTAGGCAATGTTGCCGTCCTATATTTAAACATCTAGGCAATGACCATAGTGTGGTTTTTAAATTAGTTACAATCTAAATCGACTATAACAATGATATTGATCTCAAAACCTTACCTGACAGATACACTCTGCGTGCAGTCGATCGTAAAGTCGCTCTTCCAGTTCCATACATGTAGCGTCCTCAAGCGCCAGGTTAGATGGCTGCAGATCTGACTTTATTATTATGCGGCTTATGTCCACAATCATCACTCGGCCAGACCTTGAAAATTAAACATTAAACTTACATCTTCTGTATCTTTGAAGGGTATTTAATATATAAATATCTTATATCGGTCAAATAGCGTGCTGTTTTTACTGACTATGAAATTGAACATTTTTAAGAACATAGTCAGGGTACTGTCTAGCAAGTGGTACCGAAAAATGACATTTAAAGGACGGTTAGTAGCACCAAGTTTAGTAATTTCATTTTAGAGCTTACATGTAGATAGGACGTTAAGATCTTGGAAATTAACTTAAGAGATTTATTAGTGTCAGGTGAAAAAATGAATTTATTTTGCAGCGTATGTTAACTAGCGGCACTAACTTGTGCACACACCCGTGCTCGGGCACGACCAGGCAGGGTCCCTTGACGTCGACGTTCAGGTGGAACACCTTCCGTCGAGACACAGCATGAGCTAGCAGCGTGCCGCCCGCCGCGCCCGCCTCCACCGCCGCGCTCGACATCTCCTGTGCCAACTGCTCGGTGGACATCGAGTGGGTCTGCACGAAGTTTATCAGCTCGGTGAACGCGTGCTGTGAATACAAAGGAAATATTCAATTAGGTACCTATTTATTTCATTCTTTATTGTACATAAAAATATAAGTTAACGATTTTACAATACTATGGGCCAGTTTGACCATATAGTTTCAGATATCAATAATTACTTTCGTGTAATTTTTCAGACTTACCTCAATATAAAGCAGCTCTAGTGGCTCCAGTAAGCAACACAACGCGTAATCTGCCTCTATATTACACGGATTTCTCTCCAAGTCGATAGCTAGTAAGTTGGTGCCAGTGAGGTTGGTACCCTTCTCAGCAGTCACCAACGGCATCAGCTCTCCATCAGAAGTCACTCCTTCAACGACTATGCTCTCTGCACGGGCTGATAGCTAAAACAGGAAATAGTTTTCATATTTATGAATAGGTGTTTTTTCAATATAAAGTCTCAATGAAATCGTTATTAATAAAATAAATAAAATAAAAAAAGTTTATTGCCTTAAAATTAACAAATAATACAACAAATTTAAGCAAACATAACATTACCGAAAGACAAAAGGAAATGACTCAGCGTATGTTGACCGAAACTAGAGTTTAGATCAGCGCTGGTTTTCAGTCACCCCTATCTCCCTATGGTCTTGTGCGGGAGTTAGTGTAGTTAATTAATAAGTTAATGGCGTAATAACAACGGAAAATTTTATTGCTTCGTATGTGTAGGTAGGTATAGTTGTATAATAAAATTGACATGTTATCTTACCTTATAGGCCTTTGCGGAAGGCCTGGTTTCTAACGAAGCCAAAAATTGTGTAAGGGTCACCACAAGAACTTCCTTGCTTCTATTCATCAGGGTCAATGAACAATTCGCTAATGTTAAATTCAATTTATGCTCTGAAATAAAGAGTTTGATTAATAATTATTACATGTACTTAAAAATTCCATAAGTAATTGTTAAAAGTCAAGAATCAAACTCCGGTATATCTTGGAATTTTACTATTTTCGTTATGTTCATTTCATAAATCAAAGTGTAAAAAACGATGAACACGTTTTCATGTATCTTTCATGATTGGCGCCACAGATTTTTGGCGCGAAGTAAGGGCTCGAATGGCGGGAATTTTAGCATGAAGGTTATAATATTATTAAGGTACAATATTTATGCAATTAATTAAGATACAAACAGTCATTATTTGGGTCTTAATAATAATTAATAAATAATTGTTAACATAATGTATAAGAACCAACACAGAGTGAAATATTTAAATATGACAATTAAAATGCCCTTACCAATATACTGTTTTGATTTATCTTTACTAGGCGCTCCCTCAACATAACCGATAAGTTCACAAACTCTCTTCTTCTCAGGGCTGGACAGGTGACTCCACAGGGTCTTGCTCCTTTCAGTCTTCACGCACAACTCCACGTGAGCTTTACTCTCCTCGGAGTCGCTGTCAGATGGAGAGATTGTCGGCTTCCACCAGTCAAACTCTGATTCTACCACTTCTATTCTGTCTGGCTCTTGGGAAAGAAGCTACGAAACAATAATGTAATTAAAGGAACTATTAGTTAAATTTAGCTATTATCTCGCAAACGAATCAATGTAAGAAAAGTTTCTATTGCGCATCTCATTACTTCTTGGCTAAAAACATTTTAAATGATTCAATTAGCTATTTTTATTACATTCTCATAGCAGATCGATATGCACTAAAAATATATACTAGTATAATACAAATAGCCGTTTGTTACCTCAAACTTGGCCTGTTCTCTGGCAATCACAACAGATATAATAGGTAGACTATCTTCGCATTTCTGCAGATCTAGTTTTAGTTCCGTATCATTAGGACTTCGCAGCGTACTCTTGTACGTCTGTTTGTATATGTTGTAGTTCTCCCTGTGTTTCTTTATAGCGGCCCACGTGTAAGGCCGGACTCGCTGTTCTACCACCACGTTGTAAGCGTATTTCCACCATTTCTTAATGTCTTTCGAGAGAGAAACGCCTGGGTGGAGGTGGCGGTATTTTCTGTAATAATGTATGCATGCTATAGATGCAATATAAAACACTGAAAATATTGCAGATTTCTAAATTTATATTTAGTTTGCTAAGATTATTTTCTTATGAATAAACATTACGACAAGCACATTTTAAAGTATGTATTTAAAGATACAAAAAAATATTGGAATAGATCTATTCCAAATCCTTCATAGTAACATCACCAGCAATCTTCTACAAAGTCTTAAACTACCTGTTGAGCGTGATCCTGGCAAACGAAGAGAGTATGTTGTCGATAGAGAGGTACTGCCTCCGCGACAGCTGCAGCGCGCTGTCTTGCAGCACTGCGTCTAGCAGGAGCCGAGGTACCCGAGCTTCTCCCGAGCGGTTGATTAACACCTTCACCTTGCATGTCACCGGCTTTAGCACTACGAAGTAAAACAAGTTATAGTTGCTAATAATAATTTGAACCTCTGTTAAAAGAGTCAGGTGGTAGCTAGATGCCGGTCGATTCCATCAGCCGCTGTAGAAATATTGCTTCCAGCAGGTATCATAATATTCTGTTATTATTGAATTATCCAAAATACTCACAAAATTCGAAGTCCTCCCTATGCATGGAGAACTTGTCAAGCCCGGTGAGCATGTAGTGTTTCCAGGTGTAGTACTGCACCGGTGTGATGTGTGCGGTCTCGGTGTCGTCCAGGGTCGTCGCCGTCGGGTTCCAGTACAGCGAGAGAGACTCCACGCGCATCATCTGGTACACCGTGGATGCGTTCTGTGGTGTTACTGAGGGCTTCCACTTGCTGAAATAAGCCATGCTCATGATTTTTTCAATCAACGGTTCTTTTCCATCCATTGGTAGATGTTAAAGAATCTAACCATGCGTAAAAACCAATAATCATGGCGCAGAATGCGTTGACAATTATGTGATCATATTTAACCATATGACGGAAAAAGTGGTAAATTTTTAACAAAATATTTAGATTCTCTCCCCATTGAACTGTGTAAGTATGCATAAACTACTGTTTTATTCATTTCAAACTTACCTATTAGTTGTCTCAATAGACAAGCCCTGCAAGCACAACCCACAAGCTAGAGGTCCATCTTTCGAGCTAATGGAGTCCTCATATCGCACGTGAACATTCCTCACATAAATCTGTATATTATTCACAATAGCCGTGAATAAATGCTCAAAGAAATTGCGAGGTCCCTTCAGAATTTCGCTTTCAGCCTCGAGATCTTGAAGGATTTTTCGTTTAGCGGCTCTGGTCAATCTTCTCTCTCTTTCAGGATCGAAATAGCTGTTGGATATGGCTGGGCCGACGAGTAGTAAGACATCTTCAAGGTGGACCACCACGGGTTGCGTGTAGAGACCAGTCCAGGGAATTTGAAGGCTGATACGCCCGATTGTTCCTATCTTCACATCGATTGGTAGGTCTAGTTCGTACTGTGGACAAAAATAAAAATGGTAACATTGTATTCTAATTTTCGGATAAGAGTGGGGAATCATACATGTTTTTGCGACAAACAGAAACTGATTTAAAATAGAAAATATTTACTTGACTGAGATGTCCGAAGACTATCCGATGATATTTTAATGTAACCTAAACAAAACCAAATGTATAGCAAGTATAAATAGAAATTCAAATTCAAAAATCTCTAATTTATACACCAAATATTACATCAACTCCTCACCAAAGCCTCAGGCTTGAGTTTGAGGTCAGTAAGGTTGACGTTCCCGGAGAAGATTCCCACGTTGAGGTTCTCCGTGTCCAGGTCCTGGACGTACTTGCCCAGCAGCCGGTTCAGGAAGCCGGCGACGGCGCCCTCGAACATTGTGAAGCCGGTGGAGGACCTGGAGAAAGTCAAGAAGAAATAGAATTGATAAATATTCAATTTCAGCCTAGGATCAAGCTCAAGTGGCAAAGCATAGAAATATTCTGCTATATGCGTATGATAGTGATAATGATCAATTATTGGCCCCACGTTTATGCATGATGATTTAATGTTTAATCCATTAACGTCAGAAGAAACAAATTAGCATATATTGTAGATGGGTACTCATAGACGCAGATAATTCATATAATCATATAATCGCTAAATATGTAGTTGTAGAAGTTGAAGCAATATCAATCCAATGTGGTTATCGTTCATATCGCGTGTTAACTACTGAACTAAGAACGCACTCCGTTTTATTAAAACTATAAATATTCTATATCTGGCCTTGTTCAGTCGAGCCACTAAGCCAATTAACTTTTGATAGCTAGTGATATTTAAAAAACATATTAATTTCCCATCACAGTGGTAGTCGTATATACATACAGAATACAGATACATGTATAAGTATTGAAAAATTCAATCGATACTTTTGTTTAGGTGCTTGTATATTAGTATTCAAATCGATACTATTACTAATAAGAACTTAAAAGTTGGGAGACTTAACATATGAATGTAATGATATGAGTCAGTCATAATGTAAATCGATATTGAACATTTAAACATTTTGCTATCAGCACACTTTGTTTTCCCAGCTATTAGAATGGTAAAGTTGTAAGTAATATTTCATCGTAATCGTTGTTAGAAATACTAAAAGTGACGAAAATAAATAATATTAGGTAGAGGTACCAACTTAATACTTATAATCTGTAATTTTATAATAGACTAAATTGCTAGAACTTTATCATATCATAATTTTAACACTCGGTATGAGAATCGCTTTAGGTGCAGCATAAATAACAAAACAAATTACTTACTAACTGTAATGCTGCAGATACGTAAGAAACGTAATTTATTATTGCCATGTATAGATTCATCATTGATTCAAGGGTCCCTAAAGAATTCGCAATGGTTTTCCGAAAACAAAAACATAATTTTCCGGGATCCAATTTCATATAATTCCCCAACTGGGTCGACGTAAGACAAAAGGGTTGGTCGTAAAATCAAACAAATATTTCAACGAAATGCAAAAATATAATTTTGGATATACATATAAGATTGAATAGAGCAAAAACGAATGTTTGCATCTTTATTAAAGTAGAGATAGGAGAGTCAAACCTTCAAATGAGGAAGTAAACAATTTATAAGTCGAACCTGTTGAACATGAAGACAGATTCTAGTATCATGAATGAGAAGAATGACTAAATTATCAATAGAAATTGTGCCGCCAGACACCTATATTTGTAATAACGTTTTCAATAGATAACGCATATCTAACAAAGACCAGACATCAATAAACTGGGTGGAAATACTGTTGTACAGGCGGCGTCGAGTGGCAACATTCGGTTTATTGAAAGATTATCGCTCAATATCGCAGATACCGCTCTATCACTGATTTGTCAATACGAGCCGCCACATGCGCACTGCATCTCGCAAACAGAACAGAGATTTCTAAACTGGGTGCTGCGGAACTGGAGGGATAAGCCGATAACTCTGGGATAAGGTTCCGGGAAATTAGAAGAAATACAAAAGTTAATTCAAACCGTACCTATTACAGTATAGAACATAAATTAAAAAATACAATTCGTTCTCAAAAACGAACCACACCCAGCATAATACATATTATGCTGGTAACAAAAAAGGCATCAATGTAATAATTGTAACTATAAAATAAGTGTAATATATTTCTACAGCTACAATTAATAGAATTTTACGAAGCAAAACTCACGATTGCAAATTGCGAGAGTTCGATGTCAACATTGGACGCCAGTGCTTCATTTATAATCATTTGTTAAAAGATTCCGTAAACGAAGACTCTTATAGAGACATCAAGTGTCCCATTACCATTAAAGTTTAGAAGCCGCTGGACGAGACGGCGACAGAGTGAGAGGAGTGCCGACGCAGCACCCCACTGCTCTAATTAAACTTAGCTCAAACCTCCGCTGAATACTAATGTCCGTTTAAACTTTGAGGTTAAGCCTCGGATATTCCAATATGAATATCACATTATTTTATCATATACATGCAAATCTTTGTGTTAATGTCATGTTTGTATGTATGCCTGATGTGCTGTCTTTTATAAAAATTTAATATTCAGTTTATTACGTAACTCAGACTAAATATATTATTATTAAACTGTTGTTTCTAGCAAACAAGATTAATCTAGTTAACTAGACTACAAATGATCGTGTCGAATTCGATTCACACAACGGTCAAACAAAGCTTTTAGAACTCTCTAAATCTAATAAAACTTTACGATGTAGCCCTACACAATTAAAAAAAGAAAAATAGGACAAAACCAATCTATTTCATTACAGAGAAACATAATTAAACAGACGAATAAATATTTTTCTCTCGAATAATCATAAAACTTACAAGGTTAACATAGGGACATAACTAAACAGATTCGAATTTTAACTTACAAACTTGTTAATGACGCCGAACAATTTATCCTGATACCTCACTTAAATGAAATAGTCATGGGAAGTAAGCTGTGAAATTACTTGTGAGATTTGGTAAGATATTAGAACCCCAGTCTACGTCAGTTTAATAACGAGTGAAACGTCGAGAAAGCAATCAGAATGGTTCGGAGTCGCAAGTCTAGTCCGCTGTTAATCCCTGGGAGGAAATTGCGCGCTCAGACGGTATTGAGTACGAGTGTTTGTCCCTACAATTACTAGTTATACAGCTTATGTTCCATTGCTATTGATTAGGATGTTTCTAGTACGTTTGTTGTTTTCTTAGGTATATTACAAGCTATTACTATTTACTATCTAGATAATTTAATGGTTATATTATCATCTTTGTTGTTAAAGCTAATAGCAAGACTTAGGTATGGGCTAAGTTCTCTAACACTAATAATCTTGTTGTTTATAAACTATAAATCAAAGGGTGATTGAGCCACCTACATTCAATAAATTGGTCGGTAATTACGGTTGGTACACAATTATTATCAACTATTCACCTTCACGATGAAAAGAAAAATATAATTCTTGAAACATACACATTTTTTTAAATACATATCAGATTTCTTAAGTGTACCTTTCCTGGCTTTTTTTTTCGTTTCCTATAACAATTGGTCTAATAACCTTAATGATAAATTATTGAAAACTAACAACTCGGTATTAAGTAAATAAAAAAATATGAAACAGAACGACGCAACAGCAAATCTAGCAAAATATATAAGAAGACAATGAAAAAGAATTACTACAAGAAAATGTTTAAATTATTACATATTCGTTCTACTTTCTCATTACGAAAGGGATTTGAAATACTTAAACTATAACAATGGCCTTACATTACAAAGGAGTGACAGAAGTATTCTAAACAACCGTTTGTGTCAGCATATTCAAAGGGCAGTGCATGTGACATATTTTGTTTTCAAACTGAGCTTTCTCGTGCACGAGGTCACATACAGCCAAATGGAATCAGGAATTATTTTAAATTTTATTTTAATATGTACCTACATACATACATAAACTCACGCCTTTATCCCAGAAGGGGTAGGCAGAGGTGCAGCTAGGACACCCAAGTTTCGCCTTGTTTTTTTCCGTCCCATGATGTGATAGGGGGCGAGCGTATCGCCATATCGGGCACAAATTCTTGACCCCGTACTTATAATGAATAGAAAAACCCAATATCACTTTGCTCAACCCGGGACTCGAACCCAAGACCTCAGCTTTGCAATCATACCTTAGTACAACTGCGCCACCGAGGCAGTCATATTTTACATATTTTAGTATTTATTTACTTCTTTTTTCTTTTAGCGCATGGACGGCCACAGTAGCAAAAAGGGACGGATGGAAAGAGTTGAGAGACCTTTGCCCAGCTGTGGGACAATATAGGTTCACAAACAAAAACTTCTTGTTGTACTTGTTAGTGCCTCTGTTAATTATTATCATTGGTGTAATGACTCATGCAGTTTTGGCTGCTTTTTGGCATGACAAAGTAAATTTATTATATTTGATGGTAAACGCAGGCCAGTCCAAAATGAATATCCTATCTATATCATGCATTGAAAGACGCCAAATATCGAATCTGGAACTCCCTGAGGGACACCAAATTATCTTTAAAGTGCAACGAAATTAATCACAAAGGAAGTAAACAAAAGCATTTGTTAATGTACGTCGAAATATTAAAGCCTCTTTGTAAAAATTGTGTCAAATGTTGCGAGGCTGATATCAGGGAATAGGTAAATACCATAGAAAATACAATACAGACGGTAACACACATTTAATCAATATCCTCAAATAGCAAATGCTATTTCCATGTTCCATCGACTGTTTACATAACAGAACATACATAACCAGTTTTCAATAAGCGAGACTTACATAAATATCCTAAGTATATCAGTGCTTAGTTGCGCAATACAGAAAGAATACACGTATAGCCCGTCCCGGCACAATGTCGCACAGACGTAACAGGAGATATAGATAAACATGCTCAATATTGCTTCTAATACTCTGGCTATTGCATGCATTCCACGCGAGATTAAATCCTATGTATATTGCCTTTGGAGTTTTTATTGCATAACGCAAGCAACACATGAACAATGTTTTCAATTTCTTGATGAACCGTAGGTTCATTACCATTCTTATAGGATTAAGGTTATAAATACCAGAGTGTTTTGTGACAATATTACGAGTTTTTAGCAGTTCAACTTGTATTTACTAATCACCAACTAATAATTAAATATTTCACAGGGTGTTGTAGAGGTAAAGCACGCAGACCCAATCATATCGTTAACTAACAGCGATATCAGTATCCAATATCCATTCCAATCAGAGTACCCCGACCACTAGAGCCAAGCAGGGCCACAGGTAAGTAGCACAATATCGAGTTTATTGGGCCTCTCCAAACAACCCTCGCAGAGGCCAGACGCTATAAAAAGGGTACAGGCTACAGACTATACTCCACCGGACAATCGAAACTCGAAACTGGTGCAATTTGGTAAATCATTAAAATGCTAACGAACGCAACTTTTGTTGGAGTGGAAAAGGGTGCGCTCTCACGAACTGTTTGTAATTAACGTTATGGTTATGGACACGGTAGTATGAGTTTGTCGTGTGAATGCGTCTTTATTTGTTGTTTTTTTTTGTAGGTTCTGAGCTTCGATGAATTGAAAAGCGTCGGTCTTTTGATGTTTGTATAAATAAACATCAATTTCGCTGTCACCGGAACATAATTCGTAAAGCCGTTGACAGGTTCAATCCCTACATCGAGACAAATGTTTGCGAGATCCACAGTTTGCTTCAGTTGAGGGTGCTACAAATCTTATTAAAATACACACGATACATGACGTGCATTTTATTCTGGGTCCAGGACTACGACTGTGACTGAAGAATTCAGATATAGCCTTATTGAATAATTACTTGGTTGAGAAGGTGTTTGGACGTCCTCTGGCCAGATGGCGGGACGACTTGCATAAAAGGGCCGGCAGCGACTGGATGCGTAAAGCAGCAGACCGGGCTATGTGGCGTACCTTGGGAGGCCTATGTCCAGCAGCGGACTGCAACGGGCTGATGATGATGATGAGAAGGTGTTAACGAGTATTTAACCGATAGTTATGTATGATGAGGCGTCGATTGATTATGATTGTTGTCGTATGATTTTCCAATCGGTGTTTGTTACGATTCTCCATTGCGCTGTTATATTTTCTATTGTCATTTTTTTCGCCACATGGTATCACAAATTATAAAGAACTTGGAAAATAACAATATTATCCACAAAAATATGATTAAACAATTCATACATACCTAGTTAATATACTGTTACCAGCGTAGCTAATAAAAGAAAATCTTCATCCGAAATGGTGTGTTACGCATCAGTTTTCCAAAGTTCGATCTAATATTATATTAATTATAAAGTTGATGATAAACATATTGTTAACAACATACATTTAAGTGTCAGCATTTAAAACTGTAAATATTAATATATATTACTGGTCTTGTTTTAAAAATATTGTCATCTAAGACCGTAGGTTTTACACTCAACGATGCCAAAGACCGGGCAAAATGGCGAAGGTTAAGTAGAAGCTAGATAGAAAGAAATAAACCCATTATTGAAGTGAAACTTCTTTATCGGGGTTGGAAAAAATTTTTCGTTACGCGTCACATTCTTCCGTTACGCGCCATCTTTTTTTATTTAGTAAATTAGTACCCACTTCAGTAAGCCACACCCCCAACCGTTTCCAAGCCCCACCCAAAATTTTAAGTCCCACTCACTTTTTTTGTAATTTGATCCTTACCCCCCCTCTGGCCTTCCCCCACCCTAAATCCAAAACAGTGCCCTCCCCACGAAACCTCCCCCCCCCCCGCCCCTACCCCCACCTAAAATTTTTACCTCACCCCACCTATTCCTATCTCCACCAATATCCATCGTAGACCCATCGACCCTGGGTTCATTAGAACCGGCTCGGTGAGGCCTACAATCCTGCCCCAACAGAATTCCCGAATTCCCCCTCCACAACTTTCCCCACCCAAAAATATTTTAAGGTATAGGTATAAATAGCCCCCCACGAAACCTAATTTTTACCTCACCCCCCTAAACCTATTTCGGCCAATAAAGGTCGTGGACCCACCGAGCTTGGTATCCTCGGAACCGTCTCGGTGAGGGCTACAAATTGGCCCCGATAGAAATCCCAAATTCCCTCAAAAATTTCCCCCTTCCTAAACTTAAACTTTATTTAATTTAGCTTTATTTTACCAATTCTGTAAATTTGTAAATAGTAGATCATTTTTCGAAAAATGATGTCATAAAGAAGTTTCACTTCTTACGTGTGTACACTAATACACACACACATTTTTTTTAGTTTTAAACACAGTTTTAAGCAGGGAGTTTAGTTTTAGAGTGAGTTTAAGTCAACCTGACTTTACTATAATTTACGTAGTGATATTAAATGGGTGTAATGATATCATATTTAAATAAAGTTATCCTGTCAAAATGATGCCGTATTTACAAAACCTTCTGAAACAATCCCGACTGCCTTAGAACAACTCGATCGTATAAAACAACTCGTAAAACAAACAGACCGAAAACTGATTACATTTACATTAATTAAGCTCAGTCATAATAACAAAGTACTTACGTCTAGATTATATTATGGTTCAGGAGACGGGTTGAATTATATTTCGTGGAAGCTCAATTATTTTGTCTTTCTTTAGGATGGTGTTCTAGATCTTTATGTTATCTGCTCATGATCTGCATCGTAATTCACAAATGTGATTTGCCGGGACCGTTATAAAACCCTATACGTACTGAACTTTCGTATACTGGCACGCGAATACACCTAAGGGTAAGTGTAGTTATTTCCAAATCAAGTGCACACTAGCAAGGGATAATTCCGATCGAAACAATTAAGCTGACCCACATGAAAGTCGATAGAGGCACCCCGAATCCTAAATGTGACGTACCTTGCGTAAATCATTATGATAGATCTTTCATCTTTGTGTGTGGTGGTCACTATAAGGATGGATACAAATAACCCACCACGAGCTCAAGGGGCAAATAGAAATGTTATCGCTATACTCTTCTGATATGTCGGTTCTATGTGGAACAGTGGTGGCATCCCGAGTGGTATCACAGGTTTGCATCTAAAAGTATCCACTACAAAAAGTCGTTTCAGTCGATGAAAACGCAAACTCATCAATTCGTCCGGCCACAATAGAGTCTTTAATTTATTTCAAGATAAGTTACATGATAACGAAACGCAAGTTTTCATTTTTATAGAGGCTTCAAGGGTGAATTGCTGAGGAAAAACATCTGCGAAAACTCAATTAAAAACAAACAACTTCTTTTTAGGTCAATCTTATCAAGATCAACCGCTTAATAAAGGGTTAAAATGTACCAAAACAAGAAAGTTTTCATGAAACTTATAATTACAGGGTTTCATTAAACCATCTTATGGCAACAAATCATGTTAAATGCTTAGGAAACGATGAAATATTGAAGTATTTTTCTTTATACAATAGATCCCGCAAACGAGCAAACAGGCCATCTGGTGGTAACTGGTAAGTGATCACTGCCGCTCATGAACATCCAGAACCCTTCGATATGTTGCCCCCTTATTATATGCCCCCCATGAACCCTATGTTGCCGGTCCATCGAATCGGGACTATATTTGAAGTAGTGTCTTCAGTTCTAAAAAGACATCAGTAATACAACAGTATTACACATACTAATACGTCCAATACAACAGACAATATTTTGGTGACTAATGCTTCGGCACGCTATTTCGTAATGCCAAGACATTTGATATAACACCAAGTTATAATAAGTGTCAATAAAGGTAGGTGGATAATTCTAGGTTTGTATTATAGGGAATACTAGCATAGAGGTACACTAATTAGGATTTTACATTAATAAAAAGCTTAGTTAACCAATTGATTAGACGATAAGACTCACAAAAAACCGCTTTCCTTCAAACTATTTAATAATATTGTTACCTCAATTCATCATTTGAAATGTAAATGTTCGTTCGTGTCAATAATTGAGTTGAAACGAAACATCAATCCCTTTTGAAGATAAAAGATAAGAGCAAAGGTCAGAAGACATCAATTCTGTATGATGAGCCCGCCCTTCTGTTTCTCTAATCGTTCATCCATCAGCTATAAATAGATTTCAAGGACGCCACCCACGCACACTCACTTAAATCTAACATGTCCCTTATGATATCGAAACATGACAGAAATTACGACTGCTACCTTAAAATATATCCAAAAACATAATAAATTTTGGTGTGTTAGGTGTTAGTAAAAATTGCTTAAAAAATATTTAATAAATATTTTTTTTATTTAATAAATATTTTTTCATTATGTGTGTATACAGAGTGTTCACTTACCTCTTTTACATGGTGTTCCAAAAAGCACTAATGAATTAATCGCAGCAGTGACGTCAGAGCACCACACGGCTCGGCTTCCGAGGCTGACTGTTTTTGACAGGTGTCAGCAGGCGGCCGCCGGGCGCACGCATGCGCTCCAGCAGTGGAAAATAATGGGAAAACCGTGGACTGCGCTCGATAAATATGCGCATCAGGATGTGACATCACGTGCCAGGAAACGTCTCACCCATAATCACTTCTTAATGCTGTCTTATTTACATTTATCTTTAAAAGGTACTGAGACCTAAAATTGGAAGTAAGGCTTTATGTATTTGGTAATTAAGAGAGTTAATGGTTAGTTAACAGTAGTGAAATGTTCAAACTTATTGTCAATAATCTCAGGTGGCGCTTTCAATTCTCAGAATATTCTATTAATAGATGCGCAGACTCGTTATACAGATGTTACCAGGTATTAGTACCTATTTCTATTTATGTATTCAATGAGATTGAAGTCTACTTAAGTTATTTTTACTTTATTCTTATTTGAGCGATATTTTTGTTTCATGAACGTTATTTAAATCCGCTATTCATGTATGTAAGTATATTTGGGTGAAGTTGGAAAAAAATTGAAAATTTTAATTCTTCACTCTTTAAGAATTTATGTAAAAAAGGTGACAAAATGCTTAACTGAAAAATCCTTATTCGTTTCTGATATCAACGACTCATAACTTGTACCATGAGTTGGAAGCTATTCATACCTGCAAAATACACAATCCTCGAACAACTAAACTAGTATATAATACTAAAATAACAACAACATTTGACTGCTTCAATATCTATATTTCATTAAACTACAATTGACGGACTACTTGTAAGGTTTAGGCGGGGTGCGGCAGGCGACGCACACGTCATCAGCAGTGGTCTTGGCGATGCAGTCCCGGGGGCACACGGGACACGCGCCAGCATACGCCTTCGCATACTCGCATTCTTTCGACGAAGACCACCGACTCGGCCTGGCGTACTGAAGAAAGAAATACGATATAACGAAAGTGATATTTCCCTAAATTTCAGCATGTACCTACTAACTACTTGTTTCTAATATTTCAAAAAAATTGTTTTTTTTCTCAATTCGGGAATCACAAATAGCATAATACTTATAACCCCCTGGGCCAGTGAAATTTTATAAAGAGAAAACAAATACTGCGCAAACCCTTACTACCGTTTGCATAAATAATTAAAAAATATATATTTATAGTCACATACCCTAATTATACTCGTAAGCATACAATGCATGACATCGAAAGCGGGACAGTCAGGTTCAATTCCCTGCACAGGCAGGTCCGGGCTCAAACACTCGGTGTTGATGTTGTCCACGGCTTCAGGCCAGTCGGGATAGTCCAGCAGGAACTGCTCCATGCTTGCTGACACGTTCTCTCGCACCACCTCGTTGTCGTCCAACCAGCCTGACTCGTTGAACACGCAGATCATTCTGATGCACTGAAATCACACGGATAAGTTGCAAAACAATATTGCTGAACAATTTTCTTTACAATCATCAATATCAGCGTCATCATTTCAGCCCACATTTCTCCCCTGCTGGACACGCGTCTTCTTTCTATACCACTTTGCTCCGTCCTGCGCTAATCCCGGCCGTCCTTAACACCCCATGTGTTAAGGATCTCTTTAATTTTGGGTACGAGCTATTCAAACAATAAAGCATTCACCGATGTCCCACGGCTTTTCTCCAAGGAAGGTCATTTCGTAGTCGAGTAACACTAAATCAGTATTTTTAACCGGAGTAGGTTAAAAAATATTGGAAATTATTACTTGGGACCGGGTGTAGAAATAATATACAAATACATATCAGCTCCGTAGTGACGGATCACTTATGCAATGACGATATACTTACTTCTGTTTCAGATGGCTGACATTTTATCGCAACCTCTGGTCGTACCAACATCGGTCTGCCGACGCAAGCGAATATCTGAAATGCAATAAAATATGCCGAAAGTTGACGAAAATATGTTACCTATTTAAAATCTTTTTCAGGCAACTATTTAAGAAAAAAGAATTGCATACCTATGTATGCAGTGGATTGTAGTCTGGAGATCATATTTTGAAATGAGCTTATGAATAAAAACTTACCAACGGAGGAATGTCAAAGCAGAAAACTTTTGGGTGCAGCAGAGGATTAAAATCCGGTCGGAGATACTAAAATTAATCATACATCTATTGTAGACTAAAAACCCGTGGCCACCAGACTATCGTCATTTTATAAAAACTGAAAGTTTTTTATACAAGTTTTAAGACATCGTAACATATAATTTTGGCAGCTTCATAGTATAAAAGCTGAATTTTATATATGTTGTTAAGGCATCTATCAAAATATGTTTCCTTTGTATCCGGACACTTCTGATGGTTTTTTCATCTTCCCAGACACATTAAAGCTGATAAGTTTCAAAGCCACCACGATCGGAACTTCATAATAGCTGATCGTGTGACCCTAAGTCGGAGGCATGCGCAGACAAACTTTCAGCTTTTATAAAATGACGAAAGTCTGGCGGCCTCGGGCTCTTACTCTATTGTGATTATAAGGCACGAGACAGAAAATGTTGTGCCCTAAAGGTAGGACTTAGTAGTGACTTCTCATAGCAAACGTATCGCCTGAGTTTGGTTGGAATTATAATTTTATTTAGAACAATTATAATAAAAATACCAACATTTACAATTTAACATCAAAAATTAAGAAACCATCATTTCCAATTCATTGTTAGGGTTTATTAATCATATTACAGGGAAATACTTTATAAAACATAGCTAGATTTCATATCAAAATTGCACTTAAACCTCATCTTCAGCTGCTATGTCGCTTTCAGCAATACCGGCCGCAAAAAATATTATAAAAGTATATTTTAACATTTGCATTCACTGCACTCCCACCTCGTACGTGCAAACTCACTGATCAGAGAAGAATAACTGAATCATCCCATTCAATCACAATTGCTTTTATTGGACCTCCTTTGATCAAAAGGTCGGTAGTGAATGATAGTATAATGTATACATACATAATCTCACGCCTTTTTCCCAGAAGAGGTAGGCAGAGGTGCTACCGGGACACCCACGTTTTGCCTTGTGTATTCCGCTCTACGATGTGATAGGTGGCGAGCCTATCGCCATATCGGGCACAAATTCCTGACTCCAATCTGATAATGAATAGAAAAATCCAATATCATTGAAATAAAACTATTTTATACGGATTTTATCGCGATTTGGTTTAATTTTTACATTTTTTAACTTCCCGACGTTTCGATTACTTTACAGCTTTCGTGGTCAGTCCGCCCCGTGACCACGAAAGCTGTAAAGTAATCGAAACGTCGGGAAGTTAAAAAATGTAAAAATTAAACCAAATCGCGATAAAATCCGTATAAAATAGTTTTATTTCAATGTGTAGCATTCGCGTAAATCTAAGAAACCATAATCCAATATCACTTTGCCCGACCAGGGATTCGAACCCGAGACCTCAGTGTTGTAATCGTACCGTAGTACAACTACGCCACCGAGGCAGGCATGATAGTATACACCCGTGGTATTCACTATATGTACAGTAAGTCGTTCGAGAGTGCTTTGAGAAGCAATTACACCATTTCAAATCAATAAATGTCGTTAGTTTCAAAACCTACATATTGTTTCCATTATTTGATTTATCGTTCCTTTACGTCATTTTAGCTTCATTATGTATTTCAAATTCTGTTTGTTCATTCTGTTCAAGTTAAAATCAAATAAAACAACAAAAAACATATTACAAAATATATTTAAAGATTTATATCACATTTCGCTTTTATAAATCAGCATCGCGTGTAGCGAAGAAATCTTTCTTTAACACTGGTAATGATTCTTCATCTACCACATTGATTGGTAGGTTGTTGTCGAAGTGAGGGTATTTCGGATGCCACCAGTCATATACGAAAATGTTCACAACGGTGTCAACCACGACGGTGCATTCTGGGAGTATGTCTTTAGACACGTTGTGGGAACCTGTGTTGAAGCCTAGGTGTAATCTGTGGTGGCGGAATCCTTGGGACAGCACCACGCTCACTGAGGATAGCGTCATTCCCATCAGTGGGGGGACGTCGTAGAAGTTTTGGCAGTTTACCTGTAACAATAGAAAGGAGTTTGAAAGAGAAGATAGAAAAAATAATATACAATTTATGTAAAATAAGAACATTATTTCTTATTTTGGCTATCTGATGGCATAGCTTAGTGCTTACCACGAAATCAAAATTAGTTGAAACAATTAATTATTTTCGTCATATCGCTTTCAGTAATAATGTGAAAAAGTATTGTAAAACCGAAGATTACATATTGAAATTATATCTTGAGTAACACAGTATCACACAGAAATATAAATGGAATGAAAGCTTTGTTAATGCGTTTCAGCTGAAATTACATATTTTTACGTACGAAAATTGATATATACGCTAAGTGCGTAATTATATTCTAGGCCTTTTCAAGGCTATCATTTTCCAAAGCAAATATAAACACTACTTAGATTCATAAATAGGAGATGGTATTAGTATTAGAAAGGGTACAAGAAATATGCAAGGACAATATTTAACAAAACAAATAAGTACATTGTACACTAGATATTATCTTATCAATGAATGCTACTGTTCGACCTTGCACTGCAGTCGGATTTGTGATGATAAAATTATTATATAGTAACTGATGCAAAAATGTATCACTCACATAATTTTCGGTAATTATAACGTAATCTAATTAATGAAATAAAACTTATTTTTGCCAGATTTATCGCGATTTGGTCTAATTCTTAATTTTTTTAACTTCATGACGTTTCTATTGTTTTACAGCTTTCGTGGTCACGGGGCACCCGCCCCGCGTTAAAAAAATGTAAAAATGAAAACAAATCGCGATAAAATCCGTATTTTTTTATTTCAATGTGTAAATCTAAGAAACCATTATGCAAACCAGTAGTCTAATTAGAAGTAACTACAAATTGAGACTTAACATTGTGTGTCTCAGGATGGCAAGCGCAGTGGAATGACAAGAATTGCTTTATAATTCATGGTGTTGCTTGGTTTTCTACTGTCCATGAGCGGTCTTATCGCTTACCAACGGGCGAATGGCATGCTCGTCTCGCCACTCATCGCAATAAAGAAAAAAGATCAAAACGAGGTCCTCAGTGTAAGCAACCTCTGGACTTTATTTTCACATTACACGATGTAAAGCTATGGTCATCGGATCAAAGATCACAATGCCAAAGGATATGACACAAATATTTATCAATTATCCAGTGCTTATTTTCAGGCCAACTCTAATCTCTAATATTAATAATATTATATTTTTTCATTGTTGCAAGGGAGTGCACCAATTAAATCATATTTTCTCCTTTTGATTATGTTAATCAAAATTATGTACCTAATAAATAAATACACCCAAGAGTCACACACTGACCGCACGCTATCATCGAGTTTTGTGTCGTGGGTATCCGAAAGACTTTTCGGTCTCACAAACACCCAGTCCCGAAACAAATGACTACAGTCTACACTCTACAACAATAAAATCAAAAATGTTCTATATTATAACTAAATGTAATTTTTCATGTTTCTATACCTGCAAAACCTGCGAATTCTCCTCTGGATTAGCATCAATTCTTCCCAACTCTTCAAAAAAATCAAGACTATGTCCATTCTCCATTGGCTGCAATTTCTTAAACTTAAAATATATTGACCAGTGTGATGCACCCTTGCAGTACCAAACATTGATGCACCTTCGTTTGACTAACTCATGAGGTTTGCTGTCATGCACAGCCTGCTGTGCTACCTTCTTCGTAAACACATCATAGGTATGATATAAAGCACGGATCACTCTTTGTCTCAATCCGTATGCTCTGAAAGGGTCTATCTGCAACTTCTCAGGCAATTTTGGATTCTTTTCACAATACCTTCTGTATATTCCCCTCCAGAATGACTCACATTTTGTAATAAAATATGTTGCTCTGTTAATCCTAGCAAAATTACCAATATCATCTGGTTTTATGAAATGTGATATCCAATACCAGATGATTTCTGGATAGACAACGCCAGGTCTGTCATCAACGTTATCCTCAGTTTTTGAGTTGTTCCTTTTCTTCTTATAAACAAAGGTTTTGGTTCCGTCATCATTGATTTCTTCAATTATATCTATTTCATCATCGGCTATCTGATCCCAAGTCACTTCAGCTGTGGTGGTGGATTTCTTCACTCTGGCGACAGGCTTTGGAGCATTAGCGCTGTCATTTATAGTGAAATCTGAAATTGGATACAAAGCAAAATGAGAAAACATATTTTAAATATAAATAAAATAAATAAATACACCCAACAGTCACATACATAGTCCTGACCCCACACTAAGATTGAGTCTTGTGTCGTGGGTATCAGGAACTACGAGAGATTTTTCGGTCTCACAAACACCCAGACCCGAAACAAATACCTGTGGTTCACACAAACATTTGTTTTGTGCGGGGATCGAACCCGCGGCCTCTCGTTTCTCAGCCGGCGTCCAACCAACTGCGCCACGGAGGCTGTCAGAAATAAAACTAAAAGAAAATAATTAAAAAATAAAATTGAAATTGCATTTAAGTAACAAATTTCAGATCCAAAAACATGAAAACACACAAAAAGGAGCCACAGTATGTAATAAGGATACTGTGCCTCCCAATATGCATTATGAAGAAAACACATTAGGTCCAGGATTCTCAAACTTTAAAATATAGCACGCTGACGTGTTGTAGCAACTATCCAAGGAGATGATACATAAAAAATGTGTGCAAGTGACTTAAGTTATCATTAGCCAAAAAAAAATCTAAAGTATTGCTTTAATCTTTTACATAAATGAGATACCAATCAATTACAAAGACTTTTCTGTTTGCTATGGGCCCAGGCAGCTTGTTATATTTAGTAGAGCTTCGTCGTAATAACGAGCCTTTTTAAAAGATACACAGAAAAACGTTTAGGTAGTAAGGACTTCATTAAGTAAAATGATGCAATAACACAGTTGAATAAAAATAAATTGGTAAAACCCTTAAATAACCTTTAAATGCTGTTGACTATTCATAATCAAAGGTAGATTATTAATATAATTAGCTAGAACGAACCCAAAACCATGTGAAATTAAAGGTTAGTTACAAGAATATTGAAACCATGTTTTGCAGTAAAATTCTTAAGGAAAATAGCGGTCGCCACTATAATGCATAACTTACCTCGTGGGATATTCTTTTTTTGCCCTTTTTTCTTCGGCATTTAACAACCTTTTTGATTCTAAAACCGGAAATGTTTTGATGGCGGTACTGCATTCAAAATTGCCCGATTTTGTATTGTTTTGTAAAGATTTCAAATTTCAACTGGTATTTAACCTAACTAATATACAAAAGACTATGTAAAGGAACAAAATCTGGAATGTTATTGGGATTCTAATTAGATGTTTTTATTATTTTTTGTAAATAGCCACTTTACGTAAACAAATGTCAAATCCGACAAAATGACATGTTAGACCAAGGCAGAGCATTCCTACACGAATAGATGCTTATCGTGTACGTATATTGATAATAATTAATTACATACAGCACTAAATATATAATAATTAAATAAGTTTAACTATTAACATTCCGAAATATAATAATATAACAAAAATATTTTTTTTATTCTCATTGGATTGCTTGTCATGTTACGATAACGTTTTCTGTAACAATCTTTGTAAATTTCATTCACAGGATTTTAGCGTCATCTATTGACATAAGTTGTAATCGGCGGAACGGCTATCACGCTCAAAGATTAAATAATTTTCCATAATTAAATAATTTTCCATGATTATTTTCAGCCAATGACTGTGGCCATCGACTTCTCCCAAAAATTTGTAAGATGATCTGAAAAAAGCGTTTTGCATCCAACGAGATGTATTTGAAAGAAATTAAGCAAGAAATGGCCTATTTTATAAAATAATTACATCTTGCTTCATTTTCAGAACCCACTTCTTTACACATCACAGTCTTCAGAGTCGCATTCACCAGTAATTAAAAAAACACAAGAAAAAGAAGGTCGAATAACTTAGTACATTATAAACTTCCGAATAAATTCAGTCAAGATGTAACATACACATTACTTTCAATATTTTATTATTTATAGCCAAATATGAATATTGTTCAAAATTTTATAATTTAAACAGTTTTCACGGTATTTTTAATTTGAAAATATATTTTGGTGGCATAAAATTACTATTAATATTGCATTTTTATTATCATATTAATTGATTTTATAATAAACGCGAAACTATGGAAACCGATCAAGATAACAAGAGGTAGAATGGAGAATTATATTTTAACGCAGATGCCAGATACCCATTGGTCCGTCTGCAGAATGCTCGCTTATTTATTCTTTGATCTGAGTGACGTTCCATTCCAAGATGGCAGACATGCCGCTTGAGCCATGATAGTATGGAATCGTAGGAGTACGATTTTTAGGTGTGTCTTTCTAAATATCGAAGTAGAATGTCTCCCGAATTGTTGACTAATGTCTTATACGAATGTTGTTACGATGTGAAACCGCTTCCGCGCGTTACGTGCGTTAGATTTAGGTAACGTTTGTGCCGGAACATATGTAATAATCAGTGATCGAAATTGTATTTTTCGGTGTGTCGTGTACGATAAATATTCTGGTTTGATGTTAAATTAAAATGTGGAATATGATGTGCGACGTGATGCCCACGATATCCGAGGACAGTATCAGCCAGCGGAGTTCGCAGCTATCCGGTGAGGATGCGAACTTCGAGCAGCTTATGGTGTCGATGCTGGACGAGCGCGACAAGCTGGTGGAGAGCTTGCGAGAGACGCAGGAGCGCCTCGGTGACTCGGAGCTGCGGCTCAAGGAGGTAGAGAAAGAGCGGGACTCGCTGCACAGACAGATCGCCGCCAACCTGCCTCAGGTTAGTCACACACTCTCGCTTTACGTTGCGACTACCGACATTACTTCTACGCTACTTGCAATTAGCGTTAGTCCAATGCTAGTCTTATTCGAGCCTTATTGTTCTTGTACATATTATATACTAATTAGGTTGCACTTAATATGTTGCTATTATGTAAACATTTATGTGGTAGTTATATCAAACCAAAACATGGATAATGATGTTTAGGTAATAAACATCTCATACGGTCCCAAAATTGCCTGTAATAAGCATACATTCCCCTCATCCTGTCCGTCCTGTTGTGATAGTGCCTTATCTACTGATATCATCAGCTTACTGTAGCACTGTACATGCTAAGTTTATTCATATTATAGATAATTTTAATTTGGCAATGTTTTAGTCACATTTTTAGACATATTTTAGTGATTTTAATCATTTTAAGGTGATTGATCTTAGCCCAAGATATTACTTTTGACATAGACTACAATTTACTAATTGAATACAATTGCAGCACTATAATGCTACTAATGTTATAATTTTCTAGCTGTTGTGTCTTTTTAAGTGGAATTTATTTTAAATTTTTCAAAATTCTTTTTTATTTTCCAACTTCTATGATAATGTGATAATTATTATGATGGTCAACTATTATAATACTTTTATAGATATAAATATATGTAAAAATATGTTCAATACAATTATCGAATTAATATTTATTAAAATTATAGACCTAGGTACATTTTGAGTTAAGCAAATAATACTGAGTATGTAAGTTGTTATATGATAATATTTGGTATTTACTATAATTGATCACATTATTTATATATTTACATATTTTCAAATAATAAAATAATACTATTATTATAATTCACCAAATTACTATTTAGATATTCTTACATATGATTCTAGCTGACCAGTTTTATAGAAACCCTACACATTTTATCAATCAAGTATTAATTATTTATAGATATCAATTTATTGTTTTTTTAAAAGCCAAAAAGATCAGTGTTTTATATGTATAAAACATTATTTGTTCTTAAGGAAATCCTTGGAACAAATTTATCAAGTTTCACTCTTGGTTTTCTAAATTAGTAATAAAACCTTTTAATTGGTCATGTAAAACAACATTTTGATTCAATGTATGTTTACTAATGAACATGAGTGTGTCATCACAATGAATGTTAAGTAATATTACTGAGTTACTTCATATCATTGTGATGTGTAATCCAATCAGATGAATTGTGACAGGTTGACAGAATAAAGGTCATATTACATTATTTGAGCAGTGATTACTGCATTCTCACAATGGTTTTGTCATGCATCATTTAACCCCTGTTCATGATTGACTAAAACCAGCTATTCATGGTGTTTTGGAATATGGTTTACACATAAAAAAACTTGTGTTAAGTGATGTTTGTTGATTATTGTTAATCTGTACTTGCATCCAGATAGGGATGTTGCTGTACTGACTATAAAGTACAGAGCAATGTTTTTTCTGAAGCAATAAAAAATATCAGCCGGCTGGCGTAATTGTGTCAACTGTAGTGAGATAATTGTCTTATTCTATTTGATTTTCTATCTGGACAAAATAATTGTTCTTGCCATTAGACATAGTGTGGTCACTCTACCATGCTACTTTATGAAAAATATCTATGGTAATAAATTAATACTTTGATAACTATGTCAAACACCCTATCATTAATGGTTACATATTCTAATGTAGGTCAATAAATAAATAATACTTTACACATTTTTCACTGAGTAAAATTTGATGGTATAGAATAAAAGTGTGTTTATTATGTTTTTGTCTTGATTGACTTGAATAAACATGTGAACCATGATGTAAATTTAGCATGTAAAAATGTTAAATTTATGTCAGTAGTTTTTGTAAAATCTTTTTGATATAGAATATCCTAAATAACACATTGCTGTATTTGAGTTCAGTGAACTAATAATAAATTTTTAATGTGTGTCACAAAATATATCTTATATTCTACTATTTTATACTGCCTTGATGGCGCAGTTGTATTACGGTATGACTGCAAAGCTGAGATCTCGGGCTCGATTCCCAGGTTGGGCAAAGTGATATTGGATTTTTCTATTCATTATCAGCCCGGAGTCAGGAATTTGGGACCGATATGGCGATAGGCTCGTCCCCTATCACATCGTGGGACGGAAAATATAAGACGAAACGTGGGTGTCCTGGTTGCACCTCAGCTTACGCCTTCTAGGGAAAAGGCGTGAGTTTATATAAATTATTAAATTTCACTACTTAATATTCTATCAAGATATTACTGCACCTACCGTCATATACAGTAGTGTCAGAATAAGAAAAAAAAAAAAAAATAATAACACATAATTTAACTGTATTAAGATAAACGAAGTATGTTTAAAACCGGTCTTCCTAAGAATTACAATTGTAGTATGTTATTCTCAGACGGTAATGTTAAATGACTGGGTCAAGGGAACCATTGCGAATAATGTTCAGCCAGCGGAACATAATGACGAAATCTACTTAATCATACTTGTTAAATGTACAACTGAGATAATTTTAAGAATGTTGTAAATGATGTTACACATCTCATTATTTTCAAAATATTTGTAAATTGGCATCAATTTTGATTTGCATGAAAAAAGACACTATTGACTAATAATGTCTTTAAGTAACCAATTAAGTATTATTCCTTTTGTCATTATTTACTATGTATAAGCTATAGGCCTCCATCATCTCATGCCACATTTGTGGGATTCAACTAATTGGTTGCTGTTTTGACTTTCTTCTACCCTTCATATCATGGACTAGGCATTGATCTGCTTACTCTGTTATGCTCACCAGACCTCTTAGTGGGCACCTTATTCTAATTATTGTTAGTTACTTAGCCACATTTCCTTGGCAATTTGATTTTGTCTTCTTTCATGTCAATGGCACAGACTTGGTTTAGAAATATAACACATAATATTCAAATGGACAATTGAATATGCTAGGATATGTTGTTTGGGTCATGTAGCAATGATTACACTGTTCCTGCCACAATAACGAAAATAGGTTCAATTTAACTGAAATGTAATATCTCTTAACTGCTAAATATTATGCACTTAGGTACCTACATACACAAGTAGAGTTCAAAATTCCCAATGTGTTTTATTTTTTAAGCTTATTATAATAATGTAATATGTGTGTATTGATAGTCAATCACCACGCACTTTAACGGTGAAGGAAAACATCGTGAGGAAACCTGCATACCGTAGCGATTTTGAAGAATTTCTACGGTATGTAAGTCCGCCAACCCGCACTAGGCCAGCGTGGTGGACTATATGGCCTAACCACTCTCAATCGATTCTCTCGATTGTAGAGTAGGCCCGTGCCCTGCAGTGGGACGTATATGGGCTGATATAGATATAGAATAATGTAATATAAATGTTTGTTTGGTCTGAGACCCAATATATTTCACATAATGTTGGGATGCTAGGGGCCATCAGTGGAATGAATAATTAAGGCTGATATAGCTACTTACATTGATACAACCTTGTTATGTCAATGTGATAAAGTGAATGTGTTATCAGATTAACCTAATTTTATTAATTGAAAGTCTCATTGGTCCAATTGGTTAAGACGCCAGCTGTGATAAGAGATTCCGCGTGTTTGATTCCCGTATAAAAAATGTACAATTCTAGCAGAGTGTTTACCAGTGAGAGATGGTTATCTTTCTCCTGCCGACATAATTATTCTGTCGTGGTGAACCGGACGCACCAAACTGTATCCGATATTCGGCTCACTTGCGTAGGACTTTGATGGGTTTACCAACATAGAATTACATCGTTGCTATCCTAAAATTAATCCAGAATATACGTATGACAAGCAATATCAGGGTCCAGTTTCGCTAAGGACGCATTGAAGGTTTCAGGGAGTCGCTGGAAGCAGACCGCTGCTAACATATATCTGGAATCCATGGGGAGGCCTACGTTCAGTGCCCCTAGCCGGAACATTTTGAAGTATCGTATAGTAATTCTCGTATAGTATCGTAAACGTTTCCCGCTGTCAAATTTGAGTTCCAAATACGCTCACAATGGCGCTGTTTAAATTCCCATACAAAATTTTACTATTACTATTCTATTACGATACTACTAAATGTTCCGGCTAGGGGCACTGTAATCGACTTCCTGTGACAGATTATCAAACCTGTATTAACTGTTATCAATGCAGTTTCTTGGGAGTGTTATTCCTCGTTATCTCTGGAGGCGATGTAGGAATGGCGAGGAGGGGGAGCGGCGCGGGGGCATGCGGTACATTGTACGCTTCGAGTTCAATAAATCAGCATTGTTATCGGCCGAGTTATGTCACATTCACACGACCCACTTGACGATCCGACGGACTTATGCCAAAGTGATGCAGTATGTTTATTGTGCATTTTTTTTGTATTTCGGACGTTCGGGTAACCGAGAATAAAACTTCCTTAAAAATATATTTTAGAACTGTCTGTTTCTCTTATTTCTTATGACATTCGTTATGAAGATTATTTGAGTCCGCCCCGTGACCACGAAATCTGTAAAGTAATCGAAACGTCGGGAAGTTAAAAAATTTAGAAATTAAACCAAATCGCGATAAAATCCGTATAAAATAGTTTTATTTCAATGTGTAACATTCGCGTAAATCTAAGAAATCATTAAGATTATTTGATGAAAATATTTGTAACATAAAAAATATTCCTTAAACCTTAAAAGTAATTCAATAAATATGATAATGTGGGTTATCGCCCCACACCCGACATTGAGATCTATGTGTGGATCTTCATTTATAAAATCGGGATTTTATCCCGCTTCAATGAATTCTTCATACCTGTTTAGTAAAAGTAATCTAAAGACAAATAACAATAGTCGTTTGTAGAAGCAATACAAATGGGTTATGTTAATATTGAGCCGGCATGGCAGGTCGACGCAAGTTCTTGAATCCGCTTTCACCTCCTACCTATTTTGTGTATATTATCACGTGGCTCACTTGTCTGTGTCGTGTGTCGTGAGTATCGCTAGGTGACGGAGATTTGATTTCTTACTGATTTCTTTTAAATAGAATTGATTTGTTAATATTTTTTAAGGTACTAAGTTTATCGTTGTAAGTGTAACTCATCACCCATTAAATATTTTTTTATTTTCCCAAATAAAACTTCTGCTCTCATGTCATTACATTTTGTGCTTTTTGCTGGTTATATAAATCTATCTTAATTGAATATTTATAACTACATAATTTTATTACATTCCATTTCAAAAATTCATTGACATTTGTTTCTAAAATCGTCATTCAATTAAAATTAAACTATTTTTTACGGATTTTATTGCGATTTGGTTTAATTTTTACATTTTTAAACTTCCGCCCCGTTACCACGAAAGCTGTAAAGCAATCAAAACTTCGAGAAGTTAAAAAAAGTAAAAATTAAACCAAATCGCGCAAAAACCCTTAAAAAATATTTTTATTTCAATGTGTAATGGCTGCCATACACGCTACGGTCCATCGGAAAGGTCGACCTGTGCAGGTATGCCTGCCCAGGTATACCGTAATGTGTGTGGGAATAGACCTGTGCAGTTTTTTGAGCCTGTGCAGGCGACCGGCGCAGAATCGAAAATCAATTCTTTCGATTGACACCGTACGGCGTACCTGTGCGTGTGTGCCTGTACTCCGGTCGCCTGCGCAGGTCGCGTCAGTTGTTTTCTAGCATGATCGATCAACGTCCCTTAAAACATTTACGATCCTATACCATTACATGACATTAGCAACCCCCATACATACCCCGCAAAAAAATTACATCGATTGTATTATTTTGCTATTTTTTTATGCATCACACTAATGTGTTACAAAGAAATTATATATAATACTATTTCTCATATAACTGTGTCTTCTTTTTTTATCATAGGAGTAACAATTTCCAGTAATTTGAGATAGGTATGTTTTCTCGTCCATTCGGAGATAGTTTTTAAAATCTTCTGGTACAAATTTTAATTCATTCAATAAATTAACATGCCTATATGTTTTTCTTTTCAATAACCAATGCTTACACCACTTTTTTCGATTCCTTTTCATTGTTTTTGCATCTTTTATCTTTAAAATGAGAGCAAGGCCTAGCAATGCCAGTGTGTCATCGACCTCATTCGATGCCATCGCAAAAAGAACTGAAGACCGCTCCGGTACACCGTAACATTCCCATACACGGTACCGATGTTCGGTCCACCTGCGCAGGCATACCTGCACAGATGACCTCTCCGGTAGACCGTAGTGTGTATGGCTTACATAACACTCGCGTAAATCAAAGAAACCACTATGTCATTCAATTAATCACTTTCTTTATATTTTTACGTTTGGTTCACAGTGGCATAGTTTCATCCCATACCATCATGACAGACTGTTCATGAACTTGCCAATCGTCCCATTTGATGTTTATTTACAAATAAACATTCATAGTCATCAATTTGATGAAGATTACAATGCGCTTAGCTAAACATGAAAGACGATCCATCAATATATCTACTCGTACGGAATTACTTAACTGTGAATTGTGAAATAAACATCAAGTTTAAATTACATTTGTATGTGTATTTATAAAAAAATACACATACAAATTTGAACCCGCAACCGTGAACATATTGTTGGCAGCCGCGTGTTGCCCGTTACCAAAAGGCCACCACGCACCTAGGTCATAATTAATCACGTAATGATTTACAAACAGGTATTATGCTCTTTTGCCGTTCATACAAAAAGTATTGTTCAAACATCTGGACTGCATTTATCGGCACTTAAAACGTAATTGCTTTGTCCATTATTGGTTTACTGTATCAATTTTAAGTGGAGCCTGTAGTCTAGTTGGTGACCGCGCCGTGCGTGTCCAGCGTGGTTACATTATCCGTGTGGTTTGCTCTTCAATAATGTCCTGTTTGGTAGCCAGTGTTAATATACCGAGCTTTTATAAATTACACTATATTACAAAATTTACAGAGTCGTAAATTAATTTTTAATTGGAATATATGTGGGAGAATTTGTATTTGGGTCATGGAAATGTTGTATACATATGTTGTTTCAAATCGAAAAATCCCGACTTAAAATATGACAGAGAGTAAAAACCGTTCCTGAAATTTGACCGGCCTCAACCATACTCAAATTTATTTTAAAAAGACGAGTGAGTATTGGGGATGATTGGTAGGTTATTAATGTAGAATATAGTATTTGATGGGGGGATTTTGATAATTTCTACGGTATGTAAGTCCGCCAACCCGCACTAGGCCAGCGTGGTGGACTATATGGCCTAACCACTCTCAATCGATTCTCTCGAGTGTAAAGTAGGCCCGTGCCCAGCAGTGGGACGTATATGGGCTGATATAGATATAGATAGTATTTGATTTATATTTGTATGATGACAGTAGCGACAAGCAAAGTACAGAGGTACATAGATAGGTACGTTGGGACTATTGTTCCCGGAAGGAGTTAGGCGGAGTCGTCTGTAATGTCGTATCTGTATCTTGCTCTAATCTTCATTGTACTACTCCTCTGTCGCTATACTTTTAACAATACAAGCATTTGCTACATAAACCCCTCCGATATCTTGGCACCGAGCAAAATGTTCGTTTCTTAGTCACTACCGGGTGTCTGGCACGCCGTCGATTCGTTTGAACGGGGATGTCCCCCGCTGTGTCCCCACAAACGTTCTTATCAATCCACTGTCTTAAGTAAATCTCGATACTTTGTAATGTTATTGAAATTTCTCTGTAGGTTTGTGGTAAATACAGCCTATGCGATTTATGAAAATATTTTTCTATTTTGTATGCAATGTTATTGAATTTGGACATTTCTGCTCGGTTTGAAAACTGTTGCCATCATATTTGAAATAATTAGAGACGACGATATGAGATTCGAATTGTGCTTCGAATCCCGGAAGAATAAGCATTTTTTTTGTACTAAAAATGACGTCTTCATTCTGTATCTAACTTATACCATTCCATCGCAGTGTCTCGATATGAGATCTAGTACCACGTAAACTTCGTAATTGAATTTACATTTAATTGGTATTCTTGTATCTATAATATTACAATTATTAATACAAATAATAAATCCGAATACTAATGTTACAATTAAGTAAATAATGCTATTATAACAAATATGTAAACGTGGGCCCACAATTAATTCGCTATTAAAGGCCAACTAGCTATTTGCGATATTGGGACGATCGGCTCCGGTATTTTAGCAGACGATATTATTGGATTATTGACCTAACTGCCGAGCGATGTCCTCTGTTTTGTACAAATAGGGAACGCCGATAGCCCATTACAACGCAAAAAATATCTGTTTTCTGTTTTATTTAGATCAATAATGATGTAGGCGAAACATGCATTGGTTTAAATAAAAATGGTGAATAATATCATAATTTACTGTTAGCATGGCGTGATGTATCTTAGCGAAACCTAACATAAAACTTACCGAAGACGACGAAATAGTTTTTCCGCTCGGAATTTTTATATCATATTTTTGCTTTAGAATCAGTTTGATTGTCGTCATCTTGATGATGTTCAGCTACAAGACAATCGCTGCTAAACATTGTCCTCTTGTAAGGACTTCCACAAGAACCTGTAGGAAGCGGTCAATACTCAACAACTTCCTCATACATTTATTGGGTTGTCTCGTCTACCTTGCGGATGGACGTCCGACGCTTATTGTTACGTGACCTCCACTCGAGCTCCTTTTGGTCCCAACGTTTGTCATTTTTTCGCGCTATGTGCCCTACACATTGTCACTTTGTCTTTTTATTTTAATTCTGTGTCGTTTTTTGATATTACATATCCCTGTTATTATCAAAACTATAATTACAACTTGTTACTTATTTGATGTTGAATTGAATATCAGACTACTCAAATTCCCGTCTCTAAATCAATTCGATATTGTGCGACTCGACTCGATCTGTCGACCGTCTCATTCAGTTACTGCCAATCGGATCCCATAGGTCGGCGCCTTATCCGTTCGTCGAACATTTGAAGCTATCTCGAGGGAAACCAAGATTCCCACAATCGTCAATTTTGACCCTCGAATATAAATTATCAATCTTTGGCTCTCTCTCTCCTTTGTTCCAAGAACTTATGAACACCAACAACCTCAGCGGAATTGTCATCACCTGCCATCTAAGTGATGTAACCAATCTGTCGCAAATTGCTACCTTACTTCACTTTCTTAGGAGGAAGAGGTACCGGTCTTGGTTTTTCATCATTCTTTTGCTAGTAAGTAAATATGCTACGGATATGAAGAGGAAATTGATTTATCATGTGATAATTTAACTGATGCTGTTACTTCACATTAAATGAACAGTATTAACGTTGACTATTCATCTATCAATCTTAATACATCCGCCAATTTAGCTGCATTCCGTTGCTCCTAATGTACATAAGTGCCTTTCTTAATGGGAACCACGTAATATGCCCACTTATTCTAATGGAAATTGATCAATACCTAATTTGTTGGTAGGATATTCTTAATCGCCCGGGTAGCGACCACCATACACGATGGAAATCTCTGCATAGTGACATATAAAGTGCGTCGTGTCTATACACGATGAATATGAATCCTATGATTCATCCTGTTTATTTTCGGTTTCTAACAGGACGGCATTATCGTGTCGATTAGCGAGAGAAAAGCATCTCGTGCCGTCGTATACTCTAATTCGATGCAAACACACTAACCATCCAAGTAAATTGTAGCCACTTTGTCAAGCCAGTGTAAAACAAATTCTCCTATCGAACGGTTGAATAAATCGAGTCTATTTTCTGTATCTTCAAAGTTTACTACGGTCGTTTATAAAACATTACCGAGGAACTGGAGTAACACGCTAAATGAGGTTTTGATACTTGCAGATAAATTCGCAAAATTGACGTAATGAGCGACGCTGGGTTCCTCCAGCTATTCTCTATCAAATAGCTAGTTGATTAAATTTCCTTTACCCGTTATATTCAATGTTTGAGGAAGAAATATTGATAGTATACCTAGAAAATTGCGGGAAACTTTCATCAGGGTCCTTCGAGCTCAACTATGTTCAGCAGTATACTTTATGTGGCTAAGGGAATCAATATTGGCATTTATTGTATTAAATGTAATGCACCACAATTACGCAAAGTGATGGTTTTTGGGAGAACGGAACCTTGCAATAATCATAAAATATGTATTGCTGCTCTCCTACGATTTCTATATCCGTTAAAGTAGAAATTGTCTAGACGCTTCAATCTAGTATTGAATGGAATCTAAGAGATGTTTGCAATTGGCGCAGGTTATGCTGGTATACGTGAATAAAAGAGAGCCACTATTTGGGGTGTAATTTTTTGTCATGCACAAATGTTTTGATACTCAGAGGGATTTTAATTTATTTTCACTACTCATTTGATTTTCGATCAAAAGTATGTGATGACTGATGTCAAATCTTCGGTTTTCGGACGTTTATAATTACTTATATTGTTGCAAGAGACTGAAGGTTCGATCATCGTATGGAGAAAATGATCTATGAATATTCCAGGTATAGTTGTAAAATCGTAAGACACGTACTTTGTGGTATTTGGGACACAAAATTCCGTCTTGTATGGGATCAAGACGACGTGTGCTATTAGAAGTAATTAAACATAAGCAACTATAGTTCAAGATGGTTATGTACCATAATACTCGCATGTCACACAAACGTAAATTCACGTCTTCCCACAAACCACGTTTTAATTAAGCGCGTGTTCCCATTACAATGATATTCTCACGAGCGGTGCGGGGCGCCCCGTTGTCATTGGCGTAATGGTAGATCACTTTCATCGACCTTGGACTTGACTTCCACGGTCGACGGGAAACGAGACGATTTTTTTGAGGTAATCGATGTTGCAACATAGTCGATCATATTATACGTAACGATGTATTGTTGAGAGCGTTTCCGCTTATTGAATGTCTCTGAGTTTTTCAATATGAAAAATCTCACAAAATTTATGCTATAGCTTGCATGCATCACACACACATCACATCTCGAGTTTGATATATGATCGGCGAATTTCGGGTAGCATTAGAAGTTTGCTCATCTTTTCGGTTGTGTAGTCGCGGGCTCTGAGTGGCAAGTTTGTTTGTTACCCCTAGCTATCTATCAGCCTGTATACTTCCAATGCAGGCATAGATTTAAGATCATGCCGCTCGAATGTTCGACTTGTAATATATCGTATCAAATAAATAAGTTAATTAATACACCCAACAGTCACATACATAGTCCTGACCCCACATTAAGATCAATTAACTCTTGTGTTGGTGTATCAGAAGCTACGAGAGACTTTTCGGTCTCACAAACAACTAGACCCGAAACAAATACTTGTGGCCCTCACAAATATTTGTCTTGGTGCGGGGATAACCAACTGCGCCACGGAAGCTATCAAATGGCATTATAATAATGGACTAAATTATTACCATTTATGCTCCGGGTACGTTTCATCTTTGCATAATCCAAAGGTTGACAGGCAGAGAATGCCTCATGCATATCCGCCTTTACACATTATGGGATATAAACTGTACATAATTAAATAACGATATACAGATCAATTATGTTTCAAGAAATATATTACGGCGATTTATTTATTTGCATACAGCTATTATATGGTTTATCAGAACCAATTTGTATTGTTAAACATTGTCTTTGTACTAGTGTTAGTAACTAGGCGATCTGTAAACCAGTGCAGACATTTATGGACCCAACATGTCCGTTTCAATGAGCATCTATGTGATGTGTTTGATGTTGTTTTTAATGAGCTTCCTTTGTTGTTTCATCTTGATCTAAGGCAAGTTCGATGTTTCATTTATTTTATAGTTTTAAACGTTGTGACCTGATGACAAGGTTAGTTGATGTAGACAATTAATGGGTTCTTTTTTACACATATTAAACTTCATGTTCATGTTCATTTCATGTTCATGTACTTTAGGTTAAAGGTGTGGCTTGTAGTCTTAACTTATCTGATAATATCAATCTTCTGTCTAAACCGCAGTGACAGGCATTCTCAATCGTAAAGTAACTCCTGCTATTTTCGCTGCAACTGGCTCGAACACAAGTTTCATTTACTAGCGATCGGGGTTTAACGTACTGTCTGAGACATGCGGGACGTTTATTGCCCCTACGCGTCGTCACGTGTTTATCCTCCCCTCTCCCTCCTCCTTGGTTGCAAACACGTGTCGAACTAGAAACTATAGAGCTGGTTTTTTTTTTCATGCTTCAATTTTGTCCCTCTGCTATACAGAATGCTCCTTTTCGTCCATTTGCTTAACTTGACGTTCTTCCGTGAGCTTTTGATGATTTGATTCGATTGGATATGTGCTCGTTGTTCAAACTCCAACACCCCAGGTCTTTAGCGCTTTCAGCGGCTATTTTATAGCATCTAGACAGCTTGCTCCAAGCTCGAAGCCCACAATAAACTCGATGGACTGTAGTTGGCATTAGTAGGCATCTCTGTCTACAAAGATATTAAGTTTTTGTGTGTATGCATATGAAAAGCTTGTTGCCATATTGTCTAGACAGGCCAATCGATGCAACCCACGCCAGTGTTTACTACAGTCAACACTCAGCTGTTGTCGGGAGATGACAGGTAAGCGGCTGTCACTGAATCAGTGTGGACGCAAGCCAAGCTTCTGTTGATGTTATTATCACGTGAGAAATCATTGCTCTCCCAATGAATATAATTCACGATCAACATTTATCAATATCCAAATTGGATCGTGGGAGTTATTATAACCTATAGTATACGAACGGATTCATTAATTTTACAGGTGTGTTCTGTATTTAGGAAGATTTGAATGTTGTAAAGTTTATTTTGAACATCTTTCTGCTATCATAACAAAACATATTATTTGCGTTGTTGCAAAGCAATAATCAATCTTACAGTTTCGGCTGGTGTCACGATAACGTCTTATTTGTTAGTTATGCTTTGACCATTAAGTTAACGGTTGTGCCATAGTTCAAGTCCAAGTTACCCTATTGTGAATGTCGGATTTTATATACCAAAGTAATTCTTGTAAAGAGCACTATAGTATGTAGGTGTTATTATGATATTTATCTTTATTTTTGCCTATACTTCTTCAAACTCTCGACTCCCGTAGTCAGTAGTAGGCAATTATAAGTTGATACCGCTGCCATTTATCGATAATCTAAATATACTCATCCCGGCGTCTTTGCATATTTTATTAATATTGCAAATGTACACAATTTATTCCCGCCGTTCACAAGTAATCATAGTATGTTTATGAGAGCGTGGCGGCGCGCGCGGGCGCGGTGCGGCCGTGCGAAAGACGCATTATCTAAATTAGTTGTGTTGTTGACAGTACAGGAGCAATTATTTTTATTGGCCCGAACCCAGCGACCGTTACTACGCTAGCCCCACAGTAAAACGGTCCTAAATTACATTCCTTTCATCGTGCGGGCACGCATTTTTTATTAACTTCTTTTATGTCGATACTCTGTGCAGGTCATCTTGGTGTTGGCAGAAAAAAGATGCATTTATGCTGTACAGGACAATCTATTGGAAATAAATGCATTCATGTGTTTGAACTTCTTTAAAGAAAATTTGATTATAAGAGATGGTGTACATGAATTTTACACCATCTCTTATAATCAAATTTCTTTGCATTACATTGTAGTCAATAGTCATAATACATGGAGTGTTTAATATACATTTTCATTTGCCAACCCCACTATGTGGCATGCTTATAGAGTCCAACAAAATAATAATACAAATAGCTGTCTAGAATACAAATCCACAATTGAATTATAATTGATTGATGAAGCCAAAACATTTTTAATAATATTAGTGGACAGTTTAAAGGTGCGGATTTTGTTTAGCGTTTCATTCTTATTTGGAAACAGGAAGAAAACATGTACGAAAAGCACCTTCAAGATGTCTACTTTATTAAAACTTGGCACCATTCACGTGTTCGTATGTTTATTGGCATACGGAACAGAACAGAACTTGGCTGTGTCGTGCACATTATTTTGACAGAGTATAGTTTGGGAAGGACGCGTCTTTGTTTTGGTTCTTTAGCAGAAGCGACCAATCCGCGTACTTTGGGTGATTAATATCCCTTTGATCGAGAATCCCTCAAATAATTTTGTGTCAAATATTGTCCTAAACATAAACGGTACAGTGGCGAGGAGAACAAATTGTTCTCGGATTGGCTCTCTTACCATTTTTTGTAGAAAAAGCAATCAGGCAAGTCGTTCTACTATTGAAAACCAGGTGGAAGTGATTATAAACGTATACGTAATATTAGGTCCTTCCATATGTTGTTGAGTTTAAAAGACGAGAAAGTAGGAGACCCAATTACTGGGTCTACTTAACTCACCATTTTGATAATTCTAAATCAAAATAATACTTCAGAATATAACAAGTTTTGTCGTAATATCATTGTCTAAACATGACTAGCAATAAAGAGCTAATGGTCGATAAGGCGAACGAATATCGTTATTGCCTTATGGCATTTGTAATATATTAAGAATCTTTACCATTCGAGTAATGTTGATTAGCGGTTACACAATCCAATGTATGTATGATACTGTAAGCTTGTGTTTCGCTCTGTTGAACTGTATGAGTTTCATTAGGACTAAGTATTGCATTATTGCTTGTTCCTTTAGTTTTATTTGAATTTTGAATTATTTGTTATTCATCATCTTTTATTACACATTTTTTTTACATTGTTAAACGTTGTGGATGTATCGGCAAATTACTTTTTATTGTAACTAAACTTTCTGTATTCTATAGATAATGGAATAACAGTAGGCAATCAAGTGTCTCCGATTAGTTAACCCATATTTTGTTATTTCGCTTTGTGGTAATACATATCTTATATATTCAGTGTAGAGTAGGTATACTTCTATATATTTTTAATTAATATAATTATATGTAGTTTCCCATTCCCTCATATCCGATGGCTTTGATCATCTTAATTATTTTTTATTTTTATTTTATTTTATTTGGATCACCAACGTAACATGTATTTACTCTTCTTACAAATAATATAATTACATTCTAAATACGGTTACAATTATAGGCGATCACGGCATGCGTAGGCAATTCTAAGTTCTTATATCTAACAAATAAACCCTTTATAATGGGTCTATTGGCATGTTAAAGTCCCAGTAAAAATGGACATTACTGCGACCGCTGCAGTAACTGGCGTGGACCGCAGCGCAGATTGTGTCCGCTCCGGGCCCGCGACTAATCAGGCCACGACAAATTCTCCCGCGGTCCGCAACACTGCCGCCGACTTACACACGTATTTCCTACGCTATTTGAGAACTTTAATGTTGATTTCATTGTTGGTAATGGTATAATCGACTGTTATTATTTAGCGTAGCACTTTGGCTGGGTCTGTGAGACAACAAGCTGAGGATTCAATTTTGGCATTGAAATGGATGTTTGTCCGATTTATAATAACAGGTTTCAGAGTATCTAGTTGGATCTAATACCTAAGCCTTTATAGTTTCTGGTAACTATATATGTAGTTTATTTCCGCGTCTGGACCACGCTATGTGTGACTTTTGTTTGTACATATTTATTTATTCGCAGATATTTCAGATATCTCTTGTCAAGGATAAACCGTGTATGTCTCTGCGTTAAAAGAAGTTACTGTAATAATATCGATGTACAGAGAAACATGTTTCTTACCAATTAATAATGCATTAATATGTACTCTATTTTCTTATTTTCACAATCATCGCAAACCCACAAACTTAGTTATAACGCGTGACACTAGTCCATTCTACTGATGACAACTTCACCAATATCCTAAAACGGTTCCATGAGAACGTCCACGTCGGATCGGGTTACGGTTCGAACGGGTGTCCGGCGACAATGAGCGCACGTCAATACGTCCATCCAAGTTGTTGTCAGGCGGTAACACGCAAACTTGAGCTTTGTGGATGAACTCATCGGTCAGCTGGTTTGGTGATATGTTTCTTCAATGAACTTGTTAGTGTCCGAATTGTTATATTTTATTTTAAAATCTGGATGGCTAAGAGCACGTCAATAAGTCTACCCAAGTTGGCAGGCGGTAACACGCTTCGAACTTGAACTTTGTGGATGAACTCGATGGTCAGATATTCTGGTGATACTACATGTTTCTGTGGTGAATTTGTTAGTGTGGGAATTATTATGTATTGGTTCAATCTTGACTTTAGTGTTATACGTTGTCATCATCTTATAGACTCGTGCCATAATAAGGCTCTATAATTACACCTCAGCGAACTTGATTCAAGTTAGATTCTTTAGTTCAGTCAGAAATCACTCATTATTTTCATTAATTTATTGATTTGATAGCTAGTACAGTTGGCACAAAATGGGCTGTATAAAGAGTATATACGATCCCCGGAAGAATTTGTTCTTCAACATTTGAACTCATTAACGCAATCATCTAACTTACATCATCTTAGTAAAATATGATAATAATCCGTCGACTATTGCGCATACAAGAGCCGCGACATGCCGTCATAAGCCGAGCAGCAGCGGACAATCAGTGCGCGACGGGCGTTCCCTTCATGGCTGCTGGCGACGCTTACTCGGATTCTATTACACGTTTCGTACAGCAACGACACAGATGCTCTGCCACTGTGTTGTCTTAGGTAATGGTCGGCCCCTCGGCCAGTTCACTTTAGGAAACATCAATAACGAAATATTCTTTATTCATCGTTACTGGAGCTTTCGAACCAACAATTAATACTGGTCCAGAAAGTGTTATAGCTAATACCCAGCTTTTTATATTCAAGTTAGGTAGCCACCTGGTTGTGCTGGGTATCTGGCACGGCGAAGGTCCACGAGCGGCCGTGACCGCTTACCATCGGCGGGCCGTATGCTCGTTTGCCTACATAAGGCAATAAAAAAATAAGCATTGTCATTTTTGCTGAAATAGGGCGAAATTACGATATTGTAGGAAGTCCATAGTTGCAAGATATTTTCAATAGGCTGCTGTGCAAGACTAAGCAAAATGTCTGCAAGGAAAAATTTATTTGGTCTTAAGTTTAGCTCAACAATCGGAGTACTCTTGTATACTAATTACATTATAACATTTAGTGAGTGTGAAACAGCAATCTGGCGTACACACTGACACAGCAAACTTTAGCAACGCCAATCTGTCGTAAGATGATCATGTGACAAACATACGATATAAATGTTTGTCATACGCAAATGTGATGAAGGTAAAGTTATATGAGGCAATCGAGGCAGGAAACGAAATCAGTTTAAAATTGGATTGTTCTCTTAGTTATAAGACACTACGCTACATCAAAATAGGGGTAAACAAGCTTAGGAAATATAGCTTACATGTCTCCACAATTTTTTAAAATTTAAAGTGTCATATTTCAAATTTTGTAAGGAGTCTGCTTGGATCCAAAGATTGTGACCAACGTTAACAATTGCAAATTATTTTAAACGTCCGTTAAATTATCTGTCATAACAACAAATCACTCCTCGACGAGCAACAACAGAAAAATGACAAATCGTTTAGTAAAAAACACTGAATATTTCAGCAGTAGTATTTTGAAGGTTAACTTCCGTAGTATCTCGTCACTACTCACCAGTTCCGCTGTGACACGAACTAATCGTTTTCCGTCCTCACAGTCGCGTCGTTACGAGACTTCCACGATGGGTGTGAGTTAGGGCTGCCATAATACAGGTATGCCTTGAATTCTTGTTGTTTAAAGCTAGCATATGTGCATGACATATGTATGCCAGCCATTATTCTATAAAATATTCAGAATATGTCAAGCTAGACTGTAGGATCATTTTCTTTCTTCAATATTGAGAGAAAATCGTGGTATCAATGTAATATGCGTGATTTTCGAATGTTATTTAAAGGATGACCACGACAAATTCTGCTATAAGATACCTAATTGCTTGCCAGTTAAATCTACATATTTATTTTAAGCAGAAAAGCTGAGCTAACAGTACCGAAATTAGGGTATTCCAAATCAGTATCTGGTTAATTGCGTCAGTGATGACAACCCTATCGTGCGCGGACGTCTGCCACGAAACCATGTCACGGTCTGCGGTGCGTTATCGAAAACTAAACATTCGGGGGCCTTTTTTGTTTATTTATAAAAGTAGCTCAATCGTGAGTGGAATTTAGGGACCAATCGATTTTTATCCAGTTATTTTCCAGGTTTCACTTATGAGTAGCGACACAAGTAAAGTCTGGAATGTTGAGTTTCTTGTTATTCTAGACATGTTATGCTAGATTAATATATTACCTAGCCATGCTTATCCTGACAATTCAAGAAAAGCACGAGTTCTGCAATGTGGTTTATGATTAAATTATAGGGCTAACTGAACAGACAGATTTTGGATTTCCATGACATTGCATTGACATGGAATGAGGTAGGTGTATGTTATAAGTACATAGGTACTGATAAAGTAGAACACGTTTCTTTGGCACAGCGGCACAATACGAAGTGACGGTGCTTGAGAAACAAAGTCGACAAAGCGAGCATCTCTCGATCATCGTCGTGTGTCGGCTTGCCAAATTTTTTTCTCGTGCCTTTCTTATCAGACCCATTTATAATTTTACTAATACATATATTGTGTCATGATTCTTTATAGTACGTACAAACGAAAATCTTAAATTCCATACATCGTATAATAAAGACATAATCGAAATGAACCCGTGCCTGTCCATTATACCATTGGTTATCGTGACATCATAAACACACCCTCAACAACCTTTTCGATCGGACCCGAATGTAGCCTCAATAAAATATTAAGACTTGTGTACCACGCGGTTGTGTATCAGAAACACAATACAGTTATGATTAAGCATCTAACAACATCAAAAATCGATTATCGCACCCTCAGTGCAAAGTACAAGGTCGGCGGACCAACTTATTTGGTGCCTCGTCAAAATCATTTGACACTTTATTACTATGCAAATATGTGTTATTTTCCCGCGGCGGAGGTTTTAATAGAACTCATTTTATATGTAAAGGTTGTCGTGATGAATGAGGTCTCGCGATCTAGACGCGTCTCAGAAATTTGCGTCGATGAGCCTATTCATACTTAGCAATGTTGATTGCCGTGAGGTGTAGGAGTTAATCTTGGGGTTCATATTTACCCAAGGGATAGAAGGACTGCCAGGGTTATGTGAAGGTTGACAGTTTACCACAAGAACTCTAAGGAGTTGTGCTTGGCTATAACTCCAAAGGTTCATTTAGCCTTGACTAAAGGTCTCTTCAAATTAACACATGTATTTCATACATGTTGCGGTTTATGTAAAATGTTTCATAGTCAATTAGACCCCAGAACGATTGAGTTACCGTGTCCAAGCCTACGTAAAATACTTTACATAATTCTAATTATATTTTATGATATGATATATTTTATATCAATAGTGTTAAAATGTAATCCGTAAAGATTTTACAAAACAACCTCTTAAGTAACTGCCGAAGCCGTCACAAGTATGCATTTCCTGGAGGACCTCTCACGCCCGTTGAGTCCACTTTTATCTTTGCTGGAGCGTCTCGAGAGCCCGCCCACCTGGCCAGTGACCCGATAACGGTATTTTAATGAATATTCATATCCTTATTCAAAATTGAGTTAATATTTTTATTGTGACGAATCTTAAGGTATGTGTGACCCAAGACAAAGAAACCATAAATATTTAGGTTCTACTTTAGAGAAAACATAAAATTTCCGCTATTGTTTAAGAGTCAAAATATTCTTTGTTATCTTACCTATTAGATAATATATTACTTGAAACACCTTTTATTGATGGTTTATAACACAAAAATCGGTTTCGTTAATTGCTTCCAGTTTATATTGGCTTGATAAGTGTTGACTCACCGTAGGCTATACAGTAGTAACAACAAAGGCTGGTATTAAAAAACCTCAACATTGTACACCCTCAAGCCCAGTGAATCACCCGGGGCGAGTTCCCCGAGCCCACCTGATTTACTTATTTCCAATAAAAGTACCTACTCCACACAGAGTTACTCGCAGAAAATTAAATTAATATAATGAGGTTCGGATTTCAAAGGGATGACACTTTTCCCTATATCCGCCTTTGGGTAAATTATGTCTTATTTGAAAAATCAGACTCCACCGTTGAGAATAAGATCTTTGCATATATTTTGAACAAGGTTTTTTTTTGCCAAGGTTTTTGACAATAACTTTTTAGATACTGAATTTTGGTTAAAGTATATAACGTAAGTTTTAAGTTTGGCTAGACAGCATGTAGCCTTTGTCTTTTTGAGTTAAATTGCGAAGGCCATCTAATGTCAAAAGTTACGACTTAAAAAAAGGGTGGCATGTAATGCGAAAAACTCCCAAGTAATTTTTCATTCTGCGCTCCTGTAAAATGTATGTAATGATACATAAAACTGAGAGAACTTTGCTCATTTAGAGGGATATTTTCCAACGCTACTTTAAGAGAATGGAGTCCTTTGTTTAATGAAGATAATTGTACGTTCTAAAATATAAATGACCTGAATAAATTACGCAGTGTTGGCGCCCGACGTGGTGCTCGCCAATGTATGGATTTTTCGGATGTTCGCGTCTTTTTTCCGCATTTATTGGCTTTGAGCCGACACATGGGATTTATGTAATATGTTCTATGCTACCCGTAGTTGCTTTAAACTTTGTTTTAGTCTCACGGATAAAATATATTTTTATAGTCTTGCTCCGTATCAACATTTGGGTCAGAAAAAACCTTGACGAACCACGGGTGGTAATATCGCTGCGTGTACATACTCGTTCAGGAATATAGGTGTGAGTTTATGTATTTAATTTATAATCAATTGTTTTAAGTATCACGTGAAATCAGATTAAATAAGATTAACAAGATAATATTAATTCTTAAGTTACCTAAATTTTACAGGTTCCAACTAATTTTGTGGCACTAGCAACAAAACGTAATTCTTAAATATCAGGCACTAGATTTTAAAGCGTCTGGTATTTATTAATCTTTTGGTATTCAGAATAATAACATTGCCGATAACAAGTACTTGGGATTTAGTAACAGGCACCGCCAGCTAATCACCAGTTAGATCTATAATGAGCTAGGAAAGATCTATAATATGATCCTATTGTGCGGATCTCGCACAATGCCTAGATAATTAAGATTCAGGCAGTGGCAGGGAGGCACCGTGGCAGCGACGCCAGGTCACCCCGAATGATTGTAATTGATAGGGGGCCCGTGGCACAATCAATCAAACGTTTTGTGAAACGAGCCGCCGGTAATTACCGCCTTTCTCTCGTCTTAACAACAATTTCCCGGACTTTTTGTTGGTGTAATCTATTCTGAACGGTTCCGGTGACGCTGGAAATTGTTTGGACAAGATACGATCCGGCCATTGTAGTTTACTTGTCGCCGGTATCACCAAACACTGTGAAGTCAGTTTTATTAATTACTTTGCCTGCTCTGTTTTAAAGAGCGACAAATGTCAGTCGCCCATACTTTTAATATGCAAATCGAATGTTATGCGTATGCGTTTGACATAAAAATAGCAATATATTAGAATAAAGATATCACTAAATCTAACCTTAGGTTTCGAAATCTAAAAGGAGCAACTTCTTTACAAAATTCAATGAAAGATGCTGTGTGAAGTCTGCACAGACATAAAAATAAACAACTTATATTTTAACCTCATTAGCGTTGGTGAAATTTAAAGTAAATGTAATTTAACAAACATTTTAATGTATAAACGATTTTTCCTTATAATGTGAGAAGAATTTAGAAAGAAACTGCTAAGATGTGTTGAACAATTTTGAAAATATTGGATTGTTATGGTTTTTATAGCATGTTCGTACGGAAGTAATTATGACGATATTTTTCTATGCGGCATCTACTATGACTGACGATGTAGCTATATTCAGAGAAGTTCCGTAGTTCTAGTACATAATCAAATCATTCCCACACAAAGCATTGTGATGAAGTATTATAAAATTAAGCCGCAAAAAATTTAAAATAAAACTAACTATAATAAGGAAAGTCAAAGAAAAAATAATTATTAGAACCAAAATATTTACAAAGATAGAAAGAAAAAAAATATTTATTAGTCACAACTACATACGATACACATACAACATCTTAAAGCTAAATTACGAAGTAAAAAAATAAATAAATACAAACAACATTTTGTTTGTAGTTTTCAATAAACAGTGAGAGTCCAAAATGTATAATGATGTATAATTCAAAGTCTATTATTATGGAAATGAAGCATCGAGTAAAGTTATCTTGTTGTAACACGATACCGTGACACGAATTCGGGCATCCTCCGACGTTTAAACGTAACAAGGTAAAGGCAAACGATGAAAAAACAACAAAATTGGTTTATTACCGCAAAACGCTTGTATTTCTGTTTTGTGGCACAATAAAAGTTGAAGGTTAAAGCGGACGCAAGTGTTGAAAGCCAGCGATTATCATAACTTTTTCCATGCAAATTGTTTGATGAAGTATTTAGAATTGACCTTATATGTAGTAAATAAAAATCTAAGAAGGTTTAAACCATTTTTGATCAAAACTTTATTAGTAGGTTGCAGATTAAACTTCTTATCAGGGGTATGTACGCAACGTTTTAGCAGAACAGGGCTACGTGTTTAGGTGTATCGTTTAGGAAACACAAATTACACATGCCACGTTGCTGTTCAGTGCTTACCATTTATCAACTGACAACATAAGTTCAATTTAAAACACGATATTGCTATTTTATTTTAGTCTGCCTTTATATTAAACAAATTGTTAATTACGTGTCAGATTATCCATTCGCCCACCGCCGCTTACTGGCGCCCAAGGTTTGGCTCCCAGCGCTCGCATTACGGCAAAAGGGCAGTTTACACAAACCTCAGGCCGATATAATATTTAAACCAGCGCTCAACGCGCGCCCGCCCGCTGTTTTGTCACCATTTATTCATGTCCGTCGCTCCGACTGTGTTTGCTATGAAAACAAGGATTTTATGTGGATATAAATAATGCGGATTCCTTTTTTTGGTTTTAAATAGCTATTTAGGTTAGGTTGATAATGTCTGTTCCTTAGTTTGCCCGGGATTGTGACTTTTTTTGGTGTTCGATAATTGTAACCATCTTAGTAGCTTTCATTCATTAAACGTACATACACTGTAACAATCTACGCAAGTATGTCTTGCTATCTGGATGATTCTGATCAGCAACTCGCACAGTAATTCATTTGCTGAAATGGCTCTTAAGTTTAGAAGATTATGATTATCCTTTTAGTATCCGGTACTGAATAGAGCATTGTGCTGTTACGCGCAGTCAAATCCGTTACAAGAGCAACAAACACATATAACTATAACCAAGTCAATTCCCAAGTCAAATACACCAGCAACTGATTGAACACTATGTAACACAGAAACTTAATTTTTGACCTAACACTACAGTCTACAGATAGACGCCTGTTATTACATTAGCCTTAGTTACAAGTTGTGCGTTTCCGGCGGTCTTACCTAAATAGAGTGAATGGTAACTAACTCCAGACACTCGTGGCATTGTGACGCGAAAAGAATAGGAGGAAATTAACGTTTGCTCGACCGAATTTTTCAGTCGTTTTGGAGACTAGCGATCAGCGGCGTCGTAGCTTTAAAAAATATTTTACTAGGGCAGATGAAAGTAAAATGTTCACTTTATAAAGCACAAGAATTTGGGTTAAAACTCATACCAGGCAGCGTCGAGCTAAGGCCTTCAATTGACGCATCTAGGTGGCGGTATTTTTTATTGTCGTAATATAAAAAAAGAACAGAAATTTTTGAAGAAAAAAAATAAGAGTACGAAAAAGGAACAAACATAAATTGTTATATAAAAAACATGGTTAACTCAAGTCTAGAATAAAATGGTGCTGTATCAAAATACCATAAAATATTTATGTTATTTCTATGTTGCTCTGCCGAGTCGTGGGAATGTTTAATATACTCTGTACAGTAGTAGGCAAAGTTTAAAATAAGTGCGCTATTATACGGACTATTTGAATGGATGCGTGAACGGTATTATAGTGTCATCACTTCCTGTTGCCACATCTAACTTATTTGAATCAACATTGCATATTTGTGGGTCTTTATTCAGCACATTATCGTCAATTGCACGAGTCTAGAAAAAAGTAATTATAATCCTGTACTTGTTTGTCTCTAATTCGGTACAGCAAATGTAACAGCAATGCCTGAGTTTCATTGGGGACTGAGATCACCAGAGATTGAAAAGCAATTACAGGGTTTATAGGTGGATGATATTTTTTGTGGCCACCTGTTTGACGTCAACGGTTTCCCAGAAGTTAACCTTTAATACGCTCTGGCTCTCAAGAATTGGTGATGTTTATAACAGTCATGATTACTCACCACGCAGTGACCTTGCTCTTTCATCGGACCTATTAAAACAAAAATTCACCAATTACAACCACGTGTAATCTACATTCAGCTAACACTTCCAAACACATTCCGATCGATAGCTGTTTAACCAGCAAACAAACGTCGGTTTAGACAGATATCTGTTAATCTTCAGTTGGGAGTGTATAATTTGTGACGCGGGGGCTGGCGCCGCTTATAAATAGCCTGGTCGATATAGCTCCACTCCAGACGGGATGGCTGGACGCGTCGCATGCACTCCCGCCTCTGATACAACTGACGTCAGTGCGTCTCTTTATACACAAGACAAGGCCAAAGAAAGAGTTAATTAGAAGCGGTTTAAAAAAGCTGGTTGTTCAACTGATAATGATTGAAAAATAATCTTACATCTTGCTAATGTAAGTTAGGATTTCGCCGTTTAATTTATCTTTTTTACAAATCCTGATGGAATCATGAAGTTTTCTATTTTTAATCTCAGAATCATCATTGCAGGATATATGAATTTCAAGTCTATTCTGGTCTAATAAATGGTTATGGTGTGAGATGCGTCATGTGTACCATCTGTTTTCTCACGCTACTTCTGGAACTTTTTATCGATAAGATCCATTCCCTCCTATACGTTAAACTTAACTGTTTATTTGGACATACATTTGATTGTCATCATTTATCTTGTAATTGTAAACTGACAGTGTAATTACAGGTTTGAAATTTTTTGTCTTGTAAAATTTTATGATGAGAGGGTTCGGATGATTTATGAATTTGTTTACCTAGTTACTACAGTTTTATATTTAGCTGATATTCTGACGATGGAAAATACGATAAATTCCATTCCCATTTTCGGTAAGCGTTGTGGACCTAAGCCCTCTCTCTCTTAATGTGAAGGTCTTTGCCCCGACGTGTCACAACTGTGTCTTGGCTAGTGAATGTCGAAACAGCAACACGTGAGTGCTAATGAATGGTTATAAACACTTTTCATTAAGCGAGATTGCCTTAGGTCTAGCTGGGTAGCGGGTGTTAGAATGTTGGTATCTGCTTGGGTACCAATAACCATATACGATGTTAGAAAATCCTACAGTGAACCAGAGAAATGTGTCGCGTTTCGGGTTCAGTCTGTGTAGATGCAGTTTAGAGCAAGTTGGCATAATTCGTTCGGCCGGCGAAAGATAACCTTCCCGGTTGATACTCTATTTAGTATAGTACTGAGCTTACCATCCCATGCACTGTATTCACTTAGGCGCTTTAATAAAAAAGTGAACTGCTTGGTATAAAAAATCTGTATAATTTATGAGTTGGTTGTTCCCACCCATTTGTGCAAATCATTGCACTTATCGCGCAGATACGTTGCGTCAGTACCGTCTATATGTGAAAGTGTGACTAACGCGCACTTTTAGCGTTGTCATTGCTCTTGTGTTTTAACGAGCTTTGAAGTTTACTTTTAATTTCACGCTGTATTTGTGCGACTTTTATTAGTGGGGAGACATCGATTGTTGAACATTATCACTTCTTAGGTATCTTTGATGTAGATTGTCATCCGTCCCTGATCATTTGTTCTTTATGTTACTACTAAGTCTAAGTTCTTATTGCGATTTTTTTGTAGAACTCATGATAAGTTACATTTGGGACGAATGTGTAATACCGCCTACACAAAATGGTATTTGTTTCCATAAGGTGCTCAAAGTTAATAAGTGGAATGTATAACGATTGATTTTTGCGTTCGATGGTTACGACAAAAGCGGCATAGTAAATACCTAAAATTACTATGATTACCAAGAAAATTTCATAGTAGTTGTATTTTTAATTACCACAAAAATTACGCATGCAATCAAAAGAACGGAATGCGTACCCAATAAAACAGTATGTCGCGACCCGCATGACCTGAATACACCTTGGCGAATTCCATTCTCAACGGCTAAATAGCATAATGTAAATTAATTTTTTAAACATAATTAATATTATCTCGAGTGACACAAATCTATGAATGAATCTAGTCTGTGGGAGCGTCGGAACCGGTCGGCGCGCCTCGACCTTGTCAAGGCGAACCGCTCCACTGGCGACACACAAACACACATTTATACACACACACACATACGGTGCGGGAATGCGCGATGTTTGACTGTCCTACGTAGAAGTATTGGTTTATTTGAAGCACTGATTTATTGTTAATTAAGCAATTGAAAATATCGCCCTAGTATAGGGTAATACCATAGTCATTTGGAGGACAAAGCCAAACTGGCGAGCAAAAAGTTGGGTATCCTGAACAGAGCCAAGCGGTACATCACGTCGGGTCATAGATTGGCGCTCTACAAAGCAAAAATCCGGCTCCACGTGGAGTACTGCTCTCACCTCTGGGCAGGTGCCCCAAAATACCAGCTCAGACCACTTGACTCCTTACAGCGACGAGCTTGTCGAATAGTCGATGATCCCAATCTTACGAACAAATTGGAACCGTTAGGACTGCGGAGAGACTTCGGGTCTCTCTGTGTGTTCTAGCGTCTGTTCCATGGGGAGTGCTCCGAGGAATTGTTTGAGATGGTACCAACGTCGCCCTTCTACCATCGCACCACCCGTCACCGCAGCAGAGTTCATTCGCACCTGGAAGCGTACCGTTCCCGAACGGTACGTTTTCAGCGTTCTTTCTTACCACGTACGTGCAAGCTCTGGAATGAACTCCCTCCATCGGTGTTTCCTGAGCGCTATGACCTGTCCTTCTTCAAAAGAGGCTTAAAGAGAGTACTCTCCTTAAGGTAGGCAGCGACTTTGTTGTACTGGACCCCTGGCACTGCGAAGTTCTCTGGGCAGCGGTAGCCGCTTACCATCAGGCGGGCCGCTAGCTCGTCTGCCTATAAAAAATTTTCAAGATTTTTAAATTGTATTTTTCCTGATTATGCCGTAGATCTGTCTCACTGATATTATTGGTATTGTAATTGATTAAAATAATAATCCAATGAGACATTTTGGAACAACCGAAATAGTGTCTTCTTTGGAACCTATCACAGGATCCAAGAGCTTATAATAAACTGCAGTTTCCAGACACCGACTGTAGCCATAAAATCTCTACAATTGCGGATCTCGGCTTTTTAGACATACTTTATAATAATACCAAATAATGTACAAACTTATAAGTTGTGCAGTAATTACACGTAGTTGAAACCACACTTCCTTTTAGCACCAGTTCTTAACGTAGTATAAAATTAAGCAATTTTTCTTTTCCAACTTCCTGACAGTGATCTATTACTTTTCTACATACTTCCTTCTATCCTATAGTATGTGCGGACTATCAAAGTTACTATCGTTTTTTACTGTGATTTGTTATAACAAAGTGTACGATTATTTTGTATAATTGTTCCGAGGTATTTTGAGTCGTAATTGGTCCCCGTTCTAACTTTGAATCGATGAACTTCAAATCGATGCTCATAATTGCTCGGTAATGATGTTTTGAATTATAAAATCGTTATGTGAACATTAATTAGGTGACTTGATAAATTTTATGTAATAGAACGTTTTGTTTTGTGTCAGAGTATTAAAATTGTTCTCTTTTCACGGTTCTTGGTTCCATTAAAAGATATATTAATTGAAACGAATTTATGTGTTTCAAATTTTCTAATAAACTTTGTAGTTAAGTATTTGAAGTATAAATGTTTTCAGTTTTCACACTTGCAAAAACGTGTGGTCTCTACTTACTGGACGTTCCTTCTACCAATATAATTCAACTAAATTTGCCATATTGTGGATATTATGATGTCATGAAATTTAACATTTTTACGACGAGAGTCTATCCCAATTAAACAAAGCCCAATATCAGCTTAAATTAAGTTAAGATAAAGGACGTTAACAAATTTAGTAGTCTTGGTGTACATAACCTTAAGACTTAATAAATCAGGGTATATAACCTCAATTTCCGCAAAGGTGACGGTTTGTTTTCTATTATTTGTGTCGAAGAAGGTTTGCTAATCCTCGTAGCAACCGAGATATTACCGCTGCCATGAATTTATTAAGTAATGCGGCCCCTCGCTAGCTAGGGACGCCGAGTCGGATTAACAGCCAGGAAACTATCAAAGGAACACCCGGAGAAAGTGATATAAGTGAACCCGGCGGTCGCAGCTAACAGTCTTAAATCCAACACAGTAAAATAAGACTGCCTCGGCGGCGTAGTTGTATTACGGTACGGTTACAAAGCTGAGGTCTCGGGTTCGAGTCTCGGATCGGGCAAAGTGATATTGGATTTTTCTATTCATTATCAGCCCGGAGTCAGGAATTTGTGCCCGATATGGCGATAGGCTCGCCCCTTATCACATCGTAGGACGGAACATACAAGGCGAAATGTGGGTGTCCTGGTGGCACCTCTGCCTACCCTCTCGGGAATAAAGGCATGAGTTTACGTATGTATGTAAAATATCAAGTCTTGTGTCGTGGGTATGGGAAGTTACGGATGACTAAAAATTCTACTCCATTGATACTTTTATTCTTCAATAGAAATAAGATGCTCAATACCCCTTTCTTTTCTTTCTTCCCATCCTTTTTCCTTCCCTCTTCACTGCCGATTTGATGAGCTGGCAACACATCTGTGATCCAAGCGTTGTGGATCTTCATCGGCGGTAGGGATAACTTACCATCAGGTGACTTGTTTGCTCGTTTGTCAAATCTATTGAATAAAAAAAAGATCAGGTAAAGTCATCTCCAAGCTTAGGTTTGGGCGATTATGGGCCGATATTGTACAATATACTCACAGTAGAAAGGTATCTCATATGTGAGACGCTGCCTGGGTAGGTACCACCGCAATGTTTATTTCTCCCGCCAAACAGCAGTGTCAAGCACTGTGGTATTCCGGTTTGAAGGACATAGTAGCCAGAGTAACTAATGTACATAATGAGACTTACATCTTATGTCTCAGGATGGCGAGCTCAGTAGAATGCCAAGCATTTCTTTGTAATTCATGGTGTTGTTTGGTTATGCTACTGTCCATGAGCAGTTGTATCGCTCATGGACGTCTCGCCACTTGCAATAAAAAAAAAGTAAAATCTACTAACACAAGATAGGCAACAAAGTTTTATAACGAGCCGGTTCTTGAAACGTATGGATAAATACGGACGCCCACGCGAATCTATTTTAATTCTTTTCGCTTGGAGTAAATTGTTTTTTTTGTTAGATATTTCTGACAAAGGTCGAGGATGTCTGTCCTCGGGCGGTTATTTTTTATCTTGTATTTTTGCTATGCTTGCGTATGGTTTTACTTGTAGGTAAAATAAATTCATTGTGCATTGTACAAATTCTTTTGTAGTGTGAATTTGTGTAGTTTCTTAGTAATTCCTATTTTTTGAGAAGTTGATTGGGCAGGAGCATAGATGTTGTTACATCTATGGGCAAGAGCAAAAATGTTATAATTTCAATTAATTGATAAGATCGTAAAGCGGTTTATGTCTCCGTTAAATTGATTTTTTATTTGACAATGTCCGCAAAATCTACGCCAAAATAGTGTGGGATAAAGTACACCAATAACACAAGGCTTTAACCCAAGCAATTGAATTCGTGGAAATATTGTTCCAAACTAAATCAGACTAACTTTTATCACAATTCGATGTTAATATGCATAAATAAACTAAGCCAAAACGCGGCACAATTCGATCTAAATTATCTTTGATGCGGTATCATATTGCTAATTATATCGGTATATTACAAATTTCGCTGGCTATATCACAACGCCCACCCAAAGAGTTGTGAATTTAATCCACTTACATCTATTTTATTTTCCACTGAAAAGGCCTTCTCCGAAATAATTTTGAAAGTATTTTTATCTTTTTTACCCAGTGAGGGTGAAATACATTTTGTATCTACATTTTTCAGTTGTAATAACTTTTTCTGACATATCACAGTTGTATTCCATGTGCATAGACAAAAACGATATATTTCTTCCGCGAATTCCAGAATATTTCTTCCGTGTTTCATTTGCTAATAATAAATTGTTCGGTTTGTAGCGTTTCCAAAATTAGATCACACATTCAAATAACTGTCTTCTTATCAAGCTTACAATAGGTTTCATTACAGCATTATATCGTTCTTTAACATATATTATCTACTAAAATATTCAAGTTATCACTAAGTCGTGGAAACATCACGTTACCTCTATAAATTAGTTCTTAAAACTAAGTTACAATATTAACTTTAGCCGCTTTCATAATCCTTTGCGAGTTTTCCTTTATAATCCGTCAAAATTATTACGTTTTGTGAAACTGGCCCAGCGCGGTGCGGCCTAAATTCACGTAATTTATTTAATTCGGAGACGTTAATTTTTATTGTCATAATCCTTTGGCCTATGTTAACAGTCCTGCTCGGTTTGACTTAAATCGGGTGCGGTCGTACTTTGAGCGAGCCGTGTGAACAATACCCATTTGTAATTATTCTGGTTGTAATAAATCTATGCAATTATTAGTTGAAACTAAGTAATACGTATCTTACTAGTTAGAGCACATTTATAATGCCATAGCTCTTTAGAGCGACGTGGGTTAGAATTGAAAGAAACTGGTCGTTTTCCCAGGCCACGCCTCTGACGTATTGGAATCATGTGTGTATTGTATTGGCAATCACCGCTCACTATGACGGTGAAGGAAAACATCGTGAAGAAACCTACATACCATAGCGATTTGTAATAATTTCTATGGTATGTAAAGTCCGCTAACCAGCACTCGGCCAATGTGGTGGATTATATGGCCTAACCCCTCTCAATGGTACTCTCCATTGTAGAGAAGGCATGTGCCCTGCAGTAGGACGTATATGGGCTGATACAGTAATCGTTTTCCTCCGTAAAATATAAACTCGTTTACCAAACCTGTTGTACTAACTTTGTAGCCCAGTGTATTTTTGCAGTAACATATACGAGTATACAAACTTATGAATATTACTTTTTTTTAATTTAAATAGGTAATTTATTATAAACGATCTATTCTTATAAGACCGATAGATGTTAAAATTGGGTCGACAGAAATATCTGCGGATTTATTTTGTCTATATCCGTCTGACCTTTACTAGTTTATGGAACTACTAGAAATAAGATCTTCATATTGGAATATTGATATTCGCCAACGTAATACACAGTATATACATTTCTATTTATAACATTTATTGCATAATATTTTGACCATTGTTTTACTTAATGCCTAGTCTAGAGTAATAGGATGTAGTTATTACCTGGCGTTCACAATTAAAACTAGTACAATAAGCTGAATAGCTAATTTGATAATGAACAATTCATTGTTTTAGCAAAGCCGGCTTTAATGAACAAAATGCCTGGTTTTCACGATGGCGTTCGATGATGTTTTGTGATGCTCTTTACAATAGCATAGTATTATATTTTAATGTTATGTTATATAAATATAGTTTGTTTCTAAATTAATATTTTAATGATAATTGTGACAATATCCATACATTTTTGAGCGGTTATTCAGATCAAATTTTCAATCAGATATTAGATGCAGGTTTTTATTTTATTAATAAATTTGATTTTTACCGTTATGTTTTATGATGAGTTATTTTTTTTTTCTGGTAACCTTGCCTCATTTCTTTCTCTCAACCGTGTCTTATTTCTTATTCTCGATTAAGCGTTATCCCGGGTAAAGTCAGGGTGGGTTATTTACTCAATTTTTACAATTGAGACTGGTTTTTGAGATCCTCGATTGTTAAGACCTTAGAAGAATAATTACCTATTTCGAGATTCTGCTCTTAATGTTATTTAAGTCCATATATATTGGCAGACTCTAATGTTATTTTTTTCTGTAATATTTCGGTTCTCCTTCCCCGCTCTAACTGCGCCCACACGTCATTCAGCTTGTAGCCGTGGGGTCGCCACGGCCCTACCGCCAACAACTTTACGCCCAACTATAACAGTTTAAGCTTGGTACGCCCATGCTTGTTGGTCGTCTGCCTTGCCACACACCTAGTTCTGACCAGAAGGGAGCATAGTGGGTGTATGTGTAAATGTCTGTTGGGAGCTTCTAATGTGTATATTTGATAGATGTTTTAAAATTAATGAAATACGAGTAGCAATGCTTTCTGTATTGTAACTAGAGAGCTCCATGGTGGGTGCCATGTCGTATCTAAATGTTTGATAGAGTCTTCTAATGATTAATTTGGGAGACGTTTTACAGAAAATGAACTTGTAATGTAAGATTTGCAACAAGGGTGCTCTTATGTAAACTGGGTTTGATATCTGCCTGCCTGTAAGATTCTGTGTTCATATTATGATAGATGTTCTACAAAGAATGAATAACTTGAAATTATGTGTAGATTTTTCCGTTATTATTCCTTTCTCCAATGTATAACGTTTAGGATAATATGTCAGGTGTTGTGGGTGTACGTGGGTAGCAATGATAGCTGAAGGTCAGGTGAACTAAAATCTTGCGGTTATATCGTGAAATATGAGACATGAATATTTATTCTGTCCATGATTATGGGGTATTTTAAACAGAAAGTTCTTGGGTTAAATGTAATTAAGTAAATTATACGTTTACAGACCGTGTAGGAGGTAATAGGTGTTTATTATAGCTAATAATAATGTTTCACTATAAGTTATACTGGATACTTATTCTTACATGTGTCTTAGAAAGTATGAACAATGTACAGAAAAACAATTATAAATATGTACTTGATTTGTATTCAATATTGTTATTGTTTTGACCGCATTTTCGTGGGGAAGTCATGTCTTGTTCAGCCTTGAAACTTATATACATCTCTCAAAGGGTTAAAGTCAGGTATACGTACAGTCTAACGAAGAGCCAAATCTTTCTGAAATCTATTTAAGTGTGATTTTGATCTTTTCTACGTATATGGCGATAAAAAATATTAAGAAAGGGAAACTGAATGTCGAAATCTGGAAATAGTATTATTAAGTTTATCAAACAGCTTCTGTTCGTATTATACAACACAAACTAAAACGCGTATCGTCCCATAGAAGGCTGAGTAAACGTAGTTTATTTATATATGAAATGTATCGCGGCATTATCCGGCGCGATCCGGTGTAATCCGGTTGTAGCCGGCGCGAACGGGATATTGTGTTCCGGTTAAGTCGGTCGTAACCGGCGCGAACGGTATCCAGTGTGCCACCTGCCGTCTCCAGAAATGGTCTTTATGTTGCTACATCATTATAGCATGGGCAGGTGCGAAATTCTTTCCTTCAGGAAGATCACTTCAGTTAAGTTGCCTTTAAGGACAGTGCTCTTCGATATAGCATAAGTGCATTAAAATTTAAAACTTATTTTTAAGTAACCAATAACCTTATTGCAGTTTATTTGTATTATAAACTAAAATATTGTGAAAGCTGTTATACTCGTAGTTCGATTACTAAAAAATCCTTGGTTTTATTTCTGGTAAAGGAACATTTATTCAATTAGGTTATTTTATTAAGTTTAGTGACAAAAACTATGGGAGATAAAAACACTAGTTTCCAATAGTTAAGAGGATAATAAAATATGGAGAAATGGAATACATACATCCTTGTTGCCCTTTATTTATTCGCTAAGCGTAACCCGCATTTCCGCCCACAACCGGTTTAATCCGGCTACACAAGTGAGAGCGGAATAATATTTGCCGGTTAGAACGCTAGCATTAAAGTCAGCTTTTGAATCGCCCCTATTAGATTTTGCTGTTAAATCGTTACCGGAGCAAATGCTTCCAGCACTAATGCAATTGGCTATTTGCACGAAGGAATAAAGCTAGAACCGTAGTGGGTGCTGATGGAATTGAAATTTCTTGCAATAAAATTGTATTGAGTTAAAAATATGAATTAAAGTCCACTTATAGGTTGTACGTTCTACACTCCTACGCGAATTAGAAAATGGTCACATTATTTTTCACTACACCATTCGCTTAATGAATCGGTTCGGTTAATGAAATTAATAAATGAATGAATCTCGGTTAAAAAATATGTAACCAATTATATAGGTTATAGAAAAAACCAGATGCGAGTCTCATCTGGCTTTTAAAACTACGAGCAGGTTAGTTAATTTTCGGAGGCGTTATCAACTAAGAAAGGGCATTTCACTGCTAAACTTCTCCTTATTATTTTTATAGGCTTGGTAATAGATGTACGAAAAACGAAAAATGTAACGAAACACCGACTCGCGGTACGTTTATACTTCATAGTCTAAAATCATTTTACCTACGTTGACGTACAGATGGCGCTGAATTAAATATATTTCGTCAGGGTGGTCCTTTGAATCTATAGCAAAATATTATTTCCTATATTGGTATTTTATGTATTTTCGTCTGCAATATAATTTTATATGTTTTTTTAAATAACTCTATTTATCGTGAATTGGAAGCAGCGCCTATAACGGTAAATAACGGAACCAGTTTTAAAGTAGTAGGGTGAGCCAGCGGCGCGCGTTTTATTTCCATCGCCCTCCGCGAGATGGTGTTGGTAGCTTTGGGAGTTGGAATTTCACATTATTTATAACAGAGGGCGAACGAGTAGCGTTGGAGATGTAGTTTCCATAATAGTGTAAACGTCAATTTTTGGCAGGTTTGATAATAGTCTTCTGGAACTAAAATAAAGAAAGAGGGTTTATGTCTTACAGTTCCACCACGCTGACGTAAGGACCTTAACATATTTTTAAAATTCGTTTATAAAATTCTTAGGTCTTGTGACGATATTTTCCTTCTCCTTTACACTTAAAAGACGTTCAAAAAGTGTGTTATGCCCTGGGGTCAACTACAAGACTCAGTTATTAAATTTTCTTGGCATCGATAACAAAACATACCAGTGCTTTTTATACACAATTTACTTCGCACATAATTTGATATTAGCATCTATTGTTGTTGGCTATTAATGCTAAACATAACGTGCTATAACCGTACACGAGTTTACGATGGGTACAACGCGCCGTGTGTGTTGACCACTACTAAGTGTTTGTTCACAATGAAGGTAGGTTTGACAAGAGAACACCTCAGGAATTAACTCCATACACAAGCTGTATAAAGGGTAAATGAATAAAGTAGTACTAAGCGCTGGAAGAGATACGACATAATGAAGGTTGCAAAAAGTCGCTGGATGCAGGATGCTTCCAACAGGTACTTGTGGGGAGGACCTACCTTTGGGGATAATTTGTTCAGCTTTACACGAGGGCACTTTAAAAAGGTCAACAAAGAATTAGGGGAAAGGAAAATGTCGAGTAGTGGTTTTTTGCTGAAGATGATGATGGCATAACGTATAGTTTATATGAGTTTGCCGCAAGTGTATTCGTAAACCGATAGTACAGATTACTCGGCCGTTTCGTAAACGGCCATGATTAATTTTATACATGGCATATTGCGTACTTTTAACGCGTCTGTAATGTAAATACCGCGTTTAATGCTTTTATGAAGCTGCTTATTATCTCGTATGCTAATGCTTTGATATTTCTAGACTTAAGGTCCTTAATAATATTCTGAATCAGTTGATGTATGTCAATGACCTAATAATTCCGAACTATTGGTCAAGCCCGGATTTGCTCGAGTGTAATTACTTCGATTATTTAAATCATAACACACATTTTTTTATGTTTTTGCTAAGACCGCAGTTAGCTGTTTAGTAGTTTTTCATACGAATATCAAATGCAAAAATATTTTTTCACATACAATTAGAGATTAACGCATTCAAGAAAACTACAATTGCCTGTTACATTCAGTTCAAATTACACCTTCAAAACGGAATATAACTACGCTACACGCACAACTGTAATACTCGCTAAATGCTCACATTCAGACTATAGAATTAACTATTGTTACCTGGAATATTCCAGGATTATCGTTGTTATGACGGCGCGTCGTCTCACAATTGACTCTTGTGTTCTCTTGTATACACCGTATGAGCTTATAGAGGCATATAATTAGTTGTTTACTATACTTGTTGTGTCTACCCAGTCAATATGTCGCGTCTAATCGCTTAATAGTTGTGTTGTCTACAGTTCTTTACAGATTTATTTTTGTGTTGTTGTCAGAATTTTTTTTGAAGAATAAAGTAATAAAGGTGACGTTATTTTTCACACTATCAAAAAAATGTTTCCTAAAAAGAAGAGAGGAAGGGGGTAGATTCGCATCAGCTGAACGAAGAGTAGGGGCTTAAAAATAAAAATAACATCAGTAGCAGTGGTTTTTATACATCGATAGAAATAGAGTTTTACTTGGAAGTTGATACAAAAAAATATTTTACCCTTAAAATTAAAATATAAATTATATTTGTTACAGGTATGTTCACGGAGACTATGACAGTAGAAATGCATTGTACAACTGCAAGCCCATAAAGAAGATAAGTAAGTAAACATCGAAACTTAAAAATACTTTTGACACACAAATGTAGAATTACTCATGGTTGTTTCGAAACTGTCAAAGTTCAACATGTAACATTTTGCATGTATATTTTTAAATAATAGCCCGCCATAAATCACGAAATTTATAGCAACTACCTACTTTAAAAGAATACGTGGGAAGGCACATTCATCAACCTCTGTCATTCCGCAAAATAGATACTATCCATACCTTAATTTAGGACATGCAGTGATTATTACATAAATTTCGCTGGCTGGAACTAAACTGGAAGCTAAACACAAATAAAAATAAAAAATAATACGCGTAGCATAAAATAAGATTTTAGACGAATAATTTTCGGAAATTTAAGTTCCTTTTTTTCCACACTGTCTTCCGTCTCTACTATCATTTCACCATTTTGAAGGTCACCACCTCACCATCGATTTTACAAAGAGCTCATTGGCAGTAGTAGTCATCTACCACCAGATTGACCGTCTGTTCTTTTGGTGGTTTAATGTTAAATATGTTTGAGATGTATTACAACACTTACTTACAATCTTACGCAATAGAAAGGAAGGAAGACGAATTATAAAAAATAATTCACGAAATGGGACTTCCTAGTGGACAGCAGACAAAAGCTGTTCTTAATGGTGGTAATAAAGCCCGACGATCGCTTATATCCCCCCCATTCATTATCTCACGAACGAAACATTTTTTTTTTAAATAACTGCGCCTTATATAAGCCTTTTTCATTATTCTTTGATGTAAGCGGGAACCTAAAAATATTTGTCTTCTTACGTCTTAAGGGCGTTGAAAGGTAACTGCGGTTAATGTTACGTTTATACATAACGGTTTTCAGAAGTTAGTCGTGAAAATTAGAGTTGTTGTTCGAACCCGGTCTTGCAAAAATAGTGACATAAATATTTATTCCGATTTTAAAACCGTACCATTTCGTATGGAGCTTGTCTATCCTAATTATTTTTCTATTTAAGTACACGTAAATCTGTGACATATTCAGGTCTAATCGCAACGCTTGGCTGGGTGTGTATTATTAATATTGATCACCCACGGTCCATTATACCCTAACAATAGTCAAAACCCAGTGACCTTAGCACATCAATAAAGCACAAATGAAACGTCCGCGTATACATGCGTTGTATTATTAGCCGCGCGGCGTACGCGCAGAGTTCATTCATACCGCCTTTAAATATAGAACGTTACGGTTGTGCGTCTGATCGCCGCGCGTGGGCGGGGACGGATGAGCCGCGGTGTTGGTGTTGCTATCTGAACTGATGATGTTACATGGGTCATATCGCCGTAATACGGACATTTTTAGGGGGGGGCTTTAGTTGATTTTTTAATATACAGACCCATAATGATATAAAACTACGAGGAGCTTTATGATTCTTCAATACACAGGCCTGATATAACAAGATATTAATTGTTGATCGCGCAAGAGTATCAGGGTGTGGATTTGAAACACCGATCTACCCGTCCTTAGTCTGCTTTGTACTAGCAATAAGCTATGAAAGTTGTACATACATACATACATAAACTCACGCCTTTATCCCCGAAGGGGTAGGCAGAGGCGCCACTAGGACACCCACATTTCGCCTTGCATGTTCCGTCCCACGATGTGATAGGGGGCGAGCCTATCGCCATATCGCGCACAAATTCCTGACTCCGGGCTTTTAATGAATAGAAAAATCCAATATCACTTTGCCCGACCCGGGTCAAAGTATGAAAGTTGTCATTGATGCAAAATGTCAATTTTAGAATCCGTAAACGCCATTACAAGTAATTCTTCAATCTTTTGAAAACCAAAAATATCATTTACGAATCCTATCTAAAAGTTACTCTACCACATTATTTGTAAAAACAAAATCACTGTTACACAGAATATGGGAATTGTACAAATAAACAGCAGGACGGAATAATACAAATAAACCAACGCAATACCGAAACGAAATTGCAAAATGAAAAATGTGGAGCGAACTGCGCCAGGTACGAATATATTGCTTCTTTGTAACTAAACTACGAGACCAGTTTATATATTTGTTACTTGTATGGGACAGTTAAAGGTCGCAGGGGACCGCTGGATGCAGGCCGCTTGAAACAACTCGCTGTAGGTATTTTTGAGACAGGGCTATTATTAAAAAGCCTAAGCATTCTCCGTAGAACTATTTTTTTTTTATACGAACGCTTTTGGACCGTAGTAAAACCAAACAACACTATGAATTGTGCACTATGAACTGCGCTCGTCATTCTAAGACAAGATGTTAAGTCTCATTATGTCTAGTAGCTACTCTGGCTGGCCGCACTGCTCTTACAATCAGTTATCTGTGCGGGCACTTTCCTTTGCAAGTATTAAAACTGCCCGTATCACAAGAGATACAATGTTTACTAAACCCAGCGCACTATTTCTGCATTATAAAGAGTAAGGGTGATGCACGCCACGCATAATCATGTCCGGATGCGTGGTGGGCGGGCAGTGTGACTCGCAAGTCGCGACCGATCGAGTAATCCTTGTGTTCAAATTATTTGTCCAACTCATTAACACAACGTCATAGCCAATGACCTGTCGAGTGGGTGCTGAGTGTTATAAAAAGCTGGTGAGCATTACTTATTTATTTGACATAGTAGTGCCGATTGTTAATAAAATTACTAGACTAAGTAAAGGAATAATACTAGAAAGTTTCTTGTTGCTTTTATATATAAATAAATACCTAATAAATACACCCAACAATCACATAGTCCTGACTCCACACTAAGATCGAATCTTGTGTCGTGGGTACCAAAAACTACGAGAGACTTTTTCGGTCTGACAAACAGCCAGACCCGAAACAAATACCTGTGGATTACACAAATATTTGTTTCGGTGCGGGGATCGAACCCGCGGCCTCTCATTTCAAAGCCAGCGTCTAACCAATTGCGCCACGGAGGCTGGAGGAAATTAATTAAAAATTCAATTGGACATAATAAATCGTATGACATCGAGGGTTAATCGTATAAAAGTTGTTTTTAAACGTCCTACCCCTAACGATAGTGCTTATGATTCTTTTTACCATTATGATAGGTTATTACTGAATAATGGGAACTAAATAGAGCCCCATAAATCTTCACAAAGAACTATTATAACAAACCATCACAATCTAATACAAGTTATTGAAACCAATCACTTGAAAGAATAAATAACAAGCGCTGTATTCTGGTTGTTAGGGTAATTCGCGCGGGTTTCGACTGCATTGCGTTACATTCGATTCTGGCGCGCGTTCACGGCTACACTCTATAACTTCACACAATTTTCATTCTATTCACACATTTACACAGTTTTGTAAAGGCTCTACGTTTTTGAAACTACAGACCGAGTTTTTGACGGTATGTAGTTCAAGCAGGTTGCGGTAGATGGCGCCATTAAATTATATTATTGACAAACTATAGTATGACTAGACAGAGGCACTGTATTGAAATATGAAAATTATTCAAATATGTTGGTACTTTTTATGTAAATATTTTGTCAAGTTTAGTGAATGTTCTATTGTTTTAAAATATACAAGGTTGCTTAGCTCATGCAAATCTGCTTTTAATAAGTCTACATTGTATATAATTTGGTACTTTGTAAGAATATAACATACATTATTAGATCTCTTTGTGGTGTCAGGTTTAATTCTGTGTAAATTTTATTACCGCATTTAACTGTTATGATGCTTGGCGCCATCTGTGTTACACGGAAGAAATAAACGTAATACAGCCGTCTGGCGATAGATGTCGGTGTACGACGCATTTTTATAATTATTCCAATTGTTGGGATACCGGCTGATTTCCACTTTATAGAGCGATCGTTGTTGTTTGTTTTAAATGGTGAAATATGATGACTTTATCATCATCATCTTCAGTCCGTTGCAGTCCACTATTGGATATAGGCTTCTCCTAAGGTACGCCACAGAGCCCGGTCTGTTGCTTTATGCAACCAGTCGTTTTTTCGATAGAAAAAACAATCTGGCTCATACCAGCCCCGTAATAAACTCCCTGCTCCTGTATTTTTCGGCCATTTTGACATCACCTTCTTGGTGCTGGATGCCAAGAATTTAAAACTGTCATAAATAACGTACTGAACAGACACGAAAAAATCTGATCCTTCTGAATCAGCATGCCACAGTATCCCCCATCTCATCGCGACGGCCAAGCCAATAAATGAATTATACGGAGTATTGGCGTGGTCACGTGCCGCGCGCCGTCCCATAGCAGCACTCACAGAATGCCTCATTAGAAACGGTTCTATTCTCGACATTATCATAATTGTCATTGTCATTGGTTAGATTACGTGTGGTTATTTTATTGTTTGAGTTACAAATCAAGTTGGTAATGAATGAATTACTGGCGGAATGTTCCTTTGAAAAACATGCTGTGTGAATAAAATCTCCTTTTTAACGGTATCGAAACTTTTAATTTCTGTTCAAATTATTTATGGTTTATTGTTGTCCCAATTTTCAAATGTCCACAGCATACACAATTAATTCTAAAATTCCTTGTTACCGCTCCAGGTTTCTCACTACGTTTTGACCGTATGAAAGAAGCGTGAAAAAAATTTTAATGTAAAAAATGTCTGGAATGTTGTTCAAGGTTATTTGTTTTGTGAACAATTTAAAATATCCATCTTCAAATATGAAGGAGCGAAGCTCTAAAGACTTCACACTAACATAAAGTTGGCGAAACATAATTTTGTTATTCAAATTTCATAAAAGTTACAATTTATTTCCATTTCCCACGTCTACCAGTAGACGCAGTCAAACGCCATTTAACAGATCACCATAGAAAGTAAACTGCACACAAAACTAACCTCTAACAACCATAGTTACCGTCCTGATAGTCTCGACCGAAAAGCGTTCCTAATAATCGCATTAAGCGTTAATTTGATAGCTCATTTAAGCGGATTTAAGCGTCGCTACGGCCATCTAAAGTATAACAACGGAGGAAGTTTTCATTGTATTCGGTAGTTCGTAATTATGCGGCGGCGAGATGCAACCCTATAGGTAGAGTGAGCTCTGCCAGGACGTGGCGATAATGTGGCTTCTAGCTTGTTTTCCGAGTAGAACAAATAATCAAGTCTATGCGGATTTAATGTTCGAAGGAAAATGTTTGAAAATAAGACAATGCAACGTGCGGTTGAATATTTTTAGTGTTTGCTATTATATGCAACATTATTTTTTTTCGTTTGCTATTTTTGCAAAAAATAGAAGACAGTTGGTGTTGCTGAGGGAGTTTCTTGCGCCGTTTCTACTTCACAGCTACAAAACGTTCCGAAGCCGTGGTAGCAGTAATTAACGATTCAAAAGATCTTGTAAAGACTATTTGAATAAAGAATATTTTGATTTTGAAATGCTCATTATTTGTGATTACGTATGTTTCATTTTATAAAAACAGAAATAAATTAAAATAGAAATGTTATCTTTTTCATTTCTGTAACACCCAAAAATTAACCGGATGGCAACGCCTCCGGCTATTCGACCGTCTTTACATATCCTGGATAAAAGTTCTAAATAAATAAAATATGAATCGTGAGTTATCTATCGAATTACAATACTCCCCAATTCGTATAAAGGCCGGAGGCAAAAAGGGATCGAAACATATCCGAATTCATCCCAGTGGAAATCTTTTCATCCCGGCGAGATTCTTTTAAGCCGGAAATTATCCAGGTAACACGATAAATGTGAGGCGAGCTTTCCGATCACTCACCGATGAAAAGATACATAAAGGTATTCTTAATTTATCAGTTTGTGAAGAACAGGGTGCGCTTAATTAAAATTACGCGAGATAATTTTAATATAAATTGTGGTATTTCAGTCTTTAAAATCATGTAATTTCCAAAAAAATAAAACTAATTATATCGTAATGTAATATATTTCTAAGTCTCAAACGAAGGACATAGTCTACTTGCGCAATAAATTGATTATTTAATTCAAACAGATTATATTTATCATATGTCTGTCTGTATCAGTCCAAATACGTCCCAATGCAGGGCACGAACCTCCTCTACAATCAAGAGTACGATTGAGAGGGGTTGATTATATTTATAAATTTTTTAATTATTTTTTATACATTAGATCCTGCAAACGAGCAATCCAGTCGTCTGGTGGTAAGTGATCACTGCCACCTATGAACATCCACAGCCCTTGGATCATAGATGTGTTGCCGGCCCATCAAATCGGGAGGACAGCGGGAAGGAAAAAAGATGGCAAGGGGAAGGGGGAAGGGGTATTGGGCATCTGGAAATCTCACTCACCGATCGAAACCCCACAGCAAAGCTGTCGCTTCTTGTCGATCTCCTGTGTGACAGTAGTATCACCCTGGCCTGCCCATTCATGCTGAGTCATGACTGACAACAGCATAGCTCTACCACTTTTAAAACACATTTCCCAACAGCACCTATAAAAATACACTAACATTTATCTACATAGGGCCCTACTCACCTGTCCATCTAAACAATCTCAAGGGCGAAAGCCAGTGTATGTTCGCGAACGTCTCAGGTGTAGTGGTGGCCTCTACCCACTTTAATTCACACTACATTTGTCCCACTCTCTGGTGCTTAATGTAATTTATTGTCGACTCGTTCGCCGCAGGAAACAGGGGACTTGGAAAAATAACAGTTTTCCCTTTTTCGTCTACGGTTTGCTTGAGTAAATTTTATTTTAACGTATATACATACATCATGCTGAAATAACCGAAATTGACATTTTACTAACAAAATTTTCGTATGTCTACATATATTTCGCAATATTCCTTTCTGATATTTTTTAAATTATATAGAGCATGTGAAAGCTTCCGTTAGTTAGACGTTGGCTGTGAAACGCGAGGCCATGGGTTCGATCCCCACACCGAGACAAATATTTGTTTGATCCACACGAACTTACCGAAAAGTCTCTTCCTGATACCCACGACATAAGACTCGATCTTAGCGTGGGGTCTGGACTATGTATGTGACTGTTGGGTGTTTTTATTTATTAATTAATTTATTAATTATTTGACCGAGCTTAAGTTTAATTTTTGTAATCACTTTATAATTATTATTTAAAAAACGAGTCTTCTTTGTAAGACTGGTAAAACGAGCAGGTTCTATCATAATCACACAACTGTTTTGTAACTGTCTTAAAGTAACATCTCGTTATTCTACTTGTCCTATTCAAGTCAATACTGTTGTAAATAAATTTTATCAAGTCAGCCAGCCGATTGCATTTTGTTGTATTTTATCTAGAAACAAGCCAAAATGAAATACAACAAAAACCTATTATCAAAATTATGTTTAAAACAATAGAATTGATGCAACACGAATATTTTAATGGTATAAAAATTCCTAATCAAACACTAAAGTGTGAAGTGACATGGCCTCATGAAGACATGGGAGGGGTCGCGAGCAGACAATTCCGTGGTAATTGCACCCGCCCGGCGGAGTGAAGCGACCAATCAGACCCGCTGCCGACGGCTATTCAATTACAAATAGCCTTCTTGCTGGTCTAGCGCTGAGTGAGAGGCTGTAGCGAATCCTGTTTTAGGACTTAAGTATATTTTTCTTTTGGTCGTGGTTTGGTGAAATATCTGTAAATGGTGATAAGTACAGTACTGTCCATTTGGAGCATGGGTTCTCAAACTCATTTTTATTGCTGCCTAAAATTAAATGTCTACAGTGTCAGCAGTGGGACTTGATATAGTCTAGAACTCTAGGTAACATAAACGCCCATTAAAATTAATAATGCAAGATTGTAATAAAATTATTCAAGCAGCTAAAGCAAATTGAAGTGCCCTGTTAATTACGATAGTATTCATTTGTAATTTTAACAATTTACATTTATTGTACATTTAAGCATTATTTTATTTGCTTCTTTGCTTGCTTCCGTACAAAATATCCGATTTATACATGCATATTGGTAGATAGAATCTATCGGTTGTGTTTGATACAATCTTTATATTATGAAAGATATTTTTGTCGCGTGGCAAAATATGAAAGCTTATTACTTGTGTCGATTTAGTATAAAATGCTCTATCAAGTCTTAGCGCTACGATACTACGAGCTACGTAGTCGCTACGGTTCTACGATGCTACGTCATGAAACTAGCCGTAGCAGATAAATTGGGTCGGATAATCCGTCTCTTCGTCACGCCTTTACATTCGCTTTTCTTTTACACTTTTTCTGCTCTTATTTTTTGAAAGAAAAATCTTATCTAAGTGTATAATGCGTGTGTCTTATAAAATGGAAGTACAGACTTCTGAGGAAAAAACTAGGATTTGTGTTTAAATTGTGAACCTAAAATACATACAATAACATATTGTTAAAACTAGAATTATGGGCTTTGGCTTTGCATAATATACATAAAAGCCGTGGCCCAGTGGCGAAGGGTGACATTTTTTAAAAGGGAAGCCGAAGCTCAAAACACAAAATATGTTTATTTTCTTTATCCTGTTACTAGCTTCTGCCCGCAAACTTCGTCTGCGTGGTTAATTTTATTTTAATATCTCCCATCCCGTCCCGTCCCATCCCGTTATATCCCGCCCGCCCCGTCTCATTCTCACTAATGAAATGTAATCCAGTCCCATCCCATCTTTTTGAGTATGAAAAAGTAGCAAATATATCGGAATTCCTTCTTCATCCCACGAGAACACTATTTTTTTCGGAATAAAAAGTAGTCTATGTTACTTCTAATACCTCCAAGAATATGTGTACAAAGTTTCATGATGATCGGTTGAGTAGTTTTTGCGTGCAAGCGTAACAAACAAACTAACATTCACATTTATAATATTAGAAGGGCTAAGGGATTACGAAATGACTACAATGCGACTAGTACTAAGTAATCTGTGAATGCGACTGATAGTAGTGCAGTCCGAATAGAGATTAAAAATTTACTGTGTGATGTTTCACAGAATGAACGCAAAACGCGACACACTTATGCACGTGTGTCCTTATATTCGGACCTTTGCGAATATCCTCCCACCAGCAAATTATTGCTTCGAGAATCTTACTCACCAAACTAAAATAATGGGTTTCATTTGGTAAGTGATATTGTGGCATCTGCCTATTGCGGCCGTCAATTAAATTTTAATATTTTCGTTACCTATGTACTTATACAATATTTACAATGTCCATGAAATAAAAAGTAAACCATGCTTACATAATGAGAAAAATAAAAAAGTATATTTCTAAACTGCACGTGAATATAAGATTAATATAAAAGAAATAAAAACCTAGACTCAATATGTTAACAAGTACGATAGCCCCGCATTTATCAGTTGTAACATTAGTAAGACAATGTATTCCTCAGGCGAGGATCGAGCACGTCCTAAAATCTAAACACTAACTTTATTTGTAAAATCGACAACCTAAACATATTAGTACGCTCCTAACGATTAGTAATTTCCATTAAAACCATAATATTAATATTACACATTTTGTAATTAAAAACATTTAAAACTAATTGCATGAACCATGAATATATTGTAAAAATGTAAATATAACACTTATAAATACATTAAACTCCGCATTTCGCTATTGTAATAAGTAATATCTATACCTAAACACACGAAATGCCGGAGAAGCTGCGGCTTGCTTCTTGCTTTTTTAGCGTAAATTGAACCTTAAATCATTATCAATTTAAGGTACAATTTTGCGTGGTTTGTTGCATACTATACAATGCGTAACGGGCGGCGCGGTGGCGGCGGGGCGACGGCGGGCGGCGGCGCACGGGCCGCGCTAGTGTTATTGAATAAGCCGAACAATTTTACAGGAATTCGCCAGAGGTCGCACCGCGTCGCAATAAAAAGGGCTTACTGTGCCGCTTCCTAGTAATGTTTACGTATCTGGCCGACAGATGTCGTTGAATGTAAAAAATAATAATTGAGTTTTGATATTAAATAAATAAGTTTGAATAATTTGCTTGTTTATAGTGTAATGATAAATTACAAAAGGGAAGCCGGTAGGAACTGGCTTCTAAGGAGCCTTCGCCACTACCGTGGCCACCAGACTTTCGTAATTTTATTAAAGTCGACAACATTAAAATTCAGCTTTTATACAATAATAATAATGCTGGCAAAATTACAGTTTATTAAGGTTTTAAGGTATCGTAATATATAATTATTCCAGCTTTATAGTATAAAAGCTGAATTTTATATATGTTGTTAAGGTTTGTTTTTGTTAACTTTCAAAAAGTTTCCACAACAAATATAACACTAATGTAAAATAAACAGCGTCACAAAAATATCAATCCCACGCCAAAACTTTCGTCAACAGTGCAAAGTGACTTTCGGCTGAAAACACCTCGGATTGCCTACTTATGTTCCTGCCGGTAAACAACTGCGAGGCGTCTTGCGTCAGCGCAATATGACCCTTATTGATGCCAGCCGCGTTAAGGAAAATATATGTTCAGATCTATATTGATATTCAGTTTTTTTTGTTGTTGAAAATGGTTTTTTTTGGTAATTGGTGAGGGTAGTATATTTTGTCAGTTATCAACATTTTTTCTAGTCGCTCGTTGAAGTCTTTTATGTGATTAGTAAAATATCTTGATAATGGTTTCTTAGATTTACGCGCTTGTTACCGATTGCAATAAAACTATTATTACCGTCCGCCCCTTGACCACGAAAGCTGTAAAATAATCGAAACGTCAAACCAAATCCGCGATAAAATCCGTAAATATTAGTATTATTTAAAAATTTCTGAATTATACAAATTACTTTTAAACTCTAGGCTTTTAAGTAAATACTCATTATAAACATAACTTTTATTATATCTGAAGATGATGATAATTCGGTCCATCGGTCGCAATGGTAAGGTCGGCTAAACAAATATTAATTCGGACCACTCAATCAATTTTACAACAGATTATAGAGCATTCAATGCTGAACCAATTACGAGGTCAAGATAAAAATATTTCTGTACGGGAGACGATAATACCTCTCTGATCGTCAACGCCTGTGTTCAAAAAGTAAGTGTTCGTCGAGAGGGTACACCTCCAGTTTTTAACTAAAGTTAAGTGAGTTTGAAATTTGGCGCTCCGGTAAAAGCTCGCGCCGGCGGCACGCTTTCTGAATAGCGAATTAATATTTCTAGACAAACGCCGCTTTTCGAGGCTGTATTTGAAATGCCATTTAGTTGCAAAGGTGAAATAAAAGTGTTGGGTAAAATTTTATTGTACATTACGGGACAAAAAATGGGTTAGGTAAAAAAGAGACAGTTCCCTCGGCGGCTACGTTTGAAAGCCTATAAATGTAGCTATTTAAACGCGATAAGACATTTATTTCTTGTATGTATTTGGCAAAACTTTAACTTCTTTTAAAAATAATTTTGAATAGCTCTATTTAAACAATCGGAATGAAATGATATAGTTTTCAATTATAAGCTATTTAATCATAACATAGACAAATGGAATCCTTTTAAATGAATTGTGCGCAATATCCATTATAATTAAAGTATCCGAGGGCTTCAATAGATTGGTGTGAAACCGAGTGTTACAATCACCATGGCAGCATTTTTTTTTACTTTTATAGCAGATGAGAAAATACTTGAAGGGTTAATTAAATACTACGAATATACCTATATCGTAAAATATACGATTAAAACTCAGATAGGAGGAAAAATAATTAAAATACATTAATCATTTTAACAAGATAAACTCTGATTATATTTAAAATCTTAATTCCAATTTATTGACCTAATTGAATATCCCGATGGAGCGAGGTAATTATTGTTTCGTTTCGAATACTCGGGGCAATTCGTTAAAAGTGCCAACAACTTAATAATTACTTATTTTTAATTAATGAAAAATATTAATTGATCTCTCAAACAGTGAAATGTTTTGCTGACATATACGAATTTCCTTAACTTGGCTATCTTATAAATACCCGCATAGATTTACTGGTACAGGTATGGATCACATTGACCAACTAATATATTATGTGCATATGTACTATGTAGGCGTGTGAAGTATAGTGGGAACTTAGATAGTGTACAATACTACCGCTGCAGTACAAGCTAAGCTTAAGTGCAGGGGCAGTAAGACAAACTGGATTCCTGAATAATTATAGTGTTTGGTAGTGTGTATATTTTGGTCCTATTTTTTTATTGATATTTCTAATAAAGCTGTTATGATTGTGATCCTGAAAGTCATTTTCGTGTATGTTTAAAAATAAATATGGAATCTTTATAGTTTGCTATATTTTGAAGATTAGGATCAAATTTATCAAGGAAATAAATAAAACAAAGTATATTCAGTTGGTTTTTGGTTATGAGCGCACAACTTTGTGCGAGTTTTCTGGTTAAAGAAATCTCGAACGGATTTGCTTTGAAAATTACAAACATTTTGGGACGGATACGGGTTCGGCGATTGGGTATTACTGGTCCTTCTGTCTACCTCTGCGAAGCCACCACCATGGGCATATACATATATGTATAATAGTTTATACACAATAGCCAATATTATCATAATGCACGATACAAAATCTTTTCCTCAAACTATACAGCCTTGAATCTAAAAGCTCACTCTGCATATTCAGAATCGTTTCGTGCATATCAAGTTCGCGTGTATACTGATTCCATTACCCATTGTGGGTATATAGGTGTATACAAGGAACTTTATAGCGGAGTGTAGCGGCTTCCAAGTATTCATGAACGTTTATACTAAGGCGGATTTTCATATCGTAGTATGCGTATAGGTAAGTTCCTAGAGATTAGTTTTAAATACAAAGCTCGATTTGTTGTTGTGGCTGCAAAATCGAACACACATTGTGTGATTTTTGTTTTCGGGTATAGATGTTGTGGAACATTTATATTCGAAGTTTTTAATACCTGACACATAAAATACGTTTGCATGGTGCAACTATAAGTGTTGAAGTCAATTATATTTCTTTTATTAACTTTCTCCTCAACTAACACCTTTTAAGACACGTTATTTAACAGATAATAGTAGCTAATTATATAAACGTCGTCCCTCAAAGTTAATGTCTAATTAACTTCAGAGCTAGATGTCTCGAGAAGCTTTGTAAATGGAATTTCACTAGCTAAATATTAGCAGTTGTTGAAATCTGACGGGCGGTGCTAACTATTTCGCGCCACTCCCTCGCAGCTAATTTTTAAATAAAACATCACGAGATGCTGACATGATGGATTATGTTAAAGTAGTTCTTCTCAGAATTAAAATTATTAATTTGAGTGAATTTTGTTATATATATAATGGGGATTTTGTGGTATAATAAAATTCAACCATGGATATTGAAATAAAACTATTTTTTTTACGGATTTTAACGCGATTTGAATTAGTTTTTACATTTTTTAACTTCCCGACGTTTCGATTGCTTTTCAGCTTTCGTGGTCACGGGGCGGACTGACCAAATCGCGATAAAATCCGTAAAAAAATAAGTTTTATTTTAATGTATAACATTCGCGTAAATCTAAGAAAACAACCACGAATATGTTAAAATAACGACTGATCATGGTAAAATTTGTATCATTTAAACACAAATACATTCCTATAATTTATTGGATCCATTTGTATGCCATAGGATTGAAGACGACATTTCCATTCGATTTAAATTATGTAAATAAGTTCAAAACTCTATAATTACGATCGACAAATCGAATTCGATCCGCGTCAATCTGTATTAGAAGTTAAATTGCTGTCATAGCTATTTGGACATTCAACAATAAATATATTATTAATGACCCTCAACAGAACCGAAAAAGCAATATTATAGATTGACTACGCCAAGATACGAAATAATAAATCATTTCCATGTTTTATTTTTTACAGGTAGGTTACTGATGTCTAACTATAAAACTCAATATGTGAACAAAAAAACTACATCCAAATAATGAGACATTCTCTTCCAATTTTCTCTAACCATCACTAAAGGCTTACCTTAATTATAGACAGATTTAAAACCTAATTTTGTAGTCGAATGTTTTGTCTTCTTCGCTCAAACTTAATTCTAAAGCCGTTCGAAAGGGACAAAACATTCGATAACTAAAATAGCTTTTAAAGCTGTCTGAATAAGGCCGTTAGAAGTTACGAATTAACAATGTTTTTCAGCATGGAAAAATACCATTTTAAATCCATAGACGGGAGATAATAAATGGTTTCCAGTATTTATTACCACCATAAGTCCTAAATCATTGGTCAGAATGGCATTGCGTTAGTGGAGACATGTCACATTAAATCAGGAATCCAATGCAATCACGCCGCTCGAGCTCGAGGCGGCGACGGACGCGTGTCGTGCGAGTGTCTGCCGGCTGTCGCGCAGCTGTCGGCCGGGTGACGGACGACTCTCGCGACGGCCTTACGTGTGACTAATGACACAACCGCGAACGAGAGGAAAAATCACTGATTAAGCTAGTTTTTATTTATACGACCTAGTTAGGACGGCGTAATGACGCCTTAGGGATGCGTGGTGCCGATTCTGGATATTTTTTATGCTGGCACAGTGGCTAGAATTTAACTCATGGAGTGCAATTCGGTTGGAATATCAAATGCCTTATTGATCTTGCACAATGCTTGATGTTCGCTCCGTTGCGATTACCCTACAAACAGTCCTGTAGAAGAACAGACCGGTGCTTATTTTTAGAATTAGTTATACTGATAATGTCAAGAAATGGAATGAGGATTAGGAATAAGAGTTATTACATAATACTTTTTTTGTTTATTCCTGACATCTTAATTGCCATCGTGTTGATTCTTACGTCGAGCTATTCGGTAAACACGGTTTATCCCGGATTACATAATTTGCTGAGAGGATTGACGTCAGGCCGACGACGGTCGTAAAATCGTAAGCCGAGTAAAATTGACAAACTATGTGGTGAAAAACGAGGCGTTAAAGGCACTAAAATGAGTACCGTAATCAATGTTTATATATTAGATTTTTTTTTATTAGAATGTAAAAACTGCGTAGTTTCAAATACTTATGATGTCTAATGTGACCATTGAACTTACGTAAAATTTTCGAAACATTGTTGTTATAATTTATAATATGTTAATTTGTACAATATTTTTATCTCGCCGCAGACTTGAATCTGTGCCAACGCGTAATGTCTAACCTTTGCATAAGTATGATAAATGTCTATTACATAAGATTCTGGATTAGACAAATGGGGACATTTTATATCAAATATCGCCGTTCAACTAATATTTGTAGACCTTGAAGAATTTCATTATTTGTTCTGATTTACTCCAACTATACTTTCGGTTAAATTTTGGTTGCTTGAACTTTATTTACTTTTCCATAACAAGATTCAATTTCTTTGCTTTGCGTTGAAGTTGAAAAATCTTATATTGGGCCAACTATTCCTGCCAATTTATTTTCCAGTAGCCCGAAAGGCATGTTAGGCTACTACTTAGGCTTCTCACCGTAGCTTGAATGTAAAACATGTACGTTTGAGCCTTAAAGACGTTATTCAATAATTTAATTTACATATTTTGTATCTGATATCAATTAAGCGAAAGATGAAATGCAATAATGACTATAATGTTTATTCGCCAATAAATAATTGAAATAACGAACACAAATCCAAAACAGGCTTTTTTTCGAATTTTAATGTGGACAAAAATTTCAGTCAAAACTCTTATTGGCATTCCATTAACGTAACTAATGAACAAAATGCAAATTAAACAGCCAGTATTTACAAAACAAGAAGCAGTGGACAAACGAAACATTCACAGCACATTTAGTTATTAAAAATTAATATCGTCGGTGGTATGTCGAACGATAATATCGAGGCATCGACACGGTCGCGTTATTGGATGGTTCATCAACACCGATGTGTAGTCGCCGATATTGCTCGGCACCGATCGGTTTTACTACTTAATTATTTTGCTTAGCGTGGGTGTGTTTTTAACTTCATTGTATTGCGTATTAGGAATGTTACTTGATTGGATGATTAATTTCAAAGATTATGAGCTGTGAGTTAGATTCATAGCTTTTCAGTCATGACTCGGCATGAATGGACAGGCCCCATCCTTTTTCCTTCCTGATGCCCACTTAAATTTGTGGGCCTGCAACATATCTATAATCCAAACTTTGTGGATGTTCGTGGGCGGCAGTGACCACTTACCATCAGGGGACCTGTTTGCCGTTTGCCGGACCTATTGCATAACAAAAAGATGAATTTAGGTGTGTAAGTCGATTCACGGAATGTTAAGTGTGCGAGGTTGGATATTTCACGGAAGGGTTGAATTTAGCGGCGTAAAATCTTAAGTGTAATCTTCTCGCGGCGTGCTTTAAATAAAATCTTGCGTAAGTGCGGAGGGAGAAGTATTACAGACTCGAGGATTTTTTTCATGTCTTTTTGTGTAATTGGATAAATAAATTATAAATAAAACCTTATTACGTCTACTAAACAAACATTCATGAATATAAATTTAAGTCTATGTAAACTTCTGTTTGAAAATAGCTTGTACAAAATAAACACGAATGTAAAATGTAGCCAATAAATAATTCAGACGCGTCTACATAACGTTATTGTTTTGATTCTTATTCTTTTGTTAACATAAACATGATCGAGAAAATCTAAATATTTTTTTAACTTTAATAAGTAAAGAAATGGCTTTGTCCAATATAGATCTACCGGGTATATCGAAGATTGCATCCGAAAACGAAGCCTAGGTAGTTTTAGTGGTTACAGATACAATGCAACTAAATATTTCGCAAAAAAAGCGATAGACTTTTATTTGCAATTTTTTTTATGTTATCACAAAAACTGGCTATTTACCACCCAAGTAAATAGCCAGTTTTTGCGAAACGAGTAATTTAAACCTTTGCGTACCATTAAGTCTTAAAAAAATAGGGTGTACATAATTATTTCAAGAAAATTATGTATTTATCACCCAAATAGCCAACACTTGACAGCCTCCGTGGCGCAGTTGGTTGGACGCCGCCTGTGAAACGAGAGGTCGCGGGTTCGATCCCCGCACCGAAACAAATATTTGTGTGATCCACAGGTATTTGTTTCGGGTCTGGGTGTTTGTGAGACCGAAAAGTCTCTCGTAGCTTCTGATACCCACGACACAAGACTCGATCTTAGTGTGGGGTCACTGTTGGGTGTATTTATTTTAAATACATAAAAAAAGAAAAAAGTAAAAAATTATCAGTAAAAATTACCAAAAAATATATTGTCAATTTTTTTGCGAAAGCTTTTGATGCATTGTGTTTGAAGGCACTAATAATACCACAATGCTTCGTTTTCGTTCGTAGTCTTGACTCTGTATAATAATAAAAGGATTTATTTTACGTTTTACTGTTCCTTTACTCAAACTGACAAACTGAAAACACTTGAAAACGTCTTAGCGTTAATTTTACCTTAAAATTTAACTCCCGTTTTACTGAAACAAGTTAACAGATTACCAACGGGTGTAAACTGGAGTTAGTTGGATTGGCCTCGTCCAAGTTGGATGGAGAGCGTCAGTCAATACTTGGACGTCAAGAAGTTCCTGTTTGACACTAATTAGTAATTATAGAGCAAACAAGATTTAAATCACTATTTGAAGAGAGTTTAAATTAAATAAAATACATTGTTTTGTGAGTTGTTTTTGGTGAAGCTTCTCTTATATTTTTGTTTTTTTTTTATAAAGGATGTAAAAAGGATTTATGTAGCAATTGTCGTATTTATGTGGTAATTGAACTTTAATATAAGACATTGATATAGCGATAGACCCGCCCCCTATCACATCAAGGGAGAGAACACATAAGGCGAAACGTGGGTGTCCTGTTTGCACCTCTGCCTACCACTTCTCGGAAAAAGGCATGATGTTTATGAATGTATGTTAGGGTGTCCCTTATAGAACACTTTTTTTATTTTTTTGGAAATTTGAAATGCATACCCTCTACATTTTTTATAAATGATAAAAGATGTTTAAATATATATTTACTTTCTTTCTACATTGATAGTAACCCGTGCCGACTGAGCTTCAAAGTTTATAAAAAATCGTATTTCGTCCTGATATATCCGTGAGCTGCAAAACTAATATAAATACAATATAAAGTCAAAATAAAATAAGATAAAACATATATGTTTATTTAAACACATAAAATAATAACAATCAATCAGGGTAACTTCTTTTTAGCGTAGTTTTTTTACAGTTCGGAGACAAACTTCTATGTTCTTGGACACATCGCAGCAAAAACTGTTTTTTCTCCTCCTTAGCTGTAATAAGTATGTAAAAGTCTTGTATTAATTTAACAGCTCTCCCAGTACTGACATTTACAACATTCAAACAACTTATTTTCCTTTTAGCTACCAGAAAATTTGCGTTAATACATCCTCCTGGAGAAAACTGTCGTCGATCTGTAATCGATGTAGAAATTGTTTGCCTTTTCCGATACGAAATATTCCAGCATTTTATGTGATAACAAAACAAATAATTATATAACAACAAGAAATAATATAAAATCAAAAAATAAATAACTTACCAAACTTTTGATATACATAGTTCCTCCTTGAATGGGACATAACGTAAGTGAGTGTTGGGTGTATTTATTTATTTATCGAGGCTTTGGATATTGTTGTCCTTTTTTTTCATGATCCTTTAACGCTTTTAAGAAACACAAATCTTGATTAGGTGCCTTAATCGCCACTGTGCATTCGAGCCAAGCTTTAACATACAATGTGACAATGAATAAACGAACATCTTGTAGAGCTTTCTTCGTTTTTGCAATCATTCGAAATTGTCACTGAAGCAAACATATTTTTAAGGATTAGATAGCTTTTGTCATGCATCGTGCCTGATGCGTAGCTCGCCTCAATAGCAAGAGGCATGAGTTTTTTTTATTTTTTAAGTTACTTGTCTATTTCTTACTTTCCTTTCCTCTTCTTCCAATCATCTTTGTCTAGCTCTTTCTTCTTTTTCCGCCAATTTTTTGTCCACACCACGTAAGCATAACAGTCGACCTGGCTCTCTCTGCTCCATTAAAAATATTTTCATTCTTCCTCTATTTACATTCTTTAAAAGGCATCAGCATATGCAATATTGAATAAATTATTTAGGTCTATTTTAAAGTTATTTTCATGGTTCTTGAACTTTTTTTGCAGTTGTCTCCAAACATGATATAAATTAATAAGTTTCTTTACACAATTAGGTAATGCCTTTGTGGGATTTCTAGCTTTTCCCAAAATATAATGCATTCCCTAAACACGAGCAAATATTGTAAAATAAGATAGCGAGAACTTGTCGATTAGACGGTAATTTTGCACCGTTTATTTGATGCTTATGCCATACGATTATGAAAATATTGTTTTTATCACTCCTTAATTCCACCGACATCATTATATAAATAGCACGCGCACTAACAGTCTAAAAATTCGCGCATAAAATGACAAATGAAACGTGTAGTTTCAGGTCGCTGCGCCAGTACCCGCGTAATTTGTATGGACACGTTTAAATCGCAAGTCGGCACGGGTTATCGTTTATTAAACGGGCTAATATTTTTTTCTATGCTATATTGGGTTAATACGAATGTTTTAAAAAGGTATGCGTAAAAATATATTGAACTTGGAATTTAAGGGACACCCTAATGTATGTATTGTATTAATTTTCGTTTTGCTTCGTGCAATGTAAAGCATAACTTACAAAATTTTGTTAGTACTGTTATCAAATAAAATATGAACATAACAAAAGTAATAAAACTGCCAGACAGTTTATAAATCCGCGAAGGTTTTTTCACAGTCCCGTCGAGAATTCTCTGTTACGGCGTTTATCTTCTTGAACTAAATGTTATACAAATTAAAAAAGAAAATAAAACGCTTATTTCCACCGGCGCAACAAAAAATTGTGTAAAGCGCGTAACAAGCGCTGCTCCGGTAATCTTTTGACAAACTATATTTCAACTTTGAAACAAGTTTCAGCGGGCTGAGAATTTTACGTCGCTTAGTTCAGCCGACCGTAAAAGTCTTAGCGTAAACGTTAAATCTTTCTTCAGAATTATTTGACAAATCGTTTCACTTATCCGACCCCAGGAATAAATTCCCCGAACAAAACCCTTCCAATCATGGGGAAAGAAATAATACCACAATTCAATGGTTACGACATATTTGGCGCGAGTCGGGAACTTTGCGTCCCGTCGCATTGCTACGAGTCTAGAAGCGGTGTTACGACGCTCCGGCGTAGCAGCGCAGCGTAGCAGTAGCTACGTGCGCGTCGGGCGCGCTGGCTGAGCGCTACGGCTACGGCCGCGGTACGCTACGTTTTCTCGTTTTGTTTTGAAGTTAGCGTCTTTTCGCGAGGAAAGTTTGTTGAAATGAGTTATGTTCAACTTTTTTACACAAATACTATATATCGGATGTTTGTGCAAAAATATTTTTCTTTATGATTTCATGGTGAACGTGTAAAAGACTTCGCTTTTTTAAGATAAGCTTAAAGAGATTTCTAGTTTCGACGGCAACCTACCGAAATTGGTGAAAGTTAACTTTTAGAGCGTCGGGATTACGTGACCGGATTTTGTTTTCGCTCCAAGTTGTTCTTTGTGTATATTTACCTTCGGCTTAGTGAGTCGCGCGTGTAATGATGTGATAACGGAGTGCTATGGGCGAGGGCCAAGGACCGAGTGTGTTCTTCGCGGCGGGCGACAACGGCAACGGGTACCGCCTGTCCGCCGAGGGAGTCAGGACCCTGCAGGTGTTCCTCAGGGAACATGGCGCTGATTGTGTGAGACAGTTTATGCAGGTACTAGGATAGAAACTATTTTATAAAACATCCGTCAGCCGTAGTACTGTCCCTAACGTAGACCTACCATAAGAATTTTCACTGAAGTCAATTGTTTATTGAATACTATTAGTAAATACATAAAAAAATAATTAAAACGCTGATAATGAGAAATATGCGTTCATATATAACTAAAAAGCATTCCTTACTTACCCAGCCATACACAAATTGAAGCATCTTAGCTAGTTGAAAAGCATTATCTGACTCGGAACTTAATTAGGTCAAACCACATTAGTCGGACTCTAGTTAACAACTCATGCAAATGCTAATCGCAATTTGTGCTTGTACCGTGCTATTGTTTAGAAGCATATAATAAAATTAACTTAATGTAAAAAGGTGAAGTTTAGAGATGTGACGTGTTAATTAATTTTGATGAAAATATATTAATTCGATTGATTTCTAATAATTTCTCTGGTAAGCGAAGTCCGCCAACCCGTTCTAAACCAGTAGACTATGGCCTATCTTCTCACAATCGAAGGATTCGTGCTCTTCATTGGGATGTATAGAATGAATTATCAAATTGATGAATTATTGAATAATTTATGAATTATTAAATTGACAAAAAATGAATGAAAAAATGTGAAAATTTGATGCGTGACAGGTATGTTTATTTATTTAACTAAATTACAATGCCTGTTATCGTAAACATCTTAATTGCGATCGATCATTGAGTCGTGTGGCGTCGCGTGTGTGTAAAACGTACGTTATTTTATAAAACACAGGCGTTTGAAACCTTTATGTGTCACGTCACACCGTGTTACCAAATGGGTCAACAGAATATATACGGTTATGTCTCTGTTACGAATGCGCTATAAAAACTTTGCGTATGAGAATATCGGCCCGAATTTTATACGCTTGTACAGTCGCTTCCTACGGTTATTTAGATAAAGTTGTGTGGTTCGAAAAAATAAAACAGAATTATATTTTAGATGTGTTTTGTTGTACACTGGCAGAAGCAATTGTTTACGATTAAATAAGCATATTACATAATACATAATATGTACATCTACTTCAATTCATCTCTGCACCATCTCAAGGTAAACTGGGAGAGAATGCCCCTGGCATCAAATCAAGAGGGATTTGAATGCGAATGTATTCTGAAACTTATTGTGACATCATACATGTGATGTAGTTGCCACCTGTTGCAGATTCTTCTTAACATAAAATAATTTCATTTTTCATTTTTCCAAGTTATGGTTCAACTCTTGCTTATTATATCTAATTATCCTTAGCATAAAAATACTCTAATACTAAAGCAATAAAACCACTCTTAAAAGGTCCGTCGCGTTACCAAGTCAAGCATTCATCTATTTAGAGACTTCACCAAATTCAACCATTTAAACATTTCGCACACAACATAATATAATAAATTATATTATTCATCAACGGACGACATATACGAGTGTACTATGTACATACAAGTACAGTGAATTAATTAAATATTGTTCGTGTTGATCGCACGTTACAAATTAAATTTTATTATCCCACCGAAATTGCTTGTCATTAAAATGTGAGCAACGCCTACGTTGTATTAATTCATCGACTTTTATTGGAACTGTGTTTTCTTTGTTTAATCATTCGATAAAATTAATTTTAAAATTGATTTTTCGTTTTATATCGCTGGAGTGTGTTATAACTCATTTAATGTTTACAAAATGTCTTGGATGGTAGACAGAAATATTAATTCCTACTAAAGTATTTTATAAATGCATATCAAACCTACGTGAATATTATAAATCTTCCTCTCCAACACCATTCTCGAAATGGGTGCAATAATATCTATACCACTACTAATTATGAAGAGATCTTTGCATGTTAATAGGAGGTATGTAAGCTGAAATAGATGAATTGTTGTTGACGTGCGTTTGTTTCACTTGTGTCCCTGGTTTGGTAAAGTGTGTAAGTCTGAAGAAAATGTTAGGAAAGCTTTATCGATATTATGATTCTAGAAGAAAGAAAGAAATTATTTTTATTCATGATAACCCTGCACGGCTATGATTAACACAACAATAAAAAGTAAAGAAAGGTTATACGCTACTTTTTAGATTAAACAACCAAAATAGAAAAACACAAAGAACAATAACAAACTGAAAATAAAAGAAACAACCAAGTATTAGTATTAGCCTGCATAGATCACAGCCGTATGCAGTGCTGTCATGAAGAGGTCTAAGTTCAGCATTAGTTTGTGGATACCTCCGCAACGCTGGTTTTCGACCTAGACCTTGGGTGACGTACAACTGTGTGAAATCGGTCGAATTCTCTAGTAGCGACACATTTGTCCGTTGCTCATATAGGTCTGGTATAAAAGTGACAATAGAAATGTTTCAAATGTACATTTTTGTTACGTTGTACGCATGATGTTTTAGTAAAAAAGCATCCATTAAAATGGGTCATGAATTTATTTCGCGAGAAAAATTACACCCGTTTCGAACGTTTATGTCTGACTGGACTATAAAATGTGTATGAACGAAATACCAAGCTCTCTCTTTTAATTTATTAATACTCAATCAAACGAGTTGAGATGTTTCTTCATTTCAGTGGCTTTTACCCGGAGTGGAATAGTTTATTTCACCAAAAAACGTACTAATTACATACGTAAAATAGAATTATGCCTTCCTATGTACTTTACGTATAGCTCAGTTTTTTTTATTACATTTTTTTATTAGTATTCGTTTCGCTGTGACACCTTAGTGCCCCGATCTATAAAAAATAAGGGGCGGTTTTGGAGATCGTAAATCTCACTAATCCCAGACAAAGTACTAAGCTTTTGATCTCTGTAATTTATAAAAAACGATCTTTATTATCTGACCTTTTTGTTGATATAATATTTATCCCAAAAAAACCACGAAATTATTATAAAATAGATGTTTGTATTAAGTGAAATTGGCAAGACTACGGCTATACATTAGTATTCTGCGATTCAGAAAGGAAAACAATAATCCGCGTATAAAAGTATCAAGATTCGAGATCGGCGGAGACCCGAGACCTCGCCAAGTTCTGTCAAAACACGTTTTATTGTTGCCGCGTGATTGAACAACAAACAAAAGTATTTTACCATTGTTCAGTTACACGTTTTTATTACATTCGGAGCGGTTTTTTTTTTTGGTTATATCTGGTTCATTAAGTTTGGATCTGGAATCGGGTCGGGTTAAAATATGAACTGATTGCCGATTGGCCTTATTACTGTGGGCTGAAGCGTTATGTTCTGTGTATAGGCTGGGTTTTGTTTACTTTCAGGGTCCAATCATAATGTTTGAAGTCCGGCGCGTGTAGCGGTTAATGTATGTCTTTCTAACAGCATCTAGCAGATCTGTTTCATATGATGTAATGTGATTTGGTGGTGTAGTAAATTCACGATGGCGTGATTATGATCTTAAACTCTTCCAACGTATTTGTTGTTTTAACAAACATGACATGACAAATATAAAGTTAGAAGTATTTTTTTCCCAGCGCTGGGTGATTTTTGAAAGGATTCGGTTAAGTGGCGTTAAGTAACTTCGACCATAATTTTCACATTAACCATGTCAATGCCTTACGTTTGACCTCAGCGTTTGACACACACTTTGACATACCAAATGTATGGGAGTTACATTGGCAACATTAAAGTAATCGTCAAAGTTACTTGATGCAACTAGGCTTTCATATGAAGCGGGCTGGATTATATTTCTATGTACATAGCCACAATACATAAACACAAGCACACATCATCCGCTAATCTGCACAACCGCGACATACCGGCACTCGAGCGCACCAGTGTACAAGCACCGCTCTTATCTGTTTGTACGAGTGACTTTGATCTATCGTCTCCACTCTATCTGTGAGTTTTGGCGCCGCCCGCCGAGATGTTTGCGATGCATGCTGGCATTTCATACGCTGTAATATGTGCTGGTTTGTTGAACTTGCAGTCTGGTTCATGGAAGGGTGTTGGAAATGGTTATGATGTTGATGTCTTATTATTTAGAATTGAAGAGAAAGATAGCTCAGTTGAGTGAAGGCTGGATTTATAAACCGGCGGAAACCTTGGATGTTCACAATTGACTTTAAAGTTATGTGTTTTCTTATTTATTTATTTATTTATTACAATCTTTATTGTACACAATTATAAACACAAAAATTACAATACAGAAACAATAACAAAAAAGAAGTACAAATGGCGGTCTTATCGCTCCACAGCAATGTCTTACAAACAACCATGAGATGGATTTGAAAGAAGGAGTTCTTGGTATTCTTCGTTATGGTTCTTCGTTCGACAGTTATGGCATGCGTTAACGGTGGTAGAAAGCGTCATGAGAAAACCTGCATACCTACCCAATAGTTCTGAGCGGCAATTTAAAAAGTATGCAAAGTCGATTAACTGCTTTAGACCAGTGTGGTAGACTAGACAACAGCCGATTCTACATATAACTATAACCCAAATAATGTACGTAATTGTATGTAAATGTAAAACAATGGCCCGCAAAAGAAAGTTATGGGACAGAAAACGGTTGCCAAAGTTATATGTAAGTGGGTATGGCAAAGGAATCTTATTTGAAATTATCTTTCAGCTTCTGTTACAGGTAAGTTCTCTGTGTACATTTATTCTGGGAGGAGGCGTAAGGGCCACTAAAAATTATAAAAAACACACGGAAATACAATATTAACCAAAAATGTATTTCCCCTTAAAGGCCGGCAAGGCATCTCCATGCCCTATGGTGTTGCAGATGTTCATGGGCGGCGGTGAACACTTACCATCAGGTGAACCGTATGCTCGTTTGCTCCTGATAATATAAAAAATAAATAAAACATGATAAACTGCTACATAAAATCTATACATTGATTATACATACATACATACATACATACATACATACATACATACATACATACATACATAAACTCACGCCTTTATCCCAGAAGGGGTAGGCAGAGGCGCCACCAGGACACCCACATTTCTCCTTGTATGTTCCGTCCCACCGTAATATAATACGAAACCGTAATACAACTACGCCACCGAGGCAGTCGCGGTATAATCAATGTATAAAATCTATACATTGATTGTATACAAAATAATTATGTTATGAATGTCTCTTATTAACATTTTGTTTTGTTACAGGTATGTTCCACGTGCGAAATTAATTATCCGCGGGGAAAATAAGGTATCTTGCTCAAAACACATATTTTACTTTTATTACAGACTCGGTAATATCGGCCCAATATTTCTCATATCGACTTTATTGAAACCTTGTATCGCTCATAATAAAATACATTAATATTCTTTATTTATTAGGAATGTACGGAATTTAATAAAAAATAGAGATTCTATTGATATCGAAGAATCAATAACTATAGAATATTAGTACGAGAAATTGGAGTGAGTTTATATTTAGCTCATCTTATTCCTTGACTGTCATTTTGTGACAATGGACAAGCAAAATGGAGTGGTGACTTGCGGGCATTTTTGTCGAACATGTATAACTGTTCCCACCTCCCGGATCATCCCAAAATCGACAGTGGGACGGCAGTTATATCCCGGGAAATTTGTGATTTCTACATAAAGAACTTTCCTGTTTATTAAATAATTTTGATGTCATTTCACGATTAAATCTGCCTGAAATGAAATCTTGTAAAATGATCGGTGGAGCAAAATATGCTCAGTAATGTGCGATAAGGAGCTTCGTGTTTTTTCAATTTCAAATCGCGATAAAATCCGTATAAAATAGTTTTATTTCAATGTGTAACATTCGCGTAAATCTAAGAAACCATTTTGCTGTAAAAATTTACGAGGTCTTACAAAAATATTATCATGGATTGCAAACGGTCATTTTACTAAAACATACTCTTACCAAAGTCATTTGGTGTTTATCATCCAGCATAATAGAGATAGAAATCGTAAATATAATAAGACTTTTATGATATTAGACTAACGGCCGTGATTTTAGTTGAAACAAAAAATTAATAAAAGAACATAAATGAAAAATAACACGAATTCCTCAAAATGTCCGTAAAAAAACACACCAACGAAATTCAACCTTAAGCCTACAATCATTTTTAATAATTACTGTCCCGCAAATCGAATAAGTACAATAATAATACAATGCTGTATACATTGCGGCATACTCTCGCGCCGCTCGTTACGGGCGAGCAGTCTCATGCATATTCTGATCACCGGCGGGTTCGTTTTATGGCTCTAATCTACGTTTTTAATCACCCCTCGCATTAGTATTGCTTTTTAACGATTCTAATTTCACAGACGCTAATATCACACTGTGTTCTGCAGGTACAGATGAGTTTGAAATGCTGTGTTTTTCATGCTCGACATATTTTTGCCGGTATGTAATGTAGGGTTGATATAGGTGGTATTAGTGCACCTATATCTTTAGGTGTGTTTTACTTCGTGTTGTAATAAGAGGCAAAACATGTTCAATTGCAGGAACAAACTTAATTCTTGCCAAATTTTGTCTCAAATGTTAAGCAAATGTTGACGAAATCTTGCCACGTCCATCATCAATACTATTGTCAACCCAAAAAATAATAATAAAAATATGTTTATCTTACTGTTATTGTAAAATTCGCTTTTTCACCCTTTATTAATTGTAAATTACTTTATCTCTTTGGTTGAAGTGGCAATAGGCTGGCCACATATTTCGCAGACAAAGACCAGCTGGAGTAAGCGTGTTCTGGAGTGGAGACTTCGTCTTGACAAACGTAGCTTGGGACGCCCTCTAGCCAGATAGTGGGACGACTTGGAATTTAACATATTATGACTTTACATTTGAAACGAAAGCTTCCACAAAAGTTACCATCAAACGTACCCCGAGGGAAATCGTACGAAATTACCAACTCTATCACAATTCCCTGTTATTCTTTTTACCAAGTCCTAATTTCTATAGGGGATTTACTCGCGGCTATCAAGATTGACCTCAGTCTGGTCCCGTCTGCCCCTAGGGAATATGAATTAAAGCGTCCCGGCCGCCTGGCGTTCCTTAATCTGGCGCAGATTTATCCCGCCACTAAAAACTTGCCTGACAATACTGCGTTATGTACATTGTTGGTCGCTAGATCTCTGTTTAATTCTAGTGTTGCTAGCTTCATTATAGCCTGGCAGGTTTCCTTCTGGTATCTGGTGGCGTGTTTTATTATGTCGACGAAAGTAGTAGGAATTTTGTAAAACCACTAGGCTAGACATATCTGGTTTCCAAGCGATCTATATTACTTATCTCGGGAACATACATAGTTATTTACACAAATTTGTATATCCATCGATATAAGATGAATTACCGCCCAGCCGCATAATTGCCGGTGATCAATAAAACGCGTGCATTATGGAGGTTTATTAATTAATTCGCAGTTAGCACGTGCCGCTGCGTTTTAATATTGGCCGCTCTCGCTCCGGCGGCCTGCGTAACGAGCTGCCAGACATGTCCTTTTAACAACTATCTTAGTATTACACTGTAGGTGTTTGTATTTGTGTCTATGAGGCTATTGGTAGGTGTGTAAGTTCATGTGTATGAAGATGGGGTAGGCAATGATAGTAAATGTTCGCGGAACTTATTTCTGTTCGTATAACATCGAGATTTGAATGAATTATGCTAATACCTATTTAATGTAATATTTTAAACAAACGAATTAAACGAAACTTTGTCCAATTTCCAAATAAATGTCTTGATTACCAGAAAAAAACAGCGAGCCGATTTTTTTTCCTTTGGATACTTATATAACGTTGAAAAAACAAAATAACCTCGCGAACTTTACGCAAAAAAAAACTCGCAAACAGGCTGCGAAATATTCAAGTTATGATGATTGGGAACTATCTGCCCTTTTATACAATGGCGGGATGTAAATGAGGAGCAGGCGCGAACTCCTCGCAAATCACTCTATTTATATGCGCGGGTCGGGAATCGAACGCCACCTGCCGGCCGATCATAGAATTGTATTGTCTCGCCGTTCCCATGTTTTTGTTAGCTGGTCCTATTGGTTTTGCGTTATTGAAATAACCGGTGTGTTTGGGTGTTTGTATGGAATTTGTTTTTTTGCATGATTGGGAGATGAGTGGAAGGTGGTTATTGTGTTTGTCTTTTGGTGATAGCCAATTGTTGGAAATTTGAAGGATAAGAAGAATTTTCACACGAGAGCCTTGACGAGATGTAAATATATTCTATTTTTGACAGCTTCCGTGGCGCAGTTGGTTAGACGCCGGCTGTGAAACGAGAGTCTACGGGTTCGATCCTCGCGCCGAGATAAATGTTTGTGTGAACAACAAGTATTTTCTTCGAGTCTGGGTCTTTGTGAGACCGAAGAGTCTATCGTAGTTCCTTATACCCACTACACAAGACTCGATCTTAGTATGGGGTCATGTCTATGGACATATGTGACTGTTAGGTGTATTTACTTTTGTGTTAATCTTGTTGGACCCAACCGTTCCTCGAAGAAGCAACATGTACTGTAACTAACATAGTCTTTATTCGACAGTAATGAACGGTAAATACCCACTGAATATTTAAGAATTGCATGGAGAATAATGTTATTTGAGAACACAGGTGTAAATATTGAATGTACCAATACTTACGTTGTGGAGGTAGCTTCTATGTCAATTGTTCAACCGCTATGTGAGTGAAGAGTCACGGCACAGGTGTAACAATGGAGGTTCAAATACTCGCCCCTGAGAGGGCACATGCGCGAACTCTTATACATTGTTGTATGCTTTTTGCTGCAGCACTGTTTCATGTTTTTGTGCAGTTTATGTCAGAGAAACATAAATTTGAGCATTAGTTAATTCGTAGTAACATTGTTTATCTTTTTGGAATGTCAAATTATTGATTAAATCATTACCTCCGTTTGTAATAGTTATTTATGGTACAAAATGTATTTAAGACTTTAATGCCCTTATTCATAGACAGATTTAAAACCTATTTTAGTAATCGAATGTTTTGTCCCTTTCGAAAGCTTTAGAATTCAGTTTGAGCGAAGAAGACAAAACATTCGATGACTAAAATAAGATTTAAATATGTGTATGAATAAGGCCGTTAGTATCTATGACTTTATTAGCAACACTTCCTTGCAAGGATTGACATAAGACAGACGGCGCGGTGCATCATAAAATCATGACCCAAATGATTTTCGAATGTGCGTATAAATCATGTCGCGATGACATCACGTAGGTGTGGGATGACAGGGAATAAGAGTTAGATCGGCAATACAATGATTTGCAATATTTATTTTCAGCTTTATTTTTGTCCCTTAGGATTCTTTCATCGTCATATCGTACATACAAAAACTGCCCACTGCATGGCGCGAAACTACATTAGAAAAGTTTAATTAGCTTAGGCCATTACAGTTCTTAGCAATGCCTAAATTACGCAAGAACAGACCGAGACAAATATTTATAAATACCAATATTTGCCCGTTATGAGCAAAGTTCGAACCAGCTCTCAAAATCACAGCACAGCACGGAAATTCACTTTAAATCTCTGCGACAAACTGTCCTCCAACTATCACAAATTCAAATTAACGCACACATGAATATAACCTAAAACAAATACACTATCATGTGCATGCGATTGTGGATAGGAAACATTTAGATAGTTGCATGTTACTGTCGATAGCTCCAGGGGATGCGTAGTGCGACCGAAAATAATTCATTGGTCTATTTAATCGCTATATTTGGTGACTTGTATTGTTTAGATTGTACTCGTAATATCCAGGATTTTTTGGGCGGAAGCCAATGTTCAGCAACGTGGCTTAAGAGAGAGAGAGAGAGAGAGATATATAAAATATCTAAACTCCACCTCTATGCCCTTTTAAAGACAAGACGCGTAGAAAGTAATCCTTGGCGAACAATTATTTCCCCGTGCCCCAGCAATTGCCTATGAGTTTATGGGATCGCAATAATCCGTTTTAGTACCAATCCTTGGGTGTTTTTTTCCACCCAGATCCCAAAGGTGTTCGATTCAATTCTAAAACCAATAGAATAAATTTTAGGAATGAAAGATGTTTTATCAGTACACTACGGATTTGGGTGGAATACCATAGGCATCTACGTTACTACAACTTCATTTTGGTGTGAACCGTAGGTAGTAGATCGGGTGACGTCATTAGCGTCGAACTCCGTACCGCGCGCTCTTTCACTGAAGCCACTCGTATACATTCATTTGTTCGAACGTGAACTTTCATGTAAGTAGTGATGAATGATCTTTTGATTATTGGAATATATGATAGTATGGTTATGCGATGCATTTTTCAGTGTACAAGCCAATGCTTTGTTAAATAATAATTTAAATAAAGTATATCTTTGAAGAGATACCAGTACACTATACATATATAAGACAATATGAATTAATTAAATTCTGGAGCACGAGAGGTTCTTTAGTGTGTTTTGTACACCACGTGGAAGATATCGTAGTACTGAGATCATTATACACTTTATCGAGTTCAAGTTAATGGAAATGTGGTTCTCGAATCAAATTTTAATTAAGATTGCCAAAAAATTGCCGTTATGACGCATTCCAAATAACCAGTCTTAAGAACGAAAAATTAACATTTTAATAAGTTATCAACCGAGCTGGCTCTAAATCTGCGCCACACCTGGATCAATTTGCGTAAAACTTTTAACAGCAGACAGATTTTACTGGTAATATCAAATATTTTCTCTACACGTATAAACAAAAAGTTACGATGGAAACTTTGCATACAAATTAATTTTCATACAAATGTCCAATAATTTCGCATTGATGATAAAATTTTAACTAAAATCTAATAGCTGTTAACTTTGCAAATTTGCAGTACAATAGAGTTTCAATCTACCACGTCATTGTAGTGTATTTAAAAAACAGCCTAAAACGCTTCTATAAAAACGTTTATTTTTCACTGGTCTTTCGAAAACTCATAACAATACGTTTATTCACACTCCCAGTCACAAGTTAAAAATACAATTCCAATAGAATTTTCTATTGTGCGTGATTTTTGAAAGCCTGTCGAGTCAAACTGGAACTGTAGGTTTATGCGGGCAGGTGTGACGTATGAATGGATATAAATGGCGCCGAAAAATGCACCGTCGCTACACTTTTGAGACTTGGTTGAAATTTTTCACGGCGGGTGTGTGGACCGTCCTAATTGACACGTGTGAAAGAATGGCGAGGATTGATTTTAATCTGTGCCTGAAATAGAAGTACTGGTGTCCTAATCATATGAGAATGCATTAAATTTTAGATTATCTGGATGACATTTGATAGTATTCATCTCAAAACACGAATAGAGCAAATGTAATGTAATGTTTTGGTAAAGAAGTTAAGATGAACCATAAGAATGGAACAACAACCTATTTATCGGAAAATTAAGTTTTTAATTAAAGATTAAATGTAAAATCTACACTAAGTAATGATTTAACTGACATTAAATGTCTCTGAGTACGGTAGATAGGTAATCAACCATATAAATAAGAAGAAACTAAAACGCATCTCTTTCAGATTGATAGCCTCAATAGTACAAATATAAAATATATTTTTATTTTGTTACACTAAATATCTAGAATTCCAGTATTTTAAACCACGACAAAGCACGAACGAATTGCGCAACAAATAGTTGAACAATGGAATGTATTTGACAAGAATAGCTATCTGCAAAGCAATAAAACTCCGCAAAGTGTACGAGATAAAGTGCCATTCCGAAACTCGGTAACGTGAGAGCTAAAAAATAGTTTGAAGCAAAAACTAAGCAAAGAGTAACATTAAAAGGGCCCTTTAATGCCGTAAAAAGGGCGAAGCCACGGAAATGTAGTAAGATTTACGTGCTTGCATTAACTTGGACGCGTACAACTGACTCATCTCTGACTATCAGATGTGTTAAAAGGCTGATGAAAAGATTTCTACGCTATGTATGTTTTAAATGCCGAAGCTCTTTACTAATTCGTAGTTTTATTCGGGTTTGGAGATTAGTATTTTGTATTGGTTTTTAATTTTATTTAGTGGTTGCTGATATTTCGTTTGACACGTGTTTGCTAGCTATGAACATCTTACCTTACCACGGTGATACAAGCCCACTCGCATAATAGTTTCACACAGAAGGGACCGGTAAAGGCGAAGTGCTAACTCGATTTGTGATAGTTGTAATGATGTTGCCAACGTACGCGTTGACCTGTACCGGCTACCGGAATCCGCCGTATTCACCACTTGCTTTTATAATACCTTAAAAATGCTCATGCATGTTTTAATTTAATAAGTTCTAAAATCTTTTTAAATAAATACACTCAACAGTCACATACATAGTCCTGACTCCACATTAAGATCAATTAAGTCTTGTGTCTTGTGGGATGGCACCCGCAGCCTCTCGTTTTACAGCCGCCGTCTAACCAACTGCGCCACAGAGGCTGTCAAAGACATCATTAAAAATGCTTTTACATGTAACCCATAGACACATGCAGGATCTAGAATCCATAATGTGATAGTTATCTTGTATTTTTCGCTTCGGCGTTTTACCAGAGACTTGCCTTAGAGTCACATGGATCCGATCGGTGTGTCCGTGGTCCTAACAGAATTTACGACAGTTGCGGTGTTGTTGCGAAGTTGCGCGCCGACCGGTGCCACGACACGGAACCGCTATTACGGCCCGTGTTGTTGCCTCGCCTGGCCCGCTCTTTGTCGTGGCGATGGATGGGAGGCATATATTATTACTTACTGTAGGAGGTGTGGAATGTGGGAATATTTTAGGTGTAAAATGTGAAAGAGGGTTTTGAAGGTGGAGGTGATCAAAAGCGAGAAGAAAGAGTAAATAAGAATTGAAATCTATGTACAAACAATATTTTCACAAAAGAACGCCTTAGATGTAAAAATAAATTGTTCAAAGCTGTCTCTACCAGATCACGACAGGACGAAAATGCAAATAAGTAACATTAGTACAAACTCCCAATAAATCATTAGAATTTTCATTACTGTACCTATACGGTACGACTGACTGCCTGACTGCCTCGGTGGCGTAGTTGTATTACGGTACGGTTACAAAGCTGAGGTCTCGGGTTCGAATCCCGGGTCGGGCAAAGTGATATTGAATTTTTCTATTCATTATCAGCCCGGAGTCAGGAATTTGTGCCCGATATGGCGATAGGCTCGCCCCCTATCACATCATGGGACGGAACATGCAAGGCGAAATGTGGGTGTCCTAGTGGCGCCTCTGCCTACCCCTTCGGGGATAAAGGCGTGAGTTTATGTATGTATGTATGTACCTATACGGGGTATATTTCCAACAGAAAATGACAATAATTAGTTAAATTAAGTATTAGTAATTAAGTAAGTATTAGTTTAATTAAGTCCATTGTTTGTTCGTCCTCATAGTTTGTTCAGTTAAATTTTGAGAAGAAAATACGTGAACATGAATATGGTATCGGCATAATTCCCACGGCGGCGTTCCAATTAGCACCCGCGTCCGTCGTTAGCGCGGGCTTTCACCTCGCACACCCGCCTCCGACTACTTTCCATAGCGTTTAGTACTTATGTACTCATCTGTCCACCAATTGTGGCTTATTATTGCATTATTGGAAACAAGTATAATTAATTATTATGATTTAAAATGAATTGAACAGTATCTCAATTAGAGAAAGCTAGAGTGTAGCTTAAAAGGTACCAAAATTAAGTTATTGATAATTGTGCAATATCCTTGGAATTATGTTGCGCCTGAACTACTGAAATTTGGTATTAACACAAGCTAAATAAAATATAACAAGAACCGCCCGAAACTAGAAAAATAATCCAAATGATTCTTCTTCCTCAATACGCTCGCGCGCGCCACATGTCACGTTTGCGTTGTATCTTGAATCCGTCGGAATAAATTTTTCGGTTTAATCAACTATCGATCACACAATGGTATTCCCTCGCAGATGGCTCCATTCCTCCAAGTTATTTGACGTTTCTTTTATGCTTTTCACGTTTTTCTTCATGATGACGGGTTAGTATACAATACACATGTTTATGTATTGAAAAATTAAGGCTCACCTCATTGTTTGATTCCAATTTCATAAAAAAATATGTATTATGTTATTTGGAGTGCTATTTGCAAGATAGAAAGGACCAAAGGGCCAACCATTCTCTAGAGTCTAGGGCCAAGATACTAAATCTGAATCTGAAAATAGTCTCGCTTAAAAGCTAGCAGTAGTTCTGCATTGGGACAATGCAGGTTGTATGTATGTATAGATTTGTTAAGTGCATATTGCTACTATGTTTGAAAATTACGAAGATTTGGCGGCTTTGATATGACACAATACTTAGAGAAAACATCCAATTTGTATAAGAAAGTAGGTACATATTGAAATAATGTAACGTGCACACTGCAGAGTATGTTCAATAATTATTGTACACGCAGAATAACAGAATCCGATTGGAACTGCAGAATTATTCAACTTTTTTATTTTTAAGCCTCGGGAAAGAAATGGATTTCCACTTTCACGTATATGAAACATTATTTTAAAATATGCTCTCCGGGTTATTTCAATTATAATAATTTTATCCACGTGTATTGTTTTCGCTTTGTACTTCAACTACTGTGTCGAGGAATATTACGAGCTTATTATTTTTTTTTTTAGAAAGAACACGGCAAAGTTTGAACAAATAGCCGAAAAATTTGTCGCAGTTTAAAGAATAAATGATATTTGATAATACACGGATTCTGTGTTCTATCATGCCAAGCCACGATAAGTGATGCTTAACATTGGCCTTTTCCAAGGATTTTCATGTTGAGTTGTTTCAAGCTGTGTAAGTGGAATTCCGACGCAGCGCTTTTTCGTTTATAATTGAGCGGCTATAGGATTACGAGTATAATATGAAATGAAATGAAAATGAAATGAAAATAATTTATTGAATCCATTAAAATGTTCAACATTGTTTAGATTCAGTCATTTTTTGAACTACCACCCGGTTCGGAAAGCGGTTTTCACTAGAGAAGAACGGGCAAGAAACTCTAGTGTTGCTCTTTTCAAAACCAGTTTACAATGTATGATTATTACAAAAATTACAAGTTGGTTTAAATCAGAGCAGTTCATTAATAACTTGTTATGATTTGCAAGTAGGATATAGTTGAATACGAATAAGTTTACTTTATATTTAATATGGCTGAGAGAAACGAAACGAAGTAACCCATAACGAAGAATCAGTATACTCTGTTTTGCCAACGCAATAAATAATTATAAAAGCGTTAAGTAATCTATTTATCAATTACAAAGTAAGCAAATCGGACAGACCAGTCCACACAAGCAGCACCCGTTCACGAGTATGACGCATGTGCCAGCCATCGGCCTCCTCAACCATGCTAAATAAAAACGTGAGCTCTGTAGTAATCAATTTAACTTAGTAAAGTGTTTAATTTTTCCCACCAGAGCTAATAGCTTTCAATGCTGAAGTATATTAAACTACAAACCATCCTACTAATTAATTACTTTACCCGTAATGGTTTCTTAGATTTACGCGAATGTTACACATTGAAATAAAACTATTTTTTACGGATTTTATCGCGATGAAATCCGTAAAAAATTGTATTAATTCAATACTTTACCCATTATAGTATCATCTTATACCATCTTTATTTTGAAGTAGGTATACACGCGAGAATATTTTCGTCTCGTTCTTTTGCAGCGACAAAGCAACGCAATGGCATAATTTCGTGCATACAGATATTTCACAGCTTGAAAAGTGAAATATGCTACTTTTCACACCGAAAAATGCATGTTTATGTATTTATTCTTATTGTTCCGTAGTAATGGTACGCGGAACGTCGCGGGTAAAAGCAAGTTCTTTTAAAAAACAACTAACATACTAGGATCACTCTTGTATCGTGGGTGCATTCACAAACAAAAACGCCCAAATCGGGACAAAATCTAGGTCATACAAATATAAGTGCACGGATCGTACCCGCGTCCTCCACAGCAAAAAAACAACGTCTTAACCTCTGCGCCAATTGTCCGTCCTATTTATTATCTAACCCGTTGGGCAGTACGGTTGGTCGAAACCTCTCCATTAGATTGGGTCGGTTGTAAGGATTCCATCAATGACTCGATCAGCCTCGGAAGCTCTTCACTTACATTTGATTAGACGCCGACTAGTTCCCATTAATTTGATACCGCCCATCCGATCACACACACTTTGTCTTCTTTTATACCGCAAGTATTACTGCGTGGGTGTGTTGTAACGTTCAGATATTGATCGTACTGATGTATGCTTCCTTTGAGCTAAATAAATTCGGTGCTTATTAAAATAATAGCATTTTTGTGTCTTTCAGTGTTTATTAGATTTCACAAAATGGTTGTCGAATTGCCTTGTTTAAAGAGATTCTATCCCGTTCACTCACCATTGTAACTGCTATGAGCCATGATCAATAGTGAGATGCAAACAAGTTTAACCAATCTCCAGAGTTCTACCGCACTCTTAGAGGCACTATTTTTCTTTAAAAAACCGAAAAAACATTGTAAATAGGCGGAGTTGTTAACACATCCATTTTCTTCCATAATACAGAAAGAAGCCAAATATTACGCTAAGAGCACACTTTCACATATTTTCAAGACGCCTCATTTTAAGGTGCAAGTAAACTTCGACAGCCTCCGTGGCTCATTTGATTAGTCGCTGGCTGTGAAACGAGAGGCCGCAGATTCGATTCCCGCACCGAAACAAAGGTTTGTGTGAACCACAGGTATTTGTTCCGAGACTGGGTGTTTTTGAGACCGAAAAGTCTCTCGTCCTTTCTGATACTCACGACACAAAACTCGATCTTAGTGTGGGGTCAGGACTATGTATATTGTTGGGTGTATTTATTTATTTAAACCAGTTACTCTGGAGACGCAAACCTTCTTTACTCAGTATAGCGCATTCCACAACTTGCCAGCAGTTATCCCCATCCGATACACAAGCATAATATCCCACAAAATTATATTAAGCTTCCGACCAATCCTATCAACATTGCCATAAAACATGTCCAATACACAAAGACGTAGGTACGTAGTGCGTTTTACGATATGTAGCGCGCTGATTTGATAACATATAGGATAGTTTTATTGCCGGCCTTTTAGCTTTACTTGTAAGCACGAGATTTTCTTTGATACGTACAAGCGTAGCGATTGTATAGGGACGGTAATATTGTGTTGTTTTTTTTTTGGATTGATTTTTTAATAATAGCAATTGTAGGCCATATTTTCTTGATTATTAATGGCCTCAGATACTATTTGTTACGTTGTAGTGGTATTTCTATTTTTTTTACTTTTTAGTGTACTTTTAAGTCGGTGTATTTAAACATAGTTATAGCGATGTATGCTGTGGCGTAGTAGTAGACGGTGTGGTGTACGTCACCGATGTGGGGTGACGGTGACTGCGTGTAGGTAGGCCGTCGAGATTTCGACGCAGTAACTACAGTCAGATGTAGCAATAAAAAGTTATATATAAAAGTTCTAATATTTATTGCACTGTTAACACAATATACACGATATATTTAAAAGTCACAATATGGGGCTCCACAGTATGAGTCCAAAGTCCACACACACTTACTGTCTATGTACTACACTAAAAACTATATACTAAAAGAAGGAGTGGAGCGAAACACTAGCAGAACTAAACGTAATAGGCTAAACGGCTGATTAGAATTTACTGTACGCACTATATATACCGCGTTGATACGACGGATGGGCATTAAATTACACTACGTATACTATACGTCCTTAGTATTAATTCGACACGGCACAAAAATTAATAATACCAACAATAAGATTTTGTTTGTTTCAAGCAAACTAAATAGCCTACAAATAAGAGTAAAACGCAACCATCCTTTGTAAATAAATTTCACTGACCATTGATGAACTGAACTGGCAACGTCGCGCGGGGCATGTGTTATCGTTGTGTCGTGGCGGGACGCCGCGCCGGCGCACCGCGCGTAGTTACGTAGTTTTGAAGGTAGTTTTAGGTCTAAAATTCGTTCTTCCCAAGCAGCGGGTATTTGCCGCGCTGGCACTCCCTCCTGTTGCGGCACTATACTTTTGTTGTCTCGTATCTTTGTACTGCCAATGTTATTGTGCGGGCGTTCCTGGGGCAATTGTGGCTGTCACCATACCTTTCGCGGTATGTACACAGAACTAAAGCTGTTTTTCCATGGCATTCGCCGTAAATAAAAACCAAGCAGTGTATTCTGACGCAGTGTATGTTACACGAGGCATTGTTAAACAGTTTAATTACAAACACAAACACAATTTAATTACGTGTCCTTGACAATAAAACAGTCAATAACTAAAAAACATTTACTAATAATTATCCCAAGTTACGTGTCCTATCACAATAACAATACAAAATCACAATTGTCGGCGCGAGATCGACAAGATAAAAGCGGCGCGGCGCGGCGGCGCAGGAGTTTCCGTGTTACATCCGTTCCGAAAGGATAGCGACGGCGCACTAAAATAACAATTTCTTTAGCAAACAATTTTTATTTGTTAAGATGCAATAGCAACACACTGACCTATTTCTACTTCTTTTACGCGCGGGATGTTTTGCTATGATTTGTCTCTCTCGTAATGAAAGTGCAGGTGTGTATTTATTGCTTCCTTATTTGCATCGCTAACTTTTTAAGTAATTTAGTTGTACTTTATTATGTGACTTGTGTAAGAGCGGCAACAGCGCGTAGATTTTAGAAGGATCTATCGTTTTAATGTGTTTGACCTGTGCGTTAGACGTAATCAGCTGTTAGAAAAGCTACATCGTGTTCAAATGGGGCAAAAACTTACAAAATCATTTATGACTAAGCTACTGCTCTTATTTAATTGATTTTTAGTACAGAACTTTGAAATGGTACCTAGTATAAGCAGTTTAAAAAAATGCCCATCGGTCGTATCAACTTTGTATAACGCGAGCAGTGTAGTAGCACACGGCAGTGATAATAGGCGAGAATTATGAATAGCTATGTATAGCGAGCGATGGCTGACTACTGTTCGACGCGGGCCGGCCAGCTGCGCCGGCGCCGGTACGTCACGACTCGCAACTACCTACATCGCCCGGCGGTAGGCTCGTTTGTCGAACTATATAAAAACATTTTATGCCGTGTGATGACTGTGTGTTTGTTTGTAAAATAATTTATTTATTTTGTTTGAATTTTTGTATTACGTTTGATGTGTTATTTGTTGTGTGTATGTGTTATGTATGTAAATGTTTGGTGTATTTGTTGTGTGTTATTTAATATTTATGGGGTCCGCCACATAGTTTTTATTATAATAAATTTACTTTTTATCAGATGCTAACATTGGTGACCGAAAGTAAAATGCTATGGTGCTATAGTATTTCCTTTCCAGTATGGAATACTACCTAGAGAAATATTTATTGTGTGTTTTGTAAAGTAAATATATTTAATGCCATTACCTTTGCGATGTTTAATTACACTATCGTGCTAGATTGAATCATTTAAAACACGTAATTACTCCAGTGTGCATATTTACAAGATGTAATGGTTCGGATATGTTTCACGCGACCGCTGCCGATAATCTGCTGCAACACACGCCACTGTTAACACGTGTGCATTATGCTGACGTGTTCTCGTGATAAAACGTACACACGAATATCAGATCGATATTTTGTTACAGCCGGCCTGGGTTAGTGCCTAACTTTAATGATTCTGTTAGAAATAGTTAAATTAATAAATAAATACACCCAATAGTCACATACATAGTCCTGACCCCACACTAAGATCGAGTCTTGTGTCGTGGATATCAGGAACTACGAGAGACTTTTCGGTCTCACATCACCCAGACCCGAAACAAATACCTGTGGTTCACACAAACATTTGTTTCGTGCGGAGATCGAACCCGCGGCTTCTCGTTTCTCAGCCGGCGTCCAACCAACTGCGCCACGGAGGCTGTCCGTGTTTGTGATTTTTAAATGATACAGATGTAAATAAATAAATACACCCAAATGTTACAACATTGTTCTGAACCCACATCAAGATACAAGATATTTGGTCACACAAATATTTGTCTCGGTGCGCGGATTGTACCTGCAACCTCTAGTTTCACAGTTGGCTTTCAACCAACTGCACCACGGAGGCTGTCCTATCAAGTTGTTTTGTTTATTACTGCGACTTACACAATCGTATTTTGGCCTATAATGCGTTTGCGACAATCAGAAGCCTTATTTAGATATAGCAGCGCAACCAACATTACGAAAAAAGAAAATCTATGTTGTTGAAGACGCAAATGTATGACAGCACCCCCTCTATAAATGTATTATCTATGGTGCATGTCATAAGGAATAATCACACCCTTCAAATACATCTCCAAGGTTTCATGAGTCTAACGCGCTCCGCCATCTATTGTACGTTGTTCGAGTTAATTGTAATCTTGGCGGGAATGTCCGTAATTTTACAAAGTTTTCAAATCTTATGAACAATATCTGAAAGTGGAGAATTAACGGACTTATCTAAAAATCATGCACCAATGGTACTATTTTATGAGTCATGTTAATATTATGATTAATCATTATCTACCAAATATTATTCAAGAATTAAAACACAGATTTTACATGATATTAATATCAATAACTTAAAGGTTAGGTTTTGTTATGTATATAGAAGGTATTACTTTTAAGAAAACCTGTTATACAAATTGATTTTTCCCGCTCAACCCAACCTTTTACCCTTGACACCAAAAGTAGAAAAGACATTACAAGAAATAAAAGACACGGGTTTAGACTGAAGCGACGAGTCTAATAAATAGACCAGGTAAAGGTCAGCTGTTATGCAAGATGTGGTTGGATATTGAGCAGTGTGTGCAGTGGAATGCACGCGACGGCCCTGACACACATACACAAACAGGTCACCAAGTATAATGCCCAATGTGTACCGACTACAGATGTCTTGATTGAAAGACACAAGGTATTCTCAGTTGATGTATATTTGTTTTTGGTTGTGCAGTTGAGGATTTTTTTTAACACTTCTTGCGTTTTAAAATACTAAACGTTTTGCCATTTTATGGATTACTTAATACGAAAGATGCTGGATGAAAATAGCATCTGGCGTAGTGGAGGATAATGATTTTGATAATTAATATTTACATTTAACAACGAAGCAAAATCATGTTAGGTTTACCGTTATCTAAGTAGATATAGGCAGGTAAAACGAAAGAAAGGATTATTAAAGTGCAAACACCGCAACAGCATCCGTTATTCATACCTAAAATAATATTTAATTATTTTGACGTCCCGACTCTTGAGTTTCACAAATTCGACGTAAACAAGTGAGACGGTGTGAATTTTCTCACATAATTTCGTCGCCGTCCAATTATATTTTACCGTGTTCACAAACAAACAAATATAATTCAGAATATTTTTTATAATTAATTATATTCAAATCTAGAATTTGATATTACGTTTCTAAAAAATATACAGATGAGTTGCTAATAACTGATTCTACGAATTCCGAGGTAGTGTAAGGTTGTTTTAATTCTAGGAGTTTAATGAAATTTTATTAAAAAAACACTTTTTTCTCTTCCAGATTTTTCTACATATTAGAATGATTAGGATAACTCCAATACATGTGTTGATACGTACGTTGGAGTCTACATGAAGTATACGCGTCTATCGCCACTATCTTTGCTGTATGTTAGAGCCCGGAAAACTAACCCGAAACGCTAAACTCTAAACCATGCCACACACGTTCAAGTGCGTTTGCGCAAACGCGAGTTGCACCAGTATCGAATCGAAAACGGCACAGAAGTTTGCGCAGTCATTTGCCCACACAAGTTCCAGTATACTGGTGCAAACTCAGACTTGCACAATTATATCGTTACGTGTGTGGCGGCCATAATGTGTGTCGCTATGGAAGATTTTTTACCATCGTGTACAGTATTATCTACCAATCTAAAGTTGGTTATAAACTGTTAAAACTGTAAGTGAAGCATAAAATATTCAGTGTTTATCAGTCGAAGCGGCGGATAGTGGTTGTCGACGGTGGCTGCTCGGTCGGGCAGAAAGCGACACTGCTCAATCACTGTATGTATCAACGAAGCAATGGTTCACTGCGTTTCACGTCACATGTCCCTTTGCGTGCTGTAACGTTTCAATCAACATTCATTCACTATTGTTACGTACAGTGCGTTTTAAATAAAATTTAACTACAGGACCTCATATCCATCGCCCTCTTTGCGACATAAAAAAATATCTGTCGCGTATTATCAATAGTGAAAACAATATATATTTTGTCTTGACGCCACCTATTTTTCTTTGACCGGTTTAATACCTCCCTTAAAGCCAGCAACGCCCATAACAGGACGTTCTCATCTACTTTCAAAAACACGGTTACAGGAGTTTTCAATTCAGGCTTTAAGACCACCTCGATGAGCTGAGTGTCCTTTGTTTCAACAACAGAACAACTGGCTCCTCACCTACAGAGAAATTGACCTAACCCCCCTCCACCCCCCGATACCCGGAGACAATTCAACTTTATCGCCCCGCGGGCGTTGTGCAAACTGAAAAACTTATCACGTTCGTTTATAAGAGTTTATTTTAAAAACTACAATGCCGCGCCGCCGCAACAAATGAAATGTTCACAAACCTCCCCTCCTTTCTCCCCTCTCTTCACCTCCTCGGGCTTCTTCGTGTTATATTTATTTCTACAGCCGATATTACATCTGGCAACATTGTTACTGTTCGAATGTCAGTGTCGATGAGAAGGGATGTGGTCGTTCGCCTTTTAGTGAAAGCTTTCCTCACAAAAATATTTTTTCGATGCGGTCCTGAAGTAAAACTGAAATTTTCAACAAAAGGGTTGCGTGAAGTCTAGCTTTAGTTGTTTGTTCAATCAATTTATCCTACTTACTGGACTCTTTTATATATTCCGATAAATTTCGTTGCGTATTAAGATATCTAGTGTCAGCGTTCGGTGTCAAATCTTTGCGTGCCTCTGTTGATTCTGCCTTACAAGAGTACCAGTGGTTATACAGATCTAAAACTGTATACGTTCTCTCTAAAACAACTTGTCATGCGCTGATTTTATTACCATTAAAATAGTGTATTTTTCATGTATTTTTGTGCTTTCCCACGTTTGTAAGGTACGGAACAAACATCCAGCCAAACTCTTTCAGAACTAACAATATGCAGCCGTTCAAGAAAAGAAAAAGGTTAAAAGGATTTTATATAAAAGGCAGCGCGCATTTAATATCCTGTGTCGGAGTAAATAAATAACGCTTTATTTCCATACCTCCGCGGGAATTATTCTGTGTTATACTGTTACCGAGGTTTTCTTAGCACATCGTGAACTATAATACTATGCTTTTATATAAAGGCTAGGTGAGATTTTAATTGTGTGAGAATACTTATATGATGTCTTCATTGAACTTTACATATACACCACCATTTTTAATTATCCTATTTTACATATCCCTACGCATGTACTAAAATATTCTTTGAACGTATGTTGCGGAATACGGGTTTATAGTTTTACACTCAGACGGGCTACCTCCAATTCTCAGGGGAAAGCCCTGGCAACAAAACAAATCATATTTTTCGATTTGAAAAACGCAATACAAACTTTTACAAACTCGGTTAGAATACTGCAGTATTTTCGATTCCTTCCATATTCAAACGCATTGCGCAGTACATAGTCGGTTGTGTTCACGCAAACTGGCCGTAATAATTGAAAGAGCGCGCAGTGAATGGTGTCATTCGCGTGTCCTGTTAACGTAGTGAGTGACGCAGCGCGATGCACGCACGTCTGATTGATCGGCCGCAGGGAGACTATAGAATTCTGAAGAACGCATATGCATCGGGCGTAGGAGTGAAAGTTTTGACTAAGAAAGAACCGAATTTGTTGGTGAATATTTTTAACAATTTATTTATAGGCGTTAAATAGGTTAATTTGAAAGAAGTGCTGAAAAGTAACTTGCAAATGTTAGGCATTAAACAGTGAAAATGTAGGATGAAATACAATCAAGGGTCATCATTGTCTGTTTCAATTTTAAATTATAATCTCAGTTGTGAATACTTTAATTAAATCCCTAACATTAATATTTCAATAGTAACAATTAAATATTATTGAGATTGTATGAATGGCTCGAATTAAGGCCCAGTCTAGGCCATGCCGTTTTAGTCTAGAACTTCGTCCTTGCCTGCGTCCGTCGCAGATTGCCAACTTGAGTCACTTAGAAGTTATTATTCCAAGGATGAACTCTGATAGCTTTAATAGCCCAGAGACGGAATATTGTAATTTGTTGGATTTGAATTGGTTAATGCAACGATCTTAGTAGTTACGGCAATCTTAGTAAACAAGGGAGGAAACATAATATAATTCACTCATAAAATGAGTGAATTATATTATGTTTCCTCAGTGTCATATTTTAAATTTACATGTTTTGATTCGATACTTCCATACAACTAATCTATAACATGTTTAATAGATAGAATTTTAATACCCAGCCTGATGGCATAAAAATGGCTACGCCCAAAATAACAATTTCCTGGCCGAAACAAAAACCAAAACATTTCACCCACGAGACTACTTAAGTTATTATTAAGCAGTGGACAAAAATCGTATGTTTCCTATACGATCGACATAGATACCACAAGCTGTAAACTGCCAGTATAATGTCAAAACATCTTGACTATAACTTCGTCTTGACCGAGTGAGATCGCACCTGATTCCCTCCACCAAGCTGCGGAGATGTTGAAGCACCCTCCAGCTTCAACATCCATTGCGTTATCGCACGTTCCAAGCTACAAGCCTTTGTGAACTCCTTCGGCAATGGATACTTCATTCCTATCTAGTGTCGAAGGCACCTGATGTTCCTTTGTTGCTTTATCAGCTACTTGTATCTTGCATCGGCTGATTGGTTAAGTACGGTAATGGCTTCATACAATGTTTTAGTTTTTTATTAGGGGAAAATACCCACAATGGACAGGATGTTAAGAGCAATTATTTCCAGATAGAGTATTTTATTCACTATTTGTCCAATGTGTTAAATTTTGCTTGTACTGCATATGTTCTGAAGAAATATATGTTTTCAAAGTTGTATCGTTGAATCGTTCTTGTCAATTTCTTTTCCTACCTCTCTTATTCCTCATTCTTCCCCACAAATACCAGTAACGCACGTGATTGACCATGTATTGTGGCTGTTAAATAACAACGGTGATGGATTTTCAGAAGTTGAACAATTGCTCATTTGCCGCTTTTATGGTATTGAATTCCCATTCAAAGTTTCCCACGTAAACACAGTTCAAATTGCACATTAAATACTAATTTAAAATACTATAAACTGTACAAACATTTGCAAAAAATGTTGGCCACAATCGTAAATAATGAAGTCTCAGCAAGCCTTTCAAAAAGTCTCAGCCAATTAAAGACGCACACTGCCGTAATGCCCCGCATTCATGCTGCAAGAACTTCGCGTTCGTTAAACTCTAAACCTCATTACCTTTACACGTGGGATGTGGGCTTCTTGGCGATAGAATATCTGTTACACAGGCGATACGGCATTTTGGGCATAGGTGAATATCCTTGTAAATATGTAAGTGGATATTTGTATCAATGTTATCAAGATTAACGACCTTATACAGAGACAGTTTTAAAACCTATTTTAGCTATCGAATGTTTTGTTTGTTTCGCTCAAACTGAATTCTAAATTCGTTCGAAAGGGACAAAATATTCGTCCTTAAGAGTTTGTAATGTCTAGAACCGATGCTTTTCTCTGGAGCTATAAGTAAGATTTGAATAGATATTTTTATATACAATATTAGAATTGTTGAGGAAAGATAAGGCTATTAACATCACGCTACGATGGTATGCAACGGTATGGGACATATACTACGACATGTAAGGCCATATTGGAGATGTAAAGCCTACCCATTTTCTATATATAATCGATGTGTTTAATTTGCCTGTATGATATATATATTATTGTCCAAACCCAAGGAAACTGTGTTATAAGGCAAGGTAGAAGGGAAACCTATATGAATAATGAATGTCTTGAACGATAATAATTTGTTTATTAATTACCTGCGTATTAAGCAGTAAAGCGGTCGTGGTTGCTTACAATATGAACTAATTGCGCATAAATTTCCTTTTAATAGACTTATAGGCTCAATGTTATGGCGTGTGTAGTACTGAGATTCCGTTTTGCTTACATCATGTTCCGCCTAATTGTTTCTGTGGTAAGTAATTTATGAATTAACATACCTAATTAATGTGTAAAATTATTATAAAATTTAGTTTTGAAGCGAAAGAAGTATGTATGGACCGTAGCACTTGGCGCTCAATAGCCTCTGCTTTCCCCAATGGGACATAAGCGTGAGTTTATGGATGTATGTATGTAAAATTTAGTTTTAAATGAAGATCGCTTGTTTAGTCAGAAAACAGTTGAAAGTAATTAACTAAAGCATTCAAAACAGCTATCGCTCAGTTAATTTATGTAATAAATGTACTGAAGTATTTTCGAATCGAAATATTTGCATGACAAACACGATCTCGTCATAAAGGCTGCCATTTATTGAAGGCTAGGTCAGGTTAGTACCATGTTAATAATATTCGCTAGATGTACATATTTTGATGAGTTAGTGTCATTAACATTTTTGTGCTGCCAAAAGAACCGTCATTAATATTAATCGAAGACAGATGTCAAACAACCGAGTACAGTGCAATAAATTACCGTATCCACGACTAATCCATAAGCACGTCACTCGTGGTGGCGGCGAGCGCGGCAGATGGGCGGCAAACTCGCGCCGGCCGCCCGCCTCCCAGTCCCGGCGCGACGACACCTTACAACATAACGACACATTACAACACTATACGACACACTACAACACAACACAACATACACCGAATCCATTTAAATATGGATTTTTTTAAATATAATTTGCGCCTGCGATTCGTGCAAAACTGAAATATGGATTAGTGAAACGATTTTGAGTGTTTGTGGATATTGTTCCGTGCAGTGAAGTGAGATACTGTGATTAAAACTAATGTTTTGCAATTGATTGGTAATGAAAAATTACAGGTGAAAATCGTGAGCTAAGGTTTTATCCTACACAATAAATTACTAATACTTGTATAACCATCCAGGTACCCAAATTTCTAATCGTTAGCTATAATCTAGTTTTCAATATGTCGTGATATCGATAGTCGGATGAACATCCGACTTTATGAAGACGTCTGGCAATATTGAAGCCGGCATCGAATAGGAATTGTTCCCATCGCCCTTCGACGATCGTAATTGGGCATACAGACGACGGCTCGACTACACACTAAAATTGAATAGGTCTTGCGTAATAGATCTTGATTTGAATAAACGGCTCCATGAGATGAATATTAGTGCCTTTAATGATAGTGTTGTTAGTAATTTCGGATTAAATGAGCTGTATAATATATTTAGGATTAGTTTAGGTGGTGCTGTGTAGAAAATTGTGAGGGTTTCAATGATCGCATTGATGTGTCATCGTAGTTGTAATACTTAAAGTAAATCAACTTTGTATTGTCAGGGTATGGTAATTTATCTTTTAAATTATACTTTTATCCATGATTATTATAGCCCATTAGTAACATACAATACTTTAGTAGTTTTTGTTATTGATCATAATGCTCTTCAAGCTATTTTATGTCAACCGTTTACGATTGTATTCGAGTAGTTAAATTTTATGCCGTAATTAATACTTTGAAATATTTTTGGTTGTTTCTGTACATCGAAAGGTTAGCTAAATATAAATAACTTGGCTAAGTATAAGGCTTCGAAAGCCATGGTAATTGGTTGTTCACGTTTGTTTTTTCTAAAAACAATGGAATCATTGTACTGCGCTGGCATGCCTATAAGTAGCTTGACAATTAACTTAGAACTTCAATTATAACTGATTTACTAAATTCAAATTTACTTCAACAACTTACTGCCTTATCATTTAATGTCAATTAAATCATTACTTAGTGTAGGTTTTACAAAGAGAATCTATACTAAGAAACAGTTTAATTGACATTAAACGCCTCTGAGTGCGGCCGCTAGCATCCTACGTTTACGCATAAGAGAGTCATGTGCTCAATGTAGGACATAGTATATAGGCGGATATAGACGAATATGAAGCGTCACACCTATTTATTGCCAGCCGTCCTACTGAGAAGCTAATATACTCATACATGAATATTAGCTTGTAGTTATACTATCAATGTTGATGAAAATATCCAAGAAGTGAAACTAATATTTTCATAATGTTTTATTTATTCGTCGTGCGATAGATGTCATCTGGTTTTCTGTCTAATACAATATAGGACTATTGCGGTCTCTTTTTTTTTTTATAGCAATGCGCTATATGAATTCGGTTGTAAATCAAAACATGAGTTCTCCGTAAGGAACAATTTTATATGTGATGAATATATTTTTAAACATACTACGCAACGCGTTTACTATCATTTCGGAACTATGTATATAACTATTGAGTGTATCTATTATACGCTGGACATGCGTGTAAATTCGGAAATCAAAAGCCTTGAATATTTGTCCTGAATACGAGTAATAGAGCAATGGAATTCCTGAAATCAGTGACCAGTCAAAATTGAAACCAGTGCGCTATGGCTTTCATTGTAGTTATAAACGGCGAGGCCCCAGAGACCTATTATGTAATAGCATGAAAGGGTTTGCACGACAAATTCCTGTAATGGTTGAAAAGGGCTTTTAACGTGATGTATGTGGGAACATGCGCGCTGAACATTTCAGGGCTTTACAATTGATTTGTATGTATAGGTGATTACTAATAAGAGGTATATTAGCCAAATATAGGGAGGGTTAGTTAGGTAAGTGTGTTGAGTCTAATTAAAAAAAACAGCATTTCTTACAAAAACAAATTATAATTTAAAGTTAATTTTAAAACAATTAGCAACTTACAAAACCTGAGGAATAATTCTAAAATAAAAACATAATCGAAAGTGATTGCCTGTTGCACAAATAATACTATTAGAGATAAAATATTTTTAAAACGTACCATTCAACAATGCAATAACCCATATAAAATTCACATCACGCTCGCTACTACGATTATGAAGATAAAGCAAAATTTACGGCGCTCGAGACAATCCGAATTATTTTTAATCCGAAGTCACGTACACTAATTTATTATAATTTTAAGGTAACAAAAAGAGGTCGGGGTTATCCCACATAACTCTAGTACGAAGGATAATTTTTGTTTCAAAAGTTAATCCAAGGTTAAACGACAAAATATATTTAAAAAAAAATTGTTTCAAAATAATTAATAACTAATAAGAGACCAACTGTGAAATGAGTTTGATACCCGCACCGAATATTTGTGTTTCAACACATTTGTTTCGGGGCTGAGAGTTTATTTCTGATACCCACGATACAAGCTTAACTGATCTTAATATGGTTAGGATTATTTATGTGATTTTAAGTGTATTTTTGTACGTTAGATGTTAAGTAAGTACATACTTAAGATATGTAATTTACAAAAAGGAAAGCCGGCAGCAATCGGGTTATATGGACTCATTGACTGAGGTAGATAGCAACAGGCAGCGAGGTATGCCAGGGGACCCTTCGGGCTTCGCTCCCCAGTCCAGTCGCCTAATAACAATTACGCGGTTTTCATTCTTATTAAACTGACTATTTTTGTTTTCATCAGTTGGAGTTTGAAAGCGGTGTCGTGTTCCAATTACGTATTTTGTTTGATGTGATGGAATTTGATATTTACAAACTTTGGTTTGGGAAATTGCATGGATTGTTGATGAAATAAATTTTCATAATATGCCATGTATTATTTTAAGTTTTATTTGCTGCTACCGAATGACGGTAAGCATAAAGGGTTATTAGAAACGGTAATCATGTTTGTATTTGTATTATTAAGGTATGCTATAACCTGCATTGCACCTAATGTTACTTATAGATTTCATGAAAACATAGACTCATCACACATTGTTGTGAATGATATGTAAATCCTTTTTTTAATTATTCTCAATTTTGCGTTTAATTTACTTTTCGTTATGGTATAACAAGCTACTGTCATTGTTGTGTAAATGGCGTATAGGTATCTATATTCTTCCCATAACAGAACTCCGCGTTCATCAGTATTCACATCACAAGATGTTCTAATACAGTGCAAATTATATTAAATGCATTGCTCCCAAGACGCTCACAATCTGATATGCGTTAGAAGTTGAATTCTAGTTGATTAGTACTTTGTTAACTCACCTACTGAACTTCCGATCGCAGAGCACAGCCGCGCTCACTTCCCAACTCAATTATAACTTGTGTACATGCCTTTACAGCTCGAGCACAAACACACACGCACGCACACATACGCACGCACACACACACGCTTCTAGCAATAGGATGTGTGTGCAATAATCGCGTTGGAACCTTCTTGGCATATTTGTGATGGTGTAGGAAGTGCATTTAAATTGTTTTCGTTATATTGGTTTTTGAAAAACCTTCGTGGCTCAGTTGGTTAAGACGCTGGAGTGAAACGAGATTCCACGAGTTCGTGACAAGTGTTTGTATTTCCAAAAACATTCGTTTCGGATCTGATTCTTGTTTCACCGAAAATCTTTCATGCTTTGTGATACCCACGGAACAAGATTTGTGTCATCTTGGAATGTGTATTATTTATATGACTGTTTGTATCTGAATAAATTACCTAAGATTAAATTACTAATATAAACGTGTTTATATTCCGCTCTACGCATCCTTAAACATAGCTTTGTAAAGTGAGAGATTTAAGTTTTATATCTACCGGATAGAGGCTACTGTACACAGGCTGTTAAACCGTTAGAATAGTCCAGGTAAATGTGCCTTGTTTCTAGATAGCCTCTAGCCAGTACTTTATTAGTCATAAGCTAACATCGCGTTGCTAACAGGCCTAATGGAATCGACTGGCGAAAGATCAACTCAGCCTCGACAACATTTTGGCTTCCATTTGAGCAATATACTTATTCTGCCGCGCTAGTAGAAATATATAATAGATTTAACTGTTAGTAAGTTATACTAAATTTATGACTGTGACCTAAGCCCTCTCAATTGAACTCTTGGTTGTAGAGGTGTTACTGGTGACAGGTCTCTCAATTTGAGAGGCCGTCTGGGTATGTACCACCGCAATGTCTATTTCTCCCGCCAAACAGCAGTGTAAATGCACTGTTGTGTTCTGGTTTGAATGATATTGTTGCTAGAGTAACTACTGGATGTATTGAGACTTAAAATTGTATGTCTCAGTATGGCAAGCGCTGTGGAATGCCAAGCATTACCTTGTAATTCATGGTGTTGTTTGAGTTAGCTACTGTACATGAGCGGCCGTATCGCTTACCATCAGGCAAATGGTAAGCTCGTCTCGCCATTCATCGCAATAAAAAAAAACGCTTCGTTTTGAATAGAGCGCATTCTGATATAACATTGTGCAGTGCTAAATATTATTCGCCGTTTGCAGGCAGTTTTTTAGTGAAGTTTCGCCATATTTTCCGAAATATTGTTCGCCCCTATAAATACCAGTTTCAGACACCTTATTTGATATTCATGAACAGTTCGTTGTATATCTGTGTGTTCTATTACTGTAGGCCTTCAATTGACGTGGCAGGAAAACATCTTGAAATGTTAATGTCATTGGTACTTGGATGCTTTTCGAAGCCTAATTTTGTGTCTGATGCGGGTTTATTACGTACGGTTGAGAGAAGTTTTAATTTATTTTCTTGCTCGCTTATGGTTGTTGATTGCTGAGTTTGTAGGCTATTTAATGTACTAAGTTTATTTATTCATACTTTGACTACTTTTGACAGCCTCTGTGGCGCAGCTGGTTAGACGCCGGCTGTGAAACGAGAGGCCGCGGGTCCGATTCCCGCACCGAGACAAATATTAGTGTGAACCACAAGTATTTGTTTCAGGTCTGGGTGTTTGTGAGACCGATAAAGTCTCTCGTAGTTTCTGATACCCACGACATAAGACTCGATCTTAGTGTGGGGTCAGGACTATGTATCAAATGTATGTGACTGTTGGGTGTATTCATTTACTTGGATTGTTGAATGCACGTAATGTTTTCTTCGTAGTCGTTAATAATCTTGGCAGAGTGGCCTTGGTCATCTTTTCATGTGGTGGCTCGCTTTATAATCCGTCGCCATTGCTCTCGCATGCAGTTTTTATTTATTTTACGTAATGTGTAGGTATGTTTCTATTCCATTTTGATTTAATGGACATTGTAATAGATGTTACAAAAACATTGCACTATGTTTTTGCGACCAATTTTCATCGTCGAATTTTTATAATGGGTAATTTTTACTTATTTTTTTAAACGAAAAAACATTTCTTAATGCTAAGTATGAAATACTCATAATAAAATAGCCCATTACTTTGCCAAAGAGCAGCTGAAAGGCGTACAACACAATAACTAAGTGCCATGGCTACACACCAGTGCAAGTGGTATGATCGTGTGCTGGAACAACTTCCGTAAGTCCTTTATTTGGCTTCTCGTGCGATGCCAGATCGCGTGTAAATACTCGTACGATGAAATAATACGTCGCATTAGACTTATACTTACACGGATACTTTGTTCAATTAAAATCAGGTGCTGTGTCGTGGGTATCAGAAACTACGAGGGACTTTTCGGTCTCACAAACGCCGTGACCCGATAGAAATACTTTTCGACCTCACAAAATTTGTGACGGCGCGGGGATGGATCCCGCAGCCTCTCGTTTCACAGCCGGCGTCTACCCAACTGCGCCACAAGCTGTCGCTGAATGCATTGGTCTAGCCCTCTCCAACCCTTCGACGATCCAATTTTGTGCCGGCACGATAAATTGAATGCAATGATGGTAAGTGCAGTGTAATCCAATTAGTGTTTCCAACGTCGAGAAATGACTATTAGGCCAACTGTTAGTCCAGTACGTCCTGTTGTTTTATTATCCTTTATTTTCAATTATTTGTCCTTTACTAAGTTTTAACTATAATTAAATTTACTCTGAGAACACGAATCTGGATAAATAAGTTCTGAAAGATGTATTGCCAACCATTCAAGTTTTTCCATAAACAATAACGGGCTTAGTGTCAATTTTGCCATTCTTATTTTACCGAGCTTAGCGTTCTGTTGGAGGGAAATTTAGATACTTATTCGCAAATAAATTGGACCTTCAAACCCTCGTCACGTCGAAGAAGTGATGGTAGACATTGTCCCTTAGTTGATAAATAAATAATATTAGTATTTGTTACATCTTCTATCTGCGCTTATTCCGTATTTTTTATTGAGTAGGTTGCATGGTTAACAACAATCTATTTAAACGACTGCAGTTTTGATAACTTTTTAATAGTTTATACTAATTTTATGTCGAAATCAGGATACACGAATGATTTTATTTGACTTAGAAAATCGTATGTAACGTAACCCTACATTTTAGGGATATAAGGAGGGGAAGGGATAATAAAATTAATTAATTGAAAGCAAATTTTTTTGACCGATGGAAAAGCTAGAGCGAAGCTGGCTATTTTCATCGAAATATAGTGAGGTATGCAGGTCTCGATTAAGTCGGCTTTTTCATGTATTGTCTACAACAAAGCTCTACCATAAAATGGTACACAATGCAAATAACCTCATGGAGTGAAATATTCCAATTAAATGGAAACTTCAAAGTAAAGCCTCAGACGGTGTGTAAGTAAACGATTTCTGGCTGACACACGTGCAATTCTTTAAGTCATGCTTGCTCGTTCCCGGCGCCTATTCTTTCGCAAGTCAGCACAAAAGTGCACATGTAATGCTCGCACGTTGTAACTTGTAACGTACGCGTCTATATACATACTTATGTATATGTCGACACGTTAAAATAAGCGTAGTAACTGCGCGGAATTTCTTAAGGTGTTGTTATAGTTGTTTCATTATTGGAAACTGCGTAATTTTTTCGATTTTTGTGTTGTTTGTGTGTTGCGAATTTCACGGGTGCAAACACATTCATTCACATATAATACGTCGAAAATACTCAGTTTTTAAGGGTCCTGATGCGAAAGCATCTTACCGTAAGTATCACAAAAAATGTTCCTCGCGCGGTGTCACGTGACCTTTCAAACGCGTAATACACATTTGAGTGTTCGCCGTAAAATCCGTCGCAAGTATATACCTAACATTTTTATTGCCATCGTCTATAGGATACCGGGATATGTAATGGGGGTCGAGTTGATCGATCCCGTTGTTTTATTTGTCACGCTCCCTTTTGTTTCGTACTGCCGGCAATTGTTATTCGCTGGTCTAATAAGATGAAATTGCTATTGTTTTGAGGTACAGCGGGTCGCGCGGGATGAATTTCGGTAAACTCTTTTACGGTTATCGGAATTTCGTTGAGATGATGTGGTAATTTAGTTGTGAGTAAATTTATTCATACATACATATTTCTTTGTTTCGTAACGTTGTTCAAATATAATTTGGTAATGCAAGACTAAACGGCATTGTCTTTAGATTCTCAATGGCGTTAGAGAGTCGTTAGTCTTTAAACAACTGATGCAATAATTTATTTATTAGGACCAGAGCTGTTGTAATCCGCTCAGCATAATCCTGTTGATTTAACTCAACTTTACGCTGCCTCCTCTTTCTTAACTGCTTACCATCCACTAACATTTCTAGAACTACGTTAACATATCCACCGAGCAATGGTATTAATGGTAAGACCTCTATGGAGAGGTCGATGTGAGCTGATCCGACTTATAATACTAATGCTTAACATTGGAAACTCACATATACACTCCACTATTTTAGTTTAATCTTAAACAAATCCTTCGCCACAACTCAGCATACTCATTATTCCCCACATCCATCAATCGTCCCACAAACCAAACCCAGCATAATTCATAATCCACGTTAAACGGAGTGCATTAATTCTGCGGCGTCGCTCCACGCTCCACGTTCGATTGTTTGCTCTCCACAACTCACTTAACAGTGCCGGCGCGGTGTGCTCGCGAATTAGGCTAATAACCAGGCTCGTGATCGCGAATACTAAGTTACAGCTTTGAGGTTTGAGACGGTTTGTGCCTGGAAGTTTGTGGCGTGCTGCAGTGTGTAGCAACTCTGGATAGATGAGGTAACCTACAGCCATGGAGATCAAGAATTTCTATGGTGAAGATATCAGCCAATCCGTATTAGGAAGCATGGTGACTGTAGCTAAGTTCTCCATCGATTTGTCAATTGTACAGGAGTTCCGTGCTGGTCAGCAGTTATGGGCTAAGAGTCCAATCATTACTCTTATAAATTATGCGTACTAATGCTACGTAATAGTACCTCAATAGTCTGAGTTCTATTAATTACCATCCAGTGTTACTAAATTTACATCATGCAGACATACGCTGCGTCATGAATTTGATATTCTGAAATCGTGTTTGCGAAAAAAATGTTTTCCTAGTTGTTATATATTTATTCCGCATATTAAATGCTAATATAGCAACTGCCGTGAAACTTTCCGCCTCTGCAAATGTAGAAATCCTACGGAAAACTTGTTCGAAATGCTAAAGTAATTTGAAACTTACTATCCGTTTCAAATTTAATTTTATAAGTAGTTTATGAATGAATTTCAACAGATTTCTCGAAATTTATCTAGGAATGTACAATTTATCTCGAAATGACATTTACAAATTTGGGTATGTTTATGTAACGAAAGCGTGTGTGGGTTGTAGATTAATGGTCCTAAATTCAATTTCCTTTCTTGGCAATTGATTTTGAGTGAGGCTTTTTTTTGGAATTTCGAAGTTTCAACCACAACATAGACGGAGGATCTGCTAAAGGTTGGAGAAGGAGGTTTAGATGTAGGTTGCTTCCAACAAATCGCTGGGAAAATTCTTGTAGAAGATCTATGTTCTCTAGTAGGTTTCACGTAGTAAAGAAGATGTAGTTGACCTATGTTAAATGAAAAATATCTACAGGAATATTATCGGACAAGTAGCCAGATGTAAAACCATTAACCAAATAAAAAAATCATTATTTCATGAAAAATATTTTTATCAACCCGTCGTGATTGGAAGCGGAACCTTTCCAGGGCAATATTTGTGACCGTATCATCGATTCATTAACCGAACCGAAATAAGCTCAGCCGGCCAATATCAGTCGGTTTCGATAGTTCTAAATCTGTGCATTGCCATGTAGGCGGACAAGACGCGCCAATCGATGTCTAAATTAAGCAGATACTGTAGGGATATTGTAATGTAGTCTGTTTAGTATTGTGTGTAATTTATAGGTAAAATTTTATGAGTGACCATAGAATACGTATATGGCTGTTGGGTTACTTATAAATTATTATACTGAAGAAACTAAAAGCGTTTACATTTTTTAAGACGGCTTGCTGTTGTGCGTGTGATTGGTTGTACAGCACTAGGCTAATGAGGCTTATTAGGCAACTATCTTTATACGTTTTATTTCGGGTGTCTGTGAGACCACGAAATGTCTTGTATTTCTTAGACCCACGCCGCAATTCCACTATTTTAGTAAGGAGTTAGGACTACGAGTTTAAGAGTTTAATGTATTTTTGTCAAAAGTTTATTTATACTAATGTTTATAACACACGATATACAACGCACCTAAATATAAAGACACATTTAAAACTGATTTACAGACACAAAACAATAAAATAAGACGTGTTATTGCGCTTGATAATGAAGATAAGACGGCGACTCGGCGCTGCGCTCGCAGCTGCAGCCATCATACCAACTTATTGCTAGAGCTCTTAATGTAGTCGACGGTGCATTATGACGACTTGCGACTGTGCGACATTCATTATCATACAGTATATTTATATTTCGGTTTTAAGTAATTAAGTTTTTGAATATCTTGCAGTGATGGAGTTATAAAGGGAAGTGGGAAACCTATAACCATTTTTACTCTTGGAATACTAAGCTAGTTTTAGGTTTTTTTATAACTCGTCCGCAAATCTCTCTTTTTGACTTGATAAGACGTCTACTGTTCAATATACACCTGTTGTAAGTGGCCTACATCCAGCAACCAGGGTCCTAAATATTACTTCTGAAAAATTCTGATCTGAATACATATTCAATAATAGTTAATTAGAAATACAACTTTACATTTCACAATTCACAGTAAAACAAATTAGTTTCACTCTAAAAACACACTAGTTCACTATCATTCCGGATTGAATTCACCTCGCAAATGCTAAACACAGCTCAGATTGAGCACGCTAGCAAGGTGTAATAGTTCGTCGGCAGTTCGGGTTTCATCGGGAATGAGCGGGCATTTCGCGCGGAGCTGTTTCACTCGTCATTTGGCCATTCTTAGCCTTTTATTCGCTCCGGGATGGGGAAATGGTTTTACAGATGCGAAGGTTTATTGGCGAATGGAAGAGGTAATTGTTTTGGGCTTTTAAAGTGTTATTTTAGGTTTGTGGGTGTTTAGTGTTGGGAGTGCGAATAGATGGGACGTTTCTAGTTCAGTATTCGGTATAGAGGTTGATCTCAATTTGCTACATAATTCGACTAAGGTTGAGTTTGTGGAGTTAGGCCTTGTACAGTGGAGAGTAAGAAGCTGGGGTCTGCATGAGATCTGATAACTTTTTGGCAGTGCGAGTCAAATGGTCTCGTCAACATTTTACATGAAAATGTTTTAATTGAATTACGTATTTCGGTAGTCTATGTAAATGTATTAGTCCCATATAAATAAATACGCTGAGGCTATACTTAATTGTGTCACTGTACTGTGAGTTTCAGCATTTACTAGTATTTAGTAAATATTTGATATTGGATTTTTCTATTCATTATCAGCCCGGAGTCAGGAATTTGTGTCCGATATGGCGATAGGCTCGCCCCCTATCACATCGTGGGACGGAACATGCAAGGCGAAATGTGGGTGTCCTAGTGGCGCCTCTGCCTACTCCTTCGGGGATAAAGGCGTGAGTTTATGTATGTATATATGTAGTAAATATTTTCCAAATATGCGTTCTTGAATATAGATAACTCCAACACTCGTATCAAATACAATTTCACTCATTAAACCGCCCATCACTCACCGAGACGTCCATTGTCCTAGATTTAGCCAATCGTCTCGTGATGATGGAGTTCAATCAATAGCGGCCATTAGGCGCGGATTGTCCGGCCATTAATTCAGATCACGCGTCAGCTCAGTGCCGCACTCTTTCACATGCAAATCACTCCTGATGGACCCTCTCCCTCAAACCAGGGATCTAACGCTCAGCCTAAATGTAGGCTTTGAAAACTGTTTTTCGGGGTTCATTTGTGTTTTCCCGTGCGATTTCTTTCAAATCCTGAGGGATAAGTATTGCTACAGTATTTATTTGGAGTGGGTTTTCCGTTTTGCTTAGGTTTCCGTTGTGTAGCGACTGTTATACCTATAAGTGTAGTTTAACCGCGATAGTTTAGTCGCAGAATTATGAACTTCCTATTGTTTTGCAATAAAACTCTTTTTGAGCGTATTTACAATCTAGCTTTTGTATTAGTAAGCTGCTATTAATACTACAGTTGGCAAGCTTATTTTCATCCCAATATGTCCAATGCAGGAGCATGTCCTAATTGTATGTGAGATTTTTCTTGAAATAAATGTATTATTATTATTATATGTGAAAGAGAAGTACAAATAACATATCTCAACCTCTAGTAGTTTTGATAATATCCAGCATACATAATCATAATTCCTCCATAAAGAAATTAACTGCAGCGCAGATAGTGATCATACTCGCACACGAGGCAATTACTCCGGGATGCATAGCTGGAGACTTACCCGTGCGTCTAATTGTTGCCCCGCCGGCTTGTTAGCAAACGCTGGTTAATATTTAATAACCGGTTCGAGTCCCCGCCGAGAAATGTAAGAGTTACTAATAGACAGTAGTGCTAAAACTGTTGGTTTAGAACGTCTGGGATTTCTACGTAAAGTCTGGTGTGTAAGAGCTTCTTGAGAGTGCCTGGGAATTTGTGGCAATGGTTTTTTAAAGTGGTGCGGTTTACTTGCATTTGAAGATTGTGCGCTATAAATTATTTATTGTAAAAATTAGTCTGCGCTTATACGTAGATGCTTTTTATTATTTGATATCAAAGCTATAAGTAATTTATTTAAACCAAGATATTAGATTTCTCCCTTTTTTATTTAACAATTTTCATTTATCAGACGAAATTATGAAAATGAAGAGGACGGAATGCTCTTTGCCTTAGTCGTTCTTCCAGACATTATATCAGGCTTCAATATACACTACTCTACTCAATCTTCACCATTTCGTCAGCTCTTAAGCATTCCCTCTTGTAAAACAAAAGAATCCTTTACTAACTTGCTGTAAAACTATTCCACCTTTTCTCAAACGAGCAGTGCATTTAGGTGCTCGGACAAAATCCAAGCGAAGTTAACAAGTACCGGCCCGCTTTGACGCCATTCGGCAAACACGCGAGTTATTGTTCGCGAGTTTACCCGCCGGTTATTTACTTACTGCTACTGTTTCGGCTAACGTGTTTAGCGGTTCATATTTGAACTCCGGCCGAGTTCACGGTAATTGTGTGAGCGTTAATGGTTTTGTGCAGTGGATGAGACTCGCATTATGAACTTTGAGAACATTATAAACGCATACGTAACTTGAGTCTGTATGCCTAGAAAGGTAAACAGAGGTACCACTAATGCCATTTGCAGCGCGCCGATTTTATTAGCTTGCCATCCTAATATAAGGAGCCTGTTGTAATTATGTCGACAAATAATAAGTCAAACGATTTTCAATCACTTTTTTCCTAAGAAGATCAAGATATAAAAAAGGTTACGGACTAGAAATTTTTAGTTTAAAGGGAGACTAGTGTACTAGTAATTATACAGATAAAATCACTTATCCGTTTCAGTATGACAAAAAATAACATAATAAACAATTAACCAATCAAAAGCTCTATTATCCTCGCTCCAAACTACAATCATAATTAAGACATTCAAAACTGCCACTCAGCGCACTGCTTCTTTAGCGATTCGCATGCACCGTCAACGTCATCACTCAGTGACAACAGCGGTATTTGCAAAACAATCTGGGGGGTTGGGCGGTCGTTCTTGCAGCTCACGCGACGCCGCGCCGCCGCGGTTAATTTAATTTAAAATCCTGCCTGTGCGACTTAGTTGCAGCTTAGCTTGAAACGTACAGGATTGGAGGCAAGTGCGAGGGTCCCGTGACCCTATTTGAAGAATGTACAAAGTGCATTGTTTGTATGGTTTTTTTTATTGCAGTGAATGGCGAGACGAGCATTTCATTCGCCTGATGATAAGCGTTACGACCGCTCACGGACAGTAGCAAAACTAAAGAGCACCATGAATTACAAGGCAATGCTTGGCTTTTCATTGCGCTCGCCATCCTGATACATAAGATGTTAAGTCTCATTAAGTCCAATAGGTCCCTGGCGACAATGTCCTACAAACCGGAACAAAACAGTGCATTTACACTGCAGTTTGGCGGGAGAAATAGGCATTATGTTAAAGACATTTTCGTTTCAATTATAATTTTTACAATACTCGTAAATTAATTGACTAACATATCGCCAACAATATTTCCCTAAGTCCGTCGCCAGTTAAAACTTCACTTTCATAATATTGTTTGGTACGTGGTCCGCTGCTGGTTTGATATATATCTTCTTTAGGTGCGGACTGTCTGTAACAACGTTAAATGGCAGTTGAAGAAAATGAACATTTACAATAAAATTTGTTAGCTATTTTGTAATTTCGCTATTTTACTCATAAGTTTGTCAGTGGATAAAAATTTCATCCATTACATTTTATTAAGTGAAGACTTTAGCCACTGTTAGTTAATGAAGATATCTAAATTCGCCATTTACCTTTCATAACGCTTTCTTAAACAAGTACATCCACGAATTAGGTAAAGACTAAAGGGTCTCAAGTCGTTAAAAAAATATATTTTACAATTGGAATAAATTTTCGTAGCTAAGATGAAATCGTAAAAAATTTACAAATTCTAATATTTTCTCTAAATCATCAATAATTTCGCTAAAAGCTTTTAGCAATGTAAAAGTGCGACATATACAAAACGCAGGGCAAAGACCTCTGCAGACGCTGGGGAGACGCGAGCCGTGACCGCCAGCAGACAGATTCACCGTGTCGTAGCTACATTTATCTCAGCGTTTTACATCTACCCACATCATTTTCAGTTGACGCCGTCTGATCCGGGAGCGAAGGACCTTTGATCAGGCGCGAAAGTATCTAAATTGTGCTATTGGAAAAGATTTCAATAAAAGTTGAAATAATTTATTGAATTAATCGAGTGTAATATTCAATTACTTTTAAACTCAAATGTTTAATGGAAAGAGTATAAAGGTAATATAATTATTGAATAAAGGACCGTTTAAATTAAAATTGTTTGCGTAACTAGTTCTTTGTGAATAAAAAGAGTTTAATTAATTTATTTCGCCTTTGTTGAAAATAAATTTTGAGAGAGCCGGACAATGTCATTTATTATCAAAAGGCGAGGTCGTGTTAAAATAACAAGTTTTTAACTTTTTAATTTGGCGCCTTAGTACGATATAATTTTTGGATACTTATGACTACTTTTATAGATAAAATGATCAATGTATAAACATTTAAATCCGGAATGAATGTATTATGTGCGGTGCAAACATTTACTCATGTGCTGCAGTGATCGAATTTGCATGAAGCATTCGGCAATTTATTTATTCATGGACAGTTTCCCTGCATTCAGTCAAAAAACCAGCTGGGAAACGAGAGGTTGAATGTTCAAATCCTACATTTATGATAAATGACTTGATGTCTTCGTGGGTTCGGGGCTTACTGTAGGACTTTAGGATGTAGATATATAAATGTATACTTATTTATACAGGGCGTCCTATGGTGATGCCACATGGAAGGGAAGTACCTTAAATATTGTAGATAGACAAAAGAAAGACCATGAAATTTCACAATATTTACTTCCCCTCTATGGACATCGCCGTGGGACGCCCTGTATACCGCGATATATTATATTGTTAGTCCAATGCAGCATTATCAATAGCAATAATAATTATCAATTAATTTCCCGCGTTTCGAAATGCTTTAGGGTTTTTCGCTAGAAATCACGTTATTTGAAATTAAATTGAATCCAAATACCTGAAACGTTATTGCACTCGATCAAGTGTAAATACAACCGGCGATTGACAACATCTACAACAAAAGCTATTAGACGAAGCCAAGACAAACGATCTAATGTCGCTGCGGACGTTCTCAACATTCCTAGGAGTAATAGTGACCGATTCGGTTGGATAGCTCGCTGCTCGCCACTCGCCGCATCACTGTTGGATACGGTTTAATGGCATGTCTACATGAAACTCAGTTTACACTTAACAAACTAGATTTTAATAGGGAACGAAGTAAAGATGGTTTTTATAAATTTGCTCTTTAACCGATGGGCTTGATCAGGATGGCACAGTCAGTATAAGTAATAGCATCGCTGTAGCAGTAGAGACTATAACTGGAGACTATAAAATGTGAAAAGGCCATGGCAGTGACCAATGCAAGTGTTTCGCGCTTCGGTGTCAACCTATGTACAAACTAGTTTGAGCAGGCCTTTATAAACCTGGTGTATTTATTAACGTTAAGTACATTGAGGGTATTTTGTCGTGGCATTATCAAAAGAATCTGTGCTGGTTCAGGGTGGTAGACTTAACACCAAACCTTCCGTTGTAATGCACAGAAACAGCCCAAGCCCTGTTTAAACGTAAAATGCAACATACAACTATAGATATTGAAGCCGACAAATATCGAATAATCCGCAAACTTTTATCACACCGATGCATGCAATGTGGCGAACCGGTCAAAGGTTGGAAATAGCCCAGCGGTATAAACTTCCGACTCCACTTTAATACTATATGCAAAATCCGGGATGTGCGCTCTGTCCCGCCCCGGGCCGGCGTCTGCACATCAAATCAAAAGTTTAGAGTGTAAGGCAATACTGTGTGGGGCTGGAGGATGTTTGTTCGCCACTCGAAGCTCGGGATGGACCGATGAGCCTTGCTAGATCGATTTGTAAGGATTGGGTTCGTATTGAGATGTGGTTGTGGTATGTGAAGAATGGCAGTTTAGTATGTGAAGATTATGAGGTTTCAATATTTTGTCTTTATACTATTTACCGTTCAAAAGTAATTTTATGTATAGCCCAAGAATTTAATGGTATAGAAGTATAGATGTACCATTAAAATCTTGGGCTAAAGAAATATTTGATGCGAAGACGCAAATAACAAGAATTTATTGCAATCTTCTCCAGAAAACGAAATACAATCGCAGAAAAAAGTTAAATCTAATTCAAATTATTTATACAAAGAAAATTCTAGATACACAGGACGTAACTGTGTTACCACTCGCGCCGCCCCTCTCCCCCGCCCACCCCCTCCCGGCACCGTACGTCAATAAAACGTGTCATCTCCACGTTGCCTTATCTGTACACAAAGCGAGCACTTTTATTGTCCACGTTTGCCTTTCGTATATTTTCTTTATTACAACCAATATTGAATTCATACGTTGGCCGCTGTTTTTAATAAAGCACCCCGCAGTATTTTGATGCAAGAGCAGAAACGGAGCAAGGTGGCGGCTACGTGGGCCACGGACCACGCTGTCCCACCCACGCAAAACAATATTGATTTAGGACTATTAATATCTGCAGTTACAATAATAATATTAAATAATACGGGTCAGTCCGCCCCGTGACCACGAAAGTTATAAATTAATCAAAACGTCGGGAAGTTAAAAATGTAAAAATTAAACCAAACCCGCGATAAAATCCGTAAAAATTAGTTTTATTTCAATGTGTAAAACTCGCATAAATCTAAGTAACCATTGTTAAATAATATATCATTGATTTGCAACAAATTAAAATATTGCTCACACATATTTTTTAAATAAACAAGGATAACCTAAAGTATTTATCTCCATGCCCATTGCAAGAAATACTTTGCGTATATAAGGATTTCCATAATGATCTAAACAGTCTGCATCCAGCCATTTATCAAAATCAAATTCAGGTCTGACGCCGCCTCTGTACAAAACTTCATTCGTGCAGTGCCACGGATAACGATTCGCAGTTTCGTGCACACCGCATCGAAAACAAGTTGAAATTAGTGCTTAGCTATGGATTTTCCTATTTGAATCACGAATGCGGTATTAGTTTATTTAAAAATGCTTTTCTATTTGTATTTGTGGAGAAAGGCATTTGTGGATTGGAACACGAAGTTCGTGTGCTGTGTTGGAGTTTTGAAACAAGTGAACTGAGCCTCGTACAACTATGCGGTGAATACGGGTAGGAAACAGTGTGAGTGAGACAAACGATCGTGCGGCCAGTACTAATTACCTCTTGGTACTAGAGTTACATACAATACGGATTCATAGAACTTTAAAAAAATATATGGCTCTACTCATACTAACACACTTTTAAACTATCGTCTCTGTGGCACAAACATCTTATAGAGACATGATCACAGTCGTAGTAGTTACTTTTGTTCAATATTTAATCGACCTCTACAAGAAATCACGAAAATGGATATATAAATAACGCCATCTACCGCCTCTTGCATGTACTATCATGTAACCTTATCTAATCGGACCTACAACTAAATCAGGGCTGGTACTACATCGTGTAGTATTAGGGTTGTCTCACATCAAACGCCGGTGTACAAGTGGCGCAATTACCTCGCCCGAGGTAACCACGCGTCGTGTGTATACGGGTACTGTCGGTGTGTGTATAGGCTCCGTTACACGCTCATTACCTGGCTAGTACGGTAGGGTTGCTTTACAATTACAATGGCTATGGAGAGATGGTTGCTTTTTTGTGTTGTAGTTTTTTTTATTTACGGGAAATGATTAAGTGATTTATATGATTAAAGATTCCTATTATCCTTTGAACATCCTGAAATCCGGGTGTATTATAGAAAGAAAAAGTAAATATTATGCACTAGTTTAAGGTGAGCTGGAATTAAACATGGATACAAATATTTTCAGATATCACCAAAAACTCAATATATTATACTTCTTTGAATTCCACCTCTATCTCACTTAATACATTCCGCATATTTCTTCACATAAAACCACCAAACTCTCAGGCTAAGTGACACCCCAACAATGACCACTTGGCACAAACAAAGCGCACCTGTTGCGCGAGACATAAAAACACGAGGTTTGTAGCGAGTGTCCATTTCCCGATGCTCAGTCGCCGGCGACGGCACTCTCATTCCGTCTCGGAGCGAACTTGTCTGTGGCGAGGAGTGAGACAGGTCGGGATTTAGTTTGTGACGTCTGGGTTGTGAAATAATTAATTTTAGTGGTTTGTTTTTATTGCAGTTTGGTTTTAGAGTTTATGATGCAAGCTTCATGGTTTGTAGTAATACTTGTGTAGTGGAATGATGCTGCAGTCGGTTTTCTAAATCATAAGTGGTCTGAGTCTGTTGAGATAGTACCAAATATGTAATTGAAATAAACTGATTTGAATCGGCTACTCTTCATCTAATTTCCTTTCGCTTATCTAGGATTAATACCGCACTTAGGTTTAGAAAAATCTGGGTAAGTATAACCGGCGTTGATTATTATCAAAAAAACTTTTTGTTTCTTTGCCGCTGCTCAAGGCATAAAACATTATTAAATTAATAAAGCCAGAGCTATGATGAAAAAAGATACAGCTTTAGGTAACCACGGAATTTAACTGCAGTCAATATGTTTACAAAGTAGAACGACCACATTGTAAGCATTGTTTATTGACGCTTGAATGTTCCAGCTATACTGAGGTTATTAACTCTGCCTCGTACAATACAAACATCAAGTTACAACATGATTGGTTGTTTAGGTCTGCGAAACGCAGGATCACAGGTCATGTAAGAACTCTTAGTTATTAAATGTTTATATTCCGATTTTCAATTCATAAATAGTCTGCTGGAAATTTAGTAACCCCTTTAAGATTGGATAAGCCCTGGGTCCAAAATGTTCGTCTCGTTTGGGATACTCAACTTAACATGTCTCAAAATGTTGTTCTCAAGTGTTGAAGTTTCGGCACCATATCTTGCTTCGAACTCAGCTAAACATTAATTTCATAATGCAAAATTGATTTACATTAAACGTACTATATTATAAAATATACATACAAACACAGAACCTCCTCTTTTAGACGTCGCTTTGGTTAAAACCATTGAAGTATAAAATGGCATTAAATCATAGCATTTAGCGAGCAAGTGTATTGTTTGAAAGATTCATTCCGCGAGGGTGCTTACTCGGCGGCTGAGAGCTCGTCGGAGTACTCTTGCTATTAGCTAACGTGTGAACTTCATCAGCACACGCTAATGGTGACAGGCGGGGACTTGGGAATCGTTTGAACATCTACTCTACGTGGATATGTTTCACAATGTTGCCAAGGCTATTTATATTGATGGTTAATTGATCACGTAATGAGTTGTTAGTGCAGTCTTACAGATTATTAAATGGAGATTGGAGACACACCATTATCTTATCATTTAACATATTTACGGCGATTTGTGTACAACTTCAGCGAATTCTTATTAAAACTAGAATCGGTTTTCGTGTGTCTTCTTGTATTTGTATGAAATTGGATTTTTTATAATTGGTTTCTTCTTTATTGTGTCATCTCAAGGCTATTTGGTAAACATCCGCCGCAAGCAATAAAACTACTCATTGTAATACCATACATTAAAGTTATTATGATTATTCTTGTTGTGCAGTTATTGTATCTTCTATATCCTTATCCCACACTTACATGAGATCAGATCTACATTAAATCCACTGCAGAATGATTTATCTTATAATTTTACGACTCCGCTTGTCTGACATCTTCCTTTCAGGTATTTTCGTAACATATTGAAGGTATATGTCTGGTTTAGTTAACATTTTTAATCAAGTGCCAATTAGGAGAGACTCGTTGGTAGACACATTTAATGAAATATGTATGTAACGCAGACGGTGCACCACAGTATAATATTTTTACGTGAATTTTCAAGTTGTCTGGTCGTTGATTAGATGACAAAAAATTGCGAGGTGGTTTTGAAATTATTGCCCGCTCGACAGCGATTATAGAGTATGGTGCGAATTGTCCTGGAATTTTCCATTCCCGGTTCCTGCAGATAGTTCAATTTGTTATTAGTAAAAAAATACTCAGTCTTCAGATAGTTACTAGTTTCATGAAATAGGTTGGAAATGCAGCTTTTCGTAATATCTTGCGGTAAAAACTGTGGACCAATATTAAAATTTTACTACTGCCAACGCCACTATTTCGGCCTTCGCTACTGTAAGTCTTACGCGTTAATTATGGCAGATTTCCTGGCTAAGAAGTCTTTGAAAGCATTTCTCAAGTTGGCGTTAATTTTGCAACGACAGCGAGTAATCTAGCAGAGTCTTCGAGAGAAATAATCTAATGCCGTACAAGCTATGGATCTTTACAACATTCATCGCTCAAAGAATTCCGATATACATCGATCATCGCGCCGATGAAATATTTCAGCAGACGAGATGAAATCTGTCGCTCTTTCGATGGAAATCACTCGCGCGGTATAAATTACGCTTCGACATAATGGATCTCTGGAAAATTATTTATAGCCTCATTAGACTGTTGGTTCAATATATTGGATGCAAATGTGTGGTCTATTTACGGTTGCGAGGTATTTTGTGCCATTTTCTTGTTTTATTAAAAGATTATTGGATAATCATGCAAATGCAACGTGCCTTCTGGTTTTGACATCCGCGATTCAATACCTGGGTATGTTATTTTATAGACCATCACTCTACCAGCATTCATTTGTATATTTCATCGCACAAATATTTTATCACACAAGCTAGTTCTCAACTAGCGTCTTAACACTGCAACTGCTGTCTCGTAAGAAACATGTGCATATATATCGTTGCCACAATCTACTCCAACTCAGCTGGGTCACTCCGAACCAAAGAGCCCAACCATTATCACATTAACCAGCGAGTTGAACCTGCTCGCCAGCCAGCCGGAGTGGAGTGTAAATTAGTTTAGTCACGTCGCCGCCCCCACCCCCACTTTAATCCCGGGTAACACTACACCCTACGATGCGATTTATTGTGCAAGGATTACGTATCGAGCCGGGTTATGCAATCTGATAGTTGTTTTTTTGTGGTAAGTAATGTTTAGATCAGCTATTTAGTTTTGTTTTTTCCTGGGTAAAACGATGAGCATGAGGTTACAGTATCTTGCCGTCCAATATTCTATCATTACAACACTTCGCTATATCAATAAACAAATATATATAATGCATAAAAATATGAGTCTTTCATTAAAATGGCATTAGTAAGTTTTGTTTTTAAGGAATATATTTAAAAAAATATAAGCTTCCTAACGAATAGTTTTTGATATTTTACTGCCTTGTTTTATACTGCGTAAACTCATTCTACATTGTGGTGACAACTACAACTGTTACGAGTGCTGCAATAGCGCTTCACACATGCAATTTGATACAAATTGTTTTATTATCGCATCTCGTTGTTATCATAGCAACCAGCTATAAAAAAATCTATAGTCATAGACGTGGTTTGTAGAATACTTATAGCGACAGTTTATTGTTCCTCGTACACTGAACTCGCCGGCTCATTAAGAATAGTCGTTTCCTCAGCAAAACGAAGACAGGCTCCCGCTTTATAAGTTAACGTTAAAGGCAAAACTTGGCTAACATTATTACGTTTAACATCTAAACTGCGTCCAACTATCTTAATGCGAAGTCCATTCAACGAGTTTAAATTGTAGAAGCAAGAAAAGGCCATTCTTATACCGCCCTAACGACGTACCAAACGATTTACATTACAACAGAAGAACCGTTGTAAAGGAAAGTGCAGTAGGAATTCTGAACTGTTTTTGCTGTGGCTTCAAATTGCTGTACTGCTGGTGAAGTTCAAACAATGAGCAATTAGTGGGCTTCCTGTCCAGAGATAAAGGATTTAAACCAGCACGTATCTATTGCTTTGACGGCAAAGGAAGACAATGACCATCAGGTAAACCGTAACTTTGTCGTGCCAATACCAACAATCCTTGTCTGATAATGATATTTTTACAACAAAATATTAACATACGTGAAGCACTCTAGGAACACATGTAACTTTTAACTTCAAATAATAATAATGCTATCACATCGCATATTTTTCGGATAAAATACGTGAATTTTGCGTCACTACCCACATCGTGTCCGCCCTTACATTGTGACTTGTGTCGTTTATAGTAGTCAGTTAAATGTGGCCCGATGGTTATAGGTTATGTGTTGTAGGTTGATGACATTGATGCCATGCCTTAGAGATGAGGTTTTTAGAACCGGTTTACAACAGTGTTCACAAGGTTCACTAGGTAGTTGTACTGTACAGATGAATAAAATGTAACAGCTTATGTAAACCCATGTCCACAATAAAAATATTTGATTTGACTTGATAGGTTTTAATGTTTTTCTTACATGGTTTTACGAAGCCCTAACAGTTTTTAACGAAGGTGGACCGTGTCCTGTAGCTAGAGAATTTAATCACAGGGCTGAGTAATTATGTATGTTATAGTCGGTCTGGATGTTCGAGAAAACAGCTAGAAACAATTAGATCACTAATGTGTATGGTATTTTTTCTTTGCAGTTTCGCAGTTTTTTTTAAATGCATCTGCAAAATTTTAAGTTGAAAATAAATGTATACAGGGTATATCAAGACCGCGACCGAAAACGAAGCCAGGAGGTAGTATTAGTGATATCAAACACAATGCAAGTAAAAATTTTACAAAAAAAATCGTAATTTTTTTTTGATATTTTTTACCTATCGTCGTATTTGAGTAATTAATACATAGTTTTTCTAAAATTATGACGTACATCGCTTAATTTTTAAACACGCAATGGTACGTAAGGGTTTAAATTACTATTTTTGCAAAAACTAGGTATTTACCCCTCAAAAACGATGATTTTTAAAAAATTGTAAAAAAAAATCCGTCGCTTATTTTGCAAAATTTTTTGTTGCATTGTGGCTGTAGCCGCTAAAACTACCACCTGGCTTCGTTTTCGGTCGCGGTCTTGATATACCCTGTATACACTTCATATGTAAATACTTCAGGTCTTATGAATTTCGTATACCGACAAGTTTAACAAATTCCAGCATATAGAAAGTAACTTGGCTCGCGTCGCCGCCAAATAAGATTTCGGATATATTGGGGAAAATGCATCACGAAATTTTGCATGCGGTTAGCTGCTGGATAAAATAGAGTAGCAGCTGGTGTGATATATAGTTATATATTTATTATAGGAAAAATTATATTGAACTTTGTCCCTTTAAATAGTTTGAAAATATTTAATTCGGAAACGGATAATAATTACTGGATTGCAATTTGTTTGTTTCTAGTTTTTGAACGTGAATAGTACAATTATAAAACAATTTATATTTGTAGTTAGTTCACTGAAAAGTATAGTTTAACTGGAATAAATATATCTGTTATGACGCAATTAAGTAAATCTTTTTTTTAGTTTATCACAGCATTCTATAATGTTCTGATACCTCTCATCCAAAATTAAAACCGTTATTTCTCAATACACGACAAAGTACGACCCAATCCTTCCGCCTTGTTCAACATTGAATCCCTTATAAATTAATCAAAAGTGGACTATATTGAAAGTTGAAACTATACCTGAACGCATGATTAACGAGCCGCACCGCGAGTCAGGGCCTCGGCTAATCTGCACGGTGAATTGCGCTCACCCTGTGCCCTTGCGGGGGTCGGCGGCGGAAAAGGGAAGTTTTATGTCGAAAGGGTACTTTTTGATGCCTGGTTTTAGTTTTAGTTTTTTTATTGATGTGGTTGGTTAGTAAATAATAATGCTTACAAAATGGTTGCTGTAATTATTTTATGGACACTCCCGTCCTCGCATCCGCTGTTGCAACTCCTTTAAGGCTGCGCCACGATGAATATCACCGAACAGTGAGGCTCAGCGCCTCTGGGGATATAACTTGTGTTTAACCCGCAACGAAAATAACCACATAGTAAATGAATACAAGGATGAAGGATCTGCAAATATTATATTGTAATTATTTATGGCCGCTTATTATGTTTATTCTTGGTAATTATTCTTCATTAATTCAACAAAATTATTATATTGTTGAGTCTAAAATCACTTGGCCCAAGATGGTTCGCTGTGTCCCACGTTTTGCTCCGCTTGTGCCGGTGAATCCAGCTCGCCCATGCCCTTGGCGCGTGTTGTAATAGCCGGCTCGTTCTACATCATCCGCACATACATATTTCAGAACGCACGGTCCAGTTCCGAGAATCATCGCATACTCGTAATATACTCAGGTGTGCTTGTAAAGGCTGTGTGATGTATGGGTTACAACTAGATTGACTAAGAACAGGAGATTGTTACACAAACTCACACACAACCCTTAGTTAGAGACCTAGTCTCGTGCCGTAAGAATTAGATCTAAGAGAGACTATAGACACCGAGACTAATAACAAATATTTGTGAAGCACACAATTAGTCTTGATGTGGCGATAGAACTCGCAGCCTCTTATTTCATAGTCAACTTTGGACTGTCGAAAAGCTATTTGTAAAGTAAATAAGGTAAACAATATGCCAAAAAATATAACTGAATGGAGCCGTATTGTTGTCAGTCCTGATACGTTAATGAGCAAGCTTAACAGAAGCGATGCCATTCTCATACAAAACCGACATGAAATAAAACCTTTAATGATGCATTTCGTATGCTGAGTGATTTTTGCGGTGGTCCAATTATCCATTTTTAAAAGCCGGTAATGCTTCGCGAGGAGTGCTTAAATAATTTGGGTGCTTATGCGCGTAAATAACTTACTATCATGGCAAAAACACGATAACATGGTATAAATCTAGTTAAGGCGACAAAGGTAATTACCATAAATCTTTTGTTCATTGCTTTAGAGGATATTGTAATATCAACGAGGCGTTGAATATTAATACGAGATCAACGTTACATGTATTTATGATATATTTTGTTATTAATTTCGCTAATCACATGAAGATTAATAGATCTACACGGCGTATACTCCCCCTTGACCTGATTATGTGAAGTTTAGGGTCGAGGCACTCGTCAACTTGTCTCTTAGAATATTAATCGACGGCCAGTCTATATTTATATGTTGAGCTCTATTTTGAGGCTCATTACCGGAGACTCCAGTAACATTGTTTAGTCAGTTTGGGTTTTTTCCGCCGCTACTTAATAAACAAGAAACTTTTAACTGTATGTACTTTGTTTACATGTTGAATGACCAAAGCTCGTTCGTAAAAACGAGAATAAAATTTCATATACCCTTATGGTGATGTATAAAATTATGTGACACAGCATTTACAAATAAAATTACTCTACAAAATAGTATGTGAAGGAGCCATACTACATAACGTATTGCGCACTCAATGACACACATTTTAGTCGCAGTGCTTCAGTGTTTCAGATATAATAGTCACACACAACAAATGCCATACTGTTAAGATTTGAAGAGAGCACGTGGAGTATATGACAAACACGGTCGGCGACACATTTCATTACTATTTCGCAAGCAGGGACACTTTAAAAACGTCCACATTGAAACTAACGGACAAAGGGGCGGCGCCGCGCTAAATGTGTGCATGTTTTAATGGCATGCAAGTTATGGCTTTATGCAGGAGCTCTTTGAATTAAAGGATGGGCTAGGCGCTTGTTCGCGAACTCGGCTAAGTGTAGCATTATTTTAACGGAATTTATCAGTTTGGAAGTTTCTTTGTAACTATTTGCAGTGTTTACGTTTTATTGTCATTTATATGTGGGTTTCTTTTCTTATCTTTCATATTTAATTGTGGGTCGCAATTACTTTTTATGAGGAGCCTTACAGTAATTCATTCGAGGCACATTAATGGGTCGATTCGACTGAGATGGCATCGCTGCGTGATAGGAAACTATTGTATTGCGCAGCACTTATGTACCATGTACCACCAGGTGTGTTTTAAAATCACTTGTAACAATTAACTATGTTTTGCCATTATGAAAAACCGATTTCCAACAATAATGTGTCTACTCTTTTGAATTACCGTAAAATTGTTTTACTGAAGTTTATCAACCATGAATGTAACTTAGCGATTAATAGCGTTATAGAGCAATCGAAACAATTAAGTTATTTCCTGTATTTTCCATTACTTCAACATTTTATAATCAACGAAGTCCTCAAAGTAAACCTACATACATAAATTAACATAGCCTCTACGATCGATCAGTGGCTAATAGATCTCGAGCTGTACAAGATATGTCGAGGGCACTCCGAGAGTCGCGTCTCGGGTTTCCTTTAAAAGCATCGCTCTCGAGCCAGGCCCTCGTAACTTACACGCCACGAACACTAAGTAATAACTATAGTTTAGTATATAGAAAGCATCCTAGCATGCCTAGATGCCGAGGATATTATACTACATAGAATAATATACTAAGAAGATAACTTTGTAACTTAACACAAGCTGTCTGCATTTAGATGCACTCTTTAGAATTTCCGAGTGCAGTCGACTGCATTAAATGTTTTTTACCAACTGCACTGCGTTTGATGTGTGCCGTGCTGCCCCTCATGTAGTTATAGTATTCATTTGTACGGGTTTATACGAACGCGCAAGAAGACTGGTTGATCTTAGATCTCGACTTTCGATGTGGCCACTTACTATTGTCACTTAATTCCCGAGCTAATCAGTTTTTTATGCATATGTAAACGGAAATGTATATAAATCTTCATTGTATACAATCGTGTTGTTGTCGTTCGTTTCGCTCCCTGTCACGTCGTGGGATGGAACACACATGTAAATCTGTGTCTTTACACAACCATTGGTTTCTATGTCTCGTAGATTAAAAAAGCACAAAGTAAACTAATGTATATTTGATATACAAAAAAACATACATTAAAACATAACAAGATTGCCCATCAGTGAGTACGCGCAATCTCTACCCCGCCTCTTAGTTTATTGTTACTGCCTCGTTGCAATTTACCCTATACCCGGCCCGGTAACCGAATGCTATTCCTTTAATTGACCCTCCCATCCCCTCTATGCAGTGGGGGGTGCTTTTTATCACGTATCCCGCGTGGGAAAAAGCCAAGTTAATCTTTGGCGAAAGTATTCTGGTCTAATCTTGCCAGCCCTAGATGGCAGATTTACTGGGATCAGCGTGAGCCTCAATTAGTGTTGAGGCTAAATGAGTCTTATTCCGTCGGTTTGTTACGTTAATTTTGTTATTATTTACTTTCTTTCCGCCTGAGAAATGTTATGAAAAAACTTGATTCAGATAAGATTTAGTGTACAATATTCAAATTGCCACTGAATATATGTGGAATTATTGCTTGGTACCTACTTGTTATAGTATACATTTTTTGGGAAAGAAATACAATTTGGCCCAAATACTTTTCTATCTCCACAAAATTTTTGGAAATTATATATTTTTTTTCTTCAACTGATACTATTTTACTTTTGAAAATATTTTCTATCTCGTGTTTGGTTAAACTAAACCGAGGAAGAATATATTTTCTAATTCAAGTTACGAAACGACAAAGCGATAAAATACACGAGACACGTAAAAAAAAACAAGCATCAAATTACCTCCATTGGGATCCGCTTTGTACTATAAAGTACGGAAAACAAAAACATACATCTCCAACAATACCACCCCAATTCCCATTAGTACCGTGCAGTTGTTTCACATTACAAAATGTCAAAATTCGCGAACGTCATGCTATGCCGACTCACGTCACACCGCAAGCTGTGTTGCCAGACAATGAATAATGTACTGAATGCATCCCAGTCTTGTAATCTCCCCGAAAATCACCCGTATGTGTGGGTGAATTATGGGGAGATTTCAAATTCAACCGTATGTCGTGAGGGCGAATTTTGAGGAGCTGCCGACGACTGCCAGTTTGCGAATGCGCTCAAGACAATGCCGTGTTGAGTTCTTGCTGGCATTTGTGTGAATTAGTATGCTGAGTCTTGATCTTCCCCGGGAATATTGCGCGAATATTTTAATGAGTGTTTTCTACGGGTATTGCGGGGCTTTAAATGGCACGCCGCGCCGGTTGACTTGCGTTTTTGTACGGTGCTGCTGTTTAAGTTTGTCTTGTCATATGTGGGTCGAGTATTATATTTTCAGAAACTATTACAGCTCTTGCTACATTGAAGTAATAGCAAATTACGTGTTTTATGTCGTTAGTTTCAACTGATATGTGATCCTTATAAACTACGAGATACTTATCGATGTCGCAACATCCACACCTGCATAGTGCACCTGCAGCTTCTTATTTCATATGCGCTTTCTGTCTGTGACACCGAGGAATAGAAACCAATGATGCCACTAACAAAAGCTAATACAAAGCTTGACACAAAAATAAAGCGCAGGAACACAAACCCCTCAATCGTCTACCAAGAAAACAATACGTAAAGCGTCCTCCGCAGCGAGCACAAAAACTCAATTAAAACAAATGTAAATTAGTTAGAAAAAAGAACACAATTCAGCCTCATTTCTCATTGCGAAATTGCACGTGAGCCAGTTTAAAGAGCTCTTGTGAAACAAAAAGGCGGAACGGAGCGGCGTGGACGGCTGGCCGGCAAAACAAACTGCCGTGCGGAGACCACAAACAGTCGCCGTGGCCTTTAAGAGTGGCCAGACAAAGACCGGCCACGTCAAAGTCCCGGACTGCAATTAGTTTTGTTCCGGGTTTTATTAATACGTCATGTTTTGGACTTTATATTTAAGGATGTGTTGGTTGTTGGGCTATATCTTGTTAATTGACCACATTGATATTATCAGCTATATGATTATGCCACATATACCCAGCTGAACATAGGTTTCCCCAAACAGTTCTCATTCAAACACATCCAAAGCTACGATTATCGGTGCTTAGCCTCCAAAAAACAATATAGTATTTCATATAGTTATTGACTGCTACCATTAATATCTCTAAAACTTAGTGACACACTACAAAAATAAGTAATTTCCGGATTATCAGGACTTCAATGAACTACAAAAATCCTTACAAATGAACTGAAATACTTGGGTCCAAACTTGTCCCGCTGATTTCCTTATTACAATATCTGACCCGAGAAAGGGCCTCCAACCAATCTCATTTCCGATTGCTCATACAATCATGTACCGGAAGCGAAGTTTTTTTCTTCCTAACTGCTCCGACGATGTTTATTCGAATCAACCCTCGCCGAAAGCCTTCGATTGATTTCACGGGTTCTCCGGACGGGGTGAAAAGCTCTCTTTTTGCTCCTAGAATGAAATTTGCATTTAAAAGTACTTTGATATTTGTCAAGGCCACCTTTAAAAAGCTTGGACTTTATAGTTAGATATATAATATGTATGTATGTTACGTGAAGTATGGAAATTATGCCTTGGTATTGGAGAAGTGAAATTCTAAAGTAGATTATTATTTTTTTAATTGCCTTGAGATGTATAGTAAGTATTTGGGTGATATAAAATTTGGTTTATTTTTAATTTATTGGATCATCTAGTTTAGGTAACGAAACATAACATTAATATAAAACACGCAAGATAAAATAATTTCTAAAAGTATTTACTATTTGTTAGTGGTAGCTTTAATGATGCCAAAAACTAAGATTTTTTTGCAAAATATATTAAACTAAACTCCTTATTCGTACTGAAATAAGAAGGAAAAAGAAATGAAACCACAACTAAGTACCATTATGCGATAGGAAATCCCCTGGCGCTGTCACAACGGTTCATTCATACGAGCTGGGTCAGCGTCAACAGCGGCCCGTTTGATGCACACGCTAATCGATTTTAAAGCTTCCACAAGAACGAAAGGCTGTTAATTAAATGGAATCGAAACCGGCTGTGTGCCGAGCCGGCGAGCGACGGTCGCCCGGATTGTTACGTCGGCGAAAAATGAACGAGAAAAACCAATCCAGTAGATTATTCTAAGGAGGATTTCTGAATAAAACCTTGACGGTAAAGACGGAGACCGTTTAAGCTTATCAAGTTTTTTGTACGAGTAATACATTTTTCTTAAAGGATATTTGATTAATCAGAGGTTCGATGGAATACCAGCAACATTTTTTCGCAGTAAAGATTCTTCATCTGCAATACCAAATAATAAAATGTAAAGAATGTAAACCATGTCTGGAATTAAAACTGTCAAAAATGTTTATGAAATGTTACCTTTGCGGTTTACTTTCTATCAATTTTGTAGAGAAACCATCCACATTGTTATTGGCGACGATAATTATATTTGATGCTTCGAAGACAGTAATGAAGAGGTTCAATTAATCCTCAAACATAGCTGTGCATTACAGATTAACTCATTAGTCATTAGCAAATTGCCAATACCCGTGTAAATCTAACCACGCATATTCCAATCTATTCGCACAGTCCGGTAACGTGTATATAATATGCTTATGTCTTAAAGGAATGTTACAGTTCAAAATGAGCTTATTCGGCCACAAAAATTCATTGTTGAATGTCTTTCCCCGAGGATTACTTTAGTGATATATTACAAATGGTCTGCATCCAGCTACATCCTGACTTCATTATGGATTGACATCCAACGCTGTGCTTGCTTTTACGTAGCCTCCATTCGACAATATTTCCGTCCCATCAGCTATCACTTTACCTGTAAAAAGGAAAAAATCCCGCTCGCAACCTCGCCTGTGACCCAGAAAAACAAATCTACATCCAAACGGTGTTTTTTAAGGAGCTGGATGCTCCGCGCTTAGAAACTCTTATTAATATTTTCTCAAGTATTTCCCCGGTAAGATCGCGAGGGGGCGCGGAGGGGAAGACGCGGGAGGAGTAGGGTTCCCGAAGGAGCAGTATATAGTAATTGGCGTGGTTTACGAGCATGTTTCGGCTGCAGCATTCGGGTAGGGCACGCGGGTTCGGTAAAAATACAGCGAACGCCGATTGCGTTAAATGTTAAGCTGTTGCATTTGACAACATTTGTATTTGCATATTAAATTTTTTATAATGATTTTAAATTATTATGTTGAATCTAATAATTAATATTTTAGGCCGCAATTATTTGTCCCAAAATAAGTCTATAAATGTTCAGTAAAATATAAATTTAAACTAAATAAATACCCTCAACAGTTGCACATATAATTCGGATTCTATATTCACATTTCACATACGTGTGTTATGTCGCATTTATATCAAATAAGGAACTTTTTCGCCCCATCCAGAACCGATGCAAATATCTGTTAACATTTTCCTCGGTGCGAGAATCGAACTTTAACAACAAGTTTTACTGCTTCTATCCCACAGCGTCACACAGACTTAATACAAAGAAACAAAGTTTAATGCTGAAACAATTAGTACAACCGTTGTAAATAAAGAGGTAGCTTTCGGTGTGAGTTATAGCAGAGAACCAGTGACATCAAATATTCATGGGCGAACACTTCGACTCCTGAATTCGCCTGTTACTTCGCGTGAAACTTTAATTGTTGATCCTGTCATGTTTATTAAGATTATTAGCTGATTTTGCTACCAATGTTATTTGATTATTTTATAAGATTCAACTTATAGACAGTTAGAATACACTAAATTGATAACATGTGTTATTTTTACAAGATGAAAGTTTTTAAGATCTCTTTCCGATACCCTGTAAAAGCCCAATAAGTGTGGTTTTCCAGCCCAGCAAGCCATTCCTACCATGCCGGTGTATCCAAACAAATATGTAGATAAAAGAATAAGACATAAAAATGCCCTGGGAGCTTTATTTGTGATTATAAACCTTTCCATTTGTATGCCAATTGGAAATAACCAACTCACATATCTAAGTCATTTCTGTTATTATTCGAACAGCTCAATCAGCCTAGTTATATTGATATGTAATAATTAATGAACTACCAGTTATGACCCGATTCAATGCTGATAGAGTATAATTAATTGACAATCGTTAAGATAACGCACTGAGTGATTGAAGGCTTCTGAATTAATTGTAATTAATTAATTAATTAAAATTACCATTACATGATGTAAACTAGAGGTGATTGCCAATGATCTGTAATGGTGGAGTAGTAATTAAATAAGAACCAAAAATAACCACACATATAATCCTGAAAACACACTCATATATAGGTCATGTATCGTGGGTATTATTACTATGTGACAATTTCGGTTTTATTCACAATACCAAGTCTACACGAAGCAAAAATTGGTGCCGTGTGGGAGTCAAACCCACGGCACTCGTTCCCCAAATAACTGCGAAATAGGATTGACATTTCTTTTATGTGCCGCATGGGCAGTGATCGAAAATCAACATACAATGGAATTCGAAAAGACGTCGACGACGCGTAAAGTTTGGGCGTAGGTGGGAAAATGAATTGGATGTCTATTTATAAAAAGTTCTCCGTAGAGCCCTTAATAGATAAGAATGGAAAACGGACTGAAATGCTTTACCTCGAGGCATAATAAAATATAAAATTAGATAAACGTTAACAACTGGATTTGTTCACAATCATGGACGGCATGAATATTTCACAAAACTATTAAACTAAAGAACATATAGGAATTCTTTAGAATATTGTTTTTGCGTGGCAGAATTTAGGTCGGAAAAACTAGGCCACATATTCTGCCCTCAAATCTAACATTTGTTTCTGATTTCAACAAATGTTAATATCTACAAAGAAAATAGCGAAAAGTTCTCACATCATTTCATGCGTACATATGTAGTTTACTCCATTACGATCTTTGTCGTCTTGACATGGTTTTGCATGTGAGAATTAAATAAGAAAATATTTTTCTCTTTTTACAAGAATACTTTTTTTCAGCCCCTTTTAGTGTAAACAAGTCTTTGAGTGGAAGTGTTGATAGTAAAAAGTTTTCACATGTTTCTGCTATCCTAATTGATAATAGTAAAATGTATGAAAATCGATTAGAATCTTGGGTACGTAATCATTACATTATTTTAATCCATACAAAAATAATTTAGGGCAGAAATAAAATTGCATAAAATACAAAATGACATTTCAAAAAGAACAATGTGACTGTACCAGTATAGACTTTTTGAAATACCAAAAATAAAATTTATTCATGTCGTGTCTCCGTAGAATTTGGTGCTATCGTGGTGGTGCTCCCAAAATGAATTGACTACGGATGTTAACTATTGATTGTGAATCGTGAAATAAAGTGGATAGTGATGTACCTACCTAGAGTGATGTCGGGATAATAAGTTTCATGACTCCTTTGTGAGGGATGGTTGACAAATAACGTTGGTTGCTATACTAATGGAGAACCTAAATACTGTAAGTGAAGCGAAGTGGTGGTAGTGATGGTGATGTCGTGGTGGTGCTAGTTGTGTTTGCGCGAGGGATGTGCGCGCGCGATGCGGCGCGGCGGCGGCGCGTGCGCGTGGCTCGGCACGCCGTGCACGCGCAAGAACGGCGCCGTCTGCACCTGCCGCGTGCACACTGCGCTGCTACAGGTAACACCCTATAACCGAAGTCCAATACATTCCTACACTATTGTATAAATAAATCCAATCAATAAACATGCATTCTAAAGTCTATACCCGATCACAAAGGAAGATACAAGTTTTGTGTGGTGGGTACCAGGAACTACGAAAACTTTATGATCTTACAGTACTCAAACCCGATACAAATACGTACTTGTCATGGTATATTTTTAAAGTATACCATGGCATGCTTACTATTAAAGAGCAATTATATCAGCGACAATATAATACCAATTATTGTCATCACTTCCTGTCCTAGGACAAATTTATTCTTCTGTGTTATTAAAACCCCGCATTCTTTAGTCCTAACCACCATTAGCAAGTCTCACGCTAAGGGTGGTTAGTCTAGTAGTCTCTACATTACAGAATCTATTAAGAATAGTATCGAGGACTATGCAGACAATGGTACTAAAAATAAGCAGACGCGGTCATCCGAGAGGCTAGACAGTGGAGTACGCCATGATATTACGCGAGCCGACACGTGCCGGCTTCATCGCGTGCTTATAGGACGGTTAAAAGGTATATCGCATATCGGACGATAATAAAAGAGGGAAAAACCACTAGTGCAAAGGTTTCGTTGTTTTATGCTGTGGCTCTTTGAAAGGATATTGTTTCTTTTCTTGCATAGGTCCGGCAAACGAGAAAACAGGTCACCTGGTGGTAAGTGATCACTGCCGCGCATGCACATCCACAACACTTGGATCATTGATTGCCGGCCCATCAATTCAGGAGGAGAGCGGGTAGGAAAAGGATGCGATGAGAAAAGGGGCATTCGACAATCTCACTCATAGAAAGAAACGCAACAGCAAAGCTGTCGCTTCACGTCGCTTTACGCAGAACACAAAATGCATGGTTATGTCTTATACGTATTGTAAGAGAACGCTACGACAATTCAGGGCGTCGCGTAGTACTGCTACGAAACCTCTACGCTCGTGTATCTAAGAACTTCTTGCAACGCTTTTCTAAAATATTCCGAATGTCATCCATTTTATAAAACCGGTTTGAAGTAATCTCTGTAGTTTATTCTATATTCGCTCAAGTAAAGTGTATTTTCATAACAAAATAACCGAGTAAATTCGCGTTTGGCCCGCAACCAACTGAGGAACAATCGCGTTGCATGTTAAAATTGAAGTGGATTCCGCCGTGTAGACTGGATGGGGGTGATAAAGTAATGAGATGATTTGTTTTGCTTCTGGAAAATAAGGTGGAAAAAATGGATATTGTGCTTTTTGGATTATTTGTTACTCATCTGGTAAAGTAATTGATAAGTATTATATGCAGTGTTGTGCTATGCTGGCAAGCTCGAGATATATTTTTATTGATGATACACGTGGGTCCGTAGAACGATTTTTTTCGGTTAAATAAAGAGTATAATAACATGACGATAGACATAATTATCTGACGTCTGTGAAAGCAATACCCTATCCATTCAAATTACCATTTTATGCACATGAAATTCTAAATTAAAATCTTGTATTACAGAAATTATTTCCATTATTACCAGTGTCTTAAACAATGGATATCTCGAACAATGTTATTGCTTACCCCCGACCCGCGGCTTTGTTCCCCCGGGTCCGTGTGGGTTTTTAACAATAGGGTTCATTTAGCCTGACCCGGGTTCCGCGACCTTGGCTCTGGCAATCCCGGTGTAATGTCGTATTGCAGTGTTGACTGGTCTTATTGTCCGGGACATGTGGCTTGTGTATACTTTTGTAACATGTACACTGTACAGTTGGTAATACTTAGAGATAATACTCATGTAGTAGTTTAAAAGACTGCGAGCAAATGGTTTGTTATTGACGCTTTATCTGAAATGCTAAAAAATATACTATCAGCATAAATAATCTCTTCTGAATAATGTGTATTCCATAGACTGATTGGTGTCATATCGTCAACAAAACCTAAATCACAAAATAATCCGTTCTAGCACCTTAAACAACACTTAACACCAATCAAACGGAAACATATTTTAGCACAAACAGGCACTCGTGAAGAGTGAGTGAAATATAATTCCCAACAGTATTTTGCGTCAAGCCGATGGCAACACAGTCGGATATAGTTTTTTCGGCGCGCGCGGCGGAAATTGATTGAAGCCCAAACCGCGCGCCACCGCACTTCCTCGCTCAACTAATTGAAACGCGTTTGCGCTAACATCGGGACTCAGGAAGTATGTCACTATACAATGTTTGATTTATTTCAATATTTTATGATAGTTTCTTCATCTTTACAAGGAACTCTATTACGACGTGCTGGATGCACCGCTTTTTTCTCCTGTGTGCTCATAATATTTAAGGTTGTACTAACGCTGCACTGCAGAGTGTGGTCAGTGTGCACGTGAAGTGGAATAACCGACAAAGGGTCAGACTCTCGCTATTTGATACAATCCGTAAGCGGCCTTTAGTAGGTCGCTGGCTCCTGAGTATATACGTGGCCTTTCCATAACTTTTCGACTATATTTTTTATTGGTTCTCTGGACTAGGTATCCTTTTTCAAACCTTTTCTTTATGCGTACTAAAAGCTGTGTTGCCTTACAATCCGCGTTTCACTATACAAAGCCTTTAATTCTTTAATATTTCTAATAAAAGTAGTCTTATTGTGATTCATAGACCTTCATCTATTATGCAGTGAGTGTTTAAAACAATGAATAAAGCGTCCACAGTTCGGCTCACAAGGCAAACATGCGCGTTCTTTGAAAGAAATCGAATTAGGTAACCTACTTGGCTATTCGTTTGACGCTCGCACAATTTGTCGGCCGCGCAGGGGCGGGGGCGGGGTGAAAGGGTACAAGTCAACTGATATCCGACAGGTTTTCGTGTTGGCCTACTGTATTGATGAGCAAACAGTGAGTAACATTGCTAATGTGTTTTACCTGTTTTGTTTTTTGTTATGGATGTTTTAGATCATGCTGATGTTAAATTGTTGATATTAATATTAATCATATAATATACAATATGTACCTACAATAAAAATATGGTGGAAAATATAATACTTACATATAGTTAAAACCGATACAAATGTAAAAATCTACATTGTTTATAAATGAATTATTGTTCTATAACACTTTTCGATATAACTACGATAGGTTCCTATTCAGTAAATAGTTTTCCCTAGTACTAATCCTACGCTCAGTATAATGCCGACTGAGGAATAACTCGCGCGTACGTGATCACATCAAACTGTGAACAAACAAGGAATTGATCCCATTCGTGACGCCCACGGCAGTAAGAGCAATTCATTACAATGTAGGAAATGAGGCGCGAAACTAATAATATAGTCTTCTCTGCCCCCACCACACACTTATAGGGGTCGGGTACGGGGTCGGTGTAACATAACTTTATATTCATGTCGCAGAAAGATTTGTCTTCTAATTTACCTGGTATCAAAACTTTTCGAGACTTTGTTTCTTACTCAACCAAGCTACGCTAATGCGGTTAGAAAATATCACATTTCTTTAAACTTCGTGTGTACAATTCCTATGTATACAGAATTTCTCAAAACGACAAAAAAATATTTTTTTCGGTGTAGGTTTTGTGAGACTAAAAAGTTTGTCTTACTATAGCATAAGGACTTACTGTGTGGCAGTCGGGTTGGGTTTTTTTATTTACTGTATTAGCCTATAATTCCCAACTGCAAGGTACGGGGCACCTCTACAATAATCAGTTCGATCGACAGCTTTGAGCAAAATATATATATTTTATTCATTTAAGTATACCTATACACCCGCCCATCGATTTATTACAACATACCCAATGAGGCGCGAAACAAACAAACAATAAAGTAACAATGTCAATACAAGGCATCGAGCCGCGCCGCGGGGTACGAACTACCCTGGACGATGACACCGCTCCGAGCAGACGGGTTAGGCGGCTTGTGTGGCCATGCTTGACAGGTTTGCTAGGATAGCTTCCGGGTAAATATTTTGTGATATTATTTTTGTTACTTGATTACTGATAAGTTTTTGTGTCGATAGTAGGAACTCTTATTATTTTACAACATGAAATTCATGAATTTCAACCTCTCAGGCTGAAAACAATAATTTTGAAAGGTTCGATTCGGATAAGTAGCAATAATTCTTAAATTTCATTATAATAATACATTTATATCGATGTTTTTCTGTTATTTAACTTAATGAAATCGTAAGTTCAGCCTTTTCTAAATCACATATCAAATCCGCCTTAACACTTTAGAGAACATTACATTCCTTGCAGTAAACACAAACTATGCCAACTACAAAAGTTGTAAGTTAATTTATATTCCACTTTTATTCTTACTCAAGAAGTTTGAACACACTCCCCCTTTTTTTCCTTTAGTCTGAGAGCACTAATAAAACTTAACTTTTGGTTATAAGTCAGAGAGAAACCCTTATTATCCTTGGGTGAAGTGAATTCATGGATCATTTGGCGCCCACCGAGGGAGCGCAATTGTCTCACACCGCTTAATACGGAATTGGGATAATAGAAAACAATATCTTGTATTATCGTCGTTTATTGTCGGTTGAGATGGCGTGAGAATTGGTGTTAAATAGCGTTCGGTTAGTTTTATTTTGTGCCGAAATAAATGAAAGAAAGTTTTTTTGGCTTATTCTGTTAATTGGTAGACAATGAGTAGATGATTTTCTTTACTAAAACTAAAAATAAACTAAGACCGATTTGGAGCTACAACTTTGCCGCCGTATTTTATTATTGACCTTTTTCTATATCATTTTGAGAGGTTGTGATTTTCTTGGGAAAGATGCCGGACATATGCAATAAAATAAAACTTACACTTAACAGTACTTTTGCGTCGTTTTACAATATTCATACTCTCATGTGCACATAAACAACGATGACACACATACCCAATACAAATATCCAACTATGCAAAAATTTTCCAATATGGCTACCTATGCAACCCGGCTCGAAGGACCACTCGACGGCAACTCGCCGCATGAAATATTCAAGACGCTGCCATCAAATCTACGGACGAAGAAAGGCGAAATCCAGATAGCCGGGAAAGCTACGAAATCCGGGATGTCGATAAATCAATCGGTCGGATTGAGGCTGACTGCGGTCATAAATTATACTGTTATCTGCGGCGGCACACGAAGAGGTACATGCCACGTGGTGCTAGCGCGCTCATCGGGAATCGGCATTAGTAACAGGTGATAGGTTATTGTCGAGGTTCGGATTATGGTAAAGGAAAAAAAATGACCAGTTGACAACGAGCAACGAACTGCCAAGAGAAGGGACATGAGTTAAAATGCAGTTAAGTAAAAAAAAATTGAAAAAGACGTCCTAAAGAGACCTGCATACCAAAGTGATCTTTAAAGTCCGCTAATCTGAAATAGGAGTGTTGTGGACTGTGAGCGGCCTATGTCGTATCAATCGATCTTCCCATTATAGCGGACTCTCTCATGTTCATCAACAGGCGAATATGGGCTTATATAAAGCCAAAATATAAATTAATATTCGAAAAGTATTCTAATTTGTTACCGAATTTGCCTCTAATGTAACTTGATGTGAAATATGCAAAACATATTAAAAGTGATAAACTCACATAGCGCATTGCAATTTGCACCTAAATATTCACGAGATTAATTAATAACTGGAGCAATTAGTCTAATTCACGCCACTTGCACCACCGCCCACATTTAAACGTACAAATTAAAACGCTCACAAAACGGTGATATTAAAGTAACTGAGGATATTTTAAAGTTATATATTACGTGTACTTGCGTGCAGTTTCCATTCAATTGCCCCGGAACACAGCGCCGGCGAGTCATCATTAACCGGCCGAAGTGTGCCAACATTATCTTTTCACGCGCTCGTGAAACTTCTCTCAGTGTGTTTTTCCGATTCGTTTTAACTGAGTGTTTGCAGGTGCAAATTACAGGCGTCGTGGACTCTCAGGATAATGAATTTCAAAAGATGTACTGGTCTTTTGAGGTTTTTAAACGAGCTGCACTCGGGCGGCTCAAAGCTGTCTTCCATTGTGTTTTGTCTGAAGTCCCGTCTGCGCAGACGTCGACAAATTAATGCCGCCTCGCTGAATGGATGTCTCGTGTTGATTTAACAATGTCCGGGTGTGGGTAGGTCAGTGACTGACAAGAAATAAGAATTTGCAAGGATTTTTTTAAACTGTTTGGTTTGTTGAGATTTGTTATTGTTACGTTTCTCACACTATTTTTATAGTTTCTTCCAACATATCGTAGGAATTCAATCATTTTTTGGCTGAAGATTTATCATTTGATAACTTCAAGTAGAGGTTATTCAATAAAAAATAAATGAACCCACATGATATATTAGAAGTATAAAGAATTATCAGACTTTTTTTTATTGAACAACCGGTCTGGTCTTGCTTTGCTCGAACGCAATAACTTCACTCCTCTAGATACTCATTAAAACCAGGTTTTAAATAAATGCATGAAGTGATTGTTCATAGCTTGAACCTTTCTATAGAATTGGCGTATCAAATGCAATAATATTCTTTATAATCCTCTCTCTCCCCTGTATCTCAGAAACCGATTCGAGTTTCTTCATGTTACGCATTCTAGATCCCTGAGGTCATCAGAGAACTTAACACTAAAAATTCCAGTGCATTCCACTTCATTTTTTGATAAGTCTTTTTCTGTACAAGCTGCTAGGCTATGGAATTCATTACCGGTCTCAGTGAGGCGAGCTAAGTCCCTGCCCATATTTAAAAGATTAATCAAACAGCATTATCTTTCACAAACAAACTGAAGTCATCGCATGTAATATATGTATTATTATTATTTCTCTTTATTTATTTTACTATTTTTTTACATTTTTACATATATAATAAAAAAACAAAATACATATAAAAATATAAAAAAAAGAGATTAACCCAACGATGGCGAGGCTCGAGACCCAAGCCACCGGTGGTTAGGACCCCAAAGTGAGGAACCTCCTCACTATACGTGCCGTGTCAAGCAATACTGCCTTCTGAATCTGGCTCATGACCCAACGGCCCATTGAGAGCCTCTGGAGATGTTGGTCGAGGCTCTTTGGTATCAATCCATGTGCAGAAACAACAATCGGGACAATAATTGTTGAGTCGACATTCCACAATTCAGTAACCTCGTGTGCCAAATCTAAATATTTTGTCAATTTATCTTTTTCTGCTTTAACGAGGTTATCATCATGCGGAATGGTGACGTCAACAAGTATTGCCCGGCGCGCCAATCGATCTATTATCACAATATCAGGCTTATTGGCAACAATAGTCCTGTCTGTGATAACAGACCGATCCCAATACAGCGTAGCATGACCATTTTCAAGAACTGGTTGGGGAACATACTGGTAATATGGCACTTCAAAAGTCACAAGTCCATATCGAAGAGCAATTTGCTGATGTATGATCTTGGCTACTAGATTGTGTCTATGCAAATACTCGCCGTTAGCAAGATACGAACAACCGGAGATAACATGCCTGATGGACTCGCCAGGACGGTGGCATGCCCGACAGATGTCGACGGTACCGTCCTTCAGGATGTATTTCCTATAGTTGTTCGTCTTAATAACTTCGTCCATAATTGCAAAGACAAAACCCTCAGTTTCCCCAAAGAGGTTACCGAAACGTAGCCAAGACACAGACGCTAATCGGTCCACATCAGGCCCATGGAGGGCCCGATAGAACCGACCATGCAGCTCCTTGCCCTTCCATATTTCCTCGCGATCTTTAATACCCATCACCAGAGGTTTCCGCCAGTTCTCATTCGCCAAAGAGAGCGGGGTAAATCCTTTATCTACCATCACTACAACCCCATGCATATCCACGTCGCTGTGAAGGAAATAATCCCTGAGATTGCACACCTCGCGATTATGCAGGTCCTTAGCATTAAGCATACCTCGGCCTCCGCATCTCCGCGGGATGTACAATCGCATTACTGACGAACGTGGATGGTGCATACGATGTGCAGTCAGTAGAGTTCGGACTTTACGATCCAGGGCGTCCAATTCGGTCTGAGTCCATCTGAGTATGCCGAAGGAGTACATAAGTACAGGCATAACCCAACCGTTAAAGGCGCGAATCTTGTTTCCACCTGACAAAAAACTGTTAAGTACTTTTGTCAGGCGGCTAAAGAAACGTTCCTTTATCGATTGTTTTACGTCTGCACCCCTAATACCTAGAGCCTCAGGCATACCCAGATATTTGTAGGTTTCCGTCGGCGAAAGGGATCTGAGTCTTACAGTCTCTGAGACACGTATATCATCAGAGACCGCAACCACGCCTCGCTTTACATGGATAACCGCACATTTATCTACACCAAACTCCATATTGATTGATTTGCTAAATCTTTCAGCTATTTTTAACAACTCAATCAATTCAGATTGTTTTGATGTAAATAACTTGAGATCATCCATGTAGAGCAAGTGAGAGATAGGCTCAGACCCTCTCCGCAGACGGTAGCCTAACCCCGAATCCAACAACAGAGTACTGAGGGGATTCAGGGCCATACAAAACCACAGTGGACTCAGACTGTCACCCTGGAATATACCCCGCTTGATTTTAATCGGCTCATCATTCACCGAAGGATTGGTAGCGCCTGGATATTTAAGAACAGTTGTCCATTGTCCCATACATGCCCCAAGAAAAGTGCTCAATTTTGTATCAACTTTATACAAATTAAGCACTCTCATGAGCCATGTATGGGGCACCGAATCATATGCCTTTTTATAGTCAATCCAGGCAGCTGATAAATTCCTTCGGTTCTGACGAGCCTGTTGGCAAATGGCCATGTCAATGAGAAGGAGTTCCTTAGTACCACGGGACCCGCTCTTGCAACCTGTTTGTCCGGAATAAAGAATTTGATTAGTTGTAATATGACATTGAATTTTTGATCTAATTATCGACGAAAGTACTTTATAAATTGTGGGTAGGCATGTAATGGGTCTATAATTTTTTGGTTCCGTGGTACTACCGGATTTAAAGAGTAGGTGAGTGACACCTGTTGTCATAAATGTTGGGAGTGATCCCCCTTCAAGCGCATCCTGGAATTGTGTTGCCAATCGAGCATGCGAACTTGGAAACCATTTTAACCAGAAGTTGTGCAGACCATCTGGTCCCGGAGACTTCCAATTTTGGGTTGGACGAATCGCGGTCAGAACGTCCTCTGGACTGATTAAAATGGCCTCCATAGCCGGTATCACCTTGCAAGCTCGATCTACAACACTGAACCAGGGGGCTTCAGTGTGAGAGACAGGCGACGACCAGATATTTGTCCAGTACTCACGCATTTCATGAGCACTAGGTAGCCGCCCATCTACCACACTTTGTGGAGAATTCTCCCAACATCTATAAACCCTCTTTTGATCACTTTGGAACATACGATTTTGTTGGAAACGATCCCATCGCCTCCTGTAGCGGCGGATGCGGTTTGCCCACGCATAGACTTTTTGTTTGTAGAAGTCTATGCGTTCCGTGACGCAAAGTCTATAATTGCGAGGACTGGTGTTAGTCCCCGAAAAAGCCTGCGCCACAAAACGCATAATCTTCGGTCTACTATTTCCTTCTTTGAAGGAAATTAGCTTGCCGATGAGAGTTCGGGCCCTGTTGATACGTTCCTCAATCCTACACTGCCAGGCAGGCACAGCCGCAACATCTCGAGTGGCTCTACGTTCATTTGGGAAATTAACATGAGCCACACGACATGCTGCGACGGCTGCGCAGTAAAGGATCGAGTGCGTATCAACAAGATCCCGACTGGACTCCAGGTATATAGGTAACATGGAGTCCAAAGCTCCCATCAGCGCCAAATTTCTTCTATGCGTTGGCAAACGCGGAAGACGCGGTCTACAAGACGCCGACAAAGGCATGAATTCCGAAATCGCACGCTCCAAAGCCCCTCTCAGACGCTGTTCATCTTGGGGACTTACGTTGTCGTCCAAATTGTCCGTCACCTCAATAACAGCAATAGGTATTGGTGTTGGGTCTGCTGCTTGATCTCCACTGACGGGCTGGACATTGTTGTCCTGGACAACTCTTAAGTCTGTGCGCAACCGCTCAAGTGCTTCATCATCCAACAACTTACGCCGCTGAATAAATCGCACTTGATCCGACAATCGTTGGGATGATACTTCAACTGTTGGTTCCAAAGCCTGAAACAGAGACAGCATTTTAGCACGATACGCAGTAAGGTGAGTTCCTCCCCTTGTTGCCCCAAAGTAGGCCCGCATGACATTTTCATTTATTTGATGAGTCCATCTCATGCGGCGCACTACTCCACCGGTAGCGGGGACCGTAGGCGGGACACTCGGTCCCACTGGTCCCAAGCCCACCACTGGAGGGGGTCGTCCTCTTCGCCGCGCAGGTCTTGGTGGCGGCGGGGACGACTGCAGCTCGTCGCGTTGGCTCGACGCGTCGATGTTCGGCGTCACTTCGAATACGTCCGAAGCTGACGCCCACGACGCGGAGCTCGACGAGCTGGGAGATGTTGGTCGTGCGTGTTTGCTTCTGGCTCGTTTTTTCATCTTGTGAACATCGTTATATTAAAATATATTGGATGACATTGTCACTTTTGTCAAAATGTTTTCTTTGCTATTACGAGTACAACTATTGCTTTTAGAAATAAGTTTAACGTTTTTGTGATATGGCATTATTTAATTTGTTTGTGGACTAATTTTGTTTGATGGAATTCAAGTATATTGTAATATAAATTAAGAAAAATCGACGAAAATTTGACGTTCACAACTGATGATCGTTAGTGTTGCCAGTTGTTATTATTATTATTATTATTTTATTTAATATGTTTGGTTATTTTATGTTTTAATATTTATGCATTCATCTTATATTATTCTTATAAGTACATATTTTTATATTATTTTAAGTATATATATTTGTATGTATATATGAGTAGCTGATGTGTACATATATTTTTATATATGTGTATATATGTATTTATACATGTATATATTTTAGTATTTCATTTTTCGTACACCTCATGGTACCCCAAAACTATTGTTCCCTCTTATCCATCCTATGGTTGGTTGTCTGTAAGAGATCGCCTTGAGCGATAAGACCGCCTTTTGTACGTTTTTTGTTTTATCTTTTCTTTACTTGTAATTATGTATATCACTGGTGTACAATAAAGTTTTTTTAAATAAATAATATTTTTTCATATCCAACTGATAGTTCCAGAAATCAGCGCATTCAATCAAACCCCTCAGCTATATTATACTAGTATAGATATATTGTACTTCGTGCAGAGTTTCTGTTATAGTCGGCGGCTCTCTGTCATTAGAGCCAGCTTTATGTTAATACGTAAAGAAAGTTTGTTAACTTAACGTCCGCTATCTCAGTGCTACATTAAAACATGAATACTTCCCCAAGGATTTATACAATTTGTAAAGATGACCTGGACTCTGTATTCTTATTTTTATACTGGGCTGTACAAAGATTATGATGAACCTAAAGTACATAGGTAAATCGTTCATGGAAGAGAGACGTTTCCTCCTACGGATCTATGCATTGGTGCCGGATCGAACCTGGGTGTACACAGGCTGAACCCAGAATGCACACATTTGCGTATATGACTATAATAGCTGGATTGACACCTTTGTGTCTTTAGGGCTTTAAGACGTATTTTAGATTTAAACCTAGACAGCTCATAAAGGCTTGATGGCGTATGGTCCTTTCCCAAGAGACCGTATTATTGTCCATATCCTCGTTCATGTCATTTCGATGTGTCGTGCAATAAGCATTACCCGTGTCAAACCTGCATGAGCCGTAATTGCAAAGTCTTGTGGGAAATCAATTTGACGCAGCTTAACATGACACAGCACGATAATTCCTAATTTGCGTTGATCCCTGCGCTGATGTTGTATATGTAGTTTGGATAAAACCTTACTACACAAAATTCGACTATAATGTAAATGAACTGGTTTGGCAGAGTTTTACTGATATCTCACAGTATGACAATGGGATCGTTTGCTGCAGGGTTTCATCCAGTCAATGTGATTGTCGATGGTCCAACTGTCTTAAAACTAATCTCCCCTTACTGACGCCTTCTCACTCCCCATATTTTTCAAAGATCGGCGACGCATCTAGGATCACGATGCGTCGTGATTTTTATTGGCAACAGTTCACCAGACTTATTGTAACAAAATATTATATTTAAAATTAAAAACTTCATAATTAAAAAACACTTTAACGTAATACATTTTAAATTATGAAGATTTTAGAATATTAAAAACCGCATCACTAACTACGTTAAATGCAAAAGGACGAGCAACGTTCCCGCTCGTCGTGTGCTCTCTAATTAAAATCATCAAAACCGCTTTAATCTTACTAAAACGTTGAACAAATTGTAAAAGTTAATTAGCAGTGAGCTAACAAGATAAACAATTGTGACAAATAATACGTACGTACATCTGTTTGTGCAGTTTGTAATAACCTCTGTTTGTTTAGATTTATTTTAATGTATAACATCTAGGCAAAGTAAAGTCTGTAAGGAATTATATTCATTTATTTTATTTTTTCGCCTTATAACGTGTACAATTTTATAAGGCATCGGGGTAATTTCGCCCCGTGACCACGAAAGCTGTAAAGTAATCGAAACGTCGGGAAGTTAAAAAATGTAAAAATTAAACCAAATCGCGATAAAATCCGTAAAAAATAGTTTTATTTCAATAAAAAATACATATAATTCTCCCCGTATTAGTCACATACAGTATGATTTAAGCTTCTTGTTTAAGGCCTGTCTAGTTGTCGACATTTCCAAACTTACGAAGAAATTAGAATTAATAAATTCACGCATGTGTGTTACACCACGTGACTCTCGACATTGTCTCTATATTTACAACATCTCCGCCACTTTATATTAACACCACAAGCCAAAAGAGGATTATCGGAGAGCCGCACATTAAATCCCAGCTTGTTTGAAGCAAGCATGCAGTGAAGGTAGGTAGGAACTCAAGTTCCGTGTCACCCGGCTGACCTGTTTACACCGGCGAGACGCACGCTTTGAGCGCCACCTGTGTGCCGACTATGCATCTTTTTTGTATCGGCACGACTGATTCAAACACCCCCGCAAAGGAACCATATTGCAAGCTCTATAAGGTTCCACAAGTCTCTTTATAAGCCTCGGAAAAATGCAACGGATGCATAATTTTAGCTCGTTTGATCAAGCCCTTGTTAGTTATTTTAGTAATGCTGGCGTTAATGAGGATCGAGTTGCTTTGTTAGTCGGACGTGGACAGTACGGTGCGCCGCTTGTGCATTTTAAATCCTAGACGTCGTAGCGGATAAATTCTGAAGCCTGGAAAGAATTACGTTACCGCAAAAAAATGTTTTGTTATAAAAACTGAATGGTGAAGTTTTTCTATTTTGTGGGAACCGCAACATATAATTTGGTCAAGATTGGTTTTGTAGTTCAAACGCCTATCGTTACATACTATGGGGCGAATAATGCCATTGACGACGTGGATGCATTTCGTGAGTCATAACGTAGAAATATAATGTTGACGATATCCTCAGAAGGGGCACTAAATTAATGTGGTGTCGCTTCTAGCGACCATTCCACCCGCTCACCCAACATTGCAACTCTTGTCGGCTAGGATCAACAGCACGTAAAGAAGTCGCAACAAGCATCGAAGCTCGAAATTTCTCTCGGGAGCACTACTTGTTTACAACGCGCAACGTTATTTAATAGAAAACTGGTTCATCTCTAACCTGCAATGAAATTAACCAGAAGAAATCTAATAGCAAAAGTTAAACTCTTGTTCCTTAACATCAAACGTGAGACAAAATTTAGCTTATACTGAGCCTACGTAGCAGTTGAACTCTAAACAAAGCAATCAATACGAACTGGCTGAGCGTCAAAGGCCACTTGGTATCGGTGTCTGTGTACGAGATGCTCCGGACGTCTTCACCGCCCGCCGGAACTAACGCGGAAATTGAATCCGGGTCTCTAGCCTAGCTCTAGTGTTGTTAATTGTGGACGTTGTTGAAGAACATTGATTGTGTAAACATTGTTCATAGTATTGATACGCGTGGCAAATTATTTCATTTTTTTACTGTTTGTAGTGTATTTTCGTTTTATAAGTTAAGTTTTAAAGTAACTTGATGTCTGGGTTTCGGGTTTTTTAAATGCTAGCGCGACGGAATGATAGAACGCACCTATTGGAAATGGAGAGATGGTTGTAATCGGACGATTGAATTATGCCAGTCTGCACCAAACCAATTATTACACAGGCCGAAACTGAAAATGACAAACTAGCGTAGGCCTATTACGGCTTTTTTCACAACACTGAAAGTTTTAATAAGAAAGGCCATACCTTTCAATTTGTTTTAGATAATATGAAGTACAGTACAGTACAATTTTATGTAAGGATAAATTACAATTTTATTATTTTAAAGTAAGGAATTAAGGAGTTTCAGAAAATAACGAAATAGAATAATGGCGAATGTAATGAGTAGAAAAATATCTGTTTCTTTCCATCACAAGTTAGTCTCTGAAAAGGCAAATTGAAAACGACCCCACGGGAGAGCGCGCGACTAAATAATTATAATAAAACGCAGTTTTAATTTAGAAAACACCTGAAGAAATAAAACGCAGCAATTGAAAAGAGTTTGTAAAAAACATCACAAATGTTGGTAATAAATAAAATCGCAATGTAGGCTAAAGGAATTTGTTCAGCATTGCTCTCCAGATGATGGAATTGTTGAGTGGCGACTGCTGAGCGCCACTTGAATATTGTTAAGGGTTTATTTCCTAGTTTTTTTTTCTATTACTGCCAGGCTACGGCGCATTGACGGAGATGAAACATTTTGTGTTTGTTTATTCAGCCGGATTGGTAAAGGAGTTTACTGGTCCATGTTGTTGTTGGCTTAATAATATCGTGTTAATGGTTGTTTCAACTTTCAAGTTGCACATTGTTCACTAAAATAAAAATCAATACAGTGTTATTTTGTGACTTTTAGTGAATATTTTAACATATTTACATTGAATAGTTATTACTGTAGTGGTATTTTTGATGGCCAGGACCAGAGTACGCTTTCGTGATTTTTTTTTCCATTTTACCTAAACGTTGACATCCTCATTTGTAATGTAATTGGATTAAATATCTTTTACGACATTAACCTATTTTTGGTCGTCCTTTTAAAGTCCTCTATACCTATGACTTTTTCTCTATTTCATCATGTGTGTGACCGATCATTAAATACAATTAGTAATGCTTATTTTTCTCCGCAGGAGTTCGCGACCCTCACCAAGGAGCTCAACCAGGCGCGAGAGCAACTCCTCGAGAGGGAAGAGGAGATATCGGAGCTCAAAGCCGAGAGGAACAATACCAGAGTGAGTGACATGTACTCTTATACATATACTTAGGGATGTATAGGGAGAAATAGCGCGGTTGTAATATCTCAGGCAAAGCATAATGATTCATAAGTCTTTTTATGTCATGGCGTATCCTCCCCTAGCTACGAACACGATTTTGGCGCAGCTTAATGAATGTTACTTTGGAAAAATGGCAAAAAGCAGAGGTCTTAATTTATCACAGTGATTGAGAAAGAAAGACAGGAATGCATCACTGCAAATTTCTTCCCAAACTGAATGAAAACCTATGTCAAAGGACTTTAAATTTATTTGTGATCCATGAAAAGGTTGCCAGGAAGAAATTGTTCAATACGATATGGTCAACCATTGTACCATTTCATTTTTATTTGTTATATTTAGTACAATAAAGAGTATAAATAAATAAATGAGCAATGATAGAGTATTAAAGCAAAACTCAACCAGAAAGTAGGATTCATACAATTATTATCGTCGCTGGGGAGCGTGAGGTGTCTGGCACCGACGCGCTGCCCAAGCGCGCGCTTGCGAAGGTGTGTGTGAGTGTTGACTGTTGAGGTCATACATTCTCATTTTTTTAATATTTTAAAAGTTCGTAATACATGCGTGGTAGACTAAAAGGCTAACTCCCGGAAGGGTTGATGTCTTTCAGGCAGCCGCTCGTAAAATTATAAACATAATCATTCTGCAAAGTGGCTGGAAAATCACGTTGCTCCGACACGATGTAAATACACACACCTCTAGACAAATTCTAATGCTTGAAACACATCTATCAACATCAATTTGCAATTTATCTATTGAATAAATAAAATAGTAAACTTCTAAAAATATTTATCGAGTCAATCGAGCTGAAATGAGCAGCATAAAAAAAAAGAATTCACAATACTTCTTCAGCGAGATTGCTATTCCAAACGGCTAAATTGTACGAATGAAAATGAAAAGAAAGTTGTAATTTTGTTCTGTTCCGCGTTGATGCAGACGAGTGAATAATTAACATTTGAATATAATTATTTTCAAACTTTAGTAATTATGGCACGAGTTGGCCGTCCGGCGCGTCAGTGTGTTCTCGGAGTTACCGTTGTATTCCTTGTGAGGAATATTAAATTAACCCGAGCAACGTCTTAGCCCTTTCAAACGGGGTTAAAAAATAAGGGCGAAAGTAATTCTATCCTATTTGCTAAATTGATGGTGTAATTGATTTAAATCTTCCTAGGTAGTTTTAGACGTGATGAAATACAATTTTGTTGTACCATTTCACGACTAACGCATAATTGATGTTAATTTTACATTACCAAGGCCTAAGTCCCCTGAACAGGCCAAATGCTGGTCAGTAAACTTGAAATAAATATAATGTATAATCTTAGTATATTAAAACTTTCTTTTATCCATAAAGGTAGCGATAATTACTATACTCATTTTAATGACCACCATATTTCGTAATAATTGCAGCACATCAACGTCCACGTTAACCCATAAAGTTATAATACAGATTCAACATAATTTTCACATTATCCCGCTCGTAAAAGCACTTGAGCCAAAAAATAGGGAACTATCCAGGATAGTGGCGGGATGATCGTAAAACGTAATCTTTCGTGAAACTTGAGAGCTGTGGACTCAATCGACGTGTATTAGAAACTTCGTCTTTAGTACTAATGAGAGCCAGTTAAAGAACTTATAGACACTTTGAAAGTCCAGTGGTAATGTTTGGATGAACAGTGATGAGAAGTACGATGCTAGATCGAGTAATACATAGGAAGGTGCAATTTCTGAATATTACTTGCCCGGATTTGATTCATTTTCCGTAAAAAAAGACATGTAGTTCAATTAAAAATTAAGACTCCAGGTTTCGTTGACAGCCTTCGTGGCACAGTTGTTTAGACGCCGACTGAAACGAGAGGTCACGAGTTCGATCTCCCCACCGAGACAAATATTTATGAGGCCCATAAGTATTTGTCTCGGGTCTGGGTGTTTGTGAGACCGTAAAGTCTCTCGTAGTTTCTGATACTCGCGACACAAGGCTTAATTAATAAATAACGACGCTTGGTGGTGATATAACTATGTTGCAAATTGCATGTACAGAAAATTACTTGCTCTGATTTGTTTCATTTCTCGAAAAACATACGTGTAATTAAGTAAAATTAAGAAAAATCGTTCGTAATATGAATATTTCGTCCCTTCTTAATGGGTCAAGGGTAGGATGGAAAGTAAAATGTAAAACACTTATCAGGAAGAGTAGGTAATCGAAAATACCTCAACAATACTAATATATCAGAAGATAAGTATATCAGGGATCCATCCCACACAAGGATATTTATTTAAAGCTTTATTTGAATGTCTCAAAGTCCGTTGGTATTTCAATTTCTCCACTTAGACCCTTTTACGGTAAAAAGTAAGAACTTTATTATTTACTAAAAAGAGCCTGAAAAGGTGATTTTTGATATTTAACTTATACGTCACATAAGTTTTTGTTAAATGAAATACATAACCGGATAATGGTTTCTTAGATTTACGGGAATGTTAGACATACATACATACATAAACTCACGCCTTTATCCCCGAAAGGGTAGGCAGAGGCGCCACTAGGACACCCACATTTCGCCAAATGTGGGTGTCCTAGTGTTAATGTTAGACATTGAAATAAAACCATTTTTTTGGATTTTTGTTTACTGAATAAAAAATAAATTTATTTCAATACATAACCGAATTGTGATAAGCCCATATCAAAGATTGCTTATCTGGGATTAGTGGAATAAATAAATGTATGAATAATTTTTTAGAACAATATTTGCGAGACGTGAATAACCTTCGCAACATCAATATTCAAGACCTTTGGGACGCGAAAAAATACGAGTAATTAATTCTAAAAGAAACCTTGAGAAACATGACCTCTATTCTTTCTTATTAAATTGACTCTAAGCCTCTAATTTAGAAAATTACCGGTCCTTATATTTGGTCTCTTTTCTGGGTTTGTTCGCGGAGTACAAGTTGTATGAAATGCTAATTTACTTAGGTCTATACCAAAATAAGGGAGTCACTTGTATGGGATTTTTTAATTAAGATATAAGTTTGTTCAGATTGGGATATCTTTTCAAGAATGTATACGAACAAGTTTTTATCATGAGTTTCAGAAACACAAACCTCGAAAGATCCGAAAAAAATACCAGCGCATCATACACAATTTTGTCTCGTTGCAAGGACTGTCTCTTGATTCGCACCCTTCTTAACCAACTACACCACAGAAGGTTTTGTATTAAATCGCGTCTGTTCATATTCACACACAATTCTCTACCATCGAAGTACCTTGCCACTATCCAAATATTTTGGACACTGAAAATACAAGTAACAGAGCCACGAATATTATTACATTTTGTACCCGTTGGCTATGCAAATAAGACGAGATATTATAATTTACGAAGAAAAATAAAATCTGAAAATGTACTGTGTAGTTTTTCTTCTTAATTACTTAAATACTCTCGTAATATTTGTAGAATAAAAAGCTTAGTTATGAATTAATAAGTATAATAAAAGAATAGCCAGTTTATTTTTCTGTTGATATAAAGGAAAAAAGCAAATTAATTTGAAAGCATTACTTTGATTACGTACGTACTTACGAGAGATATTTGTAATAGAAATAATATATTCTAGTGAACCACAGTTCGACATGATTATTTATAATGTTTTTTCGTGGTATATTAATATACCTAATTTTTTTGTTTTACTGTAAGCTACTCCATAAAATCTGTTAATTCTATTACTTCTCTAAAAATCTACATCTAGAACTGTAATTTAATATCGATATTAAGGGAATGTTGAGTATAATTGGCCTCCCGTCTACATTCATGGATTATAAAGCGCATATCTGCTGGAATTGAAAACCGATATGACCAGAGGATCCCCTTCTATCTTGAGAACAATGCTTGGCGTATAGTCGCTGGCACTTATTTCCAGTAAATAGTCTCCACTCCTAGAATACAGGCATGAGCTTATGTATATTTCTTTTCCTTATGTATGTTTTCCTAGTTGCTTCTGGAGCACTTGGAATGCCTGGTCTCCCGGCACGAGCGCTCGCTGCGCATGACAGTGGTGAAGCGGCAGGCGGCGGCGCAGTCCGGGGTTTCGTCCGAGGTCGAGGTCTTGAAGGCGCTCAAGAGTCTGTTCGAGCACCACAAAGCACTCGACGAGAAGGTGGGTTCGTTTATGATGTTGAGTGCTGTTCGAAATTATGATAATGTTTGAGGCAAATCATCATACCATCTTTTATATTGAAAAAACTAAGCAACTGCTCTCCTGCAATGAAGTGATAGGCACGGAGAATAAATTCTAAGTGGCCTTAGCCTGAAAAGTAAATTTAAAGAAGGGAAAAATCGAATTTAGCTGACTGTTCCTGATAAATGTTACAATGCTTTTGACTGAACTTAATGAATGTTAACTGTTTTCTTAGATTTACGCGAATGTTACACATTGAAATAAAACTATTTTATACGGATTTTATCGCGATTTGGTTTAATTTTTACATTTTTTAACTTCCCGACGTTTCGATTACTTTACAGCTTTCGTGGTCACGGGGCGGACTGAGGTATTAGTCATCCGCTCTGTGACTGTCACAATTAAACTACCCTTAATTTTCAATTATTAAATTAAAAAGTTAATTTAAAAAAGTTAACTAGTTGTTGCGATCCGATCTACGCAGTAGGAGCTCACAGTGTCTTGAGGTCTGGCAGCTGGTCTTTTGGGTTCCGATTTAATCAAATGTAGAACTGGATCCCATGATGGTGCAAGCTTCAAGCCATCTTCTCTATTGAAATTTGGATGTTTTTTAATTTCAATAGCCTCGCGAAACATCCTGGGTAGGAAGCGGTGTTCTTTAGCGAGGATTAGGGGCTTATCAAAACGAAGGTAATGCTTGGAGCCTTCCTCGATGTGTTCAGCAACTGCAGACTTCGTTGAGCGTCGGTGTTTGACGTCAGCTATGTGTTCTTTTACGCGGGTCCCTATGCTTCTCTTGGTTTGGCCGATATAAGAGAGGCCACAGTCACAATCTATTTTATATACGCCCGGTTCTTGCAAAGGTATATGACACTTGACAGGTGGTAAGAATTGACTAATCTTCTTGGGCGGCTTGAAGTATGTTTTAATGGAAGCACGCTTCAGGATGTAGCCAATCTTGTCTGTGACTCCTTTGATGTAAGGTAGTATAACCGGGGCCCGTTCAACTGTGGCTGGTTTCACTCGGTTTCTGTGACGGCGGCGTGGAACTTGGAGCTTGTTGTCTCGCAGTACCTGCTTGACGTGTTGCAGCTCAGTCGCCAGGTGTTTCTCGTCACAGATTCCTTGTGCTCTCTGAAACAAAGATTTACCCACGGTAGCTAACTGTTTCGGATGGTGGTGAGATTCACCGTTCAGATATTTATCTGTATGGGTCTTTTTTCTATACACGGTATGACCTAAGGACTGATCAGGATTACGGATTACTAAAACATCTAAGAAGGCAAGAGATTTATTATGTTCCAACTCCATAGTAAATTGAATTTTATTGTTAATGGAGTTGAGGTGATTTAAAAATGCAGTTACTTGGTTAGATGGTAAGATTGTGAAAGTATCATCTACGTACCGCTTGTAAAATCTTGGCGAGACCGGGGCTGTACTAAGGGCTGTCTCCTCGAAGTCCTCCATGAAAATATCGGCAACTACAGGAGATACAGGTGAGCCCATAGCAACACCATCCATTCTAGTGGCATGTCATTCTCTGCTAACTTCTTAGTGACAATTTTGATGCAGTCTTGTACTGGTCAACTACTACTTGCATCAAAATTGTCACTAAGAAGTTAGCAGAGAATGACATGCCACTAGAATATGCAGAATTACTCAAACATTGCCTCACATCTGGCTACATGTTGTGGAATAATCAATACTATGTACAAATGGATGGTGTTGCTATGGGCTCACCTGTATCTCCTGTAGTTGCCGATATTTTCATGGAGGACTTCGAGGAGACAGCCCTTAGTACAGCCCCGGTCTCGCCAAGATTTTACAAGCGGTACGTAGATGATACTTTCACAATCTTACCATCTAACCATGTAACTGCATTTTTAAATCACCTCAACTCCATTAACAATAAAATTCAATTTACTATGGAGTTGGAACATAATAAATCTCTTGCCTTCTTAGATGTTTTAGTAATCCGTAATCCTGATCAGTCCTTAGGTCATACCGTGTATAGAAAAAAGACCCATACAGATAAATATCTGAACGGTGAATCTCACCACCATCCGAAACAGTTAGCTACCGTGGGTAAATCTTTGTTTCAGAGAGCACAAGGAATCTGTGACGAGAAACACCTGGCGACTGAGCTGCAACACGTCAAGCAGGTACTGCGAGACAACAAGCTCCAAGTTCCACGCCGCCGTCACAGAAACCGAGTGAAACCAGCCACAGTTGAACGGGCCCCGGTTATACTACCTTACATCAAAGGAGTCACAGACAAGATTGGCTACATTCTGAAGCGTGCTTCCATTAAAACATACTTCAAGCCGCCCAAGAAGATTAGTCAATTCTTACCACCTGTCAAGTGTCATATACCTTTGCAAGAACCGGGCGTATATAAAATAGATTGTGACTGTGGCCTCTCTTATATCGGCCAAACCAAGAGAAGCATAGGGACCCGCGTAAAAGAACACATAGCTGACGTCAAACACCGACGCTCAACGAAGTCTGCAGTTGCTGAACACATCGAGGAAGGCTCCAAGCATTACCTTCGTTTTGATAAGCCCCTAATCCTCGCTAAAGAACACCGCTTCCTACCCAGGATGTTTCGCGAGGCTATTGAAATTAAAAAACATCCAAATTTCAATAGAGAAGATGTATTGAAGCTTGCACCATCATGGGATCCAGTTCTACATTTGATTAAATCGGAACCCAAAAGACCAGCTGCCAGACCTCAAGACACTGTGAGCTCCTACTGCGTAGATCGGATCGCAACAACTAGTTAACTTTTTTAAATTAACTTTTTAATTTAATAATTGAAAATTAAGGGTAGTTTAATTGTGACAGTCACAGAGCGGATGACTAATACCTCAGTCCGCCCCGTGACCACGAAAGCTGTAAAGTAATCGAAACGTCGGGAAGTTAAAAAATGTAAAAATTAAACCAAATCGCGATAAAATCCGTATAAAATAGTTTTATTTCAAGAATGTTAACTGATTATATTTTTGCAAAATATAACATTTTTGAAATTTTGTTTCATATTATATAAATATGTATTTTCTCACAGGTTCGAGAAAGATTACGTGTGGCGTTAGAGCGGAACACGGCATTAGAAGAAGAATTGGCGCTCACCAAAGAAGAAGTAAGTGATCACACCGATTTTGCTATAATGATGTTCTACATCTTCTTGGAGTTCACTGCATAAAAGCCAATTTCAATACATCACTGCAATACTCTTTGGGAAAAGCCCACGTTCAGTATAGTACATATTTATTGAAAACTGAAAATGTTGGACTATTTTAGATAAGTAAAATTGTTGGTTGAATACTGAAAACACGTAAATTATTTTAATACTATAACATACAGATACAAATACGATTTGAACATCCCCGTTGCTAGATGTGGAAATTGACATAATGAAATACATTACGAAATGTAAATTAATTCCAAATTAATTAAATTTCGTAGTTCCAGTTATATTATTAGGCTCTGCATTATTCCGGTTAAATGGCTGCATATTACAATTTACATTTCAAAAAGCTTATGTGAATTTAATGCAAATTAAATATTAATTGTACCAATATTGTCTTTAACCGTTTTTGTTTCCATGAATATTCTGTCTGTCAGAAAAAAATGTCCGGTAATATGTTTAAAATGTCGCTTAATGGGTCAGTGCATATCAGATCGGCTTTATGCGTCGATTGTTAAGTGTTAAGAAATAATTATCTCTCGCTGGATAGTACTCTCTCTGAACTACACTGCACCTACCGTATAGTAAATGCCGTGTAGTTGAGAATTAGATAATTTAGTCCAATTAAAATATGCATTGCCATTTGATTATAATCATCTCTCTGATTTTAACCATCACACCGACTTGCCCGAAATCCAAGACTGACTATTGAATCTTCATGTTTGAAAAGCTGACTGATTAAAACCATATGTACATAACACGAAAAGTATCACATAAAAATAACTCAATAATTTCATTGTGCCTTCCAGTTGCAGCAATACAAATCATCGAGCACGCAGGAAGGCGACAAGCCCAAGGAGAACGGCACCGTGCCCAGCGGCTCGCCCGAGCAGAACGGCGAGCAGCAGCAGGCTAAGGTAACTGATCTGCCGGATCCACAGGGAGACCGGCGTGATGATACTGTGCCACTTGTAGATGAGGGTGCTTTTAGATGTTGTTCCTGGACATTAGGGGTCGAACTGAAGGAATGGTTAATGATATTGTCATGAAATAAAATTTTGATTGATTTTATTTGAAAGAGGATGTGTAGTAAATGTTGATGGAAGTGGCTACAGGCTGCTTCCGACAGATCGCTGTAAAATCCTCCAGGAAAGCTTATGTCCAGCAGTATTGACCATGATGATAATGTGGATGATCATTGAAAATGGTCTAGGAATTAAAATTAATCACCAAAGCGATACTTCCTCAGGATAAGGTGGCATATAAATAATATATCAACAAACATGAAATAAAAATAAAGGAAATGGATATGACCTTCGCACTGAACATACGAACATACACTGACACAAACACGACGCCGCGCCGCGTCCGTGTACCAGCACACTAACCAAAAGAACAACTGTATAAAAATGTATCAAACTTTTAATTGTTCCGGTGGCGCTTTGAAACACAATTATTGCGAAACTTTACATGCATACATATTTTTTTATTTCCATATATCTTGTATTATGAAATGATATAATAAAATGTGTTGCAATTCATAGAAAACATTTTTTGGACGAAGCAATTTGATTATCTTGAAATAAATAGTATGAATTAGAGACTATTGTTTGGTGAGCAATTTCGCAGTAAGTCGTGTTTCAGTGTACCATAGCCCTACTCCCTTAGATGCTTAGTGGATGGTGACTGTGTTTCTGAAAATTAGAGGTCCGTTATTGAAAGATTCCTTAAAAATGTAATATTGAATATAGATAAGTATAAGCCCTTTATTCAAACCGCAGTCGAGCCACTTTCTTTTAATTATAACTCGAACCTTTCAATAACTGAATTATACAATGGTTTTACTCAATCAATTTTATCCGATTACTTTTCAAATTCAGCGCTTTCTATAAATTTTGAATCATATTTTATGAACCAGCTACTTCTGTGCTGTTAAAAAATACTACTGATTTAGTAAGACCACACCTAGTCTAACTGACCCATAGTCGTCTAGCTTTTGTGTTTCTTTCTTGTATTATTCAATTGTTTTTTTCTTTGACGGTGGACACAGGAACAATGTAGTGTTAACGGCGAATCGGAGAGCAGTCGGAAAATCAATGATCTACAAAACACGATCGCCAAACAGGTTAGCACACGAGACACACGCATAAGGGCCCAGTGCGAAATATACTGGCTGCATGACAACTTGTATTTATTAACTGATGACTTGTATTTATGTGTCGATAACTTGTCTTTATCGGCTGATAACTTGTATTTATCAGCCGATAACTTGTATTGTTGGTTGATAACATGTATTATTGGTTCTTTTGGACAAAATTGGGCATCACAACTATTCCAGTGTCGAGTTTTGGAACTGGGCTCTTAATTATAATGTGTTATAAAATCAATGATGACATTACGTTTCGCGATTGCGAGCTATTCCTATTGTCATTGAAGACCATTGACATACTACCAATTCGTAAAAATCAAGTATATTTTTGGGATGCATGTTCCATAAACACTGTCATAATAGTATTTAATTAAGTATTTTGGTAAGAAAAGAAAATGTTGTGGTTAGACCAGTCCAGATTTATCGTCAAAATGTTCCATCGCACTTACAACTCCACGAATTTTTCGCTACCCTCACTCCACTAACACTGTATAATTTTTCACATTTTAATATTATATCCGCTTATTATTTGTCCTATAGACTACCGTAGTTTTTAGTAGCACTTATCTATTAATATTTGTAGTACAAGAAGGCTTATATTATTAACTACTAGAGATTTTAGAACATATTATTTATTGGCTGAATAAAATTACTAATACGTAGAAATGTAAAATAACACATTTTACTTACCATAATTTAATTTGTAACTACGCAAATTGTAATATGAACTTGAATGTATTCGCTTGTAAAAAGAAATAATGATCATACGCAGTAAATCTTTCTTACCAGAATCCCCTTACGCCAAATGTCTTCATTTGTTTCAATAAAATAATACTTTTTCTGTATACATGTGGCGTTGAATTTTAATGTCCACTCAATTTTTTTTTTAACTTGAATAATTTCCTTTGTAAAAATTATTATATTTATCCAATTATGAAAAAATGAAAATTTTGGAGAGTAGCCCACGTCATAAATCTCGCACATCACAGCAGTTTCGTGGTGTCGCCATCTGCTTCAGTATTTATACTGGTACTATAAATATTCTGTAGTTCACATTACTTACTTTTTTTTTACATTATTTTCACTTACTTAAAATTGTACTGGAATTAAAACTTAGCGATTATTACAATGGGATTATAAACTGGAAAAAAAATTATATTGTAATATTTTGAATATGATATTTGACGACTTGGTTTATTTTGATACATGATCAATTGGCGATGTACTGAACATGTGCGACTTTTTCTACAATCTTTAGACTATCAATAGTGAAGATCGATATTTTTTGACCACCCTAACTATAGAGAATGTAGTACTTTGAACACAATGTATGTATGTAAGTTCATGGCATACGGTTTATGTATATTAGTAGACTAACAATAATAGGTTTTCTCCAAATCTTTGCATCACTTTGAACGCTGAAAGGAGTTTGCAGAAGTATTTGCTAATGTTTTTATCTTGAATTCCAATAATTCCTGCTGCATCTTTTAACAAAAAGTTCCATGGAGGATGCATTGATTTTGGAGTAAAACTGTATGTCTACTATAGTTTGTAGTTTAAAAAGCATGTTAACATTAGAGACGGATAGCGCAGAACAAACAGGAAATATATTTTAATATTATCATGTGTTTATTTTAATTAGTGATATTAAAGAACGTTGAATATCTTTGTATTTATATATTTTGGAAGGTTAGTCCAAACATTTGAAGGCTAACATCAATGTGCCGTGCTGTCCGTCTAATTTGTCCGTCGCAATGTCTAGAAGTATATAACATAACCGATCATAAACATTCACTAACACACACACTAACCCATCGTAAACAATCAACTGTAGTCGGTATACATTTATATAAAGGTGTAATTTATGTAAAGGTGAGTATATAATATTTGTACCGTATTACTATGTAAGTATATGCAATGAAAAGTCGCTTCATATGTAATTGAATATGTAGATATTCTAACAGTTGCATTTGAAATATTATGTATCGTACACAAATTGATGGATCGAAATAATTAAGATGAGTAGAGCATTATTGAGAAGTTTAATATACTTTAATTATAAATTGCCGAAGTTTTGTACATAAACATTAAATATTAGGGCTTTACAAAACGTCTAATATTTTGCCTGTGCCTTGTAACAGTATTTGCAATCATAATTACTAACTATAATTTAATATTCATAAATTAAATCATTTAACCTACTAATTAACTACAAATGTAAAGACATATTGAGGTATTACTAGAACGGACAATGCGAAATAATTCCAGGCGCACGTATTACGCACTCGAGAAATCAATAGAGCCTGAAGGAAGATAGCATGACAGAAACGGATAGAAACAGATTCCTGTCACAATTTATTCATTCCATATCATTGAAATGTGGATTCTTAGAGAACATTTTTACTACAGAATACCTCTGGCATTAAGAATCTTGTTTTGTATATGAATACATTAATAAATAATCGCATTGCCCACTCTACAATATCTCAATATTAATTCACTATAGAGAAATAATAAATATAAATATGGTCGCAGTCTGCAGAGCTGAGCTCATGGCAGCGGCGCGTGGCTGAGCTCAACAACAAGGTGTCTGAGCTGGAGGAGAGGCTCGGCAAGGGAGAGAAGGAGCTCGTCAAGAAGCAGGAGGAGTGCGCCAAGCTCCAGCGGGATCTCCGGGAAAACGTCGCGCAGAAGGAAGACCAGGTGAGAATCGATTTATATCAATACATATTATAGCCATATAGTTCTGAACCTATAAGATACAAGTCTGGTATCGTCTACCAGAAATGATGAGAGATTCCGGTCTCGCAGACCTGAAATAAATATGTTTGAGGCATAAAAATATATTTCTAGATGGCGTCGAACTCGCAGCCTCTTGTTTCACAGTAATCAATAACGCCATGGAAAATGCCAAAATATTTATTTATGAAACATGAGAAAGTTCGCCTGGTGGTTAACGTAACGCCTGCTCATGATCAAGAGTGATACTACGCAAAACTTAGTATTACTAAGCACTGCCTGACATTGTACTGCTATCGACACCACGAGACATTAGGTGTTAAGTCTCTCAATGCTCAGTAATTCCGCTGCCTAACATTTCCATGAAACCAGAACACAATGTTTACACACTGTTGCTTGGTGGTAGAAATAAAATAAAGCTATGGTATCCAGCTCGACAACGACTTATATGCCAGGACCCTAACAAATAATATAATACCATGTGTATTGGTTTTTTAAAACGCAATATCTTAGGCAGATAATTTACAGCCTGCATAATCTTTTAATAGTATTTCTCAACTTTTGAAGTCACCCAAACGATACTGAATTTTTTTTTGTCTCTCACGTGATGTATTTAAATTAATTGTGTAACCTGAGGTTTAAAGAAATTTTACTCCCAAAATAAAGTCACTTGTATACCTCCTCACTTTTCAATTAAAAAAATACTTTTACTATGAAATTAAATTTGAATAATGCTTTTAATACATGTGCGATAATTGACATAAAGTGTTGTTCGCAGGAGGAGAGGATAGCGACGCTGGAGAAAAGGTACCTCAACGCTCAGCGCGAGTCCACGTCGCTCCACGACCTCAACGAGAAACTCGAACAGGAGCTGCAGCACAAACAGGCGCAGCTCAAGGTATGTACCATAGACTATATGAGGTGAATAGAGCGGACACTATGGACAAAAACTGTGCGCATCTCTCAAGCGAATATTGATAAATATACGGAATCGTTTCGAAGACGCGGTTAATGTTAATGAAAATATACAAGTAATATTCATAAACTCCTGAAAAAGATAATCTTTTGTCATGGCAATCAGAAACTATGAGAGACTTTTCGGTCTAAATTATTGTTGATCTTATAAATCGATGTCCGTGCTGGGGACAATTCTGTGGTGTCGCGTTTTAAAAGGTGCGTGTAACCAACTGCGCCATAAAGGCTAATAAAAACTGTAATGGGGGAGGGAATATAGTGTGAATAGGTGTGACAAAGAAAGAAAATTGTGGTACTCTATCTCTATCTCTATATCAGCCCATATACGTCCCACTGCAGGGCACGGGCCTACTCTACAATCGAGAGAATCGATTGAGAGTGGTTAGGCCATATAGTCCACCACGCTGGCCTAGTGCGGGTTGGCGGACTTACATACCGTAGAAATTCTTTAAAATTGCTACGGTATGCAGGTTTCCTCACAATGTTTTCCTTCACCGTTAAAGTGCGTGGTGGTTGACTATCAATACACACATAACTCCGAAAAGTCAGAGGTGTGCCCTGAGATTTGAACCCGCGACCACCGTGAACATGTAGGCAGCCGCGTCTGGTCCGTTTACCAACAGGCCACCACGCACTTTTTTAATTGTGGTACGGTACCGGTATTTTTAGATTTTGTCTGCAGTATCCGCTCTAATACACCTCAATGACTCCTCCGTAACGTGTTTGTTTGCCGTATTGTGTTTAACAAAACTTAGCTTAAAGCGTGACTTAATTAACGAACTATGTGTATATATGGGCATATGCGTTTTATCAATCAAAATATTTAGATTAAAAAGTGTTTTTGTAGAGTCTACATCTGTCTAACTATGATCAATGGCTTCGAATATACAGATTTTATTAAAATTTCGCGATTGAACTATGTAGTGGAAGATGAGACCGCTTTCATTGCTGGACGACATGTAGTGACTCACGGACACGGCACCATTAGCCTCATGCCATTGCCACACGTGTACATAACTTCTCCCCAGTTGCAAGAGGAGAAGATCGCCGCCATCGAGGAGAAGCTGGAGCTGTCCACCCAGAAGTTGGCGCAGATGTCGTCGCTGCCGGAGATGGAGGAGCAGCTCAAGGCCAGGATGGAGGCTCTCAACCAGGTCCGTCACACGTGCTGCCCATAATCTAGAAATGTCATTTACCCGTCGTGTTTTAGAGTAGATGGTAGACGTCATGAGTAAAAAAATAGATCTTGCATAGTGTTTGATGAATTTTTGTTCTTGGCAATGTTTTAAATGTATACTAAAAAGGAAGTAACAGGCTAGGATTGGAATTTAGTACGTTTTATATTGCCCAATAGATAAAAACATAAATGTTGAAATCCAAATAAATAAAATTAATATTATTTTAATTTCGCATTAACATTTCAAAAGCTTGATTTGCTGCTTTTTATTTTGTGTTATTATTTTTTTTTGTTTTTTGTTTTTCTATTTATTTTTATTTACATTCTATTCATTTTAACAAAACATTACGCTTTGACATACTACCGCGCTTTATTGCTTCTTATCAATCTCCAAAATTTTTTAAAAAATACAAAAACTCAAAATACCAAAAACTTTTTTAACATCCACTGACAGAATACTAGTAAATGTTGAATAGACTTAGGCCCAGTTGCACAAACTAACTTTGACGATAACTTTAAATTTGATAAATTCGGCGAAAAATATCAAAGAAACAGTTATCGTCAAAATTAGCTTATGCAAGTGGGCCTTATAGTTCAGTAGCCACAGTGTAGTTTTGCCGGCCAGGCGCAGGAACGGCACGGGTCTGCGGAAGACCGCATCCAGAGGCTGGAGGCGAGCGTGGAGGAGAAGAACGCCGAGCTCATGAGGCTCAACCAGCGCCTGCGCATGAACGAGGAGCACAACACGCGCCTCTCCGCCACGGTCGACAAGTTGCTGTCCGAGTCTAACGACAGGTGAGTCCATTTCATCCTTCTTTTCTATTTATTGCGATGAATACGAGAGAGAGATATTACGATGAGACGAGCATACCGTTCATTTTTTTTTTTTTTTTTTTTTTTTAACCTGGCACGGCATAGTGACTGCATTGCACCTGATGGTAAGTGCTAATGCCGTCCAGATAGAGTATCGAATGGTATCAAACGGTAGTCTCATACCATTCGATACAATCATGCCGGCCCGCTGAGATGCCTCTTCACGCTACGGCGGAAGGACCCAGGATTATAGGAAGGAGGGAACACGTGCGATGGCAAACCGTTCCACAGCTTGACTGTACGGCAGAAAAAAGAATTAGAGAACCTTTTGGTTCGCGCCGAAATGGATTGAACAGTCAAGCTATGGCTCCGCAAGCCAGCACGCGTGGTTCTGTTCATCATCATTCATTCATCTGATAAAGCACCGGTAAGCGATACGAACGCTCATAGACAGTAGGAAACCAAACATCACCATGAATTACAAATAAATGCTTGGAATTACACTGCGCTCGCCATCCTAAGACATAAGTAGTTAAGTCTCAATATGTCCAGTAGTTACTCTGGCTACAATCTCCTTCAAATCGGAACACAATTTTTTTTTACTTCATTCATTCTTCATCAATAGGGGACATCAGTCTGTTACATTCTCAGTCACTGAACAGAATCTGGAACTTCTATTATCCATCTCCAACCAGTTGCTTTATTAGGACTAACAATGATGCCAAAATCGAAGATGTGGACGATTTTAGGACAATTTGTACATTGAATAGAGACTCAAAAGGCATGAAACGGTTTGTTAATTTACAATGGGCTAAAACTAAGTTACTTGAACTTACAGTCGCAATGTATGCATTTATAATTTGCAGTCATATATGCATTTGGATAATCAGTGTTTTTAATTAATTATTTTTTATCGATTCCATTCATTTTTAATGTCCTTGATTACTAGTTATTATTAACAACAATGTTAACAACCTTGCATCTCCTGCAGGTTACAAGTCCACCTCAAGGAGCGCATGCATGCCCTGGACGAGAAGAATGCCCTCACACAAGAGTTGGAGAAGACGCGCAAGTACGCCGACGAGCTGATGGCCGAGAAGCAGGACATACTCAAAGAACTCGCCAAGTGGCGCATGGAGACTGAACAGGTAGGAACTAATTTTATTCCACGTGACGTCTTAGATACTTTCGGATGTAAAAGTGAGTCAATGCTTTTACTCGTCTCTAGTGAAGTTGCTAAACGGCGACAAGGATTGTTAGAGTCAAAGAGCCTAATTAAATATTATACATCTAAAGATCTTTCTCTTAATACAACCAGGTGTAAATAGTTGCGTAATTTGTTTTTTTGTTAAAAAAAAACATGAGAAATATATCGCTATTGGGTTCCTTAAAAATCGTGATTAGTATTATATAAAAATTTGAATTTTTTAAATGTATACTAACTAATGTACCAGTATTTACTCTTAGTGGATTCATTTCTTTATGTCACTCGTAAATATGCGTTCAAAATTTCAGCAATGAAATGCCTAAATCGGCCAATTGTAATTTATATCTGAGTATCTGCATGTGTGTGTGTGCAGCTGAAGCGGCAGATGCTGGAGCAGGAGATCGCGTTCAACATCCAGCAGACGGACGCGCTCACGCGCTCGCTGTCGCCCGCCGCCGCGCCGCAGCCCGCCGGACTCTTCCAGCCCAAGGTACACGCTTATTCTTATACTCATGTTCACATTTTGTCAAGCCACGCTGGCTAATAGTTAGGTCCAGCGAATGGCCGCATAAAACAAAAGACCGGAGATGTGGACACGAGTTGAATGCATTCGAACCAAAATGGCAAGAGTTCTCCGGTTCAAGTGGAGGAATCGAAGGGAGGCCATTGCCGAGCAGTGACACACAATAAAGGCTAAACAAAAAATATATATTATTAATAGCTAAATATTTTAATTTTTTTTTAAATCCTATTTTTATCATTCAAGCTTTATTGTAAAAGTACACTTAAGACTGCCCTATGTTTTTCCTTCTCTTATGTCCATCCCATGGTAGTCGGTAAGAGATTGCCTCGAGCGATACGACCGCCATTTGTACTTTAATATTAAATATTCGTTTAGTTATTAAAATTTATTTAGTGTACAAAAAGAATAAAATAAATAAATAAATATATTATTGTTTCTCATTTTTGAGGATTTGAAGATTTAAGCCTTGTACTGAATTAATTTTGACACTTGGTCTCATTTAATTGTAATATATCTCGCCACGATCGGGTGAAATAAAGTAAAATCGAACATTCCAAAATGAAAAGATTTTAATCTTAATCCTAAATAGCAAATCAATAAGCCCACTATTTCATGTTGTGTATATCTTTCAGTGTGTCAAGTCAAATGTCATGTATGTTAAGAAAATATAGTATTTAAAAAAGATAGTTTACATGATAATTTATCATTATTTTGGTTGTATTGTCACAGTTGGACAGTTCGTGGGAGAAGCTGCAACAAGCGCACGTGCTGGCGAATGTACAGCAACCGTTCGACGTGTCCAGCGACGCAGAGGTTTGTCGAAATTTCCTATGTATTAATAACAAAGCTGCTGTCGAATAGAGGAGTCACTTTAGAATAAAAATATATTTGTAACATTTATTGCGATTGTGATAATGAATTACAAATACCACTCAAACCTCACTCGCGCTCCATTTGGACTAAACCGGAAAAAAAATCATGCATTTAAATTGGAAAAATGTATTGAACTTACCACAATATAAATGTTAATACATTTATTAACCATCTAAAAAGGTATAACGTTTAACATTTTTAGTTTTCAAAACTTATTATGCAGCCAATCCTCCATTATGCAGCTTGTGCCCGGAAACTGTGTTTGTTATTTCGAAAATATAGGTTCTATGGTTCACGTATTTCTGTATCAGAACGACGAGTCGGACGGCGGCGTAGAAGGAGGACACACAGACGCCGCGGCACTCGCGCTCATGCTGCAAGAACAACTCGACGCCATCAACACTGAGATACGACTCATCCAAGAAGAGAAGCAAAGCACAGAAGCACGCGCCGAGGAACTCGAGTCCCGGGTAAGGAACATCTCCACTACACAACATATTATTACTTGTTAAACTCTGTATTAAAATACTCTTCTCTTTGTCACCAATCGAACAGAAGGGTTGGTTCCAAGTACGTGCCAATTATTATTTTTATCTCTATCAGAACATTTTGTTCATTGCATTAATTTTTCACATTAATGACATTTGTAATTTAATTCATGTTCACCACAGTTATAATATGCACGTGAATGTAGAACATCCTCATTTTGAGTACATCCCAAAACAATTCTCATAATGAATACCGCACAAAAACAGACAAACACAAGTTTTTGTCGTGATTGTAACATTAATTAAGCATAATAAATAAAATACTATGCTTAAAACAAAACAAAAATCTAAAAAAAAGCTTTTTTTCTTATTTGCAAAAACAACAAAAAATGTTTGCGGTCTTGATTATGGGGGTATAATAAAGCGATATATAAGTAAGTATGTGTACGCCTGCAGGTGGGCAGCTACGAGCACATGAACGTGGTGTCGCGGCGCGGGGAGTCCCCGCCGCTCGCCGCCTCGCCTTCCCGACCGCATCTCGCGCCGCACCACAAGTACCACACCGTATGTATATTATATACATAGCTTCAAACATACATACATAATAAACTTCATTCCAAACATACTTAATAGATAAAACCTTTTTTGTTTGTCACAAAAACACAGGCTCAACATGCAACTAGGCTGTGGCATTACAACATTTGCTCGCAAGCCTAAAGTTCCGATAAATATGTATAACAGATTATTGGTTTTAATTTATTTTTGATAATGTATACAACACATATTAACCATTCGCCTCGAAGATAAATCCAGATTTTAAAGGGAAATGTTTCTTGTATTTATCGTTTATTATAATACGTCATTATAAGTAAGCAAATTACCCATATTATAATTTGTAAGTTATACTTTTTGAAAAAGTTTGGTCTTAGTGAAATTATAAAGAATAATTTGTAGCATATGAGATTAATATGACATTATTATCTTCAGGTGATGGTAGCATATAAATTAATATTAAATATTCATGCGCAATTTGATACCTCTATCAATATGTTTATATACTCAAAATAAAAGTATGAGGTGTTAAATTGACGCATGTAAAATTTATAACATACAGCACTGTAAACGCATTTGAAAAAAATAATTAAATGTAGGCTAAGAAATGGTTAGCGGCTCAATTTCTACTCTCGGCATAAATAGTAACTATACGGGAAATAAAAATAATATTTATGAATTCGGCGTTTAATAATATTACTGCAGTCAAAGAGAAGTGTGATAGATGCAACACACCCCATACGCAAAATACATGGTGTGTGACTGTGTGTGCGCTGCATTGAAGGTGTGTGGTACAGTGCTGTGTGTTATACAATAGTGAGTGGTGGAGTAGTAGAGTAAGCTAAGTGTGGTGGTGGTGTAGGCGCCGGCGTCCATGTCCCCCGCGCACCACTACCGCGCGCCGCCCGCCTCCGAGTCGCTGCCCGCCAGCCAGGTCCGTCACCACACGCTACACTACACTACACTACACCACACTACACCACACCACACTACCCACAGGACACCTCTACTATACAGTTTCCAGTCTAAGAAATTATAAAAAACACTTGTAAAACTACACTTCTCATACTAGTGGCGCAGTGTCAATACAACTCGATTCCTATCGGCTTCCTTTTTGTGAAATTGAAATAAAAAAATACAATATTTTACTTATTCGAACGATACTGAACATGGGGTCCTATACGATCGACATTTCACTTAAGAGGGATTACTTCATAGTTGATTTCAAAATCATATAAAATATTTTGGAATTTCTATGTGGTATGCAAGATTGCCACATTATGTTCCTTCACCGTTACAATTTATTCAATATTCAACTTGAATTTATTAAATTCAAGACATTTCTCAACTAAACACAGACATGCCAGGTTTTAATAAAACATGCCATTTAGGACAAAATTGACCTTTCGCCACTTACACACATAAACACCCTTCCTATTTTTACACTGCTTGCACTAACTCACAAGCATCAATAGTCTCACTAGTATCGATAATCACACTAACATTTGTCACATGACGTCACGTATTTACGCGTCGACTGCAAGTCCTTCTGCCACATGGTTGAGTAGTGTGCGTGGTTCAACAGTATTGTTTGTGGTGCACGGCACGCCACACGGAATGGCTTATGAGCTACTTGTGTGAAATGCATTTGTATATGTTTTGATTCTGAGAGGTGGCCATTTTATAAAAAAAAAATTCTTGATTATTTCTACAAAAAGTGTTTCAAAATAAAACATTAATAGGACAACCATTTTAATGCAATGTTTACTTCTTCATGTAAAAAAATACTTTAAACGTATTTCTCTGAAAGACAAAAAATAAAACCAAATGAAAAGCTATTTAGATAGTACAAAAAAAACTTGTGGCGTATATGAAATAAATAAGTAAATGTTTTCCTCACCAGTAATTTCTATAGATTTTCATAAATGAAATGGTCACTCTCCCAAAAATGTAACACGTATGTAACTTTGGCCACTTTGTAGTTTGAAAATGTATTAATTAAGCATACTGTCTGAACTAAGTATTTATATTTAAGCTAGAATGCAATATAGTAATACCTGAAATACGTTACTAATTAAAATCCAAATTAACTACGCACTTGTGAATGCAACAAACAATATCCATTTATATTAATACGATAGTGAATACTTACGGTAATTTAAAGTCCCAAATACGTGAATTCATATCAATATCCGCAGCAAAGTCGAAGATTTTTTACATAAATCTTTTAATTCTTTTTGACACATTATTGTAAACTATTTACCATAGAAAAATAATGAGTTGTATAAAAATAATAGACCGCAATTAATAGTATTTTTGTTGCGTTCTCAATAGCGCAAGTATATTGAAGCACGGCGTTGCTTTTTGCAATGTAGTTTGGCGATGCTTTATATACGGACGTACTTCTTTACTTACATCTGTACTATGAGTTATATGTATTTAACATTTATTATCTAGCCTTGTTAATTTAAGATCATTATTAAGAACCGAATAGTCCACTTGGAATAATATTGCCTTTAAAAAAAAGGATAGGCTTTAAAATTATTAGATTCTTTAACATGACAACTTTGTTGTCAAGCTTATTTGTTCATTCAGAATAGTAAAAGTAGTTTATTTATAGATTATGTAGTGTGTAACCCTCCGAAAAAAGGGGGGACCCTTAAGTTTATCATATTTTTATATGTATAATAGAGTTAAATGTAAATATGATACATAAGTCCTAGTCTCATAACATAAAAAAACAACATTCTTAGTAAATCACTAGAAAAAATGGTTTACTCTTTAGAAATGCTAGTTCATCTGTGTGTAGAAATAAAATTCTAAAATATGAGTATATTTGTATTCAATAGGTTTATTCATAATAAATTAACAATGTGTAATCTAATATAAATAACTTATCGCTTATAAGCATGTTTGTAAACGTTAATATTTTGTATATGTCTGTAGTATTTGAAATGTATATTAACTTTATTTTTGAAGGTTTATCCCTAAAGTTTCCAATCTTTAACAAATCGAATATTCTGCTGGTATTTGTTAAATAACATGAGTGTTAATAATTTATTTTGAAATGTTACTTCCAGGGCTATAATAGTATTTTCATGACATGAACATATAACGGAATTTTTCTAATTCCCAAACATGATTAATACCGTTTTTAGTTAAACTCGTTTATTTTATACATCATTCTTAACAACAAGATAATTGGATAGCAATGACTTTATTATTTAATATCTATACCTACCAAAAATTCATAAAAAAAATATTTCAAATACACTGGTATAGTGTTTTAAAAAAAATATTTAGTTTAGTAGTGTAAAATCAGGTTTAATATTCTAATATAACCTTAAAGCAGTCTATAATATGTCACCAGTGTATAATTTTATGATATATCAAAACTAAATTCCGAGCATATTGTGTAGGCCACAGTACTTTCCTCTACAAGATCAATAAGTAAGTGTGCCGTACAGTTGCAGCTATGCGAGGAGGGCGGCGTGGGCGTGGGCGGCGAGGGCGCGGAGTCTCCGCTGACGGCGCGCTCGCTGCGCCTGGAGCGGGCGGCGCGCGCGCTGCACGCCGAGCGGGACCGCCTGCGCACGCACTACCACGCGCCGTATGACTCGTCAGTACTAGTCTACTCTATACTATGTTCTAAGGATACTGAAATGTTACACAATTTTATTGTAAAATATTACTATTAGCATAATTTATTAGGCATTTAAAAAATGTCTTATGCTTCTAAATAGTACAATTTACTGAATATTAAATCAACTTGGGGATCATAACGCTCAATACAATCAAATAAACAGTAAATCCCATTGTGAACTAACAACTCTTAGGTATATGGAAAATATTTTAGATTAAATATTGAATTACTAAATAGTCGAAAATGATAGCAGAATATATTATTTTCTTTAATACCCTTTTTATCAGTTTACATGATATATGTAGCAATCAATGGTAGAATACCTTCAATAGCCAAGATGACATTCAGTATTTATGAAAACCATCACAAAATACAGTTCTATCATCATAATTGTACAACCCACTAACAAATACTAACCCATACGTTTTGTTTCACGCCGCCAGGAGTTCGATAATGTCGGGCAGCCTCGCCCGGATCCCCATACACAGGTCTCAGCCCAGGCCCCCCACTAAGCCATACTCCTCCGAACTCAACATTACCAACGCGTGGTGCGACTGTCCCGATAACCTGTTCAACTACGCGCCCCACAGAGTCTGCCTCAAATCTAATCTTTATAGGATACTTGATAACTATCTGTTCCACCATCCTTGCTTGGTCAAATCTGCTAGTTATATTTGAAAGATTGTATCACCAATGATTGTTGTGGGTAGTTTTACCATGCTGACAAATTTTAAAAAGTTTTGATCGTCTGAAAAGATGGAATGGACTAAGCAAAACTGGAAATAACTTATGGTTTTGGGGAGTTGGTGCTGGCAAAAAATAGTATCTTGGTAAAATAAAAATATAAAATTAATTGTAAAAGACTAAATGGTGGAGAGGATGTAACTGAAAGAAAATGACCAAACGCACGATAACTTCACAATTTGAGATTAAAGTTTGCGGTTATAAGAAATGATTTGTTAAAGGTAGGATATCGGGACGGTCATAGCACTAGGATAGAAACTGTAATACTAAATTATTCCAGAGAAAATTAGTATTATTTTGAGGTTTAGTAGAGTTTTTGCGACTGAAATTGTGGGATAGCAAGACAAAGTTTGCGACAGTATTAAAGTACTAATACACTGTAACACCAATTAATAGGCAGAGACAATAATGTTTCAAACGATTTTGTATTTTCAGTGGAGTTTATTCTTATAATATTTTTGTCAACTAGTATTAAAAACAAATTGATATATTTAAGAAAAGAGATTTAAAAATATGTATTTAACTGAAAAAGAAACTATTTTGTGACAATATCAGAGTATTTATAAAGAGTTTTAGAGTGAAATATTCATATATAACTGTTGTTTTTTATATACAAATAAAAATAATAAAATGGAATTACTAATTGTTTTGTGTGGTGTTTGATAATCCTTGTCTTCGGTAATGGTACGTTGTTTTTGATCAATATTGTGTGCCCCCGAGTTCCATAGTAGATCGCGACGACGCTAACATTTTAGTAATTCCATTTTAGACACGCTAGATAGTATCGCCATGGCTCGAAACGAAAAAAATAATATCAACGTATTCTCAGACGGGTCCTATGAACAAAATCTTATTAGAAAATGAAAATAAATTGAGTTATTTGGTCATTGGCAATTTTCATGCGAAAAACAACATAAAATAAAGTTTTTTGTTTTCCATTTTTTATGTTTTTCTTCTAAAATTTGAGAGAACATTTCATATACGATTTTATTCTGGGAACCCGTCTCTACATAATAATGAATTAAAAGCTAGTGAATCGATATTAGTTCATGCTAGGTGATTTTATAACCATCATAAATAAGAGTCTTTTTTATACTGACACAGCAAAGAATTCTTTTAGGCGGAACGTGAAGTGGTACAATGTCTCGCCGCTGGATACTCGATTCGTGAAATATTACTATCTCGTGTCAATGAATATTTTATCTGAACTGCACTGCACTTATTCCAAAGAGCATTCCAGTCACTTTGTTGTACCAGTATAAATATTTTAGAATTTGATAAATAAAAGTATAGTCAGGTGAATTAACCTGGTTCCTTGTGATGTGCAGTTCGAGCCAGGAGTCCCTGGGCGGCGGCGGCGGCGGCTGGGGCGGCGGCGCGTCCCCCGGGGCTCCGCGCGGGGTCTCCGCCGCCGCCTCGGCCGCCTCCATCGCCTCCATGCACCAGCAGAAGAAGCGCGGCATCAAGAGCTCGCTCGGCAGGTTCTTCAGCAAGAAGGAGAAGGCCGGCATGCCGGTGCGTAACACTTTACTCTCTAAAATAAACATGACATAAGCATTGGTCTTATAGTGCGTGTGCGTTTGAAAACACGAATTTGACATACATAAACGCTTTCCGAAATTATATATATTTTTGGTATGCCGTGAAATAATAACATTGATTAAAAAATATCCTGGTCTAGCAACGGAAAAAGGAGATTATACTACTTTTTTCACGATTGATAATTAACTGTAATATTAGGTACATCCTTCTTTTAAATTAATTTAAAATGGGTCAGCTTAAAAAGTTTAAAATTATGGACTTTAAAAAAATAATTGCGTTTGCTGTAGATCCAACAGTTCTTACCTTCTGGTCTTGATTGCCATTTGTTGTTTTGTTTACTGTTTTCTCTTGTTTGGTGATGTGTAAGAAAGTGAATGTTGAAGAGCAGTGTGTATGTGGTGCAGATGTCGTCTGGCGGCGGCACGCGCTCGCTGTCGTCGGCGTCGGCGCTGGGGCTGGCGGCGCTGGCCGACGAGCCGCCCGACCAGCCGCCGCCGCCGCTGCACCAGGACTACGCGCGCTCCAAGACCAAGTACGTACTCGCACGACCACGTACACGCGCACGTTTCAACACGCACACATATCAAACCATTCATGATTTAACTAAGTCAACAAAATTTAATTCAAAGTTACTTAACAAGTTCCATTGAAGATAGTACATATTTAAATTGTATAGTGGGATGTTATTAGATAAAACACACATCTTCTCGCTCTTGATTTAATAAAATAAAAATGTTCACTCCAACTCTCCGCGTCAAGAAATTTAGTAACAATTACACATAAATCAATAGACAACTCGTATCATACTATCATTTGATGACATAAGCCACAATTTAATACGTTCTCAAAAAAATTACACTAAATCGTAATTAATATATTCTTTTACATATTTGTTTCAATTAAATGATATACTATTTTACAATAAATTGATAGATTTACATGCTGCTAATATACCCTACTTGATTATTACTTGTGCAGGGATCGCGACTACCGCCACGAACTACTAGGCGAGGCGATGCGCGCGGGCACGCCCTTCGCCCTCTGGAACGGACCCACCGTGGTGGCGTGGCTGGAACTGTGGGTCGGGATGCCGGCCTGGTACGTGGCCGCGTGTCGCGCCAACGTCAAGTCAGGAGCTATTATGTCGGCCTTATCAGACCAGGAGATCCAGCGCGAGATCGGCATCAGCAACCCGCTGCACCGACTGAAGCTGCGCCTGGCCATACAGGAGATGGTGTCGCTCACCTCGCCCTCCGCCCCCAGAGGGACCGCGTGCGCCGCCCTCGCGTTTGGGGATATGAACCATGAGTGGATCGGGAATGTTTGGTTACCTTCACTTGGTAAGTACACGAATAAAAACATAATTTGTCTATGGCAAATAAATTTTTATCATCAGTAATATCTTCTCCTAACTTGTTTATAATTTTATTGGAATTGATTCGAAAATTTTTGAGTTTGATATTCAGCTGACTTTGGCTCTAGGTTTTGAATCTTTCCTCACCTTCCTTAGCTTTAAACCTTTAAATTTCTTTTTTTTTTACCCTCAACTTCACCTACATTTTGGACGCTAACAATAATTCTTGAACGTCATTTTTTTTTCGTTGTGTTATTAACATAATATTTAAAGTCAAATTACGAATATTCTTATTCCAAAAGTAATCAAAACTAACTTTCGAAATAAATAAATATGAATTGTTTGGTTCCAGGTTTACCTCAATACAGAACGACGTTCATGGAGTGTCTGGTGGACGCGCGGATGCTAGAGCACCTCACCAAGAGGGACCTCAGAACGCAACTCAAAATGGTCGACAGTTTTCACAGGTATGTATGTGGCTCACACTTTAGCAGTAGTAATACAAGAATAACAAGCGATAGTAAGGTGATGTAAAAGTGGGGGAAAATTGATTAGTGAAGTCGGGTTATTGGATAGAGGTTTCCAAGTAAGATTACTTATGAAGCTCGCTGATTATTTAATTTCGTTTCTGCCCTCCAAAATTCTTGTAAAATTCAAGACGTCAGGTTTCTTTTCCAGCAATCATAAGGATTTTATATTTTCTATCAAAGAATTATCAATTTACATCGATTTTATCATTTCATCAATTTTATAATTTGTTATTTTGTAGAATTACTTATTGTAGTGAATAGCAATAAAGGTACAAAGTTTTATTATACAGGCAAAAATTGCTGGAAAAAGCTCAGTACAGCACACTACAGGTTGCGATATAAATCCTTGCATACTTCCTGTCCTTGGTGATGAAGGTGATGACGATGATGAAGGTGATGATGTCGATGATGATACAGGACGTCGCTGCACTTCGGCGTGGCGTGCCTGAAGCGCGTGGGCTACAGCGTGCGCGCGCTGGAGGAGCGGCGCCGCGCGGCCGAGCTCGCCTGCCGCGACGTGCTCGTGTGGACCAACGAGCGGCTGCAGCGCTGGCTCATCTCTATTAACCTCAAGGTACCGCCAACACTACACTATGCATAGCATCAGCTCTAACTCAATACGGTGATGAGGCAAGCAGGTCATCTGAAAACGCAAGTCAAAATTGCTGGCTATGAACAGCTACAACAATTTAATCATGAAAGCTTTCCGTCCTTTCTAAAAAATGGAAGGGATGGTTAAAGCGATATTGGGACTTTAACATTATCATTCAGTGAAAAAAACATGAAAATAAAACCGTTACATCATTAAATTCAATTTGATTTGTTATGGCTGTAAAAAAGATGTAGCTCAAACAACTCTTAACTACTTAATTGGGAATCCTAACAAGTAAAAACCCTATTAAAAATCATATAACCTTGTATGTTTTTCAGGAGTACGCGAACAACCTATCGGAGAGCGGAGTGCACGGCGCCCTCATCGCGCTGGACGATAGCTTCGACGCCAACAGCATGGCGCTGGCGCTGCAGATACCTACGCAGAACACACAGGTAATCACCATCAACCGTCATCATCATCATCATCATCCACAGTTTGTAGAGTCCCACTGCTGGGTATACCCCTCTCTTATATTATGCTATTTTTCTATATCTTTTGTCAGTCGCATCCAGGTTCAGCCTGCGACTTATCGACTTACTATTGTCCTCGATTTTGTCGAGGATAATAGTAAGACATTTTGGGTGATCTCGAAGTATTCGACCAGCAATATTGCCAATTATTACAGGATTTTTTTAGTTGCAGGATCGAATAATTCGCCGTTGACTTTTCAAATTTGACTAAAGACTAACATAATAAGGGTAATAAGTATAAACTGTACGTATTGCAGGCGAGACAAATCCTAGAAGTGGAGTTCAGCAACCTGCTGGCCACGGGCACGGAGCGCGCCGCGCGCCTGCACCACGAGCACGCGCCCGCCTCCTGACACAACACGCTCAACTAGGCGCCGCGCCGCTAGCCCCGCCCCGCCCCGCCCCGCCCCGCCCCGCCCCGCCCGCACCGAGGCTAATGTCTCTCGTAGTGTCTGATACCCACGACGCAAGACTCGATCTTAGGGTGGAGTCAGCACTGTGTATGTGACTGTTGGGTGTATTTATTTATTAAAAAATAAAATATAATAAATAAACTCAGTATTAACAGTTCACATCCCACTGGGGGTGTTCCGAAAACTCGGGAGATGTCGAGTGGAGCGGCTTGGTGCGGAACCAGCGAGGTCGCGATCGGTTAGGGGTCTATAGTCATATTTTAAGGCGTTTGGTTGCGATTGGTACAAATTTGATTCACCGTGTCTGTGTCTCGTGGCGCGCTGGTTTCACTCTATGCCCTTAGGGCACGATGTGGCTATGATAAGCAATGGTTTTTGGATATGGCAACACTAAACTAACCTTACAACTATCTAAATGAGACCACGTGGTCTTCAGCACGGAAATCAAGATCATTTTAATATATTTACGTTTTGTTAGCTATTTATATAATATTATTGTTTATTATAAATCTAAGTGTCGAAAGTGATTTTGACAATATGAGTTAGATGGTACCTTATTTGGTTTTGAACGCTCTTTAAATAATTTTCGATGCTTATTTTATAATTGTACTCTTAATAATTCTTACTTTCTACTTCTAAGATGCTATAAAAATGTTATCTCCTAATATTTAGTAATGTTGCCACATTCAAACAGATTGAACAATGACATGTTAAAAACAATAAAAGTTTTCCTTATCGGTATAATTAAATATTAAACAGTTGTAGCGGAAGCTTCATATGATAAACTATATTAAATACAAAAGTGCTCTGATAATTGTAGATTTACTATGTACTTAACGTGTATTCCGATATTTATAATTACGGGAAATTTAAAAGCAAAAGCAGTGCCGTGATTTTAAAATTTTGCTACATTCAAAACATTGACAGTGACAATTGAAGCGATCAATAAGACTTAACCGAATGTATTAATCTTTAAATAAAACATATTTTTATAAGATTACTGTAGATAATTTTAAAGACACGGCACTATTATCTAACATTGTCATACTCTGATGCCAAATATTAGTTAAATTCCGACTAATATATTTACGTGGTCTGTTTCACCGTCTCATACTGTCTCGTGTACTCCATACAACCATTATTCCATGGCACAAGTAAGGTGTTTGTCCACTTAGCGGTTGCTTTAAAGGTGATAATAATGATTAAAAAAAGAAAAAAAGTTTACAAATTCCAATAACAATAAATAAAATAGTAAATCAAGCATGTGGTTTGTATTCAGACGGTGGAACAATCCGATTAGTTTAAAGGTGTTGTGAGAGATAATGTAATCCGTGATACAAACACATAACAACCTCTTATTACGTATTATTTTCCGTTAGTATCGCCGCGCGGTCGCGTGCGACGTTTGGTTACAATCGACGTTAGATACCTGTCTACCAAGTGCCTCGTTGAGGTGTGTATATATAGCTTTACGTAGATGAATGTGTGCCTCTTCGTATGTCAGTACTCGCGTATTAACAATTAACACGCGGCCACCACAGCACATACTTTCGGATCAATTATCAAAACGTACATTTACTACGTATAATAAAAATAGTAATTTACTATAAAAACATAAATTCTGTGATAAATAAATGAAAAAGGTTTCAACGTTCAAAATTGCAAATTCTACTATCCCAATTGGCTGATGTTGTGGATGAAGTCCGCTGAAGTATGTGCTGTCGTCACCGCAATATATTAACTAAAATTATACAATTGATGAAGGCTTTTTTCCGTTAACGCTCGACTTTATACTTAATGACGGGAGCACACAATGCTAGTCTTGTGTACAGTGTTAATGGACATCGTTTTGTATTCTACGATTATAATAAAATACTTTCTAATAGCGAAACATCATTATACATAGCTAGGTATATTTTGTTAAGCGTTTACAATGTGTGAAATGTATTACGCTATGGCGTCGTTCCTCTGACAGCCAGCTGTGGTCAGCTTTGACAGCTGTCAACGGCTTTGACATGTGTCATCGGTGTTGACAGCTGTCACAGTGACCTCCCCATGGCGGGTGAAGTGTAGCTCGATTTTTTCTATCGGCGTGTGGTATACGAGCTTTTTAACATTTTATATTAATATTTTAAGCGAACTCATTTTATGTATTTATTATAGTTGTTTTATGTCATTTGTAAGTAGCAATTAAACTATTGAAAATTAAACAGCGAACACTTTTATGAATTTATAACATTTGATTTAAACATTCGTATATCACACGCCAGTCAATGGTTAATTGAAAACATAAAATATTTAAAAAAATATGATTGTATAGTTAACGTGAAGTTGATTTGATGGAATTCTTTTTTTATATTTAGCAAATGCACTGTAAATATCATGATATCTACTATAATATATTAGCGTTTCTACTTTAGTGGTACACAGTTATAAATAGGTAGAATGTGTTCAAAAACTATTAGAAGTTTATTATTTGAATAACGCTTTATTTATGAACTAGTTAATATTATTTATTAAGTTGAGCTTGTTCCGCGCGCGTCATCACCTCACGCGGCCGCGCGCGGGCCACGGATCACTATTCGTTGAGGGAAACGCGTGAAGGTTATAGTGAATGAGCCGCTAATGTACTTGTATTAAGGTATTTCTTATTATAATGATGCGTAAATATATGAGAAGCAGTATTAATAAAATTTAGACATGTTATATTGTGTGGCCACAGTGTGATTTTTTACTTAAAGTTTTAAATACTTTTACATCTAGAAAATCCCGTAACAAATAAATCAAACCATCGAAGAAATATAGACTAAAATGAAGTCCAAACTTACTTGCATTTTTACCTGTTCAGATGTAGGCAATGTTAAAAGTCCATTATAAATAATTTATACACAACAATAATAGAGATAAACTTAATATGAATTTGCCATTTGCCGCGAACGTCTGGGGGTGAAGCGGGACTTTTTTAGGTGGATAGTATTATAGGATAGTGAATGGAAGGGAAGCGGCAGGCATCTCGCCACGTCGTCTACGTTAGTGAAATTTATTCATGTATATTTCATATTCAAATGTAATGTTAAAAGACCAAAATGTACACATATTATGTTAAAGTACTCATCCGAGCGCAGAAAGCGTATATCTAAATTAGATAGCAAAATCAACCTTATCTGAAACAATATAAAGCGCATATTCCAATCAAAATAAAGGAAACGACTGACGAATTCGCGTGCATTTTACACAAGACGCGCGTCTGCTAGCGATTAGCTTTGAATTACCTCCATAGAAATATATGCCTTAATTAGTGGACATAAGGGTGAATTCGCTATGGTAACTTTTATATTGACGCTTTATGTGCTAATAAGAGCATTTAAAGATATCAATTTGTTTTCAAATGTGAACACTATAGGCGTAATTAAGTGAAGTGACTTGTATCTGAAATCTTTGTAAGTTTAATATTCAAACTTAATTGTTAAATCATGTTTTAGCGGCTATTTGAGGACTTGTTTAATTGACTGAAAATAATTATCTAGTAAGTAATTTCTAACTCTTCTAAATGAAATAGTGTTATTAAATATTAATTAATATTTTCACGCCAATAGTGTACACATAAAACGTTGGTGCGAACTTATTCAACAGAATTGCAGTCAAATTATACGTTAAAAATCTGTATAACATGGTGGGTCTTATTATGCCGGCCAGTCGTCGCAATCTGTCAAATGTCGATGAGGTAGGCGAGGCAACGATCCAGAATGGACGCAGTTTTAATTCGTAAGACATTCGGATCGTTCGTAGTCAAAATCTGCTGTGTTGAGCGGCGTTACGTATGTCCTATCGAGATGATACAACCAACTGCTGACCAAAACGTACCTGGAAAAGTTTTTCGAATGATTTGGGGAACATTTAATGCATCACAATAAGAAACAAATATTTATAAGGAGATAGAGTTGTCTTACAGTTGATGGCATCGGTCGAAGGGACCAGCGAAGCGCCACTCGTAATTAGTCAGACGGCTGACGTATATCATTCATACACATCACTCGTTTCATGTAAAATTATATAATTATCATTAACGTTTTATAAAACGCAAATATGTTTAACGTGATGGTTATTTAGTTAGTTAGTGTATAGCTTTTCGATGTAGCTACGTTTTTTGTATAAAATTTGTGGTCGGGAGGTGTCCCGTGTGTGTACGAGCATGTTCTCGAAGTGGTTGCGTTCTCTCACCTCAAGTGTAGCTCCGGACACGCTGAGGTCTGTTCCAAATAAATAGTGTCCACGAACCAGTGCAGTGCCGCGGTGCCACGCAGCGTGCGCGTGCTCAGTGAAACGATTACCGACAGTGTTTGCGAGTTGCGAGTATTCGCTCCGTAGTGTGTCCATAGTTATTCCATAATGTATGAAACCTCCACAAGTGCCAATGTATCGACGTTTATGCGGAACGGACGCGGCCGTAAGATAATTGTTTTATATGATATCACCGACAACATTCCAGCGCACATCACGATGTTTCCATTGTAAAATGTTGAACGTATGTCGTCGAACAAATTATATTTTTTCCCAAGGTCCCAGTGGCTCGCGCTACCAAAGAGTAAAGTTACCTTCACGTTAAGGAGTTTATGTAAAAATAGCTGAGAGTTAGTGAAATTTGTAATATGTATATATTCTGCATATGTGTTGCATAGCTTCGTATAGCGAGGAGTGGGAGTGTGGACGCCGCGTAACATTCCAGGCTTTCCGTGTTTGTAAACTTGTCGCCTCACTAATGTATGTTAGCGAAATAATATTGTTGCGGCGATTGTTATCCTAGACAATCATTATTTTGACCAATGTAATCCGAACAACCGTGTAACCTTTGTAAAAATATTTATGAAGTGTGCGATAACGGCGTACGTTATGCATAATGATAAGAGGTAAATACAATTTACACGATATAAACACGTTCGTTTTATTTAATCCTGCCGATTTTAATATTTTTCAAGGCTGTTTTTGCTACGCTCCTAAAATATACATGGAAAATGAATTCAGTGTGACCATTTCAAATCTCACAAAGGTAGAGTTGCAGACCAATACTGTCTTAGCAACGCTGGAATTTTGGGTCATTAAGTACATAGTTGTCATTCAAATCAATTTATTTTATAAATCTTATAATACTTTCGATCTAAAAACGGATAATGTAAATTTCCCAAAACGTCTGGAATCAGCAGCAGCTTGTTAGATCCGCAAGCTGACTCCTATTAAAAGAACCAAAAAGGGCAGTTGAATTATTAAAATTTAATAACAAAAATATGTAGTGGCACATAAAAGCAATTTACTAAATAAAAGTCATGTTTACATTTGCGGCTTCTTTTTATTGCCCATTTTACTTAATTGTCTACAAATCTTTTTCTTCAGTTCCTTCTGCCGTTTCAATTTGCGCCATTCCTCCGCGTCCTTTTGTTTCTTGTGCGCTTTTATCCTCTCTTTAGTGGCCTCCTTCTGCGTTTCCTGCTTCTTCTCGAAATTAGTCTTCAACATCTTCATTACGTTCGATACCTTTTGCTCGTATGGATTCTTTATAACCGCTATTCTTCCCTTCAATTTGTCTTTAGGATTAGTGCCAGATAATGTGGTAACCTTTTGTTTAGGTTTAAATCTGTATGGTAGGCCTTTCTGTAAGTTTTTAGGTATTACTAAAGGTTTGAATACTTTAGGTTCTCTCTGAATATCTGTGTACATTGAGTCGGTGTTGGCGTCGCTGCGAATGTTGCGCTCTCTCTTCAATTGACCTTTAGTTTTCATGCCTTGCCACGCGTTCTTGCTGCCAAGAGGAAGAAGCAAATTGACTACAGGAGCATAGAATTTAGTCACATCTACCTTGAACCATGTTCGGCAAAATATAATATCGCTCATAAGGATCTTGTCTTCAAACGTTGCTCTGAAGGCTCCTTCTGGTTTGTTCAATGCTTTCTTAATCTGCCCTCTAATTCCAGAAACTGTTTTTATTCTGGCGCCCTCAAACTTGGCAACTTCGAGAGTAGTTGTGAACATTTCCTTGATAAATGCAGTCTTCTTGTATATTTTTAGTGGTGTACCAATTAATTTAAGTTTCTTAACGATTTGTGTAGATTTGTTGATTTCATTCACGCTGCCAGTGGCGGCTATTCTAAATCCGAGTTGTTTTATTTCATTTGGATTATTGTTTACTGTTTGCAAAGCCAGAAAACCAGTGTTCTGAGGCGTTATTGGCCCGTAAAAATGCATATTACACGTGACGTGTTCTGGCGTATACTTCAAATACCTACATTTTAAGTCATCTTCAATTTTTGAGTAGATAGGTAATGTTTGGAACCTTCGCCACCCCAACGAAATAATTATTGGATCATTTGTTTTCAGAATCTTTTTGTACCATCTGTGTTTCTTGACTTTGCAGGATACAAATCCGATGTTCTGTTCTGCCATATTTAAAGATCCAATGAGAATAGGATAACTCGGATCAAAGTTTGTGACAAACTCCGAAGGCATGTTTTTGAACATCATTCTAACGTAAAGTCCAGGTCGGAAACCTTCCACTTCGACCCTGAGTCCGATATCTAAGTTTTCGAACACGGACTTATTAAGTTCAGATTGTTTCAAAGCTTCTGCCTTTAAACTTTCATAATAAGAATGATCCCCTTTTATTCTGTGATCATCTGGATTGTCATATTCGGAATCAAACTTTGCTTTCAACTTTAATTTTTTGGCTAATATTTCTGATTTTGTTGGATCCGCGGCTTTGCGTTTAGCTCCGGTTTCCTCTTTAGATCCACCTTGCTCTTCAGTATTGTCAGCGACATGTTTCTCTCCTGTTTCTAGATCCTCGAAATCTCCATACAAATCTTCATCATCGCCGTCGCTGGCGTCATCTAGTTTGAGTAATTCTGATGCATCCTCATCGCCAGAACGTTTGCCAGTCACAAAACTATTTATTAAATATTGCTTATTGTGTTCTGCAGTCCAATCTCTTAAATTAGGTTTGTCAAGTGAGTAAAAGAGTGAGCACTCATCAAGATCAAGCCTTTCTTTTTCCTTGTGTTTCTTTTTCTGTGTGTCAGTTATCTTTTTGAAAAGCCCGCCGATTTCTTCTTCGTCGCTCTCATCTTCTGAATTTTCCTTTTGTTCTTTAGTTTTGTTTCCTATTTCGAAATCACCATACACAAGTTTCATTATATTTTTAGAAGTTTTCTGACGGTCTAGATATGCTTCAGTGGCCTTTTCATTCAATTTTTCTCTCCATTTCTGACTGAAGTCTTCTTCTTCATGATCTGATTCTTCTTCTAAATCGTCATTGTCCTTTTCTGAGTTCTCATTGTCAGATTCTTCGCCGCTTTGCTCCTCCGCTTCCGATCCTGAATTATGATCCCATGGCAATTTAGATGATTTTTCGTCCTTTTCGCTCTGATCAATTCCACTATCGTCATCAGAATCATTCCCCTCATCTGAATCTGACTCAGATTCAGAACTATCTTTAGTTTTAGAACTGTGCTGCAAATATTCATCATCTTTGACCATGTCTGCATATATTACTGGGCCACCGGAGAACAGTTTAAATCCTGATTCTTGCATCTGTTCATCAACAGTTTCTTTGGTCTCTACTACATTTTTTAACAATGCCTTCTTTTCATTTGTTTCTTCATCTTCTTGTTTATGGGAATGGGAGCCTTTGAGTTCAATGTAGACAGCATCTTTGTCATACACAATACCACCTACACCTGAGAATGGAGCATAGATCTGTCGCTCCCTTTCCATAAGGTGACGTTTTTTCTCACTGCTTGGTAGTGGACAGGGATCAGGGAGATATGACAGCTCACTAATTTTCATGTCTCCAACACCTGAAAAAACCAATTAAATACTTTAAGTAATGTTTTCCATTTTTTAGGAAGCATATAATTATTAAATTTTCTATTTACTATGTATATTTAATTATATAAAGACTGAACAAATTGTTAACATAACATTATTAAATAACAATACAAACATGATATTGAATATTAAAGATTTTTATTTAAGTGTCACTGGATTCTCAGTTAAGCAGTGGAGTTCCCTTGGCTGATGATGATGACAATGATTTCAATTACACATTTGGTGATATTCAACATACTTGGAAAACTGAACCAAAGTTAAATATTTAATATACAAAATACTTTAAATTGTATCCCAATACCTAGAGTTCAATTTGTATTTCAAACAATAATGATATTTCAAATATAAAACAAATTACCAGCAATGTGTACAGTAGACTCCTTCATCAGTGGAACTCCTCTGACATAGCCATACAGCACCACATCTCGGCTAACCTTGGCATCCTTTCTTATCAGCTCTTGACTTGTTATATCTTCAAGTCTATCAGCTAGAATGTATGAGTGAGTCATCCTCCAACTCAGAGGCCTAAACTTCATCACAGATATGAACCTGGCCAAGTTCTTAATTTCATTCCTCAAGTATTCTCCGTGAATAATACCAGATAAATAAAATAGTTTCGCACCAGAATACACTTCAGTCCAAAATCTGTGTTTTAAAGTTTTCTTTGTAGTCTTTAATGTTTTAGCATTTTTTATAACATCCAAATGAGTGAGGACCCCCATTATTTTAGGCATTCCATGCACTTGGCAAATATTGAGGAACTCGAATATCTCCATTTCGAATCCAAAACTGGCGTCACATAACAGTAGAACTAGGTCGGCGCATTTCGCAATATCTATCATAGAATTAATGTCATTATTACATTCTATTAACGTGATACGCCTTTTCTTAGACGTCACAATGGTAATGGGTCCGTTGGTACTTGTGACATTTGTTTTAATGAAGCTTTTAATAAGATTGTTTATAACCGTGGTCTTCCCGACGCGCGGCGGGCCTACCACACCGACGACTATCGGGGGAGGCTCTAAAGGAGTTTTGTCCACTTGTGGGATGTGCTGCTTCTTCGCTATCACATCTTCTCGGCGTCTGAACTGTTTTTCAGCTCTCACTGCATTCTGTATGGCGAATGCTTTCGGATTTCTCTGACGAGCACTTAGGTTAGACTGGTCCAATTTGGTTTTCTTTTTCTTCTTCTCCGCCTTCCGTCCCGCGCGTTTGGCGTGATGTGACTTCTTCTTATCGAATGCGGCATCGTCACCCATGGTCTTATTTATGAAAATATATTAAAAATTAAAACAATTCTCACGTGTTATCAAGTGACATATTTTGAAAATGTGACACTTTTGACAGTTCACACTTCACAGACAAACTCAAAAAATCGGTACAACCACCAACGACGAAAAGATTGGTGAGCTTTTATTTCTTTGCATATCATATTCCTTTAACGCGTGAGTTTAATAAATAAAAAGAAAAGGATACATTCCAATGAAATTATATGAAACTTTTTAAATTTTAAGTGCAGACTGTGATAAAGGAGATGGTCCAGAAATGTATGGACCTTGGGCCATAGTGCTGTACAGTACATGAAATATAGTTCGTGAAATTGGCTTTCGATTTCCGTATTAATTACTGTTATTCGTTGCTTATTAACTTTATACAAAAATAAATATCAAGCCAAGAACAGCAACACTACAAGCAATATGGCGAGAATAACGGCCATATTGTTTTCAGTTAGTTCAGTTTTTTATTTATGGCAAACGGTGCCGATGACGACAATTCTGCCAATGTCAAATGTGCGATGAGAACTCGTGTGTTTTGGTCTATGGTTTGGGTTGATTATCAAATTCGAATCATTTGATTTAGCTGCTGTTAAAATACAAGATTTTATGGACTTTAAACTAAATGTATTAAATAACGGCAACGTTGTTAGTACTAGCGATGCGCGATGACGAGAGGTTTCATTCGATTGTTTCGATTGTTCGAACATCTCGATGGTTCTCGATTGTTTCAACTTGGACTCGAGTCCGAATGCGATTGGCGCGCGGCGCGTTCATTCGAGACTCGAGAGTAATCGAGTGTTGTTACTCGATGGTTTAGACGCGAGTTCTTGACTTGCGTTGAGATTGCGAATTTAAACTAATAATTCTTTTAACAAGAGCAATCAACAATAATCAATACCGCGACGTGAATAAAATATAAGTAGTTAACTTACGTACGAATAAATAATTACTAATTGTTTATTAACAAAACTCCCATACTATTGATCTTTTAAAAATTCGTGGCATATTAATTAATTAAAAAACTAGTTAAAAATAAAACAGTGTATCGTAATTAATCGTAAGTAAATGTATTAAAGTTCACAAATTACGCACGCCTCTAACTAACATGCACCTCGGCTCGATGCATGCAATCGACCAAATACTAATCTATGCAATCGACTCGGTGACCGAGCGCACAGACTATTAAACAAGAACCGAGCGAGACTCGGTGACTGATTCGAACGATCGAAAACTAACGGTCAAATCCATTGACTCGAAACAATCGAAAAACATCTCGATTGTTTTGTAGAACGGCGAGTCGATGGTTGACTCGATTATTTATTTTAACGACTCCGATTCTTTCGATTGATATAACATCTCGGAATCGCCCATCACTAGTTAGTACACTGAAACAAAAGGACACACACATATTTAAAGGTACAATGAAATATATAATAATATAAAGAAAAAAATATATTAAAAACTAATAATTATTAAAAACTTTCGATAAAATATTTGTAAAATAATTAAAACCATTGGATAAAATATTTGTATTCGACCCTAAACATTTCCGAAGTTTCAGGTTCACAGTCTGATGGCATTAGTCCGTATGAAGGTTATCATTGCTTCAATAAGTTCAGGGGAAGAGTGTGTTAACAAAGAAGGAAAATTAATGGGGACAGGAATATTTAAAAGTATTATATTTTTGTACAAGTCGAGTGCTGGATTGTTCCTGGGGCAATTGAAAAATATGTGTTCCAGGGTACCTTCATCTAAGCCACACTCACATAATGACGAATCCCGAACCCGAATCTTGTTCAGAAATACAGGAGATGAGCAGTGACCAAGACGCATTCGACAGATCGTCGATATAACTGGTTTCGAAACCTTTTTAAACTTAAAGAACCAGGGTTTAGGTGGTATCACTGGTTGTATGGCGTAATAATGTTTGCCTATACGTTTTGATGAGTTGTTCCACTGACTCTGCCACGAGATCATCAGAGTCCTTTGGGAAAGGCTCAACAAGTCGTAGGGATGGTGTATGAAGTGTTTTAGATCGGCCGACTCAGATGAGATAGCATTTTTCGCCAATCTGTCCACACATTCATTTCCAAGAATACCGCAGTGGCTCGGGATCCACGCCAATTGTACTGTTTTATCCATTTTAGAACAAGATAATAAACACTCTTTGATTTGTAGAAGTATGGAGCTGTGTAATCTACTTTTGAAGGGATTTTCGATTAAGGCTTTAAGAGAGCTCAGTGAGTCAGTAAATATAATACCCTTTGTGATGTTATGGGTTTTTATGTATAGGCAAGCTTCCAAGATGGCAATGCACTCACCAGTGAACACTGAGGATTCCCTAGGACATTTAAATTGCAATACAATCTTAGAATTTTGGTAAAATACTGCAACACCGGTATAATCAGTATAGGAAAATTTAGATGCATCAGTGTAAAATTTATGGAAATCGGACCATTGCTCTCCAATCCGGGCATTAAAAGTTCTGTCTGCTGAAACTGAGTCTTTAAAGATTCCAATGTCAAAAAGAATAGTTGGTCTGAAAGATAAAATTTCGAATTCGACATTGAAGATTGGAAGTTTATGGGATATAGTTACTGGGCCCTCTAAATTTTTGAAAGACCGGTAAGTCTGGAGATAAAGTGGTATTTCTTTATGTGTCCAGTAACTAGATGCACTGCAGGCAAGGTCTAATTTGGTAATTTTTCCAAACAGGGGGTGGAGACTTTTACTGCAGATTTTGCTCCAGAACCGAGTAGCAAGATATTGTCTCCGTAAGGACAAGGGAGGCTCCGAGCATTCAACTTGCAAAGCATTTAGCGGAGAAGATTTCATACAGCCAGATATGATTCGGAGGCACTTAGCCTGAATTTTGTCCAGTCCTGATAATGCTAGTTTATTGCATGGGAATAATATGAACATACCATAGTCTAAGATACTTCTAACCAGCGCATTGTATACTAATTTCATTGTAAAGGGATGAGCACCCCACCAAACCCCAGCTAAAACCTTTAACATAGGGATAACCCGTTCACATCTTTTAATCAAATAATTAATGTGGTGTACTCCAGTTAATTTTGTATCCAAATAGACACCTAAAAATTTTGCTTTGGGGAGAATTGGAATATTGTAGCCTTCAATGTCGATTTCTATTGGGGGGAGTTGTCTTTTACGACTGAATACCACTAGAGAACTTTTCTGAGGGGACAAACTCAGACCATGTCTCATAAGCCAATGGTTCAAGGACCTTAAAGAGAGAGAAAGGGATGTTGCTGCATCACAAATTGATAAATCGGATACGTATAAGGCTAGATCGTCGGCGTATTGCAATATGACAGTTGTAGTTCAGGGATGTATCAATATCCGCTGTGTATAGATTGTACAGTATTGGGCTGAGCACTGAACCCTGAGTCAGACCTTTCCACGCCAGCCTTTCTTCAAACTCCTGACCTTGGACTCTTAGGGTCAGCGATCTAGACATAAGCATTAAGCATATGCACTGAATCATCCTTGCCGGAAATCTCAGCTGTTGCATTTTCTGCCTGAGAAGGGGAAGGAGGACGTTATCATATGCAGAAGACACGTCCAAGAAAGCAGCGACTACTGATTGGTTTTTGGATAGGGCCAATCGAATATCTGTCACTAAGGTTCCTAAGCTATCCGTCGTACCAAGTCCCTTCCGGAACCCGAATTGGGAGTTCGGCAGCACATTTCTAGACTCTGTGATCCACTCTAACCGGTTTTTGATGAGATGTTCAAAAATTTTTGCCATGGTAGATGAGAGAGCTATTGGTCTAAAGTTTTTAGGGTCATCTGAATGTTTGCTGGGTTTTAATATAGGGATAATAATTTGTGTCTTCCAGTGTTTCGGAATCAGCCCATTTAAGAAACAGAAATTTATCAGTTCTAAAAAATATTTTTTTGCATTTGTGCTAGAATGCACTAGAAAAGAGTATGGCAGTCCGTCAAAACCAGGAGCAGAGTCCCGTACACTACCAAGAACCATATTTAGCTCTTCAGCGGTAAATGGGACATCCAGGGGGTCATCTGATGTGATTACTGGGCAAATGAATGTTTCTGGTAGTGAAGGCACGTAAGGAGGAGCAATTCTTCCAAAAAATTGTTCAGCAACATCACGGGAGATAGGAGAGGAGACTGATGGGGTACATCCAGCTCTGAATCTATTTATAGATTTCCATACAACCGAGCAGGGAGTAGAAGGCGACAAGGAGCTACAGAAGTTGGTCCATCCAATGCGTTTCTTTCGTCTCAGCATTTTTTGGGTTTTTGCGAATGTGTGTTTGAAGTTCAATAAATTTTGAGTGCTCATATCTTGGTTGTATCTCCTTTCTGCCTCTTTTCTTTCCCTGATAGCCATGGTGCATTCACGGTCCCACCATGGAGGAGATGGTACTTTTTGTCTGCTACTGTTTTTAGTGGGGAAGCAGGAGTCAGCGCAGGCAGTTAAGGCGTTCACAGCAGAAATTCACATGGAACTGGAGAGTATTAATTGGGTTTGGGTCATTGACTTTGGGCAGGGATATCATTTTGTTTTCCAATAGCTGTGCGAATTTTGACCAATCCGGATCTAACAAATTGTATTTTAGCAGAGGGGGAGGGGATTTTTCCAGATAGGTTGTTTGGGTTAAGGTAATAAGAATAGGGTAGTGGTCACTCCCATGTGAGAGATCAGTACACTGCCAGCAAGCAGATGCTGCAATATCGGGTGAACAAAAGGAGATATCAACGCAACTTTTTTGTTGTCCTGGTAAAACTCGGCGAGTGGAACAACCATTATTGAGCACACAAAGATTGAGATCGTCCAGAATGTCCACTAAGCCTGTCCCGAAAGAATCGCATCGCTGAGAGCCCTGATAGTGATCTGTAGTGATGACAGTTAAAATCACCCATGACCAGCAGCGGTCTGCTTGTATTGTGCAATGTATCCCTTATAGCAGGAAGAAGGACTGGATCAGGATGGGCGATATAAATTGATATCACACTTATACCTTCCACTCTGCCAGCGGCAATGTTCATGTCTCCCATGAAGGGATTCACGGTGGACATGACAAAGGGGACCCGATTATTAATAAGCAGTGCAGAACCTGCGTAGCCATCAGGCCTGTCACATCTAAAAATGTTATAGTGAGGAATACGGAAGCTGAGGTTTGGTACTAACCAGGTTTCAGCCAAGGCGCAAGCCAGAGGCTTGTATTTATTTAAAAGGAATGCGAGGTCGTGTTTCTTATGAGACACGCTCCTCACATTCCACTGAAGGAATATTGTCGGGGTAGCCATTTTTAAAGTTTAATAAAGTTGTTAGTAATTGTTGGGCAACGTTGGACGGTTGATGTGAAGTCGAGGATGTAGGATTTTGGAAGGAATTCAAAGTTAAGAGAGATGTTAAAAGTTGGATAATAATATCTATAGTGTTAGTCTCAGAGTGAGTAGTATTTAGAGCACAGCCATTATGCTGTGAAGGTGGGGGTGGGTTAATAATGGAACGGTGAGTAACTTTGTCATAGGATGGGGACAATGGTACATGAGATTTAGGTTGTCGGGAAACAGTTTTGCGGTAGGAGAGGGGAGTATGGGGAGATTTAAGGGTGTCAGCATAGCTACGGGAAACAGCGGGTATGGATTTGCTTGCTTCCGCGTAGGATATCGTTTTTTCAGCCATGGTAGTTTTAATAGCTCTCTGTCTACTATATTCCGGGCATGCCTTGCTGTTCGCAAAGTGTTGTCCGGAACACAGCACACAGAAAGCCTCATTTTGTGAGACGTCACAGCCATTACCTGGGTGATCATGGCCACATTTATTACACCGAGGCTTTGATCTGCAGACACTCTCAATATGGCCAAATCTGCAACAATTCCTGCACTGTATTGTTGGATAAATATACTGTTCCACTGGCAAAGAAGTGTAGCAGCAAAACACTCGCTTAGGTAAGATCTGACCATCGAAGGTGAGAACACAAGTCTCTGTGTGTTTCCACTCAGAAACCCCGTCTCTAATAATTCTTCTATTTATACGTCTAACTTTGAGAATGTGGCCACATCCCGGTGGAACAGTTATGTACTGTTTAACAGACTCTTCCGACATATCCACAGGGACTCCAGACACGACGCCCATTCTGGTCACATTAAATGTTGGAATTGAGGCAGCAAACTTGTGCTTTGTTAGAAGGTTGTTGATGAGGAAAGCATTTGCATCCTGTTGAGTACTGAACTCAACAGAAACTCGGTTTCGTCCAACTCTCTTGACTCCATCCTTAACTATATTGTGTATATTGTTATTAAAGAGGAAGAGACCAAAAGTTACAGGGTGTAAGGTGGTGCCAGAATTTGGTTGCGTTTCAATCCTTGATACGTGTACTATATAAGGGCCCCGGTCTACTATGTTGTATTTAGTACGCCCAACCTGGCTTTTTGAATGTTTCGATGGTCGGATATCGGAAGGTCTGTTGTCTTCTGCTGGCCGTTTATTAGCGTTGCTTGTTTGGGAGATAGCTTCCGTTTCCATTAGGCTGCAGGCAACTTCAGCAAATTGGGAAAGGGGATTGGGATTCTCATGTTGAACGGGAGGGGAAGACAAGGTTGCGGAAAAAGGTGTGGTTACGTCGGGAGGGTCGGGAGGATCAGGGGGTTTATTATTATTCATGATTAATCTAGTTGTACTAACCTAAAAAAACGATAACACTATTCTATACACATGCAATTAATACAAAAAAATATCCAATATGTATAAACAAAAACACTTCACAAAAACAATCACAATAAATTACAGTATTTAATACAATAAGAAATATCAGAATAACAAAAAATAAGGAAAAAAATCTGGACACACGTGTTGCTCAAAGACACACCGTGGCGAGAATCCGCCATATTGTTTTGGAATTGCAGCCTGTCAAACATTTTCGTTCTTTAACTGAAATCATGAAATATAAATATATTAATAAAAGTGACGCTTTTAACAACGTATATAATCTTTTGACAACTTATGGACTATAGTATCAACAGATAAATATATAGAAAACAATTATAAATAGTAGCGGGTTTTTAAAAATAAGACATATATTCAAGTTAAAGATAATTTTTCAAGTTAAAGTTTGCGCATTTTTGAACGAAATGACAGTTAGGCATCATGGAGGACAGATTATCGAAGAAAATATTGCTTCTGTACTAAAACAATCACATTTTTGTATAAAGCCCCCCGTTGTCCAAGAAATCTAAATGTATTTTATTTGAATTCAACATTTTCTTCTAGTATTTGTACTAGACGTACACAATACGGCCCAAAATGAAACATCTCCATTACCGAGTAAATCTATACGTTCCATTACCATTCTATGTGAAGTTGCTTAAGTTCTTCTATTGTGTCTTCTATGATACAAATGTTACATACAATATACATTGCACCATTATATTATATGATATATCTAATTTAATAAATATTTTGTAATGTTTATATGAACATTGCCAGGAACAAAATAATTTAATATTAAACGTTGGCAATGTTTCCATTTGGAACTGTCATTGTAAAGTCAGTGATCGCAGATCAATTGTGTGTTTTTGTGCAAAAAAGGCCATTTATTTAGATGATGAAAGCAAAAAACGCGGCTGCAAATGATAGCTTGCGAGTGGCAGACTCAAAAGTGAACTAAATAGTACTGAATTTAATATGACTACTTCGGAAGTGGAGAGCCGTAACATCACAATATCAATGTTAGTATTATTGACGTATTTCTGCCTAATTATAGAAAGATCACGTAGTTAGATCCGTCTGTGTACGTCGAAACGCATGTTTATTATGTTTGAACGATGTTTATTGTGTTGGAAAACTAGTTTTTCAGTCAGTTCGTTGGTAGGAGTTGCCTATAGTTTGCTACATTTTTTCGATTGCGGCCCGATTGAAAAGTCATAGCCACAACTATGACAAACGTTTCATATTTATGATACTTGTAGTAAATTTAGTATCATTACATTTTTAGTTATTAAAACGGTATGTTAACTTAAGCTTATGAATACAATTTATATATTTTGGCATTACAACATCACATAATTCTTGAGAGCTTGCTTCACTCTAGTTGTAAAAACTAGGGTTTACACTTTGTGAAAGGTGTTATAATTTCACATAGTATACATTTGAACAGATTGGAAGTTAGGCTAGGTGTAAATATATTTTTTATCAAAATTTTGTTTATTTATTTACATTTTTATCTTTTGATAATCTTATCAAAGAAATATTATTAGCACATATGCCAAATTAAGATGTTGCTCTTTTTATAAGTAAACATAAAAATATACAATGTGTTCTTCAACAAACTATTTAATTTTCACATAAAACATTTATTTGCCAGATGACAACCCCATGGAAATGTATTGTAAAATCTAATCAGAATAAATGAAATTATTCTTTGCACATTAAAGGTAATAAATACATTGAGTAAATCTTCAAATTATTCAAACAAAAATGAATTTCAAATTGACCCAATTATATTCATTACAAACTAGAACAACTCCAAAAATATATTTTTCTTATAATTTTATAATGACTCAATGCATTAGTCTGTTTCACAGATTATGAATGACCTGCATTACATATCTGTGTTATTATGATGTAAATAAACAGGTGTCTATTTATAAATATGTAAACAACGAGGCTTACAGCCAACAAATTCATCCTATAGCAATGACATATTCTAAATTCCTCAGTTAAATCATGATGAAGCTAGATCATAAATTGTAATAGTCAGGAAGTCATGATATTTTAACCATCACATTGCAGCCAGTGATTATTAACCATTAGGAGACTTGACACTTAATATCTTGGTGTTACAAGTGCAGTGCAGTGCCTAATTATAAAAAGTTATGAGTGGTGCTGCTTATTTTTATGAGTAGGTGTGAACCCTCACTGTCAGGTAAATGACCTGCTTGACTCAATATTCTCATTTATAAAGGGAATATATGTAGTAATAATATGTAAAACTTTAGCCATTGTTTATCTCTAATTCTAATTCTACAATAATGTAGTTTAAATTGAAAACAGTAGTGCCAAATGTCTTGACATTTACAGAATTGTTCAGTCTCTTCGAGACTTATTATATCAAATAAAATAGTTCTTTCAACAGTCTTAGTAAATTGGGTGTGTGTTTCCATATACAATATAGAGGTTAAAATTTCAAATATTTTAATTGAACCATTTATTCCAGCACACAATATTATTTCTTGTAATATTATCCACAAAGCTTACATGCTTCAACTCTGAAAAATGAGCTTTGGGTTTTGGCACACATCCAAGAAAATGTATGACATTCACATTAACATTTTTCATTACGCAATCTCAAATATTTAGTTTATGGCCAAAATAGAAATGGTCATTTTTAGTATTTGTAAATATTTTGGGGTGTGCTATTATAAAATAAAACATTTCACATCTGCTTATTCTAATTTCCTATAACTTGGTATCATGAAGCTTAATCATAAAAAAAGATGCTATAAATAATCTTTTAAAACTTTGACACATATTAAATGTTCAAACTATTCAAGCACCATTATAGTGACATGTTTTTGGGCAATTTAGATTCAGATTATTAAGCACAGGAAATATAAAATTACATGTATGTTGTATCTCAAACACAAATTGAGTGTTATCATTACAAGGACAGTGTTAAACAAATATAACTACCTAGGTAGGTAATGCAATAATCTAGAATAGTTAGACTTAATCGTAGTTAGAATAGTTCGACTGCCTCAGTCGCATAGTTGTACTACAGTACGATTACAAAGCTGAGGTCTTAGGTTCGAATCCCGGGTCGGGCAAAGTGATATTGATTTTAATTTCTCATAAGCCTCTTTATTCAATCTAAGGTGATGTCTTTAAAAAACAATTCCGTGAAACATAGGCATGCCTTTGTATGGCAACATGGCATGGCATTATTAGCAAAGTGAAATTGAACTTTAAATTGTTAGAAATAAGGTTTAAATTTGTTTCAAATGGATGGTGTAGAAAACACTAACTGTGAAATAATTGGTTAAGAAGCTGGCTGATAAAGAGGCCTCGGGTTCGAACCCCACACCGAAATTAAGGAAAATTTTTTGAGTTTGAAAATCCTCATCTTTAAGCGATGGACTTCTCGTTGCTGATTATAACTGTTTAGTTATTTGATAAAAAAACTAGGCATCCTCTACAAAAAAAAAAAGAAATTGTCTAATTTTCGTATGCAGACGTGAAACAGAAAACATATTTACTCGTTATAACTCCTCAGGCGCAAATCAATGGAGAACCTAGTGATATCGTCGCAGGATGCAATCGGACAGAGTATCAGCCAGGCGATCACCTTCTCCGGAGTCATCACGCAGCACACCAACTCCATCATACATGAAAACAGGTCAGTCTAAATTACATCGTATTAGTTGTAAAATTATTGCCAACACGCGCTAGGCCAGCGTGGTGGACTATAGCCTGACCCCTCAGTCTTTCTCTCGATTATACAGAAGGCCCGTGCCCTACAATGGGATGTATATGAAAGTGAAAATGAAAATAATTTATTGAATCCATTAAAATGTTCAACATTATTTAGATTCAGTAATTTTTTTAACTAAGACCCTGTTCGGAAAGCGGTTTTCACTACAGAAGAATGGGCAAGAAACTCTAGTGTTGCTCTTTATGTAGGATGTATAGATATTTATTTTATTTTAGATACAGACAGTTGTAAAAATATGGTAGAGAAAAAATACATTACTCCACCTCCTTCCTCTTTTATCTAGGTTTTGTTGCTGTTCGTGGGTCACGGTAACCACTTACCATCAAATGAGCCGTTTGTTTGTATCCATGACTTGAGCAAAAAAATGTAATGATGGTTTGTCATGTCCATTTTGTGATATTATATCAATTATTTGGCTCTTTGCGAGAGGCATTGTGTATGGCTCGGTCGTTAACCATATCTTTAAAGGGAAGGAGGGGAATAATAATCATTTATTAATATCAACAATGTACAATAGTATTTCTACTGGCCCCACATAAGACAAGCCTCTTTGATTCGAATAATTAAGCAATACACTTTTGTAGGCATAGGTGCCATTAACCATTAATGTAACAAATCGTTTGCCGAACTTTATTTTTATAATAAGATTCGATGTGTGTATCTATCGCCATGGCGGAAACAAAATCCAGTTACGCAAAATAATTAATGCCTGGACTGTCATTCGAACCCAAGACCACACCGATCACGGGCTCACGGCCCATATATGCTGGCTAGACCAGTAAGCAATACGTTATCACTAGATTTATTACTTTCACCAGTTTAACGATTGAGTTAGTCAATAGCGAATGCATAGCGTGATAATAACTGCGATGTTTCTTCGCGACGCTCGTGCCGCGCCGAGATAAATCACACAGACACACAGTTTAATTGTGCAGATTGCGGCATTAACAATGAATCATTCGATGTAAGCTCTCTGTATCAATGATATGATAGTCTCTCCTACGTCGTCAATTTCCATTGACACATCAATGATTACTAGGTTATAGGTCGCATAGGAGATGATGTCTGTGGAGATTCTGCCAAAGGTTTCCACATGAAATCGAACAGAAGTATACTCTTGTTTTTGTTATATTTCATAAAAAAATTAGCTTTTAACAACTTATAACAAATCAGATGTGATTTTTCATGAAAAAGAAAAATGTTTATTTAATCACGCACCGTTAGCTACACAAATAGCTTAAATTTAACAAAACGTATCAAGGTTCTCGTTAAAATACCTATAGTCGGATTTTTTTGGCCTAACGTGATTCATAATCTGAGCGCAATAAAACCGCGATTATAGCTCGACCCAAATTCTAAGTTTCAAGTACCGCCGACGTAATAAACAAAAGAATTGCACATTATTTTGCTAGGCTACTTTGTATACAAATATGTTTGACCTTCAGGTTTACGTTCAAATCATAAAATATACAATTTACTCGATATCGCGCGCGATTTTTTAACATCAACGCTTGAGATTTTCGTTGCTCAGTTAATTGTGCCATTGTTATGCATGCAACTAATTAAATGAAGGTTATGTAAGGGCATGCGCAGCGCCGGACGTCCACCCATAAGGTGCACGACCTCATGAAGGTTGCAGGAAATCGCTGGATGTAGACCGTATCTAACACATAGCTGTGGAGATCCTTAAAACAGGCATACGTTGAGCACTGCTCTATCTTAAATTCGAATCCCGGGTGTTGACCGTCTCCAACAAATGCCAAAGTCTAAACTCTTTCTACGCCATCGTTTGTATCCACAATAAAATTTTAACCGCGTTATAACTGAATATATGGTTTGACAGTGCAAACATTTTACTGACTAATTAGTCTAATTGGAACCACCCCTTCAACACACAAGTTACCCAAGCCTAATTTAAAGTGAAAGAAACCCATGCCAACAGCGAGATCATTATACGCTTACATAAAAACCGACAGTATACGCAAAAAACAAATTTACATTTTTTATAGCTAAAGCCATAGAATTATGAGACACTCGTAATATCACGTAAATGTCAACAATAATATCGTAATGTTAGTAATAAACTATTGTGTACGAACAAGAACGTAATGTCTTTAGGGACACCCATTAAGACGACCCGCCCGGCCTGATCACCGATTTCCACTTTATTAAAAGGAATAAATTAACTGCCAACAAGGCGCGAAACCTAATCAAAATTTACATTGAATTATCATTTGATATTCAGGTAATTTAAATTTGTTTAATTATCGTGTTATGAACAAAAGCAAATTCTTATACACACTGAGTTGCTTTAACTTTCCTTTACTTCGCCAATAAAACAATGCAGTATATCTAAAGTTGTATCTGTGGTATTTTTCATCTGCGCTAATTTATTAATGGGTCCGGCCGGTTCGAACAGCGTGGTAGCTCACTCTTCATGGGATTTCTGGGTGGTGGAAACACGGTATACCCTGTCTACCAACCCCAAGGTAAAAAGGGAAGTAAGAAAATTAAAGAAATAGCTCTCTCATACAAAACCGGTTTGAAGCGACGACTTTGTTGTCCTGTTTCATTCTGTGAGTGCAATTAGCTGAGGTCCCCTTTCCTCCCTCCCATTTTCCACCCCTTGCACCTCTGATTTTGAGGTGCCAGCATCGCACCTACAACTCAAGCTCTGTAGATTTTCATGTGCAGCAATAAGCCTTTACCTTCAGTTCAGCATGCTCAACGTGATGTTTATGTACAACATTAAGCAGTAGTGAGGTGCGCGGCGCACTGGCGTTATCTTCACAAGCACAAAGGTTTTATCACGTTATCTATCAGTATTCAGTAATTGATGTGATGTGCCGCGGTGGTGCGGCGGTGTGGTAGTGTGGTACGATGGGTGCCGACGTGAGCGACAACTTGCAAGTGCATTTCACTCAGTGGGACTCTATATGGAAAGTGTTTATATCCAGGTAAATTGTGCTGTATGTGGTTTAAAAATATATGTATGTTTGTGTCATAATAAGTCGGCTGAAAACAGTCGCGTCAAATGGCAGATATACGTAAAGAAGGTGATGAAAGTTGTTCCAATTGATCGTCAGAAGAATCGAAAGAAAGGTAATCGCATAGGAATATATATTTAACATTGTTCACAACAATGCGTTACAAAGTCCCTGTTTAATTACATGGAGAAAGTAGTGGTGCGTGTTTTCCAAAAATAACAAAGTAAAATAAATAAGGGTGGCCTACGCGAATGTCGGCATGGCGACGGCACTGATCTGTAACGACACATCCGTCTCAGCTGTAATTATGTTTTTGATTCATTGTATTTACGATGGGGTGCAAAATAAGAAAAAAGTACAATAAATATACACTACATACATTATTAGGCGCTCTTAAGAAGCAATCGGTCGATAAAATGTATATACAGCATAATAAAAAGAAACGTCGAAAGTCCACCCAATATGTGGACAAAAGACCAAATAAATGTTGCCGAAAGTTATTGAATGAAACTCGGCTCCGACAGACACTGAAGCCCTTGGGGTTCCTATTTTTATCAGTAGGCTTCCTATGGATGAAGATCATGGTGGCCAAATTGGGAGAATATTCGTGCTTTAATATCAAGAAACAATGACACTTTATGTCGCAATTAACAAACATGACGTTTTCGATATGGAAATAAGAGATGCGTTTGATTATTCATTTCTGCATTTCTAGACATATTATTTCACTATAGTTTTTAATAAATCAAATGTTATTTCGGATTTTGAGAAGAATTGAGTCAATTGCATACAAAAATACGCGAAAAACCTAGTTTACAGTAGTTGCCTTGGAGTAGTGCGTCCGCGATTCTATTTAGAGGTCGCTCGGCGGGACCTAGTTCCATTGTCCGATGTTGTTAGTAAACAGAGTATGTCGCTCTTGTCTTCACTCCCCGCTTTATGTGCCTATTTTTGAAACTAGATTGTTTTTAGTGTGTTGCTGAGGGCGTTTCGAGGGCCGTTTTAGAGCTGAAACACGTGCCGTTGAGAACTGAAATGGTATTCACTTTATTTTTACTTTTGTGTGAGAATCTTATTATATTTTATTTAGTTCACATCAATTTCTGGTTCCAATGTTATTGTTTATAAAACAAAACACATTTTTATTCCTTCCGTCTATTTCTTCTTCCTTTCTTCTATTGGACTTTTCAGTCATATTGTAAAATTATTTGTCATGCTATTTTACGACTAATTTACCAGCCTGTCGCCGATTAAAAAAAATGTGTATATCTTGCTGCGATCATTAGATTGTATTAATAGGTGACTTTCAAATAACAGTAAACAATAACAAGGAAAGGTAATCTAAATACGTTTGCATTATTTAAATGTAAATATGAACGTAACAATTAGTAAAATAAACAATCGTAGTATTTTAATGAACAACATGTCTATCTTTCTTGAAGTGAACGCGTTATTAATAAGCATAAAAGGGGCAACAATAGATAATATTTGTTTATACAAATATATTAACTATACTTTTGACTGTAAGTAATAGAAAAATATTAATATCCTCTCTTTCTCCTTCTTTTAAATCCATCCCATGGTTGTCTGTAAGACATTGCTTTATACGATAAGACCTCCATTTGTACTTTCTTTTTTGTTTTTTCTGTTTCTGTATGTTATTTTTTTGTGTACAATAAAGATTTAAATAAATAAATCAAAATAAAAAAATAAATGTCCACCCGATAGCAATCACAGTACACGATGGAAGAAAATCCGCCGTAGCTTACGTTCTGGGTACAACCTGTCTATCCGATTTCCATGAGGCCGAAATAATTGTATTAACTCAAAAGAAAATCATCCCTTTTATCTAAACTGTACTGAACCCAGGTGTATAGCTACTTCTTCAATATAAAACAAATACATTTGAAATTTCGGAGTAATTTGTGTATTGATAGATATTAGTGGCGAAGGCTCCATGGAAGCCAATTCCCGCCGGGTTCCCTTTTGTAATTTATCATTACACTATAAACAAGCAATATATTCAAACTTATTTATTTAATATCAAAACTCAATTATTATTTTTTACATTCAACGACATCTGTCGGCCAGATACGTAAATATTACTAGGAAGCGGCACAGTAAGCCCTTTTTACATTGCGACGCGCTGCGACCTCTGGCGAATTCCTGTAAAATTGTTCGGCTTATTCAATAACACTAGCGCGGCCCGTGCGCCGCCGCCCGCCGCCGCCCCGCCGCCACCGCGCCGCCGCCGCGCCGCCCCTTACGCATTGTATAGTATGCAACAAACCACGCAAAATTGTACCTTAAATTTATAATGATTTAAGGTTCAATTTACGTTAAAAAAGCAAGAAATAAGCCGGAGCTTCTCCGGCATTTCGTGTGTACTTACGTATAGATATTACTTAAATGCGGAGTCTAATGTATTTATAAGTGTTGTATTTACATTTTTACAATATATTCATGGTTTTAAATGTTTTTAATTACAAACTGTGTAATATTAATATTATGGTTTTAATGGAAATTACTAATCGTTAGGAGCGTACTAATATGTTTAGATTGTCGATTTTACAAATAAATTTAGTGTTTATATTTTAGGACGTGCTCGACCCTCGCCTGATTAATACATTGTCTTACTATTGTTACAACTGATTAATGCGGGGCTACCGTACTTGTTAACATTGAGTCTAGGTTTTTATTTCTTTTATATTAATCTTATATTCACGTGCGGTTTAGAAATATACTTTTTTATTTTTCTCATTATGTAAGCATGGTTTAGTTTTTATTTCATGGACATTGTAAGTATTGACAGCCTCGGTGGCGCAGTTGGTTAGACGCCGGCCTGTGAAACGAGAGGCCGCGGGTTCGATCCCCGCACCGAAACAAATATTTGTGTGATCCACAGGTATTTGTTTCGGGTCTGGGTGTTTGTGAGACCGAAAAGTCTCTCGTAGTTTCTGATACCCACGACACAAGACTCGATCTTAGTGTGGGGTCAGGACTATGTATGTGACTGTTGGGTGTATTATTATTATTATTATACATAGGTAACGAAAATATTAAAATTTAATTGACGGCCGCAATAGGCAGATGCCACAATATCACTTACCAAATGAAACCCAATAATTTGGTTTGGTGAGTAAGATTCTCGGAGCAATAATTTGCTGGTGGGAGGATATTTGCAAAGGTCCGAATATAAGGACACACGTGCATAAATGTGTCGCGTTTTGCGTTCATTCTGTGAAACATCACACAGTAAATTTGATCTCTATTCGGACTGCACTACGCTTACTATCAGTCGCATTGTAGTCATTTCGTAATCCCTTAACCCTACTAATATTATAAATGTGAATGTAAGTTTGTTTGTTACGCTTTAACGCAAAACCACTCAACCGATCATCATGAAACTTTGTAGATATATTCTTGGAGGTATAAGAAGTAACATAGGCTACTTTTTATCCCGAAAAGTTTAGTGTTTCCGTGGGATGAAGAAGGAATTCCGATATATTTGCTACTTTTTCATAAGTACTCAAAAAGATGGGATGGGACCGGATTACATTCCATTAGTGAGAATGAGACGGGGCGGGCGGGATATAACGGGATGGGACGGGACGGGATGGTAGATTTCAAATAAAATTAACCACGCAGACGAAGTTTGCGGGCAGAAGCTAGTAACAGGATAAAGAAAATAAACATATTTTGTGACTTGAGCTTCGGCTTCCCTTTTAAAAAATGTCACCCTTCGCCACTGATAGATATACCACGTTTAAGGAAGTCACCTTGAGAAAACCTGCATACTATAGCGATTTGTAAGAATTACAATGGTATACAAAGTCTACTATGGCCTAACCCCTTTCATTCGTAATCTCCATTATTACCATATGGGACCAATATGGGCTGAGACAGATACCAAAGCATTAGTTGTACAATGTTTTCCTACTCCAATAAAACACGTGGTTTAATGTGTCAGCGTTTGTTTTCGTGAAAAAGATTGCGTTCACTTCAATAGTTACTATCAGATTAATTCTTTGTTTGATAAAGTAATGCGTTTGTAATTACTCGCAGATATCCTTGTGTTATCTCGAAGGAAGTTTTAACAACACCACGGTAGGTACGATACCGTATCAACATTTCTTTTGTGTCTCTCACGAACTTCGGAATAGATTAATTTGGTAGTATAATTGGAAGATTAGAGAAAATTTTAATTCTTTGATGGATGTTATGTACACATTATGTGTGTATTTTAGTTATTATAGTTCTTATAATCATACAAGTTCCTGTTTTGTAATTATTAATTTCCTCCCGTAATATGATAACCGATACAATATCATGGTGTCTCGTGGCGCACATCAATTCGACCTTGTAAGACTCATTGCATATGTTTCACGCTTGATAAAAAAATCTAATCAATTATTCACAGCAGTGGCTAAGTATGCGTGACATCATTTACTTAGAACAATTCTCTTTAATTATTATATGTCATAAATTTCACAATGGTGAATTACACATATAATAGGAAAAAAAATCCTGTAAATAACTCATGTATAACGTATCCGCCAACATTCATTCAACAAAACGAATACTGCAATATAACGCGCTGTAAAGTGCCTTACGAACGCAGAGTAAATTATCGGCTATGTTCCTATTTTAATGGGTCGTTACTCGGTACTTTCAGACGAGTTCCATAACCTGTCTGATAGGTAATAAATCTGTACAGATAAAACTACGCAAAAGACACGTCGTCCCGATACCCCATCACAACTGAATAGAACGACAAACAAATATTCTCTTTAAATACATATTTTATACCATTTATTTTCATAAAAACTTAAAAATAGCACACAATCCCATTGAATACCTCAAAATAGCAAATAGTCCATCGATCATATAATCGATGGCCGAACCGTTTTGATTACTTTTGATAGTTTGTATAGCCCGAATCAGACTATCTCCGCTAGTGCACGGTAATAAATTTGAGCGAACACTTGCAACACTCGTCCGCGGCTCACTGCGCTTGTCCACTGCAGCTGGCAATACTTCAGATCGATACAGCAACACCTGCACGGTGTCGGTGCCGTGGTCATGTGTGGGACAAAGAACTGGCTGGTGCCTGCAGATATGTGGACTATGGGTTTCGTGGCTAGATTTACTTGGGGTGCCAGAAAACACGGTTATAGACCGTGGGGGGCGCGTGGAAGTTGAAGACTGTGACTCCGGCAATGATGGCTGTGTTATGTGTCATGCAGGTCCATATAAGTAAATTATTTCTTACATAATAAGCTCATGCGTCATATCAGAGAGTAGATACAATATTCTTGTTCAAAGCAAATCGAATGACAATACACATAAAAATGTATGACACTATGTGAGTTATGTTTGGTAAAGGTAAAAAACTACATGATCCATCTTTAAAGTTCTTTGATCGCGCTAAATATAAACTAAAAATCAATAGAAGACGTAGGTGTCGTTAACTTAGCTAGCCTAATTTCTTGTTATTATGTACTCGTTGTAGTCATATCTTATTCCTACCTAAATAAGCCGGTGTGACGTAGTGTTATATTGTCTCAAAGGGTACATAATATATGTATATTTGCTACTTCGTTTCGTATTATTATGTTATCAATGGTTAAACAACCCACGATAGATGAAAAAGCTTCGAAATTCATTGACTTGTTTTATAACATCAACTGTAATCTCAAATATCATTCGCGTAGCTTATTTCATCGACCCTAAATTAAAAGCTTTGAATCCCCCTGTCCCTCAATGTTCAATTAGGTAGGAAGGGTGCTTGAGTATCTATTAGATTTAATATTTTCCTGTTGACGCTCTCAAATATAACATGCAATAGCAAAATTTTTCATAAGATACATTCAAAATGGTACGTGTACGATACTGGGCCTGTCAAATAAGACAACAAAATGGCGAATTTAAAGTGTAAACCCATACCAATATGTACATATTTTAAAATAACAGAAATTCGATTTTCACCAGTTACAAACTGGCGATGCATTTAGGATTTGGATTCGTAAATGCTCGCAATTTAAAACACTGATGAGGCTTGGATAATTACGAAACTATTTTGTAGATTCCAGCCGCCATCTTACTGGTTACCTAGGCTACCTCTCAGGTAACCTAATGCGCATGGTTGATGCAGATGGCAATACTATAAATCAATAATTTTCATTGGGTGTAGGCTGTAGCCATTCCCGGTCTAATAGCCGTTGAGATAGGGAATAAAACCGGAGTGATCAGCCATGTGGTGCTTGGAGAGGATCCTAATGAAGATTGAGCTAACGTGGACAAGAAAGATGCAAGATCAAATAAAAATGCAGCCGAGAGAAAGACAACCAACAAGAAGACAAAGGCTGATTAGTAAAATGGTGCCCGTATCAAATTCAAGGCGACATCTTGAACCGAAAAAAGTCAATGTCTTCGAAAAATCATCCTGTTATAAGAAAACAACACTACTTCTAAGATTATGGCAGGTAAGTACCGTGTGGGGAAAGCTTAGCAAAGTTTAACACAAACATATTGTTACACATACCTATGATCAGATTAGCGTGAATAAATTAAGATATTGAACATAATTATAGCAAAAGTGATATGTCGGGAACGTGCAAACTGAGGATCCGTAGTCTCTGTCTACCCTTATGGTATACATGCTGTGCATGTATGTACTTACGCAGAAAGGAAAATAAGATTTCGATTCGATGTATAAACATCGTTTTTCTCGTAATTCGAGCAATTGTACATGGTATACAATTAACTATAAATATTTTCAAAAGACATCGATATTGGTTCGATATTGGGACGCCATTTTGTGCTTCTAACCATTTTCTAGTAGTGTATTGCGCATGACTGTAACCTGCGCATGCCTATTCTACTTGGCCGGTATGCTAATTGATATTTCAAAGCTAACGTTTCCAACTGTAATGGCGGACGACAGTGTGGAAAAGATTATAAGGAAGAGAAAAGTGACCTATACGTGCCAAGTGTGATTAGTGCTCGGACATATTAAGGAATAAGAAATAAAACTTAGATATGCCGAGAATTGTCTCTTACATTAATTATATCAAAAATTGATTGAACCAATAGTTGATGTACTATCTAGAAAAAACATCTATTGTTCATCAGTTTTAAATGCATTATGTTTATTGCACTTAATGCCTCATAAAATCGCGGGTCGAAATAAATACTTTAGGATCACCCAAACATTCGCCTGGGTGGGGGCTTCCCCTCGTATCGCAGATGGATTTTTAATCAACTGCGCTGCGGGGAAGGTCAGACAATGCATAACTGAAACTAGACTTGATATAAATGTTTAATGCTTTTATCGCAATTTGATATCTAATATTCCATTTGGCTATCCAATTCTTTTGTTATACGCCAATGACATGAAACAAAATAATCTGCTTATCGAAAACATAGGAAACGTACCGTTATGACGAAATAAAGGGTAACTTTTCATTCATTGTTCATTAACCCTATCAGTGAGAATTATCTGTATTGTCAAACAACTGTGAATAAGCTTTATCTATACTCAGTATTGCCAACAAATATAAATGGTAGTTGGTCAGAATTTCAACGTATCCAGCGCTTTACAGCGGAGCTCACTGCGCATGTCTGATAATAGCAGCCCTCTGCGCAACTCTCTTACTGCGCATGTCTATTGAATGTAGTGGGAGGCAATAGAAATCAATTTGCAATTATAATCGCCATAAATTTTTGACGGGTCCCGAAGTCTAGAACTATCTAGGTCCCATCAATTTAGTAAGCTAGTTTGAAGTTAACTTAAAACATGTTAAGAAACGTGAAGCGAAGGTTAATATGGTTGAGAAGAAATGGTTGGTGTGCTGGTAGAATGATGTTTATGAACGCTTTGGTGTGTGCGTCGGTCATCTTCGTGAGCTACAGCTCCAGGGCCTCAGTACGTTAGCCTCCGATCATCATAAACAAGCAGGTTAGCCAATTTTTGATGACTTTTAAAGCAATATTGCGACATTGTATTTGCTGGCGTGTTTTTTCTATATGTTTTCAATGTGCGAATACCTGAATTTGTAATAATGCTCGTTGAAATGTTATATTATTTTAAATGCAAAATTATATTCTTCTCCTCACTAAGTACACGTGAGATAAAAATATGCATATTCTGAGATTGCCACGTAAAATCTGAATTTCTGCTTAGACATTTCGAAAACAAACAAAATATGTAATTGGCATTCAAAATGGCGACCGAAACATGAGATATTTGTGGCGCCATGTTAACGTATTATAGCGGGCGAAGCGCTTTTCAGCAGAAACCTGTTGCGCATGTCGCTAGAATGTAGCTGGTAACACTGAACGTTAATATTCTCGTGATTTGGAGACAAAAGATCTTTCGAAATACCTTATAGTTTATGATAAGACTAAAATAATTCGATAATATAGCTACTGTACAAACTAGTATGTCGTAAATCGTAACACAGAAGTACATTCTAATCAATAATTAAAAACAGGCAAGACTTACAATGGCGGCCTTACAAATAGTTTCAAATCGGCCGCTTTACAATGGGAATTCGAAAGTGGTTTTACAAAATAAGTTTATCACCTACGAGAAACCTAAATTATAATATACTACGTCGATTTCTAAATAAAATTAGTGGCTTTATAAATCAATATTTTCATTCTCCTTATAAATATGAATATCAATTATGTATGCAATATAAATTGACGGCTAAGCTGGACGCCATTTTGTGTAAACTCATTTTTTTCCGGACTCTACCGGAGCCCTGGGCCAAGAATACTTGCGGCTTGTCTGAGCTTACTACGACGCCCAGGGCGAGCTTGCAACGGTGCACCCTATCTTCTACCCTTGCAAAACAGACAAAAGAAATTCTCCCCTTCATTTTTGGCACCCCAGCCGGACGCCTGTCCACGCCTCTCCCAACGTCGCTATTGGGGCGCATAATCGCTACTGCGCATGCGTTTCTGATGCCAATCAATATTCTGATTGGAGATAATAATGGCGACCCGACTTTGAAAATGATTTATGAGCTATCAAGAACTTAGGACGATGAGGAAATGTTACATTGGAGTTTTGTTGATAAAGATACGTGGTCTCAACTCTATTCTTATTGTATTGTATTGTATCAGCCCATATATGGCCAACTGCAGGGCAAGGGCCTACTCTACAATCGAAGGTACGATTGAGAGCGGTTAGGCCATGTAGTCCACCACGCTGGCCTAGTACTTGTTGGCGGACTTTACATATCATATAAAATTATTAAAAATCTTTTGAAGAAGTCTTATATGAATTCTTATGAAGAATCAATAAAGAAATACTATTGAATAACAAAAGCTTATCATGAAAATGATAAAATATTCATGGGTTTCCAATAAAGCGGCTGATTAATAGTTTAATAGTTAAATAAATACATAAATATAATGGACAGCATGCTGATTATAAATATATTAACCAAATTCTTTAGCATTCATATCGCAAGTAGATATTTTACAATGGCATAACATAAAATTATTACAAGACACAAAGACAGGTTGTGTCATTTTATTAATATTTCCGGTGTAACGTCGTTTTATATATGTAATTAAACTCCCGGTCTCACTTTTTCCATAATAAATCAAAACAAATATTTATTTGCACGGTATACTTTCCTTCCCGCGTCCCTTACCCGCACTACCGCAACAGCAAGGCATGAGCGAGAGCGCATCGCCGCGCTAAGCTGGCAGGCTGCGCCCACGATGCAGTGGGGCGGCAGCTTCGAACAGGCGCGTCTAGGGGGCGCGGTTGACGCTTGAAGACCGAACCACCCGACCCGCGCTGCCGCTTCCGTCCCGCTCGTGTCCCACCGCCATCGTGGGCGCGGCCTATCGCGCTTTAAAGACTTTTTGCAACCCGCCGCATAAGGGCGACACATAAGAGACTTGCGCGCGCGCCTGTGGAGTGACTACTGAAATATTATACTGCTCTTCAATATAACTTCAATAAATGATTTTCGGTGTCTCGTCCTATTTGTGCTTATAACCCTTCAGTGCTTGAGTAGCCAAGAGGAACAGTAATTTTCCGCAAAGCAGCAGACGAGCAGGTTGCTTTAACACCGCTGCAGACGCCACGAGGTATGTGCATCCATTCCTGGTGAAGAACTGCCTAGTGATACCAATATTTCTCGAAGGCAGTTCATCCCACCCTCCGAGTGTGCCGTGCTAGTCGCCAACCGCATATACAGTCCACTCATCATTATTATTGAAGCATTGTGACAGCCTCCGTGGCGCAGTTGTTTAGACGCCGCCTGTAAAACGAGATTACGAGAGATCCCCGCACCGAAACAAATATTTATCTGATCCACAGGTATTTGTTACGCGTCTGGGTGTTTGTGAGATCGAAAAGTCTCACGTAGTTTCTGATACCCACGCCACAAGACTCGATCTTAGTGTGGGGTCAGGACTATGTATGTGACTGTTGGGTGTATTTATTTATTGTTCATCCGCGGCATCAGCAATGCACCATGAAGTAATATTGTAACAAAAGAACTGTATCTGCAACAAATTCGAACACATAATGACTTAAAATCCGGGATTACAATTCGTGAGACAGCATCTACATTTATTCGAAATCATCAAGAATTGTATAAATGTTTTTGAGTATTGAGATGTTATGAATCACAAGTGAAAGCTACAGTAGACGCCGGTGAGTCAGTGGCACTCGTAGTTGAAAATAAACATTACAACTGTATTGCGATTAGCTTATGTCGATGTTTATAAACGGCTTTTTTGTAAAGACCACCTAATTTCTTAGTAGTATAATTTTAATTTGCGATATTTCTAAGTTGATAAGGACTTAGATCTTTAGATGTCGTCTAGCCATTGATAGAATATAATTAATAAACACCTTTATTTGAAAATATATTTATAGATTTTTCCTTCTTTACTTAGGCTGATAGTTGTGCCTTTGTATTTATACAAAGCAACAGATTAACCAAATATTGATTAGTCATTAAGCATTAAAATATGCGCATTATTAAATTATGTTACAAATATAATTAATTTTAGATATTAAATTAGTAGTTCTTCATAAGTCACTTATGTTGTCTCTCACTTTTCAGCAGAAAGTAGTGAACAAAGGCCTTCCCTATGGATCGCCACATGCTGTTATATGAATGTTATGTTTAACTTATGTTCTACGTTTATTATTAATAGAATTTAAAAAAATCTTTTATTTTCAAACAAGTTAGGCAAATTAGATAATTAAACAGGATTTGTAGAAAATTAGCTAACCCGTGGCCTTGTTAGAAATGTCAAACTGTCTTTACGACGATTATGGCACGAGAAAATTGTATATTGGGCGCGAGCCAACTGTAGAATCTTGTCAAGTGTGTGAAGGTCGACCCTCAAATGAATAAATGGTCCTTGACACATGCAGATGTGATCTTTTCAGTACTGGCTATTCATTAGATTAACGGGGGACTCTTCTAGGGCGGTCTACAACGAACAGTTTATAACTAAAGTGCCCTTAGAATCTTGTGCATTTCTGCAGTACCATGAGCGACTCTAGAACAGATCGGCGTGCTCGTCTCGTTCTTAATCTGGACGTCACTATTCTTACCAGGTGTAAGGCCAATGCAGTGAAAGAAAAATATAAGAGGGAGGATAAAATGTTCCTTTCGATGACGAAAGATGGTTCTATGAAAACAAATTCATTTGAAAGGGCAAACTTATATTTAGCTTTCAATAATGCTAAATATAATTTTATTAGTCAATGTAATGATTAATGCCTTTTGGTGGTAATTAAATTGAACAATCCGGCAAAATCGTGTCATGCGTTGAGGGACAATTTTTCTCATCAGTCGATATTAATTGGTTCGGTTGAGTTTAAACTTATACCCTCAAAAAATTCTTATTAAAATTGGAATCCTAAATATAAGTTAGTCGAACTTAGAGAAAACACTAATCCAACAACTTTATTTCAATACCAATATGCCCATGTATTAATTGAATTTATTTTTGTCTCCAGAAGTGTATCGAGGTCGCCCTCGCCGTCGCTGCGGGGCGCTGACTGCGGCCCAGACTCCTTAGAAAATGACAAGGTGAGATCTTTTGTTTTATCCACATTACTACACGTCTCGTTAGCGTCCCTTCACGTTGCTGGCCCGTCCGATGCTTGACCAAACTTTTAGAGATCACAATGTACCTAAAATAAAATACGCGGACGATGTTTATCTGAATTGCCATCTGAATTACATACATACATAAACTCACGCCTCTTACTCAGAAGGGGTAGGCAGAGGTGCAACCAGGACACTCATGTTTTGCCTTGTATTTTCCATCCCACGATGTAATAGGGGGCGAGCCTATCCCCATATCGGGCACAAATTTTTGACTCCGGGTTGACAATGAATAGAAAAAGCACTTTACCCGACCCGGGATTCAAACCCGAGACCTCAGCTTTGTAGTAGTACCGTAGTACAACTACGCCACCGAGGCAGTAATCTGAATTACCTTGTAAAATTCTTAGTTTCTACTCTAGTTAGATATGATCATCTTTGCGATACACGCAATTGGAAAGCCCTGCTAGGAGCCGATAGTTTTTATTAATATGATGGTAAATATAATGAGTTCGCGAGAGGTGACGTGTCATTCAGCGAGCGATTCGCCTCATCCGCGGCGTCCGGTGCGGAAGCGCGCGGAAGGTCGGGTGCCATTACCGGCCGCGTTGGATGTACACTGAATATGAATGCACGCTGCTAATATATCATTACAATTTTTCGTGTTTGAGTATAGAAATAAATACAGGAACATAACATCGAACTGCGCGTGTTTGTTAATTTGCACTGGTAATTTTGAATTTTCGGTATGTTTAATATCTGAACTAATATTAGAAAGATTTGATTGATTGCATTGAATAGACTGTAAAACTATTGAACCGATTTGAAAAAATATTTTACCATTAGAATCCTACATTATGCCTGCTGAACATAGGCAATAGAATATCTTCAAAAATATCTGCACCCTGGCAGAGCTTGGCCGCTGGTTTACTATATATTTTTACATGCACCGAAATAAACTACAAAATAAATTATCACCTGTATAAACTTGTTTCATTTTTCTCCCTGTGTATTACATTTAGATACTTTACAATTATGTTTAAACACAGCAATCTAGCTTTTAATTAATATGATAATATTTTTGTGTTTGATTGTATTCTGTTTTATGTCTAATATAAATGAAAATAAAAAGTGTGTTAAGACGCGTGTGGTGGTAGGTTACAGAGCGCTGGTTGTTGCAGAGTAGCGACGCGTGCGCCGCGCTCAGCGACAGTGCCAGCGTGTCCAGCGGTGAAGTGGTCACCGTCGTCAACGCGCCGCCCAACACCAAGACTGACAACCCTAAAGTAAGTAGCTCTCAAAGACCAAACAAGGCGAACGAGCATACAGTCTGATGGTGAGTGATCAGTGCCGCCCATGACCATACACAACGCTTGGATCATGGATGTGGTGCCTGCCCTTGAAATCAGCTGGGGAGAAGACAGGAAAAAGTATGGGAGGAAGAAAGGGGAATTGGGCATCCAGCAATCTCATTCACCGAGCGGCACGCGACAGCACAGCTCACGTCACGCTCACGTTGATTTCCTGTTAGACAGGGTTATTGCCCGGGACGAGCATGCCCATTCATGCCGAGTTATGAACCTTTTTTTTGTACTTGCACGGGGATAAATCTGGGAAACGAATGGTGAAGGCAATCATGTGTGGACTATGACTGGTTTGGCCAAATATTATGCCGATCCACTTGACACGACGGACACAGACTATTCCCGGAACGTGACAAATTTGCATGGTTTCACTATGGCGGATTATGCACCGTGGTCACAATCCGGACCATATACCGTCAGCACCAAGCTCTTATTGTAAATTAAACACGCTTTTTGACCTGATGAGAGTGAGTTTTTTTTGTTAGAGACAAGATTTTCACAAATTAGTACGTCAAAATATACATAGGTGGCGTTATTAACGAAAATCCAATTTTGGTACAAAGCTAACATTTAATGATAGAAGTTCGAAAATATTAAGATGTATTGTGTAATTTGTAGGCATCATCACAGAACTCGGGACCGCGCAGTATAGAGGGCGCTGGCACGGTGCGCACCAAGAAAAAGAGCTGGTACAATTCGCTCTACCCCACCTACAAGAGCAAGTCCGACGACTTCAAACGACTCTTCAAGGATCTGCCCGACGATGAGAGACTTATTGTTGGTATGGCTGCTTTACACTTATAAATAAATATTGATTCAAGATATGTAACATTAAATATTCTGTTCAATGACAATTCAATTTCCAATACATCGAGACAATCGACATATTGCTCGTGAATTCCTAGTTATCATCACTTACCTTAACGCTGAATGAAACCATTCGACCCAGATTTATCCGAAGGTAAATTTAGTTTGGTAGACCAAGATGTTTGGTACTCCACACAATTGTTAAAAAATCTTGTAATAAGCTATAGGGTTTATTTGACCTGTGGGTACCCCATCTTCAATAAAGAGATCAATAATTACAAATGTACGGGTAATTGGAAAGTCATAAATTTTTTCGAGTAATTTGCATGTTAGTTTGCTAACTTCGCCGCTAGATGACACTATCACAAATTGTCCAATCCATTTTGTCAACAGACTACTCGTGCGCGTTACAAAAAGACATCCTGGCACACGGGCGCCTGTACGCGTCGCAAAATTACCTGTGCTTCTACGCCAGCTTCTTCTCGTGGGAGACCAGCCTCACGCTACGGTGGAAAGATGTTACCGCCATCACCAAGGAGAAAACTGCACTGGTATGTATTTTCGTACTATATTTACCCACAATTCGACTCCTGTACGCAAGGTGCGCCGGTGGCATAAATGTCACCGATTATTGAATTTTGGCGAGACTGAACAATCTTGCTGTATTGAAACTATTTCTTTTGAAGTGGTAAAATGAATAAGAATTAAGGTCCGTGTATTGGAATCGCTTCAAAAGAACATTTAAATTGAAAGAATCGTAAATACGTAAACTAGCTTCGAGATAATTGGAAATAGGGAAGGAATGACATTTCGCCCACTTCAAGTATAGCATATAGATAGAAGTTGTGTTAATCTCATTTGCTACAAGTTGACTTCATATTTCTCAATCACCTCTAAGCCTATAATGTTTGGTGGCCCTATGATGGTTTATTCCCTTCTCAGTCATAAATTAGTAATTTTTGACATCCAATTTATTGCATTATCTTTATATTGCAAGTCTTGATTTTACCATAAAACCAAGTTATTAGACTATCAGTTCAGTCATGCCAGTTCTGTATTTATTTATCTGTGACAAAAGAATAAAATTATAAACTGACGTGACGTGCAACAAAACTGCACAAACAGTTTTACTGGTTCAATTTTTGTATATAAAACATAAAAAACATACCAGGTGATCCCGAACGCGATCCTGATATGCACGGAGGGCGAGAAGAACTTCCTGACGTCATTCTCGGGCCGCGACAAGGCCTACCTCATGCTGTTCCGCATCTGGCAGAACGCACTAATGGACCAGCCCATGAGCAGCCAGGAGATATGGCAGTGGGTGCGTACTCCAATACTTTCTCTTTATCAGCTTTCCACCAGGTTATTTCAGAGGTTTTTTTATAGAACTGGCGAGATGGCATTGGTTTGGTCCCAGTGCGCACGTTGGAGTTAATTAACGTTCTTTTACGGTAAAGTAAAATATCGTGGAGAAACCTGCTTCTCATAGATATCTGTATTAAAAATTATGTGGTGTGTAAATTCCGTCAACACTTATAGGCCGAGGTGGTGGACTATGCCATGAATTCTCTTTATCCAACTATATTGTAGAGAATTCCCATGCTCATCGTTAGGTATATATATTTTAATGTACAAAATTCACCCTTAAATTGTGTTGACTGTCAAATCATTTTCTATTATGTTGGCATTTTAAATGTAAACTAAAAGTCTAGTTGACGAACTCATAAAGTCAAGTATTTAAGTCCTAATGTTCGTATATTTTCGAACATTATAATACACTGCCGAATGCTATATTGGGCAAGTTGGAGCACACGAGCGACGGCGTACGTTCCCCGTGCAAAGTTATGCGCATGCGTTTGTGTTGGTCATTAATATTAATGCGGGGGACCCAGTACCGCGCTCCTAACGATGTGTGGAATAAACTGAAACTGGATTAACACGTCATGTCGTGGTACCTACTTATGTTCTTTTTTCGCCTGTTTTCTGCTTCCGACAAATACCTGTCATCTATTGCTCTTTTTTTATCTCCACCGCTGTACAGTACTTCTCCTCTACTCCTTTGTTTTCTACTCTTCGTTTCCATTTCTCTTAAATTCCTCAGTCCTTTTTTTCTCTTGTAGTTTCTGATACCCACAACATAAGAGTCGACTTTAATGTGGGGTCAGGACTATATATGTGATTGTTGAGTGTATTTATTTATTTTAAATACTTCCTCAATACTTGTCCTCTGCCCTTTTCTTTTTTACTCTCCCTTTCCGTTTCTCCTATATTCCCCAGTCCTGCTTTTTCTCTTCTTCCTTGCGAAGCTTTCTTTCCTTATTTCAAATCGTCCTTTTGCTCTCCAAATTTATGTTTAGTCAATTTATTGCCAACATAGTTATAATTTAAGTATTCATATGGAAAAATGGTATTGAGATACCTGTCCATATCCAGTTAAACTGCGGAAAAAAGTATTACCGTCATTTAAAATGTAGTGGGTCGAAGCACTGTATGAGCTCCATTTGCATAAAAAAATACCGTGAACTTTGCCTTGAGTTAAAAAGCCCCAAAAAACAACAACTCAAGTGCCTTTAGAACCTAAATTTTTTACAATGACTCCATAGTTTTTCCTGTTATATTTTTTTATTTCGCTATAATTGAAAAATTCTGGTGAATACGCAACGTTTTATCCTGCCACTGCTAGTGTGAAGCTTAGTAGTATCGAGCACAGCGCCTCGAACGGCCGACAATGAGCAAATATTTTTTTAAATCATATTGTGCTAATATTTAAATCAGGTATGTTTTTTTTTTAACAAAAAGGGTGTTTAATATTTTAAAAAATGTGTTATAAATTGTATTGAAATATGGGATATTGTGAACGGCGTGGTGTCATGGATATAGCTTTCTATCACAAATTAAAATAAAAAGAGACATGAAATCTTGGCATTTTTCATCGTTTTTCATTATGTAAATAAAGTTTTTTGTAACTCACAAAACGTGATAATGATGTGTCTGCCTTATTTTGTGCCCAAGCCCTCACACAAAGTGAAGATGTTTTGTGATATTTTTAGCCGACCTATATATTAATGAATAAAAGATGTTACTTGTGATGTTTTTGTATATTGAAGTGTTTGTTCGGCTCAGGTGCACAACTGCTACGGCGAGGAGTTGGGGTTCAACTCCGACGAGGAGGGCTACATGCGCGAGGGACCCGACGACGTGCCCGCGCTGCCTTCCGACGTGTTGGAGGTCGGTACTCTCACTCACTCTCTTACTCTACGCATATCTGTGTCTCACTCGCGCACTACAGCCGGGACAGCAGTGAACGATCATTTAGAGAAGCGGCTTTATTTCCTCGTATTAATGCTTCAACTGGTGAATGAATCCTCTCTTTCTATCACTATTTTTTACACTACAGGAGAGAACGGTGGGACTCGTCATCTCTGGATGTAAGTGTATGGTAGATTATAATTATCATCTCTTACAGTCAGATAAATGATTCTGGACTGTAGCACTCAACATCAAATGAAGTAGAGTCACCATACATCTCTTTTTTTATCTTGAACAAACGATTTAATTGTAATAAAATTAAGCTATAAACTTTACCTGTGTTATGATTAAGGTCTTTTAGGTTGCGGAACTCTAGATGTTTTCTTACTCTCAATGCAAAAATGCATCATACCTTAAATATATCAAATATTAGAACTGAGAATAACTAAACATATAAAGACTAACTGCGTCAAAAATAAGACTTCATTGCGATAATGCTGTATTATGATGTTGCTCTAATATAGGTGACAATAGTGGAAAAGTTATGTTACGTGGATATTAAACATTCAGTCATTGGAAATTCTAAACGATAGGAATTTTTATTGGAACTGTAGTGAATTTTAAATTTGAATCGTTCTCAATACCTATATTGGGTTTTATTATAGCACAATTTTAGAAGATCTGCGTGGTGGATTATGGCCTAAGCCTTCTCAACCGAACTCTTCGTTGGAAAATAGTCCCGTACTTGGTAGTGGGCTATTAATGGCTAGCACAGTATATCAACCATTTAGAGAGTAGGGGTATGCACTAAAGAAAAGTTTGCGGGAAGTTGTAAGACCAAATCTTGGTATTGCAAGTCTAAAATCACCACCCAATATTAGAAAAGATTTCGGAATAATACAATTTTAAAAATCTTAGATGTATTTGTAAATGAATATAACTTACAATAATAGGACGATAAAAATTCCATGCAAACGTACACAGTGGTTGAAAACCCATCGTAGTCACGATTCAAGTTCACTTGTATATATCCAACTACAATGAGACCGGTGGTACAACTATAAAGTGCGTGGTGGCCTTTGGTAACGAACCAGACGCGGCTGCCTACATGTTCACGGTGGTCGCGGGTTCAAATCCCAGGACACACACCTCTAACTTTTCAGAGTTATGTGTGTATTGATAGTCAATCACCACGCACTTTAACGGTGAAGGACAACATCGTAAGGAAACCTGCATACCGTAGCGATTTAAAAGAATTTCTACGGTATGTAAGTCCGCCAACCCGCATTAGGCCAGCGTGGTGGACTATATGGCCGAACCACTCTCAATCGATTCTCTCGATTGTAGAGTAGGCTCGTGCCCTGCAGTGGTACGTATATGGGCTGATACTGATACTGACAATGAGACAAGCATAATTGTGTAAAAGTGCGTGGTCTGTTATCGTGAGGAAACTTAGATATCGATCGATAGATTTTTTACAAATCGATAATCGTAGCTAAGTATTTAAAGTCCGCCGCACTAGGCCAGCGTGGTGGACCATATGGCCCAAGCCGTCTCAATCGTACTCTCGATTGTAGAGGTCCATGCCCAGCAGTGGGACGTATGAGGGCTGATACAGAATAGTGCCTACTGGTTAGTGATTACCATCACACATAGATTGATGCTCTGAGCTGCCCTGGGTGAATGTTAAGTCACTTTGTAGTGCCGGCATATAGAATAAAAAAACTACTTGAGAATCGAATCCAGGGCTTAACGATTCACCTACACGCTAGCGTAAAACTAATAAGTGTACAAACACATGTATTAAACAAAGCGTGTTTCAATCATATTACGTGGCGTTATCAGTCGCCGCGCCGATAGCCGCCCGCTATCGGCGCGTATCAGATGCGCCGTGATAACTGATAAACGACGTGCCGATCACTCGCGCCGGCACGTCGACATGGTGAGGATCAACAGGAAACAGAAAAAACCTGTGAGTAAAACAAAACAAAAACGAAAAAAAAACGTTTTGGAAAATTCGCAAAAAAAAAGAAAATGATAAACGCCTTTGAGTAAGCCAATAATATGTAAAGAGAACATCAAAGTAACAGCTAAAAAAAGTGTTTTTGAAGTTTGTTTCGGACTTTATGTACGAAATTTAGTGTCGATTATTGGAATGAAGTGATTAAATAATAACGTGATTAGTTAAGTTCAAAGTCCACTATGATTGTATAATGAAAAAGAAAAATATGTATTAGTAAACTTTCCTGCTCACGAAGAGATAAATAAATACCCATAACAGACACATACAAAGTCCTAACCCAACGTTAAGATCAATTAATTCTTGTGTCGTGGGTATCAGAACTACGAGAGACTTTTCGGTCTCACAAACACCTAGACCAGAAACAATATTTGTGGCCTCCACAAACATTTCTCTCGGTGCGGGGATTGAACCCGCGGCCTCTCGTTTCACAGCCGGCGTCCAACTAACTGCGCCACGGAGGCTGTCAGAAAATTGTGTGTGCAAGGATTGGCCGTGAATTCACAATTCGCTCAGCTCATTTCTGTCTCACGATGTAATAGGGGGTGAGACTATCAACATGTCAACTGTTCTTGATCAACCAAGAAATTAATCACAAGGCTACATTGATTATTGCTACGCTCCTATCATAAAGCCACTGCACACACATGACCCAAAAATAACTTATTCAAAGTTTGCCTGACGTGGGAATGAAACAAAAAATCGCAAATACGATGTAATTTTATACTACTGCACAATGTGAACATATTATCACAACTATAGCATGAAAAACACCTGTGCGCAGGAAAAATAATTTAATTAGCGATTACGAATGTCACCCGGCCACTTGTGTTTATCTGCACTGCGATGTTTCCGGTATTATTTGGCGTTTTAATTACCTGATAAACGAGAAAAAGAAAGTGTTTGTTTTCATACCAATGTTTGATCAAATTACTGACTTTATATACTGAGGTTATAGTGGCTACAATGCAACTAATGACCAATGCGTACATACATAAACTCACGCCTATGTACTATTGGTGTAGGCAGAGACTATAGAGCGCCAGGTGCTACCATACATACCTCTTTTGCTTCATCAACTGTCATGAATCTCTTCGTACACGATCGTCGGTTTCAAGGACTTCTGAATAAGGAATGAATAAAATGGGGTAAGCAGCGTCAATACAAACTGGTTTACTTCAAATCTGACGTAGAGGGGTTGAACCCGAAATTCAACGTATTTGCATGAGTTACTTTTGCGAGGTTCTAGCATCTTGTACAATTCTGTGCTTCTTAACCAGACATATACGAATATCTAAGATAGTGTAGCGGTAGTGAAGTCTCTTTTAGGTTTATCCCGAGAGATTTGCTTGCATTTACATAACTTGTTCTATTCGTATAACAATTTATTTTTCAATTAAAACTCATCGACATTGTCATGTGTATAAGGTCGGTAATTTTTGCTACAATTTATTTTAATTGCAACAGCGTTCTAATGTTTATTATCTTAATACGCTCCAAAGTCACAAAAATAATAGCGTCAGTAATCAATGTTGCTTGTCGTTGACCGGACGCTGATAAGTGAAAAATAACTAAAATATATTTGTGCCACAAACATGTTTCACGTGTTAGAATATTATTTAACTGTGAGATTTTAAACTAGGATTTTTGTTTAATGTTGTGTGAAATTTCTAAAAGTCCATTGTTTTCCGTTAGTAAAGTTTCTTGTGCAACTGCATTTCGCTTATTAAATATTTGAGTGAGGACAGAACTACTAGCATGGTTAAAGGAAACAACGTTCCGGCGCCCCTGATCTAGATTTCAATGTGGTGTCGATTTTATCAAAAAGTGGATTGTTTTTTGTTCTAACTTTGTGAGATGACTGCAAATTAGCTGATGGTAAGTGTGGACTACTTCAGTTTCTACTGACAAGTGATGATTGGCTCAAATCAGTCGACACAATGCAGGGCAAGTTGAAGGCACATTGTATAAGTTATGACAGGGTCTAGAAGTTCAATGAAGTGGGATATGTAGGTAATAATTGTGAATAGTGGAGATTCAAGTGTCTGCCAACACCTTTAAAAACTCACGCAAAAAAGTTATTACATTTCACACGATGATAAGTGAAGTATAGTCTAGAAGGTAGTAACTGTCCCCGGCGTCAGAAGTTTATCCCTCGGCAATTGGTGGTGGGTCTCATATGTGAGAGGCCGCCTGGGTAGGTACCACCGCAATGTCTATTTCTCCCGCAAAACAGCAGTGTCAATGCACTGTTGTGTTCCGGTTTGAAGGACATTGCAGCCAGAGTAACTACTGGACATATTGAGACTTAACATCTTATGTCTCAGGATGGCGAGCGCAATGGAATGCCAAGAATTGCTTTGTATGGTGATGTTTGGTTTTGCTGCTGTCCACGAGCGTCCTATCGCTTACCATCAGGCGAATGGCATGCTCGTCTCGCCATTTCATTGCAATAAAAAAAATTGATACAATTATGCCAGGCCTGCTCGTATATACATATGCAAGATTAAAACGAACCCCGAACCGCTTACATACGTTACTATGAAGTTTCTTAACCGTTGTGTACTGTGTTCTGAACTCTGTACCACCTGTGTAGATCTCCATATGCGCTTTAGTGTTAGCAAGTGTTCTGTATTAATGTAGTTTATTGATGACTAGTAATAGTGATGGTGTATTCTCAGGAGCAGGTGTACTCGTCGTCGGTGGAGGCGAGCGGCGGCGCGGACGGCAAGGAGGACGGCAAGAGCTCGCGCTCCGCCTCGCACGGTCGAGACTCCTCGCCCCCGCTCGGTGAGTGTGCTGCTCGGCTGCTACCCACTGAACATACACTATTATATGTATGAAATAAAACCTATTTTTAAGAATTTTATCGCGATTTGGTTTGATTTTTACTCTTTTCAACTTCCCACAATACATACAGGGTATATCAAGACCGCGACCGAAAACGAAGCCAGGTGGTAGTATAAGTGACTTCAGACACAATGCAACGAAAAATTTCGCAAAAAAAATCGTCGACTTTTTTTTGGTAATTTTTTACTTATCGTCGTATTTGGATGATAAATACATAGTTTTTCTAAAATAATGATGTACACCTTTTTATTTTTTAAGACGCAATGGTAGGATAGTGTTTAAAATACTATTTTCGCAATAACTAGGTATTTACTACCCAAAAACAATGCTTTTCAAAAAATTGCAAAAAAAAAACTGTCGCTTATTTTGCGAAATTTTTATTTGCATTGTGTCTGTAACCACTAAAACTACCACCCGACTTCGTTTTCGGTTGCAGTCTTGATATACCCTGTATAGTGTAAAAATTTAACCAAATCCCAATAAAATCCGTAAAGAATGGTTTTATTTCAATGTGTAGCATTCGCGTTGATCTAAGAAACCACTATTATATGATATTATTATTTACCTCTTTAGTTCATTGTTTTGTCACCCGCTTTATTAGGGAGGGAAGTGGCCAAAAAATATTTCCAACTCCTATTATTTAACTTTGTGATTGAATTCGTTGCGGGTTAAAGACAAGTTAGACATTCCCGGAGACTCGCTAGCTTCAAGGCTTGGTGTCATTAAAATGCGTGCCACTGTTGATACTGGCTCAAAGGAGTTGCAGTGGCGGGTGTGAGGGCGGGACAGTCTCCTGAACATATATTACATCACCACGCGTTACCACCCATTCTCAGCATTTATCGCTTACATATTGTTTCTTTGGAACATTTAAAGTCAATTGAGAATTGTCTATCATATTTCTAGGACTAGTTATATGAATGCAATTATACTTAATTTTGTACATAACATGAAATTATATGAGTATCTGTGAAGACTTGTCACTTTAAACAATTCTTAGCTGCCTGTGAGGTTAGATTATGAAATCCTCCTACATAAGTGTTGAGTCCAAATTTGAACTATGAATTTGATAGAGGTCATGGATGAAGTACATTTTTTTATAATAGTGTTACATTTGTATGTATAACCGAACTTATTATATTAGAATCTGTACCCTGCGGTTATAATATTTTTAATTGGTTTTGCTTTCCATTTGAAATTTGGGTTAAGTCAATGACAATTTTCGATTTCCAAATCTACACACAGATACAAAATGATAACCCGTATATTCTCTCTCTTCGGCCACAAGAAGTCTACTGAACATAGCCCCTCTTTATATTAAATATAATTGATCGTTAAGATAATGCCATTGATAATTATTAACATTATCGTCAGCCAGCCACTTGAGTTTAGACTGAGGACTTTCCCTCTCGGCAAGAAACTCCTTATAAAACTCCTATTGCCGTTTAATTGCGTGAACTTTCAAAACGGTGGTCGCGTGTTTGAATCCCAGAACATTCATGTAATGACAAGTGACACCTTTGGTGTTGCATACGTCCATACGCTATGGTAACTGTGTACCTCATACCATCAGGCAGGCGGTGCTTGTAAGTCTGAAAATCTCTAAAAATTTTCCGGTCTTATTCATAGACAGATTTAAAACCTATTTTATTTATCGAATATTTTGTCCCTTTCGAGCGACTTAAGAATTCAGTTTGAGCGGAGCAGACAAAACATTCGATAATAAATTATAATAAATACACCTAACAGTCACATATATAGTCCTGACTCCACACTAAGATCGAGTCTTGTGTCGAGGGTATCAGGAACCACGAGAGACTTTCGGTCTCACAAACACCCAGACCCGAAACAAAAGCCTGTGGCTCACACAAACATTTGTCTCGGAGCGGGGATCGAACCCGCGGCCTCTCGTTTCACAGCCGGCGGCTAACCAACTGCGCCACGCAGGCTGTCATAACTAGAATAGGTTTTAAATATGTCTATGAATTAGGCCGTTCGAAGCCATGTGCGTATTATTAAATTACCACGCAATACAACAGTACATGAAGACAGAGCGATGGAACCTGCGTACCATGGAGTTTACAGGACTTCTGTGATCTATGTATTTCGCTCACCCGCACTATGGTAGTGTGGTGGACTTTGGGCCATACACTTCGACTGCCTCGGTAGCGTGGTTGTGCTGCAGTACGACTACAAAGCTGAGGTCTCGGGTTCGAATCCCAGGTCGGGCAAAGTGATATTGGGTTTTTATATTCATTATCAGGCCGGAGTCCGGAATTTGTGCCCGATATGGCGATAGGCTCGCCCCCTATCACACCATGGGACGGAACATATAAGGCAAAATGTGGGTGTCCCGGTGGCGCCTCTGCTTCCCCTTCTGGGATAAAGGCGTGAGTTTATGTATGTATATAGTTTTAAAAAACGCCTGCTGTATAACTATTACAAAAACTAATTTCATAGTTGATACTAAGTTCTATAGAACTAAGTTACTTACGCCAATTAATTGATATGTTACACAAATAATGCTGATACATATACGGTACTTCACGTTACTACTTAGAAAACATTATTTTGGCTTAACAACACGCGCACTGTATAATGTTTCTAACAAGTTGTTTAACTTGGAACGATTCATTTGTTTTGGCCACGACGGAAATACAATATGAATTGCATGATAAGCTTCACTTTAAGTATTCGAGAGCAAAATTTATTAAAAATTACTTTTTTCGGCGAACTGTGCGTCACTTCTGTCAAGCCTTTTTATGATAAAGAAGTAAGATTATTTATAATGTAAAAATAACGATGTTTCGGATAACGTACTTCAGTTTATTCAATAAGTCAACTTTAAGAGCGTTGACATGCGTTTATACAAGTGGTGCGTGAGAATGCACAAAAAATAAAAAAAATAAAAATATTTATATTACCTATGTATGTCCTTTGGTGTAGGATAGTACCCTATATACAGGTATCTCAAGACCACGACCGAAAATGAAGCCAGGTGGTATTATTAGTCACTTAAAAACACAATGCAAATAAAATTTTCGCAAAATAAAATGTATTTTTTTTATTTTTTTACTGATTGTCGTACTTGGGTGATTAATACATAATTTTACTAAAATATAATGAACACCTGTTTATTTTTAAAGACGCAATGGTAAGCAAAGGTTTAAATTACTTTTTTCGGAAAAACTAGGTATTTTCGAACCAAACACGAATATGTTTAAAAATTTGTAAAAAAAACTGGCGCTTTTTTCGCGAAATTTTTAGTTGCTTTATGTCTATAACCACTAAAACTGCCACCTGGCTTCGTTTTCGGTCGCAGTCTTGATATACCCTGTATATTAACACATTTTAATAACTTTAGTGGAAAACTAATATTTACTTCAAAAATGTTACATCTGAACACAAGCAACTGGATTTGAACCTAGCACGCGGAGTTTTCGATTTTTCTGACGGCATCCAAAATGCTAATACAGTAAATTCATTCTCACAACACTTAAATAGCACAATAAGTTATTATGTTCCCGGTATGTTTATAAGCTGCGGCGCCTTGCTTCGGGAATATTCGGGATTAACCGGCGACGCGGCCAAGTCGTACTCATATTAAGAGTTTCTGTACTTTATAGTTTTGCGGTAAATATTTGACTTGTGCAGTGACAGTGAAACATTTACATACAAATTATCGTTCCATTTAGTGGGTCACCTACAATTTGTTCTTTCATCCCCAAAATTTCTGTTTACGCCGCAATAATTAATTTATATACATGGCTATATTATAGTAAAGCAAATAATTATTTTCCCACTTAATTCTTAGTTTAATTTGAAGCGAATCTAGAATGTTTATTTTGTGGCATTTTAGATGTTTAAGAGTTTTGTCAATTTCCATAAATTTTAGTACTACATATAATTATTTAAATGACTTTTGATTCAATTTCAATAGTAGAATGTCATCTTCAGTGAAAATAATTCAATCCCACAACATTGAACAAGTCTACAATTGAAATTAGTTACATCGAGAATTTCGACCCATCATAGTTAAAAACGATTGTGAACCAAGGAAATTAAGGCCATTCAGGCCATCAACCATGTTGGCCATATTACTAATACTTATTAATTATTACATACATAATCCCACACCCCTTTTTAATTTTTTTTTTACTTTTTTTTTTCGCCCTAACCCCAGGTGTGTTAATAGCGTCACAAACAGTCTACCGATTATTTTCCACCTAGGATTTGATAGGAGACAAGACGTCAAACGTATTGTTGATGAGTAATAGTTAGGTATCCCCTTATTTCAAAAGTTGAATCATACAACTTGCTATCAAATCAACAGCTGATAATTGTAGCTACGATATCGCGATGTTAGTCTCGTTGAGTCACCGTGTTTTGTATATATTTTCGAGCTGCTAAATTAAAAATTTATTTTAATCCAAAGGTCGACCTGGAATCACGTGTTAAAATATAAAAAATATATAATTTGTTTTACACAAAAAAGGATTCGACACGTGGTTTTAATAATAAAAAAATATTAATGTCGTTTGTTTTAAACACTATCTAGACATAAAATTATGTATTAAAGTGAATAGTTTAAAGGTGGTAGAATAACTAACCGTACTGGTTTTACAATAGATATTTGTTAATTGGGTATTTGACTCATATTTTTTTATTGTATTCGTCAAAAAGTATCCATAACCAAAATCTAACAAACAAAGAATTTTGTAAATCCATTCAGAAGTTAAAAAGTTAGAAACGTTTTAAATCTTGTAGTGGGGGTAAAAGAAAAGAGATGCAAAACAAAATTAGTGACGTCACTATTCTTTATATGCATTATAGTGTGCGGGTGTGAAAGAGACGGCAAGATGTCCCCACTACGTCCCCACTCTTTCATTTAAAATACTAATATTTGCCTCATGTTACAAGCTACTTTATCACTGTTTTCACAAAAATATTTTGTTTTAATGGCACTTCTGCTTGTCTGCAAAATAATACAAAAATTCTATGATAGTCAAATACCCAATTGTGCAAATATTTGTGAAGATGGCGAGACTTAGAAAAAAAACTGCTGTTCAGGCAGTGAAGTGAGTTCAGTTTTTTTTTACTTATAATCATTACAATACAGTAGAATTGGTCCTTTATGTGCATTATAGAAACAGATTACATAATATATTATAATCATACAACTGTAAATTTGTACGGGAACCAAACCTGCTACCAGAGATTCGGGAAATCTACTATTAGTCTCGTGAATTACTGTGTATTTTATAGTGATAATTTTCGTCGCAAACTTCATTGAAATCGGCAACATAAAAGCCTTTTCTTCACGTAAATTATCACGTATAATATTATTATCAGTGAATTCAATGGACTTAACAATGACTAAATGCATTTGAAGTGTGAAATAAATCTAACAAAGTATCTTTATTATTTATAATTTTTCCATCAAAAATAAACGTTTGTTTAAACAAACACAATCCAACATTTTGTTATAAATCTTTTAATCATAATTCTCGAGAAAAGTCCTCTATACTTTTCACATGGGCATTTAATATTGTGGTAACAACATCTGAAACAAAATAAACTACAACGCACTTATTTTTCAAATATTTTATAACTTAGTGCCTTATTCACAATTATAATATTGTAAATATTAATTACTTGCTTATATCATGTATATTTAGTAAAACAACATACTAAAAACGCTCAGTATCCTAACGACATTATTCATAGACAGTTCATAAACTAGTTTTAGTTATCGAATGTTTTGTCTGCTTCGCTCAGACCGAATTCAAAAGTCGTTCGAAAGGGACAAAACATTTGATTACTAAAATTGGTTTATAAACTGTCTATAAATAATAATTCCAATGCTTATTGTTGCTATTGCCAAGTGATACACGTTCGGCATATCTATGTGTCAATATTTTTTTTTATACTAATTTGATCTAAATTGATGATTTACTAATTGAACATATTTAACCCAAGCCCAACATGCCTCCTTGGGGTAGGCGAACACTATAAGTATATTCCCACGTTCCATGCTCCAAAAGATAACCACTGTCCCATTTGCAACGCACTTTAAACTCCTCGTTGAGAATTGTGGGTAATGAGTAAGAATAATGATACTTTCTTTAATGTCGACAAAAACAATCCTATCAGCACTATATTTTGTGATATGACACAGGCGTTTGACTACGTAAATCATGATATTTTAATGAAAAAACTAGAAGCTTATGGTTTTCGCGGAAATGTATGGAGGTTATTAAAATCCTATTTGAGTGATAGAAAACAGTATACAGAAATAAGTACAATTGACACTGACACAAAACATGAAATGACATACAAATCTATGGTACGTTTAAATAAATATGGAGTGCCCCAGGGTAGTGTCCTGGGCCCTCTATTATTTCTCATTTATATTAATGACTTACCCAAAAGTGTAAACCAGCACATAACATTATTTGCAGATGATAGTACTATAACGATACCATGCATGAATAAAGAAAATTACAACTCAGACATTAATAATGCTTTAACTTCAATAATTAAATGGCTAGAGAACAATAATTTAAAGATCAATCTTGATAAAACAAATATAATGCATTTTACACAAAGGGGATCTACCATGTCTAATTTAAACACACTTTATAACAACAAAAAGATCAATGAGGTAGACCATGCAAAATTTCTGGGTTTAATAATAGATAAGAAACTTAATTGGAAAGCACATACAGAAGCATTAATTAAAAAAATTAGCAATTCATCATATGCAATTCACAAATTGGTTCCCATTCTTAACGTTGATGCTCTTATAACAGCATACCACGGTCTAGTCTCTTCTAATTTAAGATATGGGATAATATTTTGGGGCAATTCTGCAAATAAAGAATTAATTTTCAAAGCACAAAAAAGGTGTGTGAGGGCTATGTTTGGTTTAAAAGCCACTGATAGTTGTAAATCACATTTCAAAAAAAGTAAGATCTTAACGCTCCCATCTATTTATATTTTAGAAGGTGCAATGTTTGTTAAGACTAACCCTCACCAATTTCTACGAATGGCTGATATAATCATTCGCAATAGACGCGACAATAGTAGACTTTGTTTACATAAATCCAAAACCACCTTAATGAACAATAGTATATTTTGTTTGGCACCAAAAATATTTAATAAGCTTCCTGTACCATGGAAAGAACAAAGTACTACAAAATTCAAAAATACTCTAAAGCAATTTTTAATAAACAAAGCATACTATACTATTAATGAGTTCTTTAATGATAAGATTGAAAGCTGATATATTATATATTTCATAGATAGTTATATTATTTGTTTTTGTTGATTTCGTTGAATTTTTTATAAGATAGTATAAAGTTAATTTGATACATATATTAAGAAAGTTTTTTATTAGATAAGTAAGTGAAGAATTTGTTGTTGATTACTTCTATTATTGTATAGTTTTAATTATTACCTATTATTTTATATTTGTACGCCTCTGTGGCTAAACATGACAGTATCTATGTTTTGTTATGTAACACCTTGCACGCTTATGTGTGTATACTCATGTTCATACAAATAAAACATCTTTATCTTTATCTTTATCTTTATCTTTATCTACATAGTATACAGTATTTATCTTGAAAACAATTTATATATTTTATGACATTCTTTTGTTAAGAAACTAATATTTTTAATAAAGAACCCTTATATTACCTGATTAGCTATCACCTTCACTGCACACGAGTATCTGTGATAACATAAATATGGTTTTGTCGTGGTGTGTAGCAAGCAAGAGGATCGTTAAACACTTGAACGGTGCTAAGAGATTTTCGGAAATGTCGAGTGTTTTGAACTTGTGGGGAGTCGTCGACGGCTGCGAGATCGGAATCGCGGCTGCACCCGGTAAATCAAATGCATGCGTGAATTCATTACGTGTTCACTGGGATTATAGCTTGGGAGCAAAACATTGCCATTTTGCATTAATTTTAATTGTATTCCTCGATAGCCTGCCGAGGAATTAAACTTAATAATTCGAGGTTACATGTTTTATTGCAAATTCAATGGTGAAGGAAAACATCGTTAAGAAATCTGCATACGTATAGTTTAGAGAATTTACAAAGTCTAAGCGCTAGGCCAGCGTGGTAGAATTAAAGCTTAACATATCCTGTTGCTAATGGGTGAGATAGTTAAACACATAGCTATATTCTACTAACTTAGAAGTCAGTGTGGTTATATTTTTAATTGTAAATCAAGGCAAAGAATACCTTACTTATATTTTGTTAATAGTAAATAAAATCTATCAACATTTCGCCATTGTATTTAAATTATACTTGCTAATTAATTTAAAATCATTGTGTTTTTTTGAGTGGAATAGGATAATCAAATATTTTAGAAGTACGTATATACTACTTGCATGGGATGATTGACTTGTTTGCATGTGAGTTACAATATATTTTCGTATACGGGGGTCGCTTTTGTGAACAACAGGAAATAAAGAATATGATTGTTCCAATATTGCCATGGTAAAGAGGATGCACGGGTGTACATTATAGTACCCACTGGGTTAAAGGGAACACCATAATATGTAAAAAGACTGAATCAAAATCACTTATTTATATTGCTGCACCGGAGCAAATATGCTGTCGATTTATTTGCACTGGGGCTAATTAAAGTTGCACGGATAATTATCTTACTAGATATAAAATTGGAATTCAAAAATCAGTGTGTAGGTACTTAAACAATATATACCAAACGTTTCCACTTAGGAATCTCCAAAATATCACAGTATTATACTGTCTCCAATTTGGTTTTACTCATTTGAACTTTGTTGCACTACATAAAATTTATGTTGAATCCTTTAAATGAAGTTTTTACCAATGTCCTCCAAATTATATAACAACCTGCCATATAAGTTTAAAAATATTTGTTTATACACAGTATGATATTGTTGTATTCATGTGTGCAGTGACGAACGGCGATGCGGAGGAGCGCGACGAGGAGGCCGGCGACACGCTGCCCACTGACATGTCCGACACCAGCGAGAGTGAACCCGACAAGCCAAACAAGTACATGCACCAACTTTTATACCTTTAGGGCTAGCGCGCACGGGTTCTTTTTGTACATACATACATAAACTCACGCCTTTATCCCAGTAGGGGTAGGCGCCACCAGGACACCCACATTTCACCTTATATATTCCGTCCTATAATGTATTAGGGGGCGAGCCTATCCCCATATCGGGCACAAATTCCTGACTCCGGGCTGATAATGAATAGAAAAACCCAATATGACATTGCCCTCGGTGACTGCCTCGGTGGCGTAGTTGTACTACGCTACGACGACGAAGCTGAGGTCTCGGGTTCGAATCCCGGGTCGGGCAAAGTTCCTTTTGTCTTCGTGACTAATTCGTTACTCTCATGAAGTCTGAGTCTTATGGAGATACGTGCATGTTACGACGTGACAATGGGTGACATTTTTTTCACGATAGGGGTATCGTGAGCGCATTCTGCTCTGGAGACGTGACGTGTCACGTGGCAGTGACAAAAACTTATGTCACTGTGAAAAGTCACCCGTGTGCGCTGTCTTAGTCCTTAGATAATTTGTTTTCGTCTCCTATTGGTTCGTTCTGCCTGATGTCATCCCCGCTAGTTGGCAATAGCGGAAGCAGCAGAAAGGCATGACGGGTCTGTCTTCCTAAATCTTATTCGTGTTTCTTTCTTCTGTTATTCCTCTCTTATTTACTTCTTTGCATGTCACAATCAAGCTAGGGTGTCGATGATACAATAGTAATTCATTTCAATAGCACCAAAAAAATTTTTTTTAAACGATTTCATTGCTTTTCTTGAGAATTAATTGATGTAACGGTCCGATATTTTTTGAATATATGTTTAAAATTACTAAAAAAAACACATGATTTCCTTGCAACTGCATTTTTGTAAAGCTAGGACGATATCCAGGCCGCCTATCATTAAATCATATTGCAATAAAAAAATCGTGTCATAGGAAATAAACTCCAAAATATGTGTAGACTCCAATAAGTACAATTGTAGGGCAGGTGAAAGAAGTGTAGTATAAAAGTTGAATACTTGTCCAGCGGCGGAGAGATGGAGAAGTGCACGGAGCCGCACGACGGCAAGCTCATTATGAAGCAGCAGTTCCCGTTCAACATCAACAACCTCTTCACCATGATATTCACCAACTCCAAGTTTCAACTGGAACTGCTGGCCGCTAGAGGAACCACTGACTATGTGCAGGTTAGGCGAACTCCTCGTATATAGAATAGAGTCTTGTGATATTAAGCTTCAACACGGTTGCAACAAGTGAATTGAAATTAAGATTATTCAATTACGTTCACAGTTAAATTTCAAAATTAATTTTTCAAACTAATTAGAAAGTAATCTACTTAAAATTTTACTAAATGAATTCAAACACTAACTATTCTGTAAGATATTATGTTAATTAACGTTGTCTGGGTATATTTGAAGGAGGCTACCGCTTGTTTTTCTTTTTAGAATATTCAGTAGGTTAATGTTGATGTTTCGCTTCGCAGGCGCCATGGCAAGTACAGAACGGGAGCAAGTGTCGACAGATCAGCTATAGGTTAGGTCTGTCCACGGGCCCGATAGGACCCAAAGAAGTGCACGTCACGGAAACACAGGTAACGTATTAACATTTAATTTATTTTCTCCACGATAAAGGCTCTATCACGGATCACAGTGCCTTGATACAAATAAGTCAAATATCACAATTAATTTAATATATATTTTTTGTCTAATGAAAGAAGCGTCGTCCGTCGTGTAAATGTTAGTATACGATGTCGGGCGCAGGTAATGAACAAGTGCTCGAAGCCGGGCGTGCTGTACTCCATCGGCGTGACGAGCGAGAACTCGGGCATCCCGTACGCCGACTACATCAGCGTGAGCGCGCACTACTGCCTGCGCCGCGTGGCCGACGCCGCCACCGAGCTCAGCCTCTACGCCACCGTCAACTACAAGCGCTCCATGTGGCCCATGGTCAAAGGTACCGCCGATATGTTGCACTATCTACCTTCTAGGAGACTGTCCCGCCCTCACACCCGCCACTGCAACTCCTGTAAGCCAAGATCAACAGTGGCACGCATTACAATGACACCAAGCGTTGGATCTAGCGAGTCTCCGAGAATGTTTAACTTATCTTTAATCCGCAACAAAATCAGTCACAAAGTTAAATAAATAGGAGTGGGAAATAAATTGTCCACTTACCTTCGCAACAAAGTCACAACGTAGTAATTCTCGTTAATAAATACATTAATGAAAATATTAGTAGTCTGCAATTTATAACACTAATAAGAACCTGATAATTCTTCCATGTCCTTAGCGTTCCTGGAGAAGAACGCGATCGGCGGGCTGGAGGAGTTCAGCCGCCTGCTGGAGGCGCGGCTCATGGCCGAGGCCGACTGCGCCGCGCCGCAGGCCAGGAAGGCGCGCCGCCACCGCCGCCTCACCTGTCAGTACCTGCACCCACTACCACCATCTACATCATCTATATACATAGAGGAGAACGAAAGAGGAACTTATTGACTGACTGACCCATCAATGCACAGTCGAAACTACTGGAGCTAGAAACATAAAATTTAACATAGGGGTTTTTATTGAGACGTAGGGTAGCACTACTATTTAAATCGCAGTCGATTGTGGGTAGACAGATATTAAATACTAGCAGTTCTTGTACTCTCTGTTCTTGTTATCTCTATGGTATTTAAGTTTCCGTACGATGTATTCTCAACCGTCACAGTACGCGATATTGACCAATCAAAACTGATTCTACAACAACTCAGAAGTCAGATGTCTAGTATACGCACCTCTTTACTGTCGGTAGTTCACATCCGTTTCTTTACCAAAAGCCCATTACGCAACATTAAATTAAGAATGTATTTGGTGGTAATTAAAAATATTGTACGCAGCGTCATCCCAAGAGACAGCAGTGGTGACGGCGGCGAAGTCGGTGTCGGGTCCGCTGCTGGCGCCGCGCGCGTCCGTGTCCCGCGCCGCGCGCGCCGACCGCACCAACGCCTGGCTCGTCGCCATCCTGCTGCTGCTGCTGGCCATCAACGCGCTGCTCTACTGGAAGCTCTACCACGCCGAGAAGACCTACTCCTTCGACCTCGACGACTTGCAGAACAGGTGAGGTATCGCGAAACTAATTCGCACTGAACTTGACGCGAATGTATCGGGGGTCCCGTTACGCAGCAATACGTTCAAATTTCACAACGGACAAGTAGTTTAATGCTGACTGTAATTCTCACTCAAGTATCCTCGATAGAATAGGCCGAGGTGTCACTAATATTAATTATATTTCGCTGATCTTATTTCCGTCCTAAGGGGTAATAACCGGGCAAACCGCATTCTTAAACTGAGATCAATATCAGCAGATCGCATGATACATATGTATACCTAGACAGCGACCATAACTCACACATACCTCGTAAAAATGTCACGTTGCGCAGTGTTTACTCTTTCTCACTCTTTCTACAGCCACAAGAAATTCACCGTTGAATATAGACCTTCCCCAAGGATTTTCACGACAGCCTGCATTCAGCAACTCCCTGCAACCTTACCTAGCTACTTTATATTATGAAGAAAAGTTCCAGCAATAAGGGTATACTGTGTGTGCAGGATGAGCTCGGTGTCGGACTCGCAGATGTCGGACTGGTCCAAGTTGCTGGAGCAGCACTCGCACCGCCAGCGCGGCCAGCTGCGCGCCTGGAGACTCGCGCTCGACCGCACCGTGCAGCATCTCGCGCAGGTACCCGCGCCTGCTGCATGTCCACCATACCAGATTCTTACTGACCTTGATACCACTCAGGCTCACAGCCACATGCCTACATATCCATCATATCATAGTTTCTTACGAGCCTTTATTACAGTAGTAACATGCAAGAACAAACTGTCCCTTTTTGTACTCGTTGATTTGTCTGCATACCTATTTTCCATACAGCGAATATTTACAGTATTATCAGATATGTAGTAACGCTAATTATATTTTTTGTTTCTTTTCTCTCTCTCTCTCTCTCTTTCTCTTTCTCATATCTCTCTTCTTCTTTTATGTCGTTTGTAATCTGTCGTTCTAGAATGAAGTATTAACGTAATGTCCTCCGACAGACGGAGCAGGCGCTGTCGAAGCTTCTGGAGACGATAAAGCCGTCGCTAGAGGGCGCGCCGCGCGACCCCGAGCCCGAGCGCTCCGAGCTGTGAGCCGCCGCGAGGTACCCGCTCTGTATACTCGCCGCCACCGCCTGGACTCGCCGACTCTCACATTGAGGGACTCGGTGCAACACATACTAAATCTATTTTAAACAGAGTCGTAAAATCATGAAATGTCGACAATGGTGGCGAGTATACAAAGCTGTATGTTAAATTAAACATATTAGATGAAATTGTGTATGCGTTTCAATTACTTTGTATGATCTTGTTGTATTGGTTCACCGACTAAAATTGACGATTGTTTTGAAATATCGCTGATCATTTGACATTAGTATTGTATAAAAATCCTTCATTGTTAATGGTCATATTTTTTACTCCCAGACGATTTTTGTGAATTCATTGACATAGTTGAATGTAAGTTTAGGTGGTTATTAAAAGACATAATTATCAACATTTTTTACCACAAAAATTGTACAAAGTCATTCGGACGCATTATATATTAAAATATAATATTTATCATAAAAAAAAAACATCTGTTAGAGGTTTTCAAATCGATTTCATAATTTTCAATAATTTAAGATTTACAGTTGTTAATTGTACAAAAACGATATTATCTAAAAACTATGTACCTCTGACTCGATAGAGAAGTATGATTGTGGCATAGGCCACGCGACACGACCCAAGCCACTCTGTATCCTCCATCGAAAACCTCACAGATCCCACTGTGATAAAACTTAAATACAAATAATTTTATTATTCTTGTAGTGTTTACCCTTCGATGTAATGGCGCATGGCGTTATTCCTATCCAGTATACATTTTTATTTTATTTTATGCTTATACTGTGCAAAACAATATTATTTGCTTCACATTGCCGGCAAATACGCTTACAATTGTTGCAATGCTGTCGGAGAGATCTGTCACTACCACATTTAAACAATATAATCACAATCGATTAAGATAATATACAAAAATACTTAATTATTTTAATTAAAAAGCCTTTATTTTTGCTCGCAATGCACTTTACATTCAGATCTTTCCGATGGCTGTAGTTTGAAATCTTGATTTTCTCATCGTTTCTACTGTATCCACGGCTGAGCTTTCTACTTGCTTCCAAATGCTTCTGTGTAGACGAACGTGAGAAAATCGAGCTCCACGCGTACTATGGATGTAACGTTTAAAACGTAATTTTATTTAATGCAATCATGTTGTAGCTTCTAGTTTGTACGTAAATAGTTGAGGCTGGTTATAACACTGTCCTAAGGTTGCTATGTATTTTATTAAAATAATATATTAAAAACCATATCTCTATGTATGTAATGATAAGAGTCTAAACTCGGCGAAATATTAATTGATTCCATACCCCATTTGGTTTTGTGGGATCCTATTAACTGTGGGAACTAAATGATAACGATTAAATGCTCATATAAATGGTGAAGTGTATATAGCCGGCCCACAAACGATGCATAGCTTAATATTGAAATAGCCATTTAAGCTAGTGATGGGCGATTCCGAGATGTTATATCAATCGAAAGAATCGGAGTCGTAAAAATAAACAATCGAGTCAACCATCGACTCGCCGTTTTACAAAACAATCGAGATGTTTTTCGATTGTTTCGAGTCAATGGATTTGACCGTTAGTTTTCGATCGTTCGAATCAGTCACCGAGTCTCGCTCGGTTCTTGTTTATTAGTGGAATGCAAGTATAGCAATGCGTATAGATAAGGGGCCATTCATTTATTACGTAAGACTATATTTTCTAGTTTTTTCAATCACAACGCAAGTCAAGAACTCGCGTCTAAACCATCGAGTAACAACACTCGATTACTCTCGAGGCTCGAATGAACGCGCCGCGCTCCAGTCGCAATAACAGACCAATTCGGACTCGAGTCCAAGTTGAAACAATCGAGAACCATCGAGATGTTCGAACAATCGAAACAATCGAATGAAACCTCTCGTTATCGCGCATCGCTAATTTAAGCTACGTTTTCACTTTACGTCAGTATAAGTACATAATTTTATGTATCGGAATTCGAGACAGCTTTACCAAAAAGATATAACCTCTCTCGGTTACGTAGATGCATTTTGTTTTTTTTAAACTTAGTAATAAATCTATTTATAAGAGTACTGTACGTTCGCCAAACTATCTATGTAAAACGGCCGTGTTGAGTTTAAGATGCACTCATAGCTTTTGATTTAAAATGGAGGCACTATTTCGAGGGAGTGGCAATGGGAGTATTTACCAAAATAACCCGTTATAATAATACAGAAATTGCTTAAAAATTATATGCTTCGGAATCCATATAAGCCCCTAAGCAGTCTGTAGTGAGTTATACTGGGTTCAGATTCCGTCATTCCCTCACGGAGTCCGTGCCACGAAAATAAATGAGTTATTATCGTCGCTTTATTTGTGTTCAGATTGCTAAGTACTTACACACAGTGCTCTGAACTCAGCCAGGCCGAATAGTGTAGTAGGCACCCTAGGTCTTAAGAATAAAATTCTATTATACATAATTCCTAGATTAATAATTGAACCTGTAACTTAAATATCACAGATTATATATAGATAATATGTATTATAAACTGAAAACTATGGTGTTGTTACATTATTTATATAACACGATAAGAAATAAATGAACTTTGAAAAAGCTTCTTCGATACGTTTGTAGTATTTTGATCTCTTATTTTTTAATGATAATTTTGTATCAGTTTTGCGGTGCTTGTAGATTATATTGAATTAATAAAATTACATTTATTTGAACATTACGCGTCAATTATTGTACATCGTATACAGCGTGTAGGGGACATTCGACATCACAAACGACACATTTTTACATTTAAGTGTTAATTCATATGAAATTAGTGAAACGTGTGCTGTGTACGAGAATATTGATAAATTATTTTAGTCGACAGAGTCGGCGGGTATCGACGTGATTTTATTTATTAAACCAGGGATATTATATTAAATTGTCTCCATTGACCTACAGCCGACGCTGTCGAAGCATATTCATAAAATCATTCCATTGTAATATTGTAATAAAATGATCTGAATGTACTTAAAAAAGAATTAATTGTCAAGATTGTGATGACATTGACGTACTTTCAATTGAGCTGGATCGTGTGTAGCGAGCCCGGCTGCGGGGAGGGAGGGTACGGGGACAGATTAGATTCCTATTAGGTGTAATGTACTGTGCATTTCCGTGTCAAGCCCTTGCCAGACTATTAGCGTGTCTATGCACAAATTCCATTTAGAAGTTAAACGTTGCAACTGTGTGTTGTAAGTTATACAATTCTATTCTCAGTATTGAATAAATATTTTAAAGTGTTGTGCTGCCTTTTATTTTTTAACCTTGTTTTAGTTTCGCGGGTAGTTTGTTGCTTATTGTAATACATACACCAGGTCACTTGCCGTGCGATGAATGTGTGCGGAAATATTAAATTGTTAATTTGGTGATCTATCGCTTATATACCGATCTTATCGTCAATATATTCAAAAATGTTTTCTAAATTTTATTTTTTTCTAAATAAGCAATACAAGAACTACGATCACGTGTTTTAAAGTTTATCATAGCTTGCTTTGACGGAGAAGGAAACAACGTGAGGAATCTAGCGCGTCTGGGTATTCTTCAGGAAATTTTAGAGGTATGTTTATTCTATAAAATGGCATTAGGCCAGATTGGTGGACGTAATATCTATCTCTCTTTCGGAAAGAGTTGACGTTAGGCTTACAACCAACCATAAAATGAATAAAATTATTGTTGCATGCGTATTTGTTGTGCTGAATGTTATTGTGGAATGGGGGCGAGTCAAATATTTAGCAACTGCATCCGTGTTGATGGTGACCATGCTTGCGTTAGGAACTCGTAATATTTTCCGCTTTTTGTTTATACAATTAATGAATTGTTCTATGGCTGTTCATGACAGTATGATTGTTCTGAAGGTTAATAACGTTTGGAAAAGGTCCTAATGAAAATACTGTCACATAACATTTATAATATATTTGCACATAAGCTTTGGATGGTCAAGGATATGTTTCAAATATGAACCTAGAAAATCTCGTATGTGCAAGTTTCTCCACATATTCATCGTAGTTAATGAACGAGAAATAAATAATTGCCCATTGACTTAAAAAATTAAGGATAGGCCCTTCTGTTGGGAATTACAATAACATGTCCGTTAAATTCGCGACATCTGTTAGATTTTCGTGTAACTACATAGTAAGTTAAAGAATCCATTCGGAGCGAATCGTTCGACGTAACCTTGTTGCAACATCGTAGTTTAAATAAATAAAATAAACTTTATTTGATTACTATGTATATCCGTAAGTCAGGAATAATGATTTCTTAACATTAAATATGTTAAATGTCAGTTATGTTTAAAAATAATAGACGAAAATATATTGTGTACTAATTAATAACCGCTAAAATATTCATAGTGAAGAATGGGCTTAAAATAAAAAGAAATAATTTAATGTATTAGATTTTTTACTTACCGGTGACAAGAATCTTTATTTTTAGTAAAGTTTTTGTCATTTTGCCTGCAACCAAGCACGATGCAGTAAGGCATTTTAACGACTACGTGTAGACCAATAAAATCTGTGACGCAACTACCGCTGCACTGAAGCGCGCGCAAAATAAATTAATATTTATACCAACATAAAATTATTTTCTAAACATATCCGTAAAGAAAAATATTTTTATTTCAATTGTTACTAATTCACCCAAAAAAATAATTTACATTTACACTCAAACGAAACATTGCTATTATAATTTAAGTAGGCATTAACCAGTAGCACAATATATCAGTTTCTCGCCCACACACACCACTACAAATGCTAGCAACCAGAATTAACAATGACTCGCAATGGATTTACACCGCGCACTAAAGTTCGACAAGTCTTCTTCTACGAACTGGTCTTTAAACCGCATCGAATTAATTAAAAATAAAACTAAATTATTGTTCACTTCGCTCCGTAGCAAACCGAGAGACAAAACAATGAACTAAGAAGTGTTATGGTCCGATATAAAGACGTACAACTTGGGGGCATGATGTAAATCACAACAGAGAAATATTAACATAAATAACTAAATACACCCAACTGTCACTTAAAGGTAGATCCCTTCCGGTATCCAAAAAGCTTATATGAGGTTCGCTATCAACATTTATATGACGTTCTCTATTGTTCTCCAATTGTTCTCCATTGTGTCGCATATGTCAAGAGTTTATTGTCTACACATGGACGCCTGTGCCCCTAGCCGGAACATTTTGAAGTATCGTATAGTAAAGTAAACGTTTCCCGCTGTGAAATTTTAGTTCCATATACGCTCACAATGGCGCTGTTTAAATTCCCATACAAAATTTTACTATTACTATTCTATTACGATACTGCAAAATGTTCCGGCTAGGGGCACTGAAGGGTTAAAGTCCCTGGTGTATAGATCCTGCACTCAAATACAAGTGCTGTGTCATGGGTAACAGAAACTACGAACCACTGCTGTATTTTTTATGGCCACATTATAATAGGTCGAATAATTGTAAAAAGGTTATTTTTTATATTGCTCATCAGCAAACCGAAAACACTGCTTGCTACTTTGTTTTAAAAATTATTATACTGTCATTAACATAAAATCCAGCAACGTTAATAGAAAGGCACGAACGAAAATCAAATTAATTCATTCGTTATGAAGCTACAATGTCACAGACAAACCATGCAAACACACAGACACGAACAAGATAAACTTATAACACCCTAATTTTTCGGCGGAAGCTAAAAAAATTACGTCACGCTACGGCACTAGCAGGACGCTTCGTGCCTCACCGCAAAATGTAGCGGTGCGATGCCGCACCTCGTACATGTAACCTACTTTTGTAAAGTATTACAATGACTATGTACGGAGGGACGCAATATGTTTATTTTATAATTTTTTGATGAACAATATTACAGAAATAATAATAAATCATGACCAAAAAAGTAAAAACCTTTTAGAATTTACCATTCATATTGACATAGCCTAGCATTTTCTAGTTAATACATCCTACGATTTACAGCTGCCCGACCTTAACAGTAAGGTTTTTTTTTTTTTTGTTTTTTGACGATAGCTTAGATATGGACAGGGTTTTTTTACTTGGCACGGCAGTGACTGCACCAAACCTGGTGGTAAGAACGATACCATCCAGAAGGAATACCGATTGATCATAACCAAATAGACCATAATCAGGGGATTATTGTTATTATTATTTGGCAGGGGCCAATCGACACAATTATTCCGGACTATTTAAGCAGAAGAAAAATTATATTCATTTGTTCGTATCTGTTCAGGTATGGACCAGACAGAAAATATCAATATTTTAGGACTTTTGGGAAACATACATACATACATAAACTCACGCCTATGTCCCATTGGGGTAGGCAGAGACTATTGAGCGCCAAGTGCTACGGTCCATGCATACCTCTTTCGCTTCATCCACTGTCATTAATCTTTGCATACACGCTCGTCGGTTCCGAGGACTCCGACTTTTGGGAAATTATAACCTCAATACGTTATCAGATGGAAAAATATAGAGGCGATTTGGAATTTATGATTGCTGATTTTAAGACCTGGTTGAACGTGATTTTAAAATGATAATCTATAATATTAATAATGCAAATATAATAGCCGCAATTGAAACCTTTATAATTATTTAAAGCAAACTAAAATTATTTTAGGGTGTTCATGAATCCGGACAGAGCAACAGAAATTTAACTTTATCTACAAAAATGTCCCCTAATCATTCTGTGTTGTAGTTTTTATAAATACTTCAATGATTTTCTATTAGAGAAAGCGAGTAAGTAAAGCGAAATGAAGAGTGCTTGCTGTTTTTCTGAAAATTCCGATGTCAAGTTTATTTAACTATTTAATTAACGCAAATAAAAGAAGAATATATAATTATTCTATAAAACATCAGAGGAAGCAACCTGTTGGCTTCCAACTTACTATAACCGGATAAAACTACCCCGCTATAGTGAGATGGCGATCAGCAATATCATCAAAAGAAAACACCAGATAATATCAAACCTCAACACACCGCGATTACTACGTGTATGTCGGCTTCTGCCCTACTATTACCAGATAAGTACTTTTCGGCAATAGTAAGGCAGCGGTCGGCAATTTCGTCGAAAGAAGAGAAGATTGACCTCATGATTTAATTTGTGTGGTATTGTTTTCAGTTTTTTTCTTATTCGTTTACGTTGGCTTCTGTCCTACTATTACCAGATAAGTACTATTCGGCAATAGTGAGGCAGCGGTCAGCAATGTCATCGGAAGAAGAGAAGACACCAGAAGACATCAAGCCTCAACATACCGCGATTACTTCGTGTCTGTCGGCTTCTGCCCTACTATTACCAGATAAGTACTATTCGGCAATAGAAAGGCAGCGGTCGGCAAAGTCATCAAAAGAAGAGAAGAAACCAGAAGACATCAAGCTTCAACATACCGCGATTACTACGTGTCTGTCGGCTTCTGCCCTACTATTACCAGATAAGTACTATTCGGCAATAGTAAGGCAGCGGTCTGCAATGTCATCGGAAGAAAAGAAGACACCAGAAGACATCACGCCTCAACATACCGCGATTACTACGTGTCTGTCGGCTTCTGCCCTGCTATTACCAGATAAGTACTATTCGGCAATAGTAAGGCAGCAGTCGGCAATGTCATCGGAAGAAGAGAAGACACCAGAAGACATCAAGCCTCAACATACCGCGATTACTACGTGTCTGTCGGCTTCTGCCCTACTATTACCAGATAAGTACTATTCGGAATTAGTAAGGCAGCGGTCTGCAATGTCATCGGAAGAAGAGAAGCCACCACAAGAAATCAAGCCTCAACATACCGCGATTAGTACGTGTATGTCGGCTTCTGTCCTACTATTACTAGATAAGTACTATTCGGCAATAGTAAGGCAGCGGTCTGCAATGTCATCGGAAGAAAAGAAGACACCAAAAGACATCAAGCCTCAACATACCGCGATTACTACGTGTATGTCGGCTTCTGCCCTACTATTACCAGATAAGTACTATTTGGCAATAGTAAGGCAGCGGTCTGCAATGTCATCAGAAGCAGAGAAGACAACAGAAGACATCAAGCCTCAACATACCGCGATTACTACGTATATGTCGGCTTCTGCCCTACTATTACCAGATAAGTACTATTCGGCAATAGTAAGGCAGCGGTCGGCAATGTCATCGGAAGAAGAGAAGACACCAGAAGACATCAATTCTCAACATACCGCTATTACTAAGTGTCTGTCGGCTTCTGCCCTACTATTACCAGATAAGTACTATTCGGCAATAGTAAGGCAGCGGTCGACAATTTCGTCGAAAGAAGAGAAGATTGACCTCATGATTTAATTTGTGTGGTATTGTTTTCAGTTTTTTTCTTATTCGTTTACGTTGGCTTCTGTCCTACTATTACCAGATAAGTACTATTCGGCAATAGTGAGGCAGCGGTCAGCAATGTCATCGGAAGAAGAGAAGACACCAGATGACATCAAGCATCAACATACCGCGATTACTACGTATATGTCGGCTTCTGCCCTACTATTACCAGATAAGTACTATTCGGCAATAGTAAGGCAGCGGTCGGCAATGTCATCGGAAGAAGAGAAGAAACCAGAAGACATCAAGCCTCAACATACCGCGATTACTACGTGTCTGTCGGCTTCTGCCCTACTATTACCAGATAAGTACTATTCGGCAATAGTAAGGCAGCGGTCGGCAATTTCGTCGGAAGAAGACAAGATGGACCTCATGATTTAATTTGTGTGTTATTGTTTTCAGATTTTATCTTATTCGTTTACGTTGGCTTCTGTCCTACTATTACCAGATAAGTACTATTCGGCAATAGTAAGGCAGCGGTCTGCAATGTCATCGGAAGAAAAGAAGACATCAGGAGACATCAAGCCTCAACATACCGCGATTACTACGTGTATGTCCGCTTCTGCCCTACTATTACCAGATAAGTACTATTCGGCAATAGTAAGGCAGCGGTCTGCAATGTCATCGGAAGAAAAGAAGACACCAGAAGACATCACGCCTCAACATACCGCGATTACTACGTGTCTGTCGGCTTCTGGCCTACTATTACCAGATAAGTACTATTCGGAATTAGTAAGGCAGCGGTCTGCAATGTCATCGGAAGAAGAGAAGCCACCACAAGAAATCAAGCCTCAACATACCGCGATTAGTACGTGTATGTCGGCTTCTGTCCTACTATTACTAGATAAGTACTATTCGGCAATAGTAAGGCAGCGGTCTGCAATGTCATCGGAAGAAAAGAAGACACCAAAAGACATCAAGCCTCAACATACCGCGATTACTACGTGTATGTCGGCTTCTGCCCTACTATTACCAGATAAGTACTATTTGGCAATAGTAAGGCAGCGGTCTGCAATGTCATCAGAAGCAGAGAAGACAACAGAAGACATCAAGCCTCAACATACCGCGATTACTACGTATATGTCGGCTTCTGCCCTACTATTACCAGATAAGTACTATTCGGCAATAGTAAGGCAGCGGTCGGCAATGTCATCGGAAGAAGAGAAGACACCAGAAGACATCAATTCTCAACATACCGCTATTACTAAGTGTCTGTCGGCTTCTGCCCTACTATTACCAGATAAGTACTATTCGGCAATAGTAAGGCAGCGGTCGGCAATGTCATCGGAAGAAGACAAGATTGACCTCATGATTTTATTTGTGTATTACTTTCAGTGTTACCTTTTATTCGTGTATGTCGGCTTCTGCCCTACTATTACCAGATAAGTACTATTCGGCAAAAGTAAGGCAGCGGTCTGCAATGTCATCGGAAGAAGACAAGATGGACCTCATGATTTAATTTGTGTGTTATTGTTTTCAGTTTTTTTCTTATTCGTTTACGTTGGCTTCTGTCCTACTATTACCAGATAAGTACTATTCGGCAATAGTAATGCAGCGGTCAGCAATGTCATCGGAAGAAAAGAAGACACCAGAAAACATCAATTCTCAACATACCGCTATTACTAAGTGTCTGTCGGCTTCTGCCCTACTATTACCACATAAGTACTATTCGGCAATAGTAAGGCAGCGGTCTGCAATGTCATCGGAAGAAGACAAGATTGACCTCATGATTTTATTTGTGTATTACTTTCAGTGTTACCTTTTATTCGTATATGTCGGCTTCTGCCCTACTATTACCAGATAAGTACTATTCGGCAATAGTAAGGCAGCGGTCGGCAATGTCATCGGAAGAAGAGAAGACACCAGAAGACATCAATTCTCAACATACCGCTATTACTAAGTGTCTGTCGGCTTCTGCCCTACTATTACCAGATAAGTACTATTCGGCAATAGTAAGGCAGCGGTCGGCAAAGTCGTCGGAAGAAGACAAGACTGCCGTCGTGGTATAATTTGTGTGTTATTTCAGTGTTTATTTTTATTCGTGTATGTCGGCTTCTGCCCTACTATTACCAGATAAGTACTATTCGGCAATAGTAAGGCAGCGGTCGGCAATGTCATCGGAAGAAGAGAAGACACCAGATGACATCAAGCATAAACATACCGCGATTACTACGTATATGTCGGCTTCTGCCCTACTATTACCAGATAAGTACTATTCGGCAATAGTAAGGCAGCGGTCGGCAATGTCATCGGAAGAAGAGAAGACACCAGAAGACATCAATTCTCAACATACCGCTATTACTAAGTGTCTGTCGGCTTCTGCCCTACTATTACCAGATAAGTACTATTCGGCAATAGTAAGGCAGCGGTCGGCAATGTCATCGGAAGAAGAGAAGAAACCAGAAGACATCAAGCCTCAACATACCGCGATTACTACGTGTCTGTCGGCTTCTGCCCTACTATTACCAGATAAGTACTATTCGGCAATAGTAAGGCAGCGGTCGGCAATTTCGTCGGAAGAAGACAAGATGGACCTCATGATTTAATTTGTGTGTTATTGTTTTCAGATTTTATCTTATTCGTTTACGTTGGCTTCTGTCCTACTATTACCAGATAAGTACTATTCGGCAATAGTAAGGCAGCGGTCTGCAATGTCATCGGAAGAAAAGAAGACATCAGGAGACATCAAGCCTCAACATACCGCGATTACTACGTGTATGTCCGCTTCTGCCCTACTATTACCAGATAAGTACTATTCGGCAATAGTAAGGCAGCGGTCGGCAAAGTTATCAAAAGAAGAGAAGAAACCAGAAGACATCAAGCCTCAACATACCGCGATTACTACGTGTCTGTCGGCTTCTGCCCTACTATTACCAGATAAGTACTATTCGGCAATAGTAAGGCAGCGGTCGGCAAAGTCATCAAAAGAAGAGAAGAAACCAGAAGACATCAAGCCTCAACATACCGCGATTACTACGTGTCTGTCGGCTTCTGCCCTACTATTACCAGATAAGTACTATTCGGCAATAGTAAGGCAGCAGTCGGCAAAGTCGTCGGAAGAAGACAAGATTGACGTCGTGGTATAATTTGTGTGTTATTTCAGTGTTTATTTTTATTCGTGTATGTCGGCTTCAGCCCTACTATTACCAGATAAGTACTATTCGGCAATAGTAAGGCAGCGGTCGGCAAAGTCGTCGGAAGGAGACAAGATTGACGTCGTGGTATAATTTGTGTGTTATTTCAGTGTTTATTTTTATTCGTGTATGTCGGCTTCTGCCCTACTATTACCAGATAAGTACTATTCGGCAATAGTAAGGCAGCGGTCTGCAATGTCATCGGAAGAAAAGAAGACACCAGGAGACATCAAGCCTCAACATACCGCGATTACTACGTGTCTGTCGGCTTCTGCCCTACTATTACCAGATAAGTACTATTCGGCAATAGTAAGGCAGCGGTCGGCAAAGTCGTCGGAAGAAGACAAGATTGACGTCGTGGTATAATTTGTGTGTTATTTCAGTGTTTATTTTTATTCGTGTATGTCGGCTTCTGCCCTACTATTACCAGATAAGTACTATTCGGCAATAGTAAGGCAGCGGTCTGCAATGTCATCGGAAGAAAAGAAGACACCAGGAGACATCAAGCCTCAATAATACCGCGATTACTACGTGTATGTCCGCTTCTGCCCTACTATTACCAGATAAGTACTATTCGGCAATAGTAAGGCAGCGGTCTGCAATGTCATCGGAAGAAAAGAAGACACCAGAAGACATCAAGCCTCAACATACCGCGATTAGTACGTGTATGTCGGCTTCTGCCCTACTATTACCAGATAAGTACTATTCGGCAATAATAAGGCAGCGGTCGGCAGTCATCAAAAGAAGAAAAGAAACCAGAAGACATCAAGCCTCAACATACCGCGATTACTACGTGTATGTCGGCTTCTGCCCTACTATTACCAGATAAGTACTATTCGGCAATAGTAAGGCAGCGGTCTGCAATGTCATCGGAAGAAGACAAGATTGACCTCATGATTTTATTTGTGTATTACTTTCAGTGTTACCTTTTATTCGTGTATGTCGGCTTCTGCCCTACTATTACCAGATAAGTACTATTCGGCAAAAGTAAGGCAGCGGTCTGCAATGTCATCGGAAGAAGACAAGATGGACCTCATGATTTAATTTGTGTGTTATTGTTTTCAGTTTTTTTCTTATTCGTTTACGTTGGCTTCTGTCCTACTATTACCAGATAAGTACTATTCGGCAAAAGTAAGGCAGCGGTCAGCAATGTCGTCGGAAGAAGACAAGATTGATCTCATGATTTAATTTGTGTGCTATTTCAGTGTTTATTTTTATTCGTGTCTGTCGGTTTCTGTCCTGCTTTTACCAGATAAGTACTATTCGGCAATAGTAAGGCAGCGGTCGGCAAAGTCGTCGGAAGGAGACAAGATTGACGTCGTGGTATAATTTGTGTGTTATTTCAGTGTTTATTTTTATTCGTGTATGTCGGCTTCAGCCCTACTATTACCAGATAAGTACTATTCGGCAATAGTAAGGCAGCGGTCGGCAAAGTCGTCGGAAGGAGACAAGATTGACGTCGTGGTATAATTTGTGTGTTATTTCAGTGTTTATTTTTATTCGTGTATGTCGGCTTCTGCCCTACTATTACCAGATAAGTACTATTCGGCAATAGTAAGGCAGCGGTCGGCAAAGTCGTCGGAAGGAGACAAGATTGACGTCGTGGTATAATTTGTGTGTTATTTCAGTGTTTATTTTTATTCGTGTATGTCGGCTTCAGCCCTACTATTACCAGATAAGTACTATTCGGCAATAGTAAGGCAGCGGTCGGCAAAGTCGCCGGAAGAAGACAAGATTGACGTCGTGGTATAATTTGTGTGTTATTTCAGTGTTTATTTTTATTCGTGTATGTCGGCTTCTGCCCTACTATTACCAGATAAGTACTATTCGGCAATAGTAAGGCAGCGGTCGGCAATGTCATCGGGAGAAGAGAAGAAACCAGGAGACATCAAGCCTCAACATACCGCGATTACTACGTGTCTGTCGGCTTCTGCCCTACTATTACCAGATAAGTACTATTCGGCAATAGTAAGGCAGTGGTCGGCAATGTCATCGGAAGAAGAGAAGACACCAGAAGACATCAATTCTCAACATACCGCGATTACTACGTGTATGTCGGCTTCTGCCCTACTATTACCAGATAAGTACTATTCGGCAATAGTAAGGCAGCGGTCGGCAAAGTCGTCGAAAGAAGACAACATTGACGTCGTGGTATAATTTGTGTGTTATTTCAGTGTTTATTTTTATTCGTGTATGTCGGCTTCTGCCCTACTATTACCACATAAGTACTATTCGGCAATAGTAAGGCAGCGGTCGGCAATGTCGTCGGAAGAAGACAAGATTGACGTCATGATTTAATTTATGTGTTATTGTTTTCAGTTTTTTTCTTATTCGTTTACGATGGCTTCTGTCCTACTATTACCAGATAAGAACTATTCGGCAATAGTAAGGCAGCGGTCGGCAAAGTTGTCGGAAGAAGACAAGATTGACGTCGTGGTATAATTTGTGTGTTATTTTTGTGTTTATTTTTATTCGTGTATGTCGGCTTCTGCCCTACTATTACCAGATAAGTACTATTCGGCAATAGTAAGGCAGCGGTCGGCAATGTCATCGGAAGAAGAGAAGACACCAGATGACATCAAGCATCAACATACCGCGATTACTACGTGTATGTCGGCTTCTGCCCTACTATTACCAGATAAGTACTATTCGGCAATAGTAAGGCAGCGGTCGGCAATGTCATCGGAAGAAGAGAAGACACCAGAAGACATCAATTCTCAACATACCGCGATTACTACGTGTATGTCGGCTTCTGCCCTACTATTACCAGATAAGTACTATTCGGCAATAGTAAGGCAGCGGTCGGCAAAGTCGTCGAAAGAAGACAACATTGACGTCGTGGTATAATTTGTGTGTTATTTCAGTGTTTATTTTTATTCGTGTATGTCGGCTTCTGCCCTACTATTACCAGATAAGTACTATTCGGCAATAGTAAGGCAGCGGTCGGCAATGTCGTCGGAAGAAGACAAGATTGACGTCATGATTTAATTTATGTGTTATTGTTTTCAGTTTTTTTCTTATTTGTTTACGATGGCTACTGTCCTACTATTACCAGATAAGAACTATTCGGCAATAGTAAGGCAGCGGTCGGCAAAGTCATCAAAAGAAGAGAAGAAACCAGAAGAAACAACGCTAAAAATGCTGCGATTACTACGTGTATGTCGGCTTCTGCCCTACTATTACCAGATAAGTACTATTTGGCAATAGTAAGGCAGCGGTCAGCAATGTCGTCAGAAGAAGACAAGATGGACGTCATGATTTAATTTGTGTGTTATTGTTTTCAGATTTTTTCTTATTCGTTTACGTTGGCTTCTGTCCTACTATTACCAGATAAGTACTATTCGGCAATAGTAAGGCAGCGGTCGGCAAAGTCATCAAAAGAAGAGAAGAAACCAGAAGACATCAAGCCTCAACATACCGCGATTACTACGTGTCTGTCGGCTTCTGCCCTACTATTACCAGATAAGTACTATTCGGCAATAGTAAGGCAGCGGTCGGCAAAGTCGTCGGAAGAAGACAAGATTGACGTCGTGGTATAATTTGTGTGTTATTTCAGTGTTTATTTTTATTCGTGTATGTCGGCTTCAGCCCTACTATTACCAGATAAGTACTATTCGGCAATAGTAAGGCAGCGGTCGGCAAAGTCGTCGGAAGGAGACAAGATTGACGTCGTGGTATAATTTGTGTGTTATTTCAGTGTTTATTTTTATTCGTGTATGTCGGCTTCTGCCCTACTATTACCAGATAAGTACTATTCGGCAATAGTAAGGCAGCGGTCGGCAAAGTCGTCGGAAGGAGACAAGATTGACGTCGTGGTATAATTTGTGTGTTATTTCAGTGTTTATTTTTATTCGTGTATGTCGGCTTCAGCCCTACTATTACCAGATAAGTACTATTCGGCAATAGTAAGGCAGCGGTCGGCAAAGTCGCCGGAAGAAGACAAGATTGACGTCGTGGTATAATTTGTGTGTTATTTCAGTGTTTATTTTTATTCGTGTATGTCGGCTTCTGCCCTACTATTACCAGATAAGTACTATTCGGCAATAGTAAGGCAGCGGTCGGCAATGTCATCGGGAGAAGAGAAGAAACCAGGAGACATCAAGCCTCAACATACCGCGATTACTACGTGTCTGTCGGCTTCTGCCCTACTATTACCAGATAAGTACTATTCGGCAATAGTAAGGCAGCGGTCGGCAATGTCATCGGAAGAAGAGAAGACACCAGAAGACATCAATTCTCAACATACCGCGATTACTACGTGTATGTCGGCTTCTGCCCTACTATTACCAGATAAGTACTATTCGGCAATAGTAAGGCAGCGGTCGGCAAAGTCGTCGAAAGAAGACAACATTGACGTCGTGGTATAATTTGTGTGTTATTTCAGTGTTTATTTTTATTCGTGTATGTCGGCTTCTGCCCTACTATTACCAGATAAGTACTATTCGGCAATAGTAAGGCAGCGGTCGGCAATGTCGTCGGAAGAAGACAAGATTGACGTCATGATTTAATTTATGTGGTATTGTTTTCAGTTTTTTTCTTATTCGTTTACGTTGGCTTCTGTCCTACTATTACCAGATAAGTACTATTCGGCAATAGTGAGGCAGCGGTCAGCAATGTCATCGGAAGAAGAGAAGACACCAGAAGACATCAAGCCTCAACATACCGCGATTACTTCGTGTCTGTCGGCTTCTGCCCTACTATTACCAGATAAGTACTATTCGGCAATAGAAAGGCAGCGGTCGGCAAAGTCATCAAAAGAAGAGAAGAAACCAGAAGACATCAAGCTTCAACATACCGCGATTACTACGTGTCTGTCGGCTTCTGCCCTACTATTACCAGATAAGTACTATTCGGCAATAGTAAGGCAGCGGTCTGCAATGTCATCGGAAGAAAAGAAGACACCAGAAGACATCACGCCTCAACATACCGCGATTACTACGTGTCTGTCGGCTTCTGCCCTGCTATTACCAGATAAGTACTATTCGGCAATAGTAAGGCAGCAGTCGGCAATGTCATCGGAAGAAGAGAAGACACCAGAAGACATCAAGCCTCAACATACCGCGATTACTACGTGTCTGTCGGCTTCTGCCCTACTATTACCAGATAAGTACTATTCGGAATTAGTAAGGCAGCGGTCTGCAATGTCATCGGAAGAAGAGAAGCCACCACAAGAAATCAAGCCTCAACATACCGCGATTAGTACGTGTATGTCGGCTTCTGTCCTACTATTACTAGATAAGTACTATTCGGCAATAGTAAGGCAGCGGTCTGCAATGTCATCGGAAGAAAAGAAGACACCAAAAGACATCAAGCCTCAACATACCGCGATTACTACGTGTATGTCGGCTTCTGCCCTACTATTACCAGATAAGTACTATTTGGCAATAGTAAGGCAGCGGTCTGCAATGTCATCAGAAGCAGAGAAGACAACAGAAGACATCAAGCCTCAACATACCGCGATTACTACGTATATGTCGGCTTCTGCCCTACTATTACCAGATAAGTACTATTCGGCAATAGTAAGGCAGCGGTCGGCAATGTCATCGGAAGAAGAGAAGACACCAGAAGACATCAATTCTCAACATACCGCTATTACTAAGTGTCTGTCGGCTTCTGCCCTACTATTACCAGATAAGTACTATTCGGCAATAGTAAGGCAGCGGTCGACAATTTCGTCGAAAGAAGAGAAGATTGACCTCATGATTTAATTTGTGTGGTATTGTTTTCAGTTTTTTTCTTATTCGTTTACGTTGGCTTCTGTCCTACTATTACCAGATAAGTACTATTCGGCAATAGTGAGGCAGCGGTCAGCAATGTCATCGGAAGAAGAGAAGACACCAGATGACATCAAGCATCAACATACCGCGATTACTACGTATATGTCGGCTTCTGCCCTACTATTACCAGATAAGTACTATTCGGCAATAGTAAGGCAGCGGTCGGCAATGTCATCGGAAGAAGAGAAGAAACCAGAAGACATCAAGCCTCAACATACCGCGATTACTACGCGTCTGTCGGCTTCTGCCCTACTATTACCAGATAAGTACTATTCGGCAATAGTAAGGCAGCGGTCGGCAATTTCGTCGGAAGAAGACAAGATGGACCTCATGATTTAATTTGTGTGTTATTGTTTTCAGATTTTATCTTATTCGTTTACGTTGGCTTCTGTCCTACTATTACCAGATAAGTACTATTCGGCAATAGTAAGGCAGCGGTCTGCAATGTCATCGGAAGAAAAGAAGACATCAGGAGACATCAAGCCTCAACATACCGCGATTACTACGTGTATGTCCGCTTCTGCCCTACTATTACCAGATAAGTACTATTCGGCAATAGTAAGGCAGCGGTCTGCAATGTCATCGGAAGAAAAGAAGACACCAGAAGACATCACGCCTCAACATACCGCGATTACTACGTGTCTGTCGGCTTCTGGCCTACTATTACCAGATAAGTACTATTCGGAATTAGTAAGGCAGCGGTCTGCAATGTCATCGGAAGAAGAGAAGCCACCACAAGAAATCAAGCCTCAACATACCGCGATTAGTACGTGTATGTCGGCTTCTGTCCTACTATTACTAGATAAGTACTATTCGGCAATAGTAAGGCAGCGGTCTGCAATGTCATCGGAAGAAAAGAAGACACCAAAAGACATCAAGCCTCAACATACCGCGATTACTACGTGTATGTCGGCTTCTGCCCTACTATTACCAGATAAGTACTATTTGGCAATAGTAAGGCAGCGGTCTGCAATGTCATCAGAAGCAGAGAAGACAACAGAAGACATCAAGCCTCAACATACCGCGATTACTACGTATATGTCGGCTTCTGCCCTACTATTACCAGATAAGTACTATTCGGCAATAGTAAGGCAGCGGTCGGCAATGTCATCGGAAGAAGAGAAGACACCAGAAGACATCAATTCTCAACATACCGCTATTACTAAGTGTCTGTCGGCTTCTGCCCTACTATTACCAGATAAGTACTATTCGGCAATAGTAAGGCAGCGGTCGGCAATGTCATCGGAAGAAGACAAGATTGACCTCATGATTTTTTTTGTGTATTACTTTCAGTGTTACCTTTTATTCGTGTATGTCGGCTTCTGCCCTACTATTACCAGATAAGTACTATTCGGCAAAAGTAAGGCAGCGGTCTGCAATGTCATCGGAAGAAGACAAGATGGACCTCATGATTTAATTTGTGTGTTATTGTTTTCAGTTTTTTTCTTATTCGTTTACGTTGGCTTCTGTCCTACTATTACCAGATAAGTACTATTCGGCAATAGTAATGCAGCGGTCAGCAATGTCATCGGAAGAAAAGAAGACACCAGAAAACATCAATTCTCAACATACCGCTATTACTAAGTGTCTGTCGGCTTCTGCCCTACTATTACCAGATAAGTACTATTCGGCAATAGTAAGGCAGCGGTCTGCAATGTCATCGGAAGAAGACAAGATTGACCTCATGATTTTATTTGTGTATTACTTTCAGTGTTACCTTTTATTCGTATATGTCGGCTTCTGCCCTACTATTACCAGATAAGTACTATTCGGCAATAGTAAGGCAGCGGTCGGCAATGTCATCGGAAGAAGAGAAGACACCAGAAGACATCAATTCTCAACATACCGCTATTACTAAGTGTCTGTCGGCTTCTGCCCTACTATTACCAGATAAGTACTATTCGGCAATAGTAAGGCAGCGGTCGGCAAAGTCGTCGGAAGAAGACAAGACTGCCGTCGTGGTATAATTTGTGTGTTATTTCAGTGTTTATTTTTATTCGTGTATGTCGGCTTCTGCCCTACTATTACCAGATAAGTACTATTCGGCAATAGTAAGGCAGCGGTCGGCAATGTCATCGGAAGAAGAGAAGACACCAGATGACATCAAGCATAAACATACCGCGATTACTACGTATATGTCGGCTTCTGCCCTACTATTACCAGATAAGTACTATTCGGCAATAGTAAGGCAGCGGTCGGCAATGTCATCAGAAGAAGAGAAGACACCAGAAGACATCAATTCTCAACATACCGCTATTACTAAGTGTCTGTCGGCTTCTGCCCTACTATTACCAGATAAGTACTATTCGGCAATAGTAAGGCAGCGGTCGGCAATGTCATCGGAAGAAGAGAAGAAACCAGAAGACATCAAGCCTCAACATACCGCGATTACTACGTGTCTGTCGGCTTCTGCCCTACTATTACCAGATAAGTACTATTCGGCAATAGTAAGGCAGCGGTCGGCAATTTCGTCGGAAGAAGACAAGATGGACCTCATGATTTAATTTGTGTGTTATTGTTTTCAGATTTTATCTTATTCGTTTACGTTGGCTTCTGTCCTACTATTACCAGATAAGTACTATTCGGCAATAGTAAGGCAGCGGTCTGCAATGTCATCGGAAGAAAAGAAGACATCAGGAGACATCAAGCCTCAACATACCGCGATTACTACGTGTATGTCCGCTTCTGCCCTACTATTACCAGATAAGTACTATTCGGCAATAGTAAGGCAGCGGTCGGCAAAGTTATCAAAAGAAGAGAAGAAACCAGAAGACATCAAGCCTCAACATACCGCGATTACTACGTGTCTGTCGGCTTCTGCCCTACTATTACCAGATAAGTACTATTCGGCAATAGTAAGGCAGCGGTCGGCAAAGTCATCAAAAGAAGAGAAGAAACCAGAAGACATCAAGCCTCAACATACCGCGATTACTACGTGTCTGTCGGCTTCTGCCCTACTATTACCAGATAAGTACTATTCGGCAATAGTAAGGCAGCAGTCGGCAAAGTCGTCGGAAGAAGACAAGATTGACGTCGTGGTATAATTTGTGTGTTATTTCAGTGTTTATTTTTATTCGTGTATGTCGGCTTCAGCCCTACTATTACCAGATAAGTACTATTCGGCAATAGTAAGGCAGCGGTCGGCAAAGTCGTCGGAAGGAGACAAGATTGACGTCGTGGTATAATTTGTGTGTTATTTCAGTGTTTATTTTTATTCGTGTATGTCGGCTTCTGCCCTACTATTACCAGATAAGTACTATTCGGCAATAGTAAGGCAGCGGTCTGCAATGTCATCGGAAGAAAAGAAGACACCAGGAGACATCAAGCCTCAACATACCGCGATTACTACGTGTCTGTCGGCTTCTGCCCTACTATTACCAGATAAGTACTATTCGGCAATAGTAAGGCAGCGGTCGGCAAAGTCGTCGGAAGAAGACAAGATTGACGTCGTGGTATAATTTGTGTGTTATTTCAGTGTTTATTTTTATTCGTGTATGTCGGCTTCTGCCCTACTATTACCAGATAAGTACTATTCGGCAATAGTAAGGCAGCGGTCTGCAATGTCATCGGAAGAAAAGAAGACACCAGGAGACATCAAGCCTCAATAATACCGCGATTACTACGTGTATGTCCGCTTCTGCCCTACTATTACCAGATAAGTACTATTCGGCAATAGTAAGGCAGCGGTCTGCAATGTCATCGGAAGAAAAGAAGACACCAGAAGACATCAAGCCTCAACATACCGCGATTAGTACGTGTATGTCGGCTTCTGCCCTACTATTACCAGATAAGTACTATTCGGCAATAATAAGGCAGCGGTCGGCAGTCATCAAAAGAAGAAAAGAAACCAGAAGACATCAAGCCTCAACATACCGCGATTACTACGTGTATGTCGGCTTCTGCCCTACTATTACCAGATAAGTACTATTCGGCAATAGTAAGGCAGCGGTCTGCAATGTCATCGGAAGAAGACAAGATTGACCTCATGATTTTATTTGTGTATTACTTTCAGTGTTACCTTTTATTCGTGTATGTCGGCTTCTGCCCTACTATTACCAGATAAGTACTATTCGGCAAAAGTAAGGCAGCGGTCTGCAATGTCATCGGAAGAAGACAAGATGGACCTCATGATTTAATTTGTGTGTTATTGTTTTCAGTTTTTTTCTTATTCGTTTACGTTGGCTTCTGTCCTACTATTACCAGATAAGTACTATTCGGCAAAAGTAAGGCAGCGGTCAGCAATGTCGTCGGAAGAAGACAAGATTGATCTCATGATTTAATTTGTGTGCTATTTCAGTGTTTATTTTTATTCGTGTCTGTCGGTTTCTGTCCTGCTTTTACCAGATAAGTACTATTCGGCAATAGTAAGGCAGCGGTCGGCAAAGTCGTCGGAAGGAGACAAGATTGACGTCGTGGTATAATTTGTGTGTTATTTCAGTGTTTATTTTTATTCGTGTATGTCGGCTTCAGCCCTACTATTACCAGATAAGTACTATTCGGCAATAGTAAGGCAGCGGTCGGCAAAGTCGTCGGAAGGAGACAAGATTGACGTCGTGGTATAATTTGTGTGTTATTTCAGTGTTTATTTTTATTCGTGTATGTCGGCTTCTGCCCTACTATTACCAGATAAGTACTATTCGGCAATAGTAAGGCAGCGGTCGGCAAAGTCGTCGGAAGGAGACAAGATTGACGTCGTGGTATAATTTGTGTGTTATTTCAGTGTTTATTTTTATTCGTGTATGTCGGCTTCAGCCCTACTATTACCAGATAAGTACTATTCGGCAATAGTAAGGCAGCGGTCGGCAATGTCATCGGAAGAAGAGAAGACACCAGAAGACATCAAGCCTCAACATACCGCGATTACTACGTGTATGTCGGCTTCTGCCCTACTTTTACCAGATAAGTACTATTCGGCAATAGTAAGGCAGCGGTCGGCAATGTCATCGGAAGAAGAGAAGACACCAGAAGACATCAAGCCTCAACATACCGCGATTACTACGTGTATGTCGGCTTCTGCCCTACTATTACCAGATAAGTACTATTCGGCAATAGTAAGGCAGCGGTCGGCAATGTCATCGGAAGAAGAGAAGACACCAGAAGACATCAAGCCTCAACATACCGCGATTACTACGTGTATGTCGGCTTCTGCCCTACTTTTACCAGATAAGTACTATTCGGCAATAGTAAGGCAGCGGTCGGCAATGTCATCGGAAGAAGAGAAGACACCAGAAGACATCAAGCCTCAACATACCGCGATTACTACGTGTATGTCGGCTTCTGCCCTACTATTACCAGATAAGTACTATTCGGCAATAGTAAGGCAGCGGTCGGCAAAGTCGTCGGAAGAAGACAAGATGGACCTCATGATTTAATTTGTGTGTTATTGTTTTCAGATTTTTTCTTATTCGTTTACGTTGGCTTCTGTCCTACTATTACCAGATAAGTATTATTCGGCAATAGTAAGGCAGCGGTCGGCAAAGTCGTCGGAAGAAGAGAAGACACCAGAAGACATCAAGCCTCAACATACTGCGATTACTACGTGTCTGTCGGCTTCTGCCCTACTATTGCCAGATAAGTACTATTCGGCAATAATAAGGCAGCGGTCGGCAAAGTCATCAAAAGAAGAGAAAAAACCAGAAGACATCAAGCCTCAACATACCGCGATTACTACGTGTATGTCGGCTTCTGCCCTACTATTACCAGATAAGTTCTAATCGGCAATAGTAAGGCAGCGGTCGGCAATGTCATCGGAAGAAGAGAAGACACCAGATGACATCAAGCATCAACATACCGCGATTACTACGTGTATGTTGGCTTCTGCCCTACTATTACCAGATAAGCACTATTCGGCAATAGTAAGGCAGCGGTCAGCAATGTCATCGAAAGAAGAGAAGACACCAGAAGACATCAAGCCTCAACATACCGCGATTACTACGTGTATGTAGGCTTCTGTCCTACTATTACCAGATAAGTACTATTCGGCAATAGTAAGGCAGCGGTCTGCAATGTCATCGGAAGAAGAGAAGCCACCACAAGAAATCAAACCTCAACATACCGCGATTAGTACGTGTATGTCGGCTTCTGCCCTACTATTACCAGATAAGTACTATTCGGCAATAGTAAGGCAGCGGTCGGCAATTTCGTCGGAAGAAGACAAGATGGACCTCATGATTTAATTTGTGTGTTATTGTTTTCAGATTTTATCTTATTCGTTTACGTTGGCTTCTGTCCTACTATTACCAGATAAGTACTATTCGGCAATAGTAAGGCAGCGGTCGGCAATGTCATCGGAAGAAGAGAAGACACCAGAAGACATCAATTCTCAACATACCGCGATTACTACGTGTATGTCGGCTTCTGCCCTACTATTACCAGATAAGTACTATTCGGCAATAGTAAGGCAGCGGTCGGCAAAGTCGTCGAAAGAAGACAACATTGACGTCGTGGTATAATTTGTGTGTTATTTCAGTGTTTATTTTTATTCGTGTATGTCGGCTTCTGCCCTACTATTACCAGATAAGTACTATTCGGCAATAGTAAGGCAGCGGTCGGCAATGTCGTCGGAAGAAGACAAGATTGACGTCATGATTTAATTTATGTGTTATTGTTTTCAGTTTTTTTCTTATTCGTTTACGATGGCTACTGTCCTACTATTACCAGATAAGAACTATTCGGCAATAGTAAGGCAGCGGTCGGCAAAGTCATCAAAAGAAGTGAAGAAACCAGAAGAAACAACGCTAAAAATGCTGCGATTACTACGTGTATGTCGGCTTCTGCCCTACTATTACCAGATAAGTACTATTTGGCAATAGTAAGGCAGCGGTCAGCAATGTCGTCAGAAGAAGACAAGATGGACGTCATGATTTAATTTGTGTGTTATTGTTTTCAGATTTTTTCTTATTCGTTTACGTTGGCTTCTGTCCTACTATTACCAGATAAGTACTATTCGGCAATAGTAAGGCAGCGGTCGGCAAAGTCATCAAAAGAAGAGAAGAAACCAGAAGACATCAAGCCTCAACATACCGCGATTACTACGTGTCTGTCGGCTTCTGCCCTACTATTACCAGATAAGTACTATTCGGCAATAGTAAGGCAGCGGTCGGCAAAGTCGTCGGAAGAAGACAAGATTGACGTCGTGGTATAATTTGTGTGTTATTTCAGTGTTTATTTTTATTCGTGTATGTCGGCTTCAGCCCTACTATTACCAGATAAGTACTATTCGGCAATAGTAAGGCAGCGGTCGGCAAAGTCGTCGGAAGGAGACAAGATTGACGTCGTGGTATAATTTGTGTGTTATTTCAGTGTTTATTTTTATTCGTGTATGTCGGCTTCTGCCCTACTATTACCAGATAAGTACTATTCGGCAATAGTAAGGCAGCGGTCGGCAAAGTCGTCGGAAGGAGACAAGATTGACGTCGTGGTATAATTTGTGTGTTATTTCAGTGTTTATTTTTATTCGTGTATGTCGGCTTCTGCCCTACTATTACCAGATTAGTACTATTCGGCAATAGTAAGGCAGCGGTCGGCAATGTCATCGGAAGAAGAGAAGAAACCAGGAGACATCAAGCCTCAACATACCGCGATTACTACGTGTCTGTCGGCTTCTGCCCTACTATTACCAGATAAGTACTATTCGGCAATAGTAAGGCAGCGGTCGGCAATTTCGTCGGAAGAAGACAAGATGGACCTCATGATTTAATTTGTGTGTTATTGTTTTCAGATTTTTTCTTATTCGTTTACGTTGGCTTCTGTCCTACTATTACCAGATAAGTATTATTCGGCAATAGTAAGGCAGCGGTCGGCAATGTCATCGGAAGAAGAGAAGACACCAGAAGACATCAATTCTCAACATACCGCGATTACTACGTGTATGTTGGCTTCTGCCCTTCTATTACCAGATAAGTACTATTCGGCAATAGTAAGGCAGCGGTCGGCAAAGTCGTCGGAAGAAGACAAGATTGACGTCGTGGTATAATTTGTGTGTTATTTTTGTGTTTATTTTTATTCGTGTATGTCGGCTTCTGCCCTGCTATTACCAGATAAGTACTATTCGGCAATAGTAAGGCAGCGGTCGGCAATGTCATCGGAAGAAGAGAAGACACCAGATGACATCAAGCATCAACATACCGCGATTACTACGTGTATGTCGGCTTCTGCCCTACTATTACCAGATAAGTATTATTCGGCAATAGTAAGGCAGCGGTCGGCAATGTCATCGGAAGAAGAGAAGACACCAGAAGACATCAATTCTCAACATACCGCGATTACTACGTGTATGTCGGCTTCTGCCCTACTATTACCAGATAAGTACTATTCGGCAATAGTAAGGCAGCGGTCGGCAAAGTCGTCGAAAGAAGACAACATTGACGTCGTGGTATAATTTGTGTGTTATTTCAGTGTTTATTTTTATTCGTGTATGTCGGCTTCTGCCCTACTATTACCAGATAAGTACTATTCGGCAATAGTAAGGCAGCGGTCGGCAATGTCGTCGGAAGAAGACAAGATTGACGTCATGATTTAATTTATGTGTTATTGTTTTCAGTTTTTTTCTTATTCGTTTACGATGGCTTCTGTCCTACTATTACCAGATAAGAACTATTCGGCAATAGTAAGGCAGCGGTCGGCAAAGTCATCAAAAGAAGAGAAGAAACCAGAAGAAACAACGCTAAAAATGCTGCGATTACTACGTGTATGTCGGCTTCTGCCCTACTATTACCAGATAAGTACTATTCGGCAATAGTAAGGCAGCGGTCTGCAATGTCATCGGAAGAAGACAAGATGGACCTCATGATTTAATTTGTGTGCTATTTCAGTGTTTATTTTTATTCGTGTCAGTCGGTTTCTGTCCTGCTATTACCAAATAAGTAATATTTGGCAAAAGAAAGGCAGTGGGTAGCAAAGTCATCGAGAGAAGAGAAGAAACCAGAAGAAACAACCCTAAAAATGCTGCGATTACTACGTGTATGTCGGCTTCTGCCCTACTATTACCAGATAAGTACTATTCGGCATTAGTAAGGCAGCGGTCGGCAAAGTCGTCGGAAGAAGACAAGATTGACGTCGTGGTATAATTTGTGTGTTATTTTTGTGTTTATTTTTATTCGTGTATGTCGGCTTCTGCCCTACTATTACCAGATAAGTACTATTCGGCAATAGTAAGGCAGCGGTCGGCAATGTCATCGGAAGAAGAGAAGACACCAGATGACATCAAGCATCAACATACCGCGATTACTACGTGTATGTCGGCTTCTGCCCTACTATTACCAGATAAGTACTATTCGGCAATAGTAAGGCAGCGGTCGGCAATGTCATCGGAAGAAGAGAAGACACCAGAAGACATCAATTCTCAACATACCGCGATTACTACGTGTATGTCGGCTTCTGCCCTACTATTACCAGATAAGTACTATTCGGCAATAGTAAGGCAGCGGTCGGCAAAGTCGTCGAAAGAAGACAACATTGACGTCGTGGTATAATTTGTGTGTTATTTCAGTGTTTATTTTTATTCGTGTATGTCGGCTTCTGCCCTACTATTACCAGATAAGTACTATTCGGCAATAGTAAGGCAGCGGTCGGCAAAGTCGTCGGAAGGAGACAAGATTGACGTCGTGGTATAATTTGTGTGTTATTTCAGTGTTTATTTTTATTCGTGTATGTCGGCTTCTGCCCTACTATTACCAGATAAGTACTATTCGGCAATAGTAAGGCAGCGGTCGGCAATGTCATCGGAAGAAGAGAAGAAACCAGGAGATATCAAGCCTCAACATACCGCGATTACTACGTGTCTGTCGGCTTCTGCCCTACTATTACCAGATAAGTACTATTCGGCAATAGTAAGGCAGCGGTCGGCAATTTCGTCGGAAGAAGACAAGATGGACCTCATGATTTAATTTGTGTGTTATTGTTTTCAGATTTTATCTTATTCGTTTACGTTGGCTTCTGTCCTACTATTACCAGATAAGTACTATTCGGCAATAGTAAGGCAGCGGTCGGCAAAGTCGTCGGAAGAAGACAAGATTGACGTCGTGGTATAATTTGTGTGTTATTTTTGTGTTTATTTTTATTCGTGTATGTCGGCTTCTGCCCTGCTATTACCAGATAAGTACTATTCGGCAATAGTAAGGCAGCGGTCGGCAATGTCATCGGAAGAAGAGAAGACACCAGATGACATCAAGCATCAACATACCGCGATTACTACGTGTATGTCGGCTTCTGCCCTACTATTACCAGATAAGTACTATTCGGCAATAGTAAGGCAGCGGTCGGCAATGTCATCGGAAGAAGAGAAGACACCAGAAGACATCAATTCTCAACATACCGCGATTACTACGTGTATGTCGGCTTCTGCCCTACTATTACCAGATAAGTACTATTCGGCAATAGTAAGGCAGCGGTCGGCAAAGTCGTCGAAAGAAGACAACATTGACGTCGTGGTATAATTTGTGTGTTATTTCAGTGTTTATTTTTATTCGTGTATGTCGGCTTCTGCCCTACTATTACCAGATAAGTACTATTCGGCAATAGTAAGGCAGCGGTCGGCAATGTCGTCGGAAGAAGACAAGATTGACGTCATGATTTAATTTATGTGTTATTGTTTTCAGTTTTTTTCTTATTCGTTTACGATGGCTTCTGTCCTACTATTACCAGATAAGAACTATTCGGCAATAGTAAGGCAGCGGTCGGCAAAGTCATCAAAAGAAGAGAAGAAACCAGAAGAAACAACGCTAAAAATGCTGCGATTACTACGTGTATGTCGGCTTCTGCCCTACTATTACCAGATAAGTACTATTCGGCAATAGTAAGGCAGCGGTCGGCAAAGTCGTCGGAAGAAGACAAGATTGACGTCGTGGTATAATTTGTGTGTTATTTCAGTGTTTATTTTTATTCGTGTATGTCGGCTTCAGCCCTACTATTACCAGATAAGTACTATTCGGCAATAGTAAGGCAGCGGTCGGCAAAGTCGTCGGAAGGAGACAAGATTGACGTCGTGGTATAATTTGTGTGTTATTTCAGTGTTTATTTTTATTCGTGTATGTCGGCTTCTGCCCTACTATTACCAGATAAGTACTATTCGGCAATAGTAAGGCAGCGGTCGGCAATTTCGTCGGAAGAAGACAAGATGGACCTCATGATTTAATTTGTGTGTTATTGTTTTCAGATTTTATCTTATTCGTTTACGTTGGCTTCTGTCCTACTATTACCAGATAAGTACTATTCGGCAATAGTAAGGCAGCGGTCGGCAATGTCATCGGAAGAAGAGAAGACACCAGAAGACATCAATTCTCAACATACCGCGATTACTACGTGTATGTCGGCTTCTGCCCTACTATTACCAGATAAGTACTATTCGGCAATAGTAAGGCAGCGGTCGGCAAAGTCGTCGAAAGAAGACAACATTGACGTCGTGGTATAATTTGTGTGTTATTTCAGTGTTTATTTTTATTCGTGTATGTCGGCTTCTGCCCTACTATTACCAGATAAGTACTATTCGGCAATAGTAAGGCAGCGGTCGGCAAAGTCGTCGGAAGGAGACAAGATTGACGTCGTGGTATAATTTGTGTGTTATTTCAGTGTTTATTTTTATTCGTGTATGTCGGCTTCTGCCCTACTATTACCAGATAAGTACTATTCGGCAATAGTAAGGCAGCGGTCGGCAATGTCATCGGAAGAAGAGAAGAAACCAGGAGATATCAAGCCTCAACATACCGCGATTACTACGTGTCTGTCGGCTTCTGCCCTACTATTACCAGATAAGTACTATTCGGCAATAGTAAGGCAGCGGTCGGCAATTTCGTCGGAAGAAGACAAGATGGACCTCATGATTTAATTTGTGTGTTATTGTTTTCAGATTTTATCTTATTCGTTTACGTTGGCTTCTGTCCTACTATTACCAGATAAGTACTATTCGGCAATAGTAAGGCAGCGGTCGGCAATGTCATCGGAAGAAGAGAAGACACCAGAAGACATCAATTCTCAACATACCGCGATTACTACGTGTATGTCGGCTTCTGCCCTACTATTACCAGATAAGTACTATTCGGCAATAGTAAGGCAGCGGTCGGCAAAGTCGTCGAAAGAAGACAACATTGACGTCGTGGTATAATTTGTGTGTTATTTCAGTGTTTATTTTTATTCGTGTATGTCGGCTTCAGCCCTACTATTACCAGATAAGTACTATTCGGCAATAGTAAGGCAGCGGTCGGCAAAGTCGTCGGAAGGAGACAAGATTGACGTCGTGGTATAATTTGTGTGTTATTTCAGTGTTTATTTTTATTCGTGTATGTCGGCTTCTGCCCTACTATTACCAGATAAGTACTATTCGGCAATAGTAAGGCAGCGGTCGGCAAAGTCGTCGGAAGGAGACAAGATTGACGTCGTGGTATAATTTGTGTGTTATTTCAGTGTTTATTTTTATTCGTGTATGTCGGCTTCAGCCCTACTATTACCAGATAAGTACTATTCGGCAATAGTAAGGCAGCGGTCGGCAATGTCGTCGGAAGAAGACAAGATTGACGTCATGATTTAATTTATGTGTTATTGTTTTCAGTTTTTTTCTTATTTGTTTACGATGGCTACTGTCCTACTATTACCAGATAAGAACTATTCGGCAATAGTAAGGCAGCGGTCGGCAATGTCATCGGAAGAAGAGAAGACACCAGAAGACATCAAGCCTCAACATACCGCGATTACTACGTGTATGTCGGCTTCTGCCCTACTATTACCAGATAAGTACTATTCGGCAATAGTAAGGCAGCGGTCGGCAAAGTCGTCGGAAGAAGACAAGATTGACGTCGTGGTATAATTTGTGTGTTATTTCAGTGTTTATTTTTATTCGTGTATGTCAGCTTCAGCCCTACTATTACCAGATAGGTACTATTCGGCAATAGTAAGGCAGCGGTCGGCAAAGTCGTCGGAAGGAGACAAGATTGACGTCGTGGTATAATTTGTGTATTATTTCAGTGTTTATTTTTATTCGTGTATGTCGGCTTCTGCCCTACTATTACCAGATAAGTACTATTCGGCAATAGTAAGGCAGCGGTCGGCAATGTCATCGGAAGAAGAGCAGACACCAGAAGACATCAAGCCTCAACATACCGCGATTACTACGTGTATGTCGGCTTCTGCCCTACTATTACCAGATAAGTACTATTCGGCAATAGTAAGGCAGCGGTCGGCAAAGTCGTCGGAAGAAGACAAGATTGACGTCGTGGTATAATTTGTGTGTTATTTCAGTGTTTATTTTTATTCGTGTATGTCAGCTTCAGCCCTACTATTACCAGATAGGTACTATTCGGCAATAGTAAGGCAGCGGTCGGCAAAGTCGTCGGAAGGAGACAAGATTGACGTCGTGGTATAATTTGTGTATTATTTCAGTGTTTATTTTTATTCGTGTATGTCGGCTTCTGCCCTACTATTACCAGATAAGTACTATTCGGCAATAGTAAGGCAGCGGTCGGCAATGTCATCGGAAGAAGAGAAGACACCAGATGACATCAAGCCTCAACATACCGTGATTACTACGTGTATGTCGGCTTCTGCCCTACTATTACCAGATAAGTACTATTCGGCAATAGTAAGGCAGCGGTCGTCAATGTCATCGGAAGAAGAGAAGACACCAGAAGACATCAAGCCTCAACATACCGCGATTACTACGTGTATGTCGGCTTCTGCCCTACTATTACCAGATAAGTACTATTCGGCAATAGTAAGGCAGCGGTCGGCAAAGTCGTCGGAAGAAGACAAGATTGACGTCATGGTATAATTTGTGTGTTATTTCAGTGTTTATTTTTATTCGTGTATGTCGGCTTCAGCCCTACTATTACCAGATAAGTACTATTCGGCAATAGTAAGGCAGCGGTCGGCAAAGTCATCAAAAGAAGAGTAGAAACCAGAAGACATCAAGCCTCAACATACCGCGATTACTACGTGTATGTCGGCTTCTGCCCTACTATTACCAGATAAGTACTATTCGGCAATAGTGAGGCAGCGGTCGGCAAAGTCATCGGAAGAAGACAAGACACCAGAAGACATCAAGCCTCAACATACCGCGATTACTACGTGTATGTCGGCTTCTGCCCTACTATTACCAGATAAGTACTATTCGGCAATAGTAAGGCAGCGGTCAGCAATGTCATCGGAAGAAGAGAAGACACCAGAAGACATCAAGCCTCAACATACCGCGATTACTACGTGTATGTCGGCTTCTGCCCTACTATTACCAGATAAGTACTATTCGGCAATAGTAAGGCAGCGGTCAGCAATGTCGTCGGAAGAAGAGAAGACATCAAGCCTCAACATACCGCGATTACTACGTGTATGTCGGCTTCTGCCCTACTATTACCAGATAAGTACTATTCGGCAATAGTAAGGCAGCGGTCAGCAATGTCGTCGGAAGAAGACAAGATTGATCTCATGATTTAATTTGTGTGCTATTTCAGTGTTTATTTTTATTCGTGTATGTCGGTTTCTGTCCTGCTATTACCAAATAAGTTATATTTGGCAAAAGTAAGGCAGTGGCTAGCAAATTCATCGAGAGAAGAGAAGAAACCAGAAGAAACAACCCTAAAAATGCTGCGATTACTACGTGTATGTCGGCTTCTGCCCTGATATTACCAGATAAGTACTATTCGGCAATAGTTAGGCAGCGGTCTGCAATGTCATCGGAAGAAAAGAAGACACCAGAAGACATCCAGCCTCAACATACCGCGATTACTACGTGTCTGTCGGCTTCTGCCCTACTATTACCAGATAAGTACTATTCGGCAATAGTAAGGCAGCGGTCGGCAAAGTCATCAAAAGAAGAGAAGAAACCAGAAGACATCAAGCCTCAACATACCGCGATTACTACGTGTCTGTCGGCTTCTGCCCTACTATTACCAGATAAGTACTATTCGGCAATAGTAAGGCAGCGGTCGGCAATTTAGTCAGAAGAAGACAAGATGGACCTCATGATTTAATTTGTGTGTTATTGTTTTCAGTTTTTTTCTTATTCGTTTACGTTGGCTTCTGTCCTACTATTACCAGATAAGTACTATTCGGCAATAGTAAGGCAGCGGTCGGCAATGTCATCGGATAAAGAGAAGACACCAGAAGACATCAAGCCTCAACATACCGCGATTACTACGTGTATGTCGGCTTCTGCCCTACTATTACCAGATAAGTACTATTCGGCAATAGTAAGGCAGCGGTCGGCAAAGTCGTCGGAAGAAGACAAGATTGACGTCGTGGTATAATTTGTGTGTTATTTCAGTGTTTATTTTTATTCGTGTATGTCGGCTTCAGCCCTACTATTACCAGATAAGTACTATTCGGCAATAGTAAGGCAGCGGTCGGCAAAGTCGTCGGAAGGAGACAAGATTGACGTCGTGGTATAATTTGTGTGTTATTTCAGTGTTTATTTTTATTCGTGTATGTCGGCTTCTGCCCTACTATTACCAGATAAGTACTATTCGGCAATAGTAAGGCAGCGGTCGGCAAAGTCGTCGGAAGGAGACAAGATTGACGTCGTGGTATAATTTGTGTTATTTCAGTGTTTATTTTTATTCGTGTATGTCGGCTTCTGCCCTACTATTACCAGATAAGTACTATTCGGCAATAGTAAGGCAGCGGTCGGCAATGTCATCGGAAGAAGAGAAGAAACCAGAAGACATCAAGCCTCAACATACCGCGATTACTACGTGTCTGTCGGCTTCTGCCCTACTATTACCAGATAAGTACTATTCGGCAATAGTAAGGCAGCGGTCGGCAAAGTCGTCGGAAGACGACAAGATTGACGTCGTGGTATAATTTGTGTGTTATTTCAGTGTTTATTTTTATTCGTGTATGTCGGCTTCTGCCCTACTATTACCAGATAAGTACTATTCGGCAATAGTAAGGCAGCGGTCGGCAAAGTCGTCGGAAGGCGACAAGATTGACGTCGTGGTATAATTTGTGTGTTATTTCAGTGTTTATTTTTATTCGTGTATGTCGGCTTCTGCCCTACTATTACCAGATAAGTACTATTCGGCAATAGTAAGGCAGCGGTCGGCAATGTCATCGGAAGAAGAGAAGACACCAGATGACATCAAGCCTCAACATACCGCGATTACTACGTGTATGTCGGCTTCTGCCCTGATATTACCAGATAAGTACTATTCGGCAATAGTTAGGCAGCGGTCTGCAATGTCATCGGAAGAAAAGAAGACACCAGAAGACATCAAGCCTCAACATACCGCGATTACTACGTGTCTGTCGGCTTCTGCCCTACTATTACCAGATAAGTACTATTCGGCAATAGTAAGGCAGCGGTCGGCAAAGTCATCAAAAGAAGAGAAGAAACCAGAAGACATCAAGCCTCAACATACCGCGATTACTACGTGTCTGTCGGCTTCTGCCCTACTATTACCAGATAAGTACTATTCGGCAATAGTAAGGCAGCGGTCGGCAATTTCGTCGGAAGAAGACAAGATGGACCTCATGATTTAATTTGTGTGTTATTGTTTTCAGTTTTTTTCTTATTCGTTTACGTTGGCTTCTGTCCTACTATTACCAGATAAGTACTATTCGGCAATAGTAAGGCAGCGGTCGGCAATGTCATCGGAAGAAGAGAAGACACCAGAAGACATCAAGCCTCAACATACCGCGATTACTACGTGTATGTCGGCTTCTGCCCTACTATTACCAGATAAGTACTATTCGGCAATAGTAAGGCAGCGGTCGGCAAAGTCGTCGGAAGAAGACAAGATTGACGTCGTGGTATAATTTGTGTGTTATTTCAGTGTTTATTTTTATTCGTGTATGTCGGCTTCAGCCCTACTATTACCAGATAAGTACTATTCGGCAATAGTAAGGCAGCGGTCGGCAAAGTCGTCGGAAGGAGACAAGATTGACGTCGTGGTATAATTTGTGTGTTATTTCAGTGTTTATTTTTATTCGTGTATGTCGGCTTCTGCCCTACTATTACCAGATAAGTACTATTCGGCAATAGTAAGGCAGCGGTCGGCAAAGTCGTCGGAAGGAGACAAGATTGACGTCGTGGTATAATTTGTGTTATTTCAGTGTTTATTTTTATTCGTGTATGTCGGCTTCTGCCCTACTATTACCAGATAAGTACTATTCGGCAATAGTAAGGCAGCGGTCGGCAATGTCATCGGAAGAAGAGAAGAAACCAGAAGACATCAAGCCTCAACATACCGCGATTACTACGTGTCTGTCGGCTTCTGCCCTACTATTACCAGATAAGTACTATTCGGCAATAGTAAGGCAGCGGTCGGCAAAGTCGTCGGAAGACGACAAGATTGACGTCGTGGTATAATTTGTGTGTTATTTCAGTGTTTATTTTTATTCGTGTATGTCGGCTTCTGCCCTACTATTACCAGATAAGTACTATTCGGCAATAGTAAGGCAGCGGTCGGCAAAGTCGTCGGAAGGCGACAAGATTGACGTCGTGGTATAATTTGTGTGTTATTTCAGTGTTTATTTTTATTCGTGTATGTCGGCTTCTGCCCTACTATTACCAGATAAGTACTATTCGGCAATAGTAAGGCAGCGGTCGGCAATGTCATCGGAAGAAGAGAAGACACCAGATGACATCAAGCCTCAACATACCGCGATTACTACGTGTATGTCGGCTTCTGCCCTGATATTACCAGATAAGTACTATTCGGCAATAGTTAGGCAGCGGTCTGCAATGTCATCGGAAGAAAAGAAGACACCAGAAGACATCAAGCCTCAACATACCGCGATTACTACGTGTCTGTCGGCTTCTGCCCTACTATTACCAGATAAGTACTATTCGGCAATAGTAAGGCAGCGGTCGGCAAAGTCATCAAAAGAAGAGAAGAAACCAGAAGACATCAAGCCTCAACATACCGCGATTACTACGTGTCTGTCGGCTTCTGCCCTACTATTACCAGATAAGTACTATTCGGCAATAGTAAGGCAGCGGTCGGCAAAGTCGTCGGAAGAAGACAAGATTGACGTCGTGGTATAATTTGTGTGTTATTTCAGTGTTTATTTTTATTCGTGTATGTCGGCTTCAGCCCTACTATTACCAGATAAGTACTATTCGGCAATAGTAAGGCAGCGGTCGGCAAAGTCGTCGGAAGGAGACAAGATTGACGTCGTGGTATAATTTGTGTGTTATTTCAGTGTTTATTTTTATTCGTGTATGTCGGCTTCTGCCCTACTATTACCAGATAAGTACTATTCGGCAATAGTAAGGCAGCGGTCGGCAATTTCGTCGGAAGAAGACAAGATGAACCTCATGATTTAATTTGTGTGTTATTGTTTTCAGTTTTTTTCTTATTCGTTTACGTTGGCTTCTGTCCTACTATTACCAGATAAGTACTATTCGGCAATAGTAAGGCAGGGGTCGGCAATGTCATCGGAAGAAGAGAAGACACCAGAAGACATCAAGCCTCAACATACCGCGATTACTACGTGTCTGTCGGCTTCTGCCCTACTATTACCAGATAAGTACTATTCGGCAATAGTAAGGCAGCGGTCGGCAATGTCATCGGAAGAAGAGAAGACACCAGAAGACATCAAGCCTCAACATACCGCGATTACTAAGTGTATGTCGGCTTCTGCCCTACTATTACCAGATAAGTACTATTCGGCAATGGTAAGGCAGCGGTCGGCAAAGTCGTCGGAAGAAGACAAGATTGACGTCGTGGTATAATTTGTGTGTTATTTCAGTGTTTATTTTTATTCGTGTGTGTCGGCTTCAGCCCTACTATTACCAGATAAGTACAATTCGGCAATAGTAAGGCAGCGGTCGGCAAAGTCATCAAAAGAAGAGAAGAAACCAGAAGACATCAAGCCTCAACATACCGCGATTACTACGTGTCTGTCGGCTTCTGCCCTACTATTACCAGATAAGTACTATTCGGCAATAGTAAGGCAGCGGTCGGCAATTTCGTCGGAAGAAGACAAGATGGACCTCATGATTTAATTTGTGTGTCATTGTTTTCAGATTTGTTCTTATTCGTTTACGTTGGCTTCTGCCCTACTATTACCAGATAAGTACTATTCGGCAATAGTAAGGCAGCGGTCGGCAATGTCATCGGAAGAAGACATGATTGACCTCATGATTTAATTTGTGTGTTATTTCAGTGTTTATTTTTATTCGTGTATGTTGGCTTCTGCCCTACTATTACCAGATAAGTACTATTCGGCAATAGTAAGGCAGCGGTCTGCAATGTCATCAGAAGAAGAGAAGACAACAGAAGAAATCAAGCCTCAACATACCGCGATTAGTACGTGTATGTCGGCTTCTGCCCTATTACCAGATAAGTACTATTCGGCAATAGTAAGGCAGCGGTCGGCAATGTCATCGAAAGAAGAGAAGACACCAGAAGACATCAAGCCTCAACATACCGCGATTACTACGTGTATGTCGGCTTCTGCCCTACTATTAACAGATAAGTACTATTCGGCAATAGTAAGGCAGCGGTCGGCAATTTCGTCGGAAGAAGACAAGATGGACCTCATGATTTAATTTGTGTGTTATTGTTTTCAGAATTTTCTTATTCGTTTACGTTGGCTTCTGCCCTACTATTACCAGATAAGTACTATTCGGCAATAGTAAGGCAGCGGTCGGCAATGTCATCGGAAGAAGACATGATTGACCTCATGATTTAATTTGTGTGTTATTTCAGTGTTTATTTTTATTCGTGTATGTTGGCTTCTGCCCTACTATTACCAGATAAGTACTATTCGGCAATAGTAAGGCAGCGGTCAGCTATGTCATCGGAAGAAAAGAAGACACCAGAAGACATCAAGCCTCAACACACCGCGATAACTACGTGTATGTCGGCTTCTGCCCTACTATTACCAGATAAGTACTATTCGGCAATAGTAAGGCAGCGGTCTGCAATGTCATCGGAAGAAGACAAGATGGACCTCATGATTTAATTTGTGTGTTATTGTTTTCAGTTTTTTCTTATTCGTTTACGTTGGCTTCTGTCCTACTATTACCAGATAAGTACTATTCGGCAATAGTAAGGCAGCGGTCAGCAATGTCGTCGGAAGAAGACAAGATTGATCTCATGATTTAATTTGTGTGCTATTTCAGTGTTTATTTTTATTCGTGTCTGTCGGTTTCTGTCCTGCTATTACCAAATAAGTAATATTTGGCAAAAGAAAGGCAGTGGGTAGCAAAGTCATCGAGAGAAGAGAAGAAACCAGAAGAAACAACCCTAAAAATGCTGTGATTACTACGTGTATGTCGGCTTCTGCCCTACTATTACCAGATAAGTACTATTCGGCAATAGTAAGGCACCGGTCTGTAATGTCATCGGAAGAAGAGAAGCCACCACAAGAAATCAAGCCTCAACATACCGCGATTAGTACGTGTATGTCGGCTTCTGTCCTGCTATTACCAGATAAGTACTATTCGGCAATAGTAAGGCAGCGGTCTGCAATGTCATCGGAAGAAAAGAAGACACCAGAAGACATCAAGCCTCAACATACCGCGATTACTACGTGTCTGTCGGCTTCTGCCCTACTATTACCAGATAAGTACTATTCGGCAATAGTAAGGCAGCGGTCAGCAATTTCGTCGGAAGAAGAGAAGATTGACCTCATGATTTAATTTGTGTGTTATTTCAGTGTTTATTTTAATTCGTGTATGTCGGCTACTGCCCTAATATTACCAGATAAGTACTATTCGGCAATAGTTAGGCAGCGGTCTGCAATGTCATCGGAAGAAAAGAAGACACCAGAAGACTTCAAGCCTCAACATACCGCGATTACTACGTGTCTGTCGGCTTCTGCCCTACTATTACCAGATAAGTACTATTCGGCAATAGTAAGGCAGCGGTCAGCAATGTCGTCGGAAGAAGACAAGATTGATCTCACGATTTAATTTGTGTGCTATTTCAGTGTTTATTTTTATTCGTGTCTGTCGGTTTCTCTCCTGCTATTACCAAATAAGTACTATTCGGCAATAGTAAGCAGCGGTCAGCAATGTCATCGGAAGAAAAGAAGACACCAGAAGACATCAAGCCTCAACATACCGCGATTACTACGTGTATGTCGGCTTCTGCCCTACTATTACCAGATAAGTACTATTCGGCAATAGTAAGGCAGCGGTCTGCAATGTCATCGGAAGAAGACAAGATGGACCTCATGATTTAATTTGTGTGCTATTTCAGTGTTTATTTTTATTCGTGTCTGTCGGTTTCTGTCCTGCTATTACCAAATAAGTAATATTTGGCAAAAGAAAGGCAGTGGGTAGCAAAGTCATCGAGAGAAGAGAAGAAACCAGAAGAAACAACCCTAAAAATGCTGCGATTACTACGTGTATGTCGGCTTCTGCCCTACTATTACCAGATAAGTACTATTCGGCAATAGTAAGGCAGCGGTCTGTAATGTCATCGGAAGAAGAGAAGCCACCACAAGAAATCAAGCCCCAACATACCGCGATTAGTACGTGTATGTCGGCTTCTGTCCTACTATTACCAGATAAGTACTATTCGGCAATAGTATGGCAGCGGTCTGCAATGTCATCGGAAGAAAAGAAGACACCAGAAGACATCAAGCCTCAACATACCGCGATTACTACGTGTCTGTCGGCTTCTGCCCTACTATTACCAGATAAGTACTATTCGGCAATAGTAAGGCAGCGGTCGGCAATTTCGTCGGAAGAAGAGAAGATTGACCTCATGATTTAATTTGTGTGTTATTTCAGTGTTTATTTTAATTCGTGTCTGTCGGCTGCTGCCCTACTATTACCAGATAAGTACTATTCGGCAATAGTAAGGCAGCGGTCGGCAATGTCGTCGGAAGAAGACAAGATTGACCTCATGATTTAATTTGTGTATTACTTTCAGTGTTTCCTTTTATTCGTGTATGTCGGCTTCTGCCCTACTATTACCAGATAAGTACTATTCGGCAATAGTAAGGCAGCGGTCGGCAATTTCGTCGGAAGAAGACAAGATGGACCTCATGATTTAATTTGTGTGTTATTGTTTTCGGTTTTTTTCTTATTCGTTTACGTTGGCTTCTGTCCTACTATTACCAGATAAGTACTATTCGGCAATAGTAAGGCAGCGGTCTGCAATGTCATCGGAAGAAGACAAGATGGACCTCATGATTTAATTTGTGTGCTATTTCAGTGTTTATTTTTATTCGTGTCTGTCGGTTTCTGTCCTGCTATTACCAAATAAGTAATATTTGGCAAAAGAAAGGCAGTGGGTAGCAAAGTCATCGAGAGAAGAGAAGAAACCAGAAGAAACAACCCTAAAAATGCTGCGATTACTACGTGTATGTCGGCTTCTGCCCTACTATTACCAGATAAGTACTATTCGGCATTAGTAAGGCAGCGGTCGGCAAAGTCGTCGGAAGAAGACAAGATTGACGTCGTGGTATAATTTGTGTGTTATTTTTGTGTTTATTTTTATTCGTGTATGTCGGCTTCTGCCCTACTATTACCAGATAAGTACTATTCGGCAATAGTAAGGCAGCGGTCGGCAATGTCATCGGAAGAAGAGAAGACACCAGATGACATCAAGCATCAACATACCGCGATTACTACGTGTATGTCGGCTTCTGCCCTACTATTACCAGATAAGTACTATTCGGCAATAGTAAGGCAGCGGTCGGCAATGTCATCGGAAGAAGAGAAGACACCAGAAGACATCAATTCTCAACATACCGCGATTACTACGTGTATGTCGGCTTCTGCCCTACTATTACCAGATAAGTACTATTCGGCAATAGTAAGGCAGCGGTCGGCAAAGTCGTCGAAAGAAGACAACATTGACGTCGTGGTATAATTTGTGTGTTATTTCAGTGTTTATTTTTATTCGTGTATGTCGGCTTCTGCCCTACTATTACCAGATAAGTACTATTCGGCAATAGTAAGGCAGCGGTCGGCAATGTCGTCGGAAGAAGACAAGATTGACCTCATGATTTAATTTGTGTATTACTTTCAGTGTTTCCTTTTATTCGTGTATGTCGGCTTCTGTCCTACTATTACCAGATAAGTACTATTCGGCAATCGTAATGCAGCGGTCAGCAATTTCATCGGAAGAAGAGAAGCCACCACATGAAATCAAGCCTCAACATACCACGATTAGTACATGTATGTCGGCTTCTGTCCTACTATTACCAGATAAGTACTATTCGGCAATAGTAAGGCAGCGGTCTGCAATGTCATCGGAAGAAAAGAAGACACCAGAAGACATCAAGCCTCAACATACCGCGATTACTACGTGTCTGTCGGCTTCTGCCCTACTATTACCAGATAAGTACTATTCGGCAATAGTAAGGCAGCGGTCGGCAATGTCGTCGGAAGAAGACAAGATTGACCTCATGATTTAATTTGTGTATTACTTTCAGTGTTTCCTTTTATTCGTGTATGTCGGCATCTGCCCTACTATTACCAGATAAGTACTATTCGGCAATAGTAAGGCAGCGGTCGGCAATTTCGTCGGAAGAAGACAAGATGGACCTCATGATTTAATTTGTGTGTTATTGTTTTCAGTTTTTTTCTTATTCGTTTACGTTGGCTTCTGTCCTACTATTACCAGATAAGTACTATTCGGCAATCGTAATGCAGCGGTCAGCAATTTCATCGGAAGAAGAGAAGCCACCACATGAAATCAAGCCTCAACATACCACGATTAGTACATGTATGTCGGCTTCTGTCCTACTATTACCAGATAAGTACTATTCGGCAATAGTAAGGCAGCGGTCTGCAATGTCATCGGAAGAAAAGAAGACACCAGAAGACATCAAGCCTCAACATACCGCGATTACTACGTGTCTGTCGGCTTCTGCCCTACTATTACCAGATAAGTACTATTCGGCAATAGTAAGGCAGCGGTCGGCAATGTCGTCGGAAGAAGACAAGATTGACCTCATGATTTAATTTGTGTATTACTTTCAGTGTTTCCTTTTATTCGTGTATGTCGGCTTCTGCCCTACTATTACCAGATAAGTACTATTCGGCAATAGTAAGGCAGCGGTCGGCAATTTCGTCGGAAGAAGACAAGATGGACCTCATGATTTAATTTGTGTGTTATTGTTTTCAGTTTTTTTCTTATTCGTTTACGTTGGCTTCTGTCCTACTATTACCAGATAAGTACTATTCGGCAATCGTAATGCAGCGGTCAGCAATTTCATCGGAAGAAGAGAAGCCACCACATGAAATCAAGCCTCAACATACCACGATTAGTACATGTATGTCGGCTTCTGTCCTACTATTACCAGATAAGTACTATTCGGCAATAGTAAGGCAGCGGTCTGCAATGTCATCGGAAGAAAAGAAGACACCAGAAGACATCAAGCCTCAACATACCGCGATTACTACGTGTCTGTCGGCTTCTGCCCTACTATTACCAGATAAGTACTATTCGGCAATAGTAAGGCAGCGGTCGGCAATGTCGTCGGAAGAAGACAAGATTGACCTCATGATTTAATTTGTGTATTACTTTCAGTGTTTCCTTTTATTCGTGTATGTCGGCTTCTGCCCTACTATTACCAGATAAGTACTATTCGGCAATAGTAAGGCAGCGGTCGGCAATTTCGTCGGAAGAAGACAAGATGGACCTCATGATTTAATTTATGTGTTATTGTTTTCGGTTTTTTTCTTATTCGTTTACGTTGGCTTCTGTCCTACTATTACCAGATAAGTACTATTCGGCAATAGTAAGGCAGCGGTCAGCAATGTCGTCGGAAGAAGACAAGATTGATCTCATGATTTAATTTGTGTGCTATTTCAGTGTTTATTTTTATACGTGTCTGTCGGTTTCTGCCCTGCTATTACCAAATAAGTAATATTTGGCAAAAGAAAGGCAGTGGGTAGCAAAGTAATCGAGAGAAGAGAAGAAACCAGAAGAAACAACCCTAAAAATGCTGCGATTACTACGTGTATGTCGGCTTCTGCCCTACTATTACCAGATAAATACTATTCGGCAATAGTAAGGCAGCGGTCGGCAATTTCGTCGGAAGAAGACAAGATGGACCTCATGATTTAATTTGTGTGTTATTGTTTTCAGTTTTTTTCTTATTCGTTTACGTTGGCTTCTGTCCTACTATTACCAGATAAGTACTCTTCGGCAATCGTAATGCAGCGGTCAGCAATTTCATCGGAAGAAGAGAAGCCACCACAAGAAATCAAGCCTCAACATACCGCGATTAGTACGTGTATGTCGGCTTCTGTCCTACTATTACCAGATAAGTACTATTCGGCAATAGTAAGGCAGCGGTCTGCAATGTCATCGGAAGAAAAGAAGACACCAGAAGACATCAAGCCTCAACATACCGCGATTACTACTTGTCTGTCGGCTTCTGCCCTACTATTACCAGATAAGTACTATTCGGCAATAGTAAGGCAGCGGTCGGCAATTTCGTCGGAAGAAGAGAAGATTGACCTCATGATTTAATTTGTGTGTTATTTCAGTGTTTATTTTAATTCGTGTCTGTCGGCTGCTGCCCTACTATTACCAGATAAGTACTATTCGGCAATAGTAAGGCAGCGGTCGGCAATGTCGTCGGAAGAAGACAAGATTGACCTCATGATTTAATTTGTGTATTACTTTCAGTGTTTCCTTTTATTCGTGTCTGTTGGCTTCTGCCCTACTATTACCAGATAAGTACTATTCGGCAATAGTAAGGCAGCGGTCGGCAATTTCGTCGGAAGAAGACAAGATGGACCTCATGATTTAATTTGTGTGTTATTGTTTTCAGTTTTTTTCTTATTCGTTTACGTTGGCTTCTGTCCTACTATTACCAGATAAGTACTATTCGGCAATAGTAATGCAGCGGTCAGCAATGTCATCGGAAGAAAAGAAGACACCAGAAAACATCAAGCCTCAACATACCGCGATTACTACGTGTATGTCGGCTTCTGTCCTACTATTACCAGATAAGTACTATTCGGCAATAGTAAGGCAGCGGTCTGCAATGTCATCGGAAGAAGAGAAGAAACCAGAAGACATCAAGCCTCAACATACCGCGATTACTACGTGTCTGTCGGCTTCTGCCCTACTATTACGAGATAAGTACTATTCGGCAATAGTAAGGCAGCAGTCGGCAATGTCGTCGGAAGAAGAGAAGATGGACCTCATGATTTAATTTGTGTATTACTTCTAGTGTTTCCTTTTATTCGTGTATGTCGGCTTCTCCCCTACTATTACCAGATAAGTACTATTCGGCAATAGTAAGGCAGCGGTCGGCAATGTCGTCGGAAGAAGACAGGATTGACCTCATTATTTAATTTGTGTGTTATTACTTTGAGTTTTTTTAACTTCCTCGGTGGCGTAGTTGTATTACGGTACGGTTACAAAGCTGAGGTCTCGGGTTCGAGTCCCGGGTCGGGCAAAGTAATATTGGATTTTTTTATTCATTATCAGCCCGGAGTTAGGAATTTGTGCCCGATATGGCGATAGGCTCGCCCCCATCACATCATGGGACGAAACATACGAGGCGAAATGTGGGTGTCCTGGTGGCGTCTCTGCCTACCCCTTCGTAGACAAAGGCGTGAGTTTATGTATGTATATATGTACTTTGTTTTTTATTTTTATTCGTGTATGTCGGTTTCTGTCCTATTACCAAATAAGTAATATTTGGCAATAGGCAGCAGCCGGCAGTCATCGAAAAAAGAGACGAAATAAACCCTTAAGCGGTGTGGGCGGCGCTCCAATACATCTCTAGTTGAGCGTTACGATTTGAAACTGCTTGTTTTTAATGTATTTTATAATGTGTTTGTTTATGGCTATGAATGGCGAGACTAGCATGCCATTCGCCTTATGGTAAGCTTAACGACCGCTCATGGATAGTAGAAAACCAAACACCAGAATTACAAAGCAATGCTTGGCATTCCACTGCCATCCTGAGACATAAAATGTTAAGACTCATGTCCAGTAGTTACTCTGGCTTTAATGTAATTCAAACCGGAACACAAAAGTGCATTTACACTGCTGGTTTCCGGACAAATACGACTTGGCGACCTTCAAAAAACGAGCATATTCCCACCTTGAAGGCCGGCAACGCATCTCTATGCCTTATGGTGTTGCAGATGTTCATGGGCAGCGGTGGTCACTTACCATCAGGTGAACAGTTTGCTGGTTTGCCCCCTATAATATAAAAAATAAAAAAAAATAACTGGTACGTATTACGTTCCCAGGCGGCCTCGCACATATGAGACCTACCAGTAAAGTATAACAGAAAGTTTAGTAAAAAAAAGATATTAATTCTATTCACCGTTAAAACAAAATCTATTAGATTAATTTATTATATATTATATCATTTTTATTTCAACGCATTTAGGAAATAATCGATTTTCACAGCCGTCTTATTAATACTCCAAATGTACTGAAGGTCCTTAGTTTTTAAATCAAAGCGCAAACAAACCAGTCACCGACCCGCCGCGCCGGCCTGTGCCGACAACTTTATGTTGCGGGCTAGTTGGCGGTTTCACTCATTGCGAGTTGGAAATCTTTGTCGACAACATTTCCGCAGCTAGACACGACATGACGAACATTTTTATGACGTGGCCTGGCAACTGAGCAGAACGCTTGCGTCGCCGACATGCCGCCAACATGTCAGCAGGCAACACGTGTGGGCACTTGTTGCAGACATACCTAATTAAATAATAAATAAACAAACCCAACAGTCACATACATAGTCCTAACCCCACACTAATATCGAGTCTTGTGTCGTGGGTATCAGGAACTACGAGAGACTTTTCATTCCCACAAACACCCAGACCCGAAACAAATACTTGTGGTTCACACAAAAATTTGTCTCGGTGCGGGGATCGAAACCGCGGCCTCTCGTTACACAGCTGGCGTCTAACCAACTGCGCCACGGAGGCTGACAGGATTATTTTCTTATGGGCCGCCAGGTTGTCGGGCCGACGTCTGGTTTTTAGTGCGCCTCAATTCTTACATGTATGCAGTACATACTCGTATGCAAGTTAGATCTGTTTAGACATTTTATAGTTCCCTGATTTGTTAACTATTTAATTGTAAATAACGTACATACTCACTCTTTTTTTCCGGAAGGGGTAGGGGTAAAAAATGAATCAAACCCTATTTAGTTATTACCTACATTCATTCTTAGAAAAAAAACTCGCCGTCAACAGAAAGTACCAGGGCACGTTTAGCGACAAATTGATCAAAACCCCATAAAAGGGTGACTACGGAGGTGCAGAGTTGGAGAACGGCGCCGCTTGAGCCCAGGAGCACCGACCAGGAGTGCCGCGAAAGCACCGTGAGAGGTCGTCGGTGCCTCATCCGACCCACTCAAGACAATCCAAGCCGTTCTCCCAGAGCGTTCACTCATACGTTTCCATATTGGCATCGCTATTTTTATCAATAAAAGAAAATCTCGGAAAAGTCTGGCTTTTACCTCCACACCTTACACCCCTGTTTCAAAAGTGTGATCCGTAGAAAATGAAGGCATGAAAGTGAAACATTCTGTCTCATTTGTATGTTTGTGCTATCTACCAAACAAGAATCACCGTATATTCGACTAGTTAGATACGATAAAGCGCCGAGACAAAAAGTAAATACCTACCTATTTATGTGGTCTGAAAATTGGGAAATCACCTGCACTAACGGCCGCACTTAGAGACGTTTAATGTAAATTAAATCGTTAGTATAGATTCTCTATGTAAAATCTACACTTAGTAATGATTTAATTGACATTTAATGTCTCCGAGTACGAGTCAGTTATTAATAAAAACCCTACACGCATGTATTATGTAAAATACGCACAAGTGCTAATCGTAATGAGCATCTTCATTCCAATACTTTCAAGCTACAAGTTTCAAATACTGAAAAATAAAGGAAATTGGATAGAAAAATAATAAAAAACAACATATTATTATTACTGTTTATTTGTGAATAAAATACTTACCAATACTCCTTGTAGAACACAGCAAAATAACAGCATTTCGTAGAACACTTTGTACTTACCACGTATTTGTCTTTTCACTCTTAAATCTAGAGGGCCTATCGCTACATACTAATTTTCTAAAAATAACTAATATTCAATATCAAATCACTACTATACCGACTCAAAGTACCATTTATTAACGGTTCAAAAGATCTTGTAATAAACTATTTGAAAAAAGAATATTTTGATTTTGATTTTTCAAAGTCCTACATAGTCTAGCATACTTACCAAATACATCCATTCAGTGAGATTAATATTTCCACCTCTTTTTCAATCATATAGTAATTGGCAAATGCACCATATAAAAGATAAGGAATTCCCCTAACCCTGGATAACCAGAATAAAACCAACAACAGTACTCTGACACTGTGTCAAGATTTATTGAAAAATCCGTCATACACAGCAGTCCGAGCGATCCTTACGGCTAGGTGCTAGGTTAATTTATTTGTCATCGTCCTTGAAGACCATGGTGCTGTGGCACTTGCCGCAGTAGTGCCTGTCCTCCATGACAGCCATGAACACGCCCGCGCCGCACTGCTCGCCCGTGCACTCACGCCGGAGACGGTGGATCTTGCCGTTCTCGTCCACCTGCAACACACAATTGCGACTGTCAGCTTCAACCCATGAAGTTCTTTATTTTCTATTGTATACAATGGATTCATAAGACTTGACTGAAGCCCTGAAGAATGAGGTTCAAGTATGAATAGCGCCGCTCACATTTGCCTGTGATCATCACAAATATGAAAATTTAAGGGTCAGAAAATCAGCAAGCCAATTTGTGAGTGGCACTAATAAAAACATGTTCTTGTCTCTTGTATTAGGGGCGAACCATTACTTCTATACCCAAGTTCAATTTTCAGAGTACTTAATACTTATTAATTATTATACTTATCTAACCAACACAAAGATGACTTGAGATTCGAACCCAGTACCTAATGGTACAAAGACTATCCCAACGAAGTGACTAAACTTCAATCTATATTAAATACAAAGTATAGAATAATATAATTTGGTAATAATATAAAATGAAGACTACAATTGCACAACTGCCTAATTGATTAAGTATCTTAAAACATGAAATTGCGGTACATTCGACTATTCATCAACAGAGTTCGTAGTTACTAAAATTACATCCTTGTAGAGGTTATTACAATACCTATTACTTGTTAGTTGTCCCGTTGTGTTTACAATGAGAATGAATAAGCGAGTCGACTCGTAGCGACATGTCGAGACATGCACAGTGCTTACGTCAATGTACAGTGACATACATGAATAGGTAATTGTGGATTTGGTAATAAGTAGTTATTAAATTTTCCTTAATTATTAAACGAATAATTAAATATACTGAATATATTAAGTTCCATGACAAATAAATAACCTTTTGTTTCACTATAATTCCTAAATATTTTTTTTGCCTACACTTACGGCCTTATTCATAGACAGATTTAAAACCTATTTTAGCTTTCGAATGTTTTGTCTTCTTCGCTCTAACTGAATTCTAAAGTCGTTCGAAAGGGACAAAACATTCGATAACTAAAACAGGTTTTAAATCTGTCTATGAATAAGGGCGTTATTCTAAACTCATAACATGACTTTTCAGCTCTGATGCACAACGACTTAGCTTATTACCAGCAATCTTATATCGCGTGACCTGATAAGCAGCATTCAAAATTGCGACAAGTTACAAGTTGCGACTTGTTCAAAGGAATGTATGTTATGCATATCGGGATTGCAAGTGGGTATTCAAATGTGATGCTATCTTGAAAAGCGAAATCAGTGTACGATGAACATGTTGGAACGAGTCTCGGGGTTAACGTCTCGTAAGTAGGAGCATAACATTTGCATGTATACACGGGTCTATTTACACAGGGCAAAATTCTTGGATGTTGCATGCGATAGTTAAAATAGATATGTATTGTATAAAAATTGTGTAATATCTTTTCTCCGGAAGATCAAGTTTAATTCAAATTACAGAACAGTTATTTTGTGTGAAAATACCTTCGATCAAATATATACTAGATGTCGGATGAGCACTTCAAAAACGGCCCGAAAAATTGTACCACAACGTCAGTGTGGCTCTATTTCAATTTAGTATGCTTCTAGTGTTGAGTTATGAGTAGGACATGACTTGAAAAAGAGTTTGTAAGAGTAGCCTCATTTTTGTACTGAGCTAGTACAATGTCCCACTTCAATTGAAGTGAGGCGTACTAGATAGTTTGAAGGTATTAGTACCTCTCGCTCTCATCCTATAGTTAATGACGTAGTGTAACGAGTACCGGGACACAAAATATGAAGTAGTACATTTCAAAAAGTTGAGCCGCTCTTACATTTTGACGTCATGTACGGGACAAATGTACTACCTCTTGTATGTCCTACTCAACACTATATGCTTCAATCATCACCAACGGCAACGCGTAAACATGCCGCAGTGCGCCTTTCAAAATTGTCAAAATAATCACCGTAATACAACGATTTCTGCGGGAGTATCTTTTTTTTTTCGATAAATTAATGTCTATAATTATTTATTTCCATATTAAAAATTGAAAGAAACGTGAAATATGAATCAATTCATAAATAATATTTTAATTGTTTCCAACAATAATATCTGTGCGCATTTATTAAAAACTTTATTGCTAAGTGACATTTTATTTTATGTTTTTTTTCTTCAATGTCATAACGTCTTGAATGCAAGTATATTGTAAGATATAATAAATCTTATTTCAAACAATTAAAGTTTATTGTAACTTGTAGTTGTTTATATTTTATGACCATTTTTCCACATCTCGTAGTTCGAAATACAAATGTACATGTATTAACAACCTCGGCCACTTTTGGCATGTGATTTTGTTCCTGACACTGTATCTAGTATATATTTGATCGAAGGAAAATACTAATAATTTGATATAGAAAAACATTCGCGTCAACCGTGTAAATAACCGAAACATCGCTCCAATTCGACAAACACGTTATCAGTAAAAACAAGGTGTTTACGACAAACCAAGGTCAGAAAACTTCGAAATTCCGGGAAATTTGCACAACAAACAATCGAATCATAGGAAGCGCGACTATTTCACCACAATATGCAACTTGGAGGTCACAATGATAAAGTCAATGATGAAGTATCCAGCTTATTGCATCACCATGATTAAAATGAAGTGCCTACATACGTCATCTAATTACCCCAAGCGTGATGACGCACCATCATAAGCTGAAATTTTATGAACAAGTTGTTCAATAGGTCACCTCATTGATGCCTTCATACAATGCATTATAAAAGTAAAAAAAAAATATTTGAATTGCCCTAGATATAAATTAAGTAATGTGGATATATTTAATAACGCGACTATGACATGCAAAACAACTTTAAACTCGAAATGAATAAACACAACAACCTCAAATATAAATAAATAAATACACCCAATAATCACATACATAGTCCTGACCCCACACTAAGATCGAGTCTTGTGTCGTGGGTATCAGGAACTACGAGAGACACCCAGACCCGAAAGAAATATTTGTGGGCTGCACAAAGTACAAACATTTCTCTCGGTGCGGGGATCGAACCCGCGGCCTCGCGTTTCACAGGCGGTGTCTAACCAACTGCTCCACGGAGGCCGTCTCATACTCATGGTAATTATTATCAACTGGACCCAAAACAAGCCCACTGAGTACTATTCGCTGGATATACTCAGAATTGGGTCGCGTCGCGTAGTGGTAATGGAAGCCCACCGAGTTTGTTTCGCCGGGTCTTCTCAGCCAGGGCCGCGTTAGATCCGGTGGTAACATTAAACCGCAACGCACCGCTTTAATAATACTTATGGTCCACTTAGACATCGATTAACGTAAATAATGTATTTCCTACTGTTTATAATTTAATAGGTCCCAAAAGTCTAAACTAAGTTCTCAATATCAACATCTTACTGTAATATCAAACTATGTACGGTTGCTATGTAACACCGCTCCCGATAGGCAATTCTTACCTTGTAGTATCTGAGCACCGCAAGCTTGACCTTCTTCTTCTTGTGCTTAATCTTCTTGGGTGTGGAGTAATTCTTCTTCTTGCGCTTCTTGGCACCACCACGGAGCCGTAGCACCAGGTGGAGGGTAGACTCCTTCTGGATGTTGTAGTCGGAGAGCGTGCGCCCATCCTCCAGCTGTTTGCCGGCGAAGATCAACCTGGGTACATCCATTTTTAGGTTTAGGAATAGTGCCCTATCAAATCAAGTAAAAATGACCGACATTTCCTAACATTATATTAAGTATAGACAAAAAAATTCCTTAGTCACTAATAGTAATAATCAAGAACCTATTTTTCGACTTTAATCAAAATACATTTTTATATGTTACTAATATAATAATATAATAGTGGAAAGGAAAAATACATGTGACAAAATGTTCAATTACAGCTATCTAAACTATTAGCTACCACAAAAAGGAAATTATTTTTCAAAATGTTCAATATAATATTACCTCTGCTGATCCGGGGGGATTCCCTCCTTATCTTGGATTTTAGCTTTCACATTCTCGATGGTGTCCGAGGGCTCGACCTCAAGAGTGATGGTCTTGCCCGTAAGGGTCTTAACGAAAATCTGCATCTTGGATTACCTGCATACAAGGCAAAGGAATACAACATTGAATAAAACTAAATTACACAGGAGTAAAAATTAATTTTAACAAATATGTGTAGTATGTAATGCAATGTTTTTAAAAGTGTTATTACACAGTTGAGATAAAACTTTTCATACAAGTTAATAAAATCTGTTTATTAAATTCCTAAAAAATAAAACAACATCATACACTTGGAATATTTATTGACAAAATCTTCAACATTACACCAACAAAACAGCGTTAATACATCCATCATTTTCAGGGTTGTTCGTAACTTGTGCATACTTCCCCCATACAACTTTACCAGCTTGTGTCACAAGGCCGAGCTCGGAAATGTTTACTTCAATAACTGTACCCTTTGTGATCACTCCGAGACTAGTGTACATTTGAGAGCTAGGGTTCTTCTTCACTCCAATAATGGGTAAACAAAAAGTAGCTTTGAGTTCAGGATGTGTTACATGTGCCTTCTTAAATCGCAATGCCATTGGCCGAATAAACCTTTCAAACTTTGGTGGTTTTCTTGTGAAATTCTCTCCTACGAATGTGACTTTAGTGACCATGCGCTTCCACGCCTTTCTCTTGGATTTACCCGATTTTAGTACCTTGAACACCTCGGCATCGGCTTGAGCCCTTACTTTTGGTATTGGTACATCCCATTTGCCAGCTTTCTCTTTGCGTTTCTGTTTTATCATGTTAGAGAGGACTTTGGCGCGGGATTGGACATCTCTGTCGAGTAGATAGACGGGCACCGCTCCTTCCGCCACCTTTTCCGTGTTCTGTTTGACATTCTTCTCCTCGTGCGCCTTAATCTTCTTTTTCATCTGTATCTTTTCATTGCGACGCTCCTTGTTGAAGATCTTCGCTTTGATACCGCGAAGTTTGCGCGCCTTCTCTGCCCTCTTGTGCGGCTCACGAGCCTCCTTCTTACGCTTTCTTTCTTCATAATCTAGCCGCCTACCGTAAAGCTTTTGATGGCGCTCAATATATTCGTTCTGCGGCATTGTGGTTGCTTATTCGGCAACTACAACAAAATTTTGCGATCAAACTTTTTACGTGTTTCACAACTTTGAGGTTAACCTGCTTGGGAATACGAATCGAGTCAATGCAACTGTCTTTATTCTATTCAGCAATATTTTCCAACCCAGTTTATAAATTAAATGTGTTTATTGGATTTGTTCTTCAGCTTACTTCTTCGAAATCCAGGAAGGCTTGGCCCATTCAATGTATGTAAAAACACACGTGCTTTACATCGACACGATGTATATCTTTTTGTTAAAATTTTACACATGCGATGTAAAATGCTCTTTTTATTGTTTACGTTGACCGAAATATTAAAAGATTATCACTTTATAAGCAGTTATTACAAAATTATTTCACAAAATTCAGAAACTCACCTTATACCGACACCATGCCACATGGAAAAGGAAACTATCACGCTTGCAGTGATGCCAACTGTCAAAACAAAAATAAGTCAACTAAATTAAAAAACACAAGGGCAGTTATTTATGTATGTAATACGAAGCTTTCTTAATTTTGCAAGGAAATACTATCTGACGTGTGAACTGTGAAGTCATTGGTGTGAAGCGAATCCAGCCATAAACTAAAAAATAATACTTTTATTTTTAATCCTAGAAATTGAGTATTAATTTATATTTTTAGCAAAATTACTGCATTCATAAACATAAGAATATTTCATAAAGTTTTTTAATCCTGGTATGTGATGCAAACGGTTAACATAAAGAAAGATTATTTCCTAAAAAAAAAATTGACCAGTGTTCATAAACGTATTACGTTCATACCAGTGTCTCTAGATTTTACTCCTTAGTCTGTGTCTAGATCTAGAGGTATGATGAAAGGCATGGACGTATTATACAAACAGGACAATAATTATAGAATAAAGAAACTCGGAAAAGGACTGCGCACTCACGAAATAGTGTTGTCCTGAAATAGCACATATCATAATTAAACCTCATTTAATTTGCTATGATATAAGACGAGGCAAAACGAGCCGAGCGGGATAGTACATTCATTAGATCTGTGTCTCTTTTCATTCGCTACGGTGACCATAATAAAACCCTATGTTAAATAATTATTTTTTAACACGCTTTTCGCCTTCACCTGTATGTATGTATGTAAATTTTGCACACTTGTCAAGGACCGATGACAAAACAATAATTTAAAGAGTATATGAGATTATCCTAATCAGAACTTTAATTTTATTGAAACAACAAATCAATAAAAATTGGTAATTTGCGCGCAGCCACCATTCTTTGATAAGATAGCCGTAGATAGACGTTTTTCGGCAGCCTCCGTAGCGCAGTTGGTTAAAGGCTGGCTGTGAAAAGAGTGGCCGCGGATACGAATTCCGCACCGAGACAAATGTTTGTGAAGCCTACAAGTATTTGTTTCGGGTCTGGGTGTTTGTGAGACCGAAAAGTCTCTCGTAGCTTCTGATACCCACGACACAAGACTCGATCTTAGTGTGGGGTCCTGCCATGTATGTGACTGTTGGGTCTATGCGTATGTGTGTGTATTAAATTTATTATGGTCACTCTATTAGCGCGGGACACAATCCTCCACTCAACATCTCTCGCTCGACTCGTTTTCGCGATCAGAGTGCGCAGTTCTATTTGTAATTTGTATAATACGTCCATGAACGTACGCATGGACGTTTCGTTACGACATGACAGCTCGTCTTACCTCCATGTCTTTTATCATAGCAAATTAAACCTTATTCTACAGGCATAGGTGTTATTTCAGGAAAACACTATTTCGTGAGTGCGTAGTCCTGTTTGTATAATGCGTCCATGAACGTACGCTAGTACTAAGTAATCTGTGACGTACGCTCAGCGGCTCATCGTACGCCACATCGTACGCTATAGTCATGACATCATTGCATGACATGAATGATGAAATGAGTCATTCTGAAAATTGTTATAATCTATATTATGCTCACTGGCCAATGCTCATTCATTCAGTTTCATTCACTCATTTAAAAATAAAACTCGTTCCAAAAGGAACTGATTACAGATTATAGAAGTTGTTAGTCTGTGTTATAAAATAAAGTGTGGAACAGGAATAAAGGTTGAAACGTACTTTACGGCTGCCATTATTTAAGCTTCCCTTTACGAGTGTTTACGAGTACTAACGTCAGTCAATAATCACTATCCAACTTGTGTACATTTATGCTCAATAGAATATTACTTTAAAAATTGAAGTAGGATAAAGTTCGGTGTTATTAGTAATGGCTGCAACAGCATCATATGCTACAGGTGAGTGATGACAGTTGCAGCTAAAAATATATCTTTGGAATGATAATAGTTTGTCTGTATGTGTGGAAAATGTAAATACGAGAACAGAATTAATCAATTTCTTGTTCTAAAGTAAGCGTTGGTTTTCTATAGTATTGCTTTAAAGAGGCCAATAAAAACAATCGTCAATGTATGTTAGTGGTTTCTCAAGTATATTTTTGGGTGGTGTCATTGTACACATTGCATATTACATTCATGTATTTAACTGATAATATGTAGACTTGTTAGAGTACTAAATATACAATTAAAATAATTTGGTGAAGATCATGATCATTTATTTAATCAGATATAAGCCATTTGAATAGGAAAAAAAGAGGGCAAAAATCTCTTTGCATATATAATATTTTAATTTTGACAGTGTCTGATAGTAAACTTACATTTGGATTGAAATGATGTATTAATCAAATAAAGGGAGTGTTAATTATTTGTTTAATAGTATTAAAAAACTGGTAAAATTTAGAATCGTTTTGCCATGAAAAGGGGGATGAAAAAAATTTTGTTGAAAAGGAATATTATTTTTCTCAAATAAATTAATAACAAGGAGAGCATACACATCTGTTCTCTGCAAACTTATGTTCGTTACTGTCTGATGCTTGTTTATTGTTATGCAGTAGGTATTGAGTGAGCACTATGCTTATGGCTTAGACTTTAAAATAGTGATGTACCCATCCTTTCCGGAATATTTAATATAAATTTAATAATTTAAATTTTACTTTTACTATTATTCTATATAATTTTTTTAAGATATAGTATGTCTATTAAAAAATAATTGGTTTGAAGAAATTGATAAATGTAATTGACTTATGCCATGTATAATTAAATAAATAAATGTATAAAACAACAATGAACTTACAACTTTGTTTAGAGTAAGCAAAGGTTGCATTAAAAATTGTTACCATTTACTTTGTGCAAGCTGAAGCTTGTTTGTGATACTAATCAGCCAAAATAACAATAAATTTGGCTTAAAAATATAAATGTTGATGTGACACCTAACATGTAAATTTTAAAGTATATTGACTGATTAGCAGCAATTAGATTGTAATGTAATGATTAAACATGTAAGGTGCCACATCTCATGAATGTCCTTCACCTTCGCCTTTTTGAATGTCTTCAGATCATCATTGGGACGAACCATCACACAGCAGAAGAGGCTCCACAGAAACTGTTTACAGTGTGCAAGGCAGAGAAACTGGTGAGTGAATTTTTTTTTTATAAAAGCGATTTCAATAAATTGTTTGCTGGCCAGTACATCTACAGCATGAGATAGAAATATTATATTACTTTGTGCTTTGCTTGCAAGATTTAATTGGTGTATGCTGCTTCATATTTGTATACAAAAGCATGTATTATATCAATTGCAGTATTATCTTTATAAACATTGTTACTATGTATGATAAATATTGAATTAAATTTATAATCTACATCAATCATTTAGATAACATAGATCAGTGTTTAACCTTCAAAAATATGCATGGGTTTGGCTATTTTTAACCTTATTATGAAAGGAATAAATACTATGTTTGCAATAAACATCAATGTATAAGGGTTACAAAAGTACTTTGCTGATTTTATACAAGAAACAAAAGACAGGAAGCTCAATAAAATAATTAATAAATAGTGAAAACAAAGAAGTGTAAAAGCTGTGAGAATTTTTAATGCTTTAATAGAATATCTAGAAATACTTAGATGCGATTATTATCATGTCCTTGGGTATCTAAAAGTGCTAAACCATTTTTTTTTTTATTTTATAAAAATACCTTCACAATGCTCTAGGCTTACATGAATATGTTCAACTTTTGAAGTATATTTATGTTGTTAACTTGAGTGCACTTGTGTAGGCAGGCATGACTTCATTATTTGCTCTCAACCGAGTGTTAAGTGTTGGCATTATTTTTTTCCCAGTACTGCACATTTGGCTTTGCTATCTCTAGATACTTATTGGTATACTTCATATATCCCAAAGTCTCCTATATTCCAAAACTATCAAAAATGTGGGCAATTGATTCAATTTATATCCTGTTGTATTTCTAGATAAATACTTTCATTTGGTTGACAAACGATCATGTTATATTCCGCCAAATTGCACATTACGTAAGAAATAGTTAGGTAATCAAGTACAAACTCGGTGTAAACTCGGCGACCTTCAATTTAAACATTCAGCATTCATTGATGTCGTGGAACCATTTCGGTAGATTTGAGGTTATGTGTCAGTTTAACCTATTAATTTTCGTAAAGCTGGATTTATTTTTGGTAAACACTAGTAGGATTAGTGTATTTAGAAACAGCTATGCGGATCCTCAAGTATGCGTCGCGGATGTATTGTACTGTTACATAAATGCAACAAGTCTCGACATGTTCCGACCATTACGCCGCGTATCGATTCGACCCGCATGTTATTCAGCTCGGTCATGATTATTATCATTTGCAGTACAATCAATAATAAAATAAATAAGTGTTATCACGAGTTGCTCATTATACCAGCCTAAAATTCTGCCTAATTGAGTACTTACGCCTCAATTTTACGCGCCTAAATAATCATCGATAATGACTGCTGTTAAAAATAAACGCAATCTATTTAAGAAATCCTGACCTCATGACCCTAAAAATTGCCATACAAAAAAAAACAACAATAAATGCTGCAATAACCTACTTCTCCTACAAACCAATAGCCTCCATTTGGTCACTATAAATGCGAAATTAATATCTAAAAAATATTTCTGACTAGCTTCTGCCCGCAAACTTCGTCAGCGTGATTAACTTTATTTGGTATTTCTCATCTCGTCCCGTTATATCCCGCCCGTCCCGTCTCAGTCTCACTCAAGGCATGTAATCCAGTCCCATCCCATCCCTTTGAGTATAAAAAGTAACAAATATATCGGAATACCTTCCTCATCCCACGGGAACAATTTTACGGGATAAAAAGTAGCCTAAGTGTTAATCCAGTGTTTCAGCTAGTTCCATATCAAATTTCATCGAAATCCGTTAAGCGGTTTTAAGTTCATCGCGCAAAACCGCACAGACAAACAGACAAACCGACAAACAGACAATTGTTCTGAAAATCATTGTTTTGAGTTCTATTACGTTAATACAGACCCCCCATAATAGTTTTTCTCATTTTCTTCCATAGTAGAAAGAAACACCTGTATGTAAATAAGACATATTATACCAGTTTTAAGTTGGACCTGCACCAATATAAATGTGAAAACCGCATCTCATTTCGTGCGGTAGTTTTTGAGTAATGTGCAAGCAAACAAAAAGAAACATCCTGTATGTAATGCAACACATACCAGTTTTTAAGTTAACCTGCAGCAATACAACTGTGAAAACCGTATCTCATTTGGTGCAGTAGTTTTTGCGTGATGCGCAAGTAAATAAAAAGAAACACCTGTATGTTAATGAAATATATACCAGTTTTCAAGTTGGACTTGCACCAATATAACTGTGGAAACTGTATCTCATTTGGTGCAGTAGTTTTCGCGTGATGCGCAGGCAAACATACATACAGACAGACAGAAAGCCAACAATTCTAAAAAAAATTGTTTTGGCTTCTGTTGCTGTTATAAAGACCCCTCGCGTTAAAATTTCTCAAATATCTTCCATGTACAGACATCGACCATTTACATTTTTATTATATGTATAGATAGATATGAAATTAGTCATTAAGGTCATAAACTTCACTGATAAATTTATTCCCAAACATTCGAAAAAATATTGTGCAATAAGTTGGTATTCTTTTTTAATTATTTTGGGGAATAAAAAATCTTCAGTAAGTAATTATATACTTAAGTAAGTTGGTCACGCTCACTGCGTTTATTGTCCCGCATGTATACGAGCGACTGGCGAGTCATTGACAGCGATTCAACGCAGCAAACCAGTTGCAACTTGTCTGCGTTTTCGAAACTGTTAGTCGTGTGAAAACGCTTTGCACATTAGTCATAGCTTCACTTATTATGGCTTTGCCAGACAAGTGTGCCTGTTGAGTCGTGTAATCTAATTTCAACCGAAACAACTCAGTTTTGGCCAAGTGGCAATAACTTAGTCTTAATGTCAAGTCAAATGCAGTTTTAAATGACGGCAGTGTTTTGCGTCATTAGTCGAAAATAAAGTGTGGAGTAAACAATCTCAATATAGATTTCCTTAGTCATTTAGTCTCAGGGTAGATTTTTATACACATATCTATGGTTTCTCAGGGCAAATTAGGAGATTTATGTATTCGTTTTAAAAAGACACACCAACAACATATGCATTAAAATGTGCAATAACAACAACAAATATAAAATAACATTTTGATGCACATGCCTGTGTATAGCATTCAAAGGGCAAAGGTAACGACAATTAAATTGATAAAAACAAAAAAAATCTATAAAGTAAAAGAACAACATTAAATCTTGGTAGAAATTAGGAAAATAGAAATGACAAAACTTATAAACTAGGTACTGCAATGAGATTCTGGAATACGAAAATGTAAATTCTTGTTTAAGTAACTACGCTCGTAGTTTCGAAGGTCACACGTGCTATTACCAGGGACCGGTTTACAAGTGGCATTTGGAACGTCACTTTTTGTCTATTCACAAAAATAACACATTTATAGATATATGTATATCCTTTTGGACCAGGTGTACTACGTATTAATATTTACATGAGATACTTATCAAACGCGTGTGAAAAAATATGTAGCCCCAAAAGATTTCTGATTGATGAAAAAACACTTTAAAAACCTCTTGCCACCAAACAATTAGTTGCTTGTTTGTTAAGACCTTATTGCTTAAGATTCGTAAAGGTATTAAGTTGACATCCTTTAAATCCTCTTGGAGATTAAAAATTTGAGCCTCTAACTTTATGCACAAAGTTGCGGTCAATATTTTAAAACCTACCAGTTTTAAAGATACCCTACACTCACCCACAAAAGGAATCATACACACCTGGCTTAGGTTAAATTAGTAAACCTTAACAATATTATTGCAAAATGTCTCGCTACGTCTGGATATCCATGTGCTACGTGTTTGACCTATGTTACATCGTGGGTGTGTAAAACAGTACAGACAGACAACAGACCTTTACGTATGAGTGTCTTATGGCAGAGCGTCAAAAAAAAACAAGTAATATCAAAAATGAACAATCCAATAAAAAAATAATATTTAATATCGAAAAAACGGTTTTCCAATGGACATCACTAGTCAGAAACCGCCCGTTAATACCTATGAATTGTATTGTTTACATTTTCCTTATAATATTTACATGTTATTATTCTCCGTGTTGGGTCATAGCATAAGTATTTTTTGATAGCAAGTCAAAGACAGTAATCCGTTCCAATTTGTTTGGGCTTATTCGTGGGAAAAAGGATGCCAAGATACAAAATCCTGCACTTAAAAGTGATTGATTATAGCTTTATTTTTCAACAATATTTATAGGTTTAAGAGATTCCCGATTTTTTTCGTCACTCGCTTTGCCAGGATTATTGTACTTACAAAATTACTTTTATCTATATATAATTTATGCATATCGTTTGATACGTTATTAATATTTCATATTGACAGCCCTACACCGTGTCGAAGTCTGTGTTTGATGTTTGCGGTTATATTTTCAATTGTTTAGTTTTTATTGTGTCGTGAAACCACATGGAGTGACGCAATGCATCTAGTATACGTTTCCAATTGTTTTTTTTCCCCATAGAATTTTATAATTATATGCATAGTCCGTTGTTTAGTCATAGTAGTTGCTAACGTTAGCCCACCCCCCTGTTAAATTAATAAATATTTATCATTTAATCGAAAAACGACATTTCAAAATAAATATGACAAATAGCAGTTTTAGGTGAGATTGCAGTCTAAATTTAAATAAATCGGTTTGTTCTAAAGCTTCTGTTTTAACTTATTCATTGATGTACACTTTGGCGTGCAAAAAAAGCACGAGTTGGTAAAAAATCCTCTCATCTGCATGCTAAATTGAAAGAGCATTGGCATTTGGCACTCATGTCTTCAAAAATAATGCTGCTTTTGTTGCCAGCATCGAGATTTTAGCATAGTTTCCTTCTACATATATTTTCTTCTACCTATCCTTCTCCCGCAAAGTAGGGTTACCACAAATACTTTATATTGCAAAAAAAATGCTTATGTAAACATATGTGCGTGAATGTCCCATAAAATTGGGTACGAGATTTTGTTCGGTTGTATTTTTCCTCGTTTGCGCACTGCACAGAATGCTTAATTTTTTTGCTTTTATGTGGGAGTGAATATTTGTTTTCTTACTCACTGGTTCCAAGTAATATGGAAATATACAAATTACGATTGTAACGAGTTTCCGTATTATGTATTGTGCTAGATAAGTAACATACTTGCATGCCTTCCAGATTCATTTCTAATAAAATATAATTTATTCATCCCTTTTCTTACATATATATTCAGCAGCAGCATTCATTCATTATTAGCAGAATTAATCAGAACGCAAAAAGAATTACAAAAATACAAAAAAGATTTTTTAAATCATTTAAATATGTGTTTTACAGACATTTTCTGGTTAATTCTGTTATGTGCTATATAAATAGAGCTTTTTATCGCTTAAGGAAAAGTGGAATTATTTGCTTTATTGTAATGCTAAAATATTACTGCCACTTGCCGATGTACAGTACTATGAAAGTTATTTTCATTCAAAATATACATTATTTCTGATCAAATCACCCATAAAAAGTAATAAATGAAAAAAATAACAGCACCAGTATGTTTGGGCTATCAACTTGGCTGAAATTAGGTAAGGTGGTTCTAAACAAAATTTCAGTTTGTATTTTAAAACTATAAAGAATTCAAAATGCAGGTAATATGGATAACTGGTATGCAGTAAGCTATAAAAAAGGGAATTATAAACGCATAAAAATCCCGCCAATATGAGTCATTTAACAGTCATTGTGTAGCTCAAGCTTAGCGCCTTATTATGCAATATTTTTCATAATTTATTAAAGTTGTATAGTGCATGATGGTGGTAATTTTTATGTTAATAATTTATCCTGTACCTGACGCAAACTATTAGTCGTAAAAGTATTGGAAAATTTGCAATGTAAATTATATTTTCTGCAAAACATTTCTTACTCATTTAAAGTGATAGAATATGCACTTCAATTAATTTTCCCTTTTTTACCCCTAGCTTTTTTTATTTTCTAATCATGAAAATTAAAAAGGGTTGTTACAATACCGGGTTCATAAAACCCCTCGTCTGTTCAAAGGATGCGTTTTATATTTAGGTTTCCCCTTCACAACCCGTTTGTAAGTTAAATGCGAACAAGGGAACCCCGGATCGTATTCCTGTGACGTCACTCAGACTTGTCCCGACTTGCATGGACTTGCTTTAAAGGACTTGGTAAGATGTTTGCTCAATGAATGCTTTTAAGATTCTCAGAATAGAAAGGGACAGATGATCTTAGCGAGAAAAAATGCCAAGTCTCTCAGGAATTCTCATTTTCCTGTATCAGTGGAGGTTAAATCTATAAGACGTTTGTAGTAAAAAAAAACCTGATGAGTAAAATATTAAAAGACATCTTTCGATACAAAAGGCGCATTTAAGAAAATAATCATAAATCACATCTCAGAGACGTAAGTTTGATTATTCTAAACAATTGTCTTTAACAATATCTATTGCGTTAATTGTAAAAGTTCGCATAAAAAAAGTGGTTAATAATAAATGGAGTGTCAATGAATAACCAGCGTTAAAGAGCCGTGCCATATGATGAACTGGTGACCTTATCGGGTCAATGGTATCTGCGGGTACATTCAGCCAATATAAAGTCCAGTTAATGCACGCTCTATTCGACTGACCAACGGCTTTATGAGCCATTCCTCTGTATCCCGAAGTCTGCATTCATCCATATTTTTGTCTTAAAAAATAAATGCAGGCGAATAACATATACGCCAGTATTAATACTTTGATGATATTGTCAGATATTGAGCATGGAATCACCTGATGGTCACCCAGCAGCCTTGGTTGTGGTCAACTTCACCTGCCTGGTCCGAAGACGCACCTATATAGTAAAAATTCAAGACTGAGAATATGTCTATGACAATTAGATTTAGCAGACAACCATGGGAATAAAAGGCAAACATTATTTGCCATAATATATTTTTCAATGCATTCCCACGGAGCATTATTGCGGTTAACGAACACTAATTGTTTTGCGGCTAATTGTTATCAATATGATAAGTATTGTCGACGCAATAACAACCTCATTGTACATTAACTTTTAGCACTTGGTTTTGTGAGATCGTCCACCGAAAACTAGTATTTTTAAAACAGCATTGCATTTTACTCATGTTGGCACGTTATACATTGCACCTGAATCAATAGTTACAATATTTGTAACAACACTGATGTAGTTTATATTCTTCAGAAAAAATATGGTAGGTGAAGCAAAATTTAGACTTTATAAAAGCCAAAACTAGCATTTCACTAGCAACCAAAGTCTCTTTGGATCTAATACGATTAGGATAACTAGACTATCCCGCTCTAAAACTCGAAAGTGCAACTCTTGAACACAAGGAAAACCGAGCAAAGAAGCTCGAAAAGTCTGCATAAATGAAGTTGATTTAAATAAATTTAAAAAAATACTAAGAGCAGTTAAATTAACACGAGCAGTTGGTAATAAATTAATACATGTGGCAAATTATATTTCATTTTTTTTAAACATACTGTTTATTAAAAATTAGGAATACATTCATATGTTACGTCATATAATCATCTCTCATTCTATACAATGGTGCCTCGCTTAGGTTATCTTTTATCCTCTGCCGGAAATCAAATTTATGCTACGGCCTTATTATCTTGCGATCTTGGACCGCCATGCCATATTTTAATGCTCTTGCTATACATGGAAAGCTTTGTGCCATCGATGCTTGAGATAATATCTTTAACATCTTAAACAATTGCAATCATAATGCTGCCAATTTGCCAGGATCAAGGTAATGCCTCACCTAAAAGTTATAAGCCTCGCTGCAAACATTAATATGGAAGTGATTAAACTCTCTGTTTTCGGTGGATGATTGTCTTTATACAGTATATTGTAGCACTACAACGTAATCTGAAGTAGTTTTAATGATATGATATGGATTAATTATAGATGTTTTAATTACTGTAAGTACTGTACCGTAGATAGAATAAAGATAGTACTTTAAAACAGGGTTGGTAACTTGCAATTGTCCAGTGATTACACTTGCCCGCATTGCGCTATCATTATGAACTATGGGGTACCGAATACGGCCCTAAAAAGATACTTATCCAATGCGGCATATAGCATTTTATTTTAATTTGCATTTATACTTGCAATTTTAACAATCATGCATTTAAGAATGATTTTATTGGCATGAATGTTTATTCTGATTTCAAAGTTTTTTATAATCGGAGCATGCTGTTCGATTCATTTGATTATGTTCATATTGGGATTGTGATTTTCTGGCTTGAAATTTTAATGGAATGGGCGCAGCAATTTGCTGCTATTATACATTTGCATATTTGCTGAAGTTTGAATATTGCTACAACCTTCCAAAAATATTTTGTGTATTCTTCATACTTCTTTTTTTAAGCTAGTGGCGTTAAAGGTTTTCGACAAACCCCTTCTGCAACATGCATATAATTATGTATTAACATTGTAACATATCCCGCTTAACTTTTATCAATTTTAACCAAGCAGGATACGCCCCATAATTTAAAATATTATTCTGAGTTGGTAAAATTTACATTGGACAATTTTACCCTTTAAATTTGGACACAAGACAATTTATTGTTTACCATAAAGTAGAAAATCCACAAATATACTTTATCCTAAGCAATGTTCCATATGTGCTTTCCCACAAATACGAGGTATCGCCCTGATTTATCTTTTAAGCATGTTGCACAGTGATTTATCTAGTAAAACTGACTGCCTTGCTAACGTCAACTCTTCGCCAAATCTTGTAATCTTGCTTAGATTATTTAATACTAATAAATTATATTAAAAAACGATGACAAAATACACATAAAAGATAACATTATGACTATACCAAGCGGAACAGCAATGGGCGGTTGTTAGTGACCTAATCGGTCGAGTCAGGACACAGCTGATTTCCTTTGTAATATTGTGACCCAACAATATTTATGCTTCTCTTGTTCTAAAATATCAAGATTTTTATTATAAACACGCAAGCCATAATAATTCCTCAAAGCCTTCCATTTCAATGTCTTGTAACAGCAATGTCCCCAATTTTAACGAATGCATCAAAAATTAAGCATAATTAATTTTTTCACAATTACTGATTGAATAACATGCATACAACCTTGTTTTAAAAACTGTATTTTTTGTTTTATGTTGTTGCTTGTCATTTACGAGTTCTGTGTTGTGAAGATTAAGATTTTTTTTCAATTAATTAATTATAATTTTGTGATACAAAAATGTCGCAATTTAAATTTATTTTTGGGTTGTTACAAATGTTGTTCAGCAGCTGTTATACTATGACTGGTTCTACTATCATGTTGTGGTTTTTCCTGCATCATCTGTGTTATTGGGTCAACTTATTCATTGTTTATAGTATTATTACGTCAAACAAAGTTTATGTCTTTAAAGTACCTACACTGCCTTGCAACTTATTGTTCGCCCAAGATAACACCTGATTAAATTACGACAATTTGCAGTTAAAATTGTATTTTAATTATTTATGTACATAGTGTATATTGGCAGTTAAAAAAAGTGATAGCTAAAAAAAGACCAAAAAAAATTGCACCAAAGTGATGTACCTAAAAAAAGTGGATTGGTTTGATAATCTGGAAGGAAAAAAAATTAAAAAAGAACTCATTAAAACACTATTGCATTAAAAAGAATGAAAATAAGCAGAAGACGATAAAAAAAATATGAAATGAACTGGAAACAGTAGTGTGAGGGTGTAGTACGGAGTGTGTGTCTAAACAGATTTGTTTTATAGATTTTGCACGCGATACAAGTGATTCGGAGGCATTAGCGAGTGATGATGAGAGCGGAGTAGAGTACGAGCCCGTGACCGAGTCGGAGGGAGAGGCGCCCATCGACGACAACACCTCCACCGCCAGCGATGTGAGTCACATTTTATTTTCTAATTATCTTAACTTGTCCCAAGAGATTGGTTTTGAATGTACTATAAATCTGCAGTTCCTGAAATTATGAAAATCGATTATTTTATTTCGATTTAGAAATCTGATTAGGTTGTTAGGGACTGGATTTGTGGCCCGACATGGTAAAACACTTGCTCGCTCATATGTGCTCAGAGATAGGCAATCGTCCACAGTTGGCTTTATACCTCGTGCCATATTCCATGTTTGTGATTAATTCATTTGTTTTATTAAAACTAACTGTGCATTGATCGTTGTATCAACAGTAGAACAGACGACCCAAGATATGACGACGAGGCCCTTCCTACAGTCTGTGAAGGTCTTTCGAGAAGACCTACGTTCAGCAACAAACTTGCTAGAACTATAAACGATTATAAAAAGATTAAATTCATGAAATATATTATTTCAGGACGACATCATCCAAACGAAAGTGGTGGAGGTGTTGGTGGGCGACGACAAGGACGTGCAGTTCGCGGACTCGGAGCGCACGGACACGTACGAGACGGACAGCGAGTACGACGTCAAGATGGACTTCGGACGATGCGTGCGCTGCCACAACATCAACGACAACCCCGTCTACAGCTACTGCCAGAAGTGCTACCATGTGAGTTTCTTTTTTTCACAAGTAAATTTTTTTTTATTTTATTCTGGTACATAGCATGATGTGACAACTATGACCCGCCGTATTAGCATACAATAATTTGGCTTATATGTAATACAAATTTAACTTAAAACTGCACAGACACTATACAATACAAAAGTTGTGAAGATTAAGAATTTCACAGACAGTCCAAAAAACCATTTCCATTGGTCGCCACCGAGTCGTCTAATTATTAATCTGATGATTAACGTCCGCATTATACCAAGTATACACTGTAACCGAAAACGAAGCCAGCTGGTAGTTTTAGTGACTGCAAACACAATGCAACCAAAAATTTCGAAAAAAAAACAGCGACGAATTATTTACAATTTTTAAAAAGTCATCGTCTTTGGGTGCTGAATACAAAGTTATTCTTATAGTCCAAGAGCTATGCTTTAAGATTTTTTTCTTTATATGATAGCATTATACAAATATATGTAGAATCCTATTACTTATTCGTTTTTAGTTACAGAAGGGTTAAGGGAGTTAAAAAAAGATTCCAGTAAATATACACAGTAATCACAGACAGCTCGTCGCTCGCGAACTTGCTGTCACATTACTGTGTGTATGGCATTTTGATGGTATTGATGGCGCACGTGAAATTTTTAACCAAAAAGTCATTTTCAAACAACTTAACATTCGTTTACAGATACGCAAAAGCTTCTTCCCGCCGATGCCGAGGCGCAAGCGCAGGGGTACCAAGTCGAGTTCCACCAGCGGCGCCGCCTCCCAGGCCAGCTCCTCGGGATATTCCACGCACGCCGCTGACACGCAGCCCTCGCCCCTCTCCGACAGCGAACCCAATACCCACGACACGACCTCGCGCTTCAAGCGCCGCGCGGACTCCACCGAGGAGCGCGTTCCTCGTAAGAAGCAGCGACGAATACGCCGCACCCCCACCCCGGACTCATCCGCCGATTCAGACGACTCGGAACAACCCGTACTGCCCCTCGTCAAAACGGTGAGCGACCCGTTCATTACTATAGACCCCGCGGTCAAATTCACTAAGAAATCTATAGCAAACACCGTGCTGGAGACCATCAACTCGAAGGACCTGTGTGTGGTGTGCGTGTCTGAACCCAAGTCGGGGGTTTTCGTTCACGGTCGGATAGCACACATATGCTGCTGCTACAAATGCGCGGTCAAGGTATGGACCAAGGCCAAACGTTGCCCCGTCTGCAACTGTAAGGTCAGCAACGTGCTCAAAGCCGTTGTCATGTAAAAAAATTACAAAAAAAAAACAAAAGTAAAAAAAAAAACAGTAAAGTGCCTTAAAGGATCTCAAGTCACTGAAAATTATTAAGCCAAAATGGAATGTATGTGTCAGCCTGTGTGTAAGATTTGCAGTATGAGTGCAATTATCACATCTCTGTGGTACCGCACGGTTAAAATTATACGTCTTGGTGCTATAAATCACATTAAACAATTGTAACTAAAATAATAATTTGATAACACAGGAATGTAACAAACATTGCAAGATTTTCACGCACATTAAAGCACAGATCCGTACATAAATGATACCACGAAAAATAATTATTATTTCATACTTTTTACGCCGTTACGGCGATAAAATCACCACCACCTTATAAAAAATGTCAATCGGGTTGTCTGTAAGTCGTTCACGAGTTTCCAAGCCGTGCGACGTTCATATTTATCCAAAGTCAGGCAATAACTTGTCACAATGCCAGAAATTGGCATATGCCTCGATCGGTTCCGACAATCGGCCAGTGTGAATAGATCCGATACGATTAAAAAACGGATCCGACATTCGTGTCAAATAAAATGTCGGACGTTAATAGTTGAATCATAATTTTGAGGGTAAATTGGACCACGGGACTAGGGGTAGTTTACCGACCCCATGCGACTAAGGGCCTCGTTCACCATCTTTAAGTAAACCGTCGATTAGATGACCACTTGTCGATTCCACGATGCTCCAGTAACACTAATCCTGTGATTTAAGTAATCAATACTTTACCGGCTACATCATCTGCGAATTAGCGTATTTACATGATGGTTAAAATAAGTTTAAAATCTCAACATCCTTTTTAATTTTTGAAGAAAAAAACACGTTGACACTTCAGCAGGAGGCAGGGCAGGGAACATTTGAGCAATGATTTATTAATAATATTCTATAATCATTGCATTTAACGCAATATTGAACGAATGATTCGTCAATTTCTTATGTCATTCACTTAACCAGCACGTTACTTTGTTTTCACTTGTGAAATCGACTGAAGATACTCCGTACATTTACTTGGCAAATAACGCTAATCAAAAAGTAACTAATCAACGGTTTACTTGAAGATGGTGAACAAGGCCCTAAGTACTATACATTTCTAATATTGCTGATGGTGTCCCTCCCTTCCTATTACCCCCATTATATTGTAGGTAGCACAATCATAGGCACATATTCATTAACATGCATTCAAATTGTATTTATGTTGTACAATATTTCATTAATTTTCAAGTTTATTTTAAATGTTAATGCCTCTTACTGTGCCGTTCTTATAAAAAAATTATATTGCAATATGGCATAACATCCTTGGCAATTAGTACCTCGCTCATTTATTTTTCTTTAAATTTTTAATTTTTTTTTGTGTTTCATTTTTTTTATACTTACCAATATTTAGCGGATGTCGTAAAGGTTAATCATTAGGATAGGACGTGTGTGTGTTTTACTAATTAAAAGATGTCCAATATAGTGATTGTCGCTTGATTGCCAATTCAATAGCTAACTAGAATATATTTTATTAAATTGTGTAGTGATCTCTAATTATAACACTCAAACATCAAAATGAGCCGTATTCTAAACCTAGGAAGACATAATTTACATTATTAGTCAAATGATTTGAATTGAATCGTGCCTTTTTATAAAAATAAATATAGATCGTAGTAAAACGGACAACGATCCTTAAAAGTCGAGCAAAAAAGTAATAATTCAAATCTGCGTTAGTAAAATATGTTCAAGATAACTGGATTATTTGCAGACCGGACCGTTAGTTTCTGAATAAATGTTGAGGGCATGATCTAAAACGCAGATTTATCGCACGCAATAAGAAATCTTTTTCAATAATGCGTCTAAAGAGAATATAAAAAACGAGAAAATTAAAATACGTCGATTTAGAAATATGTAAATACCTTCATATTATAATCAATTGACGCACAATTATATAAATATTTAGTTAAAATATGGTTTTCAAATACATATAGGGCAGAGATTATACAGGAAATATAATATGTGGCCTGAATAAACCTATAAGTTATATATAAAAGTGTGTCGTGCCTCTCACTCAAGATCAGCCGTGTATTTTCGCGTTATATGTTTAGGACGAAAATATTCGCTGCAAATGTAAATATTGTATAATGAAAAATCACTTCGTAGTGAGTAATGCATTATATGAGAATTCGTGGCGATATCTGTAAAATTAGATTTTTTTCAATAATAATTCATCAGCCTGATCAATTAGAGGGAAAATATTCGTTATGTTATAATTTGCAGTAGATTTTATGGTTGGAAATAAGGGTCAAAGAATATGGTATACACGGAGTATACATAATGTAATATTCGAAATGCTCTTTCACTATCCACTTTTAACTGAAATAAAAAATGTATTTACTCTTCAATATTTTAGCTGTTTAAAAATGCCATAGTCAAAATTTGATGATTAAATGTATGGTAAAGTTTTATTGGGTTATTGGCTGATAATTCTTAGTCAGTTATTGCTCAGTATCCACATTATTCACAAGCATGGAATAACTACTCATGATTTCTTAAATTAGTTTTAACATGTTGCGCGCATCTTACATGATAAGGGCTGATGGAACAAGAATTAGATACATTTTAATATTATCTATAAATCCAGGGTCCCTTTAGACCTAGGCATAGAATGATATCGCCATTAATTCTCCGTGTATAAATGTGTTTAAAATATGAGTGTTAAAGGGCATGATAACACTTTTTCGTTGTAAAACATGCTCATACTTATTATTGTCATGCAATTAGCCACTAAGTATACTTACATACTTATTATTATCTTGCAATTAGCCACAAAAAAAAGTAAAGTGAATTTATTGCGATTGTTAACATAATTCACATTAAAATACCAACCGCAATAACACGATGGATTAAAAGGCCTATATCCAAAAAGTTGACGTCAGGCGCAAAAAATTAAAACCAAATCATTCTGCAATATAGTAAATGTGCCGCACCTATAAGGGCAGGCAAAGAATACTTTATAATACCAAATTAAATGCTCAGAAAATATTATTAACACACTCATAAAAAACGCTTATATTTCCGTACACAATACGCATATTTAATTAGAAACATACTAGGCGTTATAATTAGTCAAAAAGTATATATTTTATTTTTAAACTTATTTTTAGGTTGCATTTTATTTCTGTCAATACTACTTTCAGACTTCATAAATTACGACAAAAAATATGGCAAATTAAAATAAACCCTACCTCTCCGATTTAAGAATTTCTACAGTCCAAAAAAGAAAGAAAATTCGATTTAATTTTCATTCCGTTGTTTAAAACGCCTTCGCTTTTACGCCACGTATATATATCGGATAAAAGTAAGTGGACATAAGGGAGGCCTAAGCCCAGAAGTTGGTCGATACAAGCCGAAAATCGATAGATCGATATAACGGCAAAGTGTTATAACTAAAACGGTATTTATGTTTAGGATTTAAGTTTTTTTTGTAGCAATTATTCGAGTTGTTTATTAGTTTGTAAATAATACTTTAGTTTTCATTGGTGAGGTGCAAAAGCTGGATTTAATTTAAGTTATCGATATAAATCTCCCACCTTCTTTCCTACCGCTATATTTTTCAAATTTGTTAAGGTATAAAGAAGTCTATAGAGATGTATATAAAATGTTATATAACCTAAACTAATTAATATTAATTTCTTTATATATGCATGCTATAATGTGTGCATATTGAAAATGGCGTCTTGTATGGATGGACAATGAGAGAATATTAATTCATTTGCGGTTCTTGTAGGGTTGTATAGTGACTTGAAATCTAAATGAATGACTTGATTTTTTGGAATATTATTTGCTCAGCAAAAGTCGCTGGGCTCTGGAAAATTGGTTGTAATTGTGCGACCACCGTCCATGATCATAAAAAGCCCGTCATAATCACAAACAAATCTGTTGAGTTTCGGATCACCTGGGTGTCCGGTATTGCTGTGTCAACCGGTGAGATACATATTCCTGTCCGTTAGATACCTTTTTAATCTTGTAGAACCTTTACCCGGTGAATTGGAATAATTTCGTGTTGCCAATATAAAAACGTGTTCATAACTCTTAACTATTGTAATAACTAAAATTATATTTTTTTACATTTAAAAAACGTCATACTTTACGGTACATGCTATTCAAATTCTTAAAACTAAGGGAAATACCTGTGAAACATAGGGACCCGCTTTTAATTTTGCAGAATTTGTAGTTTTGCCTACAATCATTGCGGGGTTATGATTGGATAAATATCAAGACATGTTTATCCTTTTATAATAATTATTAATAATCATTTTTCCACAGTTATTATTATTATTATTTTGCCGGGACGGTGATGTTGTTTTCACACTATTTTGTTAATTTGAAGTCCTGTAAATGTCAATTGTAGTAGACTTTGTTTTGTATTATAGTTTTAGTTACGCGAACTGAAGTAATATATACTAAAAATATGTATTTTTAAATTTTGTCCTTGTCGTGTTTTTTTTTGTTTAACTTTTTAATTTAGTGTAGAAACGTGTCATCCATAAAGGACCGTCATTTTTTATGTGTTCTGTTTATAGTATTGCAATATCAAAATATAATAAACATTTATAAAAACAAAAAAAAAGACGTTAAAAAAAAGTAAAAAAACCAATCTAAATAAAAATAAACTTTTTCGTGAAACAAGTGATTTTTTATTTCCATACAGTACCCTACCTGATTTATATACAAATTATACTTCTTAAATATTCAAATTAAAGATTTGAAATTGTTATGTTTATTGACAGCTTTTGTGGCGCAATGGAAGTAAAAAGCTCGGTGGGAATCGTACAGCCGTGGGTTCGATCCCCTGTGGCAAATGTTTCTGACCAAACATTTGTTTCAGGTCTAAGTGTTATGGGACTAGAAAAAGCCTTCCTTAATTTCTTATATCCTCCACAGAAGACTTGAATATAATTGTGGATTCAGGAGTATGTATCCGACTGCTGTACTTATAAATTTTCAGAAAATAAAGTGTAGGTTTTGGGTCTCCTTAGCGGGGCTTGAAGGAACTGACGTAATATCGACAGAAACTACCGTAGTTAGTGTATGTATCTATTCAGACAGTGCTATCTAGAGCTGCCTTTTAACGGGAGTCTATTTTAATTACAATCCGTAGAGGTAAACTTTTATGAATATAAAAGTTACATGTTACTATTTCAAAGTGTAAACAATTTCGAACTGCAATGCGTTGTTATTTTTATATAATAAAATAATATTGAAATTAATGTGATAAGGAATATATTTTATTTCAGGTTTGATACTGTATTCCAGTTAAACAGTTTGTCCCAGACATAACTAGATGGCGTTGGTGGTATGTAAGAGTAGCTATAAAGTAGCCTTTATATACACTACTGCAGCGCACGGGCCTCCCTAGAAGCCGGGAGTTCTCTAGAAATTAGGCCATAATCCTTCACGCTGGCTAAATGTGGTTTAGCAGACTTTAGATACCGTAGAAACTTTTGTAAATGTCTATGGTATGCAGTTTCCCTGAATGTTTTACTTCATCAGTTAAGTATTCATCATCATCCACAACCTGTAGGGTCTCACTGCTGGGTATAGGCCTCCCTCATACTATGCCATTTTTGTTTGTCCTTTGTCAGTCGCATCCAGGTTCAGCCTGCGACTTTGACAATATCGTCGACCCATCTTGACGCCGGACGGCCGATGCTGCACTTACCCAGTTTTGCCCACCATTCTGTAAGCGCCTTACTCCACCTGCCATCAGTGCGTCTAGCCACGGGCCCAGCCCAACTCCATTTGAGTCACATGACGACCTGTCCGACATGACATCTTGAACTTTCGTTCGTCGTCGGATTTCAGCATTTGGGACTTAATCTTGCAACTTAATGCCGAGCATAAATCGCTCCATTCCCCTTTAAGCCACACCTATTTTGTGCAGAACATCGCGCCTGAGAGTGCATGTCTCGGCACCGTAGGTCATGGTGGGCAGGACACATTGGTCAAAGGGGCGAGTTTTAAAATTCTGTGGAATCCGGCGCGATTCTAACACGTCTTTTAGCCGTCCGAATGCTGCCCAGCCTAATTGTATTCGCCTGGAGATCTCCTTCGTCTGATGTTTTAAGTATTGAGCAACAGGAATTATTTTCCACCCGATTTAGTCCCTGAAACTGCAGCTGTTACTTCACGACGATTTATTCAGAACAAAACTAGCTCCAACTTGGTCTAACTTAGCATTTTGCGTAGTTTATTTTTTTATTTATCAGATAATTTTCGTGGTCGGAATCATAAGTGTAGTTACGAAATAAAAACATTACGCGATACGTCCAATCGTAACACCTTTATTATAATGCAATGATTTCAGTTCAGGAAGTTACATGAAGTCGCTGGATGCAGGCCGCTTCCAGATCGATGTGGAGATCCTGGGAGAGGCCTGTGTTCAGCAGTGGACTTCGCGTGGCTAATTAGATAGATAGATTTCACTCCTGTTTGTCTACCGTAAAAATTTCTAATGCGCGTTCTTTCACGGAGAATCAGCGGATATTCGCGCGTTGCTTCTAGATGTGAAATATTGTCGCCGGTTACAACATCTTGACAAAGCACTTATTAAGGTTTGATACGACTGCCTCGGTGGCGTAGTTGTACTACGGTATGACTACAAAGCTGAAGTCTCGGGTTCAAATCCCGCGTCGGGCAAAGTGATATTGGGTTTTCTATTCATTATCAGCCCGGAGTCAGGAATTTGTGCCCGATGTGGCGAAAGGCTCGCCCCCTATCACATCATGGGACGGAACATACAAGGCGAAATGTGGATGTCCTTGTGGCGCCTCTGCCAACCCCTTCTGGGATAAAGGCGTGAGTTTCTGTATGTATGTACTATGTATGTAATGTTTGATACTTTTCCTGACTTTCTGACTGCGGGTCAAAGGAGAGGTAGGGATGTGAGAGGTGGGATTAATTTGCCTATTAAATATATTTTATCCCCTTAAATTTCGGAGTCCGTTAAATAAGCAAAACTGTCGTAACTGAAAGCGTTACTTAAAAAAAATTTTTCGATGCGCCTGTTGTATTTTTAATAGCAACTATTTTTTCTGCAGGCGCTAAACTCACATGTCATTCCAGTTTTATTTTTCGCACGTTATTGGTTTAATCATTAATGGAAGGTACAAAGGCAACTAATTTAATATAAAATGAAGAAAATTATAGTAGTACGAGGCGGTAAATAAATAAGTCATAAAATCGGGTAAAAATGAGTGATTCCCCGCCTTAAGAAGAGCACGCACTTTTTATTATTACTTATTAATAAGTAGTATATTTTTACATGGTTTCAGTTGGAAATATTCCCAAATTTGAAATACAAACAACATCCTTTTAATATTATTATTATAAGGAATAAATTGGAACTGAGCGTTAAAAACGCTGGAAATGCGTTTTTTTCTTGCGGTGTGGGAACAATTATACTGTTAAGACTGCTAGAAGACTAATAGAATGTTACCATAATATATTTTTTAAAACTTTATTTACAGATTGAATATTCTATTTTTATTAGTGTAATTTATTTTAAACATTTTAATGTGATACGGTTTATTGCTTGATTTGTGTTCAGCTATTTATTGAATGCAACTGATGTACTTACATTTTATATTATTTTGTTAATAAATTGACAATTTATATACGGTGTTATTTTTCTCTTGAGCCCTGTAGTTAAGATGAATTATTTTCCCAGTCACATATCTATACAATGGCGAATGGTACTCTCTCATATGTGTTTACTCCGTAGTCTGTGCATATGTGACAGGCCACCTGTGTAGGTACCACCGCAATGTCAATTTCTCCCGCCAAATAGCAGTGTAAACCACTGTTTTATTTCGGTTTGGATGACATAGTAGCCAGAGTAACTGCTGGTCATATTGAGACTTAACATCTTATGTCTCAGGATGGCGAGTACAGCGGAATGCCAAACATAGCTTTGTGATTCATGGTGTTGTTTGGTTTTGTCCATGAGCGGTCATGTCGTTTACCATCAGGCGAATAGCATGCTCGTCTCACCATTAACGTAATAAAAAAACCTTTCCGACCTTTCCCGAGGTATTTTTTCTGTTTCCTCTCGAAAAAATACACCGTTAGATGGCGCTAGTAGGTTATTTGTTAGAGAAGTTTTACCGCAACTAGAGCAAACACTGATATTCTATCAACTAGAATCTTGATACAGTTAGTGAGATATATTTTACAATTCCGCTTAAATTTACTTTGAAAGAACAATATCGAGTTGAAGTATGATTGGGATTTACTAGGCCACAGAGCCATACAAACATCCATACATAAACTCACGCCTTATTCTAGAAGGGGTAGGCAGAGGTGCTACAAGGACTTTCACGTTTCGTCCTGTGTGTTCCATTTCACGATGTGATAGGAGGCGCCTGTCGCAATATCGGGCACAATTCTATCAAACTAACATACGAAATGACGTTATAATATAAGTTCAAGCTTATAACAACCCTTTCTTATTGGAGAGTAAAATAAAAAATTGGTAATTATTGAAAGTACCCATTTTCAGGATATGCATAGTGAACCTAAACAATATTAGAAGTCTTGATTAAAAAACCTTTTAATCAATTTTGAGACTTAATCAAATTGATACTGAAGAAATAAAATTTCTTTCGCAATATTTTAATAATTTAGTATTATAATACAACAAGTAAGCATATTTAATATTTAACAAAAGATAAAGGTGTTAGATTAGTACAAAACCAGATTAATACTGCGTTAAAGCCTTAGGATAAAGTAAGGTCCTGAAAATTTCAGGTAATGAAATGTTCAGTGTAAACAACTCGTTTTAGTATCACAAAATTCTTTTACTAAAGTATAATAAATCATAAAATATTTTAAATTCCATTTACCGGGCGCACCCGAATCATCTTTTAATTTTGTCTCACGTATAAGTGAAAAAAAAACTTATTTAAGTAGCGCGGTACACACTTGACCGCCCCTCTCCAGCCCATTGTGACGGATGATTCACTGGCTCGCGGTGTGGTGCGGGAGCAAAATGCAAATTAAATTTCTACGTTACCTTAATCGAGCCGAAAATTGCCAATTGGTGACCTTACGGATCACGCCACGTTTTCCTCTTAGTATACGTATTTTATTAACTGTAATCTATGATTCATCAACGTATTATAAGAAATTTCTTTTCGCGTGAGCAATAAATACACTCATAGCTTATCGACCAATTTTAACTTTCTAGACCAATCTTTTTTAAAGTGTATCGAGACAGAACTATGGGATAGACCTAGGCTGTTTTAGAAAAGTCTAGGTCCAAGAGGAATAATTTGCGGTTATGCGTTCAGTAAACAAATAAAAAATGTAGCCCACTTGTTCAGATGAAGAACCGCTGTTTTATTTTTCACTAAGTCACCAATTTATCGTACAGACAACATTTTTTATACGAAATTAACCGGTAGGTCTACTTATACCATATGACGTTGTCTTCAAACTCTAATAAAATGTAATTTACCAACGTTATAGTATAAAATCTGAATTTTATATTTTCTTAGGCAACTATTAAAAGGTGTTTCCTTGGCAATCAGACACTTTTGATGGTTCATTCAACTTGGCAGACACATTGAAGCAGATAACTTTCAAAGAGCACGACTTAAACTTCATAACTGCTGATCGTGTGATACCTTTCAGCATATACCATACTTTCAGCTGTTATAAAATGACGAAAGTCTGGCAGCCACGGGCTCTTGGTCTATAATTTTCCATGCATTTATATCTCTTTTCAACGTTTTTACACAATCAGGCTTTTCTAAACAAAAAGCAAATAAAGTTTTCATTAATAATGACATCATATTGTTAATTGCCACGTATTACAAGCCGGCATATTTTTTGTGGCGATATAGGCTGACCGTTGTGATTCACGGTATGTTGCAGTTGTGTATGTGTGCGATTAGCTGGATCGCTCCCGCACCGTACCGCCGCGAGCTCGACACCCCCGACTGCGGACGCCCGCACACAACTTTGTGTACGAGCGCCTTTGCCTCAGTCGCAGTTTGACGTTGCTGAACAGTGCACGACAGCGCACCTTTCTATTTTTCTACATCAAAAAACTTGGTAAGTTATTCACTCACTATTATTTGTTTTACCAACTTTAAAAGATTTGTCTTTTTGATATTAAAGTAATAATGTTATTTACGCGGTTTATTGAAGGGAACTTTTCGTTTTCCGGAGTCTGGGGAACCGGCGATCGAACCGTACGCGAGCGTGGAATACAAATTCATTTCGGGATTCATTGATCAGGAATGCTCCTTTAAATTTGTATTAAACCGATTATCAAATTATTTGTCACATAGTGTAATTTTTTTGGTAATCGCATTCGCCGGTTTCGTCGCAGTGGGAGTGGTTTATGACTTCATACTGCGATTTTTTTTCGCCACCATCTGCTGGTGCAATACACTGCTTTTTTGTTCGTTCTTTAATGCCGGTTCTGTATGCACTTGACGTACAGTGATACTCGATAACGCATTCCCGAGTATAAACGTGTTATTTTCGAGCGGACGTGATTATAGAATAGGCTTTTATATATTTTTTCCTCCCTACCCGCAAACCGCACATACCATTTGTCTGTTTATATTGCCGTGCAGGATGTGCTGGAACGCCATTATTATTACTTTAGGATAATGTTCCATATTTAATATTTTCCGTAGAATGTAAGTTGATACGTATCGGGTATTCGGTCTTTATTTTATTATGGGCCGGCGTATGAATGACAAAGTATTTTCCGTAGGGTGACTTGGATTGGGGAGATGGTTGTTCAAACAAAAAGGCAGGCACAGGAAACAAAGGCGCCTGTTATGAATTTACATAAACACTGCTCATTCGAAAGCCGGGAAGTGAGTCATCAAACACTTTTCGTACATCCTGAGCAATTTCTAAAATCAAGAAAAAACGTATAACAGTTGTGTTACGGTTCGTTCGGCATCATGCGATATATTATGTTAATAAATACAATTACTCCGTTGCGCTAACGAAGCCAGTGTCGTTCAACTTGAGATTGAGAATTTTCAACTAACCGAAATATGTATTCGTGTTGCAGAACATGCAATTAATTTTACAAATACCTACTTAATCATTGTGCTACCCATTGTCAAAATTATAACAGGATGTTTAGGCTACCTGCTCCTAAAACACCGATCGATTTTTTTTTCTTTTTAATTTAATTTCACGCACTGATAGGGAGAGGAAAGCAAATAATTATATAGTTTAAGATCGTCGTATCTATCTAAATGTAGCTTATTCAGCTTACATTGTAAAGAAGAGATTCCACAAGCCACTGTTCAATTGTAAATGACTTGATTGTATTAGAGATAAATTCCGCGACGATGCGTCGCTGAAGGGCTCAAACGTTGGCCCTTAACAGTCGCTCATTGACGTGGTGCTAACGAACCCCGAGTTTTGTATCACTCAAGCTATAAATAGATATGTGACTAAGTCACAGCACATGCTTGACGCGATGCTTAACCGTTTATGTATTTCGAATATAAAACGCTCATTATTTTTCGTTGATGATTTATGTTTCTCAATTTAAAACATATGCCCGAATATTTAAACGCCATTTACATTCATGAACATCTGGAATGTCAAAGTACAACTTATATCAACTCCAATATTAATTTAACAACGAGCAAATTTTCACATACCAGTTTTTACAATATAACAAGCTATTCATAATATTATTTCACATTCTGACATAAGTTTGTTGAAGCAAAACGGGTTTGAATGTTTAACATCTGACAAACACAACTTTTGTTTACACGACGCAACTTATATTTTAGTAAATTGTCTATACTCAATAGATAGCTTATCACTCATCCAAAAAAGATAATTTTGAAAGGAAGCAACACCCTTTCAAGCCCACGTGTTGAAACAGGGGTCGTAGAGATTAGCCATAAACCACAAGAAGAGCAAACCGGTATAGGCCGGAGGCTCATGTGACTTTCGCCACTTTCACGTGTCACAAAGCCTTGTATGGCAATCATTCACGAAATGTGTAATTAGCGCAATCATGGTGCTTGCGTGCGGTGACAATAGGTCTGAGAATGGCGAATCTCCACCGTAATTGCATTGTGATGCGAGGGTCAGACAAACTTATCGATCGCGTTCACAACGCCAGCGTAGCTTTTGCAATTTGCACCACGTAATTGTCTGTGTCTGCGTCTGCCTGTTTTGTTATAGCATGCTGTGGACGCAACAATATATTAAAAACGTTGTCCTTTGTTTTCGGATTTTTTTCCGCGTCTATTTTCGGCTTTGTGAAGTAGATTGTACTGGATCGATACGGCGGCACATCCGCAAAAAGCCTTTTTATGAACTCATATCGTGAAAGCCTTTATGACGACATCCAGAATATCCTTTAATATATTATGTGTATTTACGAGCACATCAGTATGTACGTCGTGTTTTGGAATATAAATATGATAGACGCTTTCATCCCAATCTCATCTCTTAAGAATTGAATATTTCCTGTGGTTGTACGTGCATGCTTGTTGCTACATCCACATCAATCCATTGTTATGTAGTTCTGTGAACGCTGTTTTCCTGTTGACAATTGTTTTTCAGCTCGTTTTAATAACTGAGGATTAATGAATCATGCAATTTAAATTGGATATCACGTTTAATTAAATTACGTTGCGGTCTGTTACAAAAAATATTTATAAAAATAACAATAATTGGGCAGAGGCTGTATTTTCTGTGTACATATCTACAAATACTCGAGCAAATTTCAACGTAGCTATGTAATGAAATCCTCTCAGGACGACAGTTACTGTGTAGGAACGGGATGGAGTATATCCAGACTGAAGGATAGAAAGGGAGGCAAGAACTTCCCGAATACGGGAATCGATTGCCTGGTCCCGACGCACCCCTAATGCCTAACCGACAGGGTTGCCTACAATGGAATTAATCGAATTAGTGCCTAATGTTGTAAGGGATGTACGCGAATATAAAAAAAATCAGATAGTTGAGTTTTATTGCTCTAACAACGTTAGAAAGTCTATAAGTTTGCTATAAAGCTTTATAGAGGGCGCAAATGTAGAGAGAAATTCATTAAATAATGATCCATGCGTTGATTATCTAACTGAAGCGCTACTTTTTATAAACGATGTGACTATTTGTGCTGCCCATTGAATTAATGATCAATATTATTTTATTATCATAGCATACTGACTTCATCAGAAAGCTTTAAATGTTAGTAAGGTTTTAAATTTGATCCAATTTGGTTTAAATTGCAGTTTTGTGGAAAAAGCACTTAAGCAAAAACCACGAAACCATTTAAATTATAAACGATAGAATACATTTCTCAACAAAAACTGCTGTTTTGCGTTATTATTTCAACCGCACGCGCCATCGATACTGGCATCTGGATAAAGCGATTCAGAAAAATTATATGGTTGTCATGGCAACCATTACTGCAGCGTATTGCGGAGTCTAGGTGCCCTATGTGTTGCTTTAGAGATCAATAAATTCGAGGGGACTGCGCCCGAACATAACTGTGTTTAGGGACCGCACGAATAATAAAAAACTTGCGTACGATGTACGTAACGAGGGCGGGGGTTGAATAATGTATGTTTCCTGCCCCGATAGGGTTTTATTGAGCCACTATTAAGTTATTTAGCTGGAAACAGCGCGGACGTAGATCTCAATCCCGTTAGTCGGAATATTTGTGAACATTATCGGTCAGATCTATTTTTTGCCGTCTTGGAGCCGTATTTGACAAAGTTATCGATGATAGTAAGCAAAAAATATTTTAGGTTTAGTTCAGAATAAAAATGCATAGCTGTTTTTTCTATACAGGCTGTGATCATTACATATGAGAAGAGAAATTTCGCTGCTCGCCATTTTTAATTGTTAGTACGGCACATGCAGAAATATTTAGTCCGTATAAAAAAATGTGGCGCGCTAGACGACTTCAGCGTTAATTCTCACCCATCCGTGAGATGCTTACAGTTGAAAATCTCTTAATTGCCCACACTACTTGACGCTCCATAAAATTTGAGACGTATCTTCATGATGTTACGTTCTAGCGTCGGCCAAGGTCATTGACACCGCAACGATGTTTTCTGATGCCGAATTTGTTGGTGCTTTATTATATTGACTACCATATTAGTACCAATGCATTAATTACGTATTTAGAAGTCCGTGTTCGATTCATCAAATTACTATTTAAAATGGCAACTTTTTGCATCCAAGAAAGTCTTCAAAGAGAGATTGAAGGCGCAAGAAAAGCAATTTCATAATATTAATATTTGAAAACGGAATACGGCTTTTTAAATGAACGTGCCATATCTTTTCCATGGACAAGTTGGAATAATACCTATATTGATAATGGATGTAATTTTAATAAATCTATTAAATATTATTTATTATTGTGTATTTATGTTACTTTAATTATGATTGATAAAATTGTCTCATGAATATTGAACACAAATATGTTCTAAACTTGATTACTTCGGTAATATATCATTGAAATAAGATAAACATTCGTGTGTCCTTGGAATAAGAATTACCAAAGGGCGGGGGCGCGTTCGCCTCCCCTTATAATAATAACGAGTCCCGTTGGCTAGAAAATAAGGGGCGACGGTTCAATAATTTACTTCCCAGAATTTATAGGTTTTGTTCCAGCTACATCATGTAAATATAATTATATTTAGGTTACATAATACTGTAGTAATTTCAGCAATAAATTATCAAAACGATTCGAGAAAAAAATTAATTACTTATTGTTATTTTATTTGACAGGCTTTGCAGGCTTCGTTTTCTTTGCCTAATGGCATAGGCAAATAGAAACAAAATATTTACGCGTCGCCGCGCCGGTCGCCTGTCGGAATTCGGATTATAATGTTTGTTTACCAAAGCTAATATTATTTAATACGGCAAACATGTACTAAAATCCTGGAAACCGATAAGAATGTAAGGTGTATGGATAAATATGATAATGACTGCCTCGGTGGCGTAGTTGTATTACGGTACGGTTACAAAGCTGAGGTCTCGGGTTCGAATCCCGGGTCGGGCAAAGTGATATTGGATTTTTCTATTCATTGTCAGCCCGGAGTCAGGAATTTGTGCCCGATATGGCGATAGGCTCGCCCCCTATCACATCGTGGGACGGAACATGCAAGGCGAAATGTGGGTGTCCTAGTGGCGCCTCTGCCTACCCCTTCGGGGATAAAGGCGTGAGTTTATGTATGTATGTATGTATGGATAAATAAACACTGGCGTTTTGTCACCATTAAATTTAATGTTGGAGTAAGCAATATTGATGAAAAGTCAACCTTGGGTAATACAAAAGATTATGACGTGTGCAGTGGAGCTGTACGTGTTTTTATCGTGAAGACGTACACCTTGGAACACATGGAGCGACTTGTTTGAAGGATACGTTGACTCATGTCCACAATGCCGTTACGCAGTACAATGGCGACGGCGTCGATGTGCGTTTGTTTTGAATGCCGAGGCCGGCCGGAACGTAATCAGTGCGCACTCCTGTGCCAGTTGACGAGAGATAATATAACACACGTATGGATTTATCGACGTGACGGGTCCCAAGAATAAGATTTTAAGGAAAAGTTTTTTTGTCACGTTAAAAATTACGCGGCTATTTTGTTGTTGTCATCTTTTCACTTACTAAGTATTGCTTTCACAATTAACTTGTTAGGAAAATATCTCTCAATATATTTTCAAAATCTACTTTGTTGACTATCTACTTACTTTGAGACCCGTCGATAAGATTGCTTTTTGATGCCTCATATCGTTCAAATAATAAAACTGGTCGAAAGTTATCACGATCGCCCATAAACACCTACATATTTGAGAAATCGCAAATGTGTTTTCAAAAATAGAAGGAGTAAACAACATTTTTGGGATTGGCGTATCTCCCCAAACGAAACCCAACAGCCGAACTAATTTACATAACTTTATTAAGAAAGATCAATACTTGGCAGTCGCAACATCCTGGCACAATTGGCTAATTTATATTATAAGCGACCGCCTGCGACTTCCTCCCGTGTAACATGCGTAAACTGAGATAGAGGCAAATTGTAGGTATGCTAAATGCCTAGGACGTAGGTACAACTGGGAGGGACTCGCCACAAGCAATTTATATGTCCTATGTTCAACCTTTGTGTTGGATAAAAATATACTACTGTTTGTATAGGGACAGGATTTTAATTTTGTATTTTTGTCATAGCATAATGTAAGTACTATAAATAGAAAGATACAGATTATCATTTGATATGAATCATACAAACGCAAGATTTTAGTTAATTCAGTGATAAAATAATCAATTCTTACTCATCGATATAAAGATTGCACGCTATCTTGGCGTCTTTGAGGCTTTTTATACATTTGGTATGTTTGTAAACACATGTGCAGTTGTTTTCCAGACTAAATTTAATATTTGTAACGTCCGCGAGAATGCCAGCGTCGGACGTTGCCGCGTATTGTGAACGATGATCTAGGCGGAAAATAGAACTGTTGAATAAGCCTAGCTATGCTTCCAGGATGTACGTATCTGTAACAATTTTCCTTGTTAAATCGCTGTAACTTTAAAGACCTGAAATAACATTTGGTATTTATTACCTGTGAGTTTCCTTGTTTTAAATGACATATAAATAATACAACGACTCGTTCATCATGTAGGAAAGATTTTGGTGTTATTTCAACATGATGGCTCAATTTAGCAACTATATTATTATATAATGCATTAAAGTACTGCCCAATCAAATCAATGCTAAATATTATATTTTTTTTGTGTTGTGTCGAGTTTTTTTAAAATATCCAATGTGGTTTCTTCCCCCTGCCGAATCTTAGTCACTCCGACGTAATGTGAGCATACGCACGAGCCTTTCTCGATAAGTTCAGGAAGATTAAAAAGTCAAGGTTAGAATAATTTGGGAGCAGCATAAAACTGTATTTACGTCTTCACGGAAGGCAATCGTCCAAGTGTGGGTAGTCAGACAAATGAGAAGTTGTTAAAACTATTCCAATTTGCGAAACATGCATAATTTTAATGTTTTCTTTTTTCTAGTCACATTGATTTTTTTTATGAATGATAATTTTTTACCTGGGGTTTTATTATAGTATCCCATAGAACCAGATTCCGGGCTGGTATGGTATTTTCAGTTTCGTAACGTATGTGAAAATAATGACAAATGAATAGCTGTATACATGACCAGTAATTGTATAGTAATCCCACATCTAAATTAACACGTAAACAGCAAGTAAAAGCGTAGGTAAAGGAAATACAGTTATGAATTAATGTACAGAAGACACATTTAGACACATTCTACGTATTGAAACAACCGGCGCAAAACGTGACACAAATATCCATCCTAAGTAAACAAGTTATATTGTTTTCGCAAAATAGACATTTTGGAAGCTTAAATAAAATCTTTCAACAGCTGCGATAATAGCCGTAAATATTCCGTGTTGTGTATTAACAAAAACAATACAAGATATACATTTTTCATAAGTATTAAAATCTACTTTCATTAAACTTTTTTTTGGAAATTCTTATTTTAAAATCTGACATTGACCGCGCCTTCCCGAAGAGAAAAACAAATCTCGGAATAGAGAACTTTAAATATTCCGTGCTGGTATTTTTCTAATACCAGTGTTAGGTTTTCCGCTGAGCCAGACTGAATAGTCTATGTATATGTAGAATGTAGGTATAAATCTAACCTATGTGCAATAAGTTCAGGAACCTCTGCGTCTGGGACGTCTTTTATATTTCATCCCAAATGTATTTGGCTTCGCCATCGCGCTGCGCCGAGCCGCAGTGATCAATTTTCCCCCTTTTTGTAGACAATTTGTCTGATAGGGTGTGGCAAACGAATTCGTAAGCGCCTCTGTAGCGAAACGAGTAGATAATATTAGCGAAGGATTTTATTTAGGATTTCTATTTCCGTATGTATGTTAACTCTTTTTCCAGTATAGGAAAATAATAATAACATTTTCTCTCAAGTGAATATTCATAATATAAATATACTCGTAGTAATACGAATGCAAGGGTTTCCGTTGTGGTCGTGATTATAAAGAGATAAGGTCTTTTGTTCATAGAATTATCGCTCGTGTTATTTTCGAACAATAATCACTGACCGATAATTGAATCCGTATAGATTGCTCACTCGCTCACTTTCTAGAACAAATATCACAATCTTTTGTCTGCTTTCATTCGCTTTGTGCAGTGAAAATTACGAAACCTGAATTTTATTTTTGTTAAATAAATCGAATTCGCTGTGATAGTTACGAACTGTACTGTCTATTACGAGACAAAAATATACTGATTTTCAATACTAATGCGGGTTATTGAAGTGTTTTTTTATATTAAGTTCGCCTTATTGTCTCATACGGGTTGGTGTTCTAATAGTAAACAATGCTAATTTGAAGCATGATTGGTTCCAATAAATTTGTTTAACATTGGATCGTCGTGACACGGTTGAGCAACGACCGCCCAAATTCAAAACATACAAACACGTTTTCGCACGTAGTATTAGTCATATCATACCGTATGAGTAATGGAAGGTGACAAATTGAACGAAATAAGTGTAATGATGTATTGACCGCCTCCAATATACCGGGTATATCAAGACTGCGACCGAAAACGAAGCCAGGTGGTAGTTTTAGTGGTAATAGACACAACGCAACGAAAAATTTCGCAAAAAAAGAAAAGCGAGTTTCTTTTTGCAATTTTTCAAACATCATCGTGTTTGGGTGGTAAATACCTAGTTTTCGCGAAAATAGTAATTTAAACCTTTGTATACCATTGCTTCTTTAAATATAAACAGGTTTGCATTATAATTTTAGTAAAATTATGTATTTATCACGCGAAAACGATTATCTGTAAAAAAATAAAAAATAAAGATGACAATTTTTATTGCGAAATTTTTAGTTGCATTGTGTTTGAAGTCAATAATAATACCACCTGGCTTCGTTTTCGGTCCCGGTCTTGAGATACCCTGTATAATATGTAGCTATATTATGTTTTGAGTACTGCGACAGTATAAGTATGTAACGAAAACCAGAAGTATATATAATAGTAGCTATATGATAAGGTAAAATAAGTGTTCGTTCCATAAATACAGCTGTAACGTTCCTCCCATTTATCTAAATTACGTTTATGTGAATTATATTGCTATTTCGCGTCTACTAATAAATCTCTGGAATGACCTTTACATCTGGAAGGTCGCGGGGACGTATTTAGGATAATTTTGTGCTCCAGCCAACCGTGTAAACGCTACTACCTGACATTTACATGCTGTTTTCGTATACTAAATGTTCCAAAATAGCAATGATGCTCATCGCGTCACATTCCGTGGCATCCGAGCAGCTGAGTCTGACACTACGCAGACCCGAGGCCGAGACTCTCCAAACAGGGTGATAAGTGAATAAAACACCAGACATACGATCTTTCAACCAACGCATGCAGTAGGTACTCGCAGGAATCCACGACCCAGTTCTCATCTCGTTTCTAGCCTTACTGAGAGAATAGTGTTGTATACGCGGACCATGTAAGGCCGTCGTAGCTTCAAGGCCGGCCGCTGAGCAGTCAACAGATGGCACGAGCTCCCGCTTGTGCATAGAAATGTTGTTAGAATATATTTATAGACGTGAGTTAGTGTCTTTCATCTTTAATGTCACTGCATGTGTGAATAGCTGCATAAATAATCGGTGCGTGGCCATATTTACACTTTTCGAAAATGTGCAGACAACATGTTCAAGTCAAATTAATAACGAAATTATTTGTTTGCCACCGTTTGATACTTCTAGATGAATTACAGACGATATCGCCAATATAATTTCGTACTATGCATACCAGTTATTTAATATGCTATTACTGATCTGCTTGACCAAACAAATGATTGGGCAAATCAAAACGACAATGGTCTGTAAATTAGTTTCGTTTGTATTCAGGGCGGTGGTAATAAATGCTAAGCAGTTTTGCGAAACCCATTTGCCACCTCAGCTGTCGCTTGTTAATAAACCAGTCTGGAAGTTCGCGCTAATTAGTCTCCGCTTTGAGCAACATCTAAGGCTTCAAACTTTCCTTATCTTCCTGTTTCAAGGGGAAGGAAGTGAGGCACCTTCCTTTTTACTTTTTTCTAGAATGCTCCAGACTTTAACTTTCAACTCGACGATAATAGGTTTTCTCTAATAATGCTGGCGCGAATGAGTTGCGGTTTTCAATCGAATTTTCTTGTTTTTGTCCATTACTTGTTTTCCACATAATCATTTGTAGTCTCTCTTTGAGTACTCGAGCTTTGCAAAGTATTATCATAAATTTATTAGCAACACCGGTTTTGATGGCAGAATCCAGTTTTGCTCCTGTCGTTAATGCCAACGTCCCTTATAACGCGCCTAGCTGACAGATTTGCTTATCTGAATGGCGCCCGTAATGAATCGCATCTGTAAATCAGCAGAAACGGTACGTGGAGGCCGCCGATCTGCTTACGGTGAAATTTTAAGAACTTAAAACTTTCTACGGTGTCGGATCGCGAGTGTCGGCCGCGCGCGCCGCATGACTCACTCGGTTCAGTGGACGGCTCCCCTCCGAAACGTCAGACGGATCGTCGGTAAGTCGCCAGATATCGATTCCCCTGCAATGATCGCTAAAATTTTATGCATATTAGTCCGACAAATCATTCGTGAATTTGCATCATTACGAATCGTATAACACGAACGATTATAAATTGGTAAATGGCATTTAAATATTACCGGATTACGAAATATAGTTGTGGTCGTCATTTACGAATAATGAACCGTTTCTTTAACAACCTCTGTTTAAAATTCATGCACACAACTTTCGGATTCAAAAGGATTTCGTTAAGGGACAGTTTGGTTGACATTTTGGAAACACGGACCATATGGCGCGCATGCGCGGAGACATTTTTTTAATGGCGCCCGAGTGTCACGAGTTTTACGTAGTATCTCGTCGTTCTTGTTCTTTACCATATAAGTCTTTGGAAAGGCGCCATTAAATAACGCGCCGCGCCGTGAGCCGCCGAATTATAGCACAATAGCGCGTTGATTTTATTTAGGCACGACAGATGGCCAAGTTGTATGCGGCATAGATTATTGCCTTGGAGAAAGATGTGGGTGGACAAATTGAAAATGTCACATGTGTAAACATCGAAGGGATATGCCTTTAGAAAAAGGATATTATGCCCGCAGCTCGTGTACATAATACTATATTTGTATACATAGCACGATTGTTAGTTTTTAATAATCGTAACTTTGCACCAACCTAATTTGCTTCATTAAAGTTGCATGTAAACTTAATTAATTGGAACAAGTTCTTTCTAAGCAAGATTATGTAGCGTGAACGATCATTATTTCCGTGAAGCCAATGAAAACTTCGAATAAAATGAAATTTCGTTTTATCATGCTACGTACGAGTTGATTTTATGTAACACCTGGGTATTAGAAATTTAGAAGCAATAAGACATATCATAGCCATTTCAAAAGCATTTGGGTCGTAAAATCCAATTGAATCGTGATGGATAGTTAGAAGTCATTTGGGTATTATTAATGTTACCATTACAATTTATGATGTAAAATTGCTTAGAGCTTAACCTAAAACAATGTTTTCAGTTGTTGTTTTAAACTGTGACTGAATTACTATTAAAGTCTACTTCAGTGCCTTATCTCCAAAAAAAAGTACGTACATACATAAGCTCTTTTCCCAGAAGGGGTAGACAGAGGTGCTACCAAAACATTTCGCCTTGTTTGTTCCGTCCTACGATGTGCTCGCCTATGGCCATATTGGGTACAAATTCCTGATCCAGACTGCTAATGAATAGAAAAATCCAAAATCACTTTGCCCGACCCGGAATTTTTACCTGAGACTCTGGTTTGTAATGCCTCCGAGGCAGTCGTAAAAATAAATAAAACTACAAGAACTCCTGTATTTGGCTATATGACATCAATACGTAATACGATTCCAAATATCCCGCATGGATGATATCTCCTACAGACGAAGTTGAGCCACAGTCTGCAGACTAGCTAAGCCGAGTTGAGCCGAGTTAATCCCGAGTTGAGAAACGTTTCTGCCTCGTCGACAATCTGAACTGTTTAAAATTTAAATTATCACACAAAGTTTATATATTGATCGAGTATACGTGTTAATACACGCGATCTTAAAATATCTTCTTATATTCGGAAACCTAATTTTGACAAGGACGTACCTATGTATAACCGTCGTCACTCTGACATTGGCCACCCTTACATGTTCAACATTTTTAGATATTTTTTATTATAATGTGATAACGAGGACTAGAATAACTAATTCGTTACAAATTGAGGAGAATAAGCTGTAATGAACTTGTTATGCGATATAAAAACAATAAAGCCTATAATGAAGACAAACCTAACAGAACCCAGTGTCATCGACCCTAATTAAGTTGAATATGCGGTTATAAAATTTAGATCGGGATGTAGTTTTATTTCACATCTAATAAGAGAATTAATTTGTTTTACAAGAGCATGTTGGTTAGCAGACCGCGACTGACCGTGGCCCGAAACGAGATACGCAGCGCCAAACAAAACCGCGAAACAGATACAATTGTTAATTTAGATTTGTGGCTGCTTGTTGCGTCTGGGAAACTAAATTATTCGATTGCAGTAGCTATGGAAACAGATGAGAACAGTTTTTTTAAAGTCTGTATTATAGTATAAGAGATTGATTGCCATACCAATGTACATGATGTCTCAATTTCATACGTCTTATGCTTAAGGTTTTCTTTTAAGTTATTATTTTAATTAATTAGTTGCCTTCATTTTAACAATATTATCTATATCCGTTTTTTTATTGCGATGAATGTCGAAACGAGCATGCCATTCGACTGATGGTAAGCGATACGACCGCTCATGGACAGTAACAAAACTAAACAACACCATGAATTACAAAGCAATGCTTGGTATTCCACTGCGCTCGCCATCCTGACACATAAGATGTTAAGTCTCATAATGTTTAATAGTTACTCAGACTACAATGTCTATCAAGCCGGTACAAAACAGTTCATTTACACTTGTATTTGGCGGAAGAAATAGACATTGCGGTGGAACATACCCAGGCGGCCTCTCACATATGAGACACCTACTACCAGTAACTTCGTTTGTTATTTTAATATTTTCATTTTTATTGCGGAATATTTACTCTACTTATGCTTTTGGAACAATTGTAAAATATCACGTAATTTCGCAAGTCTTTGTCAAGTTGCAATTTCATGAAACTCAACCTTCATGGGAACGGTGTAAGTAGTACGCAAGATTACTTATCTACACGGTAAAAATACTCGTTGTACGTGTTTTATCAAACATGTACACCTTGGTACATATAGACAATTTTGTTTATGGATCTTTAAGGTCGGTATCGATGACTAAGAAAGGCCTAGACGGAATAATATTGTACTTTTGTCAAATGAAATTTGCAGAATAACGAATAGTCATTTGTTTTTCTTTTTTATTTGTATAAAGACATATGTATTAGGGCCCTACATATTCCTTTAAAAAATAATTGCTAGTTAAGTAAGAGTCTGCTGGTATGTTCTGAAATATCAGTTCTTGTTAAGCTAACTATGTACCTTTTTGGATTAGTATAATTGGTTTATATGTAGGTAGCACATTAAAATATTTTTGATTGTGGGCGGAATATTCCTAGAAAGAAAAACTTTATAAGTAAAATTGAGTGTTTTACCACAAATGTGAGGCTTAGCTATTATAAGAACAATTCCTACAAGTAATAAAATTTCCCGAAGTTTATCATCAGTCTCGCGTTTCATAAAGCTAATTCTTTAGTCACCAATTTGTGGATGAAATAAATGAACGAATCATTCGTAAATATGCTCAGCCACATGAGGATATAGCTATGCAAATATTATGTTATTTTTAAACAAATATTAGGTCAACTGGTGGTACCTAGTGACTTGTAAACAAACTATCTTTGTTACTAAGGTCTCTCTAGTTTCATTCCAGTTAAATTTATCTTCGTTTGGTTATGAAACTTATATTATTTTTTAAATACAAAGTGGTGGAGACCAGTGGCGTGCCTAGGGTTTTGTAGTAGGGCAAGCCGAATATTTTTTTTACTTTTAATTAATATTGTTTTAGAAACACAAAGTTACTAAGAACGAAGAAAATTAATTTATAATACGTCGGCAAACCTACCACACAATCAATATTAAGATTAAAACAATTATTATAGATTACTTTTGAACATGCATCCGTAACTTTTCATAGCATTTCTATTGCCGTCACTATTCTTTGGTGCCGTGTTCGACTTCGAGGTTAATCGAAATTGCAGACGGAAATTATTATTAACGCATTTATGTTTAAACGTTTTTCTGAATTTAAAATAATAGATTGCCTTTTGAAAGGACCACCTAATTTAATGAAAATTTAAAGCATTATAATCCAAATCTAACACACAAGACGTGTCGTTTAAAAACATATGAATGACGATTGTTTTAGCTTTAAACTTTAAAGGGAGCATGTAGTAATAAAAGTACGTAGTTTATTAAACTGAATTGAAGAAATGTCTCTTGTAATTCACCACAACTTACTAAATGTACAAACCCGGCATAGGTTTTGCGCCGGTTTATTTTTCAATATAATTGAATGAATTTACCTTTTTACCGGCAATGAACGCTTTCACCATCGCACTCAAACCATCACAGAAAACAATACAACGCATAATACTATCAAAAAGTTTAAATAACATAAAAAACTAAACATTAACCTAAAACAAAACACATTCACAACTCATAAAATATCATAATACAAATGAAGTTAGGAGAAATATGTGCTGTATTACCAGTAAACGTGAAATAAACAATACAAAAGATACAATTTATTAAAAGAAATATTAAAACTTCATTATTTGTTTAAAAAAAAATATTAGAAATAATTTCTAAAAGGAACCAACTTAATTTAATAACAATAGATATAATTGATTTAAGAAATAATCACGTGACGACGATGCTACGCACGATGTTTTTACATCACCAAGGCCGAAGCCGGGCATTTCCTGTAGAGTAAACTACTATATAACATATCTATAGCTATACATTCGTACCGATCGAGTAATATCATTTCCCCATACAGTTCACGCGTTGCTAGAAGCCCCGTTAAAGCACACGAGAGAGAAAAGGATAGATATATGTGCTGTGTGCTCCGTCTTTTCGAGTTCAATATAGTTTTAATGAATGAATATTACGCGGCGCTTCGGCGCTGGCGTCTCATTGAATCGCGGCGCGGTAAATTCAAAAAATTTAAATGCTAGATGTTTTCTAATAAATGACTGTTGTATTGAATGTAATAGTTTGTATTCAGTATGGAGTATATACGTATTATGTAGGGCAAGCCGGGCTTTTGGGCTTGTATGGAAGTACCGCCACTAGTGGAGACATGACGAAATTAAACCACATTATGATCGTATATGATGTTACATAAGTCAAAACACTTTATGAAATTAATTACTTAGGTCACGTTTCCAAATTCAAAAACAACACTTTCGAACTGTGCAGTTCGAACTCTGTCTTTGATTTATGTGAAGTTTGTGATCTATGTATTTTAGTATCAAACGTGAAGTCGTATTTCTATCTTAAAGCTGTATCTCAATTAACAAAACATGTCGATATATTTGATTCAATTACTGAAAGGTTAATTTGATTAATTCATTGATGCCCCTTGATTGATCTAAACTCTGATTAACCTTCGAACATACATAAGGAGTCAAATGTAGACAAAGAAACAACATATTTGTGTGTGACTATTGGCTGTTTATCTTGACAAAAAAGATAATAAGTTACGAATAATGAAAGAAAAAATATTAGTAAATTTTTACTAGTTTTCAACTTTTCAAGGAAATAAAAACTGCGTCCCCAATGTTGGTTATAATAATAAAATGCAACGTTCAGGTTATAAGATTTTTCTATTTTATTTTCTACCGTCCCGATTCAGGTTATCAGACCACTTTTTGCCTCCACCTTCAAACAACGAGTTCTACGGGTTTATATTTATCAACATACTAAACAACGATGGTGAAATGCAACTATTAATAAAATCTCATGCCTTTAGCACCGAAGGGGTAGGTAGAGATGTCACTAGCGCCACCCGAAGTTTGCCGGGCGTATTCAGTACTAAAATTTAATAAATAATAAATAATAAATAAATACACCCAACAGTCACATACATAGTTCTGACCCCACACTAAGATCGAGTCTTGTGTCGTGGGTATCAGAAGCTACGAGACTTTTCGGTCTCACAAACACCCAGACCCAAATACAAATTATAATTGTAAATACAAATAAAAAAACGCAGTAATTGCTTCTAGGACATTCTTATATTGTTTCCTACTTATATATAAAATGTAGCGATGCAAAATAAATGAGATAAATTGTAATTTATGTAAGCGTCTGCCTTAAGAGACTAATATAATACATCATTATGTTAATTTATTTAAAGACAGTACCTACTACCTAACAATACGATATCACCTAAGCATTGGAAAAATACTTCTAACGTAATAGACAATCTTGCATATTATTTCCATCATTATCACAGGAAATACTTGTATACAGTTTTATAATTGGATTTATTCCTAAATTTATACCAAATTCCTTTCCAATTACGAATGAAGGCATATGCATACAAGACACTTTATATTTAGCAGTGCGTCAGTCAGCAAGAATTAAATTTCATTACAATTAATTGTATTTATCGCGTTGATACGTTGTCATTGTGTCATTCATATTTATCTCACTTGCAATTATTGCGTGTTATGTATCATTTAAATGACATGTATGGATAGTATTGTTTATTTACGATAGCGAGCTTTTGTTTGCCATTCAACTATTTCATACGAACTTTCTTGAAAACCGATTGCTGTCTATTTAATATTAATTTGCTATGTTAAACGGCCAGATTATCATTACAGATGAGATTAATATCTAAGAAATTAATATTTGAATTGACTTGGTATACCATGGTATACTTGACAATAACTCGGTATCAAAACATCATTAAGGTGTTTTTTTAAATTCAGAAATCCTTTACTACCTTCGATTATTAATATGACATTTTTTATATCTCGTGGATCTTGAACAATGTTGGGATTAAGCCAGTAATAGTAATGAAGATAATAATAATTGCAAAATAAATCGCAAGACAATTGAATTGCAACACAAACAAAGCACAGAATAAATAAGGATTGCAACATAGAACTTGGCTGTAGCATTTTTATCCTTAGCCCTAAGTCTTATATGAAAAATGTTGGCAACTTATTCCAAAGCATCCCGAAATAACCACCCAACTTGGCGTCTTGAAATAAGTTCCTTCGCAGTTGTGTCCGCAACAAAAAGTTACAGGCTCAAGTTTTAACCCTTAGCTCGTAGGTTAACATCGTCAACGAAACAAAAGATTGTTTCCCTTCAGGCAGGATGTACTCTAGTTTAGTATACATGTCGAGTTGCCGACAACAATGACCCGTCAATGTTGTATTCCAAACACGTAGACTACCATGTTGATTTATCGATTTGTCTATGGTAGTTTGAAAAGAAATTGTGCATTATTTTTTTTAATGGCGTGCACTTTAGCGAATGAGTCAGTGTTTTATGGCCAGTATTTATGTCTATGAATATATAAATATTTATTAACTCTTTTTTTTTTTCAATATCTTCGTAGTAATATTAGCTCAATGCGTTCATCGTAAAATAATTGGAATGTATTTTTATACAAAATCACTAGGCACTCCTTATTTAAGATTACAGTGCGATAATTCTTTGAAATCTTATCAGAAAGTGCATAGTTTACGATTGGTCCAACTTTTATCAAAGGCCTAGATAGACCTATTCTGTCGTCAACGACTATTTCGAAAAGCCACAAGATGCCGTTTTCTCAAAAGGACTCGATTTTTAAAAAAACCTTTATTTTAGGTCAATTTAAATATGTATCTAGAGAAATGCCAATTACATTTTAAAGTAAGAGAAAATAAGTTATGTACAATATTTATCTTAATATTTGACAAACATACAAAAGAATTTGTGTGTAGGGTCAATAACACATGCAATAAATAACTGTTAGCGCCCACCACGCGAACTGTGTACGCATATCTACAAGTGAGGAGACTCTTCGAGAATACAGTTAACTTAACCCTGACGCGGGTTTACGTCTCAGTGAACTAATAGTGTAATTTGTTTGACTTTGGGAATACTCATTTGAAATGCGGCAGTCTAATCATAGAGCAAACGATTTGTCTTGCAGCCTTTGTCTCGAATGAGTAATATACTTTGAATAGGCAATATTAATCAGAGTTCTAGCTTTTGTATTATTGTAATAGGATCCGTTGAGTCATTTATTGATTTAATTAAACAAATAGAAATGTATAATCGAATGCAAAACATCAGACAATTATTGCCATAGCGTTTTATCCTTCTTGCAGATGAAATGGGATCTAGAAAGAGAAAATAAACATTTTAATATGAAATTCCACTCTGCTTATCGAAATCTCATCGCATAATGCTTTTCAGCAGCTCCGAGATTCATTCCATTAGGCCGGAGGTTATACTCGGAAAGCCTCCTCCAAACAAATTGGTTTGGAGCCGCGCCAAAAAACAATTTCCCAACCCTGCATGCAGACCTAAACTGAAATCCACTAGTCTGAAATTTAAAATAACTTAACGAAATACCTTTTAGTAAACAGAATCGGAGAGACGAGATAGCTAATGGGTTTACGCTCGATTTAGTAGAGTAATCGTCTCGTCGTGGACCCATCGCGTGCCCACACGAATGACTCAATAGAAATAAGTTAGAAAGTCGAATGGCACGTAAACCGTGATGTACAACACAATGATAGAATAAGGACGTTATTGTTTCTTAAACGGAAAGATAGACGCGACGCGACGTTTGGAGTGCGTGTCTGAGTCATTGACAGATGTGTCATGAGTGCCGGCCATTCTTTGTTTTGATATACAAAGAATTATACGTGTAGAAAAGATTATAGGATATTTGATTAGACTTATTAATTATGGAGGAATGAACCGTAAATAATAAAGTAATGAATAAAAGCATAATTTAATGATGATTTTGCTTATTCTTTATTATTTTTGAATTAAGAATATTGCGTAAAAAGGTTTCATAACAATAATTGAATTTGTAACTAATTGTCGCATTTAATTGTTCACAGATAAATAAAAAAATGTCCTGCTCAGTAAGTGACTCTCCCTCCCTGAAGGACCTGCCCAAGGTGGCTACCGACCTCAAGAGCCAGCTGGAAGGATTCAACCAGAGCTGTCTCAAAGACGTCGACACAAACGAGAAAATAATCTTGCCTTCCGCTGAAGGTTCGTTCATTTGTTTCTCTTTGTTTTTCTCACGGTAACAAACGCATACATTACACATACAATACACAAAAAGTAAAAAAAATTAAATATAAAACTTTGAATATATACAAAACATTTTCATACAACATGTTTTTGATTGTAATTCTTAAGAAATTTGATCTAATGATAAAAAATTAAGTACTTTAATTTATAGGTGTAACTTGAAATTGAAGTAGTAACATTAAATTTCACAACAGACGTAGCGAAAGAAAAGCAACACAACGCTCTGCTACAAGGCGTAGAACAATTTCAGACATCCTCACTAAGGAAAACGGAGACTGTGGAAAAAATCGTCCTACCCAACGCACTAGGTACTTGTGGGTGGATGTACCGCGGCATTGTAACCGCGATCATACGTCGCAAACGCCTGTGAGACGTGCCCGCTTTACACATAGCATTTCCTCGCCTAATAACTACAACTGGGGATTAACATCCGAGGGAAGACGACTAGGCTCCGCTAACGATACATTAAACACTTTAACTATTTTCTTTGATGGTACTAAAATAATAACGAGCATGTGTTTAGCCGTTGTTTTACACGTGTGCTGCCATCTTGTATCAATTTTTGGTAACTATAACAGTTGTGCTCGGTTCACAGATGTCGCTGCTGAGAAGACCCAAAAATCACTGTTCGACGGTATTGAAAAGTTCGATGCCACCAGGTTGAAGCACACAGAGACGCAGGAGAAGAACCCTCTTCCCGACAAAGATGGTATATTTTAAACAATAGCTTACACAGGCATGTGCAACGTGCACTATCGCAAAATGTCTCTAATGCCCCGATAAACCACGCCAGTAAGCCGGTTCTAATGGCTTTCTGATACAGTTTTAATGATGCGAGTCTCCAATGACTTATCACCGTCTGCGCTCTTGACATGCTTTCCTTACCTGCCGAGACCATTAGCATGCAGATTATAATTCCGCTTGTATTTTTGTGCATTTCTTTTTGTTTTATGCATCCATGCTTTATTTCTTGCACGTTTTTGCTTCGCGCCAGTTGTGGCAGCGGAGAAAGCGCACCAGAACCTTTTGGAAGGCGTGGAGCATTTCGACAAGACGCAAATGAAGCACACCACGACAGAAGAAAAGAACCCCTTACCGCCGATCGAAGGTTTATATTTTGCTGCTTTTTAAACCACTGCATATATGCATTTTTAAGCACGATACGTGTTCTTGTTATTTATTTATTTTATTTGAATGCCTATAAATTATAAATGCACGCAACCTTGTATTGCAGCCCAATAAATGTGTGCATTGTTAACTGTTGCCTTGCGTTGAAGCTATTTCTTTATGGCACTGATTTTGTATTAGATTTATAATTAGGGTGTGTTGGGGCAACACCGCAAAAGGGGAAATCTATGTAGAAAATTGAGGATCTACATGGCACAGCAGAAACTTAGAAACTGTCTGGCAAATTACACGATTCGGGTTCGATTCTCGTAGTTAATTTAATTATGATACATATTGTATTTGTATCGCCTCTAGTTTTATCCCAGAGGTATTTTGTAGTTTCTGCTATTCATGATACAAGACGAATATCTTTCAATAGATTTAGCTCTACATTATAATTGGTAAATTATTTATTAAGCAAACATATTTCAGCAGGAGGTCTGTGTCCTGCGACAATGGTATGAAGAACGAGAACCTTTGTATTTGAATTTCATAATTGGAACACACGTGACCAAACATAATGTATAAAAAAATTAAACAATATATTTAAATTTTCCCCAGCTATTGAGGCGGAAAAGGAGAAGAACAAATTCCTGAACGGCATCGAGAGCTTCGACCCCGCCAAGCTGAAGCACACGGAGACGTGCGAGAAGAACCCGCTGCCCACCAAGGACATCATCGAGCAGGAGAAGTCCGCCTGAACTCGCACTATGTTAACCTCCGCAACTATATCTTGCTACTATCGCTCTATTTTAAACTCGATGTAAGTTACTCGTAGGCCGGTTTGCGCTGTCCGTTTCATAATCATTATTTTTTCACTAAACATCAATTCACTTGTATTGGAATTGACGATTCAAATGGACGTTGTGAACAGGTCCCTATCATTAGTACGTAGGTGTCAAATTTTCTATGTCACTTTTTAACGGCATATGTATATTTAATAAGTGTATTTTATGAGCATTTTAATAATTTAATTTATATTGAGATGGAATAATTAAGTGTCTTGAACTGATTTTGTTTAAGTGATGAACGCTAAATTACAATTGTTTTCCTGTCAGACATTGTGTTCTAAGTTCGGTATTGTAAGAGTACGCGCAAATTGAGTGTATGCTACCTCTGGTCAATAAATTAGCGTTTAAGTTACCAGTTTAAACATTTGGTCGAAATTTTTGTTTTCCTTAATGGATTTCATTTCTCCGTTGGTATAATATGTGTTAATATTATATTAGCTTAGAAATACGCAAATAACATCGATACAGTAGTAATGTAACAATAATCTTGCTCAACCAAGTTTGGTGTAAGTATTGTATAATTTTTGAAAGCAATAGTCGGTTTCGAGTGAACATGTGGAAATACAATAAATTTTATACTCTGTCATTTTATAACAATAAACATTTTTCCATTTTTATAATATGCTGTCGATGCCAATGAACATTTTTACCGAAAATTTGTATGTTTTACAGACGGTGCTTTTTATAAATATAGATCGGAAAACGCTTTGGCTTTGTTTTATTTTTTCTGCTATTTACACGTTTTACCTTTTTGAATAAATCCCAAAATTCAAGACGAGAAACAACTCGTATTTTGAAAGTGTATCTGTAAATGGCCACTTTTCGGGGACGCTGTTTTTGTGTCTAAATTTAATAGTCTCGATGCATTAAGGCATGCATTTTGAAACAAGAAGACGCAGGTTTGATCCCTGCACCAAAATTTATGTTCGTGTGAAGTTGTGAACCAATAAGTATTTTTCAGTTTGTTGAGAAATGAGACTACCCAGTGTATTACTATACAGTATATTCTATGGTTGAGACTACCAGTCTCGTAGTATTCCTTACGATTATCTTAAATGAAATAAAAAATGATACAAAATGTCAACGAATTTGGAAATTAACACAAGACAAAAGGTAATTAAAAATTGACTTAAAAAATAAGATCGAAATAGCTGTCGACAAATAGCGGACTGCGGAAGTAGGTACGCCCATTCGCAAAGGTAAAATATTGGAAATGGCAAAATATCCTTAAAATATTTCTAGATACTTAAAAATTATACTTAAAGAGTACCTATAATTAGTTCATATTAATTCGATTGATTTCTTATTGCATGGCAATTGGCAAATGGAACTTAGATACTATACATATATAAAAAAAAATATCTATATCTTTTTTTAATCCCTCATCCCTTTGTCTATGGATCTCTTCGGTTACGTTCCAGATATCCAATTGTCACATTGTATTTAAGGCATTGGATAGAAAAATAGAGAAGGATGCACAAAGAAACTGTTAAAAGTGCAAGCGAGACGGAATATTCATAATAATTTTGTTGCGAATAGACTTGAAATGTGCGAAAAAATGCCAGTCTTGTAAATTTTGATTTTGCTTCCCGCCGGCTCTTGACGGTTTGCTTTTGGCACGTGCAATTTTTCAATTTAATTTCATAAAATACTGCGTCTTATTTTCGGAAACAGTTATACACCGATGGTGAAAGTGGGGAAAGATTATTCCGGTGAGTGTTTTAATTATAATACGCTGTTATGCATACGGTTTTAACATTTGCACGTGTTGTTTAGTGTAGACAGCAAAACAACCATTTGCATTCGCCACACAATATAGCTACGATATGGTTTTGGTGTGCGGCGTGCACCGAGCTCATGATTTACTCATGTATTATGTTTTTGCGTGGTGTTTTAGAGCGATATGTTATAATTTGGCTTGGTCGCGGCTTACTCCGCGGCAGCGTCATTTGTTTTTGTTTACCTGCAGATTAGCTGTTCAGAATGTCGCCGTCCCCGATCCGTTGTCGCACCCCTTGGAAAATACACAAGCGGGCCTCCGAGCCAGATAGATGGCTCGATGAGATGGGGTATTTTCGTAAACATACTGCTAGGGATGCCAGCTGCCTTTTCAGGGCTGTCTCTGAGAACGTATATAACACCCAGCGGTACTTCCATAAGGTCCGCCTGGACTGCGTGCAGTTCATGGCGTCTAGAAGACATCTATTTGAGGGGGTAGGACGTTTTTTGATAGTTAAATACTCGCAGAGTGGTACAATATACTAATTAATTTTGTTTGTGTTATAGTCATTGACTTGTCCATTTGAGAATTATTTGAAAGAGATGTCAAACCCCTCTGAGTCGGGTGGGCTTGTTGAGATTTCGGCCATGAGCCATTTGTATAGGTAAGAATTTACATGACTACCCACTTTAATATATTATTTCTAAAATGAAGTATAATTTATATTAGTAAATATACCTTATTATGGTATTATTTCAATTAGAATTAAGGCCTCTAACAGTGATGTGACTTGTTTATATACAAGTTATTTCGGCCCAACCATTACACAAAGCAGGGTTTGTTCACTTACAATGTATACACAGAAACCTATTGTGTAGCCGCAGAACAACACAATATTTGATATGCAACATTGTATAAATTGATGATCCAAACATAGTTTGCATGTTAGTGTGAAAGCCATCTTTAAATTATTGATTTTAATTTTATCGCAATTCAAATACCACAAATTGAAGCTGAAACAATGCATAATTAGCTGTAGAAGCCCTATTATATGTGAATATTAGACAACATTTTAGAATAGATCTAGAATGTAGAAATGGCTTATCAATCATAATTGCTAAGAATTATAACGCCCCAATTAAAAAAAAAATATGTATAGATATTGACTATACATAGATACATGAGGAGCAAATTTTTTTGCACCAAATGTGTGTTTCATCACCACAGATAAATACTTAGATCATCCTTTGTTATTGGTATATGTCTCGAATTCTATTCGTTAATTATGTATTCAAAATAAATAATTAATCAAAAAATTATCTATTTTGTGGTAATTTTTTAACTGAATGTACTCTGGGACCTTCCAGACGTGACTTTGTGATATTTGAGGCCAACAAGGGGCCACAGACAAAGATTTGCAATGGATATGGTGACACAATATATTTGTTCTATTCCTCCGATACCAAACACTTTGATGTTGTCTACACTAAAGAGTTTATAAATGCATCTTCCTTCTGTCAATGTAAGTTGAATTCATTATTACAGCTTGGCGATTGTAATTCTTTTGCAAGAACCACATTAAACCCATGTTTTCTTGTGGTTCGAAAAATAACTGCAACATAGAATTATACAAACTTTAAAATGTAGTATCAAATAGTAACCTGATTTTCCACTTATAACTTTCATATTCAACTTGTGCGACTCAAATACTATGGTGATGGGTATTATTGTATTTGATCAAATGGAAAAAAATCCCAAAAAAAATATTCGTAATAAATAATGATATAAGCAATGGTATGTCTTATCGAAACAAAACTAGTACCATATTAAGACTTGAAATCAAATTGCTAAAAATAATGCTATCCGAATAAGAGGCTTTTAGCATTGTTAGGTCTTATCGCATGGGACTATCGAGATATGTCAAATTGCTTCAGAAATAAGCAGTTACTTAATTGTATGATACTAGTTCTACAATATTGGCCATCTGTTTACATGTATATGAGTCCACACATTCTTTTATTGTAACCCTTAGACATTTTTTTATCTTTACATTACATTAATATGGCCCTTTTTATTCTTTAACCAATTATCACACTAAATATATTTAACTACATAATTATGATTATAGCTGTAGTATACGAAATACTTTACGATGGAGTTTACCAACTGAAGGATTTGTCGTACGCCGTCGACAAGATGTTGCATGATAAAGTACCTTCCAACCACATTGAATATTTCATGTCTGACAATGTTGAACGTCGGAAGAAACAGAAGGAACGAGCCAAAATTTACATAGAGACATCAAATGATGATAAAGACAAGAATAATAACGCTGTTGCTTTGAAATGCAAGCATCATACCAACGATTTGGAAAGGGCTAGCCTTCTGAAGGAGTCTTTAAGCATTTTCGTGTTCAATCGAAGTCTTATTCAGTTGGAAAACGTGTGCTTGAATTGTCTCAATGTGAACAGCGCTAAAGACCTTCTCGATAATGGAATCACGCCCTTCCCATACAAAGTGGCCAAGGCTCTGGACCCTGATATTTACAGGAATATAGAGTTTGATGTGTGGAGCGAATTGAGACGAGGTATGACAACGTTGGCTTTAGGAGGCATCCCGGGCGGATTGATGAAGCGCCCCGTGAATTTTATTTCGTAAATCGATTAGGAAGTAACGCCAATATATCTTACTCATATTATAAATGTCATTGAAGTCAGTGAACTAATAATGCATACATCGTATTTCGGGTCATAGACCATATCTTCGACTAACATGCTGGCTATCTTTAAGCGCGTTGTGTTTTCGTTGCCGGGAATTCGTTTCGATGGCAAATTAGCTCTTAAATGTCTATTGTTTTTGTCACAGATATCCAAATTCAAACGTTTCAGATCAATTTGAAGATTTACATATATTTAAATTATCCAAGTATTCTTTTAGTCGTTTATCTTTCCGCCCGGAATGTCCGAGTAGCTGTAGCCGGTTGCGCTATTAGAATGGCATTATGGTAACAAAGTACCGGTGTTTCCAGAGATGCGTTACGGCGCTCGGTATTCCGACGGCACCACCCTCCAGGTTGGCGTCAAATGTTTGTGCAAACTGCAGCCGGAGCAGTCCGTGCCGTACCATTGTCATATCCAGGAGATGGCTGCCGATGGCGGGCCCTGCCTGGTGTTTATCGAGGAGTTGGGCGAGAAGCGCGTGGTGAACTACGACCAGCTGGAACCGCTGCCACTGGACGAGATACGACCCTGGGCTCCCCCGTATAGATACTCGCGCACCAACTCGCAATTGTTGACGCTAAGCCAAATGTTGCAGCAAATAGGTGGGATTTTCTTCCCCCGGAGAAATTTCAATTGAATTTCATGATATAGACTGACAAGTTCGTGCGCGACCTCGGAAGGGTGGGGAAGACAAGATACTAGACGTTAGAATGAATCAGTATTTTTTATACCCTCTATTTTCGTAGTAGGGTCGTGCACCAATTGGTCAGTTTGTTTTTTTCCTCATAATTTCTATTTATATTCGCGTTAAGGTTTGCCCACACCTCGCGATCGGGTCATTGTCGTGCGAGTGTACGAACATGAATGTTTATTAAGGTCATTCGTATATCACTACGCAGCAAATTACACGTGATGACTTGCCAATAGAGATGTTTGCCAGTTTAGATGTGTACCAATGTCATACACTATGAAATAAGATCAATAATTATTATAATATTTACGTGAAATCATTTATTGAATTATTTAAACATTAACTTTAGTTTGGTGTTACAGTGACATCGGTTTTCTTAAGTTTTTTTACTGGTATGTAGTCAGTAATTTAAAAGAATTTTCATGGGTGCTAAAATCTTATACTGTGTGGGCAATACCTTAACACCTTTAAATAAACCCTTAAACAGCCATAGGTGACCCTTAAATTTCGACTCAATTCATCCCCATAATGTAATTTGGCATGCAGGCAACATGACGCGCAAACAAAGCGCGGGCAAGGCTCGCAAGCCGAAACCGTCGGACGACAAAATCGATAGCGCCAGACAAGCGAAAACCTGGGGCGATGCGACCGACCACGCCGACGCATACATAAAGCACAATGACGTCACATACCAGCATCTGGACTTTGTTAACTTTGAACCGTTGCCTGTTAGTTGCGTAGATTTGGGTAGAAATGTTACATTTATAAGCATTTTTGCGGTATCTCGGATATTTTTAAGTAATTGATAATTGTGATTAAAATTTTACAATTTTAATGGTTCTTTTTTTTAACGATTTTATAATTTCAATAGTTTAAGTTCCTCGCATATTTGTTTAAATATCAAGTTAACAAAGTTGTATATGTTTTGCAGTCAATTTTCAGAATATTTTCTATATATTTTTTCTGAAAACATTACAGTTTAATAATTTCTAAAGATACCTACCTGTGTTTGTGGTTGTGAAATATCGCCCCAAAGGCGAGCAGAATCGGTTATATTTCCCTTAATTTTTAATACAATGACACGAAGTTTCGACAAGAAATCACGTGCCCACGTTTTGCTTTAAATACTTATTTGCGAAATTCTTTGTTACTTTGGGTTCTTTCTTACGGTGCTATTTTAAGATTGTACCAACTTTTACGCGTTGTATTATATTCTACAAAGTTGTATGCTTATAAATGGAACATATACAAAAGTACCATATCGTAGCTATGTAGTATTTAAATGTGTTGTCATTTATAGTGTAGTCCTTGTAGTGTTCAATGTCGTCTTTTTCAGGTTTATTTTAGAACGTATCCTTGTTGATTTTGGTAGTTTTGAGTTTGTATTGCTGTTAGATGCAATGTATATCCTTTGTTTAAGTACATAAGCTCACGTCGATTTCTCCAAGTAGTAGACAGAGGTGCTTTTAGTAACATCCATGATTATCAATTCGTCGGGTTAATTTCAGTATCAAGATTTGATAAGGGCTGAGACTATCGCTATCAGGGCATACATTCTAGGTTTCGCAACTTGGTGATTTTAGATCGAAAAATCACAAATGGATTGCCTGAACTAGGAATAAAATTTAAAACCTCACTGTATCTATATTCATTAGTTTATTATTTTATATTTTCTTTAGGTAATATTAAACAACACAAACCACAGTTCAGATCAAGTAAATGCAATATTTCTTTTGAGATTTGTTATCAATGATACCTCATGCAAAATATAGAAGGTTTAAAATGTGTGCGTACGCGACAAGTACACAGTGAGCGGTCAATAAATGAGTACCCCAATTTACCTCCGTTGCTTGCCAACGCCCCTGCAAGCCGCCATCTTGGTTGTGTCCCTGTACAATATGGTCAATATTTTTTGTAATCAATATTATCTTTGATATTTTATGTCTAAATATAGCTAACAGGGTAGACTTAACGATGTATGAAGAAATGACACATAGTTCCGAGTATAATTTTGCTTTTTATCATAATATTATGTAGGAATCACAAATGACGTACCATTAGTATTCAACATCGTTAACTATAATTAGGCACGATTATAAATTGGACGGTCTCTTATATTATTATTATTATCAAAAGTAAAGTTTATGACACCAAATAGATCTTGCTCCTTTACTAAACTATTGAAGTGATTTTAATGAAACCTTATAAATTTAAAAACGTATTGAACCTTATTTATGCAACCAAATCAACCAGTGTCGAGGGACTTCCCCTTCATAGACTATGGAACACATACGTTCTATACTAGAGTTTTATAGCTCGGGTATTCACCAAATTTTTAGTATGTACAAAAAAGGCACGCTGTCTGTCCCTACATTTCGGCATAAATAGGTCCGGTTCGGTATAAATAATTGGTCAGATAAATCTCTCGTTACAATTATAGTTGAGATTGATTCCCTCTGCTACCCCACGGGTTTCGATGGGGTGTGTTCAACCCTCGGAGAATGTAGGCAGTTGGATCGTTCAAAAAGAGGATTACATAACAAAAGCCCTCCACGCGGATGTTTCGTAATAAACATATCTTTTGAAATTAATGGCCGTATCGATCATTAAAGTTACAAATCAGAAAGTCACCTCATTTTGCTCGAGTAGGACGTGTCACAAACGCTGTTGATATCATTTTGCCGGTAAGTAATTTTAACTGTTTTGGTAGTTGCAAACAATCCAAAGTATGATATTTTATACTTGTAAGTGCCGTATAAAAAAGATTAAGCCATTCCATACCTTTGTCAAGTTAAATACGAATTTTAAAATACATTTAAACGTCCTTAGGCAATCGGTAATAATTTTATAAGCTTTTTGCATCGATCCACAAGTAAACACTTTCATGGTCGTCTGAAAACTGCAGTTTGTAGTTTATAATGTGTTATAGTGGGTTGTGTCTTTGATCTAGTAATATGTAAGAGCTATGGAACGTGAGGTCCTAGGTTCCATTTTGAAGTCAGGCAATCAACTAAGTTTTTGGTAAAAAAAAATCAAATTAGGTGTACTGGAAATTGAATACGTTGCGATAGACTCGTCCATAATCATTTCTTTCGGTATACTTGGCGGATTGCGAGAGGCACTAATGGCAACTTTGCTACTGGGTTAATGTATTTTTCATATCTTATTAATTTCGTTGCGAAATAAATACAAATAATTGGTGTCCCCAAGAGACAGCAAGTTTCATTCCTTACTCATTTTCAAATCTTAGCCATTGTTATCCTGGTTGACAGGAGTTATGGTAATTTTATGTCAAAGGATGAGTGATGTGATGTGATGTGAGGCGTGAGCTTATGTATAGAGTAGTGTAGTTTTGAAGATTCAATGAAATATACATTTATGAGATGTACTAGGAAATACCGTGAACAAATTGTCCCTGTCCTTTTCACATCTACGCTTTCACTATCTTAGCTCCCACTTCACTGGGGACATGCACATGCTTTTTGTTCACAATGTCTGGTCTAGTACATCTCTTATGGACGATAGTTGCAGCGCTCCTATGTCAGTTGGTACGAGTGTGTGTGTATTGCAGGTTGAAGTACAAGCACTGCCCCTGATGGTGGACTGTCGCGCGGGTGCGGGCGCTCCGCCCCACGAGATCGCGCATGTCGGACACGCCGCACCCAACGGCGGTCCGCCCCCTGAAGCGCACCATAATCAGGTTGGTGGAGTATTAATGTAGACGGTTTTATTATACCCATGATATAAAATTAGTATTAGAGTAGTGTTAAGAGGCTTGTGTTATTAATATCTTGATTTAAAGCAATTATATTTTTTAGAATTAAAAAAATTGTGCCTATTCTTCAGTAACAGGAAGTCTATCGAACATGAGCCAATTAAAATATACTATTAATGATTTTTGACTTGTTTGTATATTTTTTAATTAGGTCTATATTTAAAAGGTCTTCGTTGAAGTAGTTTCATTTGATTCAATATCCGGGTCACACATTTGACTACAATATTTTCGAGCCTAAAATCAACTGTCCGAGGTTATATGTTACCACCAGCTCACTATTATGTACTGTGGCTTAATCTCTCCTAGTTGTAGATATTAAATTAATTTAAAGCGGCTTATTATTATATTATCAGATTATTGTACATATTATTATACTGGGTATCTAGACTGCGAGCGAAAACGGAGCCAGGTGGTAGTTTTAGTGGTTACAGACACAATGCAACTAAAATTTTCGCAAAAAAAGACTTATAATTTTTTTTACAATTTTAAAAAAATCCTCGTTTTGGGTAGTAAATACCTAGTTTGTCGCAAATAGTAATTTAAACCCTTACGTACCATTGCATCTTTAGAAATAAAAAGGTGTACATCATTATTTTGGGAAAACTATGTATTTATCACCTAAATACGACGATAAGTAAAAAACATTGACGTTTTTTTTGCGTAATTTTTAGTTGCATTGTGTCTGAAGTCACTGATACTACCACGTCGATTCGTTTACGGTCGCAGTCTTGATATACCCTGTATAATTCTACAAAAAGGTCAACGCAACACAAACTATTTATCTCTAAAAGATTTATTCCACTCAACTTGCCATATTATCCAATTAGTGGCAAATCGTGTGGCGTGGAAGACGGACTTACTGGTGGCGACTCAATGTGGACCAACTGCTCCATTACGTTGAATCTCCACCATTCAGTTAGGGAACGTTTTGCTGTCTTATTTATGCCAATTATATGCTTGTGGACATCATAAGGAGATAATGATTTCTTTAAAATCTGAGATCTGTCTGAAACTTTTCAGCAAAATTTCATCCCAGTCCTGCGTAAAAGGTAAAAAGGCTATTCCTGAAAAGTTTAATGTTAGTCACGTTGTCGGTCGTAAAATTACTAGCTTTAACTATTGTAAAATATAAATGAAGTTACGTTACACATACGGTGTACGGATTTTATAAAATTTAAATTAATTATTGTGTGTTTTAAATTCACGCTGTTTTAGGACATGGTGTATTTGAGTTTCAGTACATAACACAGGTTATTTAGCAACTATTCAAGCCAAATCCCGAGGTAACAGGGAGGCATACATTAGAGTTGTTTCACTATTTCTCCGTAGTACAAGGAGCTCGTCAACTTAGCCGGCTAAGCTGAAACAGCCGTACGAAACTGCCAAATGTCTTGTAAAAGTCAAATCTTTATGAACCAAGTAGTAAAGCCTTTGAATTTGAAATGTAAAGGTTTTGAAGTCCTGAAAAGGAGTCTTAGGGCTTTTATGATAGTTTTCGGCTGCAGTGATGTTAAAATCCATGTTTAGGATGGATCATGGTGGTAAATATCTCGAGTTTTTCCCTCCGCAGAAAAATCCTCTAAGACATCGGGTACCTGTTACTTAATCTCGCGTTTCAGTATTTAATGTCTACTTTGCCACTATCTATTGCTATTGCTAGCCCATAAGAACTGCAGTAGAATGGTTTCAGCATCCTGTTCGCAGTGTTAATACTATATCGCCCACCGCTGAGCACGGAACTCCACAATCGAGAATTCGATTGAAAGGGCTCAGGTCATAGTCTCACTCATTACAATTATTTCAAATGGATGTCACTATCTCCACCATTCACCATTTAAATTAACCTTTTACGGCCTTATTCATAGACAGATTCAAAACCTGTTTAGTTATCGAATGTTTAGTCCCTTTCGAACGACTTTAGAATAGTAAAGTATTGAAAAATTCAAAGCTACTATCAAGCAAAAATTATGCAATAAAGCTTATTATAAAATTTCAGAATATCTAGATGATAATAAGGCTTGGGAATAGTATAGTAGAAAATTAATTAAATATATAGTATCTTGGAGCGGAGGTATTAGTGTGCTCTGTATATGTTCATTTATATTAAGTAACTTAAACTATTTTGTTTTGCTTTGTAAGCGATTGGATAAGTCATGCTCGCTTAAAAGTCTGTGCTTGCGGTGGCGTCGTGTGCCGGGTCGGTCACTTCCCTGTAGCATGGTTGAGGAGGCCGATGGCTGGCACATGCGTCATACTCGTGAACGGGTGCTGCTTGTGTGGACTGGTCTGTCCGATTTGCTTACTTTGTAATTGATAAGTAGATTACTTAACGCTTTTATAATTATTTATTGCGTTGGCAAAACAGAGTATACTGATTCTTCGTTATGGGTTACTTCGTTTCGTTTCTCTCAGCCATATTAAATATAAAGTAAACTTATTCGTATTTAAATATATCCTACTTGCAAATCATAAGTTATTAATGAACTGCTCTGATTTAAATCAACTTGTAATTTTTGTAATAATCATACATTGTAAACTGGTTTTGAAAAGAGCAACACTAGAGTTTCTTGCCCGTTCTTCTCTAGTGAAAACCGCTTTCCGAACCGGGTGGTAGTTCAAAAAATGACTGAGTCTAAACAATGTTGAACATTTTAATGGATTCAATAAATTATTTTCATTTCATTTTCATTTCAATACAGTTTGAGTAAAGAAGACAAAACATACGATAACTAAAATAGGTTTCAAATCTGTCTATGAATAAGGTTAGTCAGTATTTCTTCGAGCTTGTTCTACAAACGTTTGTAATGTGTTGTAGCAGGCAGGCGGCAGCGGCGACATGGGCGCCCACAACATGAACCAGCCCGCGTCGGGCCGCGCCTCCACGCCCGCCACCACCAACGCGCTCACCACCTACTCCGGTAAACAGCTTTTACTGCTTATATTCAGTTGCACAAACTTTGCCCATAACTTTGACTGAAAATGTCATCGCTACACATTTGTGACGTATTTGACATTGCTAATGTATGGTATTGACGTTTTCAAAGTCAAGGGTATGGGTAAATTTAGTTTTTGCAATTGGCCCTAAGAATTCTGTGTTTCCTCTTATAATTTCCGTTCTTATAATTCCGACAGCCTCCGTGGCGCAGTTAGTTAGACGCCGGCTGTGAAACGAGAGGCCGCGGGTTTGACTCCCGCACTAAGACAAATGTTTGTGTGAACCACAAGTATTTGTTACGGGTCTGGGTGTTTGTGAAACCGAAAAGTCTCTCGTAGTTGCTGATAATCACGACACAAGACTCGATGATAGTGTGGGATCAGGACTATGTATGGGAATGTTGGGTGTATTTATTTAATAGTTAAAATGATAAGCAACTAATCGGGCTGGTACAATTGCGTGACGGCATCTATTTCGCTTACCAACAGGTTCACTGCAGTTATTTTGCAGTGTTAAAAAAGCAAGTTCACTCAGATTCAATTGATGCAAAATTAGATTTTATGTAAAATACCTATGTTATAATTTAAAAAAGTCATGAAAAAATAAACAGTTTCTTCCCAGCTAAAACATGCTCTAAAGCGGTACTAAAGTTGTAATATTCAAAAGATCTCGAAAACTTTTACTTGAATAAATGATATTGCGATTTAATGAAGAATGGTCTGAAAGGATAAAGAACGTGCAATATTATTATACTATAGAATTAAGTATATTTCAACAACAACTTCATGGTTAAATAGATATAAAAACTAAATGATGAACAGGATAAATGATAATATAGAGTAGGTCGACCTGGACATATTGTATCGCTGAATCGATTCTGCATTTCCTGGTATTTTAACTAGCTTGGCCTATTTTTCATTTAGGGCTTCCAGTATTATCCTAATAAATTAAGTTGCAGGGATTGCCAGTGCTCCATCTATGCAAATGAACGACAGCTGTATTTAGTCGTCTTACCTGAGCGCTACAGATGTCTGTCTATTCGGATACGTTATGCAATATCGCATAATAATTTGAACGCGGAAATGTGTATATTTAATTGAAATTAAATTGTATTATTTAGATTTTAGAATATCCGGCATAGATATTATAATTAATATTAAAGCGAAGTAATTAAAGTTTACTAGTATTTTTTATTATATGAAGTGTTGTAAATAAACGCGTGTATCCGAATGTATTTTCCAAATATTCGCCGGGATCGATCGAGCTGTTCTGTTATATTCGCTGCACTGTAACGTATACATATGAACCATGTTTGAATTCAATGAGATTGTTAAGTACAAGAGGTTTGTGATGCAGTGTACGCCCAATGACACGTTGATTAGGACCTTGCAGTTAACAAGTACTTTGCCAGGTAGAGATATTCATTTATATAGCAACGGCAATTTTACTCTTAAAAAATGCAGCTCAAAAATGTCTTCCTTGCTTTCTGTCTATATAGAATTTTTAATTAGCTTCTAGACGGATTTCTGGAACTACCGTCGAAGCAGTTTGGAATTCAATTGTTTTGTCGAATTTCAATATTATTGTGTGATGAAGTTGGGTTTTATATGGTCGGTGTAAATTATGTATTATTCACACTGATTATTCGCATGAAACATAACTGAGGCTCGAAATTCACCGGCGAGATATGGGTGTGTCTTCAGTTAAGCTGAACCTGAAACGCGACTAAACTCGTCTTGACAAGTATTACGTGAGGTAACATGGCGGATCCGAGCTGGTTTTTATAGATATGAATGGAAGAGAGCTTTAATACATATCGATTTGAATTTTGAACCACACTTATAATTATGTATTCCATAATTTAATAAAATACATTAGCACTAATGTTTTATGGAAATAACTATATTTATAAGATCATTGGAATCAGTAACGTTAAACAAAACTTTGATTGAGAAAGTGGAAAGCTATGTATAATGTACATACATACATACATAAACTCACGCCTTTATCCCCGAAGGGGTAGGCAGAGGCGCCACCAGGTCACCCACATTTCGCCTTGTATGTTCCGTCCCATGATGTGATAGGTGGCGAGCCTATCGCCATATTGGGCACAAATTCCTGACTCCGGGCTGATAATGAATAGAAAAACCCAATATCACTTTGCCCGACCCGGGATTCGAACCCGAGACCTCAGCTTAGTACTCATACCGTAGTACAACTACGCTACCGAGGCAGTTTATAATGTATATGCATACAATATCTTGGATTTCCTAAATAATTCGTAATATTTAGATTAAGTATTGTAATTTGTAGTAAAAATATGACACTGCGTGTTCGGCTGCAGTTAACGAAGCGGACGCGATGGTCGCCGGTTCTAATCAAATTTTACCTTTTTCCTTCGTCGTATGTTATTATCATTATAACAAAACAAAGTTACTACAGCACACTTGATGATAGCTGGCTAGGTTTAAATTTATACTTTAGTTTCATTTGTTGGCAGACGATTAACACTGTATATTCGATATTGTTTTAGGTGCGATGAATCCGCCCGTCGCCGGCGGCCCGGGCGGTCCGGGCGGCCCCGGTGGTCCGGTGGGCCCGGGCGGTCCGGGCGTGGGCGGTCCGGGCGGGCCGGGCGTGGGCGTGCCGGCGTACAGCATGGCGGGCGCGTGCGGGCCGTACGTGTGCGGCGTGAAGTCGGTGGTGTGGTGCGCGCCGCAGTCGCCGCCGCCGCCGCACCTGCCGCACCACCTGCCGCCGCCGCCGCCCGGCGTCAACCCACACGTGTACAAGAGCATGCAGGCTAATGGCGCCGATCTGCCTATGAACGGTCAGTAAGCGTCTATATCATTACTTCTAAAAGTGTTCTTCATCGACACCGGAGTCGATCGTCAAATGCTTAAAAGGGGTACATGTCACAAAAAAAATTGGAGCAATTTTGTCTAACCATTGTCATTTATTTTCCTATTTAGTTTTTGCTATGTGATCGATTTCAACGCGCGTTAAGACATCTTAGAAATGATGAGAAACTCGCTGAGCATCAATCTTTAGTGAACGTAGCTTATGTGAATAGTAATGGCGGATCCACTGCAATAATCTGCATTGAAGGAACCTCAAAATTTCATTCCAGCACATATAACATTTGACTTATTCAATTTACGTATACCATTACCATACACATATACCCATTCTTAACATATCAAGAGATTTAAAATCAGCATTGGATGGATATGTGTATAGATTAAGGAAGAAGAAGATTATGTCATAGCTTCTATTTCGTGTTCTTGTTATGTACTGCTTTTTTCCTGACACCAAAACGTAGCCCATTAAATGAACAAATATATAATTATGCAGATATCCCGACGCTGCGCTACTACTTCAACCTGGGCGTGGACTGCATGTGGGCGGCCTACGGGCCTCCGCCGCCGCACCCGCCGCCCCGACACTACTCGCCCAGGGACCTCGCTCAGGTACAAAACCACTTTAATAACTCCAACACCACTAGAGTATCTGTGATTTGAACATCTCCCTCACGAGACTTGATACCAGACTATATGTAAATAGTTAAATACCATGTAGTCCTTTTTTCAATATAAGATAATGGTTTAATTTTTCCATTTTTAACTTCCCAATGTTTCGATTGCTAATCCGCCCCGTGAATACGAGAGTTGTAAAGCAATTAAAACGTCGGGAAGTTAAAAAATGTAAAACGTGTAACATTCGCGTAAATTTAAAAAAACCATTATAAAAAAATATGCGTGTGTGCGAGTGTGCGTGCGTGCGCATGCGTGGGTGTGCGTATGTGTACGTGTATGTGTTAAATGTACAAAAGTTAACATTACGGTGTTGCCAAGACAAAATTAGTGATACCGAAGCTTAACACGTTGACTGCGTCGCGAAAAATGTACTGTCCACCACAGCTCCGAGTATTACGGACAGATATAACTCACTAAGTTTGTGATGTGTTGCTGGCACAAGAAAACAACGTGTATGGAACATACAGTTAATATAATAAAATGAATATTATCTCCAGGACATGCAGCAGATGTCGATGCACGACCGCGGCATGAACCACAACTCGGAGCACAAGCACAAGCCCATGCAGGGCAACGACAAGCCGCCGCTCAACAACCAGGGCAAGAACAACAACGCGCAGAGACCGCTGCTGGGGCCACGGTGAGTGTGGAACTAAATGTCGGAATATTATGTCATGGGCTTATTTCACTTCTTGGTAATTATCTTAATAGGTGTTATAATTCTTTAAAATATACCGATATGACAGCACATAATTTAAAAAAAACAGGATATTTTAGAAAATATTTAATGTATCAGTTAAATCTGTTTAAAATATTCATAAAAAATTATATAGTATTTAAAAAATATATATATTTTGTCCATATAGATTCAAAAGGAACCAAGATGGCAACCAAAATACTAACCATCAGAACAAGGGGTACAACAACACTGGCAACAAGGGACCCAATAATCGGTGAGTAAATGTGCTATGTAGTGTCGCATATTTTTTATTGTACTTTGTACAAATATTCAATATCAAAATATAATTCAATATTTGAAATATTATATAAATACTCTCGCACTAGATTTTTTATATAGTAAATTAAAACCTCCACCAATTTTAAATGTGTTGTGGTTGAAAAAACAACACATTTATCTCATAAATAATACAGGGTATATCAAGACTGCGACCGAAAACGAAGCCGGGTGGTAGTTTTAGTGGTTACAGACACAATGTAAATAAAAATTTCGCAAAATAAGAGACAGATTTTTTTTGCATTTTTTTGAAAATCATTGTTTTTGGGTAGTAAATACCTAGTTATTGCGAAAATAGTAATTTAAACTCTATCGTACCATTGTGTCTTAAAAAATAAAAAGGTGTACATCATTATTTTAGGAAAACTGTATTTATCACCCAAATACGACGATAAGTAAAAAATTGCCAAAAAAAAAAAAATGATTTTTTTTACGAAATTTTTCATTGCACTGTGTCTGAAGTCACTAATACTACCACCTGGCTTCGTTTTCGGTCGCGGTCTTGATATACCCTGTATAATCACGGTCAAACCGAAATACGGTTTCGTGGGACCTATGCATAAACTTTTGTATTTCTTTGTATATTAATAAATAAATAAAATTAATAATAAATAATCTCGCACTAGTTTAGTATTAGTCTCAGCTCATTCAATCGAACTCTCGGTTTTAGTGGCCCATGCTTAATAATGAGCTATTATATGCTGATAGTAGTGTGGTAGCAAGTATATATGTGCGTGATACTGTACTGTATCAGCCCATATACATTGCCGGGTATGAGCCTCCTCTACAATCGAGAGAATGATTAAGAGTAGTTAGGCCATACAGTCCACCATGCTGGTCTAGTGCAGGTTGGCGGATTTTACATACCATAGAAATTCTCACAAATCGCCATGGTATGCAGGTTTCCTCACGATGTTTTCCTTCACCGTTATAGTGCGTGGTGATTATCAATACACACATGACTCCGGAAAATCAGAGGTGTGTCCTTGGATTTGACTCCGCGACCACTGTGGAGATGTTGGCAGTCGTGTCTAGTCCGTTTACCGACAGGCACCACGCATATACACCCTGATACAGTAGAGTGCAGTGTTAACGTTCTCGCTGTGGTTGCAGGCGCGGCTGCGAGCGCGGCGCGGAGGGCGAGTGCGTGGTGGAGCAGCCCGTGCTCACGCTGCCCTACCTGCCCTACCCGCCCGCGCCGCCCGTGTACCCGCTGCACTACTACCCGCTCGACTCCGACCCCGGTCAGTACCCGCGACGTGCCACCAATACCTGCTTCTACTCTTTATTATTATACTCATTACACCAAACAGCGACACACTACTTGACCCCTACAGCGAAGCAGAAAGAATCATAGATTCCTACAAGAGCTTATACAAGTAGTTACAGCGGCAAGTGTATGGGACTGGATTGGTTACCTATACAGGCAGATCATCTTGTTTGTATGATGTAAAGCGTTACCACTGCGCATAGACTAGCTATACCGGAAAGGGTTAAGCAAGTTTACCACATAGTAAAATGAATATGTGAAACATATGATTATAGAATGAACCAGTGTTGCCCACCATCTACATAAAACCATAAGGAGACAAGGGTGGCTGAAAATCAGCACATTTTGATACTAAATTACTCCAAAAAATTGATACTACGGGTCATTCTTAATTGTTTTGTCTTTTGTAAGTAATTTGAACCAATAACTTGGTTTTATGTAACTTTATTTTATCGACATAAGAAGCTCTTTCTGATTTCTAAAACATGACATAGTTGGAAAGATTAATAACAACATTTCAAACCATTTTTTGTAATTGCAGGCATGATGGGTATGATGGGCGGCATGGGCTACGTGAGCTACGACGAGAGCGTGGAGTACGGCGTGTCGGCCTACTACCCCGCGCCGCCCTACCCGCCGCACCCCCACCCCCACCACCACCACCACATGGAGCCCAAGTGAACGCGCGCCATCTCTAACACGGGCCATTCTATTTACTACTTCAATTCAATATCAAAGCGGTTCCGAAATTAATTGTGTCGAGGGAATGTGGTAAAACCTGATAATATCTGAACTTATCTGGTTTTATCACTGTACCATCGAAGCTTCTTATTTTTTTGTCGATATTTCTAAAAGAATACTGCGCCTTTTCTTCTTTTTTAAATTATTATATCATACGTTTAAATGTAATTTATGCATTATAAACAAATGTATATGTACATTTTATTTCAATCACTATTGGCTTTTCAAAACTAATATTCGGTTGAATATTTCTCTGAGCTATTTGGTGTAAAAGAATGCTCTATACACTTTTACCATAGAAATTGTGTCCCAACATCTATGACACTAAACTAAAAACAAGTAGTAAATAGAATGGCACGTGTCAAACGTGCAGGCTTGAATGACATTGGAACAACGCAAGGATTTCAGTTTGGTAGCTTTAGCAATGTTTGCCGGCAACACTCCGCTTGCTTCAACCGTCGAGCGGCTTGCCGTATGAATGGTGTTTACGCTTTGGTATCTAAATTAACATTTAACACCTAATTCTGAAGAAAAAATGACCAACTATTCTGGTAATAAGCATAATTTAGAAACAATTGATAATTTGTAACGTATTTTAGTCTGAAAATTTAATTGAGGTCTCGGAAGAACAAAACCAAAGCCTGGACACCATTCTCGCATCTTCAAGTTACCAGCTTGGCTAATGTTTAGCCGCTTGAAGATGTTATCTCAGTTTGCACCGGCATGGTGGCTGCCTGGCTTCATGCCTTGTCCTTTTGGCTGCCATTTTCTATGCCGGTGCAAATTGTGATAAAGTTTTCCCGTCAGTACCGCACATATGCATCCAATATTCACTGCAAAGCATGTTCATTTGATGCGGTGCGGCGGGAAATTAACACTTGGCATACATCGACATTAACCGAGATGTGTAGTCTCGTCCCAATAAAACTGTTCCCTTGGCTTATTGTGCGCATTATTAGTACCTAAGCTTTCCCCCGCTATGTCGAGTATGCCAAGTGGAACTATAACAGTTCGTATACTTCACACTAAATTCCCACCAATTTTTGCAACACGGGACGACCAGTCGCCGAGATAATTACCATTGTAGCCACAAGCATCGTCAGAACAACGACAATGCTCATCGAAATACGGTATACGAGTGATTCAAATTACACGGGGCTTGTCAACTAGCTGGGTTGTGAAAGTCGACGATTACTATTTAACTAATTAAAAGTATTAGGATGGATAAAAATGTATGTAGAATATGAAAAGCGTATTGCTGGTCCATGAGCGCTTATTACGGTTTATAAGTTCAAATTGCAGTTAGCTTCATAAAAAAATCAAAATTAATGTCGACTCTACTCCCGCGTTGACAGTCGTGTGATTTTGTAAAAATAACCGCGCCGCGTTTATACTATGTTAATTTAAACAAAACTAGTAAATTTCATGTCAATTATAGTTAATTTTCTAACGCTTAACCATATATTTTACATAGCAAAAGTTTAAATACGCTATTAGGGACCATTCGATCGAACGCATGTAATGCGACAAATATTAGTTGAAACTTATGAACGCGGCGCGGTGCCATTTGGTTGTTAATATTTGAGAGGAATGTATGTATAGAGAGGCAATTTTATTGTCCCCAATTGTAAATTTGTGTTGTATTTGTACTTAACATATAAGTTTGGTTGCGCCGTTGACGTCGCGGCTGACATTATCGGTTTCGCCACTACATGGTTATTTGACACGCGAAAAATTAACTTTGAACAGCGCAAAGATATGTAATGACGGAAATGGCTATCAAAATTATACATTTTTATTTTACTGTAAAAGAGTATGAATGAAGTATTAGGCTTGTGAAGGAAAATTAAAGTTAGCGACGTCGGTTAGTTGCGTAGAGAACGGTACAACTGGTGAGACAATGAAACACATTAGACTGACGAATGACATTATACGACCTTATTGGCGTTAAATTAACCTTTTTTGGTATAAATGTTTCAGTAACTTCCGTCTGTGACTAAATTCGACTGATATTGTACCCCCATATTTCACATCGCACTAGTGGACTGGGCCAGCCACTAAAACGTTTATATTCTATTTTAACAGTTTAACAGAGCTTAGTGGCTCAAAGTTAGGGTAGTTAGTTCCAAAATCAGCTTGTAATTGTCCTTTTTTGGGACATAACCCGCAAGGGTTTTTTGAGCCAGTCTCATTGGCCCAGTAAAGGTAATTCTAGTAGTTAGATTGAGTAACAATATAGGGAGTGAAATGATAATAAGTTGAATTCCATTAGCTGAGAATCGATATATAACACGCACATCAATATTATTTAGTGTTAGTAGAATTTTACGAGCTTTTATAATGATATACTAATAAAAGAAGCTGTCTTGTGATACTCGCTGCGTCTCAATCCACTAGTGCGGTATTATATCTCGTATGTTTTTCAAAATTTCTAATCCCTAAGTGTTCATTGGTGCTGCAAAATTCGTCAAGGATGACAGGGTTATTCGAATATTTTTGTATGGTTCAGACTATACATATACAACGTTTTTTTGTAGTGGTTAGGCGCTGATCATTCCTTTAATGTAAGGTGAAACTTGTAAATTTTAAGACAATGTAATAAACTTAGATTTTACGTCTCAAAATTAAGGTCTTGTCAATTTAGTTAAATATTTGATCGATGGCCACCACAATCGATTATTTTAGTAATCGATATACATTATCGACAACGTATGAATAATCGATTGTGGTGACCGCGGTATTATTCAGTTGGTTTAGTTTAGTTAGAAATAAGTGAGTACTGTTTCACTCGCCTCAGTTCACGCCCTTGTGTGGAGGTTTACAGACGACCGTGGATCTCATCCTATCGAAATAACAGAATCTCTTTTGACTACGTTTAAATGTATAACACTGAAAGTGAACTCGACCGAATCCTACTTTGATCTCATGAAGAACGTTAGTTATAACCTTGGTGCTTGGGTAGTTTATTTATGTTCGGTGGCTCACAGCGCCGCTCCATAACGAACAAACATTACAAGTGCATTTGTACTAACATCAAACTTGCATTTACTATAAGTAAGTTGGTCTTGTGTGTAAGATTGAATGTTTTCGGAAGCTGGAAAACGTGTGTGTAGTCAGTGAGTAGTGCCACACTAAGTCCGTTTTTTTATATAAAATTTCTATTTTTCACAGTACTATCTAGTTTTTTTGTGACGAGCACGCGTCCTCAGGGCGAGCGCGAGTCAGTATGAACAGAAACGATATTTTTGGAATGTTTATATTGGAGCTGTCTGGCTGTGATTCAAAGTAATCTCGGATAGGCTCGGAAAGTGATCTAGGACGGCTAATGAAAATTATTGTATGCAACGTTGTTCGCACGAGCGTTTCATGCTTGTCACATCACTAGGGACGAAGTCGATAACGACAAAATAATTATTTTTAGTCAGTTTATTGCAATGAACAACTTATTTATATTGTTTCAGGTTATAAAATATCTATATATTAACAGCTGTTGTAATTTGTTTCGCACGAAGTCGTTTGACGACTTGTATCGTGCTGGAATTATTTATTTCACCTTTCGATATTCATGTAATGACTAAATAAACGCTCGTGAGAACGACTAGTACTCGATATGGACGTAGTGACGGTGGACGCGTTAAATATTCTCCATTGTGTATTACAACTCGATTGGAAAATCACGCGGTTGCATTACACATGTAATCCGGCCAAATTTTGGAAACCTACTTTGTATAACCCTTTAATGTAAAACTTGTATCACTATTTATGTATTGCGAAGTATGTAAACTCTTACGAATTCATTGTTTGTACAGAATTGTTGAAAAATATACAAAACGTAAAAAAAAATAGGTGTACACTTATGTATGTGTGTTTAAAGTCATATTTGGTGTTTCAGTATTAGTTCTAAATCACTTAGGAGTTAGTATTTTATGTTAGATGTTAATTAAATGTTTACGAACACGTAGATGTGTTATTTTTATTTAATGGTCGTCAGTTACTTGTCGTGTGGTATTATGTTGTGAACACAGTAGTGAATAAATGTTTGTGCCAACGTATATTTATCTTTTAGGCAGTTTGGTTTGTATCCTTCCCACTGCCGAACTCAAAATTTCATATCATTTGAAACAATAATTTTGTTGTGAGTAGTGCTTCGTGTTAGTACGTAATATGTTTAACTATACGGTTGTACAGAGCTCAAAGTTTGCGTCTATGTCCGCCTTTGAGATGATATTTGTAATTTTTTTCCAAATTCCCTCAAATAAAGTAAACTGATTTTTCAATGTTCTGATGATTTTTATTTAACCTGAAACGCATGTAGTCTATACCTACCTAATATATACTCAAATCCACTCCTGACATCGGACTAGAGGTTGCGTCCATGTTTAATCACACAATCGTCACGGAGCAAAATAGCTTTACTTGCTAGTCTGTGGAAAAAGCAATGAAATGGCAAAGAGCATATTACTACATACATACATTTATTTTGTAAACTAAAACCTCTTCAATGCATTTGTTAGTGTAAAGGCAGTGCAAAACCCGCATTCCTTCTTTAAGCTGGTGCTAGCGAAACTCGGCTCGTGTATAAAGTTTATCTAGGTATTTTATTAAGACATTGACGGTAAAGTTCGGCGCAGATTTTGAAGAAAATTCGGAATAATACGGGATGGTTCGCGCAAATACGCCGCCGAGCATTAGCTAATAGCTATATTAATATATGCCGCTATGCGCCCAGTGGACTCATTTCGCGTGTTGATCTAAAAACCGAAAGCCAAAGGCTTGAAGGCCGCTTCTCGCAGATCGTATTTATTTACTACTAGTTTCTGCCCGCTAACTTCGTCTGCATGATTAAGTCTGTTTAAAAAAATATACATGTATAGATTATTTGGTATTTCTCATCCCGTCCCGTCCCGCCCCGTTATATCCCGCCCGTCCTATCTCATTCTCACTCAAGGTATGTAATCCACGCTCATCGCATCCTTTTGAGTATAAAAAGTAACAAATATATCAGATTTCCGTCCTCATCCCACGGGAACACTTAATATATCTGGATAAAATGTAGCCTGAGTGTTAATCCAGTGTTAATATGGGGAATATTAGTTTTTCTCATTTATCTTCCATAATACAAAGAAACACCCTGTATGTAAATAAGACATTTACCAGTTTTTAAGTTGGACTTGTACCTATATAACTTTGAAACCGCATCTCATTTCGTCTTGTAGTTTTTTGCGTTATGCGCAAGTAAATAAAAAGAAACACCCTGTCTATAAATAAAATATAAAATACCAGTTTTCAAATTGGACGTGCACCAATATTACTGTGAAAACTGCATCTCATTTCGTATGGTAGTTTTTGAGTAATGTCCAAGCAAACAAAAAGAAACAACCTGTATGTAAATGAAATATATACCAGTTTTTAAGTTGGACCTGCACCAATGTAATTGTGAAAACTGCATCTCATTTGGTGCGGTAGTTTATGAGTAATGTGCAAGCAAACAAAAAGAAACACCCTGTATGTCAATGCAACATATACCAGTTTTTAAGTTGAACCTGCACCAATGTAATTGTGAAAACTGCATCTCATTTGGTGCGGTAGTTTATGAGTAATGTCCAAGCAAACAAAAAGAAACACCCTGTATGCAAATGCAACATATACCAGTTTTTAAGTTAAACTTGCAGCAATATAACTGTGTAAACCGCATCTCATTTCGTGCGGTAGTTTATGAGTAATGTGCAAACAAACAAAAAGAAACACCCTGTATGCAAATGCAACATATACCAGTTTTTAAGTTGAACCTGCAGCAATACAACTGTGAAAACCGCATCTCATTTGGTGCAGTAGTTTTTGCGTGATGCGCAAGCAAACATACAGACAGACAGACAGACAGACAGACAAAAATTCTAAAAAAAATTGTTTTGGATTCTGTTGCTGTTATAAAGACCCCCCGCGTTGAAATTTCTTAAATATCTTCCATGTACAGACATCGACCATTTACATTTTTATTATATGTATAGAAGATGTTTTAGAAGCTTCTTTTTCCTATTCTGATATTATCCGCCGCTGTGCCGCGCCGTTCCGCAGCAATGCCCACTTACCAAAGGCAATAATAGTGGGCTATTATTGGCCGTTGTGTATCAAAGCCTTTTTACATGAGCCAATCCCCAAGAGCCACAACTTGAAATTGTCAACTGACAAGCGAAAGTCCTGTGATCTGTCATTTGTCAAGACTGTCAACTGTCAAACTGTGTGTCAAACTGTCAACTGAGAATTCGGCCGCAAAGTCCGCCGGCAAAACAAAACTTTTTAGTTTTTATTGCATGCAGATTGCAGATCAACTTACATAAAAGGTATTTTTGTTATAATTTATATTCAGTGCCTATGAATTTATTCTAAATAAAGTTGAAATAAAACACATACCATGACAAATGGTACGTACTACGTACCACTTTTTTAAGATGCACCTTTAATAAGTGTATTAACTAAAAACTTTTTTAGCACAACAATAAAGGTATCATAACTTATCTGTCTTTGATAGTTATTTATAAAATAACCAGCGTAGACTATCGATAGTTTTAACCATCAATGCAGTCGGAAGTGCAAGTAGATTTCATGTGAATAGTCTTGTTTTGCTGATTAGATTGGTTGAAGGCTAGGTCTTGCGAGTTCGTATGTCTCGACCTGGGTTGTGTTCATTCCATTTATGAGCGGCACAATCAGCTTTTTGTTTCAATTAGCAGTATACAAGTCATAATATAGGTAGGTTTGTAGGATTACAATGAGCGAACTGTGTCGCGGTAATAATTTAATCGCTCTCGTGTCTACAATCAGTATCAGTAATTCAGTATCATTCGACGTTCCAGCGCCGTGTCGTAAGGTAATGTGCCTAATTATTGTGATTTTTTTATTATTATACCTATGAATATTTTAAAAACTTTGGTTGCTATGGCATTATTTGGAAATTGGTAATTTTTTATTAACTTAGTTTACAAAGCTATTTAAGTACTATTAAAGGTGTGTAATCATTATTTTATAGAAATTAATTTAAAAATTTATAAATGGGTTTACTTTTATAATATATTTTTATTTACAATATAATAATTCTAATAAATAAAAGGATATACTCAATATATTGCAGCTGCTGATATCTAAATAGTTCTATTACCTAGGTACAATAAAGTAATTTAAAATACTAATGTAGAGCCTATAGCATACCTCAATATACAAGCTATTCAACACAAAAATAATTTTCTAATTGGAACCAGTAGTTCCTGAGATTTGCTGGTACGTACAAACATACAATACAAACTATTCAGCTTTATATAATATTAAGTAATTAAGTAATAAGTACAGATTGCTTATTGAATAACAATTGAATGTATTAGATTATTCATAAAACTGCTTTAGACGTTGTTAGATAATCACACAGGTTGTATAATCCAGTGCAATTTTCAATGTTATCTTATTTATGAAATGTGCAAAAAAGTAAACATTGATAACAATACTTTCTTGATAGCCTGACGGATTATTTAATTATGTTATATCAATATTAATACTACAATATTAATTTATTTTCCTTAAAATGTAAATATTATAGAGAGACCATTTTTTATGTCCATAATGTATATCTTTAGAGCTGAAAGATAGGTATTAAGATATATATATTTTTTGTTTTATATTTCCAGCCATTAGAATTATTCATCAAATGTCTTTTCTATGTCCTTCATGTATAACTAATTGTACCATCTAATTTATTTTCTCGATATTCTAATTTTTACATGCACACAATGGAATAAATAACAAAAAAACATTAATTACACACATAGCTCAAAGTACATCATAGTTTACATAAATTCCATAGAAAATTCTGTCTCTTGTCCTATTATTCTTTATGTGCTACATTTATTACTAGTCCTCAATTTCCATCATTGTTAATGTAAAATATACTGTGGATGTTTTTGATAACTGCCTTGGTGGCGCAGTTGTATTACGGTATGATTACAAAGCTGAGGTCTTGTGTTCGAATCCGGGGTTGGGCTAAGGTATGTTGGTTTTTTCTATTCATTATCAGCCAGGAGTCAGGAATTTGTGCCCGATATGGCGATAGGCCCGCCCTCTATCACATCGTGAGACAGAACATACAAGGCGAAATATGGGTGCTCCTGCCTACCCCTTCTGGGAAAAAGGTGTGAGCTAATGTATGTTTTTGATGGAACACATATTGTTATTTAAAGTCTATATTGCTTCATTGCTTGATTGCTCAAGGCATCCCAAGATTGTCAAGTAGAAATCTCGTTGGTGATAACACAGGTAATATTTACATAATTTGTAAACACTTTGTTTTCTTTTAAATTAATGTGCCATAAAGTCCTACAATATTATTCTGTCGGTACTGTAGTTCATTGTACTTTGTTGTTTTATGTTGAAGTATATAAGGCAATATTAAAAATTCTATTGTTATCGCCAAGTGCCTGGTGACATTGAGTATCTCTTCAGTAAATGGTAATTTCCTTCAAGAACAATTACTTGTTGTGTCTAGTTAAGATGTGATAGGCATTTATTTAATACAGATATTCTTAAGTGTTTTGTTATTAAGCTTGCCCGAATGATCTGGTTTATTCAGTAATGCTATATACAATTATTGCTGTAATATTTATTACTTTAAGTTATCATTTTGAGGATAACAGAATTTATTACTTAATTCTAAATTTAGAGCAATGCATTGTGTATGTGTAAATCAAGCGATATAAGACTTTAAAGATAGTGAAACATAATTACAGGGCTTATGAGTGATCTGTAAAGTTCAGCGCTTAGCGCAGCGTGATAATACGGCAAAATATTTAACAGAAAGATGAAGGGATGAATGAAAGATTGCAGGGATGCTGAGGGGTAGCGTGAATATAGTAATATATAAATAAATGCAACCAACGGTTACATAACCACACACGAAGATCGGGTTTTGTGACGCGGGTAACAGAAACTACGAGAAACGTTTTAATCTTAAAAACAACTAGATCCGAAACTAATACCTGTGGTCACACAAACATTTGTCTCGGTGCAGGAAATGAACCCGTGGCCCCTTGTTTCACAGCGTCTTCCCAACTGCGCCACGAAGGCTTAAATATTTTTCCCTCAGTTTCTTATGTAGTGTACAGACTCGCATTGTGCACTACTTGGGAGTTGTGACAACTTATAGCAATTCTTACCTATGAGAAAGGAGTGAACAGACCTAAGTAAAACAATTGGGTATCAAAATCAATCGCGAAACGCCTAAGCTACTGGTGCCGTGATATTTTAAGTGCATGCTTTATAATTGTTGCGATAATAATTTAAAGACATAAATAAATAAATAAATACACCCAACAGTCACATACAAAGTCCTGACCCCACACTAAGATCGAGTCTTGTGTCGTGGGTATCAGAAGCTACGAGAGACTTTTCGGTCTCACAAACACCCAGACCCGAAACAAATACCTGTGGAGCACACAAATATTTGTTTCGGTGCGGGGATCGAACCCGCGGCCTCACGTTTCACAGGCGGCGTCGAACCAACTGCGCCACGGAAGCTGTAAAAGAATGCTACTTACTCCCGCTAAATGAAAGGGGTTTAATACAACCGTAATTCAATTTAACAAACAATTAAACATTAATTAACATATTAATGAGTATTTACACACTAGTATCTAAAAGACCGACAATATAATTACTTTGTTCTACGTTTAAAATTCAAGAAAATCGCGCTTGGCTCCGGAAATTATTGTAATTTGAATTTAGTCATTATCATTTAGTTTAAATAAACATATTATAATTGAAATAAACTAAAATATAAAAATCAAACTAAATATGTGGGAATGTATTTATGCCTTTTGTATTTTAAATACATTACGAGTAAATTCTTATGATGTAAATTGCAATGACATTGAAGTAGATTTTGGCTGTTTAAAATGTAAAATAATGATAAGACAAAGAACTTAAATCATGTTATCAACACTAGAATTACTCCTATACTAGCATAGTATATTGTATAATGTATTGTACATAATTATGACTCACAGATTTAACTAGACACCAAATGCTGTGCGTTTTTTTCTTTCGTCTGTCTTAGTGGCGGTTTTCATTATGTTTCTTTTTATTAAAAAAAAAAACTGCAAGTAAAATCAACCACTTAGTAATTTTAATGAAAAATAGCAGTTAGGTGCTTTATTTTTAACCTCTATCTTCTCCTCAAACCGCATTTACAATGTAGGTACCTAATTCTTATATTTAATGTTCTATAAATTTACATGCGCGTTTATTTACTACATGTTTTACCTCAATGAAAAATATCATTTGATTGTTTTCCACCAAGATGTCGATAAAAGTGGAGAAGATTTCGGAGCCTGTGGTGCTGGGCGAGGGCCCGCACTGGGACCATCGCGAGAAGTGCCTGTACTACGTCAGCATTCACCAGAAGACCATACACAAATACGTACCATCCACCGGAGATCACACTAAGACTACTTTAGGTAAATTGCTATAACAATGCTACACGCAATATTAATTTTATCAACATTATATTTGTTCTGTTCTCATTCACTACGTACATGTTATGTTGTACAAACACGGAATTGAAAACTTGTCATTGTAGCCCATACAAATATGTCGCTTTTACGGGTTCAGTTTGTGAGAATTCCTGAGGGCTAACATAAAGGATGGCCTTGCAGATACCATCAGGTGCATTATTATCATTCATTAACCATTATAGAAACTTCACATGTAAAATCTACTATTTGTTCTACTAGATGGTCGCGTAGGTTTCATCGTGCCAGTGGAAGGCGTGTCAGGCGAGTTCGTTGTAGGAGTGGAGCGCAAGTTTCTGGTGATCAAGTGGGACGGACAGGAAGGCAGCAAGGTCACCGTGGTGCAGGAGCTGGGGGAAGTCGACAAGGATGTGCCCACGAACAGGATCAACGACGGCAAGGCAGATCCTAAAGGAAGACTGTTTGCTGGTGAGTTGGGAAGTCTCATAAATCGCCCGGGAATCATCTATTTTTACGCTAAATTTGTCTCGATTTATCTTCAGCCCCAGTTAGTCCAGTATTGAACAAAGGGTTCTGTAAAAGAAATACAATTTCCATGGAGACATTATTCAAGCAGCCTGCATCCAGCGAATTTCTGCAATATAATTAGGCCATCTGTCCTTCATTCATTTTTCTTCAATAATATTAACGAAATAAATATTTTATTTACCCTTTTATAATCTGCCAAGGCACTATGGGTCACGAGGATCCACCAGGCAACTTCCAGCGTCAGAAGGGGTCTCTCTTTCGCATCGATAGCAACAAGGGCAATGAGATCGAGAAGGTAGTCCACGGTGTCAGCATATCTAACGGTCTGGCTTGGGATCTGGAAGAGAAGGCTTTCTACTACATCGACTCCTTGGAAAAGAACATCAGGAGATACGATTATGACGTGGAGACTGGAGAGTTCTGTAAGTAGTTCTTTAATCTCAAGTTACTTTATTGCAGAAGTCTCCCTAATTTTTTCCTTGTATATCATTGGCCATATTTTTAGAAGATATCTTTGGTGCGTGTGAGGGCTGGACAGTCTCTGACCATATATATTTGTAATGGACTGAGATTTGATTCGTGCTTATTAAATATTAAGTTTCTGAAAATTTATTAACGTCTATGGACTCTTCTTTGACACGTCCCGTTACAGATCTACCTTAACTCCAATATATGTGTGTAATTGTCTGGTTCTACTTTCTCTGCCTATCCTTATCTCACTTACGCATTATGAATATTTAAAATTTCTAGCTGTTTTGCAAAATTATTCATGCGTCATCGACGTCCTAGTTTTATACCTGCGATTCTACACATTTTAAATCGCATGTTTTCACACAATCAGTAGCAAAAAACACATGAACTAAAGAGTTATTAATATATTTATGTACAAACAAATCATCACGAAAAATGCAAGAAATTGTTAAGCCACGACTTATCTGTACGGATTAAAACTTACTCTTGACTCCTACAAAAGTAATTTAAGAACATTTAGAAAAAACAACATATTCAGTTTCTCTTTTATTCGCAGCAAACGTAAAATACATATTCGATTTCGACAAAAACAAAGTGGAAGGCCTTCCAGACGGCATGACCATTGACACCGATGGCAACTTATGGGTGGCAGTATTCAATGGTTCTAGCGTGCTCAAAATCAACCCAAAAACCGGTGAACTGCTGTTAAAAGTGCCGATCCCAGCGAAGCAGGTTACTTCAGTGACCTTCGGAGGGCCCAACATGGATGTCCTGTTTGTAACCACTGCCAGTATGCCCATAGGAGAAGAGCAGCTACCACCATGCGGCGCCACTTTCATGATCCTTGGACTTGGTGTCAAAGGACGCCACAACACTAACTATAAGGTGCATAATTTTGGACTTTTTTATGATGATTAAATTATGGGTTTCGCTTTGAGAATCGAGACTTTGGAAACTATTTATTATCGCATTTCGACAGCCTCAGTGGCGCAGTTGGTTAGACGCCGCCTGTGAAACGTGAGGCCGCGGGTTCGATTCCCGCACCGAAATAAATATTTGTGTGATCGACAGGTATTTGTTTCGGGTCTGGGTGTTTGTGCGACCGAAAAGTCTCTCGTAGTTTCTGATACCCGCGACACAAGACTCGATCTTAGTGTGGAGTCAGGACTATGTATGTGACTGTTGGGTGTATTTATTTATTATTATTATTTATTTATTTTATGTAACAAAACTCATGGTGCAATATTTGATTATCAAAATCAGCATAGCATGTTTAGGAATTATGTGATATTTAAGATGTGATAAGTATTATTATCAAAATTTGAATTACAGGCTAAGTGAAGAGAGGAAAGATTGGAAGTAATCAATTAAATGGTAATCAACGAGTGACGACGGATATTGGGTTATTTTATTATGAAAAGACTACGTATATAAGCTAAAACATTGTTATTATTGTTATATATTTTAAGATTACGGTACTTTGTATACTTATATACACTGGTTATTGTTATGAATATTTTTGGGATTATAAAATAAATGTTTTTATTAGATTACAATGTTTCTTATATCAATATGTTAATTTATTTTTTACTCATTTCTATTGCCTGAATGGCGGGACGAGCATGCCATTCGCCTGATGCCTGATGGCAAGCAATACGACCGTTCATGGACTGTAGTAAAAGCAAATAGCACCATGAATTACAAGGCAATGCTTGGAATTCCACTGCGCTCGCCATCCTGAGACATAAGATGTTAAGTCTCAATAAAATAAAATAGTCTCAATAAATAGTTTGGCGGGAGAAATAGACATTGCGGTGGTAGATACCTACCTAGGAGGCCTCTCGCATATGAGACACCTACCATCTATAGAGACTAGCCATAAGTATTGCAAAATGTAGAACATATTATCATTATGGCATAATACGTTATGTACTGTTACATTGAAGATTGAAATTTAATGTGACACATACATAAACTCACGCCTTTTTCCCAAAAGGGGTAGGCAGAGGTGCTACCAGGTCACCCACATTTCGCCTTGTATGTTCCGCCCCACGATGTGAGAGGGGGCGAGCCTATCGTCATATCGGGCACAAATTCCTGACTCGTAATGTGACACGTTAATTAAATAATGTTACAATAATTAAATATACCTGATGAACGATGTTCAGATGTGAATACATTCCTAGTACCTATATCCTACAATAGTAATACATAACATAATACAAGACCTTTAATTTATTTATAACAGTTAATTTATAAGTTCCAAGTTTACCGTTGATATCTTCTTAATATGTTATTGATTGATTATAATTTGTCTTATCCATAGTTTGTCAGGTAATTGGTTATTATAGCCAATATTTCGTGTCACAGTCATGTGTAACACGATAAGTCGTGAAGTCGCGTACAATATGCCTAGGATGGGACGTCTGAAACCCAGTGAGGTCAGGTAAGGAACTGCCATTGGGACCTCCTGTAATAGATTGCCGGTCCGAGGATCGATTTTAAGATGCAATAAATTAGTATTGCTAGAATCTTAATGAAACAGAACATTTGGTACAAAAAAGGTCAAATAATGAGTAGATACACAGAATAATTAGTTTAGTATTCTGTGGTAGATACTCGTAAGATCGAGTTTGTGTGGAGAGATTATTGAAAGATGATTAAGAAAATAAGATATGATGTATAAACCGTAGTATTTAGCGTTAAAAATCAGCCTATGTACGACCCATTGCTCCGACACTAAGATCGGAGGGACCTGGCTATTCACCCTCTGTTTGAGGAAGTTAGCAACCCAGAAGTTGCTGTCGGTCGCTGGCTATGGTGAGTTAATCATCTAAATAAAAAAAAAAAAAACAATATTCCGATGGCAAATGATACAAAAAATAATAAATAAATAATTTAATTCAACTTAACACTAACATTGGGGTGTCCTTTCACCCCCAAGCCGGTGACTTTGAACGTGGAGCCGCAGGGTGGTTTCTGTTCCTCCCCCCAGTTCATGCTGGCGGTGGTGACGTAGAGGACGTCCAGGTCGGGCCCTCCGAAGGTCGCTGACGTCACTTGGAGTGCTGGAATGGGGATTTTTTCCAAGAGTTTGCCGGCTCTGGGATCGATTTTGAGAACCTGGAAGAAGTAATGTTATTAAGTATGCTTTAATATTTTTTTCTGTACCTAGATTAGCAAATGTAAATTTCCAAAAAATAATAAATAACAATAGAAACTTTAGACATCTCTCATTGGGTTATTGTGAAATACACAAATATGATACCAAAGATGATAATGATTGTAATCACCCCATTCGGGTGCGCACGGACCAAATAAAACAGGGATTACGAATAACAACCTATCTCTTATCAATACCAGTTTAAAATGTGAATATGTGAAATAATAACTTAATTTCACAGCTGTTTCTAGAGAAAGAGAAAACAAATGATATTTACTATATAAAAATAAAACAACACACGAAAAAAATATAACCCGAATAGTGAGCATATGTACCTGGTGGCCGTTGAGGTTGGCGACCCAGAGGTTTCCTTCGGTGTCGATGGTCATGCCGTCCACGATGCCGTCCAGACCGTGGTCTGCGTATCTAAACACGGTCGTTAGGTTCGCTGGAAAACAAAACAATTGGATATCACAATACAGTCATATTCCATTCCAGTTTATGTAAATTACTAGAATGCACCTAGTGGTAACTAAAATGCAATCTAAATAAAATATCATTGTTAAAGCAGTAAATAAATACACCCAACAGTCGCATACATAGTCCTGACCCCACACTAAGATCGAGTCTTGTGTCGTGGGTATCAGGAACTACGGGAGACTTTTCGGTCTCACAAACACTCAGACCCACCCACCTGTGAATCACACAAATTTTGTCTCGGTGCAGGGATCGAACCCGCGGCCTCTCGTTTCACAGCCGGCGTCTAACCAACTGCGCCACGGAGGCTGGTAAAATTATGGTAGTCTTTTTTCGGATACTGTTCCGTCCACCACACCCACCACTGCAACTCCTGTAAGCCAGGATCAACAGTGGCACGCATTTCAATGAAACCGAGTTTTAAAGCTCAACGAGTCTTCGGAAAATCTTATAATGTCTGTTACAATTTTTAGTTCCACCACCAAACCCGGCCTGAAAACCCGTAATGGATTGCCATAGTGTTTGTTTAATATTCTCCATTTAACTCTGCTTGTATAAAAAGTTCTTTCTTTGTTTTTCTTTCTTTAGTGTTAGTGTGGCCGTTAGACTTTCCCGCTCATATTAATACTATATTTATTATAAATTATACGTACAGATATCCCCAGTCTCCACATCATAGTCATATCTTCGGATGGTGAATTCAAGCGAGTCGGCGAAGTAGAAGGCCTTCTCCTGGAGGTCCCAGCACAGGCCGTTGGAGATATCGATGTTGTCGCACAGCCGGTGCGTGGTACCGTCGTGGTCGATGCGGTACAGCGAGCCTTTCTTTAGTTGGAACTTACCCGGCTCGTACTCGTAGCCCATCGTGCCTGCAAAATGATTCTACATATAATACAGGGAATGAGGATGCCAGACAAATTTTGGAAGCAGAAAGTAAATTATAGTATACTAAATGGTCATTAACGAGGATGTTCTTGTATGCTTAAATGCTTTGAAACTCATAGACTGAGAGAATAGGCATCGATAACACTGGATAGCAAGCACTCACCAGCAAACAGTCTTCCCTTGGGATCAGCTTTGGCGTCATTTAACTTGTTCTTGGGGTTGTCCTGGTCCACCTCGGTGACGGTCCTCACTTCCTTGGCGGAGTCGTTCTCTCCAGACCACTCGATTTCCACCACCCTCCTGTTCAGGCCCACAACGAAGTGGTTCTTCTTGCCTTCCAGTGGGATTATGAATGCTGGCATACCGTCTGAAAATATACATTTAAATTATGATACCGTTTTTTTTCTTATAAGTCTAAAGGCAGCGAACCAATTAGGAAATCCAGGGGTATCGTAACCAGGAGGGAACGATACGAGGATTATTGAATTCATTTCGAGCTTTAATTTGTCAATAATCTAATTATCTAATTCTCTCTCTAACATCTTAGGAGCGAAATAAGCTAGAAAAGCAGTGGGCGGTACTGTTGTTACCTGGATCCACAACAATACAAATTTAAGATTATTTATTAACTATTTGCTACTGTTGAACTTTAGATACTCTATATTGACTGCAGTGCATTTACCTCCAGTGATTATAGTAACTTTTTGATCTTCTTGACTTGATCTATAACAAGGTCTACTACGTACCTAGCTTGGCGCTGGTGTGCACGCCAGTGGCGGGCACGTATTTGTGCACGTTGTGGTCGAAAACGCTGATGAAGTACAGCGCCTGCGCCTCGTGGTCCCAGTGCGGGCCCTCGCCCAGCGTCACCGGCGCCGTCACCGCTTCCACGTGTGGCGCCATCTCGCGCTGCAATATTATTTATAGGTGAATTTATCAATGATAGATCGCTAAACTGTTCGCGCAGAAACGAATAACTTATTACCCACATCCAAGTAAAACTAATTTGAAGTCAATCTTTACTAATTTTAGAGAAGCTGAAGAGTTTATTTGTTTGAACACATTACTACTGGTTCGAATTGAAAACTTATATTTGTTTTGGATAGCCTAATTATCGAAGAAGGATATACATATAACATGATGTAATGACCAATAGGAACATCAATGAAAAATATTGCAAAACTGGCAAAATTCATTCCCGAAAATATTTTGGTTTGGAGTGGAGTAAAAAAATATTTGTTCCCGGGGGAAGCTGGGCCAGAATATACGGTGTACCGTTTGGTACTGATAACCAATTCGATCAAATATATTATACTAGATACAGTGTCGGGAACAAAATCACATACCAAAAGTGGCCGAGGTTGTCAATACATATAGGGTACATTTGTATTTCGAACTACGAGATGTAGAAAAATGGTCTTATAATATAAACAACTTCAAGTAACAATAAACTTTAATTGTTTGAAATAAGATTTATTATATCTTAGAAATCTTTGTATTGCGGTGATTATTTTAACAATTTTGAAAGGCGCACTGCGGCATGTTTACCTACGCGTTGCCGTTGGTGATGATTGAAGCATACTAAATTGAAATAGAGCCACACTGACTTTGTGGCTCAATTTTTTCGGGCCCTTTTTGAAGTGCTCATCCGACATCTAGTATATATTTGATCGAAGGATAACCATGTCTAATTATCGCATTTGTTGTCGGAAACAGGAGTAGTATCGACAGATGTGCGATAAACTCACTTCGGATTTACAATCTTTGTTGGTCTCTGTGATGCAGTGGTTGAAACGTCAACTGCGAAACAGGAGGCCGAGGTTCAATCCCAGTAGGTATATAGATATTTGTCTCGGTATGGAATTTGGACTATTTGTACCTATTGAATGCATTACGTGTAAGTTAAGTGCTAGCCAATTCCACAGATAAATTTAATTTTATTGATATCATTATCAAACATTAAAATCATTTATTACGTATCTGATAGTATTTTAATTTTCAGCTCATACTCTGTAATTTAGATACAATATTAGATTCGATAATTCGATATACAACGAGTAACAGAATTTAATGTAAAAGCCGAAAGTTGTACGTTCAGAATCAGCTATTGAATCGATATCATCACTTTTTCGTATAGGTTTATTTTTTTGAATAATTATTTAAAACTAAGTAAATAACAGACACTCTTTCCTTTAATCCACCGAACAAACGAAATTGAAACGTAACTCCAGAGTATAAGGAAGTTTCTAAATGAACGAATAAACGAATACATTAATAAATCAAGTAATAAACAAATATGAATTTTATTTCGACAGTCATAAAGGTCCTTTTTAATACGGAAGCAATCTAGCATTAAACAAACGCACACAACGATAGGCCTGAACAAACGTAATAAGCTACCAAAATAAATAATTACCATATTCTCTTTTACGCATATTTAACAACGGTTAGACAGAGCAAGACGCAGCTATTGTTTAATGAAATTTGAATCATCCGATAAACGATGGCGCGCGCGGCGGCATCTTAAAAGGTTTGAGCGGTGTTCTGTGGAGCGGTCGGTGTAGGGTAGTTCCGCGAAAAAGTGTGGCGAACGCTTCACGGTGACGGCGAACGTCGTTTCCACCTGAGACGCTGTCAGGATCTAATTCCACGTGATTACGCACCACGATTAGAGTTTAGCCAGTGGCTATCTGAGAATTGGATCGGTCGCGGCGGGCCCGTGCAATAGCCTCCTAGGTAACCTGACTTGACGCCCCTTGACCTTTTTTTGTGGGGACGTATTAAATCTCTGGTATACTTCAGTGAAACTACTAGTGTGGAGGAACTTAAAAGTAGGATAGTGGCAGTGTTGCAAAAAGTTAAGAGCGACACTGAAGTTTTTGATAAATTACGTGAACAATTACGCAAACGTGCATTCAGATGCATTGAGCAAGGTGGTGGAAATTTCGAACATATTTTAACAAGAAGTCGCCGTATGAGTGCCATTTAACATGTAAGTTAATTTTGTTTTTATTTTTTTGTTATTATTCCCAATCTAGTCTTCGTTGTATGATATTGCGTCATGTAATTTATCAGCAATGCAAAATAAATAACGCCTGTATCTTGCCTGCCTGTATGGACTAGGTTAAACGGAAGTTAAATTGCAAAAAAAGTCTTGTGTTGGCTTCGTGCCCATTACAATGTAAGTTAAAATATTTCATTTTGTAACTCAAATAATAATAATATGCTAACACAGTAAATAAATAATAATTGGTTTACAAAACTACCCGGTAATCAGTTACGTTTGTAATTTGTTTGTAATTTTTATTATACTTTTATTTATTCGTTTTTATCGGTATTTATCTATGTAATGTGCATGTATGTTTATTGTTGATAATAAGCACCGCCAGCAACAATTCAATGTTTCCTCTGCTACCCGGTTGTCTAGAAGAGATCGCTTAAAGCGATAAGACCGTCGATTATGTCACCATTTTTTTTTTGTCTGTTTTATCCTTTTCGTTTTGTTTATTTTGTAATATGATTTTGTGGTGGTATAATAAAGTGTTAATTATTATTATTATTATTTGTATTTCGTTTATTGTCGGCTGTTTCCGCCGGGCGGCGCGGCGCGGCGTTCGGGTTCGGGCCAGTCGCGTAGCTTTCATATATAGTAATGTACTCTGTGGTGAATACGCCTTGTGAACATGGGTGCGTGTCCGCGCTCGTGTGTTTTATACAGTAGTGTCACAGAATACTAACAGAAGTCAAGCTCCATACAAAGCGCGCTAAATCAACGCACACATAGACAGCGTTCACCAACACGCTACCGCGTGAAGACCACGTTGCGTCGAGCCGCGCGAGTGGTTGGTCGATCGTAAGGAAATGTAGTGTTTTAATTGGATCATGTATGTTTCGTGAAATAAATGAATAAAAGTTATTACACTTGTATATAAAATTCCAGATCTTCGGAGTACAATTTCAAATTTCTACTATGATTCCAATAATATTTTTAAGTTGGGGTGTCTGAGGTTGTGAATTATTTCTGTTACACGTTGTAGTATTTAACACTTGTTAAAAGCAATCAAATGTAATTAACAATTCTGATAAAAATACATTCACGAACAAAGGCTTTACAAATCGAACCTATGCAATTAAATAATCTTCATGACCTGCGGTAACATTAACTAGGGTAGACTGGGTACGGTTGAAACAATTTAGCTTGTATCGTTTATAATGTTGTTGTTTACGAACCAACTGACGATAATGATGCGTGAAATTCAAATTTGAAGTTTTAGGTACGATATAACAGTATCATTATAGTATTCGGATAACTATCTTTAGAAATATATGAAATTTAAAAAAACCAATAATTTGTTTCAATCGTACCCATGCCAGGGGCGGTTGAAACAGCGATTGGGATCAGTTGAAACACATACAAATAATACAATTAAGACTAATGAAACATGTTTTATTTATCATTAATACTAAATATATTAATAATTATGGCACCACATGACATCATTGATCATTCTTCAAGATTTTAATACTTCTAAAAGATTCATTCCTCTTCTGATGCTTTAGATGACAATTCCTGCTTAGTATTTCTTCTTTCTCCTTTTGAAACTTCTCTTTTACCTTTTTCTTCTTTTACCCTTTTCTTAACTTGCTTAACTTTGGTCCGTTTTAATTTTGCTTCATGCTCTTTTCTTATCTCTTCTTTCTCTGGTGTATCAGTATAACAGTTTTTCGCCCTTTATTACGTAAATATATTTATATTAAAAACACGATTGTGTGTTTTATAACCCATACTTGTATCATCTTTGCCGGTCTCATCTCTCTTACGAATTTTTCTTAACAGGGAACATTGGTTTACACCATGTTTTTCCGCCGCTTTCCGTAGTGGATCTTCAGCTTTTACCTCCTCATATGCGTGACTATAGCTCGATAAGTCAATATTCCCTCTGGAAGTCTTCCCAACCCGAACCCCGGCATCTATAAATAATAGAAATAAATATATATTCTGTTTCAACTGTACCCACAAAAAATGTTTCAACTGTCCCCAACCCCACTTTTTGTAAAATACACTTTATAGTTTCAACAGTAATGATAATACATTAAAAATAATCACTATCCCTTATTCTACAAGCTTCGTAATAATCGCAAACACACACTTAACACATTCATTTAAAAAGAACAGATAATATAAGCGTTAATGTCAGAAGAAAAATACTTACTTTTGGGTAATAAAAAACAATGTGGTGTCCTGCACACAACAACAACGCGCGGGAACGGGTGCGACACTGTATTCGTGTTCGGACCTGTCGTCCGCTTCGTTTTCCCTTTGCACCCATAGGTCCCCGCGTAACCGTTTATGAGATATTTGCTCTGTTTCAACCGTCCTTTGTATCAACCGTACCCAGTCTCCCCTACATATTGTATAATATATAGATATATCATCCATTAAATAACTCGGAATAATAATTGATCAAAACTTTAACTTCAAGGAACACATACTATCGTTGTCTAATAAAGTAAGGAAAACCATACATATCATGAAACAACTACGAGATGTAGCGTCCATTGAAACTCTGAAAACAATATACTTTTCGTTATCACAATCACTTTTATCATATTGCCTACCTGCTTGGGGTGGTGCTGCACGAACATACATGCTCATTTTAGAACGTGCCCAAAGAGCCACTCTCAAAGTAATGCTCAAAAAAAAATCGCCGGTACCCGACTACTGCTTTATATAAAGAAGCCAATGTTCTAACTGTGCGTAAGTTATTTATACAAATTATTTCCCTATCAATGCACAAAAACGTTCTGAGATCTCCAGACTACACAGCTATGATTAAAAGAAGGCTTTTTAGAGTACCCCTACCTACAATACATTCAGCTTTTGCTAAACGCTTCCATCCTTATATTACCGCTATGATTTATAATAATGTTACAAAACAGAGTGACATCCGACTATGCTCAATGCGAGAGGCAAAGAAAATTATAAAAGGTTGGCTATTTAAGCTAACATATGAGGAGACAGAAAAACTAATTAGCACATTACTTTAACTGTATTAATTAATTAGGAAGGAAAACAGTATTCTTACATAAATCTATAATTAAGTGTCTAGAACCTAATACATTGTTTCAAGCTTTATTTAGAATTTATTACTTTGTTATTTTATCTTATTTGGAAATGTATAGTCTATTTTGTTTTATATCCCAAGGATTTCTTATGTTTTCTTTTCGATTATTTTAACTTTATTATTTTTAAACTACCGTGTACCTGTGTGTAGTCAGTGACAATGTAAAACAAAGTGTTGGGACCCCTCGGTACAGGCTTGCCTCGTGAGGGGACCACGTATGATTTACAATGTTTAATTCCAAAAATTACAAATGTCTTATCCGTATTTTGTTTAATGTCAACATGCTAAAATTCATGTAACTATTTGTGATTTATAATAAATATTTTTCATTTTCATTTTCATCATTATTAATGCGTCATGCTGTATGAATGGCTATAAATTGAATTATTTATATGTTATCTTATAACTAGGTGTTATGGTATCAATGTTAATTGTCTATTGTCTGATCTTATGATGTCATGTCATGTCGAGTGTGTCTCTATTTAAAGATAATAAACTATGTGAACCAAGCTATTACAAATCTATTACTTCAACTATAACCAATACATGGTGTCAGAAGTAAGCGAAAATGGAAGTAGGAGCGGCTGAGAAATCAAGAAAACATGCCGTAAGCATGGCATGTGCGCCCATGAGTACAACGGGAAACATGGCCGACAACTGGAAGAAGTGGCTACAGGCATTTAAAATATATCTAAGAGCATCATCACTGGATATAGAACCAAACTCACGTAAGGTTGCTTTATTTCTTCATGTTATAGGAGAACGTGGACTAGAGATTTTTAATTCTTTCCAAAAAAGTGACGAACACATTATATATGAAGAATTACTGGAGCTCTTTAATAATCATTTCATACCGAAAACTAATATAACTTATGAATGTCACAACTTTTTTACATATAAACAAGCCGAAGATGAATCGCTGGAACAATTTGTAGTCAATTTACGAGCGCGGAGTCAGTCGTGCGAATTCGGGTCATTACAAGACAGATTGATTAAATCAATATTTATCTGCAACATGCATACGAAATATAATTATGTCAGAGAAAGACTACTAATGCAAGATGAGCTAACACTGGATGCAGCGATAGAGTTGTCAAAGAGTATAGTCATTGCTAAGAGCCAAACCATGTCTCTGCAACAGCAAGTCGGAAATGACACAGTCAAGTATATTTCAAAAAATAAATCGTCTACACACATGTCACGTCAAAATCGAAATCAACGGTTCGAGGGGTCTCCATCATCACAGAGAAATCAGTCAATACATCGGTCACAGTCAACACATAGGTATCCAACGGCGCACAGGTCACAAGCAGTCAATCAAAAGTGTGGAAGATGTGGACAAACTCATCGATACAAATGTCCTGCAACACATGTAAAGTGTCATAAATGTAACAAAATTGGTCATTACCAGAAAATGTGTAAGTTTTCTCACGTAAATTATATAGAAGCCGAGTCATCAACGTCAAGAACTACAAATGTATCAGATTTCTTCATTGGTCACTTAAAGTCAAATATGTCATCACAATCAGATTATATTTTAATGAATATCACTGTCAATAATGTAAGTATAAATTGTATACTAGACACAGGAAGTGATGCAAATGTAATGTCAATAAATGTCTATAATAATCTAGGTTTAAAAAACAAAATTGCCAAATGTCAAGCTAAAATAAGGTCTTACAGTGGTAATAGTATTGAAGTAATAGGAGAACAAATATTAAAATGCAGTTTGTCAGTCAATAATAATAACATTACATGTCATATTAAATTTATAATTGCGAATGTGTTATCACCTACTGTATTGGGAAAAGATACATGTACAGAGTTAGGTCTAGTCAAAAGAGTGTTCAGCATTGAACAACCTTGTCTTAAGTCGCAGTCAAAACAGTTAACAATTAAGTCAGTCAGTGAGTTCAAGAACAATCAGTCTAATGTATCTTTGCCTAAACAAACTAAGTCATGTCAGTCTAATGTTTCAATGTCCAAGCATATTAATAAGAGTCAGTCAGAGTCAGTAGAGTCATATATGTTAACACTTCAGTCAACTGAACAAAACATGTCAATGTCAAAGTCACATAATATTAATGTTCAAAATTTACTTACTAAATATGATAATGTATTTGTTGGTCTTGGCTGTTTACCTGGAGAATGCAACATTAAAGTAGACCCAAAGGTCACATCACGGATTGATGCACCAAGGAAGGTACCATTTTCTATGTATACAAGGTTGAAGCAAGAATTGAACAAAATGGAGCAGATGGGAGTCATCACAAAAGTCACAGAGCCAACAGAATGGGTGAGTTCTCTTATTCTTGTTGAGAAGAAGAATGGTCAATTGAGGGTTTGTCTTGACCCTAGAAATTTAAATCAAGCAATTTGTCGTAGTCATTACCCAATACCAACTGTTGACATGGTTCGTTCAAAAGTCGCAGGTGCCAAATATTACTCTACTTTAGATGCCAGCAGTGGGTTTTGGATGTGTCGCCTTAATGAAGAGAGCTCATATCTGACAACATTTAACACACCATTTGGTAGATATCGTTTCAATCGTTTGCCTTATGGAATAAATTGTGCTCCTGAATATTTTCATAGACGAATGACAGAAATTTTTGGTGATATACCAGGTGTAACTGTCTATAGTGATGATCTATTGGTCTCAGGTTCAACAATGAAAGAACATAATGAACGTCTAAAATTGGTCTTTGAAAAAGCTCAAAAGCTTAATGTCAAATTTAATAGAGCTAAATGTTTATTTGCACATACAAGTGTAAAATATTTAGGTCATGTCTTCTCACATCAGGGTGTAACTCCTGATGATGAAAAAGTCAGAGCAATTTGTGAAATGCCATCTCCTAAGTGTACTAAAGATTTGCAAAGGTATTTGGGAATGATTAATTATCTTGGTCCGTTTATTAATAATTTGGCAAATGAAGTTGGTCCTTTGAGAGATTTATTGAAAAAAGATACTGTCTTTACATGGAATGAAAATTATGAGAAAATTTTCAAACGCCTAAAAAATCTTATATGTCAGGCTCCAGTCTTAGCACATTTTGATGTGAATATTCCTATAGTCATGTCTGTGGATGCAAGCAGTACAGCAGTGGGTGCTGTATTGTTACAAAATAATCATCCTATATATTACTCATCTAAAACTTTAACTGTGTCTCAGCAAAGAATGGCTCAAATTGAAAAAGAACTTTATGCCATTGTTTTTGCATGTGTCAAATTTCACCAATTTATTTATGGTCAAACAGTTACTGTTGAAACTGATCATTGTCCATTAATAACCCTTTTCAAAAAACCACTTGCAGAGGTACCTACTCGTCTCCAAAGAATGATGTTAAAAATTCAAGCTTATAGTTTAAATGTTATTTACAAAAGAGGTACACTTATGTTTATAGCTGATACTCTGTCTAGAGCAGCATTGTCTGAAACAAGTACAGATGATCTTGATGAGGATATTGTGGTTCATGTTAATTCACTTATGCTGCCTGTCTCGCCTGAACGTCTTCAGTGGCTGAAAGATGCTACCAATAATGATGAGACAATGCAAATATTAAAAAAATATTGTCACCTGGGTTGGCCCAATACAAAAAAGCAAGTTATGCCTCAGGCACAGGTATATTGGCAGTATAGACATGATTTACATACAGAACATGACTTGTTATTCAGAAGTAGCAGTATTGTTATTCCAAAAATAGTGAGACCAGATATTCTTAAAATTATACATAGTGGACATTTAGGGGTGGAACGTTCAAAGTCTTTTGCCAGAGGTAATGTGTTTTGGCCTTTCATGTCAAGTGACATTAAAAATGTAGTAGAATCTTGTTCTATTTGTCTAACAAATAGAAATTCAAATCCACCAGAACCTTTAATGCCACACAGTTTATCAAGTCTTCCATGGGAAAAACTTGGAATGGATTTCATGAAGTATAATAATGATACTTACCTAGTAGTTGAAGACTACTATTCCAACTATATTGAAGTCAGTCGCGTTAGTTCTACTAGTGCCTATGTCCTAATAAATACTCTAAAGCCTATATATAGTCGTCATGGTATTCCATGTGAAGTAGTGAGTGACAATGGTCCGCCATTCAACTCAGCTGAATTTAAACAATTTAATGCTGATTGGGACATTAAACACACTACGTCCAGTCCATATTTGCCCAGATCAAATGGTCTAGTGGAATCTGGAGTGAAAATAGTTAAAAAAATATTTACAAAATGTCATGAGTCAGGTTCAGATCCTTACCTAGCTCTTCTCCAATATAGGAATACTCCAAGGGGAAATCTAGCCTCACCAGCACAACTGCTGATGTCTCGCAGTCTCAGAACTCAGTTACCTACTGTTGTAGAAAAATTATATCCTAAAGTAGTCAGGTTTAAAGAACATTTAGAATCTAAAAAGAAAAATCAGAAAAAAATGGAGAAGTATTATAATAAGAAAGGTAAATCATTACAGAAGCTGCAAGAAGGAGAAAAAGTTTATTTTAAAAAGAATCCAGAGAGTAAATGGGTGCCAGGTGAGATCAAAGAAGTCTGTGTAGAGCCAAGGTCTTATGTTGTAGGTAGTCCAGATGGTTTCATTGGAAGGCGAAATAGACAGCATATTTTACAACCTGCTACATCAGCATCACCAGAAATGCAGGTAAAGAAAAACACAGAAACTACATCTCAGAGTCCGCAGGTAATAACTTCATCACAGGTAAAGCAGACAACACCAAGTGCATCACAGGTTTACTCAAGGAGTGGTAGATTTATTAAACCACCTGTAAGGTTAAATTTATAATAAGTTGACTGTAGTGTATTATGTTGATTTTGTTAATGTATCTTTAAGTATATGTTAAATATTACTTTTATTAAAGAAAGGGGGATGTTATGGCAACACTATCAATGTTAATTGTCTATTGTCTGATCTTATGATGTCATGTCATGTCGAGTGTGTCTCTATTTAAAGATAATAAACTATGTGAACCAAGCTATTACAAATCTATTACTTCAACTATAACCAATACACTAGGTCCCTATATAACAAGCACTCATTTAACTTCCGGTGAACGCTCTGACCAATGCCACGCCGCCGTTCCCGATCGCACCTTATTTGGTAATTTGCCTGTGCCTCCCGAAAGTATTGTAACACGGCGCGGGAGTGTCCGCCGAACTGTCATTCCGGCACGTTATCGCGATTAAAACTTTCATTAGTATAGCCGTGTTTTTATTGCTAGCCGGACAATTAATTACCTAAATAAAGTATTAGTAAATAACACTAGTGCATATGTAAAACCTATAAATTATAGGTAAACGTAATTGTGGCAGAAATTGTTTTCGAAATCTACCTTTCGTAAATGTGGATTTTCTTATTTTCCTGATGCAAATACTTTTATGAATTAAAAGAAAGCAAAATGAAAAACGCCATTGCAATTTCAAAATACGTATTTACAAATAAATCTGGTATGTACTTGTTACCTTTAAATTAGTTTTGGGTCTTAAACCAAACCAAAAATATATTAATAAAACAATTATTCAAATATTATTAATTTCATTATTGGTTGTACATTTTTTTTAGAGACTGTCCCGCCCTCACACCCGCCACTGCAACTCCTGTAAGCCAGGATCAACAGTGGCACGCATTTTAATGACACTGAACAGTGAAGCTCAGCGCGTCTCTGGGAATGTCTAACTTGTCTTTAACCCGCAACGAAATCAATCAAAAAAGTTAAATTAATAGGAGTTGGAAATAAAAAAAAAAATGGTTGTACATTTATTGCTTCCTCTTATTACACAATAATATTATTTGTGGCATGGAATGACGGACACAGATTTTACATTTTATCCTGTAAAATATGTATCCAAAATATATTTTTATTTATTTTAGTCTTGATTGTACACAACAATGAAACACAATATACAGCAAAAACAACAATATTAAATATTTCATGTGCCGAGATTTGGCACATAATTCTGGGCCACGTCATAAGTAAAAGCTAATTTTTCGAGCCAATACCATCAAATATTTCCGGCAATTATGAATTGCTATGCTACGTGTTTATAAATTTACTTAAAGACAACTGACCTGGCACAATCGGCGCACTGTTTTGGTGTTTTATTCCATGTAGTATTGAGACATTTTTTGTAAATAAATACACTTATCAGAGCACTAAATATTTAATAACAAACTGACTCGTTCTCGCAACTACACATACCGGGTATATCAAGACTGCAACCGAAAACGAAGCCAGGTGGTAGTTTTAGTGGTTACAGACACGATGCAAATAAAAATTTCACCAAAACAGCGACAGATATTTTTTTAGATTTTTTTAAAAATCACCTTTTTTGGTTGGTAAATATCTAGTTTTTGTGAAAATCATAATTTAATCCCTTACGTACCATTGAGTGTTTTAAAATAAGATGGCCTACATCATTATTTTAGGAAAACTATGTAAATTTATCACCCAAATACGTCGATAAGTAAAAAAAAAAAAACAAAAAAAAGTTTACGATTTTTTTTGCGAAATTTTTACTTGCATTGTGTCTGAAGTCACTTATAATACCACCTGGCTTCGTTTTCGGTCGCAGTCTTGATATACCCTGTATGATTTAAAACAAGGATAACTTCTTCATAAAGACGTAGTTAGTCGTCTATCTTACTAGAAATTAGAGGTGTGAAAGGGGAAATACCGAAGTAGGAAATAATCCATTATATGTTGACTCATTTTGATATCATTATTACGTTAATAATCTTGGAAATGAGGTTTCATATATTACTCACGAAAAATTAAATCATTTATAAAAACTGGAAATACTTGGCCTCGGCTAAATTGGAAGACAGGTGAAGGATTCCACACAAATCGAGTATTTCATTACTTGGCAGTATTAATAGGGTTTTATTATGATCAATTTAATGTTATCAACAGTAATATAACAATCCTGTTAGAATATGGTAACAACACTATCGTAATAAAAAGCAAACAGATACAATAAAATATAATCGTTAATGACAGATCACACAAAAAACTGGTTTTCGACCGTCTCGCAACCGGTTCATGTCGGTCGACTACGAGGAAAACCGAATAGATGCCCCGAATATAATACATATATACTCGTATATATATAATTTGTAATCACATTAATTCTTGCTTAAATTACGCTGGAACGTTTAGAGGCCAAATTCATATGATGAAATAGAACTAATTTTTATGGATTTTATCGCGAATTTGCTTTAATTTTTACATTATTTAACTTCCCTACGTTTCGATAGCTTTACAGCTTTCATGGTCGCGGGGCGGGCTGACCAACTGACTGGCAATTTCATATACATCAACACTCAAAACCGGGCAATTATTGTGAACGTTTTAAGAGTGTTATAATGGAAAAATAAATGCTTAAATTATGACATAAAATACTCAGGTTTCAGCTGCCATTATAATCCACTGTAATTTCCGGACCATAACGGATTTGTCCTGTAACATGTGTTGCTGATGATTGTAAAAATGCAATTTATAGATTATTTTTTTGGTTTTAATTTTTTGCTATTATTTGAATCTCAACATCAAAGTACCAAGTGACAAAAGCTGATATGCACAAAATCGATTTTGTTACTCACGCTAATGTAGCAAGTCAATATTCAGAGTTAATTCTGACTTCACTAATTTGGCGCCAACTTGCGTTTATGCTGCCAAATGCCACGAGTTTAACTAATATTATCTGATATCACGAACTGTATGTAATATGTTAATACCGTAAAAACGGTGTACCCTTTGCAGGAAAGAAACCTTATAAAAATGTCGGTTCATAACTGTATGAGAAATAGCAGTACTTACAGCTATTGTGATAGATAAACAGGGGCACAATAAAACACAGTAAAATATAATTTGCGCGAATGTTATTGCTCTCTTATTATTTATATGTTGTGTATCTAATCTAATCTACTGGCGTGTATGAAATCCCACCGTTATATAACTCGGTGACAGATACTATCTCCAGTACTGCTATCACAGGTTCAAACCAGTGCGAGCGCGAGTTTCAGGCTACCGCGTGAAGGCCACGTTGCGTCGAGCCGCGCGAGTGGTTGGTCGATCGTAAGGAATGTCAAAGGAAGTCATTGATTGATAATTTGTCTTATCGATAGTTTGTCAGGTAATTGGTTATTATAGACAATATTTCGTATCACAATCATGTGTAACACGTAAGTCGTGAAGTCGATAATATAGATGTTTTCTAATTAAATATGGATAAAAGATACATATTATTATTTATGTAGGTGTACTATTTAGTTACTTTGAAGTGCCTGTTCCGGTTGAACATAAAATTCATAGACTGATTTGTAATAATATGTTATTCTTTGAAAGGTTTACAATAGTTATTTATTAAAGTGTCGAGTCGAAAAATAGGCGCGCGGGCTATCCCGCGCGTAGATCTTAGGCGACTGGCGAGGCGGCGCAGCGATGCGGCGCACGCGGCGCCCCGGCGCCCCTCGCGGGCGGCTCCCTCCCGGCACCCGGCACCTCCCCGCAGACCTCTCGTGTCTTAGCGGACGCGACATACTCCCGGCGCTGGAACGCTTCACTCGAAAGGGTTTCAGGATTCGGCAGGGCCACGATACGGTTGAGCGCGCGTCGTATCACTCCTCCTGCTGTGGCAACGTCTGCGACGCGGACCACGCCGTCACGTCCTGGGAACAATTTAGCAACACGGCCGAGGCGCCAACACAATGGCGGGGTGTCCTCCTTTAGTAGGACTAAGTCGTCTTCTTGAAGACTGTCTGATCTTGTGCGCCACTTGGTTCTTGTCTGCAGTTCTGCAATGTACTCGCGGCTCCAACGCTGCCAGAAATGTTGCTTGATCTGCTCCAGGCGCTTAAACCTGTCGAGGCGGTTCATTTTAATTTCTTGAAAATTAGGTGATGGCAGCGAAGTTATTGGTCTACCAATCAAAAAGTGGCCCGGAGTCAAGGGATAATAGTCGGCGGGAGAGGAACTCAAAGGGCAAAGAGGCCGACTATTAAGAATGCCTTCTATTTGTGTAAACAGGGAAGATAATTCTTCATAAGTTAAATGCGCGACACCCAATACTCTAGTGAGATGAAATTTGGCAGATTTGACGCCTGCTTCCATTAGACCATTGAAGTGAGGAGCGTATGCAGGTGAGAAGCGAAACTCAACTCCTTCGTTGGCAGCAAATTCAATGAAATTATGGGCATTGCACTTTAAAAAATTGTCTAACTCTCGAGAAGCAGAAACAAAATTGGATCCATTGTCGCAGAATATTTGCCTTGGCTTGCCTCTTCTAGATATAAAGCGTTTTAAGGTTAAAATGAAAGCGTCCTTTGACAATTCGCTCACCGCTTCCAAATGAATGCATTTGTATCGAAAACATATGAAAATACACAAGTAACATTTTGTAATTTTGCAGCCGCGGCCCTTGCGGTCAGTGATCAAAAATGGTCCGGCAAAATCAGTGCCTACTGTCACAAAAGGAAAATCTGGAATAAGTCTTTGGGCGGGAAGGTTTCCCATTATATTTTTCATTGTTTGACCCCTGGAGCGTCTGCAGGTCGTGCAGTTGTTTACAACGCGCCTTGCCAGATTTCTACCACCGATGGGCCAAAAGCGCGCTCTTAAAGAACATAGTAGAGCCTGGGGACCTACATGTAATAGCCGTTCATGCTCTTGTTGAAATAAGATTTTGGTAAAATAGTTATTAGAACTCAATAAAATAGGATGTTTCATATCAAAACTGTATTCCGATGCTTGAATTCTACCGCCTACTCTAATTATTTTATCATGTAAAAATGGATTGAGTCCAGATATATTTGATTTGGGATTTAATGTATTTCCCTTTAAAAGTATGTTATATTCCTTAGAGAATGATTCTAACTGTGAAATATATATTAGTGAATACAAAGCCTTGTCTAGTTCTGGTTTAGTTAAAGACCCAGTCGTTTTAGATGTAGAATTTTTACAATTGTTAGCAAATCTGTGCATGTATCCTACTACCCGTTGCAAATTTCTTAATTTGGAATATTTATGAAAGTTTATTATTGGCAAATCTGAATGAGAAATAGTGACTGGATGGGCCTTTACTTCTGGCAAATCCTTTAATTCAATGGTTTCTGGTTTGCAAGGCCATTGAGACATAGGCAGTGATAAAAACTTAGGACCATGCCACCACAAGTCACAACTGGCAACCTGTTGAGGATTAACTCCACGAGAGAGGAGGTCAGCTGGGTTATGTTTAGTGGGCACATGACGCCATGAATCTGTTTCTGATAATTCTTTAATAGCAGCGACACGATTGGAGACAAAGGTTTTTAAATTGGAAGAACCATTGCGTAGCCAACCAAGTACCACGCTAGAATCTGTCCAATAGTAATGTTGCAAAATATTGCGTCGCAAAGCTTGGGTAACCGCCGAAGACATTTCAGCAGCGAGTAGTGCTCCTGAAAGCTCGAGGCGAGGTATTGTGATAGGGTTAGATGAAGGAGCTACGCGAGATTTGGCACATAGAAGATGGACGTCCACCTTTCCCTCTGCGTTAGTAGATCTAAGGTACAAGCATGCGCCATAAGCGTGTTGAGAGGCATCACAAAAACAATGCATTTCGACTGAAATTGAGTCTGCAATAGACGTCCACCTAGGTATGGACAGCATTGAAATAGACTTAAGACCTTCAACAAATTGCTTCCATGGTTTAACAACTTGGCTGGGTGCAGGATCATCCCAGTCAAGTTTTAGTGACCATAAGGTCTGAATTAGAATTTTAGGAATTATAGTACACAATGATAATAAGCCCAATGGATCAAAGATTTTAAATGTGGAACATAAAATAGTTCTCTTTGTAAAAACTTGAGAGTGTTCCTCAATTGCCGGAAAGTGAAGAGTATCTGTGGAGGGATTCCAGTCCAGACCAAGTGTGTTTGTGGACTGGCTCAGTGCTAATTTTCCACTAGACTGAATTATGTTAGAAGAAAGCACGGATGGCAAATTAGAACGATATTTTCGCAGATTAAAACCACCTTTAGTAAGAGTCAGGTGTGTTAATTCTTGTATCATTTGCAATTGGTGTTCATCGTCGCTGGATGTCAGCAAATCATCAACATATAGGTCCTTTTGTATAATAGTTTTTATTAAATCATTGCAGCATTCCTCGCCTACTTGCCAGAGGCACCTAGTCGCGAGATAACTAGCACTAGCAAATCCATACGTAACGGTATTAAGTCTGAGCGTTTGTAAAGGTTTATCTTCCGCGTTTCGCCATAGAATCAGCTGCAAGTTTCGGTCAGACTCGTGTACCAATACCTGTCTATACATTTTTTCGATGTCAGCCGATAGTACATAGCGGCCTAGTCGAAACCGAATTAAAATATTAAAGAGAGAGTCTTGAACTGTAGGACCTATCATTTGTATATCATTTACTGACAACCCGGATGTGGTACGAGCGGATGCATCGAAAACAACACGAAGACGTGTGGATTCACTGTCCTCACGAATAACCGGGTGATGTGGAACAAAATAGCTATGCTTAGGTTGATCATTCTCTGAAATAGACAAATGCCCTAGTTGAGAATATTCTTCAATGAAATTTGTATATGCGGCCTAAGCTTAGGCTGCTTACGAAAGCGGCGTTCAAGATTAAGAAATCTCTGCTTGGCTATGAAATAAGAATCACCCAAGCACTCTGGATCCTCTATGAGAGGTAGCCTTACACTAAATCTACCCAGTTGGTCACGTTCAGTGTGCTGTAAGAAATGAGCTTCACAAGCCTTTTCCTTATCAGTAAGAAGTGGCCTTTGTGGCAAACTTTCAATTTCCCAGAATTTTTGTAAATCATTGTGAAGATCTACTAAGTTAGTGTTGTCTGCACTAATGGCAAAATTACATTTAATTGAAGACTTGGCGCTCACACCGCTGCCAAGCTTAACATTATGTATGGGTCCTGAGATCAGCCACCCTAACTTGGAATCATGTAGCATAGGATTGCCATCACCTAGAGAGCGCTGTTCGGTTCCTATGATGGTCCAAAACAAGTCAGCACCTATAAGCAATCCTATTTCAGAAGGTTCATAAAAGCTGGGATCTGCTAGTTTGACAGACTGCAGATCAATGTGTGCTATATCTAACCGGAATCTAGGCAGTTTACCTGATATTTGTGGTATAACTAAACATGAAGTTATAGCACTGAAGTTGCCTATCCTTGACCGGATACATACATTGCAACGCTTGGAATTGAGTTTGGCAATAGTGTTCCCTATGCCGATAACATTTTGGACATGAGAGTCAAAAAAGCTTAAATTCAATTGTTTTGAAAGACTTTCAGTTATGAATGAAGACTGGCTTCCACTATCTAATAATGCCTTAGCAGTGACAACTTCACTTGTGGCAGGATTTATAATATCAACTAGACAGGTACATAATAGAGTTTCAGTGAAAGAAACAGTTGACATTGAAATAGGCACAGAATCCTCAATCTTGGTGTGAGGTTCTGTAGGAATGTGTAGGAGCGTGTTATGACGTTTTTTACATGTTTTGCATGTGCCTGAAAGTTTGCAGGCATGCAGAGTATGACCTCTTCGTAGACAATTCCTACATAGTTTTAGGTCTGCTACTATAGCAAGTCTATCATCAATAGATTTCGAATGAAATTGGGGGCATTCATAATTGCGATGATCTTTGTTACAAAATACGCATTTAATAGGTCGTGGTAGTGTATAGTCACCCTGCTCAGAAATGACAAAAGTTTTTGTGTGTGAGACTGAATTATACTTTGTACCCTGATTAGGATTAAATTGTTTGGAATTTTTGTCTTGCTTACTGTGATAAACAGATTCTAGAACCTCAGCGCGACCCTTTATAAATGTCATAAAATGTTCTAAAGTGGGCACTTTAAGTGCGCTGACATTTGCCTGAATGTACTCCTCCCATTTTAGCAGAGTGTTGTTATCTAGTTTTGATGATATCAAATGCACTATTAGAGTATCCCAGTGTTCAGTGGGTTGTTTTAATGCGTTAAGCGCGCGTAAGTTTTTTATAACATGGTCTGCTAGAAATCTTAAAGCCTTGGCAGACTCACGCACTGGCTCTATACTTAATAAAGATTTTAAATGGTTGTTAATTAATTGACGTGTGTTATTGAATCTTTTACATATAAGGTTCCAAGCTTCAGGATAATTCAAATCGGAAACTTCGAGATTGCAAATTACCCTAGCTGCTTCACCCTCTAAATAGGAATTTAAGTAATGAAATTTATGTATGTTTTGTATCTTAGTGTTATTATGTATCAGTGAACTAAAAGTATCTCGAAATTCTAACCATTTACTAAATGTTCCATCAAATTTGTTAATTTTAATGACAGGCAAACGAAATCCTAAGAGTTCACGGTTGTCGTCATCGCGTATGCTTAAACTGCCTGGTTCATCAGACGAATTTTGAGTCGTACTGAACATCGCAATAATTTTCTGGGCCTCAGCGATCGAATGGTAAAAGGACTGCTCAGTTGTCTCTCTAATTTCTAACTCAGTACTTAAATTGGTCTCGTCCAAAATTTCAATTTGACTTTGCACACCATCGAATTCGACGAGTAAAGCCTCTACTTTAGCCAACCTTTGCTTCAGCACGTTAATTTGTATATCGTCTAACAATTCATCTTTTAGGATTTCTAAATGATTAATAAATTTAGTCACACGACCTTTAATTGATGAGCGTTTTAACGCCAAACACTTGTAATTAGTTTCCTCCATAGTAACAAATAAACGTGTGAAATCAAAATGGTGGGAATCGTTAATTCAAATTAGAAATGAAAATATTGCATGCATACGCTTGCGCAGTATTACTACTACGCTCCTCACTTCGCCGGACGCGCCGCGCCGATCTGGATAAAACCGGTTCGCACCGCCCGTTGGCTCGCTGGCTCGCCGCTCGCGCCCGGAAGCGCGAAGGCTGGGATAAGTACTTGAACGAAGCGACGCACTGCGCGAAGCCCACGCTGCGCACTGCAGTCGCTGAAATAGATTGTTGTAGGCCCTTGTACAACCAAAGCACCGTAAGCTCAAAGAATTTATTGCAACAGTTGCGTGCCGTAGCACAAGACGGGTGAATAAGGCGTGCTGGGATTAGAATTTAGCAATAAATGGGATGCCACACACACACACACACAAACTTAGATATGAGGCTATCAATGTTAACATGCGGCATTAATTAGCTGCGTAGGCGTTAGTAATTAGTTGCCTAACCAATAGGTAGCCATATTGGATGCCGCACACTTGTTATGAAATATGTAAATATACGTAATATACTAGGAGTTTGGAATTGGAACGGGCTCACTTTAGGTTGGTGACTCCACTTCGCATCTGGTTCACGTAATCTTGTCGCTCCAACGAGCCGGTATTGTCCCAGGAGCCACTGCGCCACGTGCCACGTGTCTTGTCCAAACTGGTTCGAGTCGGTTTCCTCGCAGGATTCAACGAAGATCGCAGGTCCTGTCACGGTCGCCACCTTATGTTCCGGTTGAACATAAAATTCATAGACTGATTTGTAATAATATGTTATTCTTTGAAAGGTTTACAATAGTTATTTATTAAAGTGTCGAGTCGAAAAATAGGCGCGCGGGCTATCCCGCGCGTAGATCTTAGGCGACTGGCGAGGCGGCGCAGCGATGCGGCGCACGCGGCGCCCCGGCGCCCCTCGCGGGCGGCTCCCTCCCGGCACCCGGCACCTCCCCGCAGACCTCTCGTGTCTTAGCGGACGCGACAGTGCCTACGTGATATGTTTTACATATTAATTACTTTAACTAGGTATGATTATTCTCAGTATCGGCCCGGTTACCACAAGTTATCAAGGTAGATTAATGGCACAGTCACACAAGCAGGATTAATTAAAGTTGTTTAGTTAACTTAACATTAACCGCGGGAAGCCCCTTAACCCCAAGGGCCGCGATTTTGAAAGTAGTTCCGTATAAAGAATTCCATTCTTTTCAAAGGTCCATTTTTGCAGGAGTCGCATACATTATACAATGAGTTGGGACGTCCGAAACCCAGTGACGTCAGGTAAGGAACTGGCATTGGGACCTCCAGTAATAGATTGCCGGTCCGAGGATTGATTTTAAAAATCTGCAATATTTTTTTTTTCTTCTATTTCTGTATGTTAATTAACTGTGTACAATAAAGATTTAAATAAAATAAATAAATAAATAAATTAGAATTGCTAGAATCTTAATCAAACAGAAGATTTGGTAAAAAAAGGTCAAATAATGTGTAGATACTCGTAAGATCGAGTTTGTATGGAGGATTATTGAAAGATGATTAAGAAATAAGATATTATGTATAAAACGTAGTATTAAGCGTTACTAATCAGTGTACGTACATATATATTATGTACATGTCATTGCTGCGATACGGAGATCGGACGGACCTGGATATTCACTCTCTGTTTGAGGAAGTTTAGCAACCCAGAATTTGCTGTCGGTCTTTATGGTCGCAGGTTCAATTACCAGACCGCACTTCTGACTTTTCAGAGTCATGTATGTATTTTGTGTCACCGGTCCGGTGGCTTTGCTGTGTCGTGCGCTGAAGACATACACAGGTTTCCTAAGGATGCCCACTGCGACCTATTGAAATATATTATAATGAAAAATAAACCAGCATATTTATTTGTGAAGTCGACGCTGTCACAATTCTTTTGTTCCATTTTTGTTTGATGCAGTGCCCCTAAAGCCCTGGTCTGACGAACGGTACCTGCGGCACTGCGGCAAGCAACGCAGTTCAAGCAACTAAGGAGGATGCACAAATAGGTTTCACTCTGTGCCTAAATCTGTTGACCAATGGGAGAGCCGAAACTTGACAACAAATGTTATATTGACAATTTTGCATTGAAGTCTTCACGGGTCTCCATGACAACGGATAATAATTATTTGAGTTCAAAATATATAGAATTTTATTAAAAAATTGTTTGTGCGTCATTCTAAACGAAGTCGGTAAAAAGGCACATAAGACCATTTTCTCAAATTTTGATACGTGACATAATTAGTTTATATTTTCTCATGTAAATTCGCGTGTTATTAACTATATTATTTTATTTTTTTCTGCTAATAAACCTATTCTTTGATCAAGTTATATTTCACTGGACTTGAATAGATACCTACTCTTAAATTATCGCCAATTGTACCGTAATTTGATAAAAACAAATTGTATTATCATTATAAAAATAAATCATTTTGTTATAAATGATCACAAGCAAAACCTGGATCAATACTGATGGACACTTTTTAAAATAATCATTTAATTGTAATTTTTATCTTAATTCACAATACGGAGCTCAAATAATATACGTAGGTATAGGTAGGTAGTAGGTATATATCTACACAACCTCCAGCACAATAGAAGATGTTATAGATCACACATTAACTTGTTGAAATCCGCAGCTTTATCAAAAAGGAACTAAATAGTGGGTTTTAAAAAAAAAGAAAAATCTATTTGCCTCCATTAGGTACAAATTGAAAGACAATTAAATATTGAAAAATATTGGCTGGAGAAGCTAGATGTAAAGCAACACGGACTAATATTAACAAGGGACGCTTAGATTATAAGAAGCGACGTATGGTACCTATAAGCTGCGAATTAGCTTTTTTATAATATGTACGGAAAAATTTAAGAAACATTGAGCGGAAAGTACTGAAATAATTCTTAGATTGATCCATTTGCCACACCCAATAGCAACACGAGATGTTATTTGCACAGTATTCAACTGTAATGTATTATTATAATACGCTCATCGGATGAACTAGTGATATTTTCGTAATTGCTCCGACCACCGTACACGAAGGTGGTAAACTCGTAAATGAAATGCAAATATGTATTACGCGTTTCAGGTTCAGCCTACATAAATATGCTTTCGAGCAGGCTAGTTTAGTAGTGTTGGACGGCAGGAGCTGATTATTTCTTGCTGGTGGATATTGTAATTGGATTTAAAATTGTAATACATCAGATGCATTGCGGTTGCATTTTGATGCTTATATGAAAAAGAAATGGTCACACTACCATCGGAGATTTTTTCCTTTTATTATCATTTGTTAATGTGTTATTTCTATTTTGATATAAAACACAGGGGCTCCTGCGTTATTACTGTAAAATTATCGACAAATAAATCCATTCCGCAATGTCGAACGCGGAGGCGATTTGACGAGAATGACGTCTGGTCTGTGCGGTGTATTTTCATATAAGTCTGCGTCCAGCACCGCAAACCGCTGTCAGTTCTATCAAAGACCAAAATATCATCAATGAGTTGACCCTTCACCATTGCGGCTGGCTGACGCTTACCGCTCCAAAACAAAAGACAAATGATGACGTTTTTCATACAAAACCGAGTCTGACACCGCATTGCACGCAACGCATTGCCGCGCGTACCGTTCGGCAGACCAGGGCTTAAGCCGGAACATTTTGAAGTATCGTATAGTAATTCTCGTATAGTAAAGTAAACGTTTCCCGCTGTGAAATTTTAGTTCCAAATACGCTCACAATGGCGCTGTTCAAATTCCCATACAAAATTTTACTAATTACTAAGTATTCTATTACGATACTGCAAAATGTTCCGGCTAGGGGCACAGGTAACTTTCTATTGGCGATATTCATCAAATTCAACATTATTTTAAAATAAAACACTTTTTCACCTTTCAAGTACCAACAACGCATGAATTGTTGGAGATATTTTTATTCATAATAAGTAGCTAACTTCCTATTGGCTATACGTGGTGCTCCTACCAGCTTAAGCCACGCCCACCAACTACGAAGGACCAATCAGCGTCTCCTTAATATAAGATGGAAATATGAAAGATGAATAGAATGAAACGTTAGACGAATGACTGGTATGGAACGTGGTTGTATGAAAGAGATGAAGAATGAAAGTACAAAAGTAGAAATGAGCATTAAAATGAATGCTTAAGATGTTTAAGCGCGAAGCATGGAATAAGAGAACTGCATGGAGGATGTTATCTTCTTGCGTGCGTACTTTGTACACTTTGTTTGTTGAAAGCGTTTTTATTTTCATATTATCCCGGCTTTTCCTATAGTAAAGTAAAGTTTTCTATAGCGATGTCATCATCTAAATTCAAAAACCTAACCGAATTCCGATGGCAAATGATACAAGATATAATAAATAAATAATTTATTTCAATTTAATTCAACTTAACGCTAACATTGGGGTGTCCTTTCACCCCCAAGCCGGTGACTTTGAACGTGGAGCCGCGGGGTGGTTTCTGTTCCTCCCCCCGGTTCATGCTGGCGGAGGTGACGTAGAGGACGTCCAGGTTAGGCCCTCCGAAGGTCGCTGACGTCACTTGGAGTGCTGGAATAGGGATTTTTTCCAAGAGTTTGCCGGCTCTAGGATCGATTTTCAATACCTGCAGGAAGTAATGTTATTAAGTATGCTTTAAAAATATTTTCTATATAAAATTAAATGTACATTTCCGGAAAATAATAAATAACAATAGAAACTTTTGAAATATTTTAATGGTTAATGTAAAATATACAAAAGTGATACGAAAGATCTGTAATCACCCCATTAGGGTGCGCACGAGCCAAATAAAACAAGGGGATTACGTATAACAACCATTCTCTTTTTAATACCAGTTCGAAAATATGAATATGTGATATAGGTACTAACTTAATTTCATAGTTGTTTCTAGAGAAAAAGAAAACAAATGATATTTACTGTATAAAACAACACACGAAAATAATATAACCCTACTATTTTATGAATAGTGAGCATATGTACCTGGTATCCGTCGAAGTTGGCGACCCAGAGGTTTCCTTCGGTGTCGATGGTCATGCCGTCCACGATGCCGTCCAGGCCGTGGTCTGCGTATCTGAATACGGTCGTTAGGTTTGCTGGAAATAAAATAATACGGTTATTTCACCATTCTAGATTATATAAATAACTAGAGTGCACCCAGTGGTAACTAAAATACAATGTAAATAAAATACAGGTTATATCAAGACCGCGACCGAAAACGACGCCAGGTGGTAGTTTTTGCAAAAACAGCGACGATTTTTTTACAGTATTTTAAAAATCATCGTGTTTGGGGGGTAAATATGTATTTATCCCTCAAATACGACGATAAGTAAAAAAATCAAAAAATAAATTGACGATTTTGTTTGTGAAATTTTTACTGGCATTGTTTTTGATATTAATAATACTACTGGCTTCGTTTTCGGTCGCGGTCTTGATATACCCTGTATTAAAACTATATTTTGTATAAATGATACGTACAGATATCCCCAGTCTCCACATCATAGTCATATCTTCGGATGGTGTATTCAAACGAGTCGGCGAAGTAGAAGGCCTTCTCCTGGAGGTCCCAGCACAGACCGTTGGAGATGTCGATGTTGTCGCACAGCCGGTGCGTGGTGCCGTCGTGGTCGATGCGGTACAGCGAGCCTTTCTTCAGGTGGAACTTACCCGGCTCGTACTCATAGCCCATCGTGCCTGCAAAATCATTCCACATTTTTAAGGAGGATGCAAGACAAGTTTTGGAAGCAGAAAGTATATTATAGTAAACTAAATGGTCTTTACCGAGGATGTTCTTGTATGCTTCAATGCTTTGAATTTCATAGACTGGGAGAATAGGCATTAATAACACTGGATAGAAAGAACTCACCAGCAAACAGTCTACCCTTGGGATCAGCTTTGGCGTCATTGAACCTGTTCTTGGGGTTGTCCTGGTCCACCTCGGTGACAGTCCTCACTTCCTTGGCGGAGTCGTTTTCTCCAGACCACTCGATTTCCACCACCCTCCTGTTCAGGCCCACAACGAAGTGGTTCTTCTTGCCTTCCACTGGGATTATGAATGTTGGCATGCCATCTGATAATATACATTTAAATTGTATTACTGTTTTATTGTTATAAGTCTATAGGCAGCGAGGAAACAATACACGGATTATTGAATTCATTTCGAGCTTTAATGTGTCAATTATCTAATTATCTAATTCTTTCTCTAACATTTTAGGATGGAAATAAGCTAGAAAAGCAGTGGGCGGTACTGTTATTACCCGGATCCACATCAATACAAATTTAAGATTATTTATAAATTATTTGGTACTGTTGAACTTTGGATACTCTATAATGACTGCATGTATTTACCTCCAGTCATTATAGTAACTTTTTGATCTTGACCTTGATCTATCACCAGCCCTACTACGTACCTAGCTTGGCGCTGGTGTGCACGCCAGTGGCGGGCACGTATTTGTGCACGTTGTGGTCGAAGATGCTGACGAAGTACAGCACCTGCGCCTCGTGGTCCCAGTGCGGGCCCTCACCCAGCGTCACCGGCGCCGTCACCGCTTCCACGTGTGGCGCCATCTCGCGCTGCAATATTATTTATAGGTGAATTTATCAATGATAGATCGCCAAACTGTGCGCGCAGAAACGATTAACTTAATACCCACAGCCAAGTAAAACTAATTTTAAGTCAATCTATACTAATATTAGAGAAGCTGAAGAGTTTATTTGTTTGAACACGTTACTACTGGTTCGAATTGAAAACATAACATATAACATGACGCTAGGACCAATAGGATCATCAATAAAAATTGTTGCAAAACTGACTAAATAATTCGTCTCGGATTTTTTTGGTTTGGAGTGGAGTAAAAATATATTTGTTCCCGGGGGAAGCTGGGCCGGAATGCTGATGTAATTCGTTAAATTCCAGTGTTCGCGAAATTGAGATCTAATGTTACTCAAGTTTTGTTGTTGCGCATAATTAGTACAGTTGTAAAATTATATTTTTTTCTCACTTTAGTTTTAAAGAAATCTATATAAGCTCCGTCGGCAGGCGGATAGATTAATAATCTCTTGTTGCTATATGCATTTATCTTATAAATATAGTGCAAAATCAGAATGAGCAACAGACGGTGTGCCGTGTGGTGCTGATATCCATGTCTCGTTATCGCATGTGTTGTCGGAAACATGAGTAGCATCGACAGATGTGCGATAAACTCACTTCGGATTTACAATCTTTGTTGGTCTCTGTGGTGCAGTGGTTGAAACGTCAACTGCGAAACAGGAGGACGAGGTTCAATCCCAGTAGACCTACACAGATATTTGTCTCGGTATGGTATTTGGACTATTTGTAACTATTGAATGCATTATGTATAATTATATATTATTTATAATATGAGGTATAATCAACTCACGCCTTTATCCCCGAAGGGGTAGGCAGAGGCGCCACCAGGACACCCACATTTCGCCTTGTATGTTCCGTCCCATGATGTGATAGGGGGCGAGCCATCGCCATATCGATAGGTAATAAGATTATAATAAGATAGAATAAGATTTAGTTAAGTGCTAGCCAATTCCACAGATTAATAACATTTTATTGATATCTTTATTAAACATTAAAGTCATTTTTACGTATCTGATGGTATTTTATTTTTCAGCTCATGCTCCGTAATTTAGATACAATATTAGAGTCGATAATACGATATAGTATTTAACACTTGTTAAAAGCAATCAAATATAATGAACAGTTTGTGATAAAATACATTCACGAAGAAAAGCTTTACAAATCAAAACTATGCAATTAAATAATGTTCATGACCTGCGGTAACATTGACTACATATATACATATATCATTATTTATGCGTCATGCTGTATGAATGGCTATAAATTGAATTATTTATGTATGTTACCTTATAACTAGGTCCCTATAAATTATAGGTAAACGTGGTTGTAACAGAAATTGTTTTCGAAATTGCGGATATTTTTATTATTTTCCAGTTGCAAATATTTTTATGAATTAAAAGAAAACAATAAGAAAAACGCCATTGGAAATACAAAATTTGTATTTACAAATAAATCTAGTATCTACTTGTTACCTCTAAATTAGTTTTGGGTCATATTATTATAACAGTTATTTAAATATTATTAATTTCATTATTGGTTGTAATATTATTTGTCGCATGGAATGACGGACACAAATTTTACATTTTATCCTGGCAAAATATTTATTTATTTATTTTAGTCTTGATTGTACACAACAATGAAACACAATATACAGCAACAACAACATTATTAATTAATATTTCATGTGCCGAGATTTGGCACATAATTCTGGGCCAAGTCATAAGAAACAGCTAATTTGTCGAGCCAATACCATCAAATATTTCTGGCAATTATGAATTGCTATGCTATGTGTTTAAAAATTTACTTAAAGACAACTGACCTGGCACAATCGACGCACTGTTTTGGTGTTATATTCCATGTAGCATTGAGACATTTATTGTAATTAAATACATTTATCCGAGCACTAAATATTAACAAACTGACTTGATCTCGCCGCGGCAGCTACACATATGATTTAAAACAAGGATAAGTTGTTAATAAAGACGTAGTTAGTCGTCTATCTTCCTAGGAATTAGAGGTGAGAAAGGGGAAATACCGAAGTAGGAAATAATCCATTATATGTTGAGTCATTTAATATCATTATTACGTTAATAATCTTGGAAATTGGGTTTCGTTTATTACTCACGAAAAAGGAAATCAATTTAAAAAACTGGAAAGACGTGGCCTTGGCTAAATTGAAACACAGGTGATGGATTCCACCCAAATCGAGTATTTCATTACTTGGCACATTTAATAGAGTTTAATTTTAGATTCAAATATATTAATTCACGTAATTAGTATTTACATTATTAAGATCAATTTAATTTTATCAACAGTAAAATCAAAATCCTATATCAGAATATGGTAACAACACTATCGTAAAAAGCAAACAGGTCACATCACACAAAAAACTGTTTTTCGACCGTCTGGCAACGGGTTCGTGTCGGTTGGCTATGAGGAAAACCGAATAGATATCCGGAAGATATGTATATAAATTGTAATCACATTAGCTCTTGCTTAAATTACGCTGGAACGTTTAGAGACTAAATTCATATGTTGAAATAAAACTATGTTTTATGGGTTTTATCGCGCATTTGCTTTAATTTTTATATTTTTTAACTTCCATGCGTTTTGATCGCTTTACAGCTTTCGTGGTCACGGGGCGGACTGACCAACTGACTGGCGATTTTATATGCATCAACAATCAAACCCGGGCAAATATTGTAAACGTTTTACAAGTTCTATAATGGAAAAATAAATGCATAAATTACGACATAGAAAACCCCGGTATTCACTGCCAGTATAGTCCACAGTATTTTCCGGACCGTAACGGATTTGTCCTGTAACGTGTGTTGCTATAAATCGTTAAAAATATTTATTTTAGATTTATATATTTTTTTCGTTTTCATTGTTTGCTATAATTTGAATCTTACCAAAGTACCAAGTTACAAAAGCTGATATGCACATAATAGATTTTGTTACTCACGCTAATGTAGCAAGTCAATATTCCGAATTAATTCTGACTTCACTAATTTGGCGCCAACTTGCGTTTATGCTGCCAAATGCCACGAGTTTAACTAATATTATTTGATATCACGAACTGTATGTTAATACCGTAAAAACGCTGTAGCCTTTGCAGGAAAGAAACCTTATAAAAATGTCGGTTCATAACTGTACGAGAAATGGCAGTACTTACAGCTATCACACTAAACAGGGGCACAATAAAACACAATAAAATATAATCTGCGCGAATGTTATTGCTCTCTTATTATTTATATGTTGTGTATCTAATCTAATCTACTGGCGTGTATGAAATCCCACCGTTATATAACTCGGCGACAGATACTATCTCCAGTACTGCTATTCTAAGAAAAGTTTATAAATTTCTGTTTATTTTTAGGGAAAAGTGTCTCAAAATACAGTAGATATGTTAAGAATTACCAATATTGATGACTCGAATATGAAGCGAGAGTTTAATATTTACTTGTTAGTTTACTGTGCAATAACAGTTTGCGGAACCAAGACAGATGCCAATGTTTTAAAATGTTTCATGCTACGCTGAATAGTGAATACATACAATCCTAAATGTACCAATTGTTTAACAGCCGATGCCAACAATCAATCAAAAATTTTAGATTGAAGTCAATCCGGATTGTTTTCTACTTTTCGATTGGTCGAATATCTTGTTGCCAATAAACAAAACAGGCGACAGTCGATTGCCTCTGTCTGTTGATCTAATCTGTTGATAGATTGAAAACAATCGGTTTCCTCTTTATTATGACGCAGATTATTTCATTGCTTAATTATGCACTTTCAGCATTTTGTAAATAAATAATTTGTGAAAAACAAAAATTAACGTTAGAAATAATAATAATTGCAATAAAAACAATTCAATTTGAAATAAAACTATATTTTACGGATTTTATCGCGATTTGGTCGGACGTCCGCCCCGTGACCACGAAAGCTGTAAAGTAATCGAAACGTCGGGAAGTTAAAAAATGTAAAAATTAAACCAAATCGCGATAAAATCCGTAAAATATAGTTTTATTTCAATGTATAACATTCGCGTAAATCTAAGAAACCTTCGATCAAATATATACTAGATGTCGAATGAGCACTTCAAAAACGGCCCGAAAAATTGAGCCACAATGTCAGTGTGGACTGTGGCTCTATTTCAATTTAGTATGCTTCAATCAACACCAACGGCAACGCGTAAACATGCCACAGTGCGCCTTTCAAAATTGTCAAAATAATCACCGTAATACAAAGATTTCTGCGGGAATATCTTTTTTTTTCGATAAATATGGTATTTTTTTCTTCAATGCCATAACGTTTTGAATGCAAGTATATTCTAAGATATAATTAATCTTATTTCAAACAATTAAAGTTTATTGTTACTTGTTGTTTATATCAGGGGCGTGCGCTCCTTGTAGGCAGAAATGCACTGCTTTACTTGCTATTCACAGATATTTTAATAAAACGTTCGTACGTTTTAGATGACTTTAATTAATAGTAAATAAATGAATAAACAAAATATAATAACTTAAAAACGCCTAATATTTTATAAATAGCAATAGCGCTGCAAAATAATGTACCTAATCAACCAAGTCATGCAGCCGCGTCCCGCAGGAGATTTGTTCGTATGTGTGTAGTAATTTTGGTGTCCGTGCACAGTTCTCAAATGCACACACCCATGAATTTCGAAAGCATCGAAAGCCGCGACTCCTGCGGCAGGCTACGGAAGTTCGGCAGTTGTCGGGAGTAATCGGAAATGTTCGTTGCGTATAATCCGAGTAAAAATAATAGACGGACATCTAATAAATCACGTATGCACACATTATGCATTTTTGTTTGGTAAGGTTTTATTTGTTTAAATAGCAGAAATGTTTTGTGTTTCGCGGTGGCCATTTTGCTTTTTTCATGTGTTAAGCATTGTTTACTATTTTGTTTGCGCCAGTATATTTATATTTTTCTTAAAAGAATTTTCTAATTAACATTTGAAAGTGTACACATTTAACAGTTTATTACAGAGTTTCTATAATAATTGTGATTTGCTTTTACTAGTGCGTTTGTTGACTTTTTGAAAATGTTATTTGATTGTGAGGTTTGGGTTGAAACTGTGTGTTTATTAAAAATAACAAGTTCGCACAATTGTCATTCAGTGAAAAGATTCAAATTGTGTCTAAACTCTAAAGGTAGGTGTGTACCCGAGTTACAACAATTATACCAGCAAAAAGGGAATGTAACTCGAAAGTTTCATGTTGAAAGTTATGAAACGTATAACTATTATTTTACTTATTAGAATTTCTTCCGCCGCGACGATCGATTGCTGTTTTGTCTGCGTTGCCGTAGAAGATGTACATGAATAGTAGTACATCTAAGACTTGTTCTTTTGGAATAGTTTCCGACTTAGATATCCGTCGCGTGGCTGTGGCTATGCTAAAAATCTATAAAAGAAAAAGTTTTTGTGACCGAGTACTCCGCCGCATACCCAGTGTCATAATCCTGTGCACGCCGCTGGTTTATATTAAAAGACCATTTTTCTACATCTCGTAGTTCGAAATACAAATGTATATGTATTAACAACCTCGGCCACTTTTGGCATGTGATTTTGTTCCCGACATTGCATCTAGTATATATTTGATCGAAGTAAGAAACCATTAAACAATTCAATTTGTCCCAAATATATAGGTTTTTACAGAATTGTTGTGTTTCTGGCCACTGAAAAATAATATATCCAGTAAACAATGACTTATCACTTGTCATTCTAATAGAAATATTATTAGAACATAGTGGAGAAAATTTCGAAATGTGATTGAACATTTACATAGGTCCGTGGAAAGTGATCACTGCCGTCCATGAACATCCACTACGATTGGATCATGGCTGTGTTGCCGGCCCATCAAATCGGGAGGAGAGCGAGTAGGCCATAGCCTGCCCATTCATACTGAGTAATGGCTGATAAAAGCGTGGCTCTACAACTTCCCATGATCAAAATTTGATTCCCTTTTCTATTATTTTTATTCTTTCCATTATTATTGTAAATTGTGAGTAATAAAGAATATTTCATTATAAATGTTTTATTCACAAAACACACTGAACAATTAAATATAAATACAAGTATGAAATTAAGAAACATATCATAAAAGAAATCATAGTTTTCAACATAAAATTAAAAGTATCAATTCGTTCAAGATAAAATATACACAACAATACAATATTTTAGATCTAACTGAAGAAATCGTTAATCAATGTAGTGTCATCTTCATTTACATTCGTTTCTACTTTCTAGTTTCATTGCTGTTGGCAAATCTGCTTAAATAATCCGTGGAAATTCTCGGATTGCAATAATGGATTGTTTTGAACAATCCATCCAAACGTCAACACTGATAATTGTTTATTGGCAAGCCTAAACTGTCATTTTCATACAGAGGACAATCCACAAGCAGGGATTGGCCCTCCCAAAAGTAGATTGATTTTTTAGATAGTTTTTTCCCTATTGAGATTGATTATTGGCAAGCTATAGTCAGAAAAAAGATCGAGCTGTCAATGTCAAACAGTAAATTTTGGATTGGAATTGATTGTTGGCATCGGCTGTTAGACAACGACAGTGGACAAAATTTTACCTTGGGCCAAATTTATATTTATGAATAATTCTTCGACCAAGTTTCAATGAATGAGTAATGGTCAAAAATGTATTAGGCAGTTCGTTGCAGGAACGGTTTTGCCACATGACTGCCACATCTTATTGTTTCGACAAGTGCCTGTTAAAGATAACTGTGCGTTTTGCAAACAACATAATATATTTACGATAATTTTGACTGTAGTCTTCCTTAAATTCTATTTTTCAGCCTCTGTGGTGATCTGGTTAAATGCCGGCTGTGAAACGAGTTGTCGCAGGTTCAAAATTCAGATACTACATGCATTTTCGGGATTCGGCCGAGACCAATGTTTGAGTCGTCCCGAAGTATATGTTTCGGGGCTGGGTGTTGATGAGAGCGAAAATTTACTCGCAGCTTCTGATAACCACGGCTAGAGGCTTATATCTCAGTATGGGGAAAGGATTATAATATGTGACTGGGAGTATTTATTCATTATGTCTGTAGATAACATCTGCATTCCTATTCATTTTCTATAATTAGCAGTATATAAAAAAAATAATGCAAATATTTTTTCAACATCTCGTTTTATAATTTTCATAGACATAATACTAACATATGTATAATACTACTTACTAGGCAGTTTTTAATGGTAAAGATTATAATGAGATAAAAATGATGTGATGATGAATGATGCTTTACTAGTTCGGTTTTAAAATAGAATACTGGATAACGATTAAATGGAAACAAGTCGTTCATTGCCACAGCTTAGCTTTACCCAGACACTAAGCATGTGACCGCTCATGGACAGTACAAGGCCAAACAACACTATAAATTGCAAAGCATTGCTTGACATTCGACTGCGCTGGCCATCCTGAGCCATAAAATGTTAAGTCTCAATATGTCCAGTAGTACTTAGGCTACAATGTCCTTCAAACCGGAACACAACAGTACATTTACACTGCTGTTTGGCAAGAGAAATAGACATTGTGGTGGTACCTACCCGACCCCTTTCACTCTCAGAGACCTACAACGAGTATCTACGTAAGACGCTTCTTGTCAACAATTAGCCATTTTTTCACAACTGGGTCTTAGCCTACTATGCCACGGAAGGATCACTCTAATCATAACCACGTATTGTTATAAAACAAATAGTTATTGTCCATTAATATAACACTACTTCGACACAATACTTCCTGTGTTTCAAACAGACCTTGCAATAAGGTCATATTGTCAGTGTTGCATATTAGATAATGTCTTGTTAAAGTGCAGTGTTGATAACACGCCAATTCTAGAAGCCACTACAGATATAGCGACATTTACCAAATCTCATGCCACTACACGGGAAAATTTTAAGATAATCTCATCAAGATAATTTGTAATAAGCTCTGTGACGCACAGATGACTAGCGATGTGTATCTACGTGAATTGTTACGATTTCGAACTGTTGCCGAGACAAATGTATAATTCACAAATGCGTTCTTCAGGGTTAGTAATAATACCTAAAACTTCCTTACAGTTAAAGTTATTCTCACTTTAAAGAGCAAGCCACCTTTTCGTTGCAAGAAAATATAAAAAAAACCTTACACTCAACAGAGATTTGAACACTCAAACAAATTAACGCAGGCAAAGTAAGATAACTTATAGGTACGTCAATTTTATGTGGATAAAATAATTTTCGAAGTGTAAAATAATTGAAGTCCACATTGTACAGCTTTTACCAGGGAGTGTAAACGCAAAACATCCTTGCAAATATGAAAGAAATATTGTTTGCTGTTGTTAGGATTGAGAAACGATCATCCTATGAATAAGAATCCGCTCAGATAATGACACCTTAAATAATGATGGCAATCCCGTCACATTGACAAAAGCAAAGGATAGCATTGAAGTGTTAGCATTAAGTTCAGCGTAAAATATACCAGATGTACAGGCTGCCAAAGCAGATCTGTATCAGCCCATATACGTCCCATTGCAGGGCACAGGCCTCCTTTACAACCGAAAGTACGATTTGAGAGGGGTTAGGCCTTATGGTCCACCACGCTGGCCTATTGCGGGTTAGCGAACTTTACATAGCACATAATTGTGTTAAATGTAGTTCCACCACGTGGTTTATCATCAGGTGGCAATATTTCAAATCGTTGTATGTATTGTAAAATGCTACGCCTGTATTCTTGGCCGAAACAAGTGGTTACACATGTCATACTCAAACTATATCGAACGATAGATTAGCGTAATCTCTGATTTACGATACTCATTTGATAGATTTTGTTAAGGTTCCCTAGCAAAAATGGAGAATCGAAACCCTGCCTGTCTCCCAAGAAAATCTACAGGGTGTTTCCCATTTGGGCAGAATCATGAAAACTAAAGAAGCAAGATCTGGCAATATAAATATAGGGATAAATACGAAAAGTCGTCAAAACATAGTTTACAATAAAACATTTATTTTTATTAAAAACTTACACTTCAAGTTGAATAGTATCGAACGGTATTGAACGGTACGGAACCCTAAGTTCGTGAGGCTACTCGCACTTGGCTTGTTCATTTTAGTGAGACAGAAGAAACAAGATGTTCGTTGCCTAGTTGTTGCCTAGTAAATGTCACACCTACCATTAACATGAAAACATATGTACATACACACATCAGCCTACATTGTCCCACTGCAGGGCAAAGGCCTCTCTTCCCTCCTTCTATATTCCTTCCTCTATCCTAACAGGAAAACAGTAGTCTGAAATTATTATCACGCCTGCACACAAACAGGAAAAACTTCGGAATTTATTATTTTTAAGTATTGCATGGCATTGCACTCGTTACTATGAGAAGACAGGTGTTAGAACTCTCAATGTCTAGTAATTATTAGCTAGAATTTGCATCAAATCAGAACACAACATTGCTTAACATACATACATACATACATACATACATACATACATACATACATAAACTCACGCCTTTATCCCGAAGGGGTAGGCAGAGGCGCCACTAGGACACCCACATTTTGCCCTGCATGTTCCGTCCCACGATGTGATAGGGGGCGAGCCTATCGCCATATCGGGCACAAATTCCTGACTCCGGGCTGATAATGAATAGAATAATCCAATATCACTTTGCCCGACCCGGGACTCGAACCCGAGACCTCAGCTTTGTAACCGTACCGTAATACAACTACGCCACCGAGGCAGTCTGCTTAACGGAGATGTCAAATGCATTCCTCATTATCGTCCATAAAATACAGACGAAGTGGTAAACATACATAAGAAGACTCAATGTAATCAAACAAAAAACATCCTCCTAATTAGAAGTCAGTTAAAAATTAAACATGAAAAATAGCGTAGGAACTCACCAAGTTTTTAGATGTTGTGATGCACACGATGTAAGTTGATTGTTTTGGTATTCAATTTATCTGCTTCGGCACCCTGATCACCTCCAGCCCTTTGCCAAATACGCACACTTTTACTGCATCACTAAAACAATAGAAAATTGCGCTTGTATTTCAGCATATTAATTCCACGGCTAGAATATAAATATTTTTCCAAATAAAATGAACAACACACCTTGTTACCTCCAGAATGTCCATTCCTTGTATGTCAGCAACATTGCTGTACAATTGCGTTATAAAAATACAATTTATAGAATCTTTTACACTCAATTTAAATAATGTGATCCTCTGGTCTATTGATGTGGTGAGAAGCAAGTCTTCTACTAAATGAATGCCAGTTATTTGAGAACTGTGATAGTTGGAGGATGACCAAGAACTTTCTACTTTTAAAGAGGTTAAGTTACCCTGGTCAGAAATTTTGAGTAATTGTACAACTATGGCATTATCATCGCCTCCAGTTGCAAGTAATAACGTATTTTCATCTAGAATTTTAGTGGATATACAATTGACGCCAGATTTCCTTGTTTGTACTACTAAAAATGGTTCAAAATTATCTTTGGGTTCAAAATCATTATTTATCCAAAAAGCCACATCGCCTCTGGTAGTGCTTGTGGTTAGAATATCTTTGTCCAAAAATTTAAAGCAATGTGTTTTCAATATACATGTTTTGTGAAACCGTGACTCTTTGATTGGTTTAAATTCTGTTTTATATGAAAATACACGTAAAACTGCGTCGGAACATCCGACAAATATAAATAAATCGTCATTATCTTTTACTACATCTATGTCCATTATTCTAGTCTCAGGATCAAAATCTACAGTGCAGTTCTTCCACGATTGATTACCTTTCCTTTCCTTATCTGTACCTTTTACAAGATAGTCGACCAATTCTTGTGATTCAACTTTCCTTTCACCATTTTCTTTAGTGAATCTAATATTTTTGATGTTGATCTGAGCTCTTCCACCAGCAGATACTGCTATAATATTATTTGCGTCAACAGGAACTAATTTTAATGTTCTGATGCTTGACAAATGTTTAAATACAACTTCATCTCTAAATGTTAATTTATCGTCAACACTAGAAATTCTTAGCGTCGTGTCTTCTCCGCCAGATATGAAAAATGTTTTCGCATCATCAAAAGTACTCTTAAAATTTCGTAAGCAATTTATTTCTTTACTATGCGAGCCATTTATTAAATTCCTAGACATTATTTTGCTTAGCGAATAGCGATTTAGGTGAATATCCGAATTTTTAACATACACAAGTTGGATAAATTGATCAAATTCATCATCAACTTTTTCGATATATCGTTGCGCGTCCCAAGATCGATGTCCGCCACCACAAGGCACTTCTAAAACTTTACAACTGTCTCTTATGTTGTAGATCACAAATACTCTTTCTTGGAAGCCACAGATAAGACTCTCATCTCTGTCTAAAAATTTCTCTACCCATTGAAATTCTAGATCTTTTCTATTCATATACTTAAATTCATTAGTAAATATGTTTATAAAAAAATATTTGACAGCGCCATCTCTTCCTGTGGTTACTACATCATTCCCTTTAATATTTATTGAAGTAGGACCATATCTGCCATGGATTTTACTAAATATTTTTAAAGGATCTTTTTTTCCTTTCACATACACATGGATATTCCCACATCTGTCCCCAAATACAAATGTATTCGATTTAGAATCAACAGCAGCTGAAGTCAACCATCTTTCTTTACATGGAGGTAACACAAAATTGGCACAAACTTCAGCATTGCCATCATATGCCAAAACATTTATAATCCCATTCTCAGAACATAAGACTAGGTGTCTGTTCCCTGCCCAATGCATTGACAAAATCTTGACTAACTGTAACTTTGTATCAATCAAGTTAATAAGGACAGGTTCATTCTTACAACTTTCTGCAAAAACATCGAATTTTCCATTCATATCAGCAACAGCTATCATTTGTTTGCAGGAAGACAAACAAATTAATTTATATGTTGATTCATGGCTTAGTTTATAAACTGTTGAAGTTTTATTCTCTATATTATAATGTACTAAACTGTCACTTTCATTCATGATAATTATATTACTTCTTGCTGTCAAAACCACTTTTTTTGGAGTACCAACATGTATGCTAACTACTTGACTGTCGCAATAATCTTTACTAGTAGTCAATGGATGCAAAATAACTCCGCAGTCTCCACCACCAGTGACCAAAAACTTATCATTAAAATCTACAGCCCATATACAGCCATTCTGATGTGTCATATTCTTTTTAACCAAGTTGCCATGAAAATCCCAAGTGCATATAGCAGAATCTTCACCTACAGAAACAACATACTTGTTTGTAATACAATTTCTCATAACTCTTGCTTGATGGCCGTACAATTCATGTTTGCAGACTATTTTAATGTTTTTCCAGTACTCAACACTGTTATTGAGGCATGTGGGGATATTATTTGGTCCCCATATTCTGACTGATCTGTCATCTGATGTTGTGACTATCATGTTTTTCTCTGGTACACAAGATATGGAAAATATCACCCCCTGGAAAATATTTTATTCACAAGTTCATATTATTTATATATTTTATGTACTTTCATATTTAAACCTTTTCACATTAAACAAAAAGCCATCTCACAAAATCCATAAATAAATGCATATAAAAGTTTTTTTTTAAATATTAACTTTTAATCATTTTAAATTACAAGATAAACCTACACTATCTATGTTAACATAGTTGAATCTTTAGATAGAAATAATTGTTGAATTATTTTACTACTTTAGGCAAATTTGTATTTTACTATACCTCTCTAAATCATTGACAAAACAACTTTAACCAATATTAACATACCTTATGTCCAGTCAGGTTATGCAGAGGTTTATCATCTCCAGACACATGTATGATAACCTCTGAGAAAACAGTGCCTGCCATCACAAGGACTTCATTGTTAGCCAGCGACACAAGCAACCCATTGTACAATATTGAGTTGTCTTTACTCGCATGACCACACTTCATAGTTTGTGTTGTTACATCCCACTTCTGTAAATAATATTATTGGGATATTTAGATACTAAACTAAATATAAAAATAACTTTATAGTTTTTAATGAGAATTTAGAAATTAGTATATTAAGAAATATTTGAACTCAGGTAAAATTTAAATCAAGAAACAAATAATTCTGCTACACAAATAGGAGTCACGTGCCAACCCCTTATAAGGGTTGGTTGAGCGGAATTGAAGGAATTCAAGGAATTTAACTTACTTGAACAACATTGTGGGCAGTCAGAAGAGCTATAGTATCATCATCAATCCATAGACTTGAATTCACCCAGTCATCACAAAATATTGGATCAAAACACCTTACAAATAAATCCTCAGTCTTCATATATGTGTTTCCGAGTGTCATCATAAGGACTGTGAACTGTTTTCCACCAAAAACAAGAACTTTTTGACCACACTTAGAAGTGACAAATCCATAAATTTTCTGGCCATTGAGAACATCACTTTTAAACAAAAAGCTGCCCGAATGTGTATCAAATACACATGTAGCACTCCCAATTCCTGTAAATCAAATAGGCTTGAATAAACGAATTTTACTTAATTTTGTAGTACATTATTTTATAACCTAAAATCTTACCAGCTAACACATATTTATTGTAAAATTTTACTGCGGTAACGTCTGTTCGTGTTATTATAGACATGTTTGCTATGTTTACATATACAAAAGGATAAGAAATATACGTGTTTGTCTTAAAACTATCGTGCAATAAATCCAATGATTAAAGAATAATAATTCTATAATCATTGAATAAATCACTAATTTCGTAAATTTCACATTGATAGTTGATACCCTATATAGTGTATTATCTATGGTTGATACATTTAATATTGTCAAATGTCATCAGTTAGAACGAAATATACATAGCGAATTACTTAATGTGTGAAGAGAATAGCATGCGTTTTATGCTAAATTACTAAATGTATTGTGAAATACACGAACAATACAATTTTTTGACGTTTAAATTTCTTTACACGAAGAATGAGTATTTTTATAAGTTCCTAAGATTGTCATAAAAATATGTATTTTAAATTATGCGGTATTAGTTATATTTTCACGGTCATATGAATTGTTCTATCAGTTAAGAAACAAGCTTAACCAAGTAGGTAAATACCTGCAGGCTGCAGCACATCATCACTTTTAGCATTAGGAAAAATTAAAATCATTACTGAAGTATATAGGTAGAGGTAGGTAAGTTTTATATGCAGGTACTACATTCTCACATTTATTACTTCCAAAGTCTTACAAAGAACAAAGTGGTAATGTCCTATAATTTATTGGAAATTCAGTACGTTACCTACTTTGAGATTCTAAATTTGTACTGGAATTGTTTATACCTACTAGAAAAAGTAATAAAAAGGATATTTCAAGTTAAAATCTTTTATTTAATTTCGCCAATTAAGTATAAAGACATCTTTAAATCAATTTTCTGCTTTAATCGCTTAGGTACCGATCTAGCGGATAGTGCTCTGGGTATTTCTTCAAGTGTTGCTCCATTTCTTGCATTTGTTTCCTGAGACAAGTAAAGTAATATTAGTGGTAATATTGTTTTGAATAAACAGCGTTTGAAAAAGGTCTAAAAACATCAATTAATTTTAAAAATACTTAAGTTCTATTCATTCAGTAGCTAAGCATATTGATCATTTCTTTTTTGCAACTACATACGATCGGATTGCATCGACTTTATTTCTATTTAAAGCTGCAAGTCATAAAACAATGTAATTTTGTAATATCTTATACGCACTGGATCCTGGGAGGCATCTCGTGGTAGACGTCCTCTAACATTTCGCGCCAGTGAGGCAGTTTTTTCTTTTCTGCTTCTTGCATCGTTCGTACGACAGTATCCCTTGCATCTTTTTGCCATGCCTTGTCGGCGTCAGCGTCCCACAAACCTGTTGGAACAATTATGATCGAACTATTTATTAATTTTATATAATAGAATTACAATAATTTTAAATCTCTGAATTTATTTTATAACTTCTTTTTTATTAGATAGCAAAGTACTGAATATATTGTGACATAAAACCTTTTCGTTCGAGGTACAATTTCAATTTTTGCAAAGGGCTCTCGTCCTTGGTCCATTTCTGTATTTCCTCCACTGGTCTGTAGGCACTGCTGTCGTCGGATGTCGAGTGGTGGCCGACTCTAAAATATCGGTTGAATTTGTGAACAAAATATTAACGATGTAATACGTAAGATATACGCTTAAATATTTATACAAAAATGGCTGACTCAATACTTTGCATTTGATTCTACGTCTGGAGGACGAAATCTGAATGCTCATTTATCTTTCATGCTGTTGGTTATCATCGTCTTGTAGGTTAAACAGTTTTTTTCAAACCTTTTCATATTTCATCTACGCACCACAATTCATCCGAATCCAGGTCCGGATGTCCTCGTTTACTTTGAACAAATACTTGTTTAATATAAGTAGTATTCTCAGAATATGCTGGTAGGTAATGAAGGTGCATTACCTGTAGGACATGACCTCGAGCAGTACAGGCTTGTTATTTGTAAGCGCGAAGTCCCGGGCGCGTGTTACGGCGTTGTAGGTGGCGAGAGTGTCGGTGCCGTCCACGCGTAGGGTGTGGAGCCCAAGCGCCGGCCCGCGGGCTGCGATGCCGTCGCCGCGGTACTGGTCCCCCGTCGGAGTCGATATCGCGTACCCGTTGTTTCTGCTGTCGTATAAACGTATTTTAGAAGAAAGAACTTCATAAGCTTCATATAAATCCAACTCCAACGTTCACGTAAAATTGCATTAGGTATGCATAAACATTTTATCTAAAAAGAAAAATAAAAGAATTGTAATAAGTGGATGAAGGGCAACATAATATAACAAAGCTGAGTTCCGCGGAATCCTCATTTCCAAACCCTAAAAACTCATACAAAGATTTCTTAGATTACACTATCTGGGAATTGAACCCACAACTTATACACTGCTACCAGACCTATGAGACTTACGATATGTCTCAGAAAATATTTGGGGTGATATATCTTCAATACCTGTGCCTGATGGATATGATGTATTTTATTTTAATGTAATTACCATATCATAATAACTGGGCATTCGAGCGTGGCGGCGAAGTTGAATGCGGCGTGAGCATCGCCTTCAGAAGCGGCGCCCTCTCCGAAGAAGCACACTACCACGCGGTCGTTGTTAGGAATGCGCTTGAATGCGTACGCTGCGCCTACCGCTTGCGGCATTTGGGTGGCTAGAAAAAATATTACACAATTTAATTAAGCGATCACGAAGATTTTGTTGCGTCTATAATAATTTAGTGAGTAGCTGGCTCTATGATAATATTTCAATTTAGGAGACGATAAGGCTGTTTGTTCACCATTACGATGGGCATTCGATATAAAAGCTACCGAGGTCCATTTTTCATACTTATGTAAGCCGCGGAATTTTATTAATTTAATAAAAGTTCGCGGCTATAATATAAAATATTAAGTAATAGTAGTAATAAAGCTTCTTGTCAAATAAGACCTTGACTTCACAGGTTATTGACTGTAGCTGTTGCGCATTTGGAGACACCAGCTGAGAAACATGAGGCTGCGACTTCGACATCCGTGCTGTACCAATATTTCTGTGGTACACACTTATTAGCAGGGCTTGAAATACCGGTAAAAAATTGGTATCGTTAATGGAGCTAGAAGCAGGTATCGGTAAATTCATAAGTAACGATACCCAATTTAACGTTATTTTAACGTTAAATATAAATACCGGTACTACCAAACTTACCGATACTTTTAACGTTATAAGTTTATTTCGTTACCTTCGCTCAAACTTACCGATACTTTTAACGTTATGAGCGTATTTCGTTACCTTCGCTCACGGCAACTCGCAACGTTTGCCAACCAACCACATTCATGCGAAGAGCGTGGCGGCAGTCGGCACGCGTTTGTGATTAAATAAGCACGGACCAGGGCTTGAAATACCGGTAAAAAATTGGTATCGTTAATGGAGCTAGAAGCAGGTATCGGTAAATTCATAAGTAACGATACCCAATTTAACGTTATTTTAACGTTAAATATAAATACCGGTACTACCAAACTTACCGATACTTTTAACGTTATAAGTTTATTTCGTTACCTTCGCTCAAACTTACCGATACTTTTAACGTTATGAGCGTATTTCGTTACCTTCGCTCACGGCAACTCGCAACGTTTGCCAACCAACCACATTCATGCGAAGAGCGTGGCGGCAGTCGGCACGCGTTTGTGATTAAATAAGCACGGACAATCGTCACAGTCTTCACAATTTAAACTTTAAAGCCCTTTGGATTTTACGTCTTTTGCTGAGAATGGGTAAGTTTATGTATTATTTCATATGTTTAGACAATTGAAAAAATATATAATTTTTATGTATGTTACTCATTTAAACCGATCCGGAAAATATATTTTTTACCCCAAAACGAAAAAAAGGGGTGTATGTGTGTATCTGCAGATCTGAATAGAATACTAACAGAAGTCAAGCTCTTAGCTCCTTAAAAGGCGCTAGATCAACGGACACATAGACAGCGTTCACCGACACGATATTTCATATCGGTTGAAATCAGTGCGAGCGCGAGTTTCCCGCTACCACGTGAAGGCCACGTTGCGTCGAGCCGCGCGAGTGGTTGGTAGATCGTAAGTAATGTAGTGTTTTAATTGTATCATGTATGTTTCGTGAAATAAAAATTATTACACTTGAATATTATAAAATTTCAGATTATAGTAATTAAATATAAATTTCTTTAAAAATGCAAATAATATGATACAAAAACAATAAAAAAAACTTCGATTAATGACATACACATTCTCAACGACTATATAAATAAAATTAAATTTATTTATTTTATTATTGCTTTTTATATATTTTATTTATTATTCATGTTTCACTCTCAACAATCAATTAAACGATACGAGTGCTATTACTACGATACTTGTTTTCGCATAAGCCAGACCCGAGCGCGACTGCCGAGCGTAGTGTGAGTGTAGCAACAAAAGTAAAGTACATACACAAACTTGACTTCTGTTAGTATTCTGTGATATGTCTGTGGCATCGGAGCATATGAATTTTGAACTAAATCGCCATCTCTTAAAATTTCAAATAAGTTTTACATCAATCGCGTGTGACAGTTAAGGTGAAATCATTATAGTTTTCTGTCTTACGCATAGATACTAGAAGCGGCTAACTGACCAATCAGGACAATGGAACATACAAGGTCACGTCATAAGCATAAGACTGATAATGTGCACACAACAAAAGAATCCATTGTTCAGATCGGCCGAAGACGCGTTTTCTAGTATTTATGGCCGCTTCTTTACTCTATGCGTAAGACGGAATACTATAGTATGATTTCACCTTTACACGAACTTATTAAAAAAATATACCGGTTATATCAAGAGTGGTACCGAAAACGAAGCCGGGTGGTAGTTTTAGTGACTACAAACACAATGTAACTGAAAATTTCGCAAACAAAGCGACAATTTAAAAAAAAAAATATATATCGTCGGGTTTGGGTGGTAAATTATTAGTTTTTGCTAAAATAATAATTTAAAGCCGTGCGTACCATAGCGTCTTAAAAATAAAAGTGTGTACACTATTATTTAAGAAAAAACTATTTATTTACCACCCTAATAAGACGATAGAAAAAAAGTAACAAAAAAAATCGTCACAATTTTTTGCACATAATTTAGTTGCATTGTGTCTGAAATCACTAAAACTACCACTCAGCTTCGTTTTCGGTAGCACTCTTGATATACCCTGTATTTGATTCTGGTAATTTTGATTCGGATTTAATTCTAGAGATTGTTCTTTTCGATATGACAATGCAAAACATACCTTACTTAACCCAATCTAATGTGTGCTGGACAGAATAATTTATTTTTGTGTTCAATATCACAATAACTTCCTAATTCATTCCTACTCTCGTATTTCCAATTGATTTAACATAAACATTTATATACACACACATAAATACAAACCCTCAATTTTTTTCGTTTTGCACTTACAAATCTGAATCAATAAATACATTATTTTAAGTGGGCATGAGAAAAATTCTTGGTGATAGTTAAATGTTCGTATTGTAATATTATGACTATATTTCATTTCTTTTTAGCAAAAAGAAGCACATCACCTGAGGTTTTTGCCTCCGAAAAACGGATGTGTTATGAAGAAATAGATGCGGCACTAAAAGCTAATTTACGCGATGAAATACAGAGAAGACGGCAAGTAGGTAAATGTAGCGGCAAGAAAGAAGAGTCCGATTTGAAAAATAAAATCTGTTCAGACTGTGCTATCGTTAGTAGCGACATTCCAATAGATACAAGGAATGATCATTTTTCAAAATTAATCCATGACGAACTACAATTTATCCAGCCCTGCATGCGGACACGCGTTTATGCGAGAATTTTGCATTTTATACACACCATCAGAAGTCGTCATTCAAGTGAAATAGATTTAACAGAGACAGAGGAACATTTTTAAAAACCTAACTAGGCATATGCGGCCTGATTTACTCCGTACGGGCAGGAAAGAGCTTTTATTTTGAATATTTGAATTTTGTGTTATATTCCCTGGCGTTACTTATAAGTTTAATCGTAAACATTAACATTTAACTATAATTATTGTAATTACCAAAGATGCTCCTTTTATTCACAGAATAGGGAAAACAAAGAAAAAAAATGTTTAATTATTCTTTTTTTTTAATTGTTACACAGAAGTAATTGATTATTTATTACTTAAATTTATTTATTTAGTACTACGAAAGGTGACACACTAATTATTATTATAAATGACAAAAGAGAATACAATTAATAATTTCTTTGCCAATTACAAAAAGTCATATAATTAACATTGTAAACCTCTGTAAAAATTAGTTTAAAACAAATGCGGAAAAACAAAAATAAAAAAACAAAATTAACAATATTAAAAAAACTTAATTATTAATGATTATAATAAACAATAAATATAATACTATGTAGTTTTATTTTTTAAATCAAATAAGGTCTTAAATGTATTAATACAGACGATAATGCTTTGGAAATGGAAATTGCTCCGCCCTCGTTACGCCAAGTAAGCGCCGGCCCTTATCCACCATATCTAGCTAAAGCATCACCTTAATAATCATTTTGAAAATATATTATTACTACGTATAAATAATAGGTCTTCAATAATGTCCTCCTTCATACTGAATCGGTAATTCGACATCACAAACTTGAGAGAGGAAAATAATCTTTCTACGCTGACTTGTGTCATTGGCGCAGCTAACACGGTGGTAGATATTGCATATAATGAGGGAAACTTGTAACGTGATCTTTCCCAATACTCCAGGACGTTCTCTGTAGAGGGAAGAAGTGGTTCTTGCAAAAATGCATCAAAAGAATCTGCCAAATGATGAGTAGATGTCTTTAACACACCTACAGAAGCATATTGCTTACATAAATAATTTTCATTTAAATATTTATCCAACTCTTTTTGGTCTTCAGAACTATCATTGATTTGTGTAATTTTGTGGCTATTATCGTTAATATTTTCTTGGTTATTTTGTTTAAATTCAGTGTTTCTAATGTAGAGTTGGGTCAAATTTTCTTTTGCTTTTTTCTGTTGTAATAGTGTCAAGGTTGCATTGACTCTGGGATCCAGAAACATGCCATTAATAAAAATGTCATTCTCAAAGAGAATTTGTTGCCTGCTTTTCATTGATGCAATAACTTTTTCAGAAAGTCTCGTCTTAATCTTAGCCAATTTAATTTGGCACAGCTTCCATGCAAGGTAAAAATCACCAACTGTTAATTGTTCCTCTTGTAATGTTTTCGTTAACACTTTCGCAGGAGTCAAAGATTGCATTATTTCTACTAAACTATCCCATGTCGAGTCAGGTAAATTAAGACGAACGTCAATAGCACATATATCTTTCAGCAACAATAAACTGTCTACCATATCAACAACCGAATGCCATCTAGTAGTACAGTCTAATTTAGGTATTTTTTTGTCGTTTTCTTTTATGATCCTCACAAAATGTGGTGTTCGTAAGCGACGTACAACTTCTCTACAACTTGAAATGACATTACAGAAAGCTGCATCATTACAAGCATCATGTAGCGCTAACTGAAGTGTGTGTGCGCCACATCTAACAATACCAATTTTATAATCGATGTTCGTCCGCTCATCTGTTTCATACGTGAACTGTGCTCTAAGAATACCTGATAATTGTGTAGTAAACGATTCTTCAACATCGGTATTAAATTCGGAAATTTCAAAATCTGATTGACAATAATCATTACATGTATCTACAATTTCATTGTCGAAAGAAATATTGGAGCTGGAACTAGAGTTTGGAGTAACATGTGAATCAGGGCTATCAAGAGTGTCAATTTCGTTAAGAAGCTTGCTCATTTTGATCATGTTAGCCCCGTTATCGGTCGTAATGCAATAAATCTTTCTTACGTTTTCTGTATTTATGCGATACCGGTGGAGGTTGAACAACAGTAAATCCTTGAGATGTTCAGAAGTATGGCGCTGAAAAATTTCAATAATTCCCAATGTTCTTAACACAATCTGACCTCCAAGTACATATTGACAATTAATTCCCATAAAACTTCTCGTTGCAAGGGAAGCGATATCTATTTTCAAAGATAACATTTTGTCTTGTAATGTGCAAGCTAATTCTTCCCTCATTTTTATAGCTTGTAGACGCACACGTTCTTTGATGTTGCTGGCATTAATGGTTGCTGTGTTCTTGGGAATTAAGGAAAGCAAATTCTGAAAAGCTTTGTCGTGCAATAATGAAAAAGGACGCCCATGTACAGTTATTAAGTTGGTACATTCCGTAAGAACAATATCGGAAGTTGCAGCTTTAATAGTAACATTGCTGTCTCTTCGCTCGTTATTTATTGATGTTACATCGAGATATATTTCTTTATGAACATGTTTCAAGTGTTTTAACAAATTTGCACCATGCTGCGTCTGAAATAGAAAAAAAAACATGCAAAGCAAAATAACATTACAGAATTAAGAGCACAAAAAAAACATCTATAGCATTCTTGTTATTTTTTAGGTTTAAAGTTTAGTGCAGCCAGGGCTAGGCAAAATACATGCTACACTGTAAATAAAATACAAAAAACTATCTCCGATGCATTTAAAATACGAAATGCTTAATATTTTTAAGTCATGTATTTGAAAAATAAAATAGGGTCATTCGGGGTACCCGAGCATAGTGGGTTGGGAAAGAACCTTCTTCACACGGTTCTTACCCGCAGCGTTCTTCTGCAGAACGCACCCATTAATAAGAACGCTAATATATTTGAATTCACATGTATTTTGATGCCATAAGTAATTGAAAAACTAAATACACTATAAATAAGAAATAATCATATAAATACTTCAAGTATTTTTTCACGAGACGATTTTTCTCCTTATTTGCCATAGCACAATATGGAATACGAATAGAATTTCTATACAAGTACGAGTCGCACTTGCTAGGAACGGGGCTCGGTGCGGCGCGTAATTATGTACTTACAAGTAATTTAAATAAATTCCAACCCTGCGTGCAGCGCATAGCAAAGTAATTAGAAAAAATTAGGCATTATATAAACCAAAACCAGATAAGACCAAACTGTTCACTTACAAATATTAATAATACCGTGCTTAACCCGGGAATCAAAACCGAAACCTCATGCATAATTGTCACATAGACTACCACTGTGCCAACTATTAATAAAATTAAATACAAATAGGTATATACTTCCATATATTTTTCAAGTTCGGCAACATCCGCGGTCTCCATGCAAACCTCAATGCCATCCACCGCCATATAGGCCAGAAATAACTATATTCAATTGAAAGAAGTGAATAAATACTTACCTTTAAAATTTTCCCACAGTTGGGTACCAAGCATGTTGCCGTATTATTATCATTTATTTCGAAGTATCTGTAGACCACGTTAGTTTTTTTTCTCCCCATCTTACAAATTTCAATATCTGTACTAATTTGAAACTTTCTTGAGCGACGGCTCGACGCGAATCACGTAATGTAAGACGTGAGTACAATCCACTATGCAATTCGCAAGTGTGGTAAGATTCAAAAAAACTCCTGAGCAGCGGAGGTACGGAACGGCAACAGCGCGAATATCCTGTGGGACGATGGGACGCCCAACGACGTTGATTCGCGCTTTGAGAACATCGGCAACGTCGCATAAAGTAACGATACGAAATTACCGATATTTTTAACGTTATCGACGTAAAAAAATATCGATAATTGTTAACATTATGGTATCATAACGATTGTGTTTCGTTACGATACTCAATTACCGCTACATAATTTTAACGATACATAGGTATCTTTATGAAAATACCGGTATTTACCGATACTTTTAATGTGAATTGGTATCGTTAGCAAGCCCTGGCACGGACAATCGTCACAGTCTTCACAATTTAAACTTTAAAGCCCTTTGGATTTTACGTCTTTTGCTGAGAATGGGTAAGTTTATGTATTATTTCATATGTTTAGACAATTGAAAAAATATATAATTTTTATGTATGTTACTCATTTAAACCGATCCGGAAAATATATTTTTTACCCCAAAACGAAAAAAAGGGGTGTATGTGTGTATCTGCAGATCTGAATAGAATACTAACAGAAGTCAAGCTCTTAGCTCCTTAAAAGGCGCTAGATCAACGGACACATAGACAGCGTTCACCGACACGATATTTCATATCGGTTGAAATCAGTGCGAGCGCGAGTTTCCCGCTACCACGTGAAGGCCACGTTGCGTCGAGCCGCGCGAGTGGTTGGTAGATCGTAAGTAATGTAGTGTTTTAATTGTATCATGTATGTTTCGTGAAATAAAAATTATTACACTTGAATATTATAAAATTTCAGATTATAGTAATTAAATATAAATTTCTTTAAAAATGCAAATAATATGATACAAAAACAATAAAAAAAACTTCGATTAATGACATACACATTCTCAACGACTATATAAATAAAATTAAATTTATTTATTTTATTATTGCTTTTTATATATTTTATTTATTATTCATGTTTCACTCTCAACAATCAATTAAACGATACGAGTGCTATTACTACGATACTTGTTTTCGCATAAGCCAGACCCGAGCGCGACTGCCGAGCGTAGTGTGAGTGTAGCAACAAAAGTAAAGTACATACACAAACTTGACTTCTGTTAGTATTCTGTGATATGTCTGTGGCATCGGAGCATATGAATTTTGAACTAAATCGCCATCTCTTAAAATTTCAAATAAGTTTTACATCAATCGCGTGTGACAGTTAAGGTGAAATCATTATAGTTTTCTGTCTTACGCATAGATACTAGAAGCGGCTAACTGACCAATCAGGACAATGGAACATACAAGGTCACGTCATAAGCATAAGACTGATAATGTGCACACAACAAAAGAATCCATTGTTCAGATCGGCCGAAGACGCGTTTTCTAGTATTTATGGCCGCTTCTTTACTCTATGCGTAAGACGGAATACTATAGTATGATTTCACCTTTACACGAACTTATTAAAAAAATATACCGGTTATATCAAGAGTGGTACCGAAAACGAAGCCGGGTGGTAGTTTTAGTGACTACAAACACAATGTAACTGAAAATTTCGCAAACAAAGCGACAATTTAAAAAAAAAAATATATATCGTCGGGTTTGGGTGGTAAATTATTAGTTTTTGCTAAAATAATAATTTAAAGCCGTGCGTACCATAGCGTCTTAAAAATAAAAGTGTGTACACTATTATTTAAGAAAAAACTATTTATTTACCACCCTAATAAGACGATAGAAAAAAAGTAACAAAAAAAATCGTCACAATTTTTTGCACATAATTTAGTTGCATTGTGTCTGAAATCACTAAAACTACCACTCAGCTTCGTTTTCGGTAGCACTCTTGATATACCCTGTATTTGATTCTGGTAATTTTGATTCGGATTTAATTCTAGAGATTGTTCTTTTCGATATGACAATGCAAAACATACCTTACTTAACCCAATCTAATGTGTGCTGGACAGAATAATTTATTTTTGTGTTCAATATCACAATAACTTCCTAATTCATTCCTACTCTCGTATTTCCAATTGATTTAACATAAACATTTATATACACACACATAAATACAAACCCTCAATTTTTTTCGTTTTGCACTTACAAATCTGAATCAATAAATACATTATTTTAAGTGGGCATGAGAAAAATTCTTGGTGATAGTTAAATGTTCGTATTGTAATATTATGACTATATTTCATTTCTTTTTAGCAAAAAGAAGCACATCACCTGAGGTTTTTGCCTCCGAAAAACGGATGTGTTATGAAGAAATAGATGCGGCACTAAAAGCTAATTTACGCGATGAAATACAGAGAAGACGGCAAGTAGGTAAATGTAGCGGCAAGAAAGAAGAGTCCGATTTGAAAAATAAAATCTGTTCAGACTGTGCTATCGTTAGTAGCGACATTCCAATAGATACAAGGAATGATCATTTTTCAAAATTAATCCATGACGAACTACAATTTATCCAGCCCTGCATGCGGACACGCGTTTATGCGAGAATTTTGCATTTTATACACACCATCAGAAGTCGTCATTCAAGTGAAATAGATTTAACAGAGACAGAGGAACATTTTTAAAAACCTAACTAGGCATATGCGGCCTGATTTACTCCGTACGGGCAGGAAAGAGCTTTTATTTTGAATATTTGAATTTTGTGTTATATTCCCTGGCGTTACTTATAAGTTTAATCGTAAACATTAACATTTAACTATAATTATTGTAATTACCAAAGATGCTCCTTTTATTCACAGAATAGGGAAAACAAAGAAAAAAAATGTTTAATTATTCTTTTTTTTTAATTGTTACACAGAAGTAATTGATTATTTATTACTTAAATTTATTTATTTAGTACTACGAAAGGTGACACACTAATTATTATTATAAATGACAAAAGAGAATACAATTAATAATTTCTTTGCCAATTACAAAAAGTCATATAATTAACATTGTAAACCTCTGTAAAAATTAGTTTAAAACAAATGCGGAAAAACAAAAATAAAAAAACAAAATTAACAATATTAAAAAAACTTAATTATTAATGATTATAATAAACAATAAATATAATACTATGTAGTTTTATTTTTTAAATCAAATAAGGTCTTAAATGTATTAATACAGACGATAATGCTTTGGAAATGGAAATTGCTCCGCCCTCGTTACGCCAAGTAAGCGCCGGCCCTTATCCACCATATCTAGCTAAAGCATCACCTTAATAATCATTTTGAAAATATATTATTACTACGTATAAATAATAGGTCTTCAATAATGTCCTCCTTCATACTGAATCGGTAATTCGACATCACAAACTTGAGAGAGGAAAATAATCTTTCTACGCTGACTTGTGTCATTGGCGCAGCTAACACGGTGGTAGATATTGCATATAATGAGGGAAACTTGTAACGTGATCTTTCCCAATACTCCAGGACGTTCTCTGTAGAGGGAAGAAGTGGTTCTTGCAAAAATGCATCAAAAGAATCTGCCAAATGATGAGTAGATGTCTTTAACACACCTACAGAAGCATATTGCTTACATAAATAATTTTCATTTAAATATTTATCCAACTCTTTTTGGTCTTCAGAACTATCATTGATTTGTGTAATTTTGTGGCTATTATCGTTAATATTTTCTTGGTTATTTTGTTTAAATTCAGTGTTTCTAATGTAGAGTTGGGTCAAATTTTCTTTTGCTTTTTTCTGTTGTAATAGTGTCAAGGTTGCATTGACTCTGGGATCCAGAAACATGCCATTAATAAAAATGTCATTCTCAAAGAGAATTTGTTGCCTGCTTTTCATTGATGCAATAACTTTTTCAGAAAGTCTCGTCTTAATCTTAGCCAATTTAATTTGGCACAGCTTCCATGCAAGGTAAAAATCACCAACTGTTAATTGTTCCTCTTGTAATGTTTTCGTTAACACTTTCGCAGGAGTCAAAGATTGCATTATTTCTACTAAACTATCCCATGTCGAGTCAGGTAAATTAAGACGAACGTCAATAGCACATATATCTTTCAGCAACAATAAACTGTCTACCATATCAACAACCGAATGCCATCTAGTAGTACAGTCTAATTTAGGTATTTTTTTGTCGTTTTCTTTTATGATCCTCACAAAATGTGGTGTTCGTAAGCGACGTACAACTTCTCTACAACTTGAAATGACATTACAGAAAGCTGCATCATTACAAGCATCATGTAGCGCTAACTGAAGTGTGTGTGCGCCACATCTAACAATACCAATTTTATAATCGATGTTCGTCCGCTCATCTGTTTCATACGTGAACTGTGCTCTAAGAATACCTGATAATTGTGTAGTAAACGATTCTTCAACATCGGTATTAAATTCGGAAATTTCAAAATCTGATTGACAATAATCATTACATGTATCTACAATTTCATTGTCGAAAGAAATATTGGAGCTGGAACTAGAGTTTGGAGTAACATGTGAATCAGGGCTATCAAGAGTGTCAATTTCGTTAAGAAGCTTGCTCATTTTGATCATGTTAGCCCCGTTATCGGTCGTAATGCAATAAATCTTTCTTACGTTTTCTGTATTTATGCGATACCGGTGGAGGTTGAACAACAGTAAATCCTTGAGATGTTCAGAAGTATGGCGCTGAAAAATTTCAATAATTCCCAATGTTCTTAACACAATCTGACCTCCAAGTACATATTGACAATTAATTCCCATAAAACTTCTCGTTGCAAGGGAAGCGATATCTATTTTCAAAGATAACATTTTGTCTTGTAATGTGCAAGCTAATTCTTCCCTCATTTTTATAGCTTGTAGACGCACACGTTCTTTGATGTTGCTGGCATTAATGGTTGCTGTGTTCTTGGGAATTAAGGAAAGCAAATTCTGAAAAGCTTTGTCGTGCAATAATGAAAAAGGACGCCCATGTACAGTTATTAAGTTGGTACATTCCGTAAGAACAATATCGGAAGTTGCAGCTTTAATAGTAACATTGCTGTCTCTTCGCTCGTTATTTATTGATGTTACATCGAGATATATTTCTTTATGAACATGTTTCAAGTGTTTTAACAAATTTGCACCATGCTGCGTCTGAAATAGAAAAAAAAACATGCAAAGCAAAATAACATTACAGAATTAAGAGCACAAAAAAAACATCTATAGCATTCTTGTTATTTTTTAGGTTTAAAGTTTAGTGCAGCCAGGGCTAGGCAAAATACATGCTACACTGTAAATAAAATACAAAAAACTATCTCCGATGCATTTAAAATACGAAATGCTTAATATTTTTAAGTCATGTATTTGAAAAATAAAATAGGGTCATTCGGGGTACCCGAGCATAGTGGGTTGGGAAAGAACCTTCTTCACACGGTTCTTACCCGCAGCGTTCTTCTGCAGAACGCACCCATTAATAAGAACGCTAATATATTTGAATTCACATGTATTTTGATGCCATAAGTAATTGAAAAACTAAATACACTATAAATAAGAAATAATCATATAAATACTTCAAGTATTTTTTCACGAGACGATTTTTCTCCTTATTTGCCATAGCACAATATGGAATACGAATAGAATTTCTATACAAGTACGAGTCGCACTTGCTAGGAACGGGGCTCGGTGCGGCGCGTAATTATGTACTTACAAGTAATTTAAATAAATTCCAACCCTGCGTGCAGCGCATAGCAAAGTAATTAGAAAAAATTAGGCATTATATAAACCAAAACCAGATAAGACCAAACTGTTCACTTACAAATATTAATAATACCGTGCTTAACCCGGGAATCAAAACCGAAACCTCATGCATAATTGTCACATAGACTACCACTGTGCCAACTATTAATAAAATTAAATACAAATAGGTATATACTTCCATATATTTTTCAAGTTCGGCAACATCCGCGGTCTCCATGCAAACCTCAATGCCATCCACCGCCATATAGGCCAGAAATAACTATATTCAATTGAAAGAAGTGAATAAATACTTACCTTTAAAATTTTCCCACAGTTGGGTACCAAGCATGTTGCCGTATTATTATCATTTATTTCGAAGTATCTGTAGACCACGTTAGTTTTTTTTCTCCCCATCTTACAAATTTCAATATCTGTACTAATTTGAAACTTTCTTGAGCGACGGCTCGACGCGAATCACGTAATGTAAGACGTGAGTACAATCCACTATGCAATTCGCAAGTGTGGTAAGATTCAAAAAAACTCCTGAGCAGCGGAGGTACGGAACGGCAACAGCGCGAATATCCTGTGGGACGATGGGACGCCCAACGACGTTGATTCGCGCTTTGAGAACATCGGCAACGTCGCATAAAGTAACGATACGAAATTACCGATATTTTTAACGTTATCGACGTAAAAAAATATCGATAATTGTTAACATTATGGTATCATAACGATTGTGTTTCGTTACGATACTCAATTACCGCTACATAATTTTAACGATACATAGGTATCTTTATGAAAATACCGGTATTTACCGATACTTTTAATGTGAATTGGTATCGTTAGCAAGCCCTGCTTATTAGTTTGAGATCACGTGGTTTGTGGGACCGAGAAGTCTAGCGTAAACTCACGTAACACAAATTTTGTTTTACAAAAAATGTGGGCTTAAAACTGTTTGTGTGACTTTTGGGTGTATTGCTATATTAAACAGTATTTTTTTTTCTATTGTATAAATATTTAAATTTGCATGCTGTGGTCTCCTGTAATTGAAGATCATGTTACAATGTAAACTAGAATAATGCTACACCATTGTGTTTATTATACATATAATGCCCAGTATCCTTCGTTGGAGGTGCTTAAATAAATAAAATAAAATAACTTGGTAGTTCACCTAAAGGACTGGATATGGTGACAAGATTGAGTCTCTCGCTGCCGTAGTGGACGGGCATCTGCCGGCCCTTGCCAGGATCCTCATGGTTCCCGTAGCACTGGTTTATCAGCTCCGTGACAGTGAACCCCCTGTACAGGAACATGCCAACCTCGCGGTACTGGGTGTAGACCAGATCCCTGGGTGATAAGGCGGCGGCTGTGCCAACGTGGATGCCCTCTTCTCCGTAGTTGGTCATATAGAACGATATGCGGCCTTGTCTGGAAGAATAGGTAGGTAATTTACAAAAATCATAATATTATAATATTTACTCGTGTTGCACTGGATTACATAAATAAAAAGGGCAGTAGTATCTCCGCCTAAATAGGTAGTACTCTTTAATTAAGTTTTTGAATTTCGGAAGATATATGTTTTCACGATTTGTATAATTCGTAAAATTATTCCTTCGATTGAGTGTTATCAAAAAATATCTTCAGATCTTTATAAATGAAATATTGCTAGTAACAGTGGGTTATGTAATTATCATTGACTAATGAGTAATGCCTACCTTTGCGATTCATAGAGAACCTTATCCAGCTGGTTGATTTGAACCATCGTCTTGTACATGTGAATTAAGGTATCCTTCTCGATGTTAGGCTCCTCTCTACTATCGATAACTTCGCCATTGTTATCCAACACTCGGTAAATAGGGATGGGGTCGTAGCTGTTCTCATTCAAAAACTTCATCTCTGTTACGTAGGGTGCCTTCACCCCGGGAAAGTCTGCAATTTTACTTCCATTTTGCGCTACTTCCGGTCTTGTGTTTGTTGATAACAACTGGAGATAGAAATTATACAAATAATAAGAACGATTTGAATTACAAAAGACTGTCACTACACCTTAACAAACACTCACCCACTTTAATGCATGCAAATGCCGTGTTGTTGCCACTGTAACCCCGAATCAACATACGTTTATTGTTGTTTAAATTAAATTAACCCATAACACACTTACATAAAGTTTCTTTTGCCCTAAGTCAGTCGATAATAAAATGCAAAACATTCAGATTGTGGGTATCGCTGTTAACAACAAGACACTGATTGAATTTCATTCTTATCAAAAAAAATATCACACGTGCCTATTAAAAATGTCTTTAAAATTACAATTAAAACTGAAAATTAATAATCTTAGTGTTATTTAATAATATTTACCCGAAATGCGTGCCGTAGTGCATTGAGCCTGACGAAACTAGCTCCCGTCTTGAGCGCCATATTGTAACTGACGCAAGCTCATTAACAATGAGCTATCGTACTTATCCAAATAACATTAGTAAGTGTGATAACACGCGGCCTTTCGCTTCGACATAAACAGCACGGAATTACGTATTGTTTATAGCTGAAAACAAATGCTAAGAAACTGTTTTATGTAATTTCTTATGAAATATTTATTTTATTTTATTCTTCATCATCATCATCATCATCATCATCAGCCCTTCTGCGTCCACTGCTGGACATAGGCCTCTCCCATAGCACGCCACTGGGCTCGATCTTCAGCCCATCGTCGCCAACCGCTACCAGCCACCCCACGAAGAGGTTTATGAAAGAATTTTGTACCATTTACAATAAAAAACTCCTTCGGAATCTCAAAATGATTACAATATGTCGTGATTGACAAAATTATAGGTTTTTTCTGTGCGGGAATCAAATCTGCAACCCTGGCGCAGAAACCTACTTCTCAACCGTTGTGCCAATTGCTCACACGGGAAATTTCAAATGAGATTATCTATAGACATTTATTCAAAAATATTCCAGACTAGACTCATGATTATAATAAAAACAAATTATAAAAACACTGGTTATAATATTATGTTTTTATCAAAATTTTGGATGTGAAGGTTGAAAACGGATGAGCACATAATATTTATAAAGTTAGTTACGATAATGTCGATAACATAGAATCACGGTACTTACGACTAATGTATAAAAATTAATTTGTTGATAAGATAACAAACTGTTTGGTCTGATTGCATAAGACACGTTTTCATAACTGATTTAAATTATAGTTTCTTCGATTTACGCGAATGTTACACATTGAAATAAAACTATTCTTACACAGACTCCGTGGCGCTGTTAGTTAGACGCCGCGCCGCGCCGGCTGTGAAACGAGAGGCCGCGGGTTCGATCCCCGCACCGAACCAAATGTTTGTGTGATCCACAGGTATTTGTTTCGGGTCTGGGTGTTTGTGAGACCGAAAATTCTCTAGTAGTGCCTGATACTCACGACACAAGACTTGATCTCAGTGTGGGGTCAGAACTATGTATGTAACTGATGGGTGTATTTTTATTTATTGAATTTAAGTTTAAATAAAAAATAAAAGCTAAGTGAACTTAACAAAATTCAAAATAGGGAAAAATTATAATAAACAGATGAAATTTAATTAGTTTTCTTATTTTGTAATTTTTATAAGTTTTCTTATTTTGATATTTTATAAGTTTGCCTTTTTGGAATTTTGATAAGTTTGGTTATTTTCAAATCCTTAGTAAGATTCTTTATCTTGGATTTTTATGAGTTTCCCTATTTTGGATTTTTATAAGTTTGCTTATTTTGGATTTTTATAAGTTTGCTTATTTTGGAATTTTGATAAGTTTGCTTATTGTGGGATTTTAATAAGTTTCATCATCTTGCATTTTTATAAGTTTCCTTATTTCGGAATTTTAATAAATTATAAAACAGATGAATTTTAATAAGTTTACTCATTTTGGAATTTTAATAAGTTTCTTTTTTGGGTTTTTATAAGTTTGCTTATTTTGGGATTTTAACAAGTTTCCTTTTTTTGGGAATTTAATGTTTCCTCATTTTGGATTTTTTAAGTTGCTTACTATGGAATTTTAATAAGTTTGTTTATTTTAGAATTTTAATAAACAGCTGAATTCAAGACTTACTATTAAATTCCGAAATGTACATTTAAATAGCAAAAATAGATAATAGGATAAGTTTTTAAAATTAGTCCTTTTATCAATAATTTATATTAAGGATATTTACTTAAAATCCACTTTAATAAAAAAAAAATACATGTTCAATAAAGCTCATTAATTGATTTTTTCTCACATAGTATGTATGACATTGATATCACCGATAGAATACAAGTCAACGATATTCTTTCTATCTATCTATCTTCTTCTATACATATAATAAAAATGTTGATGGTCGATGTCTGTACATGGAAGATATTTAAGAAATTTTTACGCGGGGGGTCTTTATAACAGCAACAGCATCCAAAACATTTTTTTTTTAGAATTTTTGTCTGTCTGTATGTTTGCTTGCGCATCACGCAAAAACTACTGCACCAAATGAGATGCGGTTTTCACAGTTGTATTGCTGCAGGTTCAACTTAAAAACTGGTATATGTTGCATTTGCATACAGAATGTTTCTTTTTGTTTGCTTGCACATTACTCATAAACTACCGCACCAAATGAGATGCAGCTTTCACAGTTATATTAGTGCAGGTCCAATTTGAAAACTGGTGTATATTTTATTTACCCTGTACGTAAATAAATGTTTCTTTTTATTTAATTGCGCATTACGCAAGAACTACCCGACGAAATAGGATGCGGTTTTCACATTTATATTGGTGCAGGTCCAACTTAAAACTGGTATATTATGTCTTATTTACATACAGGGTGTTTCTTTCCATTATGGAAGATAAAAGAGAAAAACTAATATGAGGGGTCTTTATTAACGTAATAAAAAATATGATTTTAATTTTTTTTGTCTGTGCGGTTGTGCGCGAGTACAAAAACCTCATTAACGGATTTCGATGAAATTTGGTATGGAAGTAGCTGACACCCTGGACTAACACTTAGGGTACTTTTTATTCCGAAAAATTAAGTGTTTCCGTGGGATGAGGAAGGAATCCCGATATATTTGTTACTTTTTATACTCAAAGGGATGCGATGGGACTGGATTACATGCCTTGAGTGAGAATGAGACGGGACGGGATGAGAAATACCAAATAAAGTTAATCACGCTGACGAAGTTGCGGGCAGAAGTTAGTCTATGATAAATGCATACATGATACAATGAACATTTAATAGGTACTAGGCTGCAAAGCGTAATCCTTTGCCTTTCCGAAAGAACGAAATAAACTAAAACTGTCAAAGGCGAGTATTATGATGCCAAATTAAACTGAAGCTTTAATAGAGCAAGTGGTTGTAGCATGAAGAGTATATAAATCGATAGCATTATAGTTGTCAGTATCAGTAACAAATGGCAATGGAGGTTAGTGACGGTTCACTGATAATATTTTCGTTTGTAGTTTAGTGCTTCAAAGATGCCTTACTGGTACTATGACAAGAAGGATTTACAAAACACACCATCTTACCGCGAGGGTATTCCTAATGAAACCGAAAATCGGTATCGGAAGGAGGGTGCCAGGTTCATTATCGACACGGGCTCAAAAATGGACTTAGGTTATAACACAGTTGCCACAGGAGTTGTTTACTTTCATCGATTCTACATGTTCCACTCGTTCAGGACATTCCCGAGGTACATCACGGCGTGCTGTTGCCTCTTTTTAGCGGGTAAAGTCGAAGAAACTCCAAAGAAGTGTAAAGATATTATTAAAGTAGCAAAGTCTTTGCTCACGGAACAGAAGTTTAGCACTTTTGGCGAGGACCCGAAGGAGGAGGTGATGACGCTGGAGAGGATTTTGCTGCAGACGATCAAATTCGACCTGCAGGTGGAGCATCCATATGGTTACCTGTTGAAGTATGTCAAGTGTTTGAAGGGAGACAAAGCTAAGCTGCAGAAAATGGTTCAGATGGCGTGGACTTTTGTAAATGATAGGTGAGTGCTGCTGATATGGTTGTTTTTATGTTTTGCTAAGAAATTATGTTTCTATTAAACTTGATGTGGTCAAGTGTAAGTTTGTAGACTGTTACTGTAGACTGCAGTTATATTTACCATACTCAATAATGTTCCCCTAGTCTCTACTATTACAACCTAAAACCTAACTAAAACTATCATGTCTATTTTATTTGTATGACTATTATTGATTGTGCATTACCTGATTATTCATTCAATTAATAGATTTATATAGATATATGACTTTTTATGCTAATTATTGATGTAGCAATGCATGTATTGCACTCAAAGAATACAACAAAATATGTGTGTGGTTCCATAAATATGTTAACAATCGTCTGCTTTCCTCTGTCCCACATTTACATGAAGCTGGTGAAACTTAATTTTTCAGCCTTGTTGTAGAACACTTGATCATAAAGTTAAGACTGGATTGCCTGTCGAACATTAGTCCTTTTGGTATTAAAATTACAAGTATGTAATATATGATGTATGAGAAGTTTCAAGGCACATTATTAATATTGTATTAGACTGTACTTAAAACAACATTTTGTTTTAAAAATGAATGCTTAATGTTTCTTAGCATATTTACTGCAGCTCACACATTGTTGTTTTATATCTGGACTTATATTGCAGCTACTATAGTATGCACTGTACTGTATCAGCCCGTAGAAGTCCCATTGCAGAGCACAACCCTGCTCTGCAATTGAGAGTATGATTTAATGGGATTAGGCCTTATAGTTTACCACACTGGCCTAGTGTGGGTTGGCAGACTTTACATTCCATAAAAATTATCACAAATTGCTATGGTATGCAGGTTTCCTCACAATGTTTTCCTTCACTGTTATATTGTGTATGGCATGTTATTCCTGTACTTAATATTTTGAAACTTTAGTTAATATGTTTAATTAAACAATAATAATGAACAGTTAGGCTGTTGACTGCACTTTGCTTATTATGTACAAGAATTATACTCCAGGCAATACAGGCGTGTAACAATTGTAGTAAATGTATAACAATTAACTTTTGAACCCCCAGTTTATGCACCACACTGTGTCTTCAATGGGAGCCAGAGGTGATAGCGGTGGCTCTCATGTTCCTCGCTGGGAAACTCAGCAAGTTTGAAGTGGTGGACTGGAATGGGAGACAACCCAAACACAATGCATGGTGGGACATGTTCGTAGAAGACATCACTATGGAACTACTTGAGGATATTTGTCATCAGGTATTTATCGCCGCTTGCTTGATAATGCACTGAGTATGTCATACTAAACTCATGGTTATGAAATGATTCACGGTAATGTAACACAACTTTCAACATCTTAATATACTATGATCTACATGTGTGGTTAATCTAGGAGTTTTGCCTAAATTTTGTTGATAGCAAGTATACGAGTATTAGCTGGTTATACTTTGAGTTTCGATGTTTTATAGTCATTCTACTGAGACATTCAGCACAATGAAAGAACAATGACTTAACACTTTACCTATAATTATGATATCATTGCAGGTTCTAGACCTGTACTCACCACAACCACAGAACACGGGTAGCGACTCGCCCCCGCTGCCGCCACCGAATAAAGTTCCAAAAAACGAGAAGAAGCCCCCCTCCATTACACCGCCAGCTTCAGTATCACCTGTCGCCCCTACAGTCAGTAAACCAATCACCACGCCCGTCAAGAACGGCGCCGACATGAAGCTCGAGCCGCCCAAGATAGAGCCCATCAGGTATACTTACCCTGCGTATCCCGCAATACCGGCGCCCTTCGCCCCCGTGTACTCGGCTCCTCCGCCCACCATCCCGCCGCCGCCGAGGCTGCCGCTGGCGGCCGGGCCTCCGCCCCAGCTCGTGTACTCGGAGCCGCCGCCAGTGGCCTCGCGGTTCCCTCCCGTCAACGTTCCTCCTCCAACGTACTTCCCGCCACTACCCGGCAGAGGTCCCCCTCCGCCCGGGCCTCCGCCCAGACCCTACTACCCGCCGCCATAGCGGCCCCGATGTGATAGCTTACTGTGTAATTTTTCTAATAAAATATATTTGATAGAAACTTATTGTTTTTTTTTACTTGTAAATACTATAGTCATAATGCTTGTGGAATTTAAGGGTCATTTGCCCAAACTAACTTTGCTCATGACTTTGATTTTAAAAATGTCAATACATTATCAATGTCAAATACGTTACAAATGTATTGCGATGACATTGTTCAAGTCAAAATTATGGGCAGTTACTTTGTGCAACTGGGCTTAAAGCCGCGTATCGACTTCGCGAGGCACGCCTCGCGAGTCAATTTGAAAGTTGCCGCACGCGAGCATCGCTCGCGCGAGCTGGCTCGCTGTCGGTACATGACGGTGCTCAAAGGGCGCTCAGTGTGAGCTGCTCAGTTGCATGGGAGGCATTTGTATTGCCTCGTGCGCTCGCAACATAGAAGACAAAGTTATTAGTTTCTTGCTTTTTCTCAAAATCTTACACACGAAAAACGCCGTAAACGCAACTAAAGTATTTGGTTCCATGGTCAAACGTATACTGACGCCCCGCAGGCTCGGCCTGTAGACGCTAAACGAGCGCACCGCGAGGCTGCCTCTCGACACTGCTCAAACGAGCAAACTCACGAGCCGCCTCGCGAGCAGCCTCGCAATGTCGATACGCGGCTTCAGATTTGCTAAGGGGCATATACAGGGTATATCAAGACCGCGACCGAAAATGAAGCCAGGTGATAGTATTAGTGACTTCAGACACAATGCAAGTAAAAATTTCTCAAAAATAATCGGCAACTTTATTTTTGTAATTTTTTACTTATCGTCGTATGTGGGTCATAAATACATAGCTTTCCTAAAATAATGATGTAGACCTCTTTATTTCTAAACACTCAATGGTACGTAAGCGTTTAAATTATTATTTTCGCAACAACTAGGTATTTACCACCCAAAAAAGATGATGTTTAAAAAAATCTAAACAAAATATGTCGCTGTTTTGGTGAAATTTTTATTTGCATCGAGTCTGTAAGCACTAAAACTACCACCTGGCTTCGTTTTCGGTCGCGGTCTTGAGATACCCTGTATAAATTATACATATTATGTATATGTATTAGAATACAAACTATTAACACTGCAATATCTTACTGTTTAATTATTTATCCAAAAACACTGAGCTGCTATTTAGTATAATTTATATTATTATATATAAATGTCTGGTGGCCTGTTGGTAACGGACCAGACGCGGCTGCCTACATGTTCACGGTTGTCGCGGGTTCAAATCCCAGGGCACACCTCTGACTTTTCGGAGTTATGTGTGTATTGATAGTCAATCACCACGCACTTTAACGGTGAAGGAAAACATCGTGAGGAAACCTGCATACCGTAGCGATTTTAAAGAATTTCTACGGTATGTAAGTCCGCCAACCCGCACTAGGCCAGCGTGGTGGACTATATGGCCTAACCACTCTCAATCGATTCTCTCGATTGTAGAGTAGGCCCGTGCCCTGCAGTGGGACGTATATGGGCTGATATAGAATATTATTATAAATATTAAATAAACAATATTATTTCTAAAATTTTCCTTCTATACTAGTAAAAACATAAATATAAATTTGTATATAAAATATTTATATATTCAGCGTTTCCTCAAAGAAGCTAACTGTGTTTCATACACCTACATTAAATTACGAGGAATGTATGAAAGTGCGTGGTGGCCTGTTGGTAGCAGACATGACGCGGTTTCCAACATGTGCACGGTGGTCGCGGGTTCGAAACCCAGGGCACACTGACTTTTCGGAGTCATGCGTATTGATAGTCAATCACCAGGCACTATAACGGTGAAGGAAAACATCGTGAGGAAACCTGCATACCATAGATTTGTAAGAACTTCTATGGTATATAGAGTCCGCCAACCCGCACCAGGCTAGCGTGGTGGACTACATGGCCTAAAGTCTAAACCCCAACTTCCAATTGTAGAGGAGAGCCGTGCACTGCAGTGGGACGTATATGGGGCTAATACAGTACAGCATTATAGTCATAACGGGTTATCATCATAAATAAAAAAAACCGTGCGTGTACTTGTACGCACTTAAGAAGTTATACTTATTTTTAAGAAGTCACTTAATTTTAAAATGGCCTATCATTCACCACCATAATATACAGGATGTCCCCGAACTAGACGATAAACCGGTAACGGGAAAAAGACAAAACTATGACGGCGCACGAACTAAAAAAATTATAGCTGTCCAAGAATGTTTTCAAAAAATAGCCATCGCATCAAATATTAAACAAATCTACATTGACCCATCCTTTGCAGCATTGTGACCAGTGATTTGGATAGTTTTTTATTTAATTGACGTTTTGCAATGTTAAATAATAAATAGATAAACTTGAACATTAAATTAAATGAAAACAAGTCTATTTATCAAGAAATATAAAATTCCTCAAAGATATTTATAATTATTTATTGATTAAATTTGAAACGTCGTACTGCAGAAAATATGTACTATAGTGTCCGTGGCAAGTTTTATCAAAAATTGGCGCTTCAAATCGAAATTCCAAAACGCTACTACTCTATCTATCTATATCAGCCCATATACGTCCCACTGCAGGGCACAGGCCTACTCTACAATCGAGGGAATCGATTGAGAGTGGTTAGGCCATATAGTCCACCACGCTGGCCTAGTGCGGGTTGGAAACGCTACTACACTTGGTATTTATTTCACTGATTTTGTTTTTATTACGATTTTAGTTCCAATTTACAAATGATCTAATTTTTTAAAGGAGAATGCCCATTGATGGTATTGGTTAAAACTATCGTTGACCCCTATACCGATACAACATAAAATTCTTTATGGTATTTTTTATGTTTTGTCCTTAAACGTTTTCCTGTTTTATTCCTGTTTATAATTATCATCGCATGTTACGATACGTCAGCCATTACTACAAATGAGGCTACCAGAGTGACTGGACTTCAAGTTCTTCAAGAACTCCGGGCCTGGTTCGCAATTTTTTTTTTATTGAATATTTATATTTTTCCCTACACAAAAAAGTAGGTTTCACCGAGGGCCAAAAATATTCGCACCTATAAAAAGTTTCATAGTAAAATGGGCATTCTCCTTTCATAAGAAATTTAAAAATTTTTGCTTAATCTTTGATTTTTTCAGGGATCTAGTATTACATCACGGAAGAAAACGTGGATCATAATTTGGTCATCTCCCGTTACCGCATTATCATCTAGTTCTGGGACACCTGTGCAATTCAAAATCACATAACACATATTGTATATTTACGAATAAATAAGTTTTGTGTATCTGCACTTTTATTAGTTCCAGTCCTACATTTCTGACTCTGTTTAGATTATAGTAGCAAAGGGTCCTTCAGATATCGTTTTTAGACCAATGGGATCGATAAATAAAATGTCGGAAAGGGCCACTATTTCTAATTCTGAGCCTGAATTTTGATTATCGGAACAAAGGGTCCTTTAGATATCGATTTTGAGACCAATAAATAAAAGTTTAAATTGGGGGGCAAAGTGTTTAATTCTATCAATTTCGAATATCGAAAGGAATAGTTCCTCAAATATCGATTTTGGGACCATTTGGATCTATAACAAAAAAGTACAAAATGGGGGCCACTTTTCCACCAATTCTGAAACTGAATTTAGATTATCGGAACAAAGAGTTCCGCAGATATCGACTTTTATCACGAATTTTACAATGGCCTATCATTCACTGCCATTTATAATTTCACCGTACATTTAATTCACACATGTGCATATATTTCTAAATTATTTGGTCTTATAAACAACCAGATCCGAGACAAATACTTGTGGGCCTCACAAACATTTGTCTCGGTGCGAGGATCGAATCCGCGGCATCTCGTTTCACAGGCGGCGTCTAACCAACTGCGCTACGGAGGCTGTCACTAAATAGGTTGTGAAATAACAATCTGTTCGTATTAAAATTTTATTGTCAGTACATCACAATAACGATAACATACTGGAGCGCAAGTCGCGTCGCGCTTCACGCTGATGTAAAAAAATAACAAAAACATTCAATACTGGAGTTAAATTACAGTGACAAACGTACAAAATTATATTATTCCTTATAGACAAACTATACCATAAGAAAAAATAAGTATTAAGATATGTTATTGACAAGAAAACTAATGTGCTTTATACAAAAATCGGTAACGGTATTGTGAACGCGCTAAATTAATAATTTTATTTTTATTCAATTATTAGTACATGCTTTTTTACAATTATTTTAAATTGACCAAGAAGACAAAAAAATCGTTGGCCATAAAATTCAAATCCCAGGCATTTCCTAAACATTACGTATTAAAAACAATAGATTTCAATTATTTTAGTTCATTCACAATTCGCCACAATAAACTAAACAATACGTACCTAAAAATGGAGCTGCCATTCGACTAGATGGTTACAATAATACACAAGATACATTCGTTCGATATAACTATGAACACAGCACACGCGACGCCGCTGCACCGCTAGACAGATTCCAACTTCTCATCTTTGGACTACTCCAAATAGATTTTATGATTGTGTGACTTGAGTGACCAGACAGCAATTCAATTTTCATGCGATTCACCCTAATTATGTACTAAATGGCAGTGAGAAATGACTGAGAAATACATAATATTCAAAATATTAACGGCTTTTTAATTTAATGCATAAGAAGGTATCATTCGTGGGGTAAATAAGGGCTATATATATTTTAAACAGGTCCAATTGTATAAAATGGGTGCCGCCACAATAAAAATGCAGGATTAATTTTGTGCATTTAAATTTGTACAGGGAATCACAGACTGAACACATATTATTTGTTGTCTACCAATCGGAAAATGCTTGGGTGCTTGATGTTAAAATTATACAGAATATGAAAGTTTATGTAAGTTAAATACATGGGTTGAACATAAGTATTGTAATAGTAATTTATTGTATGTTTATGTAGTAAAATACAATGTAATTGAAGGGAATGTAGTCTTTTATAGTTATATATACGCGGTCAGTCTGTGATATGCTCATTATTATTATACTTCCTCACACCGGAACAAATAATAATGCATAAAACCCATTCTTTTAATATTATGTACTTGAAACACAATTAACACTTCTTGGTCCTCTTCTCTTCAAATAGTTGGACAGTGAAATTACAAGGGAAAAGTGACAACCACATGATAAAGATAATTATATATTTAAGATAAAAAAATTGAGCATTTTACCTTGGTGAAGAGAATTACATCACACTATGTGCTTAAAATAATATCTTCAATATGTATATGCAATGATCACATTTCCCCACGTAATATCACTGACACAATAAAATACTGTAGAATAATTCAAAATATCAAAACATGATCTTTAGATATAAAAACAACACATTTAACACTATAAAGGCACAAGAAAATTTCATCAGATCGCAGATAATCTCCTATAAGGCACATGATTCTCACTTACACAATTCATATATTATAATAAAAATCTCAAAAAAAATCCATTCAAAGGAATTACATAAATAATTATCTTACAGTTGATGCACACTGAGTTACATTAACAAACATGCATATAAAAGAACATTATATTCATACAAATTATTTTACATTGATAAAACATTGGTAATAAATACAAATATACAAAATCACTAGACGAAGGTGGTTCCTATCTCAGTCATACTTTCAAAATCTCAAATATAGATCTTTAAGGACTCGACTTAAGGCACTAGAGTCTTCTATGAGACCATTAAATTCAACTTATTTGTGAATAAAATACTTATACATATAATAATTAAAATTTACATGCAGTTTAAAAACTCATGCCTGGGCAAGTTTATGGTTGTTTGTTAGTAATTAAATATATCCTTTTTCACGTAAGTAGATATTTTGTGTCCAGGCATGGAAAGATTTTTCCACGCTATACCTAACTAAAATATACTTTTAGAAAGTACCGGAAAATTTTGAACACCTCAGTAATTTAATAAGTTATAGATTTATTTAAAAAACTTACAACGGCAATGATACCCACAGAACCGTGAACATTACTGCCGACTAAAAACAATTGGAAAAGGATAATGTAATATAGGCCTTATTGCCTTATGTTAAGTAAGTTATTTAAATGAAACAAAACATTGGACTAAGAATTGGAAATTGTTATTCAGATGAGCAAAGTCATTGCTTATTTAAACGTATTTTTTCAAGTTTAAAAAAAATGTAGGTCAGCATTGGTTACAAGGACGTGGCCTAACAAAATTATTTGCCTAATCTTCAAACAATTTGAGGTACCAACTTTAAACATGTAAATATAATAAACATAATACTTATCGATATCAAAGCCTCGAATACTATTTACCTATAGCGTGAGGCTTTGCAATTAATAATATATAGTTTCACTACTGGACGCAATATTAATACTCGTTACAATAAGTGGTTCGATTTATGGTATTAAAATTTCAATTTAATAATTAATACAATTCGTTTGTTTTAATGAATAGTGCCAAAATATTCAAATCTTAGAAGATACACTATTGGGCTTTTAATGATGACACATTACTATTCAAAATTAGTGTATTTTTTTTGGTAATAATAATATTAGTTTCAACTAAGCTTAATTTATAATAAAATATCAAATGCCTTAGCTTAAAGTCGATTCGTTTTTTACATGTTGTCAAACTGTCTTTTTGCCATTTTAAATGCGCTTTACATCCAAAATTTCAGTTTGCAATTTTCATGTATATATTTTTTTGTACTTAGTATGAAACGTGGGCCCTAAAAAAAAATTCGTTTATTTTGTTTTTTTTTTTTAAATGTGAATCGCGTCACTATTCATTAAAACATTAATAAATGTTAGTTAATACTTATGTCTCGGTGTGTTGGCGTTGGTGGCGGCGTGTGCGTCTATATGAGGCGCGACTGCTTGAGGTACTGCAGCAGTAGTTGGTGGAGGAACTTGTACTGCTGCACGTTCTGGATGAGGTTGGCGCGCTGCTGGTGCAGCAGGCTGATGGTGCGCGGGATGTCCAGCTCCTGGGGGTTGGAAGGTACGTCTTTGTTATCATCTTTCAATATAGGAAGTCCAGTGCTCAACTTGGTATTCTGTCAAGAATTTCCATGGGGACCTTATAACTGATAGAAGAAAATGTAAATGATTTGTTTAGGTTGGATGTGAGTTACTTGAATGTTGTTGGGTATATATAGCAGTAGATGAGCTGTGATTTGTTTGAGCAGACAGATAGATAACTATTGGCAAGGGTGTATGAGGATTGTTCAGCTATGTTACCACGTTGTGGCTGAGTAAATTTAGAAGATGCACGGGGAGTGTCGTATCTACGGCCTATGTGGCATATCCACAGATACATTGATGGCAGAAGAGGGTGTAAAGATTGAATAGATGGTAGATAATTTGAAGTAGAGACGTGTGGTGCCTGATTGTTGTCGAGTAGGTACATGTAGCAAGAGCCACGAGTTGAGGGTGCATGGTGTGCGTGTGGCGTGGTACCTGGTTGTTGTCGAGCACGTCGAGCAGCAGGTGCGCGGCGAGCGCGGTGCCGGCGCGCGCGGCGCGGGACAGCAGCGCCAGCGGGCCCGCGCCGCCCACGCCGCCGCGCTCCAGCGCCGCCTCCGCGCCGCACGACACGCGCAGCGCCGACACCTCCGACAAGAACTCTGCGCACGCGCGGCATGCACATCATTATATACAACATTATTTCATGTAGATATCATAGTCACGCTTACTTCATTTGTGAACATCATGAATGAAGTTATATCATTGACATATCGGCAAGCATTCGCTAAGAAAACATTTAGATGTTGACTTCCTCGTTTGATTGGTCAGATCATTTGAAAGAATTTGATTATCCCAGTTGTTCAAGTATAATTGAATGGTACTGGTATCATTAAAGCATATTCGTGCCACATTCGTTTACTTGTTTTATCTAATATTACATTAGCTCCTGCTATTATTTATCTTTTTACTGAATGTACGTCGTATCGCTCATAGTTTTGCATTACTTAGATTATAAGATCAACAGCTATTGGTTAAATAGAGTAGTGTGGTGCGTACCGAGGAAGAGGTTGGTGTCGGGCGGCGCGGGCAGGTGGTCGGGCCAGTGCGTGTAGTGCACGTGCCACAGCGCGCGCGCCGCCCGGCCCGCGCCGCGCACGCGCACGCGCGCCGACGAGCCCCAGGCGCAGCGCGCGCGCGACACGCACGCCACCTGCCAGCCGCCGAACTGCGCCGCCGCGCCCGCCGCCGGCACGTGCGGCGCCGCGCCCGCGCCCACCGCGCACACCAGCCGCGCGCCCACCTGCCACACGCACTCCCACAGCGCCGCGCACGCCGCCGCGCTGCCGCCGCCCAGCGCCGCCACCACGTAGAACCGCTGCGAACTGCCCACCGTCATCTGGGCCACGGCAAACACAATCCGCGATAATACGCTGATAAAACGTCATGTATTACAGGGTTTCTCGCATTAGGCACCCCGTGATTGCTGAGCTATAAAATTGCAAATAACTTGAATCTCTACAATAAATATTTCGAATAATTTCCGTCTTCCTCAAACGATATAATTTCTTTTGCATTACATGATAACTAATTTTTAAGAGCGAATTTTAATACATGGTCATGACTTAGTTAAACTTTGTGCCACATTTTAAGATTTTTGTAGTAACAATAAGCTTTAATAAGTATTTAAAAAAAAACTAAATCGTAAAAACCCTTGATAAAATTGCAGAAACATGCAGCTAAACAGGGCTCCATGGCAATCGTTGATCGTCCGTCGTTTAGTACTTTTTAAGGGATACAAAACTTAATCTGCGACTGATGGTAAAGAGAATCAACTACTAAATAACACCTGCAGTTTGCACGTACCGTGATGTGCGATGCATTGATATACCCATGCGGGTTAGCAGCGGTGGGATTGAGCCGCACCCTGTTGTCCTCATACGGCAGATTATCCGTGCTGTATCCGTTGAGCGCGGCGTACTGCGGCAGTAGCGCCGTGCGGTACTCGCCCTCCCCCACCCCCTCGCGACCCTTCGGGATCTGCTCGAAAGCGAACGACAGCTGATCTTCCGACATCTTGCGCTCCAGGATTTGGCACTATGGAGACAAATATATGCAACAGTCATACATATAGGCCAGACCCGAAACAAAATGTTTTTTTTAAGACAAGAATTAGAGATAATTCAAACATTGCTTATATATCATAGTCTACTAAATTATTAGTTATATATCAACAATTTTCTAAATAGTTTAAATTAAAGAAATGGGGAAAAGTAAAGTGATAAGGAAGAGTTCAGCAATAGATAAGTTACCCTCGAAAACGCAAGATATTTTTTGACTTTTATTTATACGACTATAAATCGTGGTCAATTTAGCAGTTTAGCTTCACTTAACTTACTTTGTATTTGAATGTATACAAACGTTAATAAAAAATAAACGTTTAAAGCCAAAATATACGTAGAACCAAATATCATGAGTGGTGCAATATTTACAATAATCACGTGCATTCGACATTAGTACGCTTGCATTAGTCATGGCGTATTTGTAAACTACATCCCAGTGTTTATCGCCGGCAGATGGTCAATAAACGGGGCGTTTGGCGGCACATGGCCGTGATCTCCGCTTTGTACTTCTAAACATATAAATAGCTTTGGTTATGAAAACCATGGCATAGAAGTACCTATCCATATTTTTGTTAGATTTTTTTTTCGACACTTTCTACAGTTTGCTATAGTACGGATTCCTAAGGGGTAATGTTCAACACTACCTACATCATATATCATCCATGAGGTGGACGGTCGTACACCCTAATTAAGATAACAGATAATGGAAAACAGGTGTGAAGATCCCGAGAGGGACTTATTTGCAGTAGTGGATTATCTGTGGCTGGAGATGATGATGATGATGATGATGATGATGATAATGTAGAATCCTGGCTTTAAACATAATGGAGGAAAAATGTATAATGTATGATGGCCATTTTTTTCTGGAATTTTTAATACAGCAGTGGTGTACACTGACCATAGTTTCTTTGGTGATGCTGGGCGGCAGCGGCTGGAACTTGGGCAGGCCGGTGGACCAGCGGTGCTTGTTGGCGAGCGGCGCGGCGCGCGCGCGGTCGCGGCCCAGCGTGGCCGACTTCACCTCCGCGCCCTTCGCGCCGCGCCCCATCCACATGCCCCAGCGCCGACGCTTCTTCTCCTTGCCGCTCACCCCGCTCACCCCACTCACTGCACTAGTATCGGACCCCACAGCACTGGTCGTAGAGTTCATAGCCGAGCTGGATATCGCACTGTCCGCGGCACTACTGTGAGACGTATTCACAACTGTCGTATGCTCCTCTTGCACTCGAATGTCTGGCACTGATATAGAAGTCACGTTGTCGTTGGTGGAGACCTTGTGCGTGGACAAGCTCTGGTAGGGCGTCTCGTCGTAGTCCTTGTCGTCTTGTTGTAGTGACATCCTTTCTACCGACAGGGTGACATTCTCAAACTCGTCCGGCTTGTTGATGGACCTGTTTGATATATTCAGCTCCTTGGGCACGCTGGACTCCCGCACCCTGTTGATGATCTGCGCGTTGACGTAGTGGCTGTCGGGGTGGTCCACGCTGACGGACACGTAGTTGGGTACATTAAGGGTGGTTTTGGACACCTGTCCGTAGTTGTTGATGGTGGGGTGGCTGCTGTTGCGCTCGTTGAGTCGCGCAATCTCGTCGGTGGTGGTGAGGCTCTGCGCACGGTCCCGCATCGTCATCTTGCCTTCGCTGTGCCACGGTAATGGTACGTTTTCGTAGATGGGCTCCTGTGCGTTGTTGTTGATCTGCTGCGTCTGCGGGAGGACTAGGTGCGTCTGGTAGGGTATCCTGTGCATGGGCATGGAGTACATGATATTGCCTCTCTCGTCGTACACCTTCTGGATGTTGTCGGAGATGTGGTGCGGGTCGATGATGATGCGCGGCTTGGGGTCCAGCACGGACGCCAGATTGTTGTACGTCCCATGCGTACCAGGCATCACCGCTCGCCCGTAGTTCACGTGACTATTGGTGATGTACCCTAAGTACGGCCTGTTTAGCGCCGACCTGGTCGAGACTAAGTCAGGACTTGACCCTGACACATGCGAGTTGATGTATCCTCGGTGGTAGTTGAGCGCTTGACTCGCTACAGCCAGGTCTGGTGTGGAATTCGATGCTAACCCATTCGACGGATACGGAGGCGGTGGTTTGTATACATTTACATAGTGTAGTTGGTTGAGATCAGTCTGCACGTTAGGGTTGACGGCGAAGGGGTAGTTGGGTCCGACGAACTTGAGTCCGTATGCGTAGTCGTCGGTGGTAACGGCCTGGTTGATGGTGTGACGCGTCACGTCGGGGTAGTGGATGCGGTGGATGTCGGGGTGCGAGCCGTAGATGAGCGGCTTGGGGGTGGTGTTCACCATCGGAGTATGCGCGTGGTGGTTCTGGTACCGGAGTTGCGCCTCTGCTCGTTGTTGCGCGTATTTCTGTTGTATGGCGGTTTCGTAATCTGGCGCGGGCCGGTATGATGGTAGGAGGGCTCTGTGAAAGATTTTAGTAATGTAACACTAACTGATTTTAGCAGCACCATAATTTAATTACAACAAAATTAATAAAACAATTGATATATTAATCGGCAAGAGCTTTTAATTCGAAGAAGACAAAGCAATAGACGGTCTCGATGTTTAAATTTTATTGACGTTACGTGATGGCCATAATAATATTTATGTTTTACTCGAATTCTATGCTTATGATCGAGGCTTGTCTTGCCTACCGACCTGTTCCTCTGCAGCGGCTGCGGCGGCTGGTGCCTGTCGGCCAGCTCGAGGCAGGAGGTGGAGTGCGCGCGGTGCGCCGGCGTGAGCGGCTCCAGGCGCGACGCGCTCGCCTCCCGCACGTCCAGCTCTTCGCGACTCTCCGAGAGACCGTGCTCCTGAGGGCGGGAGATAACCAGGTTATGAGGAGCGATATAATAATCCTATAACTGGTGATATAATGTTCCTTTTTGCCCAGAAAACGATCAGTGTATGCTGTGGTTACCTCAGGAATACAACACGCTTGTAATCGTCAATTTGTACAGTTTTATCACCTTATACTATAAGGTAATCGTTATCGGGACGGATACGAACATCCTACCGCCAAAGTTGAACTGCATGTAAAGTTAATATTCATAATTCTACTGTTGTTCATCCTAAATGCAGATTACAAATACAGGATTCTTGGAGTATTCAAATTAAAGTTTAACTATTTATAGTTGATCAACAACTGGTTATTAATTATAATTCCCTTCATATAAAACCTCGGGAACTAACATACATAACCGCTCACGGAACACATAATAGCAAAAACAGTATTTGCATATAAGGCGTTAAGTAGCTTAAGTTAAATAAAAAGTTTACTTTCACCGCGCGGTGTTCATCGCGCCATAATTATCGGGAGAGTTTGCCGCGGGTGCATTTCCACGCAATAATGTTAATAAGTAATAATTGATCTCGACGAGTGCTGAGAGAAAATCGAATTGTGATTGATGTTTTGACATCCTTGGTAGCACAGTAGGGTGGACGCCGGCTATGAAATGAGAGACTGCGGATTCCGTTTCCGCTCTGAGTCAAATGTTTGTGTGAACGCGTATTTGTTTCGGGTCTGGGTGTTTGTGAGACCAATAACTCTTTCATTGTTTCTGATTCCCACGACACAAGACTATATTGTGGGATTAGGACTATATGTGTGACTAATATATGTGTAACATATAAAATACAGTATACTATAAAGATCGCATCATATAGTAGTACAAAAAAGTTTGCGTGACTAGTAAGCAGGTATCTTGAGATGAGCCGTGAGCAGCGACGCGTACGCTCTTCCGATACACACACTACATACCGGTGTAACTATTTGACACTCACTAATTAAATTAATCGCCCGTGAACATATTGTATATCATGTTACACTTTCTCAAAGGATTTTTAAGTGTGTGTTATGAATATCTTCAACATGATTATTGTTTTTAATGACCAAGTTTTTGGGATTTGGTGGGTGAAACGAGTTTGCGTGTGTTTTGTTTTGTAAAACCTAGTACTTTTAGTGTCTGCCTGCGGTCGTATAGAATACAGTCGAGGAGGCTAAAGACCAAGCGACATGACAAAGGTTGAGCTGGAAAGCGGACCCTGACACCGGCCGGAAAAACTATAGATAGAAAGATATTAGCGATTTATTGAATATTTTATCTGGCATGTTATGCTCTACATGACAACACACGCGGTTTTAATCGAGGATAATGCACGGAATCATAACCAAAGATATAATCCTGCGTGGAAGTGAACTTTAAAGACATTGTTCTAAGCTTTAATTCGCGGTAGTGTAATCTAAATCATTTTATCAAACTTCTGTAAACAATACAAATTCATTAGAAAATAGAATTCTGACAATAGTATCGGTGGACATGCGTGCGATAACAAATCTGGCGACGAACGAAGGTCGTATTTCTCAAGTGATATAAATTTTAAAGTTGGCACGAGAGGGGCTTAGCATTTGCACATTCTGTAACAAGTTGAATCCGTTCACCTACAAATGGCTGCGGTGTTAACTTGGCTGAAATCTGTTCAAAGTAAGACTTTAATATATTTTTATGGTGAACGAAAGAATTATAGCGCTATGCAGCTATAATATAATCGATAGATTTTAGCTGCATAGCATAGCATATCAGGCTTTTACGAATAATCGTAGGTCTAACATACAACTAAATAAGTTATGTGTAAGAATTATGTCGCTATTATGCACTAAATATTGCAAGTGAATACACATACTTCATCGCTTATTTATATACATAAGTCTCTTGGGCTCGGATTTAAAGCCTACAGCCGATTCAAAATTTGAATAGCATTTAGAAAATGTTTAAGGTTATAACCTAGAAAGAACTTAAGAGTACCAATACAAAGAATGGGGGCACCGACCCATACACATTCAAATTTGTTCTTTTAAATATACCAGGACATGGTTGCCAAGCTAAATTACCACACTATCTTTGAACAAATCTCACCTGGAAGTTAGTCCGATGCTCGGGCCTCTGCGGCGGCGGGTCGGACAGCGCAGTTCGATGCCGCATGTAGAAGGTGTGCTGCTGCACGCACATGCGCCACACGTACTTGCCGTCGTCGGGGCTGGCGAGCGTGAACGACGCCGAGCCCTGCTGCTGGCACTCGATGCTGAACGTGCGCTTGTGGTTGATCACGTTCGTTATGTCCATCCATCTGGACACACATAATTCTAGAATGATCTATCTGGAGAGCCATATTGTAATTGGAATTTAAACATTAAAATTGAGAGGAAGAGTATTGCTTGGCAACAAGGCGCCATGGTAAGTGGAGTGCAGTTGAAATAGAGTATTAATGAGACATTCATCTCTCGCCGCTTGATACAATTTTGCTGGCCTCAAATACACAGGATATTGTATCGTGTATGTATCGCCAATTGTACTTTTTTTCTGTTTATTGTCTTCTTTTCTGTTGTGTTTCTGGTGTACAATAAAGATTTTAAATAAATAAATAAGTTAAGGTAAAGGAAACTTAAAGAATTACGTGTCTATATCACAGGCCGACAAAATTGTGTAATAGGTGCAGCTCTGTTTATCTACAGTGATAAAGTAGTAAAAATTCCGTACATCGATAATGGTTATTGAGAAGCCTTAGTTAATTACTTTAATATATTGCTTAGGTTTTTGTAGAGAGTTGAAATAAATAGGTACGAAAATCTAAGAATTTTATAGCATTTCTCCAAAGCCCACGTCGACATCCACAACACACAAATCCTCTCCAGTTTAGTATTTTCCACTCAAAGTTTATCATAGCCATGCCTGCGAGAGAATTTTTGCTATGTTTACTCATTAATGTGAAGGTAGGGAGGGTGAAAAGAAGGGCAGTGAAAGGCACAAAAAATCCTACTTACCAAAAAAAGTACACGACACCAGATGATGATTGTTGCTATAGGTGTCAGGAAGTCACTGGATGCAGACCACTCAGAAGAGAAAAAGAAAGAAGATGAAAATAAGATGGTACCTGTAAAAATGTGGCGTGTCGTTGTTATCCTTGTGCACGGTGATGCCGGTGAGCGAGATGGCGATAGTGACCTCCGTGTCGCTGGCCTGCTCATGCGCCGTGTACATTTCCTGCCCGTACCCGCGCAGTTGCTGGCACGTCGTGATGAAGCCTTCTTCTGCTTGCGCCTGGTACAGAACATCATCATTATTGACACTAGAAGGCGAGTTGACCTCCATCGTTCTATGCCTTCTATTGTTCAGTGATCTATTGGAGTCAGAATGCATACAATTATGTCCTAATAAGAATACACAGAAGGTATTTCTTTTCCCTGGGTAGGAAGACGAATCGACGGTCCGGTACAACCCGGGGCACAGAAACGAATTTGTTTCTTGTGCGGAGATAAGAATGGCTAAATATATTTTGGTCTCTGTCGCATTCAATGTTACCTTATAATGTGGTTATAGTTCACCAAGTATCGTAATGAATAACACACATACGCCTTTGTCCCAGAAGAGGTAGGTAGAGGATAGAGGAGCTACCAGGACACCCACATTTCGTCTTGTACTTCACATATCAGGCACAAAATTCTGACTCCTAGCTGATAATTAATAGTAAAATCCAATATCACTTTGCCCGACCCGGGATTCAAACCCGAGACATCAGCTTAGTAATCGTACTGCAGTACAACTACGCCACCGTGGCAGTCGTGCTTGTAAAAATTATACAAGCACTAATCATCAAACATCTGATCATAATCTGTTGTATCATTAAAGCAGAGTGTCGATCTTAAAGTGCCCAATTCAATAAACTTTCCCACGTTACACGTAAACACAGCTCGTGATGAGCTATTAAGTAATTTATAAACCATTAAGAATTAACACTACTACAAGAACCTGTGGAAAGTGACAGAACATTGCATTAAAGAAAACATTCACATAGCTGTCTATTGTGGTAATGGATTTATAGATTGTACTCAATTAATTTTCATTTCATTACTTATAAATATATCATTCTTGACGCTGGCGGAATTGCAGGGTGGTAATAGCGCATAGGCCGTAAAAATAAGAACTGAACTGAAGTGAAATATCTCATACTGATTTCAATGTACTTCACAGATAATTATTTGTAATACGTAAAGAAATAAAAAAATGTGAATATCCTCTCGTTTTGTATGTTTTATCGGCGATATACACAAAATGCAACCTTTTATGTCTAAAAAATACCATTTTAAATTTTGTACATAGTTAATATAATTAGTATAACTTATAGATCACAGACAGTTCCTTACTTCATATCAATCCTCATATACCAACAATCTTTTGGAATATTTCAGTCCTGATTGCGAAGAAGAGGACTGATTCCGATAGTTTTTAAGTACCACAATTAAAATGCGACAAATTATTTTATTTCTACTTCACCTTTAACAAAATAAACACGTTTATCAGAAAAATGTGGTAACAATCATAACATTACGGAGATAACTAAACGCAAATAGCTTGGCAGACAAACAACTGTTACGATCATGTTTATTTAGTAAGAAGTTAAGAGTATCGTTATGCCCAGAAAAGATAGAAATATGTGCAACTAGTGTTTTATATCTGTTCTTTGCCAGTTGGCAACTAGCAAGTACAGTTGTACTGTCATAACATGATTTAGTATAGGGGATGTGGAGATTATATCGTAATATAACACAATCTTTAGCCACAGGAAATCTATCGCTTACGTCTTCTCCAAAGATTTCCATATTTATTTGCTTGTGGAAAGCGATCTGCATACAGGGGCTTGATGCAAGCTTAATTAGGTTTTGTCCACGATGTTAAGGATGCTCAATGCTACCTTTACCACTACGTGGTCTCCAGTTGATAATATCGCAAGTTCGGTACCCTAGTGTTCCCTGCATCATGACCTACGATGGCTTAGGTTGGTGAAGCCGGAACACTCGTGTATAGCAATTTTCAAGGTTTACATTGTAATCTATTATCTTTACATTAATAGAAATTTCAATGCAGTTTTTCCAATAAGATTTCTTTTACATGCTAATTGGTGAAATACAAATGGCGCCAATCTCCACCCGTCTTCTCGAGGCATCTCCTGATAACTCGTAATTGCAGAGGTGTGTACTTAATGAGGCGTCATTAAACACGTCTTATCACTGATAGTGGTGTAATCGTCGCGCCGCGCTGATAAACACTTGCTCTTGTTCTATTTACATCCATCTACACTCGACACCTTGGGTGCATTTCCTTAGAGGTTACAGTCTCATATCCCCACTTTTTTTGACATTTTGATGATTATTTTTTATACTGCACGGCTATGTTAGGATGCTACGCGTGATGCTAATTGCAGCATCAGTGGTGTCCATTTAGAGACAGGTATTTTTAGCTGACCTGCTTGAATTGAAAGTACTTCTACTAATCTCACAATTCACATGATCCATAATTACATATCTCATAGCCCAGGACTGATGTTTGTGCCCGGCATCGCGATAAACTCTCTGCCTATCACATATACATGTAGAAGTAAGGTTGACGAACTGCGAACGTAACTAATAGCACCAATTCCGGGATATAGAGGTGTAACTTTATGTGTTTATGTAGTCGAAAAAATTCTCAATTAACATGTTTAAAGGAAAATATAAGGCACCGGTACCTACCGTACATCACAAAGTTTATTCTCAAAGCCCTTAAGACAAAAATTGCTAATAATAGCTTCTATACGAACACGAGGTGTTAATATGGGCTATATTTAAAGATACGGGTTATTCCGTAGGGCTGACAGTATAGGATATGACTACGACACACTAAATACGATACGTGAGTCGTGACTCACGCCTGACAAATGTTGTTGATGTCCTTTATGCTAATTGCGTAGTATTGTGAGACCTGGCCCACCTACACTCCTGTCCTTCGTTGACCTACTCCGTTATGAGCAGATACAATAAAAGTCAATCTAACATTAAATAATAGAAGAAAAACAAAGCTTTTGGTAGGTAAAATGCTAAACCAGCCATTAATACGTCGCGCAGCTTAACTTATCTTTTTTTAATTGTTTTTGTTGCAAAATTATGTCTCGTGCGTATTCTGTCTTTATCTACAATCTGTTATTAAGTGTACTTCTACAAAAGTAAACAAGATAAATTATAAAGATTTTCATATATTAGCCCCTGTCTTTCGGTCATGCCAAACAACATTAATAATGCTACTCTTTGAATAATCTTTCTGGTTTTCTAATAAGATATTTGTAGTTACGAGTGCGTTTTTAATATTCGCGGCTGGTAGGAATTCCTCGTATTGTAGACGAGATGAACTGTTAATGGTGACACAGCGTGCATTATAATGATGTGTTTGACACGAATCTTATTAGATAACGTTATGTGGGAGTTCGCAAATGCATGTTAATATTGAAAAGTCCTTTAGGTCAGTGGGCGCTACGCAAACTTGAAAGACGCTACTCTGCCTCAGGCAAGTAAATATAATAATGAGGATAGTTACTTATGCTTTTAGCTAACAGACAAACGTTAAATTTTCACAAATAATAGCGACGTTTCGACACCCAGGCTTTGGGCACCATAATTAGGAATGATGATAATAATGACGCTTGACTGCAAGACTCCACATGGAATATAAATGAACATTCTTAATCGTCCAGTTTCTAGCGGACTTTTTAAAAGGGGCACTACGGCTAGAAATATTTAAATAGGCCACTCATAGATAAGCTTCTTGCAAATTAGACTTAAATAACGGAAATTACATACGATAAGCTACTAAGGTTGATTGTGAAATCCTAAATTTCCTGTGTCTGAGCTCGCAGAGATTGTTATCAAATAACTGCAGTCATCAAGCCGAGTGAGTATGGAAAACAAAAGATAATGATTGCAGGCGAAGGTTTTCTCGATTGAAAGTTGAATAGTAGTTAATTATTAATACTGCGCTCGGCCGTAGACAATAATTGCGGGGTCATTTCATTGATCTAGCTTTTTATTACTCATATTTTTAAACGGTATTTTTATGGTATGAGAAAGAGACTATAAATCACCTGATGTTAGTTCAGTCTGGATAGAGTATCCACTAATGTGTGATAGTCATCTGGCGCCGATCGACACAAATTTATGGGCCTGAATGTGCCAGGCTGCCCACAGGATGAACTCAAAATGCGATACATGTGGGTCACGTTGAACCGTTCTTGACTATGTACGAAGATACTATCGGGGCGGATACAAATATCCAACACCAGTAAAGTTTGCGAACAATTTATTACCTACTCTTTGCAAATGTGCCAGTTATGTAATTCATGAATTACACTCTTTGTATCACTTACTTTTTGAATAAATTAAAATATTTGAAGACTGTATCTTGTTCAAACTAAATACATTTTAAAATTTATATGATTACGTAAGTTTCAAGTTTCTGTTATTTTTTTGTGGCTACTGAAGATAGTCATATTTATTTCTAATAAACTATGATTGTAATATTGATGAAACTTGTAGGTGTTCTCATAAAGACAAATAATAAGTCACTGAGAATATCAACAAAGCATACATTAATTATTAAATTGTATTCCCATGCATGTATTGTTTTAATTTCACACATGACTAAATAGTAAATTATTAATGTAAATTAAATGAGTAGACGAGTTTTTTGTTCATCTAATCACAATGAACATAATTTGTGTGCAATTAAATTAAACAATACAATGTTGGCTGTTAATTTTTTACCATGTCCAATTATGCAATGAATCATAATCCTGCATTTGCAATCATTGTTTAAACTGATTCTGTGTAGATCCTGTTTGGAAAGACTTTTGTGAGGCAGATTATATAATATTAAATATTAGACTGGCATAATATCTTATTTTATTGCATTGAATGGCGAGAGGAGCATGCCATATGCTTGATGGTAATTGATACAACCACTATATGGGCTTTCGCTATGAAGTCCTTCAAATATATTATATCTTAGCAAGTAATTGAATAGTGTACTAAATATGATTCTAGTTTGATATTTGATTAAGTTCACATATAGTAGACTGTATATTTGCCTGGTGTAACCAAAAAATAAAATGAAAATACTACTATACTTAAAGAGGGATTCAATATGTCAGTTGGAGCAGTCTTTATAATAGTCTATATATATACTCTCTTAAACTGGTTTAAACATACAGTTACCTTCATGATTCATTACAGAAATATTTTAATTAATCTTACACATGTTATTTTTATAGTCTACTTTGCTAGTTTATTTTTAAACTAGGATACCTAGAATTCCACAGGTCTAGACACATCCAGACAGTTGAATTCAATTGACACAATTATATAAATTGTAGGTCATAGGATATGTGATCTGACTCATAGTTTTGTGAAAAAATGTTTTTGTTAAAATTGGACTATTTATAATATTGTTTTATTTTTCTTCTGAATATTATGGTTACTACGGAGGCATTAGTCTCACACTGGGCTATGTGTTAAATAAAATTGTGATATTTCTACATTTCTTCGATTAATATTTAAAGAAAATGATCTACTTATCAGATAACCACTATTTTACAATAGAGAGATGTACCAGCCCCATTGGAATTATATTTTAAAATGTCACTAGAACAAATGAAATTATAATATTCATCAGATTCTAAGGGGTAATCATAAGGTAGCAGAAGTATTACACAAGTTAAAACAATACTTGGAAATGTCACATTATCATTTACAGTACACATTATAATTGTGAAATTTGTATTTCTATGTGCTTTATTTTTGTTTTATTCTGCTTATATACAAGCAAGTATTTAAAAAGTATTAAAAGCAAAATGATTGTAAAATAGCTACATATTTAAAGATAAATAGATATACAAACATATCTCAAAAATACATTAAATCTGTATAACAATTATTATAATATGTATGTAAGCAATGTGATGCAGGAAATGCACCACAGTATAATAAATGTTGAAAGTAATTTTATACTTGACTGAATTTGCTTTATCAAAATGAGTTAGTGGAACAATAATGATAATGGCAACTTTAAAAACTACTTTGTGCTTGTTACTTAATAATACAGTTAACTAAATCAACATACATTTATTAATCAATGGGTGACACACTTAAAGTAAACAGACACCTACCTGTGACATGTTGTGTAGAGCCATATGCTGTTGTATCACGGCCTCAGTGAGCCACTCCAGCCTCCCCGTCTCTGCCAGAGTGCTGCCATCAATGATCTGACCTCCATCAAGCATCTGCTTGGGAAATGTCAACAAGTTCTTTAGATATTCCACAGTATGTCTCTCTCGATCATGGTTCCCATATTCAGCCTGCCTGCTGTACGACGCTAGCACCACAGCCTGCTGGCAATCACAGATTATCCTGCCCTCTATCAAGTCATTCTTCAACTGCAGGAAATAATGGTATCTGGTAACTTCGTCTGTAATGAGGCTGGTGCCAGATATGACGTAGTACATGACACGCAGGTACAGCTGGTGCGAGGACGCGTGCTTGTCCAGCTGGCGCTTCAGCGGCCGGTCCAGCTGCACCCATCGCGGCTGCTGATTGCGGTTGATGTATCGCAGACCGAAGAACTCCGGCTGGTTGACCGCCTGCCGCTGGCACACGTTGTCCAGACACTCTTGGCCCGAGCTGTCCACCGACAGCGTGCAGTCCGCGACGCCGCCATCCAGCAACTCCACACTAATCACGAACAAACTCTTCGACGCGACGTTGTACTGCCGCGTCTTCTTTAACTTCAACTTGAAAGGCATCTTCCGGGATCACCCGCCGCCGATTTGCAATAACATCACATAGGAAACAAACGTTACATTACGTTTATGGAAAAGGTATGTAGGAAACGAAGCATCCGTTACGCGCGCCACATATTTTATATCATTTCAGGAAATATTGGCGGCCACTTATACGTCGCACGGTTATAAATAGTGCCGCGAGGACGGTGACGCGTGTTTACAAATGGAAGTAATAAAAAATGCCAAATAAACACAGCCGAAACACGAAAATAAAAGTTCACGTTCTTAACATTACAGCCATCGCGAAAGTGACAACTGTTTGACAATTCAAATTTAGTGTTGCCACTTGCCGTGTTTTTATTTTAAGTTCTGGATAGGTATATATTTTTGGATAGATAGAATTTATAGCATATATAGTCAACTAGGGTAACTTTGTCAGTCATAGAATAGAAATACAAAGAATTTTATTCAATTCCAAGTTCATTTCATTTCATTTAAATAACGTTAATAACAACATGCTAAATACTTTACTTATTTTACTAGAGCTTTGCTCCTTGGAACATTGCATATGAGCTGAGTTGGGCGCCCAGCTAATATCGGCTACCATATCGTACATAATATGTTTTCGTAATAATTACTTATATTTATGTTCATTTTTATAATTGTTTTGTATTTATTGTAGTCATTTGGACGTACTAAACGTTTTATCTATCTATCAGATTATTGATTCGAAAGAAAGAAGATTTTTGCCTAGTTTACATGGACATACTTAGATAACTTCGTAAATAGATTTTGGATTATGAGGATCTGAATAAAACATTAAAAAAAATATTATTAAATATACTACTCTTTAAATTACTTAGGCAACTATAAAAATCTCTTAATTAGGTAAGCATAAAATGTAATGTATTTTTAGAGAGCTTCGAAAAGTACGCGTAAAAATTGAAAATACATGTTTGCAATTTTGTGATTATTTTTTTACCTTTACGAATTAAATATTCAAATTACCAAAAAATATGTTGTGTAATCTAGATAACAAAATATGCAACAAGCACCCATGTGAAAGAAATAAAAAATGAAATACAAATAAAGGCATAACAAACAATGTTTGATTTGAAGACAAAGTTATTCTGACTGTGTACTATCAATCCCGTTGCGAATATGTCAATTACATCGCAAGTTACGTTGATGAGGAATTTTTCGCAGACGGGATAAAAAAGAAAAAAAAAGACTTAAAAAAACAAATTTACTCTCCAAACTCTGTATACATAATATATAAACTTTCAACAACCTTTAAAAAATAATGGTATGATACAAGATTCACTAGAATACTAGTTCCTTCCCACAACCCAAACATACATATATTATATTCAATACTGCGTTAAGCGGCAGTGCTCTTCATTGCCTCTAAATGTAGCCAGTCTCGTGGTTCCCTGAGAACTTTTATTATCTTCTCTTCTTCTGAATTTGGCTTTGGCACGTTCATGTACTCCCATTTCTGTGAACATCGAAGCAATGTGTTAATTGTTTTTCGAATAGCTTACATAAAACCCGCTGTTTGCCATTTAATAACTATTGTTATAAGTCATTTTACGAAGCAGAGCTAAAAATTATGTTACGATATCAAAATAAAACTACTTGCTATAAATAAGTATGGCCATATAATTGAAAACCCGATAGAAGTTCACCAATATTAGTTATAATATTACAAATTACAAATAAGTTTTTCAATTTTCAACAAAGTCTGGCAATTCGACTTATCGCTGAATGAATGAAACCTACGACTTAATTTGTTCAGCAACAAAACTATACGAAAACAATGAGAAAGCGACTGAATGCTAGCTGAATAAAGACATGCAGTATGCAAACTCACCGCATTAAGAGGCAGCGACATGAGTATGGACTCGTATCGTGCTTGCGGCGTGTGGAGGCCGAACTTGGTGCCGCGGTCGTACATGAGGTTGAACTCCACGTAGCGCCCGCGCCGCAGCAGCTGCCACTGCCGCTCGTGGTAGCCGTACGCGTCGTCCTTGTGCTTTTTTACTGTAGGCAACATTGGGCAATTGAAAAAAAAAACCAGAAAAAAAGAATAAATATTTTTAGTTTTTAGGAAGACAGCAGGCGCGCATATTTGTCACTTACAAAAGTAATTAATCCTGGTAAAGGTAATAATACAAACTTTTTTAATTATTGTATTGTTATTGGTCCTTGTATGTATGAAAAATTTCAAATTAAGCCGATGATTTGAAGTGCTTGAAAATCGAGTACAAACGACTACTACTATATTATTTAGTTACGATTTTCAAATTAGCAATACTATTATTGTGTAATTGTGTTGATATATTTAACATTTTGTTGTTTTCCTTCCTTATTCCGGCTCGTGTAACATTGTTAGGTCATTAGCTATTTGTAACACGATTTATATCGCAAGGGTCAATTGATTTAGAGGTAACGTAATACATACTAAATTGATTGGAAACTAGAAAAATATAAAAAAAAAAAATTATTCTGTATGCGATGACGAGCGTCAATCGGCCGATTATGAACTTTATGCTTTGTGTAATATCATAAAATCTGCACTAAATAAATAGGTATCTATATCAATAGAGGCAGGTAGTAAAAGTACTCTACACATAGTTTTCCAATACAACGGATGACATTAAAAAGCTATAAACATAAGGCGGAGGTTGCAGCGTTTTTCTTCATAGAGTAGTACATCAGCTGGCCGGGTTGTTTACCCTTATTACTTATTCAGAGGTTCAACTGGCGAGCGCCTTTGCTTTAGACCAATAAGAAACGCAATACACTTTTATTGGAAATAAAAACGAATTATGACTTAAGTTTTTAAATATTGTAGACCGTAGATACTGAAACTACAGATTTGATAAGTTTGGAACGATATTACGTTTTATATTATTAAACTTTATATAACAGTGTACATTTTTACTTGTTTGGTGTATCATGTATTAGAAGTTATTATTAGCCACACAATTACATACATACATAAACTCAGGGTAGGCAGAGGCGCCACTAGGACACCCACATTTCGCCTTGCATGTTCCGTCCCACGATGTGATAGGGGGCGAGCCTATCGCCATATCGGGCCCAAATTCCTGACTCCGGGCTGATAATGAATAGAAAAATCCAATATCACTTTGCCCGACCCGGGATTCGAACCCGAGACTTCAGCTTTGTAACTGTACCGTAATACAACTACGCCACCGAGGCAGTAATTACGACACACGAGTACATTAGACACAATTACATAATACTTTTTTTTACTAGATGTGTGTGTTTCTAGAGGGGTTTAAGGGTTTAAAATTAGGCCATTCACCCATCCTATTAAATATCGGGCTGTGCCATAATTAAAGACCAAATGAAATGACGAAGGTAGATTCTAAGACCTTAGCGTCCTGATGCCGCTAGAGAAAAAAAACTAAGTGTATAATATACTAACCTAGCGGTATATAACTAGGTATGACAGCCTCAGCGCATGACGTCACGAAGTTAAACGCTGACGTTTGATCCGGCGCGTCGATGTCGTCAAAGAAGATGCCGCCCACGCCGCGACACTCGCCGCGGTGCGGGATAAAGAAGTACTCGTCGCACCACTTCTTGAACCTGGGGGATGAGGTATCATGTAGTGTGTATGTGGAAATAGGGGTTAGTAAGGCCGAACATGGTCTATCATCATATGAATAACATCCTTGACAACCCAGATTCGGTGAAACCCAAATTAAAAAACTGCAATTAACTGAAAAAGAACCATGATCAGTAATAAAGTGTTTATAAACTATTCATATTGTCTCACCAGATACTCCAGTTAAAGGGCATTGTATCTACTTACCATCGTGTCAGTAAAGTTACTTTAACATGCTATTACAAAAATAATTATTCGCCAACGCATTCTAAATAATAAATAAATAAATACACCCAACAGTCACATATTCCTGATCCCACACTAAGATCGAGTCTTGTGTCGTGGGTATCAGAAACTACGTGACTTTCGGTCTCACAAACACCCAGACCCGAAACAAGTACTTGTGGATCACACTATTATTTGTTTCGGTGCGGAGATCGAACCCGCTGCCTCACATTGGAGGCTGTCAAGTTGAAGTATAAGTAAGTTCGAGTATTGCAGGTGTCATGTCTGCAGATATATCAGGTAGATACCTTGAATAGTAGGTTTTATCGTGAGCATCACACGCGTGTTTTAGAGTGAGATGGAAGTGCATGGCGTCTTCTTCATTCAAGTAGTATGGGGTGAGATCCGTGCCGCCCCCGAACCACCATTGAACACCTGTCCGGCAAAATGATTCGTTGAAGTTATTCGATACATATTCACTGAAAATTCTATTCAAAACTATTTGAAGATTTTTTGGAATAAAAATAACATTAAATTTAATGTAGTAAAAAAATTTATAATAAAAATGCCATTAGTTGACGCCTTCTAAAAAAAATAATTTTCGTTAGGTACAACTACTTCGAAATAGTGACATCTCGCTCCACATGCGCGAACTACATCCTGCTACCTAATAAGATACTTAATCAAACATACGAATAAACATCGACTCACCGTCCTTATCCCGCACCTCGAAGTACCTGTAGTTGAAGTGTATGGTGGGCACCATGGGGTTGCGCGGGTGGATCACCGCACTTACCCCCGCCGCGAAGAATGGTAGCTCGGCGTTCTCCAACTTTTTGCCTCTGGTCCAATAATTTATATAATTTGTGATATTAGTATCAAGGAGTTCTGTAGTGGAACCGCAACATTTTAAATAATGTTTGATTAATGGTATCGTAGATTAACGCGAATGTTACAGATTGAATTAAAAGTACTTTTTACGGATTATATCGCGGAAGAAACGTCGAACGAACTTCAAGAACGAAGGTAAAAATGTATGAAATTAAATCCATAAGAAAGTTTTATTTCCATTAAATTATGACTACTTGTTCTAACAAAATATTTGTTAACCTAAAAGTTATCCGCATTATACAGAATAATTAAACATCTATAAGTATCCTAACAAACAACAATTTTGAAATGCTTTTTTGATTCCGTATTTTTATTCACTGTTTCTAAAATAATCACTTAATCATAAATAAAATAGGATCCAATAAACTTAGTAATCTTAATCTGCTTTTTTGGTCTAAATCCGAGAACGTCAACAATGCGAAATAAAGTACACTACAACAATTGGTAATGTTCTTGCTATGGAACACAGCCGCGGAAATATTTCACAGTGATAAAACCGTAGGCAGAGAATTTTTTTTTTTTTTTTTTTTTTATTGCAATGAATGGCGAGACGAGCATGCCATTCGCGTGATGGTAAGCGATATGACCGCTCATGGACAGTAGCAAAACCAAACAACACCATGAATTACAAGGGAATGCTTGGAATTCCACTGCGCTCGCCATCCTGAGACATAAGATGTTAAGTCTCAATATGTCCAGTAGTTACTCTGGCTACAATGTCCTTCAAACCGGAACACAACAGCGCATTAACACTGCTGTTTGGCGGGAGAAATAGACATTGCGGTGGTACCCACCCAGGTGGCCTCTCACATATGAGAGACCTACCACCAGTGTACGATGAAACCAACAAACATTGCACGAGAAACCCTATTTAAAATGACATAAAACAAGAAATGATGATTTGATCACCTGCTCCTCATCTGCTGCACAGCGGCGGGCGGTAGAGTCCCCGACACCACGGATATGTTGACTCCAGCCTTCTCGAACACTCTGCCGTCCTGCAACACGCACGTGATGCCGCCGCCGCCCTCCTTGCGCTGCCAGCGGTCCACTTTGAACTTCGCGTCCTATAACACCTGTGTCTTTAGGACTGTGCATCTTGCTTATACGTCCTTAAACATGCAGTGCTTTGAAGATCAGCCTACAAACCAATGGCTAAATGACTCCAGATAAGTTAATAGTAAGTACGAAAATATACTTTCATGAAAAACATAATTTTAGTAAGGCGATATAATTTTAGAACCTGGTCACAGCGCTGTAAACACCCGTAATGGATAAAACGACTATGAACTATCCACATAAATAATATATTATGATCATAGTGATTTGTGACCCACAATTTTTCTACATATTATGTTTAAAAACAAAGCAATGGTTTTCACGAAAATAGTAAGCACTAAACTATCTAGAAACGTATTGTATGTGCAGAAGCACTCAGAATGTAATATGTAGTAATAAATATGTTCTCATACCGGGTACGGTAAGAATATATCGTTGTCGAAATCGTAATCGTCCACTGTTTTTTCATCCTCCCAAGCCTACAAGAAAACACTTTATCAAACGACGTTAACAATACTGTATAAAAAATAAGGGACAATAGATTGAAAATTATTGTATACAATCTAAACAACTGCTAGTTTTATTTGTGTACCGAGGTTAAAGCAAATGTGATGATTGTGAAATAATTCGAAATGCGAAATTCTTGCGTGTCTCAAAACGTGCTTTCCAACATCATGTGATGATTGTTATCCGGATACAAATACTTCAAAAATCGCAAAAACTTATGTTTATGTTATTTAATATATCTCTGAGCACCTAAGCGGTTATAAGCTATAAGGTGTTACGTTCTTACACACCCTCAACATCTTTTTCAAGTAAAAATGTTTGTGGTTGCGCAAGCAAAAAACTTCTTATGTCCACTACTAAACCGTAACATGTTAACGCTCAAAAGTCGAACTAACATTAACATATATACAACACCATTGAATAAACACAGAAACGGAGAAAAAATCAGTGACATATTTTTTCATTTCCCGCATTAATGCATACAACTCTACGGAACGAACAGGAAATGTGACACATTAAGATCTCTTAAGACTCCCGCGAACAAATATATTATTCCAGTTACGGTTTATGCTTGCTCCGAGGATTCATTACGTTAAGTACTCACTATTTCATTCTTATTTATTTGTAGAAGTGTGGATTAAATGGAGAGACAGAGCATTGACACCAGAATGTGAAAAATAAAATATTTCCGATACGAAGGTAAGAAAACAGACAAATAAAGAGTTACGGCGACGGCTAAAGATAATGAGAAATAGCAGTCTAGTTATAAAGTTATTCGCTACCTCTTAGTTTCAAAGTTTTGATATCCGATAAGCAAAATAAAGGAAGGAACGAGCTCAATGCGCGCGGAGCGCTGACAATCCACCCTTATTTTTTTGCTATTTATAATCACAATGCCACTTTTATGTAATACTATATTGCAAGAATTGTCACTCTAGGAGATTGACGAGTAAAAAGAATATCTGCTACCGCCGACCACGCCCGCTGCTTCAAGTTCTGTTAACCAGGATCAATAATGGCACACAGAGACTTGACACCAAGCACTGAAGCTCGAAGAGCCTCTTGGGAAAAGTAAATCGCATTGAAATCGCAACAAATTAAACAAAAAAGCTGGGATGAGTTGAAAACATATAAATAATTGAAATCGCATGTTATTTCTAACGTGTGCACAAAAGTGAAATTACTGAAGAACGTAATCTACAAATTCACAATTTAATTATGACAGCTTCGTAAAATACAGGTACAAGGTAAATCTCACCGCATCCTCCTCTTTCTCCAGCGCCCTGCAGAACTCGGCCTGTATCCTCAGAATAAGCAACTCCATTTGGGTCTTCATGTCATCAGGGTTCTTCTCCAGCTGGTCCAAGGGGGTGATGGGTTCCGCCATGTAGTTTCTCAGCTGAATAATCTCCTTCATCTCCGCTTTGCTCTGCTTGTAGTGGCTGTACGCCGCGTATCCTGAACCGAGGATGGCGGCGCAGTAGAGTCTGCAAGTTATTTGCTGTTATAGTAATTATGAATAGTAAGAGCGCTTAAAATTATATTATAAAACTATCAACTGTACACATGACACGCATATTAATGAGGCGGAGCATTAAAACTTGGCGATCTTTTTTTTTTTATTGCTGTGAATAGCGAGACGAGCATGACGCCTGACGGTAAACGATACGACCGCTCATGGACAGTAGCAAAACCAAATAAACCATGAATTACAAAGGAATGCTAGTATTCTACTGTCCTCGCCATCCTGAGACATAATATATTATTATTATTATGTCCAGTAGTTACTCTGGCTACAAAGTGCTTCAAACCGGAACACAACAGTGCATTTACACTACTGTTTGGCGGGAGAAATAAACAAAGCCGTGGGTACCTACCCAAGCGGCATCACACATATGAGATATGAGAGACCAGTAAAATCTTCTCTTTATCTTTAGGAAAAAACGTAGATTTTTGTCTATGAATAAGAGTTGGAAACTAATCATTGAAATCTTATTCCTGGTTATCTAACTTACAGGAAGGCCGAAAGGTGAACTATGAAAAACCAGATTTGTCGGCATGTGACAGTTATCTGTAGATGAAAATGGAAAATACATGAGAGGCAATGGACGATCATTACATCATTCTGTATTACCTAAGTTATCGCGAGATAAGATTTCAGACTTTACAAGTGCTTTTTACGAATCGCAAAATTTATATAAAGTAATGTTTGAAGCTGTTGTTTGTTGCACGAATTTATGAAGCTGGTGTGAAAGGAGATTTTAATTTTTTATCGCCTCCGTAGTTCAGTAGGCGAATAGCCGCCAATTAAACGATAGGTCGGAGGTTCAAGTACAGCATTTGTTTGAGTTGTTAGTTTTTCCTTCGTAGTTTTCATAGATGATATGATACATGAAAATAATAAAATAGAAAAATCGAAGAGGAGTTCTGTTCTTTTTATTTTAATACAATAGACGTAAGTCGTAATCAAACATTGTGGACAATATTTTAAAGAATTACATCTATTGGAAAAAATAGATGTATAAGATGTATATGAAAGGAAGATAACTGTTTGGACTTTTGACGATGATAAATTATAAAACGCCTTAAGCAAGTGGAACCACTGATAAATGTATGTATCTACAATGCACATATCACAACCACTATCCGTTATGTTTTCGCAGAGAAACATAATTTACTGTGTCAATGTTTACCATTAATACGAAGTTATTTGCTGTGGGCGCCCTAGAAATTTGGCGGTAATGGACGCCGCGCATGTTGTGATTGCCGAAACAGCCACGAATACGATACAAGGTAAAAAAACATGTTGTGTTTCTTGTTCTACATGTAATAATGCTGGTTAATTTAAATTCCGTCGACGTACATGCGTGCTGAGATATACATTGTTCTAGGCTTTAATGTGGCCTGTTGCAGTGCGCTTAACAAAAAGATATTTATTCAAGAAAACATTCATTCATTTTATTTCGTTGTACGCTAATCTAGCGACGGAATTTTTATTGCACTTTTTTATGAGAACATAGCCACAAAACTATGTCAATGTCAATTCCATGGTTTTTCTTATTCAGAGTCATGTAGCCTTCAAACCCAATTGGGTATTTGACTGTTGTGGCAATAAATTATAAAATGTGTTGCATATGATAGCTTTTTGGTAAACAATAATTATAGGTATTTTTATTTACATTTATCTAAATTATAAATATTTAAATAATCTAAAATAAGTTTGCCATTTTTTATCTGTTGATTAAATGTAACAAAACACGACAAGCTGTCATTGTGCAGCGTGTGATGTCACGATTTTCAATTTTCATTCATCTCTGCCACTACGATCATTCACCATTTATAAAGCGTGACGTAACTTTTTCAAAGTCACGTGATCTACCGTTTTGGTGACATTTAAGATGACAAAACTGAAAAATATGTTTATTCGTTATAAACAACTCTTTAAAAATAAATTAATAGTTTGAAGAGGTATAGAGTGATTGTATCTAGACTTTAAAACACTTTTCAGAAATTAGTCAAATAGCCAATTAGTTTTGTTGTTTGACAGTTTGCTAACTTAATAATACTATGATTCAACATTTCGCGAATGGAAGTACGCAGAGAAGGCGACATGACAATAAACATCTAGCAAAAAAATAAATACACCAAACAGTCACTTACATAGTTCTGACCCCTTCAAGATCAATTAAGTCTTATGTCGCAGGTATCAGAACTAAGAGAGACTTTTCGGCCTCGCAAACACCAGAACCGAAACAAATCCCCGTGGAACACACAAATATATGTTTCGGTGCGGGGATCGAACCAGCAGCCTCACGTTTCACAGCCGGCGTCTAACCAAGTGCGCCACTGGGGCTATCAAATGGCAACAAACATGCTGCCAACTCACCGGATCTTATTCCTGATGCAAAACATTCTGTGCTAAATGGAAGTATCACTTATTGCAGCACCAAGAAATCGTTTCGCATCAGACAATTATAGAACTAGTGAAGTTAACCAAACAATCTAGCAAACAACGTCAAATACACATATGTAGCAAATGATATTTAAAACTACCCTCCGCAAGATTGCAAAAAAAAAAAAAACTAGGTTACTCGAAATATTACTTGAATTGTACTGCTACCTCCATAAACAACCCATATTGTTTAAACAATTAAAAACTTTGACCTTTGCAGTCAATATTACTGGTCATTTCAACTCGCACCTTTTTTCTCAGAGGCTTTAGGCATAGGAGCTACCCGGACATCCACATTTAGCCTTGTGTGGGCCATCCCACAATGTGATACCTCTCATTAGTTATAGCTATTTTTATTTATTAAACCAATTTCTTCAAGAGATAGTATTTTAAATTTTTATGTATATGAAACTGTTACTAGCAACAACATTGTTGATTAAAGCTCGACAGTGTTACAGATATTAACTGTTTGAAATAACAATTACATGGTTGTATATAAATAAATTATAAGGAAACAAATATATCTGCTATTAAATGGGACAATATAATAATATATCAATATGTATCATGAGTCTTATTGGCAAAATGTTTTTTTGAAAACAATAAGTAAACACAAAAAGAAACTAGTGCTCTATTATTTGTATATTGAAATTATCAGATGCTGATAATTTATAATGCTCTTTTGATATTATTTGTATCAAAAAATAATATTTTAATTTAAATAAAATATAACATTTATGTACCCAGTGTGTGTTTTAAAAATGTATTTATTAGATATAGATGTTAATTCAATGCAAATTAACTAATCAATAATAGTAAATCCTGTTTCCTTTCACTGCGTGATGTGCGTAGCGTCAGAGAACAGGTTCTCGTGCCGCGAGGACATACGTGACCCGACGCATGGTACACTCCTACACTACTCCTATTGCTTGTTTACCATTTACTGTTATTTATAGCTTTTATGTGCGATGACATGTGTGAAAGTATACTTGATATCACCAATAACGCGAAGATACGATACACAAGCTACTAAAGTGTTGCGTCTTCATGTTTATCTCTTGATTTGTAATCACATGAATCACTGTGTCAATATAGCTCCGCTTAGTTGAGGTTATTTGAACATACTTAATAGATGTTGGTTTTGGTATATCGCAGCATTAAGGAAAGCTTTAAATTATCAAGCATGATTACTATAATAAAGTGCATGGGAAAATCACAATAACCGATGTTTACATGCTGACGACGACGATGTTGATATTAAAACTCGCAATAACACTCACCTGTACGGCCGGTCGCGGATCTTTTTATAACTTCCCACATAACTTAGTGTTCTGAAACTACGCACAATAACTTTAAACGACATTTTCACTATTATTTAACAATAAATGCACAAAACTGCCCGCTATTGTGGCTCACTATTTTGACAGATGTCGTCGCGTGCGACCACTTGACAGTTGCGCGTCAGGTGGCGGCCTCTGGCGGCGGCGAGGCGCATCGCGCGTTTATCAGCTGTGAATTTTTCTTCCGCAAGACGCGCCTTCATGCGCAATATGCGTTCATCTCTTTTCCGAGCGGGGCCGGGCGCATCGATCGTTCGCGCCGCGCTCTTTCCGGCCAGTCGTCGACAGCCTCGGTGACAGTACGTCGCCAGTGCGCGTGTGCAGTGCCGTCCCGACTATCGATCGTCGAACGGAGCCGCATTGCCGTACATTCCGGAGGCGGTGCCTCGCCTAGTTTTCGTCGATCGTCGGCGTGGCGGGCGCGTGTCGGCGTCGGCGGCGCCCGGGGTTGCCCTGCGCAGTGACGACGGCGCGTGGCGCGCGAGCGACCGACCTTCCTTCCGCCAAAACCGGCTCGCTGTCCGCGGCGGACGGCTGTGATGTAGCCGCGGCCGGCGCGAGCGGCCCTCGGACAAAGGATCCGCGTCCACTCGATTATTCGCGATGAAGAAGTTCACGTTCAAGGGGGTGCTCGACGGGTTCCGCAGCTCGGTGCAAGCGGCGCCGCGCGGGACCGAGCAGGAGATCCAAGAGACGCTGCGTCCCGATCACTTTCAAGTCAAAAAGGTGAGTGGTGGTGGAAGACGATTGGCGCGCGCGAGCTGCTGCAGCCGTGGTAGCTCCCGCCGCGCATCACGCTCGAGTGCCGGTAGCGTATTTATAAAATCGTCGCAAGTTAGCTCGCCGTCGCGTTCAGCCTCTGTTGTGTAAACTACGTTGACACACGACAGCGCACATACCAAAATAATCGCTTCGTTCCATCTGGTGGTGTAGCGGAGCGGCGTGTGGCGTGTGGCGGGTGCTGTGCAGCGAGTGGCGTGCGGCGCCGGTAGGTAGGTGCAGGTGCCGAGTGGTGGTAGTGGCAGCTGGCCGAGCGTTTTGTTTTGGCCGTCTCACGTGCGCCGAGGCGGTGGGCGATACGATCACCGTTAGCTTACGTCAGCCTGCATAACCTTGACCATCTAATCTGTGGAAGTAGTGGCACAACACGTACAATCTGTTGTGCCTCCCACGCCGTCGCGGCACGGCTGCGTCGCCTGCCGATTAGACAATTTCAATAGCTTACCTACCGTCTGGGATATTATTTTTCAGATTAACACAATAACCGGGCACCTGTAGGCGGCGGTATGGCGAGCATAATATTAGCCCGATAACGGATTAGATAACGACTGCACTCAATATTTTTTTCCCTGCTTAAAAGTTTTTCTATTGAAAATTGCAGGGAAATTGTTTTCATTCCGTTGCATTCCGACGCGTTGTTATCTTGGCTGGTTGCAATGTTTTCACAATGTCACGACGACCGCTCCATCGAGCGCCGTACCGCTCAACAATAACTTAGTATATTGTCTTGAAAAGTAACATCTGCAGCTGAGTTGCGACGTCGTGTATGAAACGGGTAGCCGTGTAGGATAAATATAACAGTTTTAATAGTTCCAACCGTTGCCGCGCCCGCTATAGTTTAAATTACGGTATTTTATTAGCAAATTGCGAGTTCGGTGTAGTGACACGGGTAAAATCAAATAAATTCCATTTCAAGGTTTTCATTCCCGCGAAGCAAATGGCTCGTAATGATCGATGGCACAAAGCCGCCACTAAACTTTTAATGATTGCATCCACCAAACTTTTCTTACACACGCGCTTTACATTTTCTACGTAATTACAGTTCTAACGCTTATGTACTACATATTTCTTTAACTCCTCTGTATATAGCGGAATTATAAATGCTAGTTACAAAATTAAAAACTCCTATAATAGTAGAGAAAAAATAGGCGAAAGGAGCTAGGTGGGTATTAAGAACTATTAAAATATTCGTGTACAGAAATAAGAAGCGGAATGGAGCGTTATTAAAGTAATTTTCATTTGTAGAGTTTCAATGGTGACAGTAGAAAGCTTTCAGAACTTTTCTGTTTTAAGCTTAATTTTGTAAATTAGGTGAGCTAACTAATTTACGGCGGGATTTTCCAGTTGACGACGGCGAAACAAATTGTAAGCTCATATCGCCAAGTCTTTTGAAAAACTCTGTGAGAATTTCCTTATTTTCACTTGGCGTTGAAACTGTGGAACTCTTTTGTGGAGCGGCTTACGTTTAATGCCGGCTATTTAACAACTTCGAGCTAATTATGAGAATTCCTATTTTAATTACGGCAAATATTATAAGCTTGATTTAATCTTTCGCAGCGAGTAATTGAATTTTATTTTTTGCCTGCGGGAGTCGGGTTAGGCGGGTGATATAATAAAGGCAGGTCAATTTCTCCCAGTGGAATAAATTATTCTGCTATCTAAAAGCATTTCTTCGGACCAAGTTTAAAATAAGGTCTAGGAAACTATGTGGTAGTTTCTAACTTAAAAGTTAAAGTACTTTTGGTATTTATACGTATAGTCATATTTACGAAGGGAAAAATATTTTTGGCAAGGCCGATGAGAAGATAAGGCGACTGATAAATCTATAAGCGATAAAACATGGCGCGATTGTGTGTCAGTGTGGAACGAGATGTTGTGAAGGCAGGTCAATAACAACGCGATGGTCAAACAGCGTGCGGCGGTGTTTAGCGCCACGGTAAAAGGAAAATAATGTCCGCAGCTATAAAATATTTGTTTTTAATGCGGAGTGACGTCATCGTGACCTCTCCCGCATTATGAACGCTATAAATCACGAGAATATCTTTTATTCAGTTGGAATTTCATATAGCATGTGCGTATTATTACGTCGGCCGGTTCATTAAGCCTTTTAAGGCTGGCCTTTCGCTATCTGGTGAGCGCTGAGAGGCACTTCTACTCCATTTAGGTTTTAATAGCCGTGCATAGGCCGACCTGATACCGATAATTGCGCTCGATGAATCCTAATTGGCAGATGAAAGCCACAGCGTGTACCTACTAGCTCACCACCGCGCGGGAGCCCCGAACTGATTTTGATTTTGCCAACATTCATTGAATACGCATCGATAGGTTTTTGTTCGCTGATTAACTTTACCTTTTTCATATTGGAACCTTAATTATATCGCGTTGGTTGATTTTCCTTTTTTGGCAACGTCTTTTTCTTCTTGCCCTTATTACGAACTAACACGAGGTCGGCGAGGCATAATTTTATTTCTCCGTGGTGAAGAATGATTGGGCTTTTAATTTTACGAGCGGCCTCTTGGCTGACATCAACACTTTTGGGAATACGCCTTTTTAGTATACCACGCTGCTCTATTATGGGAAGGTGTATTTTTTTAAAGCATATGAATATTTCTATGAATTTATACACACAAAAAATACTTATTTGACGGGAAGTGATTCCCGCTATTTATGTACCAGCGTTATTTTTGAGGATGGAGATATTCGTGATGAAGACCACGTTGCGAATTATCAAACTAGCTAAAAACTTACTGAACTTAACAGATAATCGGAACTTCTGGTATTTCACGATTTTTTATACGTATAAGGTAGCAAAACCGATCCGAGTCAACTAACTTATTAGTTATCTAGTCTTTCTCGGGCATTCGTAACAATCCTGAGCTCTTTATTCGTTGATTTTGAGCACCAGCGGCGTCAAGACTTTCGGACTTTTGTGATTATTCTTTCAATAAACACAAAAGGTGTCCACCGAAAATCAGTGTCGTAGTTTACACCACATCACAATTTATGAGTGGACACGTACCGATCACAGCCACAACCAACCAATATTTTTTATTTTTATTTTAAATTACGTATTGTTTATTTTACTCATTGTGTATGTTGCGACTGTGACAAATTATCAGTTTTCTTTGCCAGATATGACTGTCGAGTAGATCTATTTGGACTAACTGTTCCGTAGGTGTTAGACTGTTTACAGAAATCAGTAACGAGTCTAGCGTCTGAATTTTACATAAATCATAATTTGAGATGCGGTTCAAAGATTGATTTTATTGGTTAATAACAACTTCACGTTCTCTCGTAAGTGCTTCAAAACTGGATTTTACCATTAAACGTCTTACTAAAACTTTTTATTATACTGCAATAAACTTATAAGACTTAATTTGTTCTTAAAATTCTTTCTCATTCTTTAATAGTCCTTGTGGCGATAAACTGAGAGCAAAGTCTTTTGTTTAAACGTGGATGTAATTATTCAAATTGCTAACTATATTGCGCAGTCCATGAAAATAAAGTCTAGAAAAGGAAACCTTTCTCATGAATCTCATAATTAGTACGATTTCTTTAATTTATATAAATTCGACATCTTGTATCTGCGGTTATTTCACATTGACCCGGGCTTTGTACAGCCCATATTTTTCACAAATTTTGCGGAAACAAAATAAAAAAAAGAACAATTCATAGCAATAATGTCACAGCGGTTGCCTAACGTATTATACAAAAAAGAAATTTTTGAAATCGGTTCCCTAATACCAGCGTAATCGAGTAACAAACATACAAAAAAAAAAAATTCAGTCGAATTGATTACCTCCTCTTTTGAAGTCGGTCAATAAAACCAAAGGAAAACTGTATTCGGATGACACTCATGACCATATTGTTTCGAAACGAATATCTTACGCATATTCAATTGTCTGAACTGGTAATTGAACCCATCACCTCAAAAAAACCAGCGCCATTGTATAAACAAATTTTATGAAACCGAATAGTCATATTACACTAAAGCAGATAACTCAAATAATGTTCCATTTTATACGGCTCGGCGCGTGCCTCGACGATTTTCTCCATCGTATGAATGGATGTCATTATCTGTGCGTGTGAGACACGTAATTAGTGAGATTGGGTTGTCCATTGTTACTTATCTGTGGCGAGCCGCGCTGATTCACTCCATTAAGTACCCGCTGCTGACTCGCAGCGCGTCATCTCAACTGTTTTATGTTCTCTGGCAGCATATACTTGTGGTTTCTTATTTGATTTGTTCGATTTGTCAAATATCAGGCCATTTGCCAGTAGGATAAGGTTTAGGAAATAGTCCACCACGCTGGTTTGTAGCGGGTTGACGGACTTTACGTTGCATTTCTTCGTTGTTTTTGAGATTTGTAAAACTTTTGATTTGATATATTTGTTTCGAGCTAAAATTTGTGCCCGGTATGAGATAGATCTTGGATTTTATCGACTATGAATGGCTGTAGTTTCACTGTTTTTCCCACTCCCGTAATAAAAGCTAACTCAAATGTGTGACATAAATTTATCGTAGATCTAGTCAACCAATTAAGCATTGTCATTGGATAACACGTATTCGGTAACGACAAACCGACAGCCAGTATCTGCTTTGGCAAGGTCAAACGAATATCTGTATTGAGGATGCGACACATAAAACGGCTGTAAATCGGCCGTCCTCCACAATACTAGATATAAAACGTTTATGAACACTCGCAAATAGGTTAACGATGAACCTAGCGCAGCACTGCGTAGTGCATTCAACATTCAACTGTTTAACTTTGCATCGGTAACACAAAGTAAATGCAGTCAAAAAAACAATTGCAAGATATTAATAAACAGCGTATTTAACTTTTAGATATTATATAGATTTTACATTGATCTGACATATATACGTAGTTTCAAGTCCCCAGTCGATCTTGACAAGTCTTTTGTCTCACAAAACCAAGAGGCGACATAAATAATACTTATCAATGTTTTATCCGCTAATTTAATAGTTGTTATTTTTATGTACCGTATAATATTGTTGTTGATACGTTGTTTTGGGTCGCGTGTATAGAAAACGTAGAGTGATCTCAATCATTTAACTAAATCACCTGAGATGTTTGCACCTTTGTATGGTGTTCAGAAACAATTGTGTTCACGCACGAACAAGACGGCATATTATCTCGTATGATGTTTCCCTTATCAATTGTCGGTAATAATAGTTTCTAAATTGCAATAACTTTGCCGAATTACAAAAAATGGCAAAGTAAGAAACTTTGCTGAAAATGTTTGAAATATAAATCAGTTAACAAAACAACAAAATGTACAAGACTACACAAATGTTTTAATTTACATCCCCACTACACGTTGAAGAATCTATTTGTCACGAACGGACCAACTTGGATTTAGCAAATATAATTCATTCGCAATGGCGTTGAAGTGGGTCAGTTTGTTCTGCAAAATAATCCTGGTGTTGGCGCGGCTTTGTACCCGCACCGGCGGATTATAGGGTGTCCGGTAGAATTGCACCGCATCCACAAAGCTTTAGCAGTCACTGTTCACGCAAATTATCTTACACTAGCGGCCCGGTCAGGCTCCGCCCGGATTCAGATACTATTTTGGCGCTAGTTCACAACAGAAACATTAATTCGCGTACTAACTGTTTTATAAAGTCGTTCAAAAGGGACAAAACATTCGATAACTGAAATAGGTTCTAAAATTGTCCATGAATAATGTCGTTAGACCATAAATATAGTCTATAATAATGAGCTGCTGAATGCGCTTTACAAAACGTGTGGTTAACGTCGTATAAACAGTAAATTTTACACATATCTAGAGGGTGACCTACTGAAAGATGTACTGAATATTTTACTGGTCTAGTAGAATGGTATATGGGATGCAATCGATGCGGAGCTGGGATTGTTTCAAAGCATGTGCAGAAATGTTGTTACGCCGAACCCAGAAACTATGGGATAAGATAAAGAGGCAGCTCATGTGTATACAAATCTTAATTTAAAAAGCTACATTGTCGGTATAGATGTCACATTATTGCATCACCGATTTATCACAGTTTCAAAGCACAAAGACAGTTGCGATAGTTAACTAAACGTGGTAGTTCGTTGCTTATCTTTTAACCACGAACGCCATAATATTTTTCCTAGATGGATCGTCAGCAAAAGCATTATTAAATATTGTGAATTAAATACCAATGTCGATTGGTATTGTGTTGGCGTTTTAGTTGTACACCACCATATTTAATTTTTTTAAGATATTGTACATTATTTTTCGACATAGCTTCTGTAACTTTAAATTACGGATTTGTTTATACGCATTAAGCTTTGTATGGCTGATTATGATGATTTATTGATTATACACATAAAAGAAAATTTACTTGTTATATTTTTGCACCATTAACTTTTGGAGAAGTTTACTGACCCAAACGTCCCCGTTTTCCTATAATCCACCCAGGACTATTCTTTTCGCCGTAATGCGAAGAATAGGTTAATTAAGCCGACATGCTAGTGTCGGAAAAGATAATTGTTTATCAATTTGAAAGATTCAAAGAAAATTGTTTATCAGGAAAAAAAATGTTTATCAATTTTCTTTCTGGACGGCTTTGCATTTACCAACTGTCAGTCATATTGCCAAGACAGAAAAAACTGATCTCTGAAATCTGTGGAACAATAAATGCGTTAACGAAAACACGTTTCACCAATCCGACTTTGATTTATATCGTTACTAATGAATAATTCCTTTGCCAATTCTCATTTTTCCCTCCAAGTAAGCGATATTTGATTGGCCTTGATCGGCATTACGCTCCATTACATTTGTAACGTTCCCCACAATACCCTTGTTGTTTCCAACTTGCCACAAAGAGGGATTATATCAATAATACCGGATGATGAATAAGTCATTTATTTTATGATAATTTGATCGATTTCGCAGATTGAGATAAAACGAAAGGTGGGTCGAATGAGCGAGGGGTTATTGCATTGCATCAGCTTTTGTTTAGATTGCTATCTACATAAATCGCCTTTATACATTTTTCTGCTAGGTTTGGCTTCTTCAAATGAGAGGGGTTAAGTCTTTATGTACCTTGCCTGTCAGGTTTTATTACTGACGAATTATTATTGATTTCTGACTTATTACTGACGAATTATTAAAGATTAACAATAAAACCAAAAACAAGCGTGTCTCCTAGGCGTTAAATCTCTAGAAATGATTATCAATTTAAGTCAAAAGAATTTAATTACTGAATAAGTGAAGGAAGATTGATAATTCTTCTGTAAGCCTTGTGGGTAGACACCCGATGCTGTCGAAAATTTACAAAACACAATTTTTCTGACCAGCAAAAACAAGGATGTAGCTAAATGAACATCACAAGTTTAATAACACACGTGCCAAGAGCACTGCCCGTTACATTAAATAACGTAATTAGAACAATTAGCGTGATTGTTTTTTTGTGCGCCGTACCGCCGGTCACGAATCACCGCCATGTTGTGACGTCACCATGATTCATTCACCCATCATGGATCCTAACTCGTCGCGCTGTATTAATTTTGTAATAATACTTCATTTTGCATAATAAGTATTAAGTACGCTTAGTAGATATAGGTTATCTCTCTGAGATTTGATATTTCGTAATGATTTACTTGTGGCTATAATACGTCGTAGAGGTGATTATTGAAAGTAACTCCAATTTGGCAGCTTTTGCAGTTATTTCATTCAATACCAGTTTATGATACAATGATATTGAATGAAATAACAGCAAAAATATTCATAAGGCATTTTATCTTGATTCTTCGAGGAGTTTCCACGAAAGTCATAAATGGCGAAGAGCCGGCGATATGAAGAATATCAAGCGTTGTATTTGAAACGACGCAGCCTGGCCCTAATATGAAAAGTGAAAACATTTGTTTAAACATTACGTAAGCGTGAACCGCCGTCACCGCGTCGGCAAAACGTTGCCAGACTAAAAAACGAATCCAAATTTTAATTACTTTTGCATTTTTTAATAAAGGTTGGGGTTTTGTGGGAATATGTTTACTTAGCATATTTTGTCTATAATGAGCATTCTGATATGTTATTGTTTTACCTTGTATGTTAGCTCATCCGGTGACCTGGGTAGTGTTAGGTCAACAACTTGGCTTGCTTACGACAAATTCAGAATTGCAAATACATTCAGCTTGGAGATGCTGCAATATACAATGTCGTAAGAAATAATGGGTGTTGAATTGAAGCTTATTTGTGTACTGGTTTACACTAGTAAAATCTGCGTCCAAGGTCAAAGTGCATTGATCTGGATATAAACATTCTCTTTATAGACACCCATGATATTTGGGGAAATATAGATATGCTGTCTTACATTAAAAAATCGGAGGTAACATATTGGAATATTACGCCAACCGGAGCTATATTTACCGATTGATGTAACGCCTCAGGGCGTTTATTTCATACTTGAAATTGGTTGAATATCCTAATAATATACAGGGTATATCAAGACTTCGACCAAAATTGAAGCCAGGGGGAAGTGTTAATGGCTTCAGATACAATGCAACTAAAAAAATTGCAAAAAAAACGTAATTTGTTTTTGAATTTTTTTACTTCTGGTCGTATTTGGGTGATAAATACATATTTTTCCTACAAGAATGATTTACACCTTTTTATTTTCTAAGACGCAATGGTACGTAATGGTTTAAATTACTATTTTCACAAAAACTAAGGAGTTACCACCTAAAAACTATAATGTAGAAATAATTGCAAAAAATAACCTATCGGTTTTTTTTTTCGTTGCATTGTGTCTATAAACACTAAAACTAGGCTTCGTTTTCGGTCGCGGTCTTGATATAGGTACTTGGTATATAAGAACTTGGTATATAAGAGTGTTCATTCCATCGGATCGCCTTTACTGCCAACGAGACTTTACATGTAACATATTAAAAATAGCGACAACCTTGGTATAGTGATTAATATCAGGGTTCATATCTCCAGTAACACATTACGTAATTTTCAATTGATCAATTAAAACGAGATAATAGGTTTCATTACAATTGCGCGAGCTATTTCGGCGGTGCGAAATAATTGATTCAATTTTAAATTGATTTGTATTCAGTTGGGTCACACCGCACTCGGCTGCATTGTGACACGCACGCACAATCTGCGCTCGTGAATAATCAGCTTAATCACATCCGGACCAGATTAATGCCGAATGAATATGGATGAGATTTTTGTAAGGCAGGATTAAACAAGCTGTTTTTTTATCACTGTCTTAATTGACAAACCTACGAAGTCCACTGCAGCATTTATCTTAGAAGAGCTCTATTCCTCCAATATTAATTTTAGTTAAGTGCTTTCAGCAGATTTCTGTGAACAAATTCTCGGGAACACCAGGTTCAAAAGCACTTGGGGAATGGAAGTATCATACACGACGATTTGGGTGAAAAAAATATCAAACATTAAGGCTGAGTTTTAAATAGACCTTCGGTCGAAGGAAATGTATACTGGTTTTGTTTCCAGCCCGGATGACGATGTTTGTTTTCTTTAAGGAAGAATCTTATTTCTAACATCCCTTTGTGGCTATTTAATACTACCCCATTAAGGATGATAGAATAAGGAAGTATAATTCGTGTGAGAGGTTGAGGGTGTATCAAATTTGCGCGTTTTTTATTTAATTGTAAGAGCATTGGGTGTCATTACTCATATCTTATTTAACGTTATCAAGTCAGCGTTTAGTTCCCCACAGCTATTGTAAATTTTTAAAATTGCTTGTTAAACCACAATGTTTTACACACAGTTTTAAATTCTGGTTATAACTTTTCCTACCGATAGCGAACTTTAGCAGTGTTATATAAAACATTTGGTGCACAGCGCACTACACACAAGATATTCCGTCGGTATCGCGTTTTGTCAGATTACACCGTATCCGTCATCCGGCGACCAAGGACACACACACACACATAGTCTACAATATATACATACATTGTCTACAAACTCACATGCATACATTGGTACAATGATTGGAATAATCTGACACTTCTATTTCTCATACAATGTAACACAATTTTGTACTGTGGTCTGTGTACAATTTGTTCACATAGAAATAGTATAGGATGAGACGCAGGTGTCGAGTTTCATTATACATTTTATATTATACATTACAAATTTTATGAAGTTCCATCGACAATCATAGTTATTTGCTTTATTTGGTTAAAACATCACTAAGGCCACCGCAGATCTCAGTTTTTCATATACATATGTGGTTTGAATCATGGCAAATTTGTTTATCGCTTGCTGTAACGAGAAAGAAAAATATCGCGAGAAAAACTGCTTACGATAAATAATTTAATAAAGTTTCAGGCATTCAAAGTTTCCCAATCTGTATTAGACTAGTTTGGAAGAATAGTCTAACTCCCAATCGTGACCCTTTTCAAGTAATAAGATATTTAAGACCTGATGTGATTACGGCGGCTATCGAATCACCCCACGTAGGTTTGGCTGCAAATAGCGTTTCTAATAGTAGCGACAATCTTACCGACCTTAATCGACGTCCATTGCTCCGCTCTTTAACTGCTATTTCCACGTTATAGGCTACAAACACGTCAGGTTTGTTCACCTGTGAAGCGTCAACTGACCCGGTAACGTCCAGAAGGAAACTATTATTGAGTCTTATGTAACGAAAGATCTCAGGTAGAAATAATATCAAGGATACTATTTTTGAGGTAGGTTTTCCGGAATACGGTGTTGAATGCGGATAAAACAACTTTAGAATGGTTAATAAAATAATATAGATCGCCTACGACCTTCTGTCGCCCGAAAGCGCTATTGTACAAAGTAATAAGAATAGTTTTTCTCTCTTCACATTTTCTTACATTGGACATGTTTCGTTTCCAAATGGGTTTGAGGGCAAATTTTAAATTCGTTATTTTATTCTGGCACGACGAATCCGGTAATCTCTCTTACCGAACGAAACGCAACAGAAAAGCTGTTACTTCTCTTTGGCTTATTTTGCATTCGTAAAATACACAGTGAAAATACTTGGATTTCGTTCAGGTTGTATTTTGTTCGTGGTGTACAACGTACTACAATGCATGCCTACAAAAATGTTCGTTTTTTAAAAACACTGTTAACTAATAAAATGAAGAACAAAATATATAACCAGCCGTTTCAAAATTTATCTGCAGATATAACGCATCAGGTTACAAGAAGCTTGATTGCCACGAAACTTTTTACAAGAATAACTTGCGAACTGAGTGATGATTGCGCGAAAGTACAATTGAGTTGCTTAGAATATTGCCGGCGACCTACATTACGCCGACCGTGAAATGGAGGGTGGCGAGCTACCCCCAGCTACCCCAAGCTACCCCCGCAGGGGAGGGTGGCCACATTTTTGATACGTCCAAATGGATTACGAGTTTGCTTTGTAGGAACTCGACTCTTTTATGTGGCGTGTTGGTTTAGCTAGCTGATTCTTCCGTATGTTGTTTGATAGGATTTTGTTCGATCTGGGATTGTTACTTTGATATGGAGTTAATTGATTTGACTGAATATTTATTGATACACCAGTGTAGTGATAGGTATGTAAAGCCATTGATAGTGATTTGAGTTTGTCGCGTTCTGAAAGCCTATACATCAGTTTTAACAGGTCGAAATAATTAGCAATTGCGGCATTTCCGGACAAATACGACCTGGCGACCTTCAAAAAACGAGCATATTCCCACCTTAAAGGCCGCCAACTTATCTCCATGCCCTATGGTGTTGCATGTTCATCAGCGATGATCACTTTCCATCAGGTGAATCATATGCTCGTTTGCCCACTATATAAAAAAAAAAGAAACGCATAGATATCATTACTATCTGCTGGGTAGTCTCTATGCAGGCCGTATTTTATTCATCATCAGTTGTATTACAGTTACTTAGTACATAAAAATGGCCCGGTTGAATCGGCCCATTCATATTATGGTCAAGGCCATCTTCAGCGCGGCTCTACCACGAAAAACTACTACTGTATTCTGTTTAGATGTTTATTTTGTATCGGCGGTCTATTTATTTATTTATTTATTTATTTAAATCTTTATTGTACACAATTAAGAAGAAAAATACACAATACAGAAACAATACCAAAAAAAAAAAAGTACAAATGGCGGTCTTATCGCTCTACAGCAATGTCTTACAGACAACCATGGGATGGATTTAAAAGAAGGAGAGAGAGAGGGCAGTGTAAAAAAATAAAGAATTAAAGCTAATAATAGTTATTAAACATATACACAAACATACTATACATACATAACAGTTAATCATAAATACATGTATACATATATAAATACATATATACAAATAAATATAAACATACATATACATATATACTACAAATAGCCAAATGATAACTTTAAGAAAATAACACTAAAGTCTGCTTAAAGAGAAAGGTAGTGCTCTTTAGTTAGCCTCTTAAATGACGACAGCGTTTGAGCCTGTCTCACCGCAACAGGAAGCGCGTTCCACAATCGAACTGCTTTGACAGTAAAAGAGTTGTCCATAAATGTCGTGGTGTGCACAGGCATTCTCAGCTTAAGATTCTCAGACGACCTCAAGGATCTCAAATGTGAGTCATGGAGAAAAATAAATCGTTCTTTAAGATAAGAAGGGGTGAGAGGATTAAACAAAATATTGTAAAGAAGAGAAAGAATGTGAGTATTCCGACGAAGCCGTATAGGTAACCACTTGAGCTTAGCGCGAAACTCAGAAACATGGTCATATTTGCGAAGACCAAATATGAATCTTATGCAGAAATTTTGAAGGCGCTCAAGTTTATTAAGTTGGTCTTCGGTGAGATCAAGATAGCTGACATCGGCATAATCGAGGATGGGGAGAAGGAGGGTTTGTGCAAGCGTAATCTTCGTGGAAACGGGTAGAAAGTTGCGTAACCTTCGCAAGGACCTTGCCGAAACAAACAGCTTCCGGCTTAATTCCGAGAGCTGTGGACCCCAGGTGAATGATTTGTCTATATGTATGCCTAGATTGCGGACGGAGTCACTGAAAGGAATGGCGATACCATCACAATCGACACTAGGTAGTTGGGACAAGTCTAGCTTAGAAATCATCCTGGGGCTGCCGACAACAATGACTTGGGTTTTAGTAGGGTTAATCTTTAAACCATGAGCTTTACTCCAAACACAGATGTGATGGATATCTGTATTGATTCTAACAATCGCATCTGTCATCCTGTCTAAGGGAGCTTGAGTATAAATCTGGAGATCATCAGCGTAGAGGTGGTAGGAGGAGCGAAGAAGATTGGTAATGGAGTTAATAAAGATAGCGAAGAGAAGAGGAGATAGCACGCCGCCCTGAGGTACGCCAGCAGATACGGGGCACCAGGAGGAAAAACTTTCCTCCACACGGATGCGTTGCCGGCGACCATACAGGTAACTACGAAACCAATCAACTGCCATTGGAGATATGTTAAGAGAACGTAGCATAGTAAGTAATACGTCATAGTCGACAGTATTAAAGGCATTGCTGAAGTCCATAAGAGCTAGGACAGTCAGCTTGCCTTCCTCCATGCCTGATCTGATGCCATCCGTGATATGTGTCAAAGTTGTAGTCGTACTATGTCCAGGACGAAACCCAGATTGGAGAGGATTTAATAGGTTATTCTTGGAGAGGAAATCATTGAGTTGGGTATGGATTAAACGTTCTAGGACTTTGGAAATGAAAGGAAGTATGGAAATAGGACGAAACTCAGAAAGAAGAGAGGCATTGGATTTTTTGGGAATGGGGATAATGTGGGCTTCTTTCCAAGCAGTGGGAAAGATCCCAGTGGAGATGGAGTGGTTAAGAATGTGGGATATGATAGGAAGGATTTCGTCTAAGACAGGGAGAATCATGTTGCGACTGATATTATCGCTACCCATAGCATTTGACGACAAAACAGTAATGGTCTTCTTAACATCACAAGTGGCAAATTGTTGTAAGACAAAGGTAGAACAAACGGGAGACTGAAGGGTGGAAAGATGCTTAATAGTGTTATCTTTAGTTGTCCTATCAAAATAGGACAAGGAAGAAAAATGAAGGTTTAAGGAATTCAAATTTATGGATTTAGGAATAGAATCTTGTCGTGATTTACCCACTCCCAGCGTTTTCAGAAATTTCCAGACTTTGGCTGGATCACCGTTTTCAACTGAGTTATGAATGTATCGGCGTTGAGCATTTCTACACACCTTACTGCAGTGATTCCGGATGGCTACATATTTTAACCAGTTAGACTCACTGGGACGACGATTATATTTAGTCTTGGCGGACGCTTTTTTAAAAAGTAACTCTTTGATGTCAGCAGTGAGCCAAGGTGAGGGTAAATGCTTAACTTTAATTGGCCTGATAGGAGCATGCGTATCAAAAAGTTCAGTTAGCTTATTGTTAAAAATACGCAGCTTGGTGTCAACACAGTCTGTGTCAAGAAGCGAGCTCCAGTCAATGTTGTCGGCATCCTTGCGAAGATTATCAAGATTCATACCCCGAAAATTGCGTTGCAGGAGGACTTTGGGTGAGGCTTTAGTGGGACGGACACGGTAGGAAAGGTAAAGCAAATCATGAAAGGAAAAAGCGTCGGCGGAACATTGTCCATGTTTTGCAACCAGGTTTGGGGAGGAAACAATGATAAGGTCAAGAAGAGAAGGAGCATTATTAGGGGAATGGTGAGTGGCTGAAAGAGGAAGGATAGAAAGATTGCAGGATTGGAAAGTATTTAAAAGGGAGGAAGAACGACGGTCGTTCTTAAGGAGACAGGTATTGAAATCACCCATGATTATAGTTTGACTGTACGATGGGACCAGATTTTCAAGAATAGTTTCGAAAGAAGAGAAGAAGTCAATACGAAGAGAGGGACAGTAGTAAACACCGATTAAAAGTTTTTTAAGAGAAAATTCCACCTCCAAGAAAAGGTGTTCGCCAGCATTAGATGGTGGAGGTTGTGGAGACGCGCTAACAACCGAAAATCGGAACTGAGTTCGGAGATAAATTGCGACTCCGCCACCACCACGTGCCGTGCGATCATTTCTTATGAGGTGGAATCCTGGAAGGGAGTAAGCGGAAGAAGATAGACATGGTTTCAACCAAGACTCTGAAACAAGGATAGCGTGTATATGAGTACAGTCAAAACTAGCCAGCATATCGGGGAAATGAGCCGGAATACTCTGGGCATTGAAATGGACCACATTGAAATTCCTAGGGACGTCAGAGAACTCGCATGAGAGAGTGTGGGCAAGCGATGGAACACTGACAAAGCTATCGTCACTACAGGCGGAGAAGAACTCTTCACTGTCACTTGAATAATTGTGCACAGACATTTGTGTAATTCAAAAATAATATACAATATGGTATGGCTATAATAAATAAATATAAAATATTAATAATAAAACTAATAATAAAAAGAATATGCAAAGCTAATCAAAATGAATAAAAGCAAGACAAAATAATATAAAGAACAAAAATAATCAAATCACATATCCATCTGCCGGTTGTAATAACAAAACGTGAAAAACTATTCTAAAATATAAAAAAACGTCACTCAAAGTAAACGAGAGAGACAAAAGTAATATAATGAATAAAAAATACTAAAAAAAAATAAAGAATAAAAAAATAATTAAAAACATGATTAACAATAGTTTGAGGGTCCAGGCAAACATTCAAAACTTAACAATAAAAACAAAAAACAAAAAACTTAAGTAATTTCCGAACGTAAAGACTAAATGTCAAAGACAGCATTTGACAGTAGTGGATAGGATTGAGGTTATGTTTATTTACTTAAATATTATTGAATTCTATGCGGGTGGAAATAAATAATAAAATTATATCAACCATCAAAACAACATAAAAAAGGAACAGAAAGAAAGTAACAGAAGAGAGTAAGATAGAGGTAGTTTACCTGGAGAACAAGCAATAAAACATAATACTACTTTTTGGCAGCCGCAGCCCGCCGGCTCTTAGGCACGGCTATGGTCCTCTTCACTGGCGTCGCCTTAGGAGGTGTGTCAACGTTGATCTGACTAAGCAGACCAAGCGACACTATGCGATGCCGGACACCAGCGCTCACGACAAAGACATTGCCGTCCCGAGTCCATGCATTGGTTACACCAAGCTTTTCGCGAGCTGCCATGAATAGGTCATGACGTCCTGCAACTTCACTAGTATGGGTCTTGGCTTCTTGGAAGAATATGGTCGACCCAACCTGTGGCAGCGTTGTAGGTCAGTGGCTTGAAACTCCGCAACACCAAGACGCTTCTTGACAACATCCACAACGAGCTGTGCAGAATTTTCGTCAGCAACCTCAGCTACACCATGAATCAACAGCATCTTGCGACGTCTCTGCATTTCCATCGTGTCGACAGTGTTGGTCAATGCTTCAATTTGCTGCTGAAGAAGATTGAGAGCCTGAGTGACGAAGCCTTTATAAGTGGCAAATTCCGCAGCTAAGTCGGACGAATCAGTTACACTGGTGGTGGTCTTCAGGTTGCTCTCAAAAGCAGCCATTCTCTGATGGAACTCGTTCTTCATTTCCTCAATTGAAGCTTGCAGTGCGGTCTCCATAGTGGAAAAAGTGACTTAAGTGTAGTGAAAAGTGAAGTGCAGAAAAGAGAGTAAAATAGGAAATATTATACTAAAACCGGCAGGTAGATCATCTAACTAATGTAGTAAAACATTAATAATAGTAAATAACTATTTTTAAATCATTAAAATATTTAAAATTATATGGAGCAAAATTTTATTGCACTGTCCTCTACAACTACCCACGCAGAAAAAAAGCGTTATTTATGTACTCATTGTGACGAGGTCGACGTCATCACAATTCGATGCATTCAGATTTGCTTATTTAGACGACACGTGGATTGCGTAGAGTAATGGCTAAACAGCTGAATAAGTTAAATGTGATTTTAAGAATTATAAAAAATACACTTACAGTAACACACAACAGACGAATCTTAATAATACAGGGTATATCAAGACCGCGACCGAAAACGAAGCCAGGTGGTAGTATTAGTGACTTCAGACACAATGCAATGAAAAATTTCGTAAAAAAATCGTCAACTTTATTTTGGCAATTTTTTACTTATCGTCGTATTTGGGTGATAAATACATAGTTTTCCTAAAATAATGATGTACACCTTTTTATTTTTTTAAGGCACAATGGTACGATAGGGTTTCAATTACTATTTTCGCAATAACTAGGTATTAACTACCCAAAAACAATGATTTTCAAAAAATTGCAAATAAAAATCTGTCGCTTATTTTGCGAAATTTTTATTTGCATTGTGTCTGTAACCACTAAAACTACCACCCGGCTTCGTTTTCGGTCGCAGTCTTGATATACCCTGTATATTACGAAAAAAAAATGATTGCGGCAAGTAACGAATTCGCGGCTTCTTGTTCCACAGCCTTCATCTTAACGAACAGAGCCTCGGAGGGAAACAAAAATTAATACCTGATTATAAGTTCTATGGAGTCCTCGCAACTGTTCTACAAAGACAGTTTTATCGCCTGTATCCTGTCCCAATAAGTTACTTCTACCCTCATTACAGTTGGCAACTTGCTCCTCTAATGGTTGAATAGTTTCTTTCCCCGGAATTACTCTCACCGGTACAATTCAGCGCGGCAAGTGTTCCGCCCAACTTGACTTAGTATTATTCTATTGGCGCGCTCCCAACACCACCGACACTCGCTCCAGTTTTACTAACCCAAATGTTGATTTTCATTTTCCGTTTAAGGCGTATAATTAGCACTGGGCCATATAGCCAAAAACACAGGCCCGTCGACGCGAACGTCCGCAGTAATTAAAAGGGGTCCACTCAAAATGGACACACAGGTTATACCTTCTGTGTGGGCGAAGAAAAATGTACACAGAAAAAGAGTGGGCCATCAGAGGCACTTGGGATGAAGCCGGGTTTAATGTAAGTGTGCTTTTCATAAAGAGTGACTCGCCGAGAGGCTCATTACCGCCACACTTACACTGTGACTATGCGGGAATTCTCGCGGCGATGCGGTGCCGTGTACCGTGTAACACTAAAAATAACACCGCTTTTTATGTGCAAAAGGGCAGTGCATGCGATTTTAATAATTTTCACATTTTTCACAACCGCTCGTGGTGGAGGGTGGGTGTTCCCACGGGGTTATTTTAGTGTTTTGGGCCATAATGAAGTGTGGCATGTGGTGTGCAGCCGGGTGACTGTTCAGATATTTATATAGTGCAGGGAAGGGTCGAAGTATTTATAGGTAGTTTTGTCGAGCCTCATCAGTGCGCCTGACCCTTTGTATGTAAATATATGCACTGTATAAGTTGCATATAAGGTATTTCTTTTATTTCAGTCAGCATTATTGAATCTAGTATCTATAAAAATTGATTAGTATTCATGAATGTATGGTTTTTCTATTTAATCTTCGTCGCTTTACCCGCTGTTCGCGGCGCATAAAACTAATACATTAAAAATGCTATTGTAAAGCAATGACGTAGTGAAAAGAATAAAAATAAGTTAAAGTAACCTAGGTAGTAGGTATGTAGCACGGTAGCGTCGGCGCTGCAGCTAGCTATCTTACCGAATTAACATGGGCGCCGTTAACTAGGCCAATGCGTTCGAGCACGTGATACACTGCAAACCTTTACATGTGCCTTAATGTACGGCCAGGAGACAATGCCAATTTGCTCGTGGTACCGGCTAATATGGAGGTTTTTGAAAATGCCTGGACATGAATGAAAATTGCGACAAGTCTGTAGTGGTACCGATAGTTACAGAAGAAAGAAAAAAACACTTATATAAATAAATTGATTAGCAATAGACGAGGAGTAAAGATTTTTTTAGTTTTGCGCATAAAACATTGTTTTGTCTGCTCTGGAATAATAATAAACGACAACAATATTATTTGTCTAAATATTCGGACAACTGCTTGAATCTAAAATTGAAAGACAACCGATGATTAAAACACCGATTATACCACTTTACTGTTTCGTCGGACGTCGTATTAGACGTCTAAGCAATTACTTCTTTTATTATGCCGTAAATTATAGACCATTATATTTGTACGTATGGTAGAGTCTATCTGGTCAGTTTTGAGGAATCAAAATCGTCTTTAATGAAGTAGTAGAATCAACATACTATATTCCATTAACTTGGCTATATCTTCTTCCGTCAACAATGCCAAAAAATATCGCACAGGCTGTCACATTTTCGTCAATACTACACTATTACACCAAATGACATGCTATCGCTTTCTCTCATTGAGTTTATTTCCACGACATCGACTCGGGGGGAGCAGGGGCGGCAGGCGAGGGGAGGAGGAGATGAGGGGAGGGTATAGGGGGATAGTTATTCATGAGAAATGCACGCGACGACCCCTCGGCGCCACGCAGCATTAAATGCGCTGACACGCACATCAAATACAAACAGTTTGCAGATTTATCGACGGCGACTTGAAGATTGCAATCTGTTGGCGATTTATGGTTGTGGAGTTTGCTTATCATACAATGTTATTAAGTTTGCCGGGATTGGGTGGTTCCTGAAAAGGTTTGCTTTGGGAGGCGGACGTTATTACCGCATAAAGTGGTAAACCGACCCAATGTACATGACGTAAAAAAAGTGGGGTAAGGGCATATGAAAGAACAACAAGAAACAAATAAGTGATCTGGCATAATGGTGTCGATTGAAAATGGATAATCGTAGTCTAGTTTCATTTTATTATTGGTTTTCACTTGAATATCAATCATGTTATTTTTATAGTGACGCGGTTTTAAGGGAACTGAATAAGGAAACAGTCTTACAAGACCCAGATAATAAATACATATGTATTATGTGCATGCCTCGATGTATAGGCATCACAGGTTTGTCTTATTCTTTTGTCTAACTATAGGTTGGAAACACGTTGTGTGTGACGGACATTGTAGCCAGTAATTACTCGGCATTAAAAACCTTACACCTCACACCTCGGGATGTCAACTGATAAGTGCAGTGCATTCTACTACTGTGATTTATTTCTTCTAAGTGTGGTGCCTATTGTTTATGTGCAGGCATTACGCAATTGTCGCTAAAAACACTTCCCATTTCGCCTGTTTCGTCACGAAGGCTGTCCAATAGTGACATTCGAGTATTCTGCAAATATTTATTTTGGCTTACCAAGTATGCATAGCTATCTATATACAGTTGATCTAAGGTTACACTTAGTTTTTTGGGGTGAATCAGGACAGTGGTTAATGAAAGGCCTTGGTGGACGGGTATATTCGGCACTGACGCAGCCCGCGTCCAAATTAATATGCATTTGCACTGCAATATACAATTTTTTTTAATGAGCAATTACAAACTTTTAAAGCTTTCCTGGTTTTGTTTATTATTGTAGCTTCAAATCGGCCTCAGATTCATCGTTGATTAATTGTCTTAAAATTATTAAAACTAAGACCAAATAGCTGAGCTTCTTGATGCAGATTTTTTCTTCTAATGTAATTGCATAACATATTTATCAAGAGTCATACCAATTTATTAAGGATTTGTGAGATGCCTTTACTGTTCTATGTCCAATAAAATAGCTAATTGATTTGACCTTTAAAAAGAGTTCAATTATCTCTTTATAAACGGTACACATTTAGTCTCCGTCGGAGCTAGGTCAGCCGATGTGTAGATATAATCCGACCAAATGAGGTGGAATACGAGCTGAGCCGAATTAATCCGTATTGGGTGTAAGTGCGCGCGGCCGGGTAACACGGCTTCCAGCCCAAGATTTATTATCAGAGGTAATTAATTAGGTTTCATTAAGGGATTATGTTGCGTGACTGCTAGACTAGTCGGTACTCGCAAAAAATGTATTTCGTCTTCTTTTTTATTAGATTAGTTGACCTTTGCGTGTTGCTGATGTCTGGACTAATGAGTTTATTAAGGGCCCTGCTCTGGTCTTAGGTAGAATATTTTTGACATATTTTGGTATACTGATTGCCCCGTTTTATACAGATCGAATCTGAAATGCGACTGTGTGTGAATATAACAGCCTTGCCAATACGTTTCGTTTTGTACGATAATCGCTATCAGGACACAGATATGAATGCCTATTCTAATCCTGTAAGCTCAAAAATATCAAATCTCATGAATAGACTTCTTCCCAAAGTTTTATTAGTGCTAAAATACCGCAGACAAATCTGATTTGATTGTTTTGTAGATCACAACAAAACGTTAGTCGTGACTCGTGTGTTCCTGTGATTATTAAAAATCTGTTATAGTTTCGACATGTTTCATAGTTTCTGACGTCATCCGACGCTGTACCAAATATGTGTCTCGTAATGAGTGGCGCTGTGTGTCGATAATGTCCGAAAGCCTGTCATTACGGCGCACAAATTGACACCATTTGTGGATCTGTATCACGCTGTAATGCTAGACGAGTTATAATTACAGTAGTTATGTCCGTTTGGTATTCTTTATCACTTTCATTATAACTACTATGTGGAGTTCATATGTGTGTATATTGTTTGTAAGTAAATATTTAACATTTTGTCCATTTGTTTTTATTAGATTGTTTCTGTTATATTGTTTTACTATTGGAGACTGTCCCGCCCTCACACCCGCCACTGCAACTCCTGTAAGCCAGGATCAACAGTGGCACGCATTTTAATGACACTGAACATTGAAGCCCAGCGCGTCTCCGGGAATGTCTAACTTGTCTTTAACCCGCAACGAAATCAATCAAAAAAGTTAAATTAATAGGAGGAGTTGGAAATCAATTATTGTCCACTTCCCTCCCTAATAAAGCGGGTGACAAAAACAATGAACTAAAGAGGTAAATAACCTCGCTTAAAGACGTTTATAGCCAGATAAGCCAGCTGTAAAGCACCACGGATTAGTCATTATAATATTTAAATGGGACCTATAATGTAAGCTGTTATACTTGATTCCAATAATAGGTATGGCAAAATCGCCGGAAAGCACGGAAATTCTTCCTAGTCTCCACAAGGTCCGTGTAGTATACAACTCCAGATGTTATTTGCATACTATCTAGCATGGTTTTACGCTCATTCTGCCAAAGACTACACTTCCACAGTATATGATGCGCGGACTGCTCATATTCGCAATAAGGTGTTGAACATGAGCACGCAGGCGAATCATAGAGCTTAAATGAGTACAGTTTAGACTTAAAGTTACCATGGCCCGTAAGAAACTGTGATACGTAATAATCGATATCTAGCCAAGTCTTAGTCAAACGATTGTTTTACTATTGTAGTAAATACTTTTTAATTATTGATATTTTTATCCACAATACTTAATAAACCACTTACTTGTATTATCGTCGCTTCAGTTAACTCTCAATCTGTCCTTTTAAAATGGTATTATTTGTTCAAAGTGCATATAGATCCCTGTACAAATGATTCCGAGTATAATCGCAATGATTGCTTAATCGAGCGCGCCCACGTAACTGGGTCACGTGACCAATGGAAACGAATTAGCCGCGTCAACAACTAACCGCCATTTATACTCTCAACTTTTATAATGCGAGGCAGCGGGTTCGAGTACCGGCGTTATTGATAAAGTTTGCGTCTTCATATATTTGTACCCTCGAGAAAAATCTGGGCTTTGCAAAGTACCTGTCCGAAGTTACGCAGTATATTAGTGTAATGTGCCAAAACTAAGTGCCTGGCTTTTTTATATAAAAAGTGTGGTTTGGCGAAGTTTCTATTAGGGTGAGAGAAACTTCAAGGTTTTTTCCTAAAGTTCTAAACTATGAAGTTGGACATGTCCTAGAACGAAATTCTTACACAAATGTCTTAGGTAGAGAGTTTTATTACAAGGTTGTAAAACAACTTGAGGTTATACGTATGTATATGATTAATTATATTAATAATAGTGATTAAGGTATAAATGCGAGTGTGGATGGAAGAGTCGGTAGAGGTCGACCTCAACGTACCTATACAATCCAAATCGGTGAAACCCTCAAAAAGGGTCAAGTCAAACGTACCCTGAACCGACGAGAATACATGAAGAGATTGATGAAAGTGGATGAAGCAAAAGTAATATGTTAAGATCGAGCAAAGTGGTCATCCATAGTCTCTGCCTACCCCTATGGGATACAGGCGTGACGAATGTGTATGTATTTTTAAGGTGTACTCTATTAACGCAACGAGCAACGTTGATACCTTTCAATGCACTAATGTTGTAGTCTTCCCATTCCTCATACAAACCTATATAATCAAACTTATATGAAAAAGTCTTCCCCATTTATCTTTTAACGGCCACGTGTTTTCAAGGTTTCATAGGTGGCATCGCTCGCCCTTGGCCCGCTTTTGTGACCCGATGCAAGATTCGCGACCTGTACCACTGTATATAAAAGAATTTATGCAGACGTACCGATAGGCTCGGCTTTTCACTTCTTGAGACGGAAATATAACCAGCGAACATCAAGTGGTGTTACATAAAGGCGTGAGTTATATAAGAATAATATCTCTGTTACATTTACACTGAATTTTAAGTCACAATGCCAAGAATGTTATTTCGTTTTCTATTATCAGGAAGTCTACTGCTAGTTCCTCAAAGATGGCTGTTGGCCTGGTTTGGCCTCTTCCCAGAATTTCCACAGCTACTTCTTGCAGTATTCAATGACGGCAATATGCATTAATTCGTTTATTAAATAATTTATTGTTGTTGACGATAGTCGTAATGATGTTCCTAATCCAAAATATTTAATTTAATCTGTTGTTATGCAAAATGTTATGCCTATGTATAAGGTTTGTGAGGGATGGCGTGGGCAGGAGCGTGGCGATAGTATTATCAAACTACTGTTTTAGCAACAGTGCGAACATGCTGTTGTGATTTGAAATGTATTATCTGTATCAGCCCATATACGTCCCACTGCAGAGCACGAGCCTCCTCTACAATCGAGAGTACGATTGAGTGGTTAGGACATGTAGCCCACCACGCTGGTCTAGTGCGGGTTGGCGGACTTTATATCCTATAGAAATTCTAACAAATCGCTATGGTATGCTAATTTCCTCACGATGATTCCCTTCACCGTTATAGTCCGTGGTGATTGACCGTTGGTTAGATGCCGGCTGTGAATTGAGAGGCCGCGGGTTCGATCCCCGCACCGAGACAAATATTTGTGTGGCCCACAAGTATTAGTCTCGGGTCTGGGTGTCTGTGAGACCAAAAGGTCTCTCGTAGCTTCTGATACCCACAACACAAGACTTTATTGATCTTAATGTGGGGTCAGGACTATGTATGTGACTGTTGGGTGTATTTATCACAGGAACAGCACTTTTCTTTGGGATTAAAGTATACTATGTCGTATACAGTACCACTGACAATTTGTATGCAAAATATCATCATAATCGGTTGAGTGGTTACAGCATGGAACTGAAACAAACTCACATTTATTATTTAGTCTATCACAAGCTAGATGTGATAAGTGATATATGAGGTAGTTCACCTCTCGTCCTGCGTCCTTGACCCCATACAAAAACTGTGAAAACTAGAGAGCACACCCAAGTGGCACGCAATATTGGACATGTGCCAACTCGGTGCGTGTCAAGGGCATGTGCCTTACGCCATGGCGAATGAGCCAAATGCACAGCGCTGTTCAAGGACGGCGTGATGCATTGCTAAATGTTGCAGCTTTTGTGTCAGTGGTTTAAAATAAATGTTGTTGAATAAGTTATTGTTGGCAATTTATTTCAGCAGAAGTTAAAACGTCAATTTACTATATATTTTTATAAATAAACAATTATTGCAATTCATAATAAATGTGATAGCAGAGGATTAATTATTGTGGTTAGAATCCAGAACCGCCCTACTATGCTAAATGCAAACACCTGAAGCCTTTATAGGCATCAAACAGCGTGTTGATTGATCGTTTTCAGTTAGTACGAACCCTCACAGCTTTACGCTGGTAAACAATATCCCAAAATACTTTCATACATAAGCTGAAGTGAGTGACCTGTCAGTGACCACCATAATTATCGAGTATTGTTATTAATAAATTTGACGTATTTATGCAAAAGAATAGAAATATTCAATAATAATTTTACGAGTGTATAGGTATGTTATCGCTAGTATTGTACTATACAGTTATCGGTAGTTCGAGATAAAAAGCATTTTAATTAAAGTCGATATGTGTCAATGCCCCTAAACATAAAACGTGTAGGATAATTGCGTTACGCCGGGTCCACACGTTGGCTACATTTTTGGACTCAAACACGTCGTCCGTAGTTGAAATTGACGTCTGCCCTTTGGCTTCTCTTTGTTTATTTTTTTAACACTGACACGAGAAAGTTGCTACCCAAATAGAATATCCTCCAGCGAAAGTTATATCTCTCGCTGAGAAACATGGCCTATGTTTCTGCCCTGCTCAAAGTCCGATATAAACAGGATCGTCATACACTTGGGTTACGTGTGGTGTAGCGTGGTGCGTGGATAATGGGTATGAATATCCTAGGATAGGGTAGGACTAACATACCCGACAGTTTTGGCACCGTTGCATTGTTTGGGCCATAATGTGGAGCCGGCCTTACTTGTTCGCCCACTCGGCCCGTGACGCTAAGGTTATCGCAACATTATCGATTCCACAAACGATAACCAAATGCGTTTCATTTTACTACTTGTAAACATTATGCAGCTCGTCACATGAAACATTGTAATAAGATCTCATAATCTAGCAAATATTATTTAATAATAATAAATAGAGTTAGTCAAATTATTCATCTTGACCTCACATTACGTATTCATCACAGCAATCTTGGTTATATTACAGTTGACGATTGAGTAATACACGCGCAATAACACATTGTCGTAGCTTCACTTTTCTTCCATATTGCAGATTATTTTCTAATATAATTTTATAACCTTCCTTGTACACATTAACCCTTTTGGGATCAGGTCTTAAAACTGACCAACGGGCCTAATATGGGTTAGTAGACTTAATATGCCTTATAATGTTACGACCTTTTCTGTAGTTCACATTAACTCTTTAAAACCTTTCGAGATTAGGCCTTTGAGTCCACCACGTTTTAGCCCAAAATGTGCTAATTCAGACACATTAAATTCTTGTAGAAAACTCACAGAAATGTAGGTACAAACTAATTTTAACTATAGACCAGAGCCCATACTAGTAGGATAATGGGCAGAAATTCAAACATTATTTTAATAGCGTGGTGGGAACAGCATCAGGAGTCGCGTGCTGCCACAACGCGCCGATAGCTTGGCAAACGGAGAATTTAATAAGGAATAAAATTAACCGGCGGAGCGCTAACCACATTAACTCCGCCCCCGTTTGTGAATGTAAAGCCATAACCCAGTTATGGCCGACGCAGCGTGAAATAATTGAAAACGTTAACATTCGCCGGCTATTCGGAAAGCTAAACTCGTCCTGAACAAACAGAACGACACTGCTACCGGCCCCGCGGCTCCACCGGGCAATCCGATTAGAACAACATCAATATTGATCAATCCGTCAGTCAGTTTTTGTCTATCTTATAACGAAGATTAATTAATCTGTACCTCCTATAAATGTATTTTATTGGTTTCAGGTAAACTTCGCTGTCCGATTCCAGCCTCTGATTAATTCGGTAAAGTATAAATCTCGATTTAATTAATAATTCATCTGTATTAATCCATTTCGACGCCCGCGCCGGGTATCGTATAATTTGAGTGATTGACGACGGCGGATTGTTAAAACAGACGGCTTTCTTTAATCCGTGACGCTTTTGTTGGCTCGTTTATTGTTGTTTTTTTAGTTTAAATTGATTAATTGTGTTCACTCGGTGGTTTGGAAAATAGAAATTAATTAATTATGGCCGTTTTAGAACTTAAAATACATTATTCATTAATTCTTCAAAGTTTCACCTACAAGTTTTCTAGATATTTCACACATATTATCATAGACTTGTATGTTCTGTAGCATGTGGCGTCGGACCCTTGAATCTCGTACGTGGGTGTTAGACAAGCGTTTAATTATGAGTGTCTTGACGTCCTCTCGCGTCCTCCACGCCGCTCTTACCTGGCGTCTGAGGACTCCCGACCTTTATGTTTTAATCTGGCTAATAGCGTTAGCGTCTCTAACCTTGCGTCTATTTTAAGCTTCATAAGAAAGTTCATGTACACGGTTTGCGTGACTGGATAGTAATTACTTATTATAAACGATTCTCTTCTTACATTAGCGAGATGAAACTAAATTGTAATCTGTTTATTTAAGGCCAGTGACTTGTGTTTCATTTTCGTTGTGGTTCAAGGTAGGTTAATAATATTTTAATGATTTGTTTGGTTTCGTTATCGTAGCAGTTGGCTTCCATAATTATTTATGGATACAAAAAATCTATTTAACCTACCATTGACATGAAACAACAAAGAGTTTTAAATCTTTTAGAGAATAAATCTTATGTCTCAGGATGGCGAGGGCAGTGGAATGCCAACTATTACTTTGTAATTCATGGCGATGTTTGGTTTCGCTTCTGTCCACGAGCGGTCATATCGCTTATCATCAGGCGAATAGCATGCTCGTCTCGCCATTCGTTGCAATTAAACCAAACTAAACCACATTATTTTATGTATGTAGTTCGGTGATTTACAACATTTTATTTATTATTTACATCATAAATTAGTGTCCCACTGCTGGGTATAGGTACTTTCAGGCCTTGAGGTCTTATGCGACGTGTGACGTGGGGGTAAAGCCAATAGAAACTTAGTTTTGTCTCCACCTACGTCTGGGATTACAAAAGCTTATCTTTGCTTGGTTAAGACGGGCTTTATTTAAATCAGTTTGTACTAAAATGTTATTTAGTTAATAATTTAAGCTACACATCATGGAAACCTTATTTAATTTAAACACGCAATTTCATTCCGAGGTTCCTTTTAGATTCAAAGTTCAAACAAGGCGACAAAGAACCATTGTGGTACTATCCAATCTCACAATAGTTTCACGACCCCTAATTATACAATCACGTGCTGCTGGCTCCAGGGGGTAGAAGGGATGGGAGGGGAGGGGTTCTTCTCGTCTCCCAGGCCGCACGTCTATGGGTTTTTAATATTTAGCGTTGTAATTTGCCGCGATAAGAAACGAAGGTCGCGGTGATAACGCGCGCTCGTTATTCTGTGATAAATAAATATCCCGTTTGGCGATTTGATTAATGTTTGAGAGTTGTAAGTTAAATGTCATGTTTTTGAGGTGGTTAGCACTGTGTGTGGTCGTGATTCTTTCACGATTTCTGGTAGTAAAATATGTTCTATAGCGCGGAGAAATCATAGGGTTGGATCGAAAACTGTGGAGTGGAAGCTGCGTTTCGCCAGGCTTAGCGTAGATGAATGAAAAAACCTCACAGACGATTGATAGCTTGAGGCTGCTTCCAACAGTCCATTCTGGAAGTGTTTGAAAATACTTTATGTTTAGCAAAGAAAGTCTAGTAGGTTATGGTGATGCAAGGATTTAAATACGTATTTTGACTGCGTTTATAAATAATTGCAATCTATTTGCATATTTTCTCATCAAAAAGGACTAAAGTACATTTCCATTGTATATTTATGAATAGTCATGTAATTGTACATATTCATGAATGAACTGCGCAAACAAAGGAATCATTGAGTAAATGCATAATCTTTGAAGTGTATTTTGAATGAGAATGGAAAAATACTATTACATTACTAATAGTTTTTATTGATTGTGACTCACGTAAGAACTTAACTGATTATGTACACGTAAATAAGTAAGACAGATTATTCAAAACTATGGAAAAACTTGGTGTTTCCGGGACATTTTACTGTACATAGAAAGACACACTTTTCTGTATTATTGTCAAGATGATCAAAATTTTGCGGGAGAAAAGGTTTATTTCTATCACTTTTCACTGTGCATTCAAATGTTGAATGAATTGATGTTTATCTGATATTTAAAAGAGTAACATTAAACTAGCATCGGATTATTAATCAAAATCAGTTTTTTTGTATATTAGCCAAAAAGCAACATTTTTTTAAAATACCGTAACGTATTATTTACAAATAACAAGGCTGTAACAACAACACCGTCCGCCGTGAACTCCCATGCAGTAATTGTTTTCCTCTCCCTCCGCTGAATACTAAGCGGGTCCACTCCATAAATCTTCACAACTAGAAACTCAATTATAGGGAAGCGAAATACGCGCGTGACTTGCTAACGCTTTTTATGAGGTTGGTAAATGTAGGCTTGGAATTTATGTCTAAAGGACTATGTGTTTTTTTTTCTCCTAGCTACAGTATTAACTATGTGAAAAAACAATATGAAAGGTACATGTACACATAAACCCACGCGTTTATTCCAGAAGAGGTAGGCAGAGGCGCCACCAGGACACCCACATTTCGCCTTGTATGTTCCATCCCATGATGTGATAGGGGGCGAGCCTATCGCCATATCGGGCACAAATTCCTGACTCCGTACTGATAATGAATAGAAAAACCCCAATATCACTTTGCCCGACCCAGAATTCGAACCTTAGACCTCAGCTTTGTAATCATACCGTGGTACAACTACGCCACGGAGGCAGTCACATATTATACATATTATATTATTTCGTTAAACCATAAATTTAAATTAAAATATTAATTTTAACTAAACAAATATTGTATCTGTAATGTTAGCCAGATTTATTTTTGGAATATAAATTGAGGTATAAATCAGATTTATTTTAATTAAGTTGATATTCATTTGACAAACAGTCGGAGGGGAAAGCCTCGTTTTAATTGGCGAGCTTCGCTATTATTTACATAGTATTATAATATCGTCTGTTAGTTTTTGGTATCATATTTTAATTAATTAGATAAAACCTGGCTTGAATCCTATTATTCAATTTTATAATTGTAAAATACCCTTAATATTAATTTCAAGACAGACGTCGAAAGATTTCCAGAACGATCTGTTGAAAGAGGCCTACTACCTCCTGGGTGCTATTTACGCATGGTCGGTCGAACAATCAGATTACTTGTATATTTTTAATAAAAAAAATGAAATATCTTAATATTATCTTAAACAGAATTTAACCAATCAGTACCGCTAACTACTCCAATATAAAATGTCAGTTATTCCTACTCTAAGCGCTTACAAAACTTTATTTTCCTCAAGTGTCGCCACTATGTATTTATAGTGGAGGTTGCGGCGACACCTCCCCCCTCCTCATCCTCCTGCACCCCCCTGTGGTCACCCGTGAATACTAATCGAGCGTTATCAATTTCCTTTGGTGCGTCTTGCCGATATTATGTTTTAATCTCGCTCTTATATCACATAGTTCCGGCGGATACGTGCTTCCTTTGCATAATATGACGGTCTCCTTCAATATCCCACTTCGTGCACGTTGTAAGATATTTTAATGGCTATGGGGTAATGATTTTGCGAGTTCAGTGTTTTAATTATGATATACTGCGGGTGTTTTATAGTATAGTAATAAGATATGGTCCGTGTCCCTAGCCGGAACATTTTGCAGTATCGTAATAGAATAGTAATAGTAAAATTTTGTATGGGAATTTAAACAGCGCCATTGTGAGCGTATTTGGAACTAAAATTTTACAGCGGGAAACGTTTACGATACTATACGAGAATTACTATACGATACTTCAAAATGTTCCGGCTAGGGGCACTGGTTTATCCATACTTACATTCAGTTACACCTATATTAATCACTGGGAGAATCTACCATTACTGGTATTTTCGCATACTTTATTTCTGTTCCAAGATGTGATGCTAACTTATCCATATTTTTGTAGAAAAAAATATTAGTGCGTTGATCAAACTTGTAGCCCTTGACGTATAAACCTAAATCAATACGCTGATCGGTCGTCAAATAAGGCGTATTATACAGAATATTTTATTCCTTGTGTGGGTAAACCTGTCTTGCGGTCGATCGTAAAATCATTATCAAAACCTTACTACAACATAAGTACATACAAGTCGTACAATAAACATAATATTCGATAACAGTATTACGTAAATACGATGCCCGGTAATCACATTAGGAATACATCAAATCTTATTTCGTTCCGTACTCATCTTTATCAATGGTAGCGTAGTATTGTCCACTACGCCGCAAGATGGCGCTGTACGGTATTTAGGTCAGCGGCACACGCCGGTGCCACAGCGAACTTATTGATGACCTCATGTCTCGCGCCGCAATCTCATCTGTGCGTACACCCTTATACTCATCACTTTCCATATTTTCATGGGGTTTTCGTTATGGGATGTTACGTGTTATGTTGGCGGAATAAAAAGGTATTGTTTTTGGAAGGATAAGTCTAATTACACGCATTGTGAGGCTTATGAAATATTAATGGTAAAACTTGCAGATAATTGCGGTGGTTGTTTTGGCGAAAGTTTTATGTGGAAGTGAGCCAAGCTTAGTAATTTCAGTATGGGTGGTAAATAAAGAGAAATACGTTGTTACTAGCCAATGACTTGCCTTTGCAGATTACCACCTCCAAAAGCAAGAAAAATATGTACAATCGCTTATGCTAAAGGGAAAAGTGGTTAAGTATGATAAGTATTTTGAAAATAGGCATTGCGTGTTACAATCAATTATTCTAAAAAAATATTTATCATACGTGAATATATTAATACAGTTTTTATACAGAAAAAAAATAAAGAAAAGAGCGCATGGTGCGTTTATACGAGATTTCATTTCAACTCATAACAATTGTATCTTTATTATGGAAAACAACTTATGTACGTAAACGGAAACATTAAGTCTAGACCCATCATAAAAATTCAGTCTTGAATATCAGCATCAAATCAACATCAAACTGGTGTGAAACTTCTCACAGCGTTTAATAGATCGTTGGAATTTATCTTCAGTACACAAGTCCGGCGTCAGCACTGACTGATGTCCGACCCTGCCATCAGTCTGGTCAAGCCGCGCCCCGATCTATTTAGATAAGGTTATTGAGGACTATGGATCCTTCGGTTTATAGCCGGCGAGCTGACGCGACCTTCCAACTTACAGCGCTCCGACATGAAGTGTCTGCGTGTTGTAGGACCTATTTGATAGTTGGGTTTTGTCTGGAATATTTTAAGCTATTTTGTTTGGTGAAGCTTGAGGATTATTTTGTTTTGTGAAGTTAGTGAACGTTTTGTGAAGTTACTAAGCTTAAATAAGCACGCCGGTGTCCTGGCTGTCGAGGATAATACTCAATGTTAATTTAATTTAAACTTAACGTAATAATAATGATGTCATAGATAAGTACAGCCTTCCTTTACTGTAAAGTCATGTGTGTGAACTCTGAAGTCGAGCTGGAAACTCTTCCCTCAGCAATCTCGTTCTTACATTAAGTTTAAATTATTCAAGTTTTATTACATCAATGAAGTTGGTGATTACGTCTATATATGTAGCCTAACAATAGGTACTAAATATAAGTAATCAATATAAATAGACAGCTGATCAAGAGTCCTATTCACGAATCCAAGCACCCATTCTAATACTTTATAGTGAAATGATGCAATGCATTCCATTACAGGCTGCGCAATATATGCTCTTCTGCTTCCACTCGCGGATGATGAGATGATGCTATCTCTGTCTAGTGTCGAGTGACGAGTGCAAGGTCGGGTCACGATGTGTCGGCACACCCACGCCTTCATTCACGTGTGACGTGGCTTATTGGGGATAACTTCAGTTTGTGATTGCTTAATTACATGTTATTAAATCAGACATGTATAAATTAAGGTGCGAAAAAATTTAATACTAATATCATAGTAACATACAAGTTTCGTGGCGTGGACTTTAGAAACTGCGTGTGTCCTTGTATCACAACACCCACATCCGAAACAATTCTTCGATTCTTCTTTTAAATCAACTATACCACGGAAAATTTTGCCTAGTATTTTCATGCGTCCAGTTTTTCTAATTACATTTTTCTTCTGTCCTTAAGGGCAGTAGTAAATAACCACGAATACAAACTTCGAAAAGTCGGATGTATTTGCTGTAAGCTCTTTGCGTCCTTCGTCTCGGCATTCCAATGTGGTTCCTAAATCCTAAGTCACTTCAAAGTAACACTAACACGAATTACGACGCCGATCTCTTTTCTCTAATACTATTTGTAAAATAATGTGTCGGATGAGTCAGTAGCTGCGCTCGGGACTATATCGCAGATTAGATAAACCGCCGATAAGCCTTGCGCCTCACCTGCCGTCGAGATACCGACACTCCCCGCCCCTTCACAAACCCCACACCTCACCACGCCCTTGACATTCGACTTCATTACCTCCTTCTATTAAATTACTTACCGATTTTATACTTGAATGACTTCGCTGCCACGATGTGATTGCGATTTTTCGCAGAGCTTCCGCAATAATATTTTGTACTCAAGTAACTAGAGAAGGGCTTATATTTACGGGTATTTGGCACCAAAAGTTCTGTGTTCTTTTAAGACATTGAGGTTGCGGTAAGTCTACTGGCAGTTGCCATTTGGCAATGATGGCAGTCCTTTTTTTTGCTTTGCAAAGATTCGCGAAATTAGGTTGCATGCTATTTCTGACGGTAGGCTGGGAGTTGGGGCTGGAACTTCCAATCTATGCCCCAAAGATCCCGTGGCAATGGATCTCACTCCTGTACGGAATATATGTAATTTGAATATGTATATGATGATGAGACAGAAAACTATACACTACATACATGACGTCTGTATATGGCAGTTGTGATATTTGTGCTACCCACAGTTTAACGACACTTTGTTAGCCCTAATGTATCATAATGGGCGAAGTTATGACAATGAAGAGACTCAATTCCAGTTCATGGCAATTTTTCAAACCGCAGAACTTTATGCTTCATACAATAAACTTTATAATCAAAACTTTAATCAGAGCGTACCAGTTAACTGAAACAGTTTTTTATTTATAGTTTGTAGTCGGAACACGTTGCGTTTAAGCCGCAGCCGGAATTATAAATGTTCCAAGAAGCGAAGTAAGTTCGCAAGCGGGGCTAGTGCTTCCGAGATGTTCGTCTTAAACTGGTCGGTTTATCTGTCAGCTGTACTGAGGTGAAACTTCGATTGTTCCAGTTTGTTTTTAATTACATCGTACTGAGTGTGCCGGTGGGTGAAGAAAATGGTGGTTAAATCAGATTAATACTGATTTAAGAAATAAAATAACTTTACTCTTTGTTGTTGACTTAGACTTAAACGTTGTATGTGTGTATGTTGTATACGCATATTTTTACACGTCTTTACTCTATACATGCATAATGCAAGGAGATTTATGTACAAGCCGCCTGTCTGATGACAAGTTTTTCTGGAAATATTCAAATCCGAGCAGGTATTCCTAATGGAATAATCCAAACGAGCCAACTCATGATTTGCATCTCATATTAAAGCTATTGTAAGCTATTCTATCTTTATACCGGTGGAGCTTAAGCCTATTTTAATATAAAATGGCTTGTTACAAAATAATCAAATACTCTGCTAAGTATTTACACAGACAGTGATTACAAGGGGATTGTTTTGTTTCCTATTTACGGCTGTTTTGTTGGTGTTGTTACTCAGGGCCGTAGAATGTAGATTAGAACCACTTTTGTCCTCCGAAGAGACCTTAACCAAAGATTTATAACAATACTTTGAAACTATGTTGATTCTAGGAATATTTTTAAATCCTATGATTATTCATACTGTATATATCAAAAGAAATATGTTTTACTTGAGTTATGTTCTGATGAAGTATTAAACGTTGTTTCACTTTACAGCTGCAATTTCCGAAACTATGCTACTTAAAATTAATACTTACGTCCTGAAACTTAATTACGCATAAGTAATCAATCCAATACTGAAGTCTGTAATCTAAACAGAAAGCTAAATAATTTAAGTTAGATTAACTTCAAAATACTTCCGGTACTAGTAGCTTTGGTGTTTTAAAATCGTGGTATAATATCTAATTGATTTGCAACCTCTTGAAAACATTAATAAATAAAAAATAAATTGTTCCCCGTACATTCAATAACGTGGTGGCCTGTTGGTAACGGACCAGACGCGGCTGGCTACATGTTCACGGTGGTCGCGGGTTCAAATCCCAGGGCACACCTCTGACTTTTCGGAGTTATGTGTGTATTGATAGTCAATCACCACGCACTTTAACGATGAAGGAGAACATCGTGAGGAAACCTGCATACCGTAGCGATTTTAAAGAATTTCTACGGTATGTAAGTCCGCCAACCCGCACTAGGCCAGCGTGGTGGACTATATGGCCTAACCACTCACAATCGATTCTCTCGATTGTAGAGTAGGCCCGTGCCCTGCAGTGGGACGTATATGGGCTGATATAGATATAGATAGACATTCAATAACAACTAACATCTACGTAATACAATAAAGATATGAGCTCCCTGTAACTTCAGAATGTCCTCGTAATATTGAAGTTGGTTAATTTCTAAATGTAATTATTTAAACCAGGATGTGCGCGGGTCGAGAGGAACTATTGCGTTTAAGTTAATTAGCAAAGTTTGGTGTATAGGGAACTCTGTATGGTTGGACCGGTGTGTTTAGTTTGTTAAACATCCCATACGGGAGCCTTTATCTGTGTTATGTTAGTTGTGTAGTTCAACTGCCCCGATGTTGAGCATGGGTCTTCTCTGATTAGGATAGGATACGATTTATTTTACAAGGATACGCCTCGGTGGCGCAGTTGTACTACGGTAAGATTAAAACGCTGATATCGCGGGTTCGAAACCTGGGCCGGGCAAAGCGGTATTGGATTTTTCTATGATTTATCAGCCCGGATTCAGGAATTGTGCATGATATGGCGATAGGCTCGCTTCCTATCACATCGTGGGACGGAATACACAAGGCGTAAAGTAGCACCTCTGTCTACCCCTTCTGAGAAAAAGGCGTATGTTTATGTATGAATTTATGTACGATTTAGTTATCATGCTGACCTAAGTTTTAGATTTAACTCACTTTAAGTTTTATTATGAAGTATTCTTAGGTATGGTTTCTAAAAATGTGAAAGAAAACCCTTGATAAAATGTTTTTTTTATTCCACATATCTGACTCAATATACGAAAAACATGATGCACAGTAACAACCCTTTTATCTTTTTTTTTTGCTTCTTTAAAAAAATATCGCCGTCCGATAGGATATAAAAACCTTGTGTAATAATATATATTGAAGTAATAATTACCGTGTGGTTAGGCAGTAGGTTGTTGAAGCTGAAAGTACGCTTAATTACCGCGTGTAATATTATACATGCGCCAGTTTAATTAAAATAATTACAACATCAAAAGTGCGTGGTGGCCTGTTGGTAACGGACCAGACGCGGCTGGCTGGCTTCATGTTCACGGCGGTCGCGGGTTCAAATCCCAGGGCACACCTCTGACTTTTCGGGAGTTATGTGTGTATTGATAGTCAATCACCACACACTTTAAAGGTGAAGAAAAATATCGTGAGGAAACCTGCATAACGTAGCGATTTAAAAAAAGCAACAAAAATAACTTTAAGAAAAAAACTTTTATTAAATGCATAAGAAATAAGTAAATAAATTTTTCCTTTAAAATTTTAACTTTCAACTTATAACCTCATTATGATACACAATGTATATGATCATAATATTTTATTTTAGATCTATTCCCAACAAGAACAGCTCTCTTGGGCCGCTGCAGACTTTGTTCAGGCAATGCGGTTTATTTAGGCGTCACTGAACCAGCTAAACAGCTTTTTATTAGCTAGTTATTTGTTTACCTCGCGGCGCGGCGCGTAAACCTTGTTTTCGATGCGATTTACTGTGTACACTGTACACTAACTCCTTGGGGGTAGATAAAGCGAGGATTAATGTATTTTTGTGTAAATATTTGTGTTGTGGAGAACAGAGGGAACAGACAACACTTTCTTCCTATAGATGTATTGAAATCAGGATTTTTGTTCTTCGCCTCGCTGAATATTCTAACAGCTGTATAATGGACCGTGTTCTGAAGAATTGTTCCATATGGTGTCCACGGCCACATTTCATCATTACACCAGCCGCCGTCGGCTACGATTATATCCTCATTCCGGTACCTGAAATAACCGATAAGATAATACAATATTTAAAATCCTGACATACAACGCTGACTCCAGACTAAAACACGTGTTTTGTATCGTGGGTAACAGAAATCGTAATTTTAGGGTTTCAAATTACTCGATGCATTGATGGAACCTTGAATATCTCCTTTTAAAACCGTGTTATAGCCCACTGATGTATGTTCATATGTATATCGTATAATTTAAATATACTTTATATTCTTGTAGTAAGCTGTATGAAAGTTGAAGCACGTGTCATCGCATTCCGACATCTGTATGTTGAGTTGTGATGTATTACGTGTTGAGTTAGCACATTAATTATTTATATTAGATGTGGTCACACTGCATAAGAACAGAGGTTATATGATCCATTCTATCTTGTGCATAGTGGTCATTTTCCTTTCACCTACAGACTTGTTATTGATGGCCGTTGAGAAATACGAAGGTGCTTTTCTAAAAATTCGCAGGTGAAAAAAACTTTACAAAGTAGTTGGGCGATATAAGAGATGGGTTAAAGTGAAGAATTTGTTACCATAGTGCGCAAGCTTTAGTAGATATGAGTTTTCTTTAGAAGTACAAAGTTCGTTGACTCCCACCGATATCGCACTATTAAGTTGCCAGCTGCCATTATTTTTCTACAAGGTAATATCAGAAGAAAAGAATTGTACGAATATTGTTACAACAATCGTCGAAATATACCCAAGCCTCTGCTTCACCGTCGCGTCGGTAGTTTAGTTACTCTTATAAAAAATGTGTCAGAAATATTTTCTCGTATAATCTAGACAGCGCTGTAGATAAAAATAAGTAGGTAATAATGTTTTTAAACAACGGTACGCTGGGAGACGAGGCTGTTCAGCGCCATCTCTCGGCTTTCGCGGGCAAACGTAACTTTTACGAGAGCGCGATTTGTGTTTATATCTCGGGGTGATTCGCCGCGTTATGCTATACGCTGATGGTCTGCAGTATGCTCGGGCTTTTAGTTTTTCACATTATCCTACCACGGTTTCATCTTCTCTGTAATGTTATGAGATCATTTTGCGGTGTATTAACACATCTTTGTATAAAATGCCAAGAATATATTCGTAGGTATATTGTTACATAAACACTTTTAAACGTTTCTGGAAGAAAGCGTCCCGTTTAAGCACAAAAGGATATTTTTTAAATCCGTTTAGCTATATCCTCTTAGACGCCTAAATCCAGTCTTAACTGGTATCTGATGCCGGTCTGTTCGTATTGTGAGCTAGTTAATAGGGTATTGTGTGCTCGGATTTTCGGCACAAAAGCTATGAAAATGCGAGTGGTTCTCTGGGGTGAGTTTAGTTGTTGTTACACTGAGATGCTGCGCGAAGTACTGTGGTAGTGGCAGAAAGTCTTTTCTCCCTTGAGATTTTTTAGATACGTTGTCTGTTAAAGGGATTTGTTGCTTTAAATGTAATATTGAATGTTGTAATTTTCCTTTTAGATTCAAGCCTCTTTTTAATTAATATGAAATGTCTGAAAACCCAACCATATACAATTAAACGGATTCATAAGTATAAAATGTTCTATTATACCTTCTTACCACCTCATTTGCAAGTCCTAATCCCACACATAAATGAAGTCACTCCAACACGCTTACGCCTCTCAATATTTTTGTAAATATTCGGTCCAATACCAAAGTTGCATAATACACACCATTACGTCTTGCAGTGCAATAAACGTTGAAGTAACACACTGCAGCTATTCTAAAACTTACCCCTACTTGATATTCGACACAAAGTGGGGTGAGTGCGTCCCGCGTGAATGTTTAACTTGTCCCGCAACGAGATTGTAGGAGCGCGCGATAGTGCCGCAGCTCCCGGGGGTTATTGGGAACAGTAAATGATATGTGATCTGCAGTTGCTAACTGATATTTGGCATTGAGGTTTTTGCTTTAAGTCACATATTCGGTGGTTAGTAGTGGAGTGAAATTTTATGATTATTTGACTTTAGCCTAAACTATAACACATATAAAGGCGATCTGTATCCCCGAAGGGGTAGATAGACTAGTTAGTTGTCAAAGTTCACAGAATTCATAGTTCATAGTTTATTCAGCCCAAGATGTGATAGGGGCCGATAGCATTGCAATTCCACGCATTCATTCTACTCCTAGTTAGCTGATGGTTATCAAAATGATCCTAGCATATATCCGGATGCTGGTTATCTGACAAATCCAGCAAGGCTAATAAAAGTCAAGCAATATGATAACATGTAGTTAAGGTCCAAACGTACGAGGTGTTTGTAGGCCCAGCGCGGCGCGGCTCGCTAATGGACCGGCCCAATTGCCGCTCATTGTCGGCGACTTTACGATTTTCTACATCGTTTGTTTAAGTTTCGGCAATTTTGGCCGAAACGTTGCGCCAAATGTCGCGTCTGACTTTATTTTTATTTGTAAGTAAAATTTGTTGCGCGGTGTTGTTTGTTTACGAGTGTTTGTAGGTCGACGGTGGAGCCAGCTTGCTTTGTTGCCCACTAGTTCGGCAGTTTATAGTGGGGGTTGTAAAATTTTATGCTTGAATATTGTGGCGAGCTCCTGACATATTTAAATTTTGATGGCTTTTGACGTTCCTGTTTTTATTGTTCATTTAAGACCATTCATTTTATTGGGGCATCCTGGGTAATATGCTTACAAAATCTTCGTTATTAAGTGCTGTACGACTCCCTTTAATTACGAAATTTACCCTTCGAATTATTTGGTTAATTCCATTTTATCAGCTCAAGTTTCTTCTAACCGCTATTACCACAAATCTCTTCTCGACAATCAAAATCATTCCAAAAGTTTACGATTCGTCTACCTACATTACCATCGTTACATCTGTCATGACCAGTAATCTGGTACTTTTAGTTTTTATGAATCTCTTACAGTTTATGCGCGTGTTGACCAAATAATGCGTGGTTAGGGTCGCTCGGGGACCCCGGCCTACCGTTAACTGTTTCCGGCCTCACGATTTCCCTGTTTTAACGCTGAAACAGTAGTAAAGTAGTATTTGAGTGTTCATTTAGTTTTATCGGGGCTGTGACGAGCGCTGTATGGGCTCGCTAAGTGCTGCCCTCTACAAATTGGGACGTCATGACTTTTGTACGGAACCTTGTAATGAGTGTAATTATTTTGGTTTGGGGAATTTATTTTATTGTGTAGTTTTTGGTTTATGGTTAGTATGGTTATAAGTGATAACTTCCGGTCAGTGAGATTGCTGGGAAACCTCATAACTTTCGCCAGCGTCGTATATAGACGGCAAAGCGCTCTTACGATTGTCGATACGTCTTGGGTTTTCGTAACTGTGATTACTTCAAACAGGTAAGTCGAATATATTTTATTCTCACTACATTGTATTACGTATAGAACTGGTGCAAAACTGTTTTTACAAATAGTATGATATTCACATTTTAGAACAGTATATCTGCGGGCGTTTATTGCTTGATTCCATCTTCGCATTCATTTTCAATTTATTTTGTTCGGTGTTAACATAAAAATTGTGTTAGCAAATATGTCCAAGTTTCTCTCTATGACAGCCTCAATGACACAATTCCAGACACACCACGATAACCCGTAAAAGAATTGTCAGTACAATAATATCAAAAGTTCAAAGCTCTAAGTTATTCATCTCGTACTTGAACAAAGTAGGTTGAGAACAAAAATAGTCTTTTTCCCTGGCGCATCTCTTTTGTGGCCTTTTTAATACTTTTACTCGTAATACATCTGGGTTATTTTAGCGAGACTGAGATTATTTTCGTGACGGTTATTTCTATTGTAATTTATCTTACCCTAGAGGTCGCCACTGTCTTTGCAATGTTACTGTAAGCCGCTTTGACAAATTACCAGTGTTTGTGCTATTGTGAATGTAATTTAGAGTGTAATACTAATTTAATTCTGCGCTTTGTGTTGGTAAAGCTGAGTAGTGGAAGCCTTTTTGTGAGTTATAGTATTAGAGAATTTACGGATTGACATGAATATCTGGACATTATAAGTTGTAATGGCAATGAAGGTAGTGGTAATCTATACGACTTGTTTGTTAGGTACTGTCGTGCTTTGACAACACTGATTTATATTACACCAATTTGCTAAATAATATAATAGCAAACCCTTTTAATGTCAGGATAAATCAGACAAAAACAAACTTTCATGTGCTTTTAACGTCATCGTGTTGCATATACAGACAAAAACTTACAATTTACTTACTACTTACAAATGCTTTAAAGTTTATTCACCAAATTTTTTTATTAATAAATATTTATTTGGATATTTGTCATTCATATAAATAAAGTCACACCAGAATTAATTAGCAAGACTCCAAGGAGCCATAATTCGTCGACCCCTGAGCTTTGACCGGTAAATGAGCACGAATAAGTTAGTCGCAAGCCTCGTTGGATGTCTATTTAACACTGAATTATGCACCGCTTTGATGTCTCAGATGCGACGACACTATATGTCTTTATGTTGGATCTGAAATTGGTTCATGACAAAGCAGATTTGTGGTTCACACAAACATTTGTTACGAGCGGGGATCGAACGCACGGCCTCTCGTTTCTCAGCCGGCGTACAACCAACTGCGCCACGGAGGTTCTACTGCCATATGACGATCGTGGATAATGGAAAACCCGACATCATGATCCACACAGGCATGTGTAAAGCCGATTTTTAACAAGTATGTTGTCTTGGCAGATAAAATAAAAAAATATATACACACATCTAAATATTTCCGGTACATAATAGAGTTCGGACTGCATTGCTCTTACCATTAAGATCATTGCAATCGCTCTGTGAAAATCATTAATTATGAAAATCAATGTTAGCCATTTTATTCACTTTCTCGAGCTTTAAGTACACCTACTAAATAACAAGGAAACATTTTTCAAGTAATTGCAAGCAACGTTCCATTAGTAACAGTATGTAACATTAGTACCGGTTCTCTTCGAACCTCGCTCCGTCGCTCACAGGATGTTTTTGTTTCTTGCTAATGTTTTTCAATTCAGTGAGTATCGATAGGTGGCGTGGGGGTGGAGTACCGGTCGCAGGGGGTGGTGGGTGGTAGGCACTCGTAATTGGCCCCCTCAATGTTTCCGCTCTGAGAAAATCTAATTGGCTGCATGCGCACTGTGTGTGGTGTTAGTGACGGCGGGAAAGGACTAGCTAGTGTTTGGGCAAACATTCATAGTTTTTACTAAAGTCGTAACATTTTTATTCATATTGTTGATAGCTCTTTGCATTACGGCTAATAGTGTTGTATTCACACTGTTAACGTTGCATTTTGACGCGGTGTGTCATTTTTTGTAGAGGAGTAAATGTAAAAATAATGCCAGTCTTCAATTTGACCGTCTCTGTACAGCTGACATTAAAATGTATCCTAGATTATCTATGTATATTTCATATCCAATACCCTAAAATTCAAACATAAACCTCAGCAAACCAATTGGTCGCCCGTATTCCCAGTACGAATGGCAATACGTCTCGTTTCCATCCCGTGAAATAATATTTGGGTACATCCGATCGCAACGTGCAATCTATCAGACCGTCTCGGGACTGCGCCAACCCTGTCACAATTTCATGGGTGGTCTACATTGTTATTTTAGTAGAGAACGCTTGATAAGCAAGATGTGTGAGTATTTTTATACTGTATAAAGATAATGTACATACATTGTAACATAACTCACGTCTTTTCCCAGAAGGGGTAGGCAGAGGTGCTACCAGAACACTCACATTTCGCCTTGTATGTTCTGATCCACAATGTGACACGGGGCGAGCCTTTCGCCATATCGGGCATAAAGATAATGTTCCCGATAGTAAGTGCACAGCAATCCAAATTGCTATAGGCATGTTGGATTTGCGTCGACAAATACATACTTGTAGATCGTACAAGTCTCGGTGAGCCGATTGAAGTTGCGGTCTCTAGTTACACAGCGGACGTCTACCCAACAAATATGAAAACTGTCAAAATAAGCATGAATTAAATTTAAACATTAGGGCACAAGGCATGATTTCGCTGGACACATTTTTTTTAGTCGACAGTAGGCTACTTTCTGCACGTATAAAGATTCAAGATTTTACTTATTTAACCTAATTCATTTACTCGTATTATTGGCATAAAAAATAAACAGGTAGATTAGTATGTACTTAGTTTTGTTCAATGCTGTGTCTGCATAAGTACAAACATGGACTTAGACAAAGTTTTTTTTAAAATGTTTTCATTTGTTGTTTGTATTGGTATTGATTGTTAGTAGATCTAATAAACAAAATAAAACTGTTGCAAATATGCATACCACAATACTATCTCGCATTCAGCTATCAACAATACCAAAACAAGACACTTGAAATATTAATATTGTGTCACGTCGAAACTTCAATGACATTTTATTTCGCCCTCACGGAGAAGTTATTATTTTGTCAGCACAAAGCGTAGACAGAGAATATTCTGTCTATGGTACAAAGTTTCAATAGGTGCTTAGTAATGGCATTGCTTTGTACAAGTCGATCCACTTTTGTTTAAGCAACATCCATTATCTGAAGTTAACACTCTCCGTCGATTAAAAAGAATCTCGCGCAAGGTCATTCTGTAGCGCCTGATGATGGCGTGGAGCGAGTGTCAGCCGGAGCACGGCGCTCGTGCGACACCGCTGCCCGCGCGCGCTGGCGCCATACCCGCGCAATATTCCTTGCTATTGTTGCGTTCATTGTTTTTCGCTGCTTCCCCTTTGTATTGTTCTGTAGTTGAATGCACCACTTTTTGTTTGTTTTCTGTTATTAAACATATTACTTCTTTGTTTGTGTTGCAATTACGGAAAAATACAATCTAACTTGTGCATTTGTTTCGCGTTTTTTATCTGAGTTATGTTTGTGATCTCTACTACTGCACTATCTATGTTACGTGTACTGTTCATTTTTCAAGAGGAGAGTTGCAAATGAATGTATCTAATGTTTATTTCAACGCTAGAAAAAATATTATAGCTATGTTATTTAGGATTATGTAGGTTATCGAAGACCAGGTATCTTTGGTATGATAGTAGGTATGTTGTTGATTATGTTAGTGTTCACTTATAGCACCTTAGATATGTTTTAACATTAAAGTTCTTTTGTGAAGAAGAATCAGATTGGTTACCTTGGTAAATAATTACCATTTATGTTGCATAAATATTTGGTTTCGTCAATAATTACAAGAATCACAGAAGAATTGTGCATCTTCCGGATTACTTAACTCGAATTACTGATATCAACTACATTTCCCATACAATTAATCAAACCAATTATCTAATGGTTTGTAGCTTCCATGGACTGTTTCCAATAACTCGCTAACCATTCATCTTTAGCTATGAACAACGATTCAAGTATCTTAAACTATATTTAATTTCCTTCATAAACACATTTACTAATATACCGAGTCTCCCACAGAAGTTAGTCTTGAACTTGTATAATCTAGGTCGGCGGAGTACAGACGTGACGTCACAGAAGCCCTACAACGTCGGCCCTGCTAATCGCTCTTGACATTGCCGGCATTATGTTTTAAACACTTCTATAAACTAATTAAAGGCTTTCTTACTATTAGCTCTGCTTCTGGAGTATTGTGTAATTGTTTGCCGTTTTCTTCTATGTTTTCAAATGAAATTCGTTTGTAAACGTAGGCGTTACAAAGATGTTTAGAAGTAATGAATATTGCAGAAACTCTACTTATTATTTTAAGTAAATCCACATATTAATTGATTGTATCGCAATACATAATAATTTGCCATGTGATTTTAAAATTCATCACCAGTGTAGTGTCCAAACAAAATCATGTCTTGTCAGTTGTTAATTTGTAACTAAAATATTATTGATCGCTTTGTCTGATTTAAACAAAAAATATATATAGGTATTACGTTACATTGTTTACTATTATTATTGTTTGCCTCTGACTAATTAATTTTGTTTTCGTTGCAGGTAATTAACAAAACAATGCTGTTTCTAAGGTAACGGGTAGCTTCTTAGAAATAAAATGTTTTTGTCGTAAATATTGTCTGAAAATACTATAAAGCTTTTCTACACACAAAAATTGCGCGGTCCTTAAGGCGGAGTATGAAAATGCAATTAAACAGACGTAATAATTTTGAATAGCTCTCACTTTTCGGAGTCATGTGTGTATTGATAGTCAATTACCACGCACTAACGGTGAAGGAAAACATCGTGAGGAAACCAGCGTACGATAGCCATTTGTAAAAAAATCTATGGAATGTAAAGTCTGCTAACTCGCACTAGGGTAGCATGGTGGCTCAACACCTCTCAATCGTACTCTCGATGGTAGGGAGGCCCGTGCCTTGGGGGTCGTATATGGGCTGATACAGAATAGCGTTGAGTGGCGAGAAATCGTCCTTTACTAGTCGATGCTTTTTTTTATCATATTTCTAGCCAGAATAAATAAAACTGTATTACTTAAATTCGACATTGAACATATTCTCGGATATTCGCATCAGGCAGTGTGATGTGCGGCGTGAGCTACGGTCTCTCGATGTGCGGAAAGCCAGTGGTCCGGATGGAATACCGGCGGTGGTTTTAAGGAGTTGTGCAGCGGAGTTGTCTCCTGCACTGACACGCCTCTACCGAGTGTCCTACTGCACAGGTATTGTGCCGGAGTCTTGGAGGGAGGCCAATGTGCAACCGATCCCCAAAAAGGGTGATCGGTCAGACCCTGCCAATTATCGCCCTATCGCTATCACCTCAGTGATGTGAAAGGTCATGGAGCGGATCATAAACGCTCAATTGGTCCGCTACCTGGAGGATCACTCGTTGATCAGTGACAGACAGTACGGATTCCGTCACAACCGATCAACGGGTGATCTTCTGGCGTTTGTCCTGCATCGCTGGGGTGAGGCGATAGACCGGCGTGGCGAGGCTCTTGCTGTGAGCCTCGACATAGCCAAGGCGTTTGATAGGGTCTGGCACCGTGGTCTCCTATCCAAGCTTCCGGTATACGGTCTGCCCGGCAACTTGTGTTCGTGGATTTCTGGCTTTCTGCATGGGCGTAGAATGCGTGTTGTCGTTGACGGACACGCTTCGGCGCTCATGTCGGTAAATGCCGGAGTTCCGCAGGGCTCGGTGCTGTCGCCCACCCTGTTTATTCTGCATATCAATTATATGTTGTCACTTGGCAACATTCATTGCTATGCAGATGACAGCACGGTTCATGGGCGATAATGCCATGGGTCCCCAGGTTGCCGGGTCGACACTGTGAGTGGGCGCGAGGATCTTGTCATTGAGCTCAATCGGTCCTTGGATCTCATTTCTACATGGGGCTCCAGGAATATGGTTGAGTTCAATGCCAGGAAAACCCAGGTGTGTGCGTTCACGTGCAAAAAATCCCCGTTCTCTCCCCTCCCCATTCTTCAGGGTATTCCCCTCTCAATGCGGAATGACCTGAGTATCCTTGGTGTGGATATCCGTTGTGATCTTAATCCAAGGAATCACATCGAGGGCGTAATATCTGCCACTTCCCGCAGGGTTGGGGTCCTGAACAAGGTGCGTCGGTTTTTCGCGCCCGGTCAACTCTACCGCTTGTATAAAGCGCAGGTTCGGCCGGGTATGGAATACTGTTCGCACCTCTGGGATGGATCCGCCCAATACTTACTCGATGCCTTGGATGGATTGCAGCGGCGGGCCATCCGCATTGTGAATGATGCAGACATTACGGGCAACTTAGAGTCGCTACAGTTACGGAGGGATGTCGCCTCTCTAAGCGTGTTCTACCGTCTGTATCATGGCGAATGCTCTGAGGAATTGTTCAATTTAATCCCCTCCTCTCCTTTCCTTAACAGAACCACGCGTGCTGGCTTGCGGAGCCATAGCTTGACTGTTCAATCCATTTCGGCGCGAACCAAAAGGTTCTCTAATTCTTTTTTCTGCCGTACAGTCAAGCTGTGGAACGGTTTGCCATCGCACGTGTTCCCTCCTTCCTATAGTCCTGGGTCCTTCCGCCGTAGCGTGAAGAGGCATCTCAGCGGGCCGGCATGATTGTATCGAATGGTATGAGACTACCGTTTGATACCATTCGATACTCTATCTGGACGGCATTAGCACTTACCATCAGGTGCAATGCAGTCACTATGCCGTGCCAGTTAAAAAAAAAAAAAAAAAACATTTATGTACCTCTGGTGTAATTACTAGAAAATTCTTTAATAAAAGCGATGTTGAAGTGGATTACAGGCTATCTTCAGGGCTTGCTCGTAAAGCTAATTTAAGTGGTGGCTTGAGGTAATTTGCGAAAGATAAAAATTAATTAATTGCAGTACAACGGCTTTATCTTTAACATTATGACTTTCATTTATAGTTTGGATATTCTCAGCCTATTATTTGACATTCTTTTGTCTAGCTTTGGGGTCATATTAAGTAAGAATAAATAGACTCTTACCAACACATTTTGGTTTATAGTTTCTAATAATGTTCAATTTACTTTTTTGTATATCGTTGATACGTAATCCAAATCTTTTGATTTATTACCAAAATATTTCAACACACAAATAAAAAGGTATTCTTATTGAAGAAACATTTTTTACGCTACAAAAGAAAAAATATATTTTGTTTGCAGTAACACCTGGACAAAACCTGAGGTGGGCTAACAAATGGCGCTTTGCGAGACTCATGTGTTTTATCGTATCAATTTCATATAAACGTTTGGATAAAAAGAGCTCGGGACAAATGGCGCGCAATCCATTCGTATTATTACTGAGAAAAACTCCGCGTAACAAATGCGACATGTTTGTTAAAGTATTTTTTTTTACAAATGGTTTGTCGGCGGCCCGCGACCGCGGTGGACTGATAACATGAATTTTTGGATGTAGATATAATGACTGTTCGTTTGTTTTGTAAAACGAGAATGTTTGAGATAATTAAGGCTGTATTTTATGTAATAAATTGCTATGTGTAATGTGGGTTTAAAGGCTTGTTTAATCGTGAATGGTATGTAGGGAAAATGAATATTATTTTTACACTTTAGAAATTTATAAGCTCAGTAATCCATTTCTATATTAAACTATAAATATTTTATATAAATGATAACAACATCATTGTACTACATTCCGCCGCTGCTACATACAGAGCGAGAATATTCCTTGGCTCTCCTCAACTATAGCCAATAAAGACAATAAAGCACCGGTTATAATAAAGAATATTTATTGCTACATATCAAACTACTTCTAACATTATTATTTTTCTATAAAATCTGCCATTACTGGCAAAAAACTGGCAAAAGCGTCATAAACGACTGATTTTTCCTTTACCGTTATTCACCTTGTCACATTTGCGCCTTCTCCAACATTACAATAAATGTAAACATGAAAGGTTTCCCTGCCAAATATCAATATGAGAAGCCCTTTATCGAAGTAACATATCCAGTACATATTATATACAAGGGAACATAAAGCTAGCGACATTCGTCGGAGCGTGTTGAACGAATGAGACGGTTTGTGATTGCCTGACACGACCACTTTATATCGACCTCTAGAATTTCTCATCTGCACGTGTGGGATTTAGAAGTTCATGCTTTTTGGATAATTTTTAGTTGGTTTTATAGTTAACGTGCTTATTTTGTTTTTTATGTTGATATTTTTTAAATATTTGGTTTGTAAGTCAATTTAAATTTTCCTGTTTGCTGCATTTTATTTTATGAAATGCATACAATTACAAAGTACCATAAGTAGTTGCTTAAATATAATAAATTCTGTAATTTTATACATCAATGTAATTTTGCCACAAATAGGATACATGTAGGTAATGGCAAATATATTTTCCGAACATATTGTCCTTTAATATATATATGTATTTGTAATTGTATGGTAATACCTTTTTATAAATGACTGACTGTTACGAGGAAAATACCGTCAACAATGTAACATTGTAACTGATTAACGCATTTTAAACTAGGTAGTATACCTCTATGTATTTATTTATTTACTATTACTTTATTGTGCACTATGAAAGGCAACTTAAATATAAATTACCGGTTGTATATGTATATTATTTATGTTATCATGGCTTACTAGTGAGTTTTACATAAAGGTTGACATATAATATGCGCTGTTTTATCCAGAGCTCAACTTATTCTGGTCGTCGGTTTGGTCCTGGGAGCCAATCGCTCAATAATGACAACACCATTTGTCAAGTTTTGAACGTATTTTTTTCGGTCGACCCCGTATCGTAATTTATGTGAGCGATTCTTTTTGTTGCGGCCTTTATTCCACGACTGTTTGGTTACTGTTGATGATATATTTCTGTGGATATTACTGTTTTGTGAACACTTTGTATAGGATTTTGCCAATAATTTTAATGTTTAATTTTCCTGCAAATGTATTTAGGCTTAGACCTATTTGGTGTTTACCTGGTGCAAGACTGCATGTAGGATAAACATTTTATAACATTCTTTCCGAAAATGAGATTCTTGAAATGTCAACATCCGGATTATTTAACACTAATTTTACAACTCATATCGAATTAAAATATTTAATTATTACAATACCCTTTGAAATTTTAAGTAGTATTGGGAACAAGCTATAATCTGGTTTAACAATTGCTCTAAATTTTCGAATAAAATCACGATGCAATATTTTCATTGACTAAACTCAAATTTTAGTGAACGGTTATCAAAGTACATTTTACATGTTATTTTTTCACAACAGCGCCGTCAGTATAAAGCGCCGGCTATCAAGGCTAATCTCTATATTAATGACCTCCCCGAGTTTGGCAGACACCCACGCACCGGCAAACGCTGCGCATTACTTTTTAACTTAATCCTCTGAGATAACTTTACTAACAGAGCTGAAAACTTCCATTGCATTGCAAGTCTAGAAAACACGACGTCAGCACTATTCCAGACGAACAAATGTCCAAGTTTATTCTCGATAGCGTGTCCGAAGAGATTGGGAATTAAACGGGACACCGACGTTTTGAGATAAGTTTTACGGGTCTGTAATGTGTTTAACAGCTTTATCGGGGACCAGAACTTCGTAAGTAAAGTCGAGATATCCGTACGGAGGAACTTTTAAACCGTTCGGTAATATATCATCGTTTTGGGTTTCTTGTGTTCATGAATCTCTATTATGTGCATACATTCGAATCTTCTTGATATTCATAATGACAATTAATTATTTTATCATAACATATTTGCTTTTCTTACTTTGCAAGAAATAGAAGTGGAGAAAAGCAAGCGTACTAACTTTACCTTTACTTAAGATTTTTCATATCAATTTCATCATCATTTTCATATTCTCGGTGTTCTGTGAATTTATAATGAGCTCACATACAAAGGCAGACTTTAATATTGTTCTAAAACTTTTTCAAAAAGGTTTTCTACTATGCTGTGGAAGTTTGTCAGGAAACATGAGACTAGCTTTTGCCTGCGACGCTGATGTCGAACAAGTTCCTGTCTTGTGGAAACAATCCTTCGGTAAAACTATACGTTAATAACTAATTTCTAAAGTGCACTTGACAAGTTTTATCCATTGTTATTTCTACAAGAAGATAATTACAACATAGGATAGAGTTGAGTGACCAAAATGGTGAATAAAATGTTTACCTGCGATTGTAAAACGATAGTTCTAATGCGTTTTTTTATGGGATCAGATTGGATCGCTGCTGCAACAAATATTTACAAATTCAGCAATTGCTACAGTTCGCAAACTTAACAAAAGTCAGCAAATGTCTGTTGTTATAGCTTTCTCACTTAAACCCACTTTACATAGACAAATCGAAGAGCACTAAAGCAATATTATTTCACTTGCAGAGAAAGCGAACTCGACGCAAATACTCGAAGTTGTTCCGAATCAATTTCGAATTTGATGTTATGGATGCCGTTATTGATCTTGTAAATGTAGATTAAAATCCTCAGACTCTCATTGTTATTTTCTCATTTACTTTATAACATTGTTCTACCTAAAGATTGCAATATTAAACAGTAAGTGAACAATGAAAACCGCATCGTCTTCACTCAGCCTTTATTAATGTAAAACTGCTGAGTGTTGCAATAGGCACAATGACGCAGCCAGACCATCGATACCGTATCAATATAGGCGAGAAATCCTCGGTGGACTCGTTATATCGGCGATCGTGTTGCTGACGCATCCCGCAGACCGGCGGCTAGTTTGAATTGCAAATTGAACGATGAACTTTGCTGCAAGCTTTAGTTGGAGACTGGATTCGCCAACACTTACCATTGCGCCGCGCATATATGCCGTTGTGTTCGATGTTACTTTTCTTTTATTTTCCGCACCGGAACTGATCTGAACTAGAAGTTCTTTTACCCTACTGTTCCCGGAAATCTGTATTCCTGTGTACCTTTAAACTTTAGACTTCGCATTCAGTGTTTTGTTTAGGATTTTAAACGAGATTTTTCAGAAAGTGCTCATTTCGACGTCCTTATCATGGATATCCGTGTTCGAACTTTCAAATACAAATATCTCCTCGCTGTACTTTCTTCAGTGTTGACACTAGCAATATTAGTTATTTTCGAATTCATTTCTTTGAAATTCAAAGGTTCATCACAACAGCGAATCTCGATGATCTATGCCATTGTCTACTAAATTATCGTTCATTTGATAACCAAATCACGGAATCTCCTGCAGGCTACATAATATTGATACACATCTGCCGCATGATAGCACGTGTCGGTAATTTGCACATCTGCATTCGAATGCGTTTGAGTGATGGCTCCGCGGCGTGGAGTGGCAGGTTTCTACTATTATATTGTGTATACACGTTGCTGCATTCAGCACTCCAGGCAATTTGTATGCATAGGATTTAGTTTTTATGGTAATTACATTAGGTAGACTTCAAATTGGATAGGTTTTGCGAGGTAGGTCGCTTTTGTTTTCGATATTCGATGTTTATGCGTGGCAGTGACCAGTTATCATTAGGTATGATTAGTAAACTTTTTGAGTGAAAAATAAGTTTTCTAGTGAAAGTTATAACTAAGATGTTGGGTGTCCACCTATAAAGTAAACAGATGACCTGATTACTTATCATCCTTACTTACTTTACTATTACTTATCATCAGGTGGTTTGTTTGCCGGACCTATTATACAAAAAAGTTACTTAACTCAGGCAGCTTGTTGTAGAGAAATGTGATAATGGCCTATACTTAGCAGTGGAACTGCGTATGCTGATAATGAAATAAACAATTTATTCCAGGCTTGATTCCCGTAGCAACACGAGTATTTCCAAAAATAAAGCAGGAATTTTGCCGAAAATCCTGCTAAACAAGCACCTACGTTGAACATAGAAATGGAAAAAATAGCAAAAAAGTGATTGTGCCGGAAAATGGCAACGAGGCTTCTTTTGTGCGCTAACGAATGTCGCGTCGTGTTAGTTTGCCTGTGATTTGTTTCGCTGCGTTTGATTTGGAATCAGCATCGAATATTTCCGCTGTTTATGAATTGAAAATCGAGAATACATGATAAATGGTTAACGCAACGGCTAATTGCCATCGATTAATGTTTGCACGACCTACAGACATTTAGCATGATTCCGATTGTTTGATGTTTACGTGTACAAATCCTGTTAAAAGCCAACGCTTTAAAATAAAAGAAAACTTCAGACATACTATGAATTGTATTATTAAAAAATAATATTATTATTGAAAATGGATCTTCAAATCTCACGGTGGGCGGTGTCCGTTTCAAAATTATACTGTGTATTCATAAAATTTGATATTGAATAGTAGCATTTTCCATTGGCGTCCAATCTACTTCTATAGGTACAAACACAGTTCAATTTAAAATTTGATATCTCGAGAAAATCAGAAAGCGTTGCTAAAGTTCCGAGATGAAAGTTATTTCAAGAGAACAAACAGGCAAGTTGGTGCATATATCGATTACGGTCGGCGAGCTAATAATATCATAATATTGGAGCTGGCTGATTGCGATTTCGCATCGTCTTAGTTTACAACTTGAGGAGCGGTCGGCGGACGCTGTTAGCGCATACTCTTGTGTATTTAGCACAATTGAATAACTTCATCTCTATGCTTACCTTGGTCTAAGATGGAGTGTGTTTCTGTGTAAATTTGCCTTGCTACTTTCAGCCCTTGATGTGGATGTGGCGTGACTTAGAACTCCGTTTAATCAATAGTTATTTTGGGCAGCACGATTTTTCCGCCCTGATTCTCGTGAAATGGCTTGAACACCCGGAAGCATTTATTTAGCGGAATAATCCGGGTTGTTCTCGGCGTAATCCTTAGCCGACGAGACCGCCAAGACGACGACTGGCGTAGCGGTTTTTAGATAATATCACGGCAGATGGACCCCTACTTTAAACTTGTACTGCTCACACTTATCGAGTTTGGTTGAGGCTTCGGATGATTTAAAAAGAGCGATGTTGATGTAGTTATGGTGATAGAAGATTTGTATTTTATTTTTCGTCGAAAAATTAAGTATGATATACAAATTTAAGAGGGAGTGGTTATGTAAGGAGTAAGAATTATGGGGAGATAAATAAAGGAGAGTGCTATGGGAGAGGCCTATGTCCAGCAGTGGACGCAGAAGGGCTGATGATGATGATGAAATAAAGGAGAAAACAGTCTAAGAGATGGGGTACCTTTTTACTTGATCTATCTTGTTTGATGAAGCAACAAGCTAGTGACATTTACGTTTGCAAGCGCCATGTACCTATCCACGAATAGCCTGCTTTAATAAGTCCTTTGTTTAATCTTATACTCTGTTGTGATAAAACTATTTTAAACTATGATAGATACCGTACTTTCAATGATACGCATTTGCGGAACACATATTTATTTATTTATTTATATTCTTTATTGTACACAAAATGTAACAATAGGTATCTAGAGACAACAAAGCAACAAAGTACAAATAGCGGTCTTATCGCACTAAGGCAATCTCTACCAGATCATTGGATGGATTTATGAGAGGGAGAAAAAAAGGGCAGTGTATAATAAAGACAATAAAAACTCAAATAAATAATACTATTTATACATAAATATACAAAAACAGATGTATGTTCTTGAGCAATATAGCTAATATTGCATTGACAGAAAAAATGAATCATATAAATTCACACTTATTCCACGCATTGTTAATGTGATGTAACACGTGTCAATTGGCTCATCACACACGTGTAACTCGTGTTATGAAATAATCGGAGGCAGGGAGCTCGACCCGCGTCGCTGCCTCTATCACAAGGATCTCTGAGCGATATCCTTTGAGATATTTGTACATACACGGAAGAACAAGTCACTCGATTTAATATGAGTAATTTACACGGTAGGTGGTTTAAGATTATTAAATTGGATGATTAGTCGTGTATATAGATTGGAATTTCGCTGGTTTTTAGATGTAGTTTTTTGTAGTCATGCCACAGAAGAGTTGATCTGAGGCGGGCGGTAGAATTACATACGAAACATTATGAACAATTCTGGGCTCTTCCTATTGTTTCCATCAATATTTATTGTTGTATCATTATTTGCATCATCAGCCTTTCATTATCCAATGCTGTACATAGGCCTAGCCGTATCCA